>OX276462.1:16030000-17413333 GCA_946251905.1 Cryptocephalus moraei | reverse complement strand
GTGTCAAAGCTTCACGTTTTCATAAATTCCAGTTGGCACCTCTAAAAAGTTACGTATAAAAAAAAGTTAAGCTAGTTTTTACTTTTCACAATCCATAAAAATTATATTTACCTTGGAACAGTTCCATTTTTGAATTTATAATTGTAATCAGTGCACCAACTTTGGTATTAGGCCCGACTTTCGTGTAGCAAGTAAAATTAGTTTTGGACATAGTGCAAAAATGGGTTATTTTTTTTAAAAAGTGCAACTTCCTGTAACTTGAAAATTAAGCATTTTGAGACACATGTTCACACAAAAAATTTTCTGCATATTCTGGGCCATACAGTGCTCCCAAAAGTTTGTGTCACTGGATTTTTAACATACTGCATATATATTTAATATTTTTATATATAATTTTGTATATTTATTTGTATACCTAATTACTGAAAACTGACTTGTATATGACATATGATAAAAAGGTCCAACATGATTTTTTTAAAGCAATTTCAAATAATCTGAACAAATTATTTTATATCTATAAGATCAAAGTTGCTGTTTATCTAGTTCTCTATTTAAAATATCATTTTTGTTGTTATACAAAACTGCATTTCATTATAAATATGGCACGAAGTGATAATTTACGAGTTGTTAAATCTTAACAATGCAATTAAATTTCTTACCAATGCCTTGTGCGCCATAGCCCCAACCGCCAGCATTCCCATTCATCGTAGCTCCAGCTCGTGACATTTGCTCGAGCCTCTTCCTGAGCTCGTTGATTTGCCTCTGCGACAAGCCCCTGTTCCCTCCCTGTCCGACTTCCAGGCCCTTACCCAGGCCGCGCACTAGCTTCGTAAGATCGGCGACGGCGTCGTCCCCCAAGTCCAGGTTGTTGTCTACCGGCCTTAACGAATCAATCGCGTTCTCGAGCCTCTCGAGCTCCTTCTCGACGTCGACGTCGTCGTCGCTCTTCGCTTGTGCCTTGGAGGCCTCCACGAGTTTTTTGAGGAGCGTGGAGGTGGTGGTGGAGGAGGAGGAATCGCTGTGGTTGTTTGTGATCGCTTTGAGGAGTTTCCTGATGTTTTCCTCCCTGGTTTTCTTCTTCACCAGCTCGGATAAATCCGGCGACGGTTTGTCCAGGTCTTTCAGCAGCGATTCGAGTTCGCTGGCTCTTGCTCTGAGCGGTCTTCTATCGTTGGGGACGCTTTCTCTCGACTGATTGCTTTTCAGGAACATCGGGTGAGGACTGAGGAATGTCGGCATGGGAGCTCCGACCATTTCAGCTTCGGTCTCTCTTGGTGTGGTTCTGTTGTATAATTTTTCAACCATCAACTTCACCAGTTTGATCTCCATTTTCTGCCGGTTCATCTCGTTGCGGAGCGTCACTTCTTCCTCTCTCGCCGCCGCCAATGCCTCTTTTGTCTCGTTCAGTTCTGCCACCGTCTGTCGAAGGTCCAGTTTGATTTGTTCCAATTCCTCGTGTGTTGGTTTAATGACGCTGTTGTCGATATCTGAGGTGACCTTAGGTTTGATAATCGACATGATTTTATGCTGATCCTTTAGGACCATCACAAGGTTGTTTAGTTTTTTCACCTCATCCTTTAGGTCTTCCACGTGCTGCTTCTCCAGAAGTTGCTCCCTTTGAGTCTTCTCGTCGCAGATGGAGCTGTCTGCGCTCCTCTTTGTCCTCTTCGACTTTGGTCTCTTGGTAAGCAAATTCGAAGTTTTCTCCAGGTAACTGTCGAAGTAGTCCTCGACTGGGTTCGTGGTGGTGGGCGAGTCCTTGACTGCGTACTTGTGCAAGATGTCCTTAAAGTTTTTCCTGCCAAGTAGCGAATATTTGTTGTTCATGTTGAGCATTTTTAGGAAATTGTTTGGAGGCAACGGGTTGACGATCCTGTCGGTCCCGCTGAGCGCCTCCTTAAGTATGTCGTAGACGAAGTTTTCGAAGTCTATGCTGATCTGGTTTATGTCGTCTCTGAACTTGGACAGCTTATCTTCGGTTTCCTCGGCGACGTCACCATGATTTCCTCCAAACACGCAAAGGAACACGATTAAATTCGATATCAGGCGCATCTTGCACTCAATGACCTGTGACACACTAAGTGTTGGTGTATGCCAGTTTTCTTTTTGCTTCAAAAAGTGTTATCAGCGGAATTTTTAAAAGTGCGAATGTAGCGGTGTGCTTAGTCAACGAGTTGCCGTAATATACAGGCTGACCACATTTACATTTAATTGAATAATTACATGGAAGCGTCTTGTGGTTTGTTGAGTATACTATTACAAAATAATTTAGTGTGAATTAAGACTGCTAATTACCGAAATATGGACAATTGAAAGTTTGAGAAGTTTACCAAGGGATTCAATATTTTTTGTAAAAGCTAAAAATTTGTAATTTCCTAGTTCAGTGCTTAAATTTGTTTATTTTAGTTTCCATTAATTATTTACTAATATTTATTCAATTTGGTCTGACAAAATTACGACAGTTATTTAGAAACTGAAAGTGGATATTAGTTGAAAATTGAAACTTTAAAAAAATTCTAAAAGCCATTCCATGATTTTTGGAGAAATCTATTTGTTTTAAATGTTTTTAACTAAAAAAAAAAAAATTAAATGTGTTTTCTTTCATCAATACCAATTTGGTGTCATAACGCTTCGAGACTTATTTCGAAAGTGAAAGTAGATGTAACTTGAACATTGAAATTTAAAAACAAATCTATCAGCTATTCCAAAATTTTTATAGAAACTTCAAATTTTGAATTTCTGATTTTAATACTCAAATCGATGGAAGATAGACAGTTGTCAACTCACAAGCTATAAACATTTGAGATTTTTAAAAAAATATTAAAAGACAGTTAAGTACACAATTCTTAACAAAATTTCAAGTTTCATATTTGAGAATTCAATGTTCGAAATGATAAACGGCATGTCTTTGATTATTACACTTTTTGTTTCATAAAGCTAACAAAGTTAGGTGGCGAACTAAGAGTAGTTGAAATTTTTTGACATATTAAATCACACAGGTAGAATATTTTTTAGAAAATTTCAAGTTTTATATTTCAGAACTCAATGTTCAGAATGACAGGGGGCTTGTCTTTGACCACACTATTTTCTAACACGCTAACACCGTTAGAGATGCTGAGGAATGAACTTTTTGAAAAGTATTGAAAAGCAAGAAGTCAATTTTTAACGTAGTTTTAAGTTATATGTTTCAGAATTCAATCATCAAAACAGTGATATGTTAAAGAGGGGATATGACCCGGAGAGGTTGTGCACGGGCATAGGTCGGCCATATTGCTCACTGCGCTTTGTCAAACTTTTATTGTCACTGGATTGTGATATTTTTCGGAGTTTTTGGTGTTTATGTTAACTTCTACACTGCGTTTACATTTACAAGTAATGGCTTCATGTGTGATACGACGTAGCTGTACGAGCAACGGACGCATAGACAAGAAGGATCTCACTGGAAATACTGGAATCACTTTTCATAGGTTAGTTTCAACATTGTACAGAGTTGTATTCAAGAAAATTTACTTGTACATTTCTGACTGCATTTAGTTTTGAAAAATTACTTTTTAAATACACCTTTTATGTATTATATTGTCTTTATTATTATTGTGAAGAAATGATTTACAAATAATATTGTATTAATGAAATAAATCTGTTTGAGAATGAAAGTTGTATTATTATGATTTTTAATTTAAATCCGGACCTGACATTTCGCCATATTGGAACTAGCGAAAGACACGCCTACCAGGCCCACTTTCTTATGTTAAAACTAGCCATTGTGTCATATCCCTAACCTAACATATCACTGCATCAAAACGACAGAGCGCATGTTTTTGATTACCACATATTTTGTTTGTGATACGATAGTGAGTTGACGAGATACGTGTATAATCGAAAATTTGAAAACTCAAATTATTCAATGAACTTTGAAAAAACTTAAAGTCATTTTGAGTGTTCATCTCAAATCGATGGAAGGTATGTTGAAAATTATCACAAACTGTGTTTTATAACTCTAAGACAATTGGGTATTTGACTGTATTAAAAATATGGTTACAGTTGTTGTCGTTTTAAAAGATTAAATCATTTAAATGATAGTTTATAAATTTTTTTTCATTGTTTCTATTGAAAACTTAATTGAAATTTTTCTGTATTTAAAGTACGGTCACGTGATCGAAAACGATCTAAAATTGGTTACGTCGCTAGTGACGTCACATGCTTAAAAATGAGGGAAGGTTTCCAAATAGTCCTGTAAATGAAGGAAAAAACCTGGGTCAAATTCTGCAAAGGGATGAAACCGGGGGCAATTGTAGGTCTCAACTGGATCTTTCGAAATACAGAAAGATGCCGATTTTCCGGGGACCGCGACATGGTGGAAAATGGCCCCCAAGTTCAAAAAATCCAATATCTCCGAGAATATGGCATTTAAAGAGTTCTTGTTAGATACAAAAGGAAGATCAGTTCATTCACTACAAAAATGGTCCTTATGACTTTTTTTAGAAAACTCGACAGTTTTTGAGATAACGGCCCCGAAATAAGCCCTTACTTGTTGCTCCTGCTCTGAATCAGGAGAGCAAATTCGAGAAATGGAGACAAAAGCGGGTGGACAAATTGTCCAAAAACTCGAGTAAAAATATTTTTTGACGATTCAAAATTCACGTGAAAGAGAAAACCTATAGCTATGGTATCCTGGGTCTCAGGCTTCATTTTATTTTTCTTGAATATTGGAAACCCAAGCTAAATTTTTTCTTTTTCGATATTTCTCGACTTTTAAAAAACTCATCCATATTTTTATGAATAATAGTAATTTAGTCGGGTCTTTCTTGATAATGGGTCTCCAAAACCTATCTAATAAGCCCATAAAGGTTGTTTCATTTTCTTTCTTTTGTATCTCAATAAAAAGTAACTTTGATTATATTGATTTTTTGACATTTGTGGCATCAATCGGGTATTAAAAAATTATGAATCATCGTATCGGTTCGCAATGCACATCACTGGAACGCTTGAAATGTCCCATTTCCAATGGTTTCTTCGTTGTTTTTACCAACTTCAACTTTCTTGCCTACCAATTTTCAAAACGCCGGAAATACCAAAAAATCAACATAAACAAAGTTACTTTTTATTGGGATGCAAAAGAAAGAAAACGTAACAACCTTTCTGGGCTCGTTCGGTGGGTTTTGAGGACCCATTATCAAGAAAGACCCGACTAAATTTATTATCCATTAAAATATGGATGAATTTTCTAAAAGTCGAAAAATATCGAAGAGGAAAAAATTTAGCCTGGGTTTACAATATTCAAGAAAAATAAAAATGAGGCCCGAGACCTAGGATACCATAGCTATGGGGTTTCTCTTTCACGTGAATTTTAGATCATCAAACATATCCATTTTTACTCGAGTTATTGGACAATTTGTCCACCCGATTTTGTCTCCATTTCTCGAATTTGCTCTCCTGATTCAGAGCTGGAGCAACAAATAGGGGCTTGTTTCTGGGCCGTTATCTCGAAAACTGTCGAGTTTTCGAAAAAAGTCAAAAGGACCATTTTTGTAGTGAATGAACTGATCTTCCTTTTGTTTCTAAACAAAAATTCTTTAAATGCCATATTCTCGGAGATATTGGCGGAAAACGGATTTTTGGAACTTGAGGGTCATTTTCCACCATGTCGCGGTACCCGGAGAATCGGCAACTTTCTGTATTTCGAAAGACCCTGTTGAGACCTACAATTGCCCAAGGTTTTATCCCTTTGCAGAATTTAACCCAGGTTTGGGAGTTTATCGGCTTTCATTTACTGGACTAAAATTGAGGTTGTGAGTTTTGAGACAAATATCGTACGATTTTGGGTTGTTAGTGTCGAAAAATGATTCATTATCAAATTTATAGTAGGTATTTCATAAATGGAATATACAATGGATTTCAACTATATAGATGCTATTAGATGCACTAAGACGATAGTAACAAATACCTTCTACAGGCTTCCAAAACGACGACTCTACACATGGAGATCCCCACAAGACCGTGACCAAAATCCAATAACAAATCAAATCGATTATATCTTAATAAACGCAAGATATAGAAACAACATCAAGTCAGTCAAGACCTACTCGAGCGCTGATGTCTCATCGGATCACAACCCCTTAGTGGCTCAGATGCACATTAAACTCAAGAGAACTACAAGGAAAAGAGATACGAGAATAAATGTAGAACACATAAAGAACCAATAAGTAGGGAATAAAATGCAATTTAGAATTAACGAAAATCTGAAGACACTTGGAAGTAAGGAAGAATACCGAAACTGCAGAAACATAAACGAAAAATGGGACAGAGTTAAATCAGCCTTATTGGAACCCTCAATAGATATTCTGATGAAAGAAAAACCAACAGGAAAAAAAGAATGGATAACTAGCGAAATTCTTACTCTCATGGATAAAAGAAGAAGCTATAAAGGAAAAAATGAACAACAGTACAAAGAAGTACAAAGAATACTCCTCACAAAAATCAGGAAAGCAAAAGAAAATTACTACAAGCAAAAATGTGAGGAAATTGAGGAGTTGCAAGCAAAGTATGATAGTCATAATGTACACAAAAATGTCAACGAACTTGCCGGCACCAGAAAACAAAAGCAATTCAATACGCTGTACGACAATAACTGGAAAATAACTACAGAAGTGGAACAAAACCTGGAAATATGGAAGAACTACATTACACAACTCTTCGGAGATGAGAGACGGCAAAGTAAATTTGAAAATATAGAAGCAGAATTGGGCCCGGACATAATTAAAAAAGAAGTGATATATGCAATAAATATGCTAAAGAACAAAAAAGCAACAGGACCAGACCAATGGCCAGCGGAGATTGTCAAACTGATAGAGGAGGACCAGATTCATATTATGGTACAATTAATCAATACAGTATACAGAATAGGAATAATACCGAATGAATGGTTGGTATCAACTTTTATAACTCTTCAAAAAAAGAAAAATGCCAAGCAGTGTTCTGACTATCGTACAATAAGTCAAATGTCGCACACGTTGAAGATCCTGTTAAAAGTAGTCCATAATAGAATACTCAGGAAACTTGCCATATATATCAGCGATACCGATACGCAATTTGGATTCCGCAAAGGCTTAGGAACAAGAGAAGCACTGTTTGCACTCAATGTTCTGTCACAAAGATACCAAGATGTGAATCAAAATCTACACGCATGCTATATAGAGTATAGTAAAGCCTTCGACAAAGTAAGACACGACCAACTCATCGAAACATTAATAAAGAGAAGGATAGACTTCACAGACATAAGAATAATTTCAAACCTTTACTATAATCAAAAAGCAGTAATAAGAATAGAAGACATAACATCAGAAGAAATAGAAATACAAAGAGGTGTACGTCAAGGGTGTATACTTTCACCAATCCTCTTTAACCTGTACTCAGAAGATATAGTAAATAAAGCAATTATTGAGGAGCAGGACATGGGCATTAAAATTAACGGTGTGGCAGTAAATAATCTGTGATACGCGGACGACACATTTATTGTAGCTGGAACACATGAAGATCTACAGACGCTAGTTAATAGAATTGTCACACTTAGTGAAGAATATGGACTATCATTGAACATAAGCAAAACAAAATACATGCTGTTAACATAAACACCCCAGGACGTTCGTAGGATATGTGTAAAGAATCATCCTATTGAAAGAGTAAGAGAATACAAATACCTTGCGACAACCATTATAGAAAATAATGATACCTCCCAAGAAATACGAATCAGAATAGAACAGGCCAGAAGCACATTTGTAAGAATGAAGACTTTTTTGCTGTCGAGATCTAAACCTTCAGCTAAAAATACGACTGATGAGATGCTATGTGCTATCTATACTATACTATCAGATGGACGCATGGACTCTGAAAGGGATTGACGTGAAGAGACTGGAAGCATTTAAAATGTGGATATACCGGAGAATGCTGAGGATTTCTTGGGTGGCGAGAATGACTAACGTGGAAGTGATGAAACGTATGCATAAGGAGAGATAAATAATTCCAACAATACAGAGAAGAAAATTGGAATATATGGTGCACGTCATGAGGGGAGAGAAATATCGAATAGTACACACTATTATGCAAGGAACACAGAAAATAATTTCGTACGTAAAATCAATGAACGGCCGTCGTCAATTTTGTGAACATTAATATTATGAATCGGTGATTGTTACAACGATTTCTGGTCATAAACTTATGACTTCATACATTGGACCGATAAACGAGCCAACATTAAACAGTGAACTCAAAACATTAAAATTAAATATTTCATTCATTAATCTAATGTAAAAATTCATTCAGTTAATGTTTGAGGATTATTAAACAACGTTCTTCATCATTATAACGATAAATTTTCGTCATAGATCTATGAACAGCAAACATAAAAAAATTATGAACGGTTTTCGTTGTTTCAATGAACATCAAACATTGATTTTACGAAGCCAGCCATTAACTTTTAAAAACGCATCAGATTTAATGTTGTCGGAAGTTGAAACGAAGTCGGCGAACATTAATATTACGAATCACCGTCGTAGACTTCTCTGCTTGTACCACTTTTTATGCGAATTCTTTTGAATTTCCTCCAGTCGGTCTGATAAAGTAGAAGAGGCAGTACAGCGTTCTAACTATTATACCAATTGTGCCAAATTATTGTGTGATAGATGAACAGGCTCGAGAAAGACATAGTATTTCCCTTTAAGAATGGAAAATTGGTAAGTATTAGCATTATCGGAAAGTTGAAATGACACAGTTCTATGCAATCTCTTACTAGTAGGTAGTCTTAAAATTTTATTTTTCTTTCGAATCATTTAGGAAAATGTCTAATTTTGTATTACTTACAACAATTTTATTTTTTTAGGTTAGTATAAACTATGAGATTGCTTTCGGAAATTGGGAATTACTTTTAAATAATTGGGAAAAATGGTTTCCCCACACAGTGACATTTCTACAGAAAGACGGATACATGAAAAATAAAACTACTAAAGGCCTTCTAAATAAAGGGTTTGAGGATGCTTGTAATGAAAGTAAGTTCTATTTTACATACTTAAAAAAAAGGAAAATTTGCTTTTCTTAAACCTTCCACATTAAAAAACATTTTCTTTAAATCCTTGTTTCAGATATTGGATATTCGTTGCTAAGTAACTGTAATATGTCTTTTTATGCTTGACATCGTGCTCGGACTTTGTTTTATGTAGAAATAGTTATAAACACAACTGTTAATGTTCTAAAACGTAAGGTGTTTATAAAATTTGAATTTTACTTTCTAACGCCATAAAACGAACATTCTTTTAAAGCGTGAATCTAGGTTTGGTTTACCATTTCTCCTTCTTTTTTTCAGATTGGCGATCCATGGATATTTGGTGCCATCGGCCAAGTTTTGTTCCAAATGGAAAAGGCGTTTTATAAACATGACGTGTCGCTTGAGAGCCCAAAGGTTCATATGATTTGTGAGTTTCTGATGCAATAAAAAATTGATGTAACAAAAAAGGCTATTATTCTGCAAATCCCTTTGCGAACAATTAGAAAGTGGTATGTATTAGTAAGATTTTCCTCCTTCCGCGTTCCAATGCTTCTGAAACGCTGCATGCAATATTTTTTCAAAAGTCACTGCAATTAATAATTGGAGGTCATAGGTCTATCAACACCAGTTATTGATTTAATGTACAGCAATCATAATCCAATGTTGATCGTTCGTAATATCAATAACCGGCGATCATAAATCCATGCTCACTGTTTATTAATTTAACGTACAGCAATCATAGGCCTAATGTATGTCGTACATAATTTAACGTCCGGCAACCTTAGACCTATGCTCACAATTCATTGGTTTAACACATAGCAAACATCACATTAATAACAGCCAACATAGATCCATGTCTACTGTACATTGACTCAATGTACAGAAATCGTAACTTAATGAACAGAGAAATTTATGTACGACCGTTCATTGAATCAACAACACCTGTCATCGGCCCGAAATTAATGTCGACGTTCATTGATTTGATGTACTTTTTTATTAATATCACGTACCTTTTTCGTTCAGTGAAAAATCCAAGGAAAGAGATCCATAGGAAGGAAACGAATCTCATGGCTGAAGAACCTTAGGGAGTGGTTTGGATGCAGTAACAACGAATTATTTAGAGCGGCGGTATCAAAAATAAAAGTCGTCCTGATGATTGCCAACCTTCGGAACGGAGACGGCACCTAGAGATGAAGAAGAATAGATGCTATGTCAAATTCCACTTGTAGGTAAGTATTTTTTTAAAGTCAAATTATTGAAACGGTAATTTTCACCAGACGTTTTCTCAAACCATGAATAACAGCTTTGTGTTGATCTGTTTCATCGATCACAATCGACACAGGATATGTTGCTGATTACCATATATTTTGTTTCATAGTGTTACCATTGTTGACGAGTTATGGACAGCTGAGAATTTCCAATGACTTTTGAAGAAACAAAAATTTTCATTTAGATGTTGATCTTAAATCGAAGGAAGGTACATATGTGGCGGTTCATCACCACAAGCTTCAATTCGTAATGTTAAGATACCTAATTAGTGACGAGTTTGAAATCATTTGAAGCAATTAGAAAAAAAATCGAAGGGTGTGTTATGCATTTTTTAATAAAATATCCATTGTGTAATTTTCGAACCAACCAATAGATCGACATATAGCATGTCTTTGATTAACAGACACTTTTATTTTCAATTCATTTTAATTCTATTCCTTGTCTATTCTCCACAATCTAATTTGGTTAATACTCGAAGATTAAATATCTTTATAAATTTTTATAATATTTTAATACAAAAATGAATCCATAATCTACGCAAATTACATTTTTAATTAGAGCACTCACTGCATGAGTAAAGTATGATATATTTTATATGAAGCATTGGTAAAAAAAAAACGATTAACATACCAATACGAAAACAGACATTCCGAAACATGTCTGTAAAGTACATATTCATTAATCGCAATATCCTGCTGAAACAAATCTCAAATTATGTTCCCAAGATAAGTTGTTGATTTTCGATGATCAAAAAAACTAAATACGCGTATCGGCAGGTTCGTTCCAGCAGAAATTACAAATTTGTTGTAGTCAATCAAGCGCCTTATTTTTGTTCCTTAAATCATTCACGCGATTAAATCATTCTACTCCACTGAGTGAAGTCTGTTAGGAACCGTTTTGGAATTTGTAACGGATGTTTTTTGTAAATTGAAAAATGCCAAAGCAGTGAATAAACGGGCTCCGAGTCCTCCTCACAATTCAAAAATATCATTTATATATACTAAATAGAGGTAAAATCTGCCCCGAGCGGGAAATTCCATACTTCCCTCTTTTTATCTGTTTGCCTAATACGAATTAAAATTTAATGATTTCTGCCTTCGATTTTTCCCCCTGCGCAAATATTTCGTTACATTTCTAATCGTGTAATCCTTCTTTGATCTGAATTTCATGACTACAAAGTTTGTGACGGACTCCATTTTAAAAATTATTCTGCACAAGAGAGATTGTCGATTGGATTTCCTGTTGAATATTTATTGCCACGTCGACCAGTAGCGTGGAGGCAGAAAAGATACGAAGCGGTTTAATCCACGATTAATTTTCTAGATCGACAAAATAAGTTTTTACAAAAATCGCAGTACTTATTATGGTTGTACATGAGGCAATGAAGTTTTCGTGATGCGTTGCGATCCCAATTTAAGTTCGAGACTCAGGTTAGGAAATCTCAAGGATAGGTATATTCAACAATTAATGGAAGTTTTGCTTTGAATGGCATGTTTATCGCTAGGGAAGAGATGGAATTCTGGGCATTAAAATTATTTTTACTCATTTTCACACATTATGGTGAAGTAAATCGCCATTTTAAAATTTCTGATTGGACATGGGAAGTGTATTGGTCCTGTGTCCTATATTATTTGCATTAGAAAAATTGACTGCAATTGTGACGACTTTCATATCACAAGGCATTAATAACCATAACATGAGGTACGGATAATAAACAGATTTTTAGGACTTTTACTATCAATCAAACATAAAAATTTGGTCTAGAAATATATAGAAAACACCTGAATGATAAGTAGTCGATCAGTTTATAATTTTAGTATTTTTTCAATTTTATATTCTTTCATTTTAGCCTATATAGTACCTACGTACAGGTGAAGTGTATTTTAATCAACTGTTTCTGCATCCATTTGCTGCATTGACGAATAAGTTGAAAGAGTGTTTGCCTTGTTTTTATGCCTGCTATCGGGCCTTTAAATGTTTGTTAAATACCCAGTATGGGTTGCACTTCTAGAATACAATACAATTCTGCAATATTGCTATAAGCAGCTTTCATTTGGTTAGTTTCTGGTGGATGATGATGCAAGAAATGGTTAAGGGTCAACTCATTCACCACAGCGTTCACCAGTTTAAATGCAATCATTATTAATTTAACAATTGGTATTAACTTTTAATATATAGTCCACAAGTTGAAACACATGTGTTAAACCTTCTCGTTTTATTTTAGAATGTGTGCTCTTGGATTTTACATGTAAAAGCTTTCTTTTATACACTTAGGGCAGGGCAGAGTTAATTAAGGTCCTCCTCCATGCGCCACTGGGCTTGGAAGCATTTTGTTTCGTGATGCAGGCGAATATTCAAAGAAGGTTAAATTACGGGACAGAGATAAATCTCGGAAATGTCAACGGCAAGCACTCTCTTCTCATGCGAAAATACATATCTATATATATACACATACACACACCCACAATATACAAGGGGAATTATTGAATTAGCGTGCGTCCCGAGAAAGCGATTTATTAATAATATATATTATATATACAGGAAATTAACAGGAATACGTTTAATATGTGGCGTAGTCTGTAGGATTTTCTAGCGAAAGGGTCGGGGGAGGCGAGATCCGCCTCTAATTTCGCCTAGGAAATTACATAGCGATAAGGGTCTTGTTAATTGAAAAATTCTCGGAGAGGCAAACATCAACCCGGCCGCGATGGGGAATTCTTTCTTCTCGTTGATTGTCATTGCCGTTCAAGGGTTGTATTTCCGAGTGGACCCTCCACATTTATAAATATATTTTATTTCCGTCCTTCAATAAATCTTCAAAAGCGTCGACTTCCCACCGACAATAAATCAAATTGCAGTGCTCTCGTCGGCGGCGGCGGCGCGGCAAAGCGGACGATGGAAAATATCAAAAAATATGTATTAACCCCAATCGGTAATCTAATGAAGATAAATTGCGTTAACCCTAAAACACTTCGCCTCAAATCCAGATGCGTCCTACTTTATCGACATCGCCGTGTCGATAACCGAACGCGGGGGCAGCTGCCGTTGACATACATACGGATATCTGTCATATATGACGTTTCATGGCATGATTTAAATATAAAACAAAAATTAATGCCCCCTTCCTTCCTTTCTCAATGTATATTATGGTGTAATATGTAATATTTTTCAGCCATTTTACATGGAGTGTCGAGACTTAATCACATGATAAGAACCAAGACATCTCATTTGGTAAAACATGTTAACTATTTCTGTTGGATTTTTACTTGAATTGTGAACAACTGTTATGGCCATAATCCCTGATATTTGCACCTGACTGTCTCCTTCTTTACAGCGTCCATTGCGAAACTATTTTGGGCCGTTTGGTATTTCTTCATTGTTGTTAGGTTGCGTTGGATTTCTGCGCATATTGGTCACAATTCTGCTCCATAAAACAGTAATGAGTCTGTAAGCGACTCCACAAATATTTTCTGGTTTATCATGATAGGGTTTGATCACATACGATTAATATTATCTAGAACCCTTTATTTAAAAAACAATATATTGCGAATGTAATAGCATCTTCTATTCGTTTCTTACATTAGTGCATAAATGCAGTCGACAAACTCTCTTACGATTTACACGTACTTATATTTCACTCGGTGCTTTTGTTGTATGTAAATATGCAATAATATTGACTTCGATAAAAGTTGCAACATCGATTCGTATGCTTTCAACTTGACATTTGTATGTTTACAGTGCACTTCGTTAAGTATTTTCGATAAAATTCAAGATGGATATAACGGTTAGTTGGCACATGATGTGCAAACTGTATAACAATGAAGAAAAGTAAATAACATTTTTCAACTTAAAACTAATAGATGGTAATTAAGTTTTACGAAATGTATTAATGTGACCGTAACAGAGCTACTATAAATAATGTAATGTAATAAATGTAATGTAATGTAAAATAAATGTAATAATGTAATAAATAAATAATAAATAAATAAACTAATAAATAAATAAATATTTTTGAGTTAACAAGACACTAATTTTGGATGAAATTCATATTAAATAACTATACTCGCATAGTACGTGAATTATTTTTCAAATAGGAAAAGATAGAAAGATGTAAAACATTATTGTAACGTTTTACGGGTTCAAAATCACTTACACTACGTGAAGTGTCTTAACTAATTTATTTTTCACTAATAACTCACACTTAATAGCTAATTTATATCACACTTGTTTATATATATTCCGCGCACGGCCGCTCAGGTCAAGTATTCTTCGCGTTCCGCAGTTTATGATTACCCTGTGTCCGTTCGGCGGCTATAATTACTAATAATGACTATAAACAATTTACCTATTTTAGTATTAACGGAAAACAAATAGTTAAGTTGTAATAATGGTTAAATTAAAAAAACGCATCCGATTAGAAGGCGTAACAGCTCAGGTCGATGACAGTATTTTTTATAGAAATGTTAACAATGTTAATTTCAAATACTTCACGTTTCAATAGTTCAAGTCTGAAGATGTTCACTTCTGATGTATTCAACTTTTTGGACATTTTATGGATGATGGTCCTGTGGTCGGCCACATTTCTTTTTCAGTAAAGTTAATTTTAAAAAAGTATTTCACGATTAAAATATACCATGGAACTACAAAAAAGTTAAATATGTCGCAACAAAATTGGATATGATGCATTTGTATGAAATTAATTTTGTTTCGTAACTTATCCTAAATATTTTAGTTTCTGAGTTTTGCTTCCTTCTGATCCTTATTATTGATACTACTATGGATAACTGTTTTGTTACCTACCACCAGTGTTGTTAAAAATACTTTTAAAAATGTATTTAAATACAAACACAAATACTTGTTACAAAATGTATTTACTTGTATTTTAAATACTTCTCTGGACAATGTATTTAAATACAAATAACAAGTATTTCGTTTTTGTATTTAAACAGTATTTAAAGTTGTAAATTATTCTTAATTGCAGCAATGTTAAGCATAACCCCAAGAAGCTTAAAATTCCTATTATTTTTTTCGTGAAGTTGTTGAAGTTATTCAATTTTGGAAATTTCTAAATCAGTTTAAGAAAATGGAATCTAATTTCTAATGGAAACTTTCTAATGAAGTTCTAAAATCTTTGTTTTATTACCCGAAGTTGTGAAGTTTTCAATTATTTTCAAAATATCTAAGTTATTTGTATCGAAAAGCCTCAAATACATAGGCTGACTTTTTTACACTAAGCCTAAGTTTATGGTTTTAACACTTAAAACAATCTCAAAAAGTGTTTGCTTCATGAAATCGTAAAATTTTTGCAATTTTCCGAAATTTACCAACTACTTTGTAAACAAGTCTTTAGAAATTGAAGTGATACTTCAAAACACAACAGGCTAATGTAAGTTTCAAACTTCTAAAAGATAATCCCAAGGCAAAGATGTCGACACATTAGACACTTTACTTTTAACTTGATCTAACGAAGTAGCTAATTAGAAAACTTCATTAGTTCCTTTTCCAACTTCATATATGGCAGTTCAAGTTGTTTGTGTTGCATTAGAGTTGTCATAAGTTCTTTAGAAGCTCCTTAACTTCTTTTGAAACACAGCTTAAGTTTAAGATAACTGCGACTTCTTTAAAAATGTCGACAAGCTACTTAAAAATTGTTTTACAATTTCAGAACTTTTTTAAACACTTTATGAATTGTACACCTTCGTTAAGATAATCGCAACTCCTTTAAATGTGTCGTAGGATCATTATAACTGTAACAATTAGCTTCAAAATAAGCATGTAAGTACATAAACCAAAATGTAAATACAAATGAACAGCCGGAAATATGCTCAAAAAATGTATAAAACTGCGCATTTATAATTACTGTAACAAAATAAAATAAATGTAAGAGCATTTAAGGAATAATTTAGCAAATAGTGGATCTTAACATCGCCCAAAAATGTATTTAAACTACTGTATTTAAAATGTCAGAGGAAATGTATTTTAAATACACAGTAAATACAAATTAAGCTTATGTATTTAACTATGTATTTAAATACATAAAAGTATAAAAAATAAATTTCTAAATACATGTATTTAAATACTTAACAACACTGCCTACCACGATTCGTCAACGGCAGTCATTTTTGCTTCCTCCTTTGCACTGCGCCCAACACTTATGTTGGTATGTTAGCAACATAATAATAAATAATAAATATTTATATAATAATAATAAATAGTACATTAAGGTGAAATAAATAAGTAATAAGTAATAAATGTAAATAATTCTTTCTTATGAGGACATCGGGTTTAGTTATATTAATCGTCTGCAGTTTACATGAGCCCACGAACTACTGAAATGTTAACGAGAAGCTATTTCACCTTGCTTAAACACTCACTTAAATTAACGCTTTTACTTAGTTCGTCCTTAGTTGTTGTAAGACCGATTTGTTCTTCACATATTTTATGACGAAGCTCTTGAGCTTGAGGGTATTTTACAAAACTAATTGAATTAGTTGCGCATAACCTTATCTATCATTCCGAATGAAATTTCTAGCCGCGACCCGTCGCTACTTTGTTGGCTACTTATTTGAAACAGCTACAGTTTGAATATATAGGTGTAATGATTGCGTCTTAAATTTGAATGTTTAAATTGACAATCAAACAAACTAAAATCTGAGAATGTTCAAAATCTAGTAACAATAACACTAATTAAAAAGAGAAGGTTACTCTAAGTTCAGTTGTGAATTATTCTTATAAATTATGACAAGGTGATGAAAAATAGCGCATAGGCAATATACACAGATAGTCATCCTACGCTTATGCGAAAAATAATCTTCATATTGGGATACATATTTTATGACTACGCTCTTGAAAGTATTTTCTGAAACAATCGATTAATTGAGTTGGTTGCGCTCCATCTTGTGTAGTTTCAGTATCTCTCTCTATATAAAAATGAATTGCTGTTCGTTTGTCTCGCTTCAACTCGAGAATGGCTGGACCGATTTTGCTAATTTTGATCTTGAAACATTTGTCGAAGTTCAAGGAAGGTTTAAGCGGAGAGAAATTGTAAATTGTAATTGTAATTTGACATTAATTGTAATCAAACAAGTGATAGTTGGTTTTCAAATGAATAAATATCAAGACGATTATTAAAATCTATCATCGGTTTGTCAGTGCGCGAGTACTTTATTGATTTTAAAATGCCAAGGAGAAGACGACCTGACTTAGGTCGTCGAAGTCAATCAAATGTGCGACGAGCTACCTCACGTGCAAATCGCACTGACGACCAGGGAGAGACAGATAATCATAACATTAGTATTGGTATGACAGAATTGCGTTCAACAGTGAATAATTATGAAGTAGATAGGCTTAGAATGGAACGACTTCGGGCACATCAAATACAACAGCAACGAGCACGACACAATGAAATAGAGCGATTCCGCAGACGCAGTGTTCCTGTAAACCTAGAACGAATAGCATTCCACTACGACCCGGAAATAGATTATTGTGCCGACCAATCCGTAACGATTAGAGAAATGACAATCATTTGTCAATATTGTAAAGCGTTAAAATATAGCGGTGAATCTACTGTATTATGTTGTGCTGGTGGTAAAGTAAAATTACCACAATTGTTCCCACCACCAGGTCCATTACGCTCATTAGTTTCTGGGGTGGGAAATAACTCTATCATTTCTGGGCCAACATCCAAAAATATAATAATTGCTTTTAAATGACGTCGTTTGGTGCAAAGCATATTGTACAGGAAAATTTTATGCCCACTTTCAAGGTAGTTTTTGATAAATTGTTTTTTAAAAATTTAAAAAGATAATATACAAATGCAGATACAAGGACAGTTTGTGGAATCAACTTGGAGTTTCCCTGTTTCGCGCATGGGCAATTATAAGTCGCGTGTTCGCAAGTCGTAAAACCATGATCTTTATATATTTACGCACCGCAAAAAAAGACAAAAAATATAGTACATCAGAAAGCCTCAAATTGATTGTGTGTATAACTGTGTTGCATTTAATTTAATGTAGATAAAAATTTTGTATCAAGTTTTGATCACCTTTTTCAGAAATCTATGTAGGTAATACGAAGTTCACCGGGTCATCTATAATTTTTATTTATCTTTCTTTTTTTTAAACTTTACGTGGCATTGCAACGCATGCCGGCTACGGCTTGTCAACTAATAAATATGGTATTGAGTTAAAAACACGCTTGTGGCAGAGTAAATACAATTTCCTATTTCTGTCGTACTTCGATCCGTGGAATTGCATGGCCTTCTTGGTTATGATACTGCACCAATTTCTTTTTAAATCATTTTACAAATTTATTTCTTAAATATTCGATCACCTATACTTACCTCTAGTTCTCGGACTTCTTTGTTGTTTGTAAACATGTTGCACAACCAGTTTTAAAATTCATTGATGTGAGTAACGCCACATCCAATACGACTGGCGCCTGTAATTGACGATAATTTTAATATGTAATGGAATCCATCGATTTATTTATCATTTTACCTGACACAAGCTTTCCAGTTTCCCGCAATACAAACAATAACCAATTCCGTATATTCAATTAGAAAAATGTGTTGGAAATGCTTGCTTAAAAATATAATGAACCTCCATTAGAGCTATTTATTTTGTGTAAATAACATAGTGACCTTTGGGATATGTTTGAATCAATTGTTATTTTTATGATGATGTTTTTATTGGTACTGCAAAATATTAATTGTATCCAGTGGCAGCTTAATGAAAAATTTTAATTTGAAGGTAATTTTCGGTGCACTGATTTCACATTTAATTTGCACAATTATTGGATAACGAGGTCGAGTAGTACACTTCATCTATATCAGTTCTAGGTTTATTGTTTGCGATATCAATACGATATACGAATCCATATCAAATAACTCTTTAAGTTATTCTTACTAATAAGGGATACTATGTCTTACTAATCGACATCATTGCTACTGCAAGTTATAAGAGCAGATAATTTATTAAAATTTCTTATTTAGGTTGAGTAAATTTTAGATTTGTAAGCAGAAAATTTTAAAGAAATATGTACATATAGGGACCGTCAGTTATGTTGGTAATACTTATTCTGAACTGTTCTACTCCGTACCTACTGTTAATAATATCAAGGAAGGCCCAAAAGGGAATGAACATCTTGAAACCAGTGAAGATTACACTACATATCTGCTTAGAAATAGAAATTAGAAAAAAATTAGTCTTTCCATCAACGCATTAGGAACAACGATTCATAACAATCGCCTGTAGTGTGGTTATAGCGATTATAATGCCAAACCTCATTAAGTTTGCGGTATCGACCTAAATGTGTACTGTAATTTATATATTATTTATATTTTATAATCCTATTCTAGGAGTGTCGCGTTAGAATCATTTGAAAGACTTATTCAAGGAAAGAAGATACACAATAAAAATCTAATATACAATCTACTACTGTAGATTGTATATTGTATGTATGTATATATGTATACATACTGTATGTATGTATGAATGTATGTATGTATGTATGTATGTATGTATGTATGTATGTATGTATGTATGTATGTATGTATGTATGTATGTATGTATGTATGTATGTATGTGTGTATGTATGTATGTATGTATGTATATGTATGTATGTATGTATGTATATGTATGTATGTATGTATGTATGTATGTATGTATGTATGTATGTATGTATGTATGTATATATGTATGTATGTATGTATGTATGTATGTATGTATGTATGTATGTATGTATGTATGTATGTATGTATGTATGTATGTATGTATATGTATGTATGTATGTATGTATGTATGTATGTATGTATGTATGTATGTATGTATGTATGTATGTATGTATGTATGTATGTATGTATGTATGTATGTATGTATATGTATGTATGTATGTATGTATGTATGTATGTATGTATATATGTATGTATGTATGTATGTATGTATGTATGTATGTATGTATGTATGTATGTATGTATGTATGTATGTATGTATGTATGTATGTATGTATATGTATGTATGTATGTATGTATGTATGTATGTATGTATGTATGTATGTATGTATGTATGTATGTATGTAGGTATGTATGTATGTATGTATGTACTATTAAGTAATTAAAATCATTTGAATTTTCATAATTGATTTTGTATCGCATTATGAAATATGCGGAAAATTGATAAAATATGAAAAAAAAAACACTTTGCCTACAAATCCGAGATTTAATTATGAGAATGCATAATGTAACGTCATTTAGTAATCAGAACATAAGTTTTTGCCTTAGTTATTAGACCATATAATGATTTTTTCCTTATGTTCCTAGAGCAAATAATTGACATAATTTTTCTGTTTTTAAGTTATGACAGCACATATTTCATATCATTCTTTATTGTGATGTGAGAATTGATAATCAAGATCATTTCTTGTGTAAGCTATCAGAAGAGTAGGTAATCGATCTCGTATCGCTGTCAGTATAATTAATGTAATATTATATATGAACCTTAAGAGTACCCTAGTGCCAAATGTCCTAAGATATACTATAAATACAAAATAAGTACTCCATTTCTGGAATCTCCATTTTTCCAATTTAAGTTGCGTCTATCTTTCCACTTATGAATCAAGTGAAGTATATTACTCAAAATGTCGTTATATTTGTTGGAAAATTCCTTGGATTAGAGGTTGGAGTGTGTTAAGTGTAAATAAATCCATATAGTAAGAACAGTTATTTGTTTAGTTGTTAATCGAACCAACTGAAGAACGGTATAATAGTCACTATATATTCGATGTAACTTAAACTTTAGTTTACATTGCTTTTAATTAGCGTCGATTGTTGCAAAATATAAAATTAGAGCAAACGTGAATATCTCCAAGCTTGCCTCGAATGGAACTAAAACCAAAATTTGTTTAATTCGTTGTTTCATGCGTCCGCGGCGTTGACGTTCGGCAAATCAAACAATTTTCCACTTGAACGCCGTCACGAAAAGCGTTCATTAATCAAAACGACAGCTGCCTCGTATGCCCCGATCACCCCCGCGGGGTTACCATTAGGACCGTTTATTGTTGCCGGAAATGCACCGATTTTATTATTTATATGATGAGTAAGACCATTAGGGAGGGCACTAATTAATGATTATTGTTTTAAAGTAGGGTATCGCTCACGGACTTATTAAGAGCGCACGACTTAGGTAATTACAGTTTTGCCAGCAACAATTTTAGGAGTATGAGTGGTTAACTTCAGCTCGTGCCTAATTAGTAAACGAGCCAGTATGCAAAATTTATAAACTTATATAGAAGTACGCATGAAATTAATATAATATGTAAAAAGTAATATATGTACCCTTTGCACGTGACCCGATTTTTAGTTTTGGACTTGTAAGTGTATTATTTACTACTTTTGAGATAAGACAAGCCCTCAAACAAATGAAAAATAAAAAAGCTCCAGGAGAGGATCACATAACGGGCGAAATGTAAAAAATGGGAAACGAGTTAGTATAACAAGTATACTTTTAAACAAATGCCTAATGGAAGGAAATGTACCGACCGCATTGAAAAATGACGAGGTAATCCTTCTCCTTTGACACATCAAACATAGAAAACTACCGTCCCATAAGTTTGCTTTCACATATGTATAAACTGTTCACTAAAATCATAACTAACCGCCTATTTCAAACACTAGATATCTGTCATCCGGTCTGAACAAGAGGGATTTCGTAAAGGATTTAATATGATAGATCATTTTCAAACTCTTTAAGCCTTGATTGAAACAGCTAGCGAATATAATGCTACAATCCATCTAGCGTTTGTGAATTATGCGAAAGCGTTTGATTCTATCGAAATATGTTCAATTCTATAGATTCGAGATACTCACAACTAATCAAAGGAATCATCGGCATGCGGTCCATGGAAGCAATGGAAGCAGTGCTTCCCCTAGAAGAATGTCAAAAATGACAAAACATCATCTTCTTAAATGTAATTTTTGAAATAAGGAACAATTACTTTAGGTTATATTAAAAATGTTAATAATAATTATTTTAAATCTCAGGCCCATAACAAATGCGGTCTTGACTGAAACCGAGTCACAGCAGAAAGTCTGCCTGCGAGTCGTGTGCGCGCGACTTTTCACTACCCTAGAAAAATCCAATGGAAGCTATTCCCGCTGCTAGGTTCTCTCTTATACGCCGACTTTTTTGTGTATGTCGACAGTTCATTGAACCTGCTGAATGAATCGAGTTGTGGTCGCGTGCATTAGGCGGGCGTGGAAGCTATCATTCAAGTAGCTTATTCTCAGGTTTAAACGGCTATCGGTGTGTACAGACAGGGTGAAAGATGTTCAAACATCATACAGACGCCTCTTTGATGGAATAAGCAACAAATAAACTATAGATTTAACAGTTTAAATGATTTTAAATTCCTAGAGCTCTTCAATTTTGATGCATATAAAGGAAAACATTTTCCAGAAGATGCGTCTAAATCTCTTCTTTTTCAATATGGCCAGTTCTTCGACCGAGTGCTACTATGATCTGAACTAAAAGTTATTTACGAAACTGATGACATTAGCGCAAAAAATATCGCTAAAGAACTAATGCAATTTCTAAAAGACAAGGAGTTGGAAGATGCCTATACGGAAGTTTCGAAATTGTGTGAATTAGTATCGACAATACCTGCCACAAGTTCGTCAGAAGAACGCAATTTTTCAACGCTTAAACGTATAAAAAATTTCGTGAGAAATTGAACAAGTCAGAAGACACTTTCGCAAATATCGCATTTGTCCATTGAAAATAAACTTCTCCAAAGCCTGTCAGAACATCCACGTTTTTATGATGACGTCATGGCCGAATTAGCAAAAAGTGATCGAAGAATCGAATTACATTACAGAGAGGGTAAGTTTTTAAGAATTGCTGCCTTTACTTGAAATTTTTGCTGAAAGGCAGATATGAAAACGCTACGTTACTTACAAAAATAAATGAAGATCTTCAAACCAACAAAATAATTATTTAAAAATGAGTCCTCCAAGGAGACACAATGTCACCAAAATTGTTTACATTGGCGCTAGAGAATGTCTTCAAGCAGCTGAATTGGCAAGGTTAGAGCATTAATATTGACGGATGTTTTCTGGATAACTTGAAATTTGCGGACGATGTGGTGTTAATAACAAGTGAGATTAAGGTACTCGAAATCATGCTCCAAACGAAACTTCCAAGAAAATAGGATTATTCATGCATAGGGATAAAACAAGAATAATGTCAACAAGCGACACCCCTATCGTTATTGACAATTGCACCTTAGAAATATTCTGGAATATGCGATTAAAATCGGAAAGAAATCAAAATCGTAGAAATAAATAGAAGAATAAGAGCATCAAGAATTCAAATAGAAAAGCTTACGAAACCTGTATATTGCTGGTGACAATGTACGGTCTAGAGACAGCAACACTCACACAAAGAAGTGAAGAAATGTTAAGAGTTTGTCATAGAGCAATGGAACGCGCAATGCTGGCACTGATCCCTAGAGATAAACCGAGGGACGAAGATATAAGGCGTAGAACGAAAATCCCAGATGTAGTACAGAAAGTGGCTCGTGCAAAATGGCAATGGGCTGGACATCTGGTAAAGCATGACAACAATCGCTAAATGTCAAGATTGTAAAGATGGAGACCGAGATTCAAGAAGAAACGTGGGCATACCACCCAAACGATAGAGCGTCGATATTCGGACAGTTGCAGGAACAAACTGGGTTTGCAACGCTCAAACCGAAACATGTGGAGACAAATGGGAGAGACTTACTTTCAGCAGTGGATGGATAAAAGCTGATGATTATGATGAATTGTATTATTTCCACCTCTATTCGGACGTCTATGATATTGTTATTTTTAATACATTTAAACCGTTACAACATTAACGCTGAACGTGTAAGTGACTACTTTAGAATTCAAATTGAGTTCGAAGTTCGCAAGACAGACTTGCACATGTAGAAAAATTCCAACCATTTTAAATTTGAGCTGATTTGTGATGTTTTCAATTTATGTACGTTTCTCCAAAATATTTTCCTAAATACGTTTACTGCTTTTAATCGCATTTACCTTCTGTCTCGCCTCTATCGCATAAAACACAGATCGTCCGTATTTCCTCATTAAAGTCGAATTTAAAAAGTGATAGCCGGAAATCCGAATAAATCCTCATTACTCTTTCTATCCAGTAAAATAGAAATAAATCCGGTTCTCGTTCACAACGAAAAAGGTAGATATGTTCCGGTGGTTTGTTTTATGTGCACTACCAATAAATTTCTTAACTTTTTCAGCTGTCAATTCCAGCTGCGCTCATAATCACTCAAATGACCAATTGACGTGGAAAAATCGCCAGGGATCCATCAACGGCCATAATTTAATTATACAGAAAAAAAAGTGGAACAGGAACGCGTGTATCATGAACAATTGAAATCTGACAAACAAATGATCCCCCAGTCAAATTCCCAGTAGGGCAAGACCACTCGATTAAAAAGTTTTAACCAAAATCTTTATTAAAATACGAAATAAAAATTATTACGAATAGTAACTGTTGTAACAAATGCTAAAATTGTAACTGAAAATGGGCGATATGTATTATCGCTTACTGGGCCTGCAATATTGCCGATGAACCAAAAATTCTTACTATTCATTTTATTAATTTTATTCCTTACATTTTCAAGCGTGTGTCATAATTATTAATAATGCTACACTGATGTATTTGTTAGGGATAGGTGTCCCTTTTTGTAATTTTAGATTTCGCATAGCATAGATTTCGGTTTTTACATAATTTCTTTTCTTATTTGTTTCTTTGTAGGCATGCAGATATTGTCACGCTGAGGGGCCTGATGAGCCTTCAAATGTGTGAAAACTGTAGCTCAGGAAGAACGGGTTAAACAAACCAACGACATTTATTTCACTTACCAACAACAAATAGGTTGTGGTATGTGGTATGTAACCAAACATCAGCATACCCTAAATAGGGAATAGAGAGAAATTGGGCACATTGAATGAGAGACACAATTTAAATGCAAGTCAAAAACCAAAGGGGCGCAAAATGAATCAGTAAAATATTAAAGGCAAAATTAAATTAACAAGTGGTAATGTGTACATGATTCAAGGGTTGATGTGAAACGGCACAACCGAACAATGGGACTGTTCTATGGAAGTTTAGCGATTTTGTAGTTACTCGAATATCAGTGAAACCGACCAATTTGCTGTATTCGCTATTTTATGTTCGAAAGGGAAGGCTTGTAAGGAATTGCACAGATCTGCACAGACTGGTGCGTATAAGCTAGTTGCGTGTTCTCAGTTGATTTACAACTATGCCATAACACAGTGGAATCGTCGCATAACAACAGAATTCATTGAACTCCATGTCAGTGGATTGTTTATAGCAAAGAAGTATACCAAGTTACAAAAATGAAAATAACAAAAATGTAGCATAAGAAGAATTGAAAAGGTTTTTGGAAATAGTAAAGTTCACGAGTAAAGCTCCAGGACTGGCAAGCCAAAGAGGGTCTCCAGTCGAGCAGTTCCTTATTATTTTACCTAAGTCGGAAGGGAAATCTTCCGGATTTATATCTGGCAGGTTCGTTTTCACCGTACTTGTAAGACTACCCAAGTCGAGCACTCTTCGTTTACTCTCTGAGATATTCTTACATTTACATATTTTCCAGTGTATATGAGCATGCATCGTAAGCGGATTCTCAAAGACCGCCCTCCATTAGTACACTCTCTGGCTGCCGGTCTGGAGCTCAGGGTAACGTCGATATGTGTCTTGGATTAATTCCGTCGAAACGTGTGCGACCCATCGTTCAGCACTATAGCGTCTTCAGCCGACATCCATTCTACGAGAATTTCTCTTCAGGATCCATGTGGGAACTCTCCTCTGTGTGGCTTCTGCACCAGGCCCATCCAATCCTTATTCTTTTGTGCTGTGTCAGGAGATGTCCTTTCTCCATCGGTACGCGAATCGTAGCAGCTCTCGTATTCAGGTCGGAGGGTCTCATATGGTTAATGTCACAGTCCTCTCCCGTAACTGCTTCCACTGCACTACTGATCTCCCCTGGTTCTGTTGTTAAATCCATATCATAGATATGGAAGACTTGCTGTCTACTATTCGGTTTTCTTACTTGGAGGCCTCTGGTGGCTTTATTTATGTCTAGTTGAACTTGGTCTAAACCAAGTTCAACTAGCCAGCTGGGCCCCACCCTCTAATTCAATTAATGCCAGTCCCACTAGAAGGGAGTCTAGTCTCCCTTATACCTTTAATGTTTTTTATTATTTCAGGATCCGTAATAGCTTAGTATTCTTTGTGAAAATGTTATTGATAACGAGAAAATGCTTCGTACCCTATTACCTATGGGTAATCTTGTGCTGGCTAATTGGATGAGCCCAGATAATCCCTATAATTCAAACTATTTAGAGTAACTACAACAGGTGTTTCAGTTCGCTATAAACCTTATACAGAGCTTAAGAGTATTAAAGTAGTCATGAAGCTTAATCACGTATTTTTTTATTTAAGAATATTTCCAAGATGATAAATTTTAAATATGGGAATTACGGTCGATTTTCAGTATCACATTTTTTTTATAAGTTAACTGTTCTTAACCACTTAGAGGGCAGGGTCATAAACACGGTATATCGCCTGAAAAAGTATAATATTGATTTATTTCCTCTCAATTACAGTAGCCTAATTCCACGTTTCATTTATAAGTATAATATCCTTATCACCCTGTATGCTTCTGTCTTCCTTTCGACGAGTTTCTCGAGCAAGTCCTCTTAATTCTTTTCAACATCGACAAACATCGCTCCGAATGTTGACATAGGTGTTGCCTCTAACACTTTCGTAAAAGTTTTAATGTTTTCCCGAGAAGTATTACGAGTTTCTCCGTGTGAAATTAACGATAAAAGAGAAACGACTCGGGACATATCCAGCACTTCCTTTATCTCGCGGATTACCTCCAGTTCGGTTTTTAATCAAAGCTTTTCGAAAAAGAATCTACTCTAGCAATTTGCGCGAAAATCCTGTTGGCGAGCACTACAAAACTATATATAATCAGAGTGTGAAAACTGTTGTTTATTAGATTTCTTTGCGCTATATATTTCATGACATTTAAGGGAAATAGTTGGATATGAAAAAGGAAGATTTCATTAGGAGTGGCTTTTATAAAGTAATATAATTATTTTATATTATTGACTACTTAAATCTCATGGGAACGTAAGTAGTGAATCGGTAATGAACTGCTGAATCCACTGTTTGTTATTTGTGCTTGGCTGGGGTTCTTGAATTTCCTACTATACGATAATCTTAGTCGTATAATAATTGTCCCTATTTTTAAGATGAAAACTGGAATAGGAAAAAACCGGAAAATATTAATTTATTGTGACTTAATAATCAAAAAATTTTTTAAGAGTTTTTTTTACAAATTAAGGATCTCTAATTACTTAATATATTATTAGTACATACAAGGAAGAAAATCAATGATCAGCAGCAAATGAGCGAAAAAGAAAGACTTTGATAAATTATATGAAACAATGAAAAACCAACTGTACGGATCAGGATTGAAAGTAGTCAAAAGGAAAAGAGGGAAGCAAAGTAAATTAAATGATGACATAAGGAAACTAATGGAACAAAGAAGAGACCTCTTTGGACATCGACAAACTAAAACACTAGAATATATAGAATTGAATAAAATAAAGAAAAAAGCTAAATGAGACCTTAGAAAAAACCATGAAACCCTGATTGAAAAGACCATTGAAAGAAACGGAGGGATTAAGTGCCTACGCCCGACATAAGGAAACAACAAAATTATCAGTATCCAAAACCAACAAGGCGCAGAAGAAAACGACTTAAATAAATTTACACAGATAGTCGAGAATTACTACAAAGATCTGTACAGAACTGATGAAACTAACCCCAGATGAAAGCACGGAAAAAAATATCAGAGAAATAATACTAAACATAGAGTCAGAAAAAATACCAGATATAGAACCATACGAAATCGAAAATGCCATAAAAGAATTAAAAACTAACAAGGCTCCAGGCTTGGATGGAATACTTGCGGAAATTCTAAAAGAAGAAAAAGGTATCACCCTGGCAACCCTGACTATATATTGTTAAATGAGTATTTACACAATGGAACATTGCATGAAGATTGGAGTGAACGTGTAGTAGTACCTATTGCTTTTTAAAAAAGTAACAGAAAAGATATAAATAACTATCTCCTTACTATCTCAGATGTATAAACTTTTTATAAGAATCATTAATAATAGACTAACAGAAAACATCGATAAATATCAACGAGTAAAACAAACCGCTTTTCTAAATGGGTACATTTCGTCAGATCACTTGCTCAAAATTAGAATGTTAATGGAAAGAGCAAATTAATACCATCTTCCACTATTCCTTGCCTATATAGACTATGAAAATGCGTTCGATAGTGTCGAGCTATAGGCAATAGAACATGCCATGAACAATTTTCTTCTTAGAGTGCCATGTTCATAATTGAAGGTTGGCAACAATCTCGGCGAACGTCTGAGAGTCTTCGGCAATTCGAAGTAGTGAGTTAGCATCCATACCTGTCCAGTCTCTGATGATTTTCACCTAGGAATGTTTCTTTCTGCCTATGCCCCTTGCCCTCAATTTTCCCTTCCATTATCAATTGTAACAGTTCGTATCTACTTCCACACATTACATGGTCCAGATAGGCTGCCTTTCGTTATTTGACAATGCTTACAAATCCTCTCTCGTACTGCACACTCCTCAACACCTCATTTGTGATATGATACGGTCCACGGTATTTTGAGACGTCTACGAAGTATCCATATCTCAACGGCTTCTATTCTGTTCATGGTGTTAACCTTTAAGGTCCATGCTTAACGGCCATCCAACAAGACTGGGTAAACATAACACTTCACAAATCGATAGATTCAGACTAAGGGTTGGATTATACAAGAGTGACCGCATCAGGTTAAACGTGGCTCTTACTTGTTCGATGCTGGATCTACTTTCTATTTCTGGATCTGCGTTGTTGTTAATCCAGGTCCCCAAATATTTGAATTTTTCTACCATTTCTATTCGTTTCCCATAAATACTAATATCTATTGGTGGCTCTGGGGTTTTTGATGTTATAAATATTTTAATTTTAGTTGTATTAATTTTAAGGCCGTGCGATCTCCGACTGCAATGAGTTGATTTAGCAAGCGTTGTAGGGCTTCTGGGTTATCCGCTAATATCGCTGTGTCACCAGCATACCTGAAGTTGTTGAGCGTTCTACCGTTGATTTTAATCCCACCACTGATGTATTTTATTGCCTCTTCAAAAGTACGTTCTGAGTATAGATTAATCAACATTGGAAACAATATACAGCCTTGTCGGACACCGTTTTGTATGGTTGCTGGTTCAGTTGTTATTATATTATATTCTAACAGCTGTTTGCTCCCAATACAAATTTTTGATAATTGGAATATCGTTTTTATCGAAATTCTTTGACTCCAACATTTTTAAGAGTTCCACAGGTCTATTCGGTTGAATGGCTTCTCATAATATATGAAGCATGTCTTTTGTTAGTCTCAACACTTCTGAAATAAAACGTTGAAGCCAGACAGCGCTTCTCGAGTTCCCATTCCCTCACGAAATCCAAACTGTGATTGACTGATATCTTTTCTAAATGCATATCCTCGAATGGATGATTTTAAGGAACAGTATGAGGAGATGACTCATTCAGCTTATAAGCCTATATTCATGGCATAGTTTTGCGCTTGCTTTTTTCGGAATAGGAATGCATTCTAACTAAATTCTAAACTACTAAATTTTGTTGAAGAATCGAACCAGCGTATCCATATGTTTTTCTTCTAATAGTTGTATTATATCTAAATGAACATGGTCCGACCCAGAAGATTTTCCGTTTTTGCTGTTCTTGATTGCTTTTACAACTTCCTGTTTAAGTATTTTAAGAAAGCTGTCTATGTCTCTGGTTAATTCGAAACGCCCCAGTTCTATACTTTTGAACAACTGCTCTATATGGGATTTCGATGTCCATAACTGCCTTGTTATTATTGTCAGGTAAGGCATACGTGCTTGATTTCTTCTTTGTTCCTAACACTTCTCTTGATAGTGAACAATGAATCTCTCTCATGAACAATAGTAGAATAGATTATAGATACAGACAACGTATATACTCTCTCTCTTTCTTGTTGCCTATCCACTACTATTGGATGTTGGCGATCACATTCCCATAGGCTTCCCGATCTGCTGCCGTATGAACCAGATCTCCGATTCTTCTCAGGCCTGTCCATTCCCTGATGTTTCTCAGCCAGGACATTTGTTTTCTTCCCACGTCCCGTTTGCCCTCTATTCTGCCCTCAATGATTAACTGTAGCAGTTGATATTTGGTGTTTCTTATGACATGTCCCAAATAAGCAGTTTTCCTCCTCTTTATGGTGAGCAGCATTTCTTTGTCTTTGGCCATCCTTCTTAGAATTTCGTCGTTTCACACTTTCTCAGTCCTTGGTACCCTCAGGATTCTGCGGTAGGTCCACATTTCGAATGCTTCCGATTTATTGATGATCCTGGTGTTCAACGTCCATGTTTCCATTTCATAGAGTAAAACCGACCATACGTAGCATTTAGCATAACGCATTCTTGTTTTTAGGCTGATATCTTTACTGTTGAGAATATTTTTGAACTTGAGGAAGTAATTCCAGGTTATCTCTATTCTGGAGCGAATCTCCATTTCGTTGTCCCATTCATCGTCAAGCCAACTCCCCAAATACTTGTATTGCGTGACGCGTTTCAAGTGTGTGCCGTCTACTAGCAGTCGAGCGTTTTCATAGGGTGTCTTGCGTCTGCTTACTATCATAAATTTGGTCTTTGCACTGTTTATTTTGAGACCATAACTTTGCCGATGTCATTTAGTCGGTCCATCATTTGTTGTAAGCCCTCTATGCTGTCTGCCAGTAGAACGGAGTCGTCACCTTATGTTGTTAACCCAGATTCCATTCACTTTAATGCCCATATCTCTGTCGTCAATTGTTTCACTGAAAATAGCCTCTGAATAGAGATTGAACAGAAGTGGGGACAGGATACATCCCTGCCTGACTCCTCTACGTATTTCAACATCGTCTGTTGTGCACTCGTTTGTTCTTATATGTGCTCTCTGCTGCCAGTATAAGTTTTGGATGCATCTAATGTCTTTCTCATCCACATCTGTTTTTCTTAGCAAACTGATTAGTTTATCATGTTGGATTTTGTCGAAGGCCTTTTCATAGTCGACGAAACAGAAAAAGATATCTTTGTGTACGTCACGACAGTTTTGGACGAGTACACGAATGCCGAATAGAGCCTCTCTCGTTCCCATTCCGCTCCTGAAAGCAAACTGTGTGTCCTTCATATCGGCTTCACACTTTCTATAGATTCTGTTATGTAGTATTTTTAGGAATATTTTCAGTGCGTGACTCATTAAACTTATTAAGCGATGTTCATTACAAGTTTTTGCATTTCGTTTTTTAGGTAGAGGAATGAATATAGATGTCAACCAGTCTGTTGGATAGGTACCATCATTGTATATTTTGTTGAAGATGATTTCTAGCAGGGAAAGATTCTCGTCGTCAAGACGTCAAGTATACAACATATACGAAAATGCCACAATGAAAATACAGCTAAATCAAGACGTGCAAACGAAACCCATCCCAATTTTAAGAGGGGTCCGACAAGAAGACGTAATATCACCCAAGCTGTTTACACTAGCTAGGGAGGCCTATTCAGAACACTGCATTGGGCAAACATAGGGATAAATCTCTATGTAAAGAGACTGATGCACCTTAGGTTTGCTGACGATGTAGTCCTAATTACCAAAACAGAAGCATTATCAGCATGAAGCACCATAAATCATGATTAGCCTGTTGGAAGCAGCTTCAAATAAAGTTCGCCTGACGATGAATATGTGAAAGACAAAAATATTGCCAAACACAGAAGAGGTCAAAAATACGACAACATTTGAAAAGCAAAGTAATTAACTAATGTGTTCTTATAATACTTACATACGGATCATAAGCGCGCTTAATGAATTTATCACTTCGAAAGGTTTTATAAACAACAAAATAATTTCGACCATTTTCATAGCAGAGATTTCTAATTTTCAGGATTAGATGTCACTCTGAATGGCAGAGCTCATTCTGAAATAAAAAAGTTTTCTCAAAAACGCTTATTACAGCCGGATCTACCGAGTGTCAAAATTGATGAGAACTTGACAATAAACTAATTTACTTATGAATAATGTATTAACACTGCCAATCAGAACGTTTACAATATTTTTTTTTTAACAAAAGAGCTTATTTCTATGTTAAATAATTGGCGCTAACGGGGGATTTATAATATGAAAAGTTGTAGCCCCGACTTTATCGAACACTTTTGGATATTAAATTTTTTTTTTGAATGAGCTCTGTTCAGAGTAGCTACTATTCAATTCGTGAAATTAGAAATATCTGTGATGACAATTCGTCGAGTTATTCAGTTTGTTTATTCAATGTTTAATCACAATCAAGTTTGGAATGCTGTAGAATTGGCAATTTTTGGGATAAAAAAAATTCTGGAAAAACGGTTACTCTGTTTACTCCAAATGCTCAGAGTCCCATTAAACTACAACTATACCAAAATCCCTTTTACTTCACGAGTGACTCATCGCCACAACAAGTTGCAAGTGGCACACGCAAAACTCATAAAATCACATCCCTCGTTCGAGCGATTCGCCGCTTTAGCAAATTTTCAACGTAAAGAGAGAGACATAGAGAAGCGGAGTTGTCGAAATTAAAACAAAAAACCCCATGGCATGCCAGGCTGAAAGGTAGATTTATGGGTAGGATATATAGTAATATAACACATGATGTGTCAAAAAAATGCATACGAGGTTTGAAAAAATACAAACGACAAAATTTTAAAATATTCGCAAATAACTTTTTCGCTGTACATTTCTCAAAGATATGTTTTATACAAAAGTTGTTTGTCTCTATAAGGGCAACAAAAAATCTAAATAACATTTTTCTCTCAGACGCGAAATAAAAGTTTTTTTATTTTTTGACAAAAATAACTTTATTTTTGTACGTTTCTCGACAGATTGTTTTATACAAAAGTTGTTCACCTTTATAGGAGCAATAAAACACCTTAGTAACATTTTTTTCTCAGACGCGAAATAAAAGTGTTTCTTATTTTTTTTTATTTTTGAAAAAAATAACTTTTTTTCTGTACATTTTTCGAAAAAATGTTTTATACAAAAGTCGTTCGCCTCTATAAGAGCAACAAAAAACCCAAGTAACATTTTTCTCTCAGACGCGAAATAAAAGTTTTTTGATTATTTTTTGAAAATAACAAGCCGCCATTTTGAAACCGCTAGACCGATTTGGCCCATTAACGAACTCGACCGAGATTTTCGGCCAACTGATTTTTGTACGAAATTTCGTTGTGATTCTTTAAAAAATGCGACCTGTAGCCTGCCGACAAATTTCGTTATATCCGATATATATATATATATACATATATATATATAAATTTTTGGGAAATGATTAGGTATGATCTCTAGATACCAAAAAACTGAAAACCGCATTTTAATTCCTATTTTTTCGACTTCGTTAACGAATGCAATACTAGATATAAATCTACCAAAACGCTCTATAAAACATTGGTCGAAACCCGTAGAATGGCAACATGGAGAAATTTGTTTACAAATATAATACGTGTTCGGGAAACAGTGTCGGCACCCGGCAAAATACGCGTTAGTTAGTACACGTGTGATATTCGTTTTTAGGCTCATACCTTCAATTATTTATATTTCGAAGACAAAATGAAACATATACGCCCCTGTTTCTACTTTCCCCTCACTTCTTCATGCCGCGGAGGTCTATGGGATTCTAGGAATTTACTCCGGAATGAATCGACACTCGGGTATAGTTATAAACTTTTTCGGCCTATATTATATTTTAAAAATTTTCAAACTTTTTAGTACATATTGCGATAATTGCTAAACTAATAAAGTGACAGCGATGGTCCATAGATATTATATTCTACTCATGAAGGGGTGCAGTTTCAGCTAATTGTCTTTAAATATTCCATAAGTAATATTATACTAATAAATATTCCATTTTTATAACTAATTAGAATTATGCGGTTTTGTTCTTCCACCCAATTTTCCAGTTCAAAGCTGTATGTAAAATTTAAAAAATTATTAAAAAATTTTTTGGTCCGACATTTGGATTTTAAGCTATTGCCTTTTTGGTAAAATATCTCAATTTGTCACACTAATTGTTTAATGAAAAGTTTAGCGCAGGTCTTATGTCAAAAGTAACAAGATATTTTTACTTCATATAATATTTAACACTTATTAAAGAAAAAGCTCCAGCAAGCAATTTCGGTTTTTAAAGATTTTTGGTTGTCCCGCCTACACTACAGATATTTATCCTGTTGATAGTCCGAGGATTAACAAAGAAGTAAGGTACACTTCTTAAAATTCAAATTGACTGTACCTACTTTTAATTTAATATTCAAATCTTTCCCCTTTCTTTCCTGAATGAACGTCTTTCAAAATCACAAACCCGAATCTGGTGACTCGCTATATAGCCCAGTCTATGTAGATTTTTCACGACATTAATTCAGTACCAAATGTGGACCAAATACCAGTGGTCAAATGTTGTAGGCTCTGATTAGTTAGGATAGGATTTTTTTTGAGACTGAGATACGAATATGTTGTCCGCGCTTTGCGGATTTAAACGCTTTAATTTGGTTTTCTCAGCGCTAGCGGTTACCACTGCCATCCCCACCACTCGCATTCTCGCGTAGCTCCGAGAGTACCTATAACCAAAGACAAATACCGTATTTGTCTTTGCTATAACCTATATACCTATATACACCTTTATTCTGCATATACTGCATAATACAGCTTTTTTAAAAATAACAATCGGTTTTTCTAATAAACATTTAAAAAAACATGAATTTTTAGCTATCGAATAGGGCAAAATTCATTTCTTAATTGTTACAAATAAAAGGGCTGCGAATTTTTGAAAAAAATTCTTATCTCGGCTCCTAATGGTCGAAAAAAGTTGTTGTTTTCATTCAATTCTCCGTTTTGAATCCAGCTATCCGAATTTGTAAGCCAGAAATTTGTGCAAGTTATGAAAATGGCTCCAGGTCTATTTATTTATAAAAAAAATCACCCCCTTTTTTAAAACGATAAATAGGGGTTGACAATTGTTTTTATCATATTTTCTTAACGGGATATGGAAATATGGGTGTTTATAAAGAGAATAAGCCTTTGTACATCTCGAAATGTTTATCCAAAAAGACGTAACAGCAATGAACATTATTCGTCTTGGGATAAACAAATAGCAATATCTCAGCAACAAATTAACCAATTGACTTTTATAAAAGTTGTTTCAATTTGGAACTTCAAAAGCTATCTTTTAGAGCAGTAAAAACGTAAATCATAATATTTTTGCAGTAAATAATCAATATCCAAAAAATGACCATTTTCAGTGGTTTTTTGACATTTTTGCAATAAATGTTTAACAAAATTAATCGAGCTATAGCTCAAATTATAAGTTATTCAATTCTCAATAACTTCTGTTTGAGACTTTTCTCCACAAAATGCATACTTTGGCTTGTAGAATCAAAAAACTTGTTTTTGCTAACTTTTGACCCCTCCCATTTGTTAATGCACACTTTTTGAATGTTTAAAACTATATAGGTATGATCAACTAATCAGAGCCTACAACATTTGACCACTCTCATCCGGTACTGAATTAATGTCGTAAAACGTCAAAAAATGACTACACAGACTGGACTAATAGAATTATTTCGTCCCTTGTAAGACCAACTTAAGTTGTTTTCAATTAAGCATAAATGTTCATGTGGACTTCAGTGACAAAACCTTTCATTCAAAGGTGCTGTAGTTTCGTGTAGGTGTAGTATATGCCATTGGTATTCCGCATACGAACAAAGAAGGGTAAACAGGGGGATGCGTCTGAAAAGTCCATCGGTAGGCACGGGAAAAGTCCCGTAGAGAAGAAGGAGAAGAGGAGAGGGGAGCAGAGACCAAAGCATAAACTTTTACTTTTGTAGTGGCCGTAGGCGAATCCATGAAATATTCACGAGCTTTATCAACTGTGATCATTACTAAATTATTGAATCGAAAGCAGACATGCCCCATAAGGGGAAACGGGGAGAGGGCGAGAGAACGGAGTTTTCCCCTATCGAGTCGATGAACTCCCCACCACGGCACAGCCGAAGAGCGCACGTCAATAATAAGACCATAGGGGTTGTATATGTATGTCGGACTACCCCAAACACACTTCGGCTTATTTATACCTTTTTAGTTAAGTTTTCCGTGGAAAAACCAGCGTTTAATCGGAATAATCCTCGAGGATCGTCGTGAAAAGCGCGGAAAGAGCTGCTGGGCGAACCTCAACGATGTTCGGTTTTCCGTGGTCGATGGGGACTGGACGGCGGAAAATGACAGCCACTACGTATTTTCCTCGCGGAAGTGCGGCGATTTCCATCTGAAGGCACGGACCGGTCGTTTCCTTTCGTTCGCTTCGTTTTTGTGTTAAAGTGTAACATCTTCGAGTGTTTTCCGCTTTGTGTTCTCGTTCCGAACGTACAGTCACATACCTACCCGATAACGGAGCGGGGTTGTGTTCGCCATTTTGCGATTTCGGTTTAGGCGTATACACGTTTCATGTTCGTAACGTAAACGGGTTCTGTCTATGTTAGGTGAGAAATTGTTGTAATGGTCGTGTGCTCGATGAGGATTTGAGATAGATTGCGGGGTAAGTTCGATTTTGGATTCGGATTCCACCTACCCCTATCCCCGACCCCTATTTGTAGCAGATGTTTTTGACAGCCAAGCTTTTCCTACAACAATTATCCCGGACTATCAACAACATACACTCTATTTTCACTGGAGACCTTACAGTCCCAATTTATCCAGGCGCCGAGAATTGGGGTAGGGACGTCAGTGAATGTGTCACCCATTTTCCTTTACGACAAGATTAATGAAATGCCTCCGTCCCTAATTTGAACAATTATATAAATTAACAATATCACTATGATCAAACCATTTCATCCATCTCCACATTCTAGCCCTCTTGATACATTTGTTAAAGCAGATGATCTACAACTATTACTTTTTCTCATAAAAAAATCGTACTCGTCCACTAGTCACCTTCGAGTTTCATTTCGAGAAAATTGAGTGGGTGAACATGTCATCCATTTTACCTTACGTGCGAGATGAACGAAACGTGTCCATCTCTGTGGTAACTAAATAAATTAGTAACTAGATCAAAATATCGCATTGATCGATACTTTCAATTTCGTGCCTTATTTTTTTCGACGCATCTGTGACAGCATCTGTTTTTGATTGAAAACACGTCCGCTCAACGCCTTTGAGGCACATACCTCGAATATACAATTGAATAAGTAGTGATTTTCTTGAGAATAGCGACATATTTTCATCAGTTAGCCTGAAATTACCAATGTAACTTAAATATGCCATCATTTTTCCTTGGATCAACCAAATGTTTCCATTTTTGTTGTAACTTAATAAAGTAATTGCGACGTCAGACAACACTTGATTGATGATAGTTTCGTTTCGATTCTTTATCCATCCTCGATGTAGCAGATGCTTTTGACAGTCAAACAAATCTGGTACCAACAATATTGAGTTTTATCTACTGTAGCTCCCAAAATTAGAACACACCGTCAGAATAACCTGAATATTGAAAATAAGAACAATCTAGCACCTTTGTATTTGTGCGTAATAACTGAATAAGAAGTTATACGTACTGACATGGTGATCGATAATTCCAACAAAACTTTTAATGGATGAGTTCGATATGGAATTTCAACATGACTGTTGGGGTAGATGTTTTTGACATTAGGGTGGAATTATTCATTTTTTCCTTAAATTTGAGCAAACTTCATAAGCGTCCACTAGTTGATACTTGTTTGTAGTTATTTGATGAATTTTAATTTAATTTATCGCTGTTTTCAATTGACTGAATACGCCATGGGTGAAATGAGTAATGTGATGGTTTCAATTTAACTTCATATGATCATTTTGAATTCATCATTGACGTGGAAAAGTTTCCTCTACAACCCAGTTAACAATAGGTGAGATATTACTAGAAACTTATGTCACACAGGTTATTTCACCAATTGCATTTGGTAGAAAATTGCTAAGTTTTAGCGGCATTTCGATCAAATTGGTGCTAATTTTCACATCAATTTTACGTAACCTATTAGTATATTTGGTGAATTTATATCATAAGGTACTATTACAGTTTATAATGGTTATACGGTTATAAGATACGGTTTCGCCGATGACCTATTAGGTGAAGTCTCACGTTGAAATTACGTCCTAGATATGTCATATTCGGTAAATACTCACGTTCACAGTTTACGACTGTCACAGAAATATATCGATTTGGACTAAAAATTTACCTTACGGTTAAAGTTAGGAATGGTATCTTAAACCTATACTTCTCGTCAATATAAGTTTCAAGAAATCGTAGTTAGATAGAGATACCAAGTGATGTTCTCAGGGCAGCTCAAACACAGAAGGAAGGTTGTCTCAAAAAAGCCCTTTTCATAAAAGATTTATTTGATGTGTGTCAACGTTTCGCCTACAATCTGAGGCATCATCAGTACAAACACAGCTAAAATTAACATTAAAAATCATACATAAGAAGGATTTACTTATTTTAAACTTACTATGTACGTTGTGATTTTGTTAAAACGGATAATTATTCTAAATTCTTCATCTCTGAGGTTGTGACACAATGATTATTAAAAGATTATACACATGCTATCATTCAACTGTAGTCACATTCCAAAATGAAATGCAAGGTCCCGAAAGTATAAACACAATATGGTCCCATCCTTCTCTTTTTTTTGTGTTAATTGTTTTGTTTATTATTGATTTTAAATATGTTTTAATACCCATAATGCCATCTCACGTGAAATAGGAGAGTAAAAGGAAGGTGTAATACTATAGTATTTTATTTCATTTTATGATTGAGTTATTGTTAGAGTTTTGTTTTCGTCAATGTTCGGATTGGTTGTTTAATAGATTTTTGTATGTATTGATAAGACCTAGGAAATCTGTTTGAGAGTTGCAAGAATTTGGAGTAAGTTTGATAAAGATTGATTCTAAAAATAATCTTTTGAACCAATTGTTCTCTGTCTTAAGGATTTTAGTGTTCTCAAAATCAAATGTATGACCTATACGAATGGAATGATCACTTAAACCAGAATGAAAATTGTCTTTTTTCTTGATTGCTGACAGGTATTGTGTAAGACGTTTGTGTATATATTGTTTTGTTTGTCCAACATCTTTTAATGGGTGTGGATTTGGGAAACAATCCTTACATGAGATTTCATAGATAACATTATGAATTAAATTAGAGGGAGTTGAATCTTTTTGTTTAGTAAAAATAGAATCCAATTTTTCTAGATTGAACCAAGCGGTCGTGAGTTGAAAAGGTTAAAGAAGAGTTGGTGTTCTCTTTTCAATTTCAGAACAAAAAGGAAGTTTTATGTATTTGGCAACAGAGTTTCTGGAATTGTGAGAAGTATTGGAAGGGTTGTTGATAGAAGGCTGTAATGAGGTGGTGAGCATATGTTTTCTTTTCTTTATTTTTGAGAGAATAAAATGTTCTGGGTACATGTTCTTAATAAGTGTAATTTAATAAGTTTCAGGTTTTCATTCCAAAAGGTGTGATCTGATAGGAGACAGGCTCTATCAACTAAATTGTATACAACAGATGTTTTGTACTTGGTAGGAGCATAGGAAAGAAAATTTAAAAACCGGCCTGACCAAGTTGCTTTACGATACCAATTAGTGTAATTTCTATTACACTAATTCTATTCTTTCTTATTCCAATTTCTATTGTAAATTGTATGCTTGGATTGAAAGAATTGAAAATATTAAAAACCTGATCTATATGATTTACGAGTATTAGAAGGATCGTGTCATCAACATAGCGATAGTAAATAGGAATGGAATGGGGAATATTATTGAAAATTTCTTTTTCTAAAGCAACAAGCACAATGTTAGCTATGACAGGGGATAATGGGCCACCCATCGGGCAACCAAAAATCTGTTTGAAAAATTTATTGTTCTAAGTGAATATGGAAGAATAAAAAATGAACGTAATGATTTCAATTAAAAGGTCTAGGGGAATGGTAGTTATGAGGCTGTCGAAATATCTACAAATAAATCTTTTATGAAAAGGGCTTGTTTGAGACAACCTTCCTTCTGTGTTTGAGCTGCCCTGAGAACATCACTTGGTTTTCAGGAATCCTAGTTAGATAGAGATATTTCATCTACAGATGTACTTAAATTATATTAACTTAACGTCGTAAATTCGTATACGCAAGAAATTTTATTGTCAAATCTTATACTTATATGTACTTCGAAAAATAGCGACGCTCCACAAAATAATTGTTATTAAAATAAATTGTTTAAATAGTTTATCAAGTGTTATCGTAGTTTACTGCTTCGATGTATGGTTTAAACCGAATAGTACTATGTTCGATATGTCGTGTTCTTAAAATATGAAGTAGTTCTTTACGGAAAACACAATTATTTCAAAATTAAACTTACATTGTTTCATTGTTTCATTTTGGAACATTTCACTGAAATTACTTACATGTCAGGTAAACTGAAAGCATCTAAAAGGATTATCAACTTATATGTATTAAAATTAAGTAGATAATTTTGATCACTTGATCACAACATAACGTGCCATATTAGATCAATCAAGACACGAAAAATGCTTTTTGGTTTAAATTTACCACGTAAATGGTGATGCAGGAATCTTCGACTTACGTCGAAGTGGTATTCGTTGCAACTACTAAATTAACTTTATATGTCATACAGCGATAATATGACCTAATAGGTGAAACATGGTCGTCTACATATTTGACAGGGTTGCTACCAGCGCGTGGACTATACCTATTAAGTCATATAAGTTATGTAGTTTCACAGGCCTTATTTTACCTATAGTCCAATCATCTTTGGCCAAATTTGGTGAATATCTCGGAAAATCGACATACCCAGTATATTAACACGTAAAACTTCTATTTTGGCATCCTAAAACTTTCCCCAAAGATCACAAATAATTGGATGGTCGCAAGTTTTAAAGTCGGGGGTCAAAAGTCACAAAAATCGGTTTTTTCTATATTTTTTGCAAATATCTCGTTTTCTATGGGTATTACGCTATTTGTATTCATCATCATTATGATACAAATGTAAATTCTCTACAACTTTGGTATTTAACATTTCTTCATACCTCGAACTGTTTTCGAGATAGAGGGCGGAGAGCGCTGGTCAGAGAATCATGTGAGGTCAACTGGTAGTCCCGATCAAAAACTCGTAGTATTAAGGTTATAAATTATTGCTAAATATATAAATATCATTTTTTGTTAACATTTTCATTTAATTCATTTTGTTTGGTTACCTATCTATTTTTAATTAAGTGTCAATTTATTTAATAACACTTACCTGGCCCTGTAAGTAAAAAATTGTTGAGGAAAATAATTAAATTACATTTTAATAGTAATCTAATTTATACTATAAATGACTTTCTAAATAAATAAAAAAGAAAAGAATTAAATTTGTAAATAACGTTTTTATTAAAAGTGTCATTTGATTAATTTAATAATGACAAAATTAATATAAAAGAATAAAAATTTCGAGAAGAACAAGTTATAATTTCAATTTTCTTCTTCTTCTTCTTCTTCTTACTATAAATTTTTAAAGTTATGAAAGAATTTAAGAGTTTACGGATTTTAAACAAGATTTACTTAATTATTTTTGACTTCAAATCCAATTAGTGTAAATGAGAATATAATTAAAATGTAATTAAAGTATGTAGCTTAATAATTTTTCAATTACAGACAGAAATTATGAATGTTATTGAATTGATAAATTTTAGAATTATTAGAAAGAAAGATTGAATTTAATGTGAATGTTAATAACAAATGATAATTAAATATTTATCAATAATTTATAACCTTAATATACTAGTTTTTAATCGGGACTACCAGTTGACCTCACATGATTCTCTGACCAGCGCCCTCCGCCCTCTATCTAGAAAACGCTTCGAGGAATAAATAAATGTTAAATACAATAGTTGTAGAGAATTTGATTCTCTACAATAGCGATGTCATAGATGTCATAGAGATGTCATGAAATAGAAGAGCTGGAGAAAAAATATGACAGTTTTGGGATTCACAAAAAGATCAAAGAAATCACAGGCACAGGTAAAAAGAAGAGCTACAGTCTCATCAAAGATAAGCAAGGGAACTTAATTATGGATGTTGCCCAAAAACTGCAAAGATGGGAAGAATACATTAGGGAACTGTTTGAAGACCAACGAGAAGAATTGCAAGTCCAAGAAATCAGAAAAGGTCCACCTATTACCAGGAGGGAGGTGGAATATGCTATTCAATGCACCAAAACAGGAAAAGCACCTGGCCCTGATGGTATTCCGACAGAACTGCTAAAACTTATAGAATATGACCAGCTGCAAATACTAGTAGATCTATATAACACTATATATCATACAGGGATCATCCCTACAGATTGGTTGAGATCAACCTTCGTAATGTTGCCAAAGAAAGTAAATGCAAAGGAGTGCTCTGACCACCGCACAATTAGCCTAATGTCCCACACTTTAAAGACCTTCCTCAAGATCATACATAGTCGAATATATAAAAAGCTAGAAATCGATATTAGTGAAAATCAGTTTGGATTTCGAAATGGAATGGGCACACGTGAAGCCTTATTCGCAGTGAATGTAATAATACAAAAATGTTTGGATATGAATAAGGAAATATATATGGGATTTATCGACTACGAGAAAGCGTTCGACAGGGTGAGAGACGAGAAGCTAATTAACCTTTTACGAGAAAGCCAACTTGATGAGCAAGATGTTAGAATAATAAAGAATCTCTATTGGAATCAAGTTGCTGTGATCAGCTCCGAAGGAATGACATCAGAAGACATCAAAATACAACGAGGAGTGAGACAAGGATGTGTTTTATCGCCACTTCTGTTTAACTACTACTCAGAGGCCATTTTCAAAGAGGCTCTTGGGAACAGAAAAGAAGGCATAATTATAAATGGAAAGATCATTAACAACGTGCGCTACGCTGACGACACCCTAATCATAACTGACAGCATACATGACTTTCAAATAATACTTCAAGAAATCGATCGGGTCAGCAGGGAATACGGTTTAAAAATGAACTATAAGAAAACGAAATACATGGTCATAAGTAAAAATCCATCATGCCATCCTAATACCAACATCAAAGTCAATTCATTGTTGATCGAAAGAGTTAAGCAGTATCAGTATCTTGGCACGTGGATCAACGACAAACATGATCAGACTATGGAGATTAAAGTTAGAATTGAAAAGGCGAGAAATGTTTTCTTCAAAATGAAACAACTATTCACTAATCCCCACTTAAATCTCCAACTCAGACTGAGAATGATTAAATGCTACGTAATCCCAGTGCTTCTGTATGGACTGGAATCATGGACAATCAACAAAATCGCAATGAAAAAGCTCCAGTCTTTTGAAATGTGGATCTTCCGGCGGGCACTAAGAATATCATGGACAAAAAAGATTACCAATGAGGAAGTTCTACGCCGAGTAAAAAGAGAAAGAGAACTAGCGAACGTGATTAAAGCCCGAAAATTAGAATATCTCGGTCATATTATGCGTGGAGAGAGATACGGTATACTACGACTGATAATGGAGGGAAAGATCGCAGGAAAGAGATCGATAGGCAGAAGACGTATGTCCTGGCTAAGAAACCTCAGAGAATGGTTTGGATGCACATCCCTCCAACTCTTCAGAGCCGCGGCATCCAAAGTAAAAATAGCTGTAATGATAGCCAACCTCCATAAAGAGACGGCACCATAAGAAGAAGAAGACAATAGCGATAATAAATATAAATAGCGTAAAACCCATAGAAAACGAGATATTTGCAAAATATGTATTTTCTATGTCGATTTTCCTAACCTAACCTCCTATAATGACAGGACTACTATTTGATAATCAAGTACTTGTGCAACCTATAAGCGGTTCTGATACTACTTAACATTGTACTGCAACTTAGTGAACCTTTTTTCACCAAATTTTCTTACATCACTTATTTGGCTACCATGAAAAACTTTTCCTGAGATATAACTAAAACTATACATAAATAGTTAAAATTAACTTTTGACTTTGGTGAACAATACCGAAGTTGTTAGCGGGAAATATCGTTTTAGACTCTTTCGATTTCATAATTATCATTTAAAGATATATATATCTTAACAAATATTATAAGCTTGTATATGTGTAGTTTAAAATTGGAAATTATGGTGAAAGTAGGTAACGCAATATTAGATTGCTTGCCTTTTATTCTCCTCACATAAATAAATATATCGTATATTTGACCCTTCGCTCGTCACAAAATACATACTCATATTGCCAATACTTTCACCAAAAGTTTGAAATTGGCTTGCTGACAGGAAAAGTAAAAACTTTCTTACAACTCCATTTTACTAGGAATGTTATTTCCAAAGATGTTGCTCCTAAAATGGGATTTTAAGAAAACGTCCTAATATTTGACAGGATGCAATTCAAACTTAATAACCTTTAAAGTAATTCAATCATTAAAAAATTACCAGTTCAATAAACATTTTTGGGATAAAATGGGACGGTATGAGATGTTTCAAAAGGGGTCTGAATTATAAAATCACTACGTTAATGTCATCGTTCCACACCCTTTTAATTCTTGATTAAAACTGATTAATTCAAATGTGATCTTTATTGTTTTGAAGATTAGGAACAGAATTAGAACAGATTATTATTATATGATAACTAGGTTGCCGATCAAAATCCCGGCAATCAAATTTCCGAGAGATCAATATCCCGACAAGACATATTAAAATTCACTCAACCCGATTGCTTAAAGCTATTTTAATGATTAGCTTCATTAATTTATACGCGTTTTCATGGCGATTAGGGAAATCTAAATGTAGTTAATAAGGCCCTAAAATGCAGTAAATATGTTATAAAAGCTTATTCTACATTTTAACCCCTACATTCTTACTAAACTGTATGAAACATACATTTAAGCACCTCATCCAATTTAGAATACCTACGTTTCTAATTCTTGCTATACGATAAATGTTTATGTATCTTTCAGTGACAGTTTTTTTGATAAACTAGAGCATTGTTATCCGGATTTTGTTTTTGTACGGATTTTGAAGCAAACCCATTTCCTTTTTTCTTTAGTTAGGTAAAAATGTTTAAGTGCATTTTAATGGTTTGTTGACCTTTGCTGAGTTTAATGTGATGCAAAAAAATCATTACTTATTCATCAGTGATAGTTTGTTTGATATACTTACTATAATGTTTGTAGGGATTTAGACCAAGCAATAAGCAAAAAAATACCCTGTTTTTGACATCAAATCTTCGAGCAGGAGACCCGGATTTTTAGCTAATATAGGCCAACAGAAAGAAAACGTATATGAAGACCCCACGAGACTTTAAACATTAGGCATTGTTATTAACAATTAAACGTCAAAAAATGCACTTTTTTGACTATTTTTGATCTCAACTAAAAACTAAGTTACTTTTTGGATAAAATGGCTTTACCGTCCTCTAGAGAATTAAAAGACCTTTAAAATGACTCTAAACTGACCTCGATATCTTCATTTGTTGCTGAGAAAAATGGTATAGGAAGTCAAAATCGACAAATTTTTGTTTAACAAATGTTGTTGCGACATTAAACCTGCGGCATTGCTATTTTGTAAAAAGGCGGGGATTATAGTGCTTAATATGTGGTAAAAATTTCAGATCGATTTATCAAATAGTTTATTGCAAAATTCAATTTGTTCATACTTTGCAATTTTTTTGCAATAACCGTCTACGCACAACTAAAAAAAAAATCGCGATTCTAAGATCATGGTGCCCTAGAGAAACATTTTCTCTATCGATATCAATTGTTGAATATGACAAAAATCAATTTTAACATTGTTTAAAAAATTAAAGAAGAAAAACATTTTTTTTTATTTTGACACCTTATGTCATAAGCAATATCTCTGGAAATTGTTGACGAATTTTGATGTTTCTTCTTTTAATTTGTGGTACCTACCTCAGCACATTACGAAGATGCGATTTGTTTATTAATTTAATCATTAATTGTCCACCTAATTTGTTGAAACAATATTTTGTAAAAAAAAAAATTCGCGAAAAATCAATTTTTTTGTGCGGTTTTCATTGTCAAACATGGAAATGGATTGAATAAAACGTACATTATAATATTATTAACATATTTTGTTTTATTGTTATATGAAATGGTATGAACGTATGGTTTTTATCATATTTTTACCAAAATATAAATTTAAAATTATTTTTTTAATGACAATAATTCATGTGTTAAAGTTAAACAAGTAATTTCCATGTTTAACAATGAAAACCGCACCAAAAAATTTGATTTTTCGCGAAATTTTTTTTTCCAAAAAATTGTTTCAACAAATTAGGTGGTAAATTAATGAATAAATTAATAAACAAATTGCATCTTCGTAATATGCTCAGAACGGTACCCCAAATCAAAAGAAAAAACCTCAAAATTCGCCAACAATTTCTATAGATAATTGCTTATGAAATAAGGTGCCAAAAAAAATGTTTTTCTTCTTTAATTTTTTAACAATCTTAAAATTGCTTTTTATCATATTCAACAATTGATATCCATAGAGAAAATGTTTCTCTAGGACACCATGATCTTAGAATCGCGATTTTTTTTTAGTTGTGCGTAGAGGGTTATTGCAAAAAAATTGCAAAAATATAAACAAATTGAATTTTGCAATAAACTATTTGATGAATCGATCTGAAATTTTTACCACATATTAAGCACTACAATTCCCGCCTTTTTACAAGATAACAATGCTGCAGGTTCAATTTCGCAATAATAATTGTTAAACAAAAAATTTATCCATTTTGACTTTCTATACCACTTTTCTCAGCAACAAATGAAGATATCGAGGTCGGTTTAGAGTCATTTTAAAGGTCTTTTAATTCACTAGAGGATCGTGAGCCCATTTTACTCAAAAGTAACTTAGTTTTTAATTGAGATCAAAAATAGTCAAAAAAGTTGAGCCCTCCTGCTCGAGGATTCGATGTCATGGTGAAATCCTTATTTGCTTGGCCTAATTTTGATTTGTCGGGATTTTGAACCAAACGCTATACTACATCGTATTATACTTTTATCTTATTTATACGCACGCTTTTGATGGGATTTTTTAATCGTTGTTAATTACTTCTGATTGCTCTCGGCACAAAACGCTACAATATAGAATTTTTATACCATGTCGAAAAAACGTTTCCCTTTTCAACGTTAATACATTTGCGGATCGCGTGCTAAGTACATTAATTTTTCCCCCGTCTGTTGTTGTGTATTTTGGAATGTAAATGAGCGGGGCCGACTGTGCAATTACACATTCTTGTCGGATTTTTGTAACCCCTAATAATGTTCCCGGCCGACAAATCCGATATCCCGATATCGATCGATCGATCAAACTGCGTCACGATTTACATTTATGCTCGGATAAGTATTACGTATGGAAATCTATTAGGTTCGAGGGTAGTGCGCGTAAGGGGACATTTCCGGTGGATCCATTAAACGTGGAATATCGTTAATTCGGGAAATTATAGATCTAGTTTACTGGGACGTTTCCTGGTTTGTAAATGAAGGGCTGACTCAGAAACCCCTATTCGACATTATTTGTAATATAACCGCGTGAATAATTATTTTCCTTTTTAACCAGAAAATATTTGTAAACGATTGTACCATAAAGTAAACAAATTTATAACAAGTGGAAAGATGACAAGATATAAAAGTGCCAGGGAAGCAAATCTGCTACGATGTTACTTACAGAATACACATCCTTTTAGTCTAACGATTTTCTGCATATAGAAACAAACCTAACCTATGTATACCAAGTTTTCCAAAAGACGACAAAAGTCATTTAAACAAGATCTCAGACAGATATCCCACATGTCGCATAACTGGAGACATAAACATTTATATGTGAGTATTGCAATGTAAGATACTTACCTTCTGATATCTAATGTTCCTTATATATCTAGTGCGGAACTTAAGATGACTTTTAGTAAGTCGAAACCGGTCGCTCATATTTAATAAATTAATTGGCGAAGACCTTGTGTTTTCTTCTGGTATAAAAAAGATTTTTTTAAATGGGTTTTGCTGATGATATACAACTTTATCTCAACTTAAATACTTAAAATTCTGAAGGCGCAGAGAAAATTCTCAATAACAACTTAAATAAAATTAAGATATCTTAAATATCAAGAACCTGAAACTGAACTCAGAAAAATTGAAGAGTTATACTTCGGCAATAAAACTGAGACTCACAAAATTGAACTCGAGGTGAACATCACAAAAACAAAAATCCTCAGCACGCAAAACATTCAACTTTCAATCGGCGGGAAAGAGATCGAAAATGTAGACGAATATATATATATCTAGGGCACAAACTCAGAATTGATAAAGAAAATCAAAAAGCAGAAATACCGCGACGAATAGGTCAGAGCTGGGCAGCATTCAAAAAACTAGGATTTATACTTAAGAACAGATATGTCCCCATGAACCTAAAAAGGAAAGTGTATGATAGCTGCATAGTTCCAGTAAATACTTACGGGTTGGAAACAATGAGCCTTACAAAAAACAGTTTACATCGCCTACAATGCGCGCAACGAGCTATGGAGAGACAAATGCTGGGTGTCAGTTTGAGAGATCATATAAGGAACGAAGAGATCAGAGGAAGAACCAGAATAACATGTATAACCGAGAGAATAGCCAGATTGAAGTGGCAGTGGGCAGGACACGTGGCCCGGATGGATATCAGTAGATGGACATCTAGAGTATTGAAATGGAGGCCCTGGGAAAACAAACGAAGATTGGGCAGGCCAATGAAGAGATGGGTTGACGATATTAAAACCACAGCAGGAAGAAACTGGATACAAAAAGCGCAGGATAGAGATATCTGGAAAAAACTTGAAGAGACCTATCTCCAGCAGTGGAGGAATTACGGTTTATGAAGAAGAAGAAGAGGAATAAAAGTTATATTAACTTCTCCGAACACGTGAGGAGTCTTATAAGCAAAAATTTTTAAACTCATCTGTAGCAATCTTCATATTCTTAGTTTATAATGAAACCAACCGTATGAACCTTTTCGTTCCGTTATATTTTTCATTATAAATTTTTCACATAAATTCAAACTTGTAACGATTAAAGCCATAAGACAATTATTATGCCGTGAATGCGATTAACTAATTATTTCCAAGTTTGTTTGTTTGTTACTCACAGTTTATTATATTTAGTTGTAATTATTACACGATACTATTGCATAAAAGGTCTTATACATATTTTTCAAATATACCGGAAGAATGATGTTTTTGTCAGTCAATACTCGCTTTAAACAGTCGAACGTTTTTCGTCTAATTCATTCAATAGATGATTTTTTTCCTTAATTACACTAACATTTCTTAAACTAGTTTCCACAATTCCACTTAAACTGGAATTAATATAGAAGTTTCGACAGGTTATTTAATTTTCTGTTACTAAGTCTACCTTTATTTTTTCCTCCACATATTCTCTATTTACATTGTTAAATAAAGATAGATGGCATAACCAATTTTGCTTACGGCAGTATTTCTATATTCTATTTTTTTCTATTCTTTTAATTGTACAATCCTGTTTGAAGAACAGTACCATTAATTACTTTAACATCAGTTTTTGAAAAATTACTAACCACCAATTGTCTGTATATACTGCACCAAAGTATGAAAATATGGAATGGAAGTATGGAACTGGAACCGGTGTTTAGGGACACTCATTTTATTTACGTTTTTTTTTTTAGATATCATTATTGCTATGTACAACAATAAGCTGGAAAACTTTAACGGTGAACTAGTAAATAACTGATTCATATTTAGTCTTAGGCTAGTAACATGTTCATTTTTATAATTTTAATAAGTATTGGATATATTTAAAAAAAACATCTTCTTCTTCTTCTGCACTTCAAGGACTAGGCTTGCAGCCTATTCCGTCTTCATTCTAGCCATCTTCTTCTGGGTCTACCAATGTCTCTTCTTCCGTGTGGTCTATAGTTTACCACTTGTTTGACCAATCTGTCTTCGTTCATTCTTTCAATGTGATGTCTCCATTTCAATGAGTTTTGGTGTATTCTGTCATTCATTGAAAATATGTTCAATTCGGTCCTTATATCTTCATTTCTTATATGATCTCTCAGTGTACAACCTTTTGTCATTCTTAGAAATTTCATTTCGGCCGACTGTATTCGTTGTCTATCTTGTTTCCGAAGTGCCCAGGTTTCGCTTCCATATGTTAATATAGGTGTTGTCATCACTTTATAGAATTTTATTTTTGTTTCTTTGCTTGTCTTGTTTTGTAGTGTTCTCTGTATGGTGCCACACATCATTTGATATTTATGTAGTTTGTTTGTAACATCTTTGTCATATTCGTAGCTTATATCGCATCCCAAGAAATTGAAGTGTGATACTTGTTCTATGGGTGTTTCGTATATAAGTATTTTGGAACGAACAGGTTGTTTTCCTCGAAAAGCCATAACTTTAGTCTTTTTTTCTGATATTTTTAAGTTGTAATTTTTACATATCTGATTCAAGCGGTAGATTGCGTATTGTAGGTCGTCTTCTGTTTTTTGTCAAAGTATTTGGTCATCGGCAAACAGTACTGTGTTTATACATTTATTGGCGGGTGTTAGTCTTATTCCGGGGTTACTTTCTGGTTTCCATTGTCGTACAGCGTCGTCAATATATATATTGAACAGGGTTGGCGACAGACAGCATCCCTGTCTTACACCTCTGTTGATTGTTATTGCTCCTGTTCTGTCTTTTCCGGTGTTTATTATTATTTCTGTGTTATTGTATAGTTCTCTTATCACCTCTATCAGATGTCTGGGGTAACCCCGTCTTTCCATAATTTTCCATAGTATATCTCTGTTTACCCGGTCGAAGGCCTTTTCGTAGTCGATAAACCCAATATGGGTTTCTAAGTTATATTCTCTACGTTTTTCGATTAACTGTCGTATTATGGTGATATTGTCGTTGCAGGATCTTCCTTTGCGAAAGCCACTTTGTTCTTCTAGTAGTAGCACATCAGCTATGCTTTTTAGCCTATTGTTTACAATCCGGGCATATAGTTTGTATGTAGAATTTAATAAACTTATTCCTCTATAATTGCCACAGGAGCTTCGATCTCCTTTTTTATACAGTGATATTACTTCCGCCGTTTTCCATTCGTCCGGTACTTTTCTCTGTTCCCAGCATTCATTTAATAAATGTAGTATTCTCAGTTCCAACAGCAATCCTCCATATTTTAGTAGTTCTATGTTTATGGTGTCGGGTCCAGCTGCTTTCCGGTTTTTCATTTGTTTTAAGGCATCTTGTAATTCATCCAGCGTTATTTCATCTCCTGTGTACGGTGTTTCATTATAGTCCGAGTCTGTTGTTAAATTCAATGTTTGATGTTCATTACCCTGTCTTACGAGGTTTTCTTCCTTTTCTGTCCAAAGTTCTCGATAATGTTCTATCCATGTACCTTTATCTATAATGTGTAAGTGTGCGGTGTCCTTTTCTTGTTTGTTAAGCTGTCGCATAATTTTATAAGCTACCTCTTGTCGTCCATGGATGTCGTTTTCTATATTGGATATGAATTTATCCCATGATTCTTGATGTGCCCTTCTGACAATATCTTTTGATTTATTACGTTTTTCTATGTAATTTTGTCTAGCTTCTTGTGTGTTGTTGCATATAGTATTCAAGTATGCTACATGTTTTTCTCTTATTGCTTTCTCTATATCTTCTGTCCAAATTCTCAGGCCGTTCTTTCTTCTAAACTTCTTCTTTTTTCCAATGGCTTCGTTTGCGGCTTTTGTAATGCTTTCCTTTATGTTGTTCCACTCTTGGTTAATATCGTTCTCTGTGGTGACAATCTGTAAGTTTTGTTGCAACCGTTGTTGGTAGAGATATTTTATTCCGGTTTCCTGTAAAAGATACACTTTATACACTTCTTCTACTGATTTTCGATTGTTTGTTGTTTGTTTTTTCCATTTGGCCAGTAAGATTATTTTGGATATGACTAGGAAATGGTCCGAACTTATATCACTTCCTCTATGGACCCTCACGTCTTCTACCAGTTTACTCATTTTCTTATTTACAATAATATAGTCTATTATAGACCTGTAACCTCTGGCGCTCCACGTATATTTATGTATATCTTTTTTCTTATAAAAACTGTTAGTGATTTTTAGTTCGTTGTATGTTGCAAAATGTCTTAATTCTTGTCCATTGTTGTTTGTTGTGTGTTCTCCAAATGTGCCGACTATGCCTGGTATTGGGACATTTCCTATTCTGGCGTTAAGGTCTCCGCTTATTATAAGGTAATCATTTTTGTTTGTTTTATTAATTTGTTTTTGCAAGGTCTCGTAGAATTTTTCAGTTTCTTCCTTTTTTCCTTCTTCGGGTGCATATACTCCTATTATTGTCAAGTATCCTCTATCTATTTTAAGTCTTGTAGTTACTATTCTTTTGTTGATGTAACTATAGCTTTGAATTCTATTTTTCCATTCATTGTCTATCAAAATTGCTACTCCGCACTGAGCTCTTGTTGTTAAATCTACGCCGCTGTAAATCATTACGTAATCGTCTAAGTCTTTTGTACCATTTAATTTCTTTTTAGTTTCAGTTATGACTGCTATATTTATGTTTTTCTTCTTTAGTTCTCTGTTTAGTTCTTGTTCCTTTTGGCCCAGCCCCTGTACATTCCATGTTGCAATCTTTAGTCTATTCGTTATACCAAATCTTTTGTCCTTAACTAGCCTTGGTCTTTTACTTTGAGATCCGTCCGGCATTCCATGAAGATTACGAGTTGTATATATTTCCTTAGTAAAGGTTACCAGCCTTTAGCTAAGTAGACAGGTGATGGGGCTGCCATCTTGAGGTTTCCTGACGCACCTGTTTTTCTGTAGGGGTTGTCTCCCTTAGCCGAAAGGTTCCAGTTTTAAGGCGCTGGAAACTCGCCTTTCACCCTCTCTCGTCTGCTACATGACGCACTTTGTGTGCCATTTACCCAGTGGTTACGCGACATAAATGTCTTCGAGGACGTGAGAGTAGGATTTGCTAGCAGAGCTGAGTTCTAAGAACTTCTGACTCATTCGTCAGAGATCAGTGAGCATTCCCCAGAGTTTTAGTACGAGCTAAGCTTCGGCGACTTAGCTCGCCTCCGAGACCCATTACTAGCGTAAAACCACCAAAAAAAAAAACAACATACAAAATTAATAAGAGAATATGCCACTACTTGTTGTTAGTACCAATTACATGCCTTTAAAATGCCTTTTGTTCACCTCCAGCACTCCCCCTTTGGGCATTTTAATACACACAAAGTTAACGTTCAAGAGAATAAGCATATATTTCCAATCCTGATAATAGAACTAATAGGAATGGTGGTAGTTTTAAGTTGAAATTTAAATATAAGTTAAAATGTTGAAATCTAAGTTGGTTGTTATTTTGAAGATACACGCCGAATAAATAATTTTAGATCTACAACGTGTTTCAAAATGATTGTCATCTAGTTGGCGTTGGAAATTCTGTGCATGTAATTTTTGATGTGCCGCGCTCTATTGATTTGAACCTAATTCTGACAACAAGTGTCCTGTGATTTGTGCGATTTGTGCAAGTGTCAAACTGGCAATCAGTACTGCTGGTAATTAACGGCCCTTTTCTGGGCCAAAACAAATACTACAAATAGACAAATACTCAGAATTCGTTTTTTTTACAGAGAAAAACCAGAAGTTAAAAGAGGTTAAGTAGGTTATTTTGAGGTTATGTATAGCTAGTAGAAACCCCTATTTTCGCAAGGCGGTTTTTTTAATTCTATATGGGAATTCCACAGCCGACTAGATGACAATCATTTTGAAACACATTGTACTAGGCCAAGTACGACTGCTGAGACAGCAAGAAACTATAAAACAAAACGTTGTAACGGTTGTTACCATAGAACTTAAAAATAATCATGAATCTTGGATTTCATTAATGATTTTGAAGTTATGTGATTGCACGTTACGAAGTTTATGATAATTTAATTGTTCTGACTACATTTTATAAAAGCTTTCTCTGCATTTTCTGTCGAATCAGAACAATTATTTTTTTATGAGAAAAATATAAATCTCCTTGTAATAATTAATAAAGTTATGAAAAATATTTAAAATATTTTTCTATGGCTTAGATTAGACCAATACGATACCAAGAGCTGCCCTAAAATTTGAGGAATCCGCAATAAAAGTAAAGTACTCAAAAGCTGTGTAAATTTTTAAATTTTCGTTTAAAGCTATATAAAAATATATTAATCTATATTAAATGTTAGGATCAATTATGCTACATGAAAGATCAATTGTATTTAAATATGGAACTTATTTATATATGGTAACATATATTTATATATAGTATTATTGGAATATTCAAAAAAAAATCAAAAACAAAATTTAATATGTTACCAAACTGGGATAAAACAAATGCAGTTTTCTAGAAAAACCTTGAATAATATATCATCATAATTGGCCCTTTCTAAATGATTTAAAAATACCAATCATTAAAGGATAGGTGATTTTGATGTCATTGTTGCTGCCATGATTTAGTTGTTTAAAAAAATATTGACTACATTATACATTTGATTATAAAACGATAAAAGCAAAATAGATTTTAGAAAAGTAATATAAAAATACTAACCGTGAAAAGACAATTACATTTGCTTTCTTGCGTTTTTACGAAGGTGTCACCATTTTCACTGAAAAGCTTACCAGAAAAGTTAATAGTGAAATTAGTAATAATGCTGAAACCCAATGACTTGCAAGGAAAATAAAGTAGTCGAAAACCATTATAAAACTATTCTTAAAAACTGCTGGCACTCTCTTGCAGATCGTACCACATGTGCGTGAAGCTATGTGCCATTACCGTTGTTAATACTCACTTGAAAATATCTCAGCAAATAAATATAATTATAACTTTGTGTCATAGTCACAGAAAAATATTGTCATTTTGAAGCGATTAAAGGAGAAATATACCATTTTACCATCTTTCTACGCTTGCCGCTGGTACCAACTCGACGATGTTCACATCATCCCGTCAACTCGGACGGGGAGAGTAGTATCCTGTGTCTCGTACGTGGGGGTAAAAACCTGTACGCACTTATGACTTTCCTGATAACAGCTAAGAATAGACGAAAGTCGACAAAAAGTTTGGTTCCATTTAGCATTGAAATCTGAACGAATATCAAACATTTCTGTTTCATTCACAGTAAACTTAATTAGATTCAAGTGTTCCTAATTGCGGATAAATAATTAATTGACACTAGAAGAGAACGTAGATATAATTCAACATAATCAAATCAAGTAATCTAATGAAAATTGAACGGAGGGCTTTAAAGAGTAATTGGAAAAATTGTCGAACAAGTATTCAAAGCACAAAATTGGATGAAAATATTTTCCTAAATATCTTCCATTAAATGATTAAATTTTGAGAGTTAATAGCGAAAGAAGGTTGTTTTCATTAACTTTGGCAACCAATATAACTGATATAGATTTTTAAATAATAATATATGTGTTAGTGTAAAATTTCTGTAGGTAGTGTTTGTTGCGATGTAATGCGAGGATGTTCTCGGGGCCGGAATAAACTAATGTGGTTGTTCTCCTAATAAATAACCTCCTAATGAAGGTACTCATTTATCACAGTTTTATATTACAGCAAACGTTTCGTCCTCTACCTAGGACATAATCGTGGTCTATAAACTGTTACATAAATCTTCTATAGGTATCGGAAATAATACCAACATGTACTTAAATTTTTTCTAGGTTATCGTTGAGACACAATCACAAAATTAGAATACACCAGTATATCAATTCAACAAGTATATTTGTCACTTGAAGGGGTTAAATGATTAATTTTTATCGAGGGCCAACATTTTCAAAGTATGTATTGGAAAACGTTCGTATGGAAAATTTGATTCTCCAAATATTTCATTGCGTTGTACCCCAACGACGATAACCTAGAAAACGATTGAAAGTGTTCTTATTATTTCCGATAGGAATGATTTATTTTACCAATTTATAGGCCATGATTATGTCCTAGTTAAAGGAGGAAACATCAGCTGTAATATAAAACTGTGATAAACCACTAGTTTCGTTAGGGGCTTAGTTAATAGAATAATCGCCTTAATATCTAGTTAGATTAGACATAATGAAACAACTCGATCCATTTTTGTGAAAGTTATATGGTAAACTAAACACTGAGAGGACATGCAATAGGTAATACAATTGAATAAATTTCGATAATAAATTTCAAGTTAGTGTTTTATTATACTTTTCAAACTTAACAACGAAGCGTATTGCACTAATTCTGATAGATTACGTTTTGCATTTTTTCTTTCACATCGATTTATATTCAATTACATATTTATTATACCATTTCCAAACTGTGACCACCTAATCACTGCTTTTATCGTGCAACAGCTTATGAAAATGAATGTACACACATGGTAAATTATTCCGAGATATAATCGATTTTGGTTTCTTTTTCGACAATTCAGAAACATGGTTATGAATTAGAATATTTTTGATCCATATTACTAACTATTACATATTACTAACATAGTACTAACTTAACTAAAATTTCGAGCAACAGTACCGCGTGGCGAAACGCAATAGCTAACTTACTAGAACCACTGGATGATGGATCACTCAGGAGATGTTTTTCCGTATATTACTTTGATGATGAAAGATGAAATAACTTACTAATTATTAACTAGTTAGCACTATTAGTTTCTATGAAGTGTAAGGCAAATATTTTTCAAAATTTTACTATCATGAATATTTCAAGGTATTAAGTATTAAGTAAACTTTACAAGTTTCCATTTAAGCATTTTTATAATAATCGAGCACAATTTTAAGTAAATGCTTTATAGTGTGGGAGTATTTAAGTTTTGCAGGTTTTAAATATATATATTTTTATTCAATATTTTATTTTACAGTAATTAACAACTATGATATCTGTATAATCCGTTGCTAACTTACTGGAACCACTGGATGGATTGATGGATCACTCATCAGATTTTTTTTCCTTATATTACTTTGATGATTAAATAACTTACTAACCAATAACTATACAGTACTACTAGCTTCTCTGGAGTGTAAAGCAAATCTTTTTTTATATTTTACCATCGTTAATATTTTAAGGTGGTTTTACTATTAAATAAACTTTACAAATTACCAATTTTGCATTTTTTTTATTCAATATTTTATATTACCGTAATTTACCATTATGAAATCAATATAATAGGTATCAATAATGCAATACAATCAGGCATACCTATTAATTATCATTTAACACTAAACCATTTATTGGTTTAGTGGTTTTTCTCAATATCATGAAGTTTCCATTTTTTCATTTCCTATTACATCACTCTCTAGGATAACTAGCCAAATACGACCATCAAAATGTCGTGAAATGACCGAACTCGTTTCCATTCACCAATATTATCAACTCCTTTCTTCATTTATACCCCAAGCAATGTAATTCGCCTGTTAAAATTATATAATTCGTTACGATACGAGCTTATACATAACGAGAATGGGGCTTAAATTAAGGGTGCCCTTTTGAGAATTGTGCACATATTTAAAAAGGGATTTTTACCGTTTTCTTTAAAAAGTTTTCAAGCAAGTTTAATATGGATAAATCTATATTAAGGCTGATAAAATTCTGCACATTTTGTAACGAAGCCGTCTCTATAAGGCGATTTGGGTCAAAATGACGACTTATTAATTTTATTTATTTAGCATATGGCTTAACATGTACAACAGTACAACAGTGCAAAAACGAAAAATAAAGAAAACTGACATAATATGAGGACATATCAAACACTAAGTTGTATATAGTCGAACACAAATCAAATTACAAACAAATGTCTCAACTAGATATATATTCAGTGGAATTCTGGGTTGCCATCAGGAAATCCTCTAGGTCATTTGTGAATATCCTTGCATTATGTGTTTGACTGTGTCTCTCAGCACCACAGTCGCAAACCGCAGAGGGGTGCTTACCCCACCTATACAAAAAGTAGGCGCACCTTCCACTGTTGGTTCTAATGCGGTTAAACGTTGACCAGATCTTGCAGGGACGGTCAAATCCTTCTGGCTTACTGGAGACACATGGCATGCAATGGTAACTGGGTGCTATGTCACTTCCTCTTTCTTGTTTCCATTGAGCATTTAGGTCAAAGTTAGTTTGGTGATGCTCCTGTGCCTGAATCGCAGTAGGTTTGTCTGGAAGTCAGGAATATCGTTGTGGACTTGTAGTTGAGGATTGTCCATGATTTTCTTAAATTCTCTCACCAGGGCATGTTTTCGGCAGAGTTTAGGTGGAGCTATATTGCTGAGAGGATGCAGCCATATTGTTGGGGTTGGTCTGATTGTCCCTGATATAGCGCGCATTGTTACGTTTAGTTGGGTACCGACCATGTGGATGGGTTTACTGTGGAGCCATACTGGAGCACAGTAATCCGCCACTGGGTACATCTGGACAAGGGCAGAATATCTCAGAGTAGATGCTGAAGAGCCACATGTGGTATCTCAAAGGCATTTTGGATTTTTATTGTACGTGAGTATTTTATTATCAAGATATACACGTAGTTCTCAGTTTGCCGTTCTGATGAAAGGTCGATACTTCCGTCTTTGTAGCACTCGGCAGTGGTCTCCATTCCCTAAAATACTCGCTAAGGGCTGTTAGGTCACTTGGGAGAATATTTTCAGCAGTTCCAATATCCATGTTATGTACCAAGTGATTAATGGGGCATTGTATATAATGCCCGGGCATTTTGAAAAATGCCCAACATGAGAAGGCAATATGATAATATTTGTTAAAATAATTAAATTGCCCGAGCTTTATAAATAATGTCTATCACCTGTTGGGCAGGATAATAAAAACACATGTTTATTTCCATTCCTGTCCCTTAATAAGCAAAATGAGCACAAGTAATATGTGGAGGATTTATTCCCATATTTTTTGAAACAATTGCCGCTTTGAAGGCATCTGGAGTTACACAGTTTCTTTTCTTTGCGACAATTGCATATATTAGTCTTACTAGTCCTATTATTATTTATTAGTCTTATTATATTAGTCTTAAATTAATCACCTTTAGAACCACATAGAACATACACTCTAACCTTGCCCTCCACACACTCTCTCAGTGAAATCTCTGTCTCCGGAATTTCTTCAAGCGAAGCAAATAGTTCCTTACACACTGAAAATTGGTTTCTTGAATAAAGTTGATTGAGAATAGCATGTATTGTTCCTAGTTTGTAAAGATTTGAGGCTGTTGTTTCAGTCATGGTAGGAACAAGCTCGATCAACATCTGGAACGCGGACCCTTACCGTGCCACCTATTTTAGCTACGGGATATTTAGCGTTAGATGCATCCAACATTTTATTAACCTGTTTCTGCAAATTACTTAAAGCCAATTTCCTAACAAACATAACATTTTCTTTCTTGCTCTTTACATTGTGTTCTGAAGAAGCCATTTCGTTTGTGGGTATTGGATTTAAATCCGAAGTTTCTTCACAATGCACATCTAAGGTAATGGATGGTGAAACTTTGCTTGAGCGGGCTGAATATAAATTTGTATCATTATTTTCCGTGTATTCTAGTTGGTTTATTTTGGCACACTCTACTTGGTCTATTTCGATGGGCTCTACTTGATCATTTTCGGTGGACTTGGTTCTTTTCAGGGATAGTGCTTTCGGTGGATAATAGTTTTTCTAAGTCTTCTTCTGAATTTACATCAAGCAGAGCTTCATATGGCATAGAAGAACATTTTAGTCCTACTTTCAACTTCGTTCCGGACAGGACTTCATATGGAGTACAGTTTATGCCTGTGTGATGACCTCTATTTTTCATTAATTGCACAAAACGTAATACTTCTGACCATTTTTGTGTGTTGTTATCCTCCAACCATGTACTTAGGATGTTCTCGATATCTTGGTTTGCTCTTTCTACTGACCCTTGGCTTTGAGATTGTCTCGGTTTACCATGAATAATTTTTTATCAACGTCCCGCCAAATCTACCCAAATAAGCAAATTGCCCGACGATTGTGTAGCAATATTGATAATGACCAGACACTATGATAAATAATGAAGTTTAGGTAATACTTAATCACTTGGCCCGATCTGACTTGTCATTATTCATAATGCCCGGGCATTATAAATAATGCCCTCATTAATCACTTGGTCCATAACATCCATATGACCCGCTGGTAAGATCCAGTCATTCACATAGCCAAATTTACGAGATCTGGTATCCGACATGTCAGCGATGTAGAGGCTGAAAAGTAGGGGTGCAAGAATAGAGCCTTGTGGGAGGCCGTTATTAAGTTTCATTAGTTTGCTCCCCTTGTTCCCCATTATTACCTGAGAAGTTCTATTTGATAGCATATTATCAATGAAGTCGGTTATCCTACTACAGGGAATGGCTCGGATAACTTTATATATCAGACCCTGCCTCCAGACGGTGTCATAGACTGGCGTCAAGTCCATAAAAATGACGACTATTTAAAAAAGCTGTGAATTTTCGCGTTTCAAATAACGCTGCTGATCAATGTGGTAATGGCGCCATATGGCTTCATAAACGGTTCTGGAAAAAAAAAACAAAAAAACAAGTTTGTCCTGAAATTCCAAACAGAATAATAGGTATCCCAATATTTCAAAAAAATCGATGTGATCTATTTTTTTTTGCTGTTGGAATCCAAATAAATTGTGCTGTATTATAAATGAGAATCCCCAGTAAAGGCAATAAATAATTTAATTTTTGATGACATATTTAACTAGTTAGTTTTCATGAGTTATATCTGTTAAATAATTATAATACATACTTTTAATGGTAGTTGAAAATTTGAGAAATGTTTCGTCTATTATTTAGACATTATCTGTGTTGTAGATGTGTTTATACATATTTAACTCTTGGTGACTTGATCTGGAGGTAAGTTGTGTTACATTATCTTATTTGGGACCCCCATATCCCAATGAGCTGTGCTGATTCTCATGCGGGATACCCTGTATAATAGCATTCTAAAAGAAGTTTCCAGTCGAACAATTTCTGTTATACAAGTCTTCTGTGTTTTATGAACAACTTCAATAAATCGACCTCACAATTGCTCATTTTCCGGAATCGATATCGATATTAAACCCTCACTTTAATAGGCGACACCTCGCGTAACCTAATTGCCCCGGTCGCCATCTTGTCGCTACGGAATCGGCCCCATTTGCATCCCGAATCCTTCGCGGGCGAGCATCAGGAACAGAACAAAAATAGAACGCGTATCCGGGCTCCGGCTAATGCCGGGAAACGCGGAATTTTCCCTGCCACCATGTCCAGCGGGAGTTTCGAAAGTATTAACTCGAAACGTGTCGATTTTTATGGACTTCGGCGGATTTACGGGCGCCTCTCCCTTACCTCGGTAATTTTGAATTGGATTTATCCGCGAATCTCCTGTATTAGAGGATTAGAGCGTTGTGTAGGAGGATGTCCGACTGAGTTCTGCTCTGATAGATATCTTATTTCGAATAGGGAACGATGTTTCTGCTGTTTGCTAAGCCCCCGAGTGCCTTTCAAAAGATATTGGATGCTATTCAAAATTGTGTTTCAATGAATTCTTCGTCCAGAATGAATTTGGGAAACCGTAAAATCTTTTACGGCCACTTAAATGTACACAACAAACACGCCTAAGAATTATTCAGAATAGGATTGTTGACTTATTTTGGCTATACATGTACTATACCTAACATAAAACGTTATTTAAAAAAAAAACTAACGTTTGAATGAATAATGTTTCATTTTTCATATTCATTTAAATTTCGGAGCCAAGACATAGCTGTGATGACGGCTGACGTGACTTCACGGCACAGTATACGGTATATATCAAAACCATATAAAGAAAATAAATACTTATTTTCTGGAAAATCAAAGGGATTATCCGAGCCCATAGACAGAAAGGAAGAAAAAGAAGATAACCTACTTCGTCTCCTTGTTCTTCACTTATAGTCCAGGAGCACAACAGTTTGACATGGCTGTGTCTTTACGTAACTTAGATATTCTCAGAATTGGTCGAAAATGATGTATATAATCATATTATTAGTATGCGCTAGCTTAAAAATTGTGCTATTTGCAAGAAAAATCGAGAAGTGCAAAAATGCACGAAAATACCGCATTTTGTATCACTATATTGAATATAACTCTGTATATAGGTATGCAGTTTAAACAAAAAACGGTTCCTTGTAAATTTGTTCGTTATGAAATTTCCTGCAAGAGAGAATTAGTTTAAAGTTCGACTTTGTTATATTGTCGCTGCTAGAGAGCAATAAAGCGAAAAAAAGTGATGAAAATCGAGGTAATTTTGAGGCGTTCAATAAACAGGTAAAAAATTGCACATTCAGAGTATAAATAGAGATTAAAGTACTTTAAAGTATTACAAAATGAAATCCGAAAACCCGAACCAAATCTGCTTGTTAGTTTTTGCACTGTACATTTGTTAACTAATTCGAGGTAAAAAAAATCGTCATTTGTTTGCGTCGCTGCTGGAGTCGAAATGAGGCATTTTCATTGCCGCTGATTTTTTTACATATTCTTGGGCCCGTTAGCTATCATATAGAATCGACACAAGATTCATTTTCCATTTTTTAGCAAACTTTTGGGACGATTTTAAAAGTTAGTAAAATATTGACTTTTTAAATAAATACTATCGTGAAGTGATTTTGCGGTGCAAGAGATATATCAAAAGTATTTTTTTAGTACTTTGATATATTTTTCGCACCGCAAAACCGCTTCACGATAGTATTTATTTATATAGTCAAAATTTTACTAACTTTTAAAATCGTCCCAAAAGTTGTCACAAAATAGAAAATGGATTTTATATCGATTCTATGTGATAGCTAACGGGCCCAAGAATATGTAAAAAAATCAGCGTCAATGAAAATGCCTAATTTCGACCCCAGCAGCGACGCAAACAATGACGATTTTTTCCCCTCAAAATAGTTAACAAATATACAGTGCAAAAACTAACAAGCAGATTTGGATCGGGTTTTCGGATTTCATTTTGTAATACTTTAAAGTACTTAAATCTCTCTCTCTCTCTCTCTATATATATATATATATATATATATATATATATATATATACTCGAATTGTGCAATTTCTTACCTGTTTATTGAACGCCTCAAAATTACCTCGATTTTCATCACTTTTTTCCGATTTATTGCAATCTAGCAGCGACAATATAACAAATTTGAGCTTTAATCTAATTCTCTCTTGTAGGAAATGTCATAACGAACAAATACACAAGAGACCATTTTTTGTCTAAACTGCATATATACAGAGTTATATTGAATATAGTGATATAAAATGCGGTATTTTCGTGTATTTTTGCACTCCTCAATTTTTCTTGCAAATAGCACAACTTTTTAAGCTAGCGCATACTTATAAATATAATTATGTACATCATTTTCGAACAATTCTGAGAATATCTAAGTTACGTAAAGACACAGCCACATCTGATAGGTTTTGGTTCTAATTCTCTTGGACTATTATGGGTTTAGACAACACGGTCGATACCAAGAACTAATAGCTTTCTAGGAAAGCTACCCTTTTAGTGTTTTGAGGAGCTTAATATATAATCTCTTATTTTTTGGTGTAAATGCACACGTATTTAAGCATCCAATAACTGTCGGGCGAACTTTTTAGTATGTTTATAAATTGACCATAGTCAGGTGAAAATGTAATATTAACGCACTAATGTAACCCATGAAATCAGTCCATCAATGTGAGTGGAGTCATATAAGTATGTTATCGTCTCTACTGTACTTATATAGATGCTGATAAAGATCCATAATTTTCCCTAAGAATGGTGACCATTGATAGAACTAAATGCTGTATTCTTTTATTTCAATTATTAATAAGAACCTCAGACTTTTTTAAGGGCATTCAAGTTTTTTTTTTATTTAATGAAGGGGAATAAAAACAGTCCTCTTTCTTTCCTTCTTTTAAGAAGGAGGCCAGACCGGAAACCGCTTTCGCATTACTTCAGTCTGACCATTGATACGCCATCAGGCGTCTGTCGTTGAACCTTCTTCAGCCTTCTTTGCTTTGAGCACGTTCTCCGCAAAGCACATCACTGCTTTCCAGGAGCTCTCGGAGCTAGCCATGAGCGCTACGACGCTTCTGGGATTTGGTGTTACCCCAATGGTCTCCCAAGCGTTCTTCCTTTCCACTATCCAACGTTTACAGTGGAAGAATGTGTGATAAGCGTCCTCCACTTTCTCCTTGCAATATGAGCATTGTTGGCTCCTCTTAAGTCCCATCCGAGGAAGATAATGATTAAATAGCCCGTGTCCGGTAAGTAGTTGCGTCAACAAATAATTTGTCTCCGCGTGATTACATGTCGTCCAAACTATCAAATCCGGAATGAGTTCCGCCGTCCAACTACCCGTTGTGGAGTTGTGCCACCGTTGTTGCCATTCTGTCGTAGTGCGATCTTTTTCGGTCTTCTTAGTGCGTTCATTCAACTCGCCTGCTTTTCGGAGCCGATGAAGTCGTCTGCGTTCTTGCGCCATTAGGTCAATAGGTGGGGCCTTCGCTAAAACCAATACTGCTGCCTCGGAAACTGTACGATCTGCACAGACAACTCGGAGGGCTGCTCGCCTTTGTATGGAGGCTAGCTTTCGTCTGTAGCTTTCAAGGTGTAGTTGGTCCGCCCAAATTTCTGCGCCATAGAGCATGATAGAATGCACCTTGCTTAATAGCAGACATCGCTTGGCGTACCTCGGACCTCTCGTATTCAGCATAATCCTTGATAAGTTCGCTGCAACTTTGCTGGCTTTTTCTCTTGTTTTGTTCAGGTGTTCCCGGAACGTCAGCTTCTCGTCCAATTGGAGTCCTAAGTACCGCAAGGAGTTCTTAGCCTCAATACTTGCATTTCCTATGATTACTGTAAAATTCTTGTCAAAACCCGCGTCACCTAGTCAATACCGCCATCTCGGTTTTGCTCGCTGCTAAGTTCATCCTATGACCTTTTAGCCACTCACAGATTCTCCTTGTAAGATGGTCTATTTTCCGATGAGCGTCTTCTGTGTCTTATGCGAGAATCAGACCGGCGACATCATCTGCATAACCGACCAGGTGGATGTCTTCTGGTAGAGGCACCCGCAGCAGGTCGTCATACCTAATATTCCAACAGTCTGGGCCGAGAACAGAGCCCTGACTTGACAGTGCCGTGACTTTCACTGTGCGAGGACCTTCGGTAGTATCGTACTCGAGGACTCTTTCTCTGAAGTAATCGTCAGCAATATTTAGAATGTATTCCTCAATGTGAAATCCGCTTTCATTGCATCAAGGATATCTTCCCACCCTACAGAGTTGAAAGCGTTTTTGACGTCGAAAGTAAGGAAAACGCAGACCTTGCGGGCGCGATGGTTTCCCGACCATGCTTTGTTAACGATGTTCAGGGCTTGTTCAATCGTAGTAATTGTTGAATGTCCTTTCCTGAAGCCGTGTTAATTTTTCGAGAGTCCGCCGCCATGTTCGACGTCCGCCACTAAGCGCACCTTTATAAGTTTCTCAAGCAGCTTACCTGCAACATCCAGCATGCACAGCGGCTTGTAAGATGACGAAGTCGTTGGTGGGCCTTTGCCATTGTCAAGCAATACCAAGCGCTGGCGTTTCCACCGTTTACTAAACGTCGCTGTCTGTATACAAATGTTAAACATTGTCAGGAGTACGTTGGGGCATTTTTCTGCAATCAGTTTAATGACCTTGGGAGGAAAAGGGCATTCGAGTAGAACATGCGTTAATGAACCTACTGAACCGCAATCACAAAGAGGGTCACATCTTTTCCCATTCTGGAAAATATGTAAAGAACATCTTGAATAACCTGAAAGAATGCTGTTTAAAACGGCAATCATTTCTGTTTAATTTTGATGTTATCTTATGCCAAGGCTTCTGAGTACCATCGAATATCTTACTCATGAAGGTATTGGATTGACTTATTTTATTTTTGTAATCATTATGGATATGAATAATTGTTATTTGATGTCTGATATACGGAATTGTGTCTAATGCTGTAGGTAAAAAATAGTCTAGGTGATTCAAATTGCAACCTATTTTGGCCAAAGTGTCGGATAGTTCATTTCCCGAGAATTCCCTATACCCTGGAAACCAAAACATTGGCATATTCCTTTATTATGTGTTTGATTCAAATTAGATCTTATCTCTAAAGTTACATTTGCATCCTGCTTTTTGCTATTGGTGAAACTTTCAACTTTCCATATCTGTGTGAATCTGAGAATATTATATATTTATCTAGGTTTTTTTTATTGCAAACTTAGTCGCTCTCTATTCCTATTATCTCCGCTGAACAAATTTAAAAATAGCCTGGTGCTGTAATTAATACTCAACTCCGGAATGGTAATACTAATCCCCATCCTCCCATCAGTAGAAGTTTGCTTTGAGGAATCTGAATAAATATATGTATGATCCGGATACCTATTATCGAAGTATGTGATAAAATCTAATCGATATAAGATGTGTATTTTATATATCAATGTATATTAATATGTATCATGTATATTTGGCCTTACGACGTAGTTTTCTTTGAAATATCTCGAGGTAGCGTTTCCATTTTAACCAATCAAGCAAACAGTGAGATTGCTTGATTGGTGAATTGCAATTGAAATTGCTTGATTGTGCAGCAGGCGAATAGTGGAACGCATAGTGTGGATTTTGGATGTAAATGTGGTATAGAAAATTTATCAGTAATGTATCACCTTTTATAAGTCGTCCGTGGTAAGACAACACACTGTAAGTTTTCTACCTGAATGTCATTCTGATTGATCGCGTAAGGTCCGCAATATGAAAAGCTCCACGATACACAAGCGACAAATCGTTACATAACGATTATATCATAACACAAGTGACAGAAAACATACGATCAGTTAAGTTGGTAAGCTAGAGGATCATATTAATAAAGGAGTTAGATTCTAGTCTACATATTTCACACGAGGTCCGAGGGTATGAGGAAATTAAAGAGGACTTGGTCAATTGGGTTATTATCTGATTAAATAAAGTATAACTGAAATATTAAAGTTAAAAAATTAAACCAAATTGAGATAATTGATCTAATTCCTATTTATGAATTAACATATTAAAGAAATAATTTTTTTGTGCCAGTATGTACAATAGGACTGATTACTATCAGCTCAGTTGTTAGAATTGTAATTATTTTAACAAATACTACTACTAATCAAAATATAAGACTAATAAAAAAGTAGCCCCTTCTTCTTTTCCTTTATGGGTTTAGACAACGAGATCAATACCCAGAAAAAAAGAGTAGCCCCAAAAAATTAATACAATTTACGTAAGTTTTTAGTCCCGTATTGATTGTGTACCACTCTTTCATCATGTGAAACATTTTTATAACATTTGCAGCTCTCATGCATTCTGTAACGTCCCTCTAGATGCTGTTTGAAATAAGCTTATTATGGAACATGTTTGTCTCGTCTGCCATGAGAGTAGGTACTTAATATTAATGCATTAATGTACTTTAGGGATTACTCACCCCCGACTCCCGTATCGATAGTGTTAGCTGTGCAACGCGGGGTAAGGGATACATCATTGAAACCCCCATTACAAATACATAATTTGCTGTTTTAAGTGTATTTGCTCTTTGCTGAATTTGTAATTCACAATGTTTTTCATTTGTGACAACGTGTTAAAATGTTATATAAATATTATCTTTCTGTTCCAGATTTGCAAGATTAAAATGTGGTAGGCGGGGTTGGGGGGGCTAGCCCCCCTATAGACCTGGCGCCGCCATCACGGACCACCACGGCGACCGACACAGGTAAAAATTATCTTTCGTGGCGATGTACTTGTTATAATACTAATAACATATATTTTCCACAAAAGAACCCTCCTACATCAATTTAAGCCATGTCAATCAAAAAGGAACAATTGGTGACAAAAGCTATTGTTTTCGGAAAACGCATTAACAGACATAATCAGTCTTTATCTTTCTAAACACAATGTTTCCATTTCTGTTAGTATAGTATAGGTTGATTTAAATTATTTATCCAGACAAACACATAAAGTAAAAGTGCTTCTGAGTAAAAGTATTATGATTGTATCTCGCCATATCATATAATCAAATCATTTATTTCCTGACCACGTTGGAACTCTTCTTAAGTAATTCAATCACTAGAGAACACTAGTTAATGAATTGTATAAACCGTTGAAAGCTAATGTAAAAGCCTTAGTACAAAAGTAAATTGTCTTTACTAGGGGCTACGGCTGCGGTGTAAAGGTTATATTAGCTGTGTTAGTAGGGCAGCTTTTAGTTTTAAAATTCAAAACCATTATTTAACCTTCTGGTATAAATATCGTAGAGTTGATATTTTAAAATACGCTTTTACTTCTCGAACTCAAGCAGAAATTAGGAATGTCTGTCTAAAAAATGTTTTTATTTTTTTGAACATAACTGTTGTTTTTTTGCTAATCACACTTTTAAGTGTAAAGTGATGTGACATGCTTAAGTAATTTAAATTAATGATTAAATCGCTTTATAGTACTTAATTTCCTTTATACAACATTGAAAATTTGTGAGTTATGAACATTTCCATCTTGCACATAGTAATTTTGTTTCGTCGTTAATTTACAACGATTCATTCATTTCATGTTCAAATGGCATAATTTTTAGCTTCTATTGGGTAATGTTGGAGGCCAACGAGTTCTCATTGCAGTTCTGGTATTTCGTCAGATTGCCATAAACCTACTAAAATGTGCTATTCTGTTATAGTGTCTATTATAGTGTTATAGTTAATTTTGGCTCGTCTTTAGTTTGATAAATCTGTCTTGCTATTCATTTGGGTAATTTTTAGCCTGTTTTGAATAACGTTGAAAACTAATTGCTAATTAGTAACAAGTATTTCGCATTGAAATTCTGGCACGACTCACATCCGACACAATTATTCTATTTTACGTGATAATTGAAGTGTCTTGTATAACTTATCTCTCATACATCACGTTGAAGGCTGGTGAGTTATGAACATTCCCTGCTTGAATATTGTAATTGTGGTTTTCGTGAATCCATTTCATTTTGAAATAGCGCAACCTATAGCTTCTTTTAGGTGATTTTAAAGATAACTGATTATAAACATTTCTCATTGAAAATGTAGTACGTCGTGGGTCTACTATACAAATGTTCTAAAATCCGATGTTCTGACTGAGTCACTTTTACGAATATACTGTTTTTTACGCAATGTATGAGATAGAAAATGATGGGTAAAGTTCGTGATAAATGAGTCATGAGTATCTCAATACAATTCTTGTAATTTGTGGGTATACTACAACTGTTCTATAATCCGAATGAATGTTGAAGATTGGTGAGTTATGATGATTTCCTGATTGCGCATTGCAAATTTGATTTACCATCATGATTCTACTGAAATAGGATTATCTTATTTTTAGTCACAATGATCTGAACTGCAAAATAGTGAATCTCTTGCACTTTAAATTTTCCGGGGAATATTTATAAGTGAACACGTGGTAAACCACTGGTTAATCCACCTTTATGGCAGGTTTTGGAACACGATTGTTTGTTATGTACTGTCGCTATCATATTGTAACGTTTATTTTATAATTTATTTACATTAATTGAACACTAATTTATTTAACACACTTAACTACTTGTACACTAGACTAGACACTACATAATTTATTTGTACTGCTCCGCTTTCGGATCGTATGTCGCGTTCACGTCTGCTTCTCTAGTTCTAACTAACTCCCTCGATCACAAGCCCCCTTATATATACACTCCCAACCCCGATCGAGAATGTTCTAGAAGCTACGATTGTTCTTTTAACAACGCCTACGCAGGGAATGTTCAGGAGGTCACCAGTTACTTTTCGTAAACAACAATCCCGGAGAAAATTCATGCAGCTGTCTCTTACGTCGTAGTAATTCTGAAGAAGTAACCGCTTTACTCGGGGGGAGTAAACATGTGTCGCTTTGTTTACTTCTCGCATTATACTGCCCCCGCCTTAGAGACGTTTCGTCTCGGAACGTATCCCTGGTAGGCCCATGCAGGAACCTGCAGTTAGCCCCCCGCTTACAGCGAGACGTGGCGTCAAAATAACAGGGGACCGTCTTCCCCAGTCGACATTGTGCAGGCCCAAAACAGCAGACTAAAACTTCCACTCCGGTATTCTTCAACACTACTTCCAGCATATTCCGGACAACCCTCCAGTCCAGCTGATCTCGTCCAGCACCTAACTTGGGGACAGCTAGCTTCCTGATGTCGAGCTCCAGCAGTCGGTCTCGTAGCCTATGCAAGGTTCGCCATACATCGTGATAACATGGTTTAAGGGACCCGATCTCCTTCGTAACCAGATAAAAGATGTGTCTTACGTTGTCACGTAGTTCCAGAACCTTGCCAATTTCCGGGAGTTGCGCTCTGAGTTGTTCCAAGCGCCCGTACTTCTTCTTGAAAACCGTGGCGATACCTCGTGACATTACCAGGTCGGCGGACACACAATGGGCCAACGAGTATTCTTCAGGTACGCTGAACAAATCCTGTTGTTTTTCACAGGTTACCCCATACCGTGCTTTTCCGGTACCCCCGTAGGCGCTCATAAATTCTTCGAACGAAAGTTCGTTCTCCTGCGCCAACGTGTTTCTTACTCGGGGAACCTCCGCCTCATCGTGCGACCCCTCATAGGGTGCCAACCGATTGAAGTGCACCACTCTCGGCTTGCCATTTGGTAGTTTGCTTACCCGGTAGACCACGTCATTGATTCGTTTCTTCACAACATAGGGACCTTCCCAATTGGTCTGTAACTTAGGGGACAAACCACGTTTCTTCTGTGGGTTGTACAGCCAAACTCGATCTCCCATTTGGTAGCCACCCTCTTTAGCGTTGATGTCGTAACGCTCTTTGATGCGATCACTGGCGATATTTAGTTGGTATCGGACTTGATCTTGAATCTCGTTCATCCTTTGCCGCATCCGGGAGACGTAATCTTCCCCCGAAACGTCCTCGTCCGGTCTAGCGCCAAAGATTAGATCACAGGGCAGTTTAAGTTCTCGCCCGAACAGGACTTTGGCTGGAGTTTGTCCTGTCGACTCATGAACGGCCGAGCGGTAGGCCATCAGGAAGAACGGCACGTGTTCGTCCCAGTCTCTTTGATGTGACGAGACTATTTTCGCTAGATAGCGGTTGAGGGTGCGATTCATTCGTTCTACCATGCCGTCAGACTGAGGGTGAAGGGCCGTGGTTCTTGTTTTTCGTACCCCAAACTTCTCACAGATCCTCCGGAATAGGCCACTCTCAAAGTTTCTTCCTTGATCCGAGTGTAATTCCATGGGTACTCCAAACCGGCAGATCGTCTCCTTCACTAGCACATCGGCCACTGTCTCTGCCTCCTGATTAGGGAGAGGGTACGCTTCTACCCACTTCGTAAAGTAGTCCATCACGACCAAGATGTATTTATTCCCCTTTTCGGTCTCAGGGAAGGGTCCTGCTATATCAATAGCGATCCTTTCGAAGGGGCTTCCGACGTTATATTGTTTCATGGGAGCTTTCGGTCGTCTTTGTGGCCCATTACTTGCAAAGCATGTAGTACATTTCTTGCACCAGTCCTTCACGTCGTCTGAACAATTGATCCAGTAGAAGCGCTCCCGTACCTTCTGCAGCGTTTTCTTGATCCCTAAATGTCCGCCAGACGATCCGTCGTGAAGGTGCCGCAAGACCTCCGGGATTTTACTGGAGGGAATTACCAACTGCCGTCTTTCCTCCGTCCCGTCTTGGCTCTCCAGTACGCGTTTTAGTAGTCCATCCTCAACCACTAGCGAGTCCCACTGTGCCCAATAGCTCTTGAGTTTTGGCGAGCCAGGTGATACCTTTTGCCACACAGGACGCTCTCCTCCCTCTTTCCAAACCAGGATTTCTTTGAGAACCGGGTCTTTTCCTTGCTCTTGTCGTAACGAGGATGGTGTCCATTCCTCGGCGACCACGGTCGTTCGATAGACTTTCTCGGACTTTTCCTCAGCTCTATGACAATGAGGACACTCATCAGGGCATGGTCTTCTCGAGAGTGCGTCTGCGTTTCCATGACTCTGTCCTGGCCGATGTTCTATGACAAAGTCATACTCCTGGAGCCTCTCGATCCAGCGAGCGATCTGTCCTTCGGGATTCTTAAACTGGAGGAGCCATTTAAGAGCAGCATGATCGGTCCGGATCAAAAACCTCCTTCCACACAAATATTTATGGAAGTGCTCGATGGACTTGACGATGGCCAATAATTCACGCCGGGTGACGCAGTAATTCCTTTCTGGTTTGGAGAGTACCTTGCTGAAGTATCCAAGGACACGTTCTTGTCCCTCCTGGCGCTGCGACAGAACACTTCCAATTCCCACATTGCTCGCGTCGGTGTCCAGGATGAACTGTCCTTCTGGCAGAGGAAAACTCAGCACTGGGGCACTGGTCAACTTCCTCTTCAGCTCGTTGAAGGCAGACTGGCATTCCTCATCCCAACAGAAGTTTCGTCCTTCTTCCGTGAGCCTTGTCAACGGCTTAGCGACGTCGGAGAACATCCGGACATATCGTCGGTAGTACGTGCAGAGGCCCAGAAAACTCCTCAACTGGTGTTTATCTACCGGTATTGGCCACTCCTTCACCGTACTTGTCTTGTCCGGATCAACGGCGACGCCCTCTCTGCTCACTACGTGCCCTAAGTATGAGACCTTCCTTCTGAAGAGCTGACATTTCTTAGGGTTCAGTTTCAGTCCCGCACCTTGCAGTCTCTGGAAGACGTCTTCTAAGTTTTTCAGATGTCTTTCGAAGGTCTTGCCCATCACGATGACATCGTCCAAATAGACTAGGCACGTTTTCCACGTCAGACCCATTAGCACGCTCTCCATCAGCCTCTCAAACGTCGCTGGGGCATTACAAAGTCCGAATGGCATGACTGTAAAATGCCACAGGCCGTTACCGAAGGTAAATGCCGTCTTTTCCTTATCGGCAGGGTCCATTTCGACTTGCCAATAGCCGCTTTTTAAATCCAAGGTCGAAAATATCGTGGATCCAGCAAGGGTATCGAGTGTGTCGTCGATACGTGGTAGCGGGTAGCTGTCCTTTTTGGTGACACTGTTCACCTGCCGGTAGTCTACACAGAATCGAGTAGTCCCATCCTTTTTCTTCACCAGTACTACCGGCGAGGCCCATGGACTGCTTGACGGCTCGATGACCCCGTCCCTCTCTAGGTCCTTGATGATTTTCTCGGCTTCCTCCCGTTTGGCCAAGGGTAGTCGTCTTGCTATTTGTCGAATCGGTCGTGTCTCGCCCGTGTCAATTTTGTGTGTCACGACCTTGGTCTTTCCCAGCTTTCCATTCTCGGTGGTAAATATATCCTGGTACTTATTTATTAATCCATTGGCCTTCTGTTTCTGTATGGGTGAGAGAAACGCACTGGTCTGGGAAAGAATTTGTTTCAAGTCTTGCGGGGTGTGTCTGGACCTTTCTTCCTCTCTAACGCCCCTGACGATGGCTGATGCGGCTATACATGTGCCCAGCTTCGTACCCTTCTTGATGGTGACCGGGTACTGATTGATGTTGAGTAGCCGCACAGGCACTTCACTTGAGAGAGTAACGAGCGCTTTTCCTACCAGTACCCCCCGAGCCAGTCGATTGTCATCGTTTTCTGGTTCGATCACGGCTGGAATTCCCTCTTCCACAACACCCCTCAGACAGGTAGAGGTGATCGTTTCGCTTCGTTCCGGGAGAATCACATCTTCTGCCATTATTACGTCTAACACAAAGTTGTCACGATTGTGTAGTAGTAATTCTTCTTGACCGATCCTCAACACTCGGTGTCCGAAATCCAACTGGAATCCATGATTCCTCATGACGTCCATCCCCAGTATGACGTCTTCCTCAATTTCGGCTATGAGAACAGGATGGTCAAACTTTACTCGTCCCAACGTCATGCTAACCGTCGCTTCACCGTGTATTACTGCCTTCTCCCCAGTGGCAGTTCTCAATTGCCACCTACTTGGCCTAATCTTCCTACGGTCCCTCACAACTTCCGAGCGTACGATCGTCTTCGTAGCTCCCGTGTCCACAAGCATGGCGTGGGATCTCCCGTCGATAGTGCCATCGACGTACGCGCTCCCCAATTGGTGGGAAAACGAGGCTATACTGGCCCGGGGGTTTCCACTGCTACGGGTCGACATTCCCCCTTTCTTGTCGACCCGCATTAGTTTTCCTGGGCCTTTGTCGGCGCCGCTGTTCTGGGCCGCTGGCAAGAACTCTTCACATGGCCCACTTCGCCACAGTTCCAACAGCGAACTACCTTCTTCTTCGCCGACAGCATCTCCATGATCTGTTGTAGGACCCTTTCCACGAGTTTCTCAGTGTCTACTTCCTCTGTAACCGCTCGAACACGGCCGTGACCGCGGGAGGCTTCCATGGCTGCATCATGCTCCAGTGCGATGGCGAGCGCGTCCATTAATGTTTTCGGTCGAGCTAGTCTCAGGGCCCTCTGCAGTTCCTGGTCCCGCAGCCCGCTCACGAACGTCTGCACTGCGAGGCACTCCATCATCTGTTCCGGCGCCGTGGGATACGCCAACCTCACTAGTCTGGCTACGTCCGCTTCGAACTCCTGCAGGGTCTCGTTCGATCTCTGACGGCGATTTGACATCTGGGATTGATGGACTTGCTCCAGATGTGTTTGGCCGAACCGCATTTCCAGTCGCCTCAGCAGCTCATTGTAATTCCCGGCTTCCTCGGTGGATAGCGTCTGAAGAACTTCCAACGCCTCTCCACGTAAGGCTACCGTTAGGGAAACAGCTTTCTCGTGAGGGGACCTAGCGTTAGCCTCCGCTGCTGCCTCAAACTGCTTCTTGTAGCTGGCCCACGGAATTTTTCCATCGAACGTTGGGGGCGTCACTCGATTGGTGGATATCGAGTTCTGTTGAACGACCGCCTTTATTTCTTCCTTCGTTTCGCCGCTACTGACTCGCTTTAGTCGTTCTTCCGACTGCTTCGTCTTCTGTTCAATTTCGTCTTCTTTCCCCTCGCCGCTACTGACTTGTTCTAGTCGTTCCTCCAACTGCTTGATCTTCTCTTCAATCTCCTTACGCTGAGCCTCCATCTGGTCGGTTATCTCTTCCCTCTGGACGGCGATTTGAGCAGTAATATGAGTAATTATGTCTTCCCTATGGCCGGCGATTTGAGCAGTGATGTCTTCCTTCTGGGCGGCGATTTGAGCAGTGATGTCTTCCCTCTGATCGGCGATTTCTTCCCTCTGGGCAGCGATTTCTTCCCTCTGGGCGGTGATTTGAGCAGTGATGTCTTCCCTCTGGTCGGCGATTTCTTCCCTCTGGGCGGCGATTTCTTCCCTCTGGGCGGCGATTTGAGCAGTGATGTCTTCCCTCTGGGCGGCGATTTGAGCAGTGATGTCTTCCCTCTGGGCGGCGCTTTCTTCCCTCTGGGCGGCGATTTGCTTCGTGATGTCATCGTCTTCGAACTTGAAAACTTCCGGGTCCTGGCCATTTTCTTTCAAAAATGCCGAGAGTCGGTCCTGGAGTTCGGTCTTCTTCCCTCCTGTTTCCAATTCTCGTTCCTCGAGTTCTTTTTTTAACTCGGCCACTTTTAATTCGCGTAACTTCTTCATGATCCACTCTTCTGACACCAATGTAACGTTTATTTTATAATTTATTTACATTAATTGAACACTAATTTATTTAACACACTTAACTACTTGTACACTAGACTAGACACTACATAATTTATTTGTACTGCTCCGCTTTCGGATCGTATGTCGCGTTCACGTCTGCTTCTCTAGTTCTAACTAACTCCCTCGATCACAAGCCCCCTTATATATACACTCCCAACCCCGATCGAGAATGTTCTAGAAGCTACGATTGTTCTTTTAACAACGCCTACGCAGGGAATGTTCAGGAGGTCACCAGTTACTTTTCGTAAACAACAATCCCGGAGAAAATTCATGCAGCTGTCTCTTACGTCGTAGTAATTCTGAAGAAGTAACCGCTTTACTCGGGGGGAGTAAACATGTGTCGCTTTGTTTACTTCTCGCATTACAATATTTACTCTTTAAATTTACTATTACTTATTATGCAACTAATTTACTAAAGTGCTATGAATACGTTTACTATGGAAACTACATAGGTACAGGATTACAAAAAATGGGAAATAAAAAATGAAAGATGGTGAACAGGTGAAGTAAACAGAGACATGACTTTATGTTTTAATCTGACAATAAAACGAGTTCTAGTTGGCAACATCTAATACAGTTTTCAGACTCCATGCCAACTTTGCACTTGTTGGAGTTCATTTTGGTATAAACCTTCTAAAATTGAAAACTTTCTCTAGCATTTTATACCTGCGTTGCACTAGTGCTATACTATCAGTATTTATTCCTTTTTATCAAATTTTTAATTCGGAGTTGTTCAACAACCCATATAAAAATGAAGAATATTTGAATCCACCGAATAATAGAAATGTTATTAAAAATAATTGACCTGTTAATTATATATATATATATATATATATATATATATATATATAATATCTTGGCTACAAACTCACAAACATATTCTCTTGTTTTTAACTAGTTAGCCACAACTAACTACCCTATAATCTTATATATATATAACCCTATATATTCTTGCCAACTTTTTAGCATAACACCACATTTATAATAAAGTGGAAATTATATAATTGAGCCACATTCCAACTGCGAGACAGTTAGAGGTTAGAGCTATACACTTTATACGCTTTTACAGCTTCATAACAAGAAGTGTAATAATTTAAAATCTAATGATTTTGAATTAATATTATTATATCATTTATTTGTTCCTTCAACTTGTTCCAACTTGTTCTTCGAAACTTTCACCCGTGATGCATGTACAGGGGATGACTCTTCTAACTCATACGAAATAACTACCTAGGATGCTAATAGATCAGCACTTGCCTACTTTAAAATGCAGATGATTCATTTGTCAAGAGTTATTTAGGTTACTAAGACCATTTCTGATGGGATCTGAAAATATCAGTTCATATGGAAACAAAAGAGGATTATTATTCTTTATACAGAAAGGTTGATGAAACTTAAATGATGTTAGTGTTAAAATTCCTTTTTTACAAATATATAACCACAGTGAACTTGCCCCACGATTGTGATTGTCTTAAATTATATCAGTGCGCCAATGGTGTCCCTGTAGAGATGCACAATCTGCATTGGGCAGTAGTTCAATCAGAAGGAAATCGTTCGTGGTGGTTGTGTGGTTGGCAAGCGTTGGTTGCACAACTCCCATTTAACGACAAGTCCACCTACCACTGGAGAGATCACTATAACAAGTATGGAAAACGTTGAACACTGTTACTAGCATCAACAAGAAACCCACTACCACTAACTACGACAAGAGTAACAACTACAGCGGATGCACCTATTACTTTACCTACTAAGAAACCTTCAAACACCACCACCACAGGAGAGGATTCTATCACAATCACTAGAGGATCCACAACCATTAAAAAAGCGCAAAAATCCACTACGAAATCTGCTGCACTCAACTACAACGTCCACTACAACAGATACTTCGAGTATTACTAGTACTACAGCAAGGCTTATAACCACAACCACCAGAAAAATTTTGTCCACGAGAACAACTAGACTAGTTGAAACATTTTTGGCATTTACCTTTGTTTTTTTTGCCATAACTTTCGATGTGATAATTCTTCCCATCTTCTCTGCAGGACATTATCGTTCCTTAAAGTGCTCTCGAGACACCATCTATATTCCTCTTTTGTGCTTTCATAGTCTGATTTATTCTTTTCATTGCTTTAAGTGTAATAGATCCCCCATCATTTCCCATATTTCCTAAACTGTCGTTAAGACCGATTCCATTTCCCTCTGTCGTAAGTTTTCATATTTCGATTTCCTCTTATAAGTTTCACTGTGATTGTTTCCATTTAAAATTTTAAAATTTGAAGTTGGTAACTGTTCATCAGAACCACGGAATATAAATCACAAAATTAAATTTCGCCTTTATTTTCACCACCTCGGATAAGCATTTCCTCATAATTCCTCAAAAAATGAAATGTTCGATTTAGTTTGGACGTACGTCACTCTGACATAAGTTGACTGACATACGTCAGAAGTCTGACATATGCGTAACTAGGAATAAATCAGCTTGATTTACTTCTTTGATTTTCCTTGGAATGTAAATGATAGTATTTACATTCCGTCGTCAAGGAAAAATAATACACGAATGTTATGTGCCATTTTCATGCTACGTATCTATGCATATAAGAGCTATTTACGATAGCGGCAGCGTGAAAATCATAATGAACTTAGTTAATAGTCAACTTTGCACCTACAAAATATTGTATTGAATTACCAACACCTGTTATATTGATACTAATTGCTGCATGGTAAACGCAATTATGTAACTGATCCCTTGTTGAACCCTAATGAGTTACTCTCTATTTAAAGTTTTAAACACTAGAAAATACTAAGACTGGTAATATGCTTCTCATATTAAAAATTTTATTAAGCCGACGGGCATATAGAACACCGCAATAGTATGCTACAGTCACAACTGAGAAAACCTTTAAAATATCATTTTTTGAAAATCTTTATTACTCTTTACTCCTTTGTTCTTATTTTTCTATTTCATTACTCTTTTATTGACCCCCTCCCCCATAAATTGAATTCCCCATTTTTTTGATTAATCATACACGTACATTTACGATTTCGGTTTGAACGATCTCATTAAACACGTAGACCAACCCTATCAAAAGCCACATTAATTGACAATTAGAGTATCACTCGTATGTTAATTGGGTGAATATCCTGGAGGAGCCTCATTACCAACGACTTACGTAATTTTTAACGAGCCCATCAAATACAGTAAAATTATGTGGAATACATGGGGTAGAGCCGAATGCTCTCGGCGCTCACAAGAGGTTTCCATCTACTTGTTAAAAAGTTGTGGCTTTCGAAACTCCTGCAACTCGACCCTGTTCCTATTCTGGTATATCATAATGCAATTAAATTGGCGGCTCTCAGATAAACCCGCCTCGAGGGATGAGTGAATTTTGTTTTTGAAGTTTTCAACTGTTAAAAAATTCTGCTAATCTACTTATGTAGGCGCTAGGATTCACCTTGTGTTAAGGTATAGGTGATTTACTATAGCCCATCTTTGATCAACCGAATCTTCAACCAAACTTGTCTAAAAAGACAAATAATAAAATGACAAGACGTGCTTGTGATGTAGATTTACATAAGGCTCGTCCTACTGGAAAGCAATTTAAAGGAAAAATCAGAAAATGGATATGTTACTTACTTGGAATTGGAGGAAACTTACTATTCCAGTTACATTAATGATATTAACATTTTCTCCTGTGCAATTTTTTACGACATGACTTTTCTGCTTGTTAATTTACATATCAAATTGCCATTGACTACTTTTAATTTTTAAAAAGTGATTTGGTCTTCAGAAACTCTTTTCAAAACATCACCTTGCTTATATGAAGCTGGTTTTTCCTTTAATAAGTGTCAACTGTTGTACGGAATAAGACTATCTTCGTCCTCTTGACTTGAAATATGTGCTAAACTTTTTATTACACAATTAGTGTGACGAAATCGAGATATTTTACGAAAAAGGGCACTTACGATCTAAGCATCAGATTATATCTTTTTAAAAACATTCGTTTTGGAAAGTATGTAGAATTGGTAATTCTTGAGTTAACGACATTTAATAACTCAGTTTGCTGAGGAGGCAGTGCAATATCCTTTCTGTTCCTTGGCAAGGCAATATATCCAAAAGTCCTCTTTCTTCCAGAGTAATAGATTTGATTGAATTCAGTGTGAGGAATTTCATTCGCAAACTCCCCACCCATTTTCCTTCCGGAATTGTTTAGAGCATGGCTGTAAACTCTTTCCTAGTACGCTTTTTACCCTAAAAGGAAACTGTCGATTTCAGTTTTCACAATTCTTTTCACGTCGTCCTTCGCACTGGTAATGTTTTCACTGCATTTTCTCCTGAAACACTTCTACGGATTTATTTCTGTTTTTATAGGTTTCCTTGATTTGGTGCTTGTAACCGTCATCAGGAAGTATAAGTTTTCTCTTGATATTTTCAAAATGTAAAATGTTCATTTCACGTTTTGACTTATTTGGAAATAGCAGTTTTCTGGTGTACAATTCGAGCTGTGTTCACAAAATTTGACGTGACGTAATAAATACAAATCTCTACAAGTTAAGAACGTAGTATATAAAAGCAAAGACAAAAACAAATATAAATAAATTCGTGGACTCATAAAACGAAAAACAATTAAAACAAAAGAAAATTGGATGATGGAAATGTGCGGGGAACTCCAGGCTTTGCAGGGAAGGTACGATGGCAGAATTATTGATAGGAAAATTAAAGAAATAGCCTGAATAAAGAACAACAGAAATATCAATACACTAACGAGCACAGACAACGAAATATTAACAAAGATTGAAGAGATAAATGAAGAATGGAAGAAATATATACCGGACCTTTTTGGAGATAACAGAACACAAAATATCAACCAACATATACCCTACGAAAATAACTTCCCTATCTTAAAATCCGGAATAAAATATGCAATACGAAACATGAAAAATGGGAAAGCTCCAGGTAAAGATACTATCTACACCGAAATTATAAAACCCAGTAAAGAGGACAACCTGGATCTATTCACACACATCTTTAACACCATATGTAAGACAAACAAAAGTCCTCGAGAGTGGTTAACATCGGATTTTGCTCGCCTACCTAAAACTAAAAACCCCAAAAAATGCACCTACTTCCGAATCATCAGCCTTATGTCGCATATATTGTCGCGATGCGGCCCCAATTAGCGAAAATAAGTCGCCGTCTAAGCTTATTCAGCACCGCGGCGACCTTAAACCGAAGGACGACACGACTCTCGGACAGGTACGACACCACGTTCGTAAACATCCCGCTTGTATTTATACAGCGGGATCATAACGATCAGGGGCATAGATTATCAGGGGGTCAGTCTGTCACCGAGTATCACGTTACGCTGCCCGTCTGAGAGCCCGTCCTTTTCGGCATGCCGCTAATTGGAGGAGCCTCGCACCTGCTGCCCATCGTTCTTCTAAAGTAAGCAACCACCTCCATTTAACCTCTTCTCACTTTTCTACGTCTGATCACTTGCCTTAATTTTGTACGATGTTCTCTCCCCTATATTTAGTGTCCAAATAAATATTGTTATGTATCACCATGCCTTCTTCTTAGTTCTCCACCGAGCTACACCCCCAACCCGAGCACTCCCTTTGGAACCTAGGTCCTCAGGCGTGTGACAATATAGAAATTATTCTTAAAAATCATACACAATCGAATATATAAGAAATGCGAGGGAGACATAGGCCCAGAACGGTTTGGTTCCAGAAATGGACTGTGAACAGTGTGGTATTACAGAAGTGTCGAGATCAGCAAAAGGATGTCTATTTGTGTTTTGTCGATTACGAAAAGGCTTTTGACAGAGTCAGACACCAAAGATAAATAAAATGTCTATAACGAATAAATCTGGATCCCAGTGACATTAGAATAGTACAAAACTTGTACTGGAATCAAGATGCTTTTGTAAGAAGAGAAATCGGCGATAGTGCAGTCATAACTATTAGGTTAGGTTAGGTTAGTCCTTGGTTGTCTAATAAACATCACACTGGACCCTTATCAAGAAATAAAATGCAGCATAGAACAAGCCAGAAATGTATTCTTGACAATGAGACCGTTTCTGACTTAAAAGGATTTAAACCTTTCTCCTCGCTACAATATGATGAAGTGCTACGTTCAGAATGTCTTGTTATACGGCATGGAAGCATGGATGCCAAATGTTAATAGGCTGCGCAGACTGGAAAGCTTCGAGTTGTGGATATTTCGCCGAATACTGAGAATTCCGTGGATATACCACATCAGAAACGAAGTTCTAAGGTATGGACATGGATCGAGAACTCTTAGAAATAGTCAAAAAGCGTAAATACTCAGGCACATACTCAGGATATAATTTCCTATAACTTATAATGGAAGGAAAGATCGAGGGCAAACCAGGAAATGATAGAAAATAAACGACGTGGCTGAGAAACATCAAAGAATGTACTGGCTTAGACTTCCAGTCACTAATAGGAAAGGCTCAAGCCAGATTAAAATTTACAGAAGTCATCGCTAACCTTCGATAGAAGACGGCACCTAAAGAAGAAGAAAATGCTAGTGACCGTTGGGCCAATAATATAACTTCATTGCCTCCTGTAAATATTTCACTATTGTTTTTGTTTGCAAATAAAATAAAAACAGTTTTGCAAAAACTACGAATATCATAAAGAATCTTAATTGTAATGTTGCTAAAAGAAAAGCTTTTAAAGAAAAGTACTAAAATAAGAAAAGACCTTGCAAATTGGTAATTGAATTTGAACCTCATACCTCTCTACACATTAATTTATACATTATCACTTTATTTTTGGTGAGGCTATGGGTATAGCTGTGGTTATTATTCATTTTTATTTTCAAAATGTAAAATGGTACCTCTATACGTATCACCTCAATCAACAATTTTGAAATTATGATTGTCTAAAATAAGCGCTCATTCTGGTCTTAAAATTCCACAGAAGGAAATCTCTACAAAATAAATCTAATTCAATTTTCGGCGAAAAATCATTACATGAGACGCTGAGCTCTCCCTGTCCGTTTTTCCCCGCCGCGAGTCCTTCGGGAGGCTGTCCCCATCTTCCCGGAATCATTCCTCTGGAGTGATAAACGTTGTAGTGAGCACAATGGGAATTCCCACGTGACGTAATATCCTGATATTTATGAGTCATTGTCTTGAGCGTTATGTACAGTTCCTGCGTGAAAACGGCCAGCCGGAGAAAAGTATTCCACGAATGGAGGCACCCCCTTAAACCGCCCCCGACCCGCCTCGCCCGCACCTGCCGGGGGAAATGGGACGGGGTTCCATGTAAATTAACTGCTAATATCTTATAAATTAGGTCTCCTTTTACGGAAGGGGCGAGACCGCTGGACGGTTGTTGGGCAATTTATTGCTAATTGAAAATTGGTCGATATCCTTGTAAATAAACCCGTAAATGCTTGTAGGTCCCGAAATTGGTGGTTACCAAACACCCAAGAGCCAAGCCATAAAGTGTTAGTAAAATTTAATTACTTCCTTCAACTTCAGCTGCTTTCATACTTATTTTCAGTAGTCATATACCACAAGTAGTGAAATATTAGGGAATGTTGAATATTCTCATGATTTAAATTTTATTCTGTTTAATGTGCGAAGTGCGAAGGGCCTTGAATTTGGTACATTTTTGGAGAGGCTGCCAAGTATTGTGATCTGTCTTCTTTGAGCTGCTGGGAGTAGTGTTGATGCCATTCGCTCATCTGTATAGACTGGAAGTTCACTACGTTTATGGTGTTCGTCTTTATTGTATGAGTTTCCTCGCTTCTGATGATCTTGTGCCTCCCAGATAACTGTCGACCTCTTTACATTGCCTTTCCGATGTGTAATTTTTATTTTTCTTAACCACGATTTTAAATCTTGATTGCTCTCGTTTGTAGGTGGTTTTATCATATGGGTCATATATCATATATTTGTGAATGTTTTTATGTTGCGAAAATTCATTTAATATTTCCCAATTGATAAGTATGTCATCTAACTGGTTGTAGAACTCATCTTTCTCGAGCTGTGCGGCATCTTCATTGGGGCCACATGTCGCTAATATAGATACCCTGTGTCTGTGAATATTAAGATTTGCTGTTACAATTCTTTCATTAATTGCATCCCAGTTGGTGAGGTTTTTATAATATTTCTTGTTTATCAGAATAGATACACCCCTACATACTCTTTTGTTTTTGTTAACTCCGCTGTATATATGGATGTAGTCTGCCAATAGATCAATTCCGTTTCCTTTCTTTTTAGTCTCTGTAAGTGCAACTATGTCCATTTTTAAGTACTGAATTCCCTTCGCGATGTCTTCTAACTTCCCTCTTATTCCTTGTACATTCCAGGTTCCAATTCATTCTTCATTTCATCCAATACTTCATGTTAAGATCTTTTTAATTAGGTAAAAACTGAACGATAATATTCGTCGTCATTAGATTTTCTTGTGAAGTTGAATTCTGAACCTGGTAGTACTGATACCTGGTATGGGTTCAACTGTTACAATGTGTTCAATATTGAACCTTTAACTGCCTTCTGTGGAGTTGTTTCCAGGAACTCCCCGAATGTACTACCTTTCCAATACCACGTAATTAACAGTGGACATAGACACCTACTGTTCTTGTGGACGCTAAATTTCTGAGAATAGAAAAGAAATCATTGAGGTAACAGAAAATCAATACCAAATTCAATATTAAAGAATTATTATGGTATTTTGTATTTTCTTTGAAAATGTGTTAAATATCGTAGGCACTCTTACTTTATATCTTTCTACAAATTGTTTATTGTTTCATTTAATTGCTTTAACTTGCTTCAAACTAATTTTGGTCTTTTGTTTAAATCTTTAAATTTGTTGCCACAATAATGTATTAAATCAGGTGAAAATAATGGAGGCAATAAGGTGGTTTAAAAGTGATCGAAAGTCATGTACAGAATAATAGAAAATCCCCAATTTCCTCCTCCTATTAAATTGTTTTTATGTTTGCCTTGATAATAGTAGGTACTGTTCTTCAACTTCTTTCTTAGTAACTGGCACTGAAAACTACCTTTTCTTGTAAACATGGATTTTTCAGTGGAACAGTAAGAGACATAAGAGAATAATAGTAAATAGGTCACCTTTCAGGGCGTTACATTTTAGATGTCGCCCAAGGTTCTTTTAAAATACTCCTGTTCCAATTTAGGAAGCTATTCCACATCTAGCGCTTCTATTCTATTTTTCTTTTTCAGCTTCTTTCTATTGTGATTTCTCAGGGAATGGGTTATGTGACGTCATAACCCGATCTCCTTAAGTATATATTTATATTTCATAAAGGAAAATAACTTCTTTACGACATAATGAAGAAATTCGGTACGTGTTAGTCGGCAATCGTTAAGCGAGTCACGCAAAGGGAGCCGTTCCTCGTAGTATTTCTCCTGTTATTTTTCCCTCCGTCCACACTCGATCTGTGCTTTCGCCTGCTTGTCTTTCTTTCTCCCACTCACCCTTTCTCTCCATTCCTCCATTCTGTAGACGTATATGGTATTATGATTACGATATGCCCTCTCCGATCCCCTAAAATCTCACATATCGTTGAGTTGATTTAGTCACTCAAGCCGTCATCCTTATTGCCTTCTCAAATGGGATATGAAATTTCCTTCTGACGCGTCCTTCGTAGGGCATAAACAGGGGCCGTTCGCGAAAAATGGAATAGAGGAAAATTATCGCGTCCTGCGCGTCTTTGATAACTTTAAACTCCCGGCTAATAACTCACTATTAATGCGCCTCTTCTTCCCCTCCTCTCATTATCATCCCGGACGATTAATTAACGGACGGGGAAGTTGCATTTAGAAGCCGCCCATGGGCTTCCCATAAACTTCGTGGCGTAAATGAAAATAAGGATGAGTTATGCGACAAAATGCGACCTACAAGAACAATGTACAGTCGGGCACGTGATGCCCTGGAGATCAAATTATGAACCTTTTCGTATCAACTTACGCGTCCCCGTGATAAATGGCGCTGAGGTCTATATATATGTAGGTGTTGTTCGCAAGTGAATTGTAACCGGTAAACTCGTTATCTACTTCGGAAAACTCTGCCAACTGGGGAAGGTCAAGGGAGATGTAAAGGTTGCGTAGGCTGCGGAAATATAACACTTCGAAGGTAAAGTTTCACGCTTTTAATAGTTTTATTGCTGTCATACAATTTACTCTTGGCCAAGCTTGACCGGCCTCAAATGAGATTTCGAACTATTCACGTAGACAGAACACGAATGCATAGCTTTTAATTACGACAGCAAACGTCATGTATTACATTATACAATGAGATCATCATAAAATCCCAGCAATTCTGAATAGTCACCATGTTGGTTGTTTTGTTCATACCTTCACTCCAACTTTAGTCAGTTAATGATTTAAGAGATCACTAAACGCTTCTCTTAACTGATACCATGTTGCACTCCCTGAATAACTTTCTTCACGTTAGAGATTATTACTCATTCATTCTTTCTTGAACTACGACTAGGTCAAATTCTTATGCAGACCTACAGCGTTACTTTAACTTTTTCACCAAGTTAATGATGTCTTCTTTTTCTTCTTCTGCACTTCAAGGACTAGGCTTGCAGCCTGTTCCGTCTTCATTCTAGCCATCTTCTTCTGGGTCTACCAATGTCTCTTCTTCCGTGTGGTCTGTAGTTTAACACTTGTTTGACCAATCTGTCTTCGTTCATTCTTTCAATGTGATGTCTCCATTTTAATGAGTTTTGGTGTATTCTGTCGTTCATTGAAAATATGTTCAATTCGGTCCTTATAACTTCATTTCTTATATGGTCCCTCAGTGTGCAACCTTTTGTCATTCTTAGAAATTTCATTTCGGCCGACTGTATTCGTTGTCTATCTTGTTTTCGAAGTGCCCAGGTTTCGCTTCCATATGTTAATATAGGTGTTGTCATCACTTTATAGAATTTTATTTTTATTTATTTGCTTGTCTTCTTTTGTAGGGTTCTCTGTATGTTGCCACACATCATTTGGTATTTATGTAGTTTGTTTGTAACATCTTTGTCATATTCGTAGCTTATATCGCATCCCAAGAAATTGAAGTGTGATACTTGTTCTATGGGTGTTTCGTTTATGAGTATTTTGGAACGAACAGGTTGTTTTCCTCGAAAAGCCATAACTTGCGTCTTTTTTTCTGATATTTTTAGGTTGTAATTTTTACATATTTGATTCAAGCGGTAGATTGCGTATTGTAGGTCGTCTTCTGTTTTTGTAAAATTATTTGGTCATCGGCAAACAGTACTGTGTTTATACATTTATTGACGGGTGTTAGTCTTATTCCGGGGTTAATTTCTAGTTTCCATTGTCGTACAGCGTCGTCAATATATATATTGAACAGGGTTGGTGACAGGCAGCATCCCTGTCTTACACCTCTGTTGATTGTTATTGGTCCTGTTATGTCTTTTCCGGTGTTTATTAATATTTCTCTATTATTGTATAGTTCTCTTATCATGTCTGGGGTAACCACGTCTTTCCATAATTTTCCATACTATATCTCTGTCTACCCGGTCGAAGGCCTTTTCGTAGTCGATAAACCCAATATGGGTTTCTAAGTTATATTCTCTACGTTTTTCGTTTAACTGTCGTATTACGGTGATATTGTCGTGCAGGATCTTCTTTTGCGAAAGCCACTTTGTTCTTCTAGTAGTAGCACATCAGCTATGCTTTTTAGCCTATTGTTTACAATCCGGGCATATAGTTTGTATGTAGCATTTAATAAACTTATTCCTCTATAATTGCCACAGGAGCTTCGATCTCCTTTTTTATATAGTGATATTACTTCCGCCGATTTCCATACGTCCGGTACTTTTCTCTGTTTCCAGCATTCATTTAATAAATGTAGTATTCTTAGTTTCAACAGCAATCCTCCATATTTTAGTAGTTCTATGTTTATGGTGTCGGGTCTAGCTGCTTTCCGGTTTTTCATTTGTTTTAAGGCATCTTGCAATTCATCCAGCGATATTTCATCTCCTGTGTACGGTGTTTCATTATAGTCTGAGTCTGTTGTTAAGTTCAGTTTTTGATGTTCATTTCCCTGTCTTACGAGGTTTTCTTCCTTTTCTGTCCAAAGTTCTCGATAATGTTCTATCCATGTATCTTTATCTATAATGTGTAAGTGTGCGGTGTTCTTTTCTTGTTTGTTAAGTTGTCGCATAATTTTATAATCTACCTCTTGTCGTCCGTGGATGTCGTTTTCTATATTGGATATGAATTTATCCCATGATTCTTGATGTGCCCTTCCTGACAATATCTTTTGCTTTATTACGTTTTTCTATGTAATTTTGTCTAGCTTCTTGTGTGTTGTTGTATAGAGTGTTCAAGTATGCTTCATGTTTTTCTCTTATTGCGTTCTCTACATCTTCTGTCCAAATTCTCAGGCCGTTCTTTCTTCTAAACTTTTTCTTTTTTCCGATGGCTTCGTTTGCGGCTTTTGTAATGCTTTCCTTTATGTTGTTCCGCTCTTGGTTAATATTGTTCTCTGTGGTGTACATCTGTAGGTTTTGTTGCAACCGTTGTTAATGATGTTAAAGTTATAACTAAGCATTCTAGCTGTTTGCAAGTTTAACTAACTTGAATGTTTCGGTCAGGTTCTTAAGATAACTTTGGGTTAATATATGACAAAGCAATCTAGATCTTCAGAACGACAACTGCATTGAATTTAATATACCGATGATCGAAGTAAATTAAATTCCGTCACAAAGAAAATGACGTTTAAAATCACTGATCAGACTGATTTTTCTTCGAATATAATGGATCTAAAATCTATTTGATATTCTGTTGATGGATCTTCATGACATCCTGAGTTAACTTCATTTCTTTATGTCGAAGGCATTAATTATTCCTGCTTTTATGAACCTCAAGAACCGCAACTACATCAGATCTGCAGGTGACTCCAGCTTCTTCACCAAGTTACTGATGTTAGAGATATCATTAAGCATTCCAACTGTTGTAAAATATGACTATCTGATATCATTTGGTCAGATTCTTAGAACACTTTCAATTCCTTCACAAAGTGACTACCTCTTAATGAAGTTTTAGGTTACTAATCAATCCAGCTTTCGCTGAACTCTAACTAAGCACATTGCAACTATTATACTGATGCACAGAGTACCTTTATTGTGCTCTACATTCCACTGCTGAGGATTGCTGGATTGCTGCGCGAAATCTACCCTAAGCTCCATTCCTGAGGCCTTGCTGCATTTAAGGATTTGGAGCTGCCTTCTCGAAGATTTTCCTGCGAAGATCAATTTGTGTCATCTTGATTATTGATGTCTACAAGTGCTACGCGTATACATAGTGTAGCGTAGTGTTTATACATCGAACACAAGGGTAAAAAACCCTTAAGAAAGGAATCAAAACTTTCTGTGACAGTGTCGGTGCTTAATAGCTTTGACACAGGCCCCCTGTACGGATTTTTAGCAATTCAACTTACTGTTTCGTTAAAAGGAAGAAAACGTAAGTCTTTGAACATTTCAATTTAAAATGGCGACATCAAAGACTCGAAGCGCTCCTGATATAGCCACAAACTTTGATTTGGATGACGACGTTGAAGAAATTAAGCCAGATAATAACCAAAAAATTCAGAACCTACTTAAAGAATCAAAGAATATTATCAACAAATTAAACGAAATTATCGCAGTATCTACAACTGTAAAACTTGAAGTTAAATCAAACATCAAGAATTTACAAAAATTATTTTCTGAAAATGAAGAAGTTATAGAAAATTTTCTAAATTTAAATTCGACAAGTACTACTAATAACTGCACGCAAACAGAAAATTTCCACGATACTTTAAAATATATTATTAAGGATCCAGACAAAGAGATTACAACTGTCTTCAATAATAATAATAATAACTTCCACTTGTTTTCTAACATTGCTAGATTAAACTGGGATAATAAATTCTTTAATAACAGCATAACTACTCTAAATTCTAAAAAACCCCTAAATATGTCATACGTTACTATTATTGATAAAGATCATCCAAATTTATGTTACAACAATAAATATGAATACCTGCAAGAGACTTTTAACTTCGACATAAATAAATGTGAGGTTGACAGTTTGAAAAAATACACCAATAAATTTGAAGTAAATTCTGATGCTGGTATAATTAATTCTTTCACGAAAATTAATTATATCTGTATTATATCAAAAGAAACCCGTAAAGAAATTATTTTCAATCTTTTGGAGGAGTTATCGTCTTCTTTTCAGGCGGTGGGCGATGAGGATAAAAGCACAAAATTCATTGAAGTAAACTTTTTACAATCTATATACAGTCACAACATTATTAGAAAACTTTTTGAATATCTATTTAGAAAAACAAATACCAAAATTTACTTCCCTTCTATACTTCAGGAACCGTCTTCAAATGTCTTAAAAAATAATAATGAAACAATTATAATAAAGAATAATAAAATAAATTCCTTTGCAGACGTTGTTAGAGATTTAAAGAAAGACATTGATGATCCTTCTACTTTCGGAATTAAAATTAAATATATTAAGAAAAATAAAGATGACGACCTTATTATTAATTTAAATGGGAAATCTGAAGATAGATCTATTTTCAAAAACAAAATATCAGAAAATTTAAAACATAACGAAATTAAATCTTTGAGTAGTTATAAAATTATTTATCTACTTGATCTGGATGTCACTTGGACTATAGATTTAGTTAAAGAAGAATTAAATAAATTTGTAAGTGCAGATAGTTATATTGAAATACATCTAAATAAAAATGACAAGGGTCGTCAATCGGCAAAGATTAAAATGGAGGTTAACGCCGCTAATTCCTTACTCAATGAAAGGAAAATTAAATTTGGGTGGAATTTGGTAAGAATTAAAGAAAAATTTGTACCTATCAGGTGTTTTAACTGTTTGCTTTTCGGACATATTACCCCAAATTGCAAAAATAAGAAAATTGAAATTATGTGCACCAATTGTGGTGAACAAGATGACCATATTTCAAAGAATTGTTCAAACAAAAGCAAATGTATAAGTTGTAAAGTAGAAGGACACAGATATGACAATATGACTTGTCCAAAATACCGCGAATTAAAACATAATCTAGAAAATAAATTAACTTAACAATATTTTTTTTTTTGTATGAAAATTTTACAGGTAAACGTCGGTAGAAGAAGAAGGGCTCATGACCTAATTAAATTTGAGTGTTATAAAAATAAATATGATATAGTTTTCTTTTCCGAACCGAACCAAAAAATTTCAAAAAAAGAAAAATTATTAACAGATCTGAATGAGGATGTTGCTATCAAAATCATAAGCAAGAATTTACAAGTGTGGGATGTTCTGAGATATGAATCATTTCTAACGATTAAATTCAAAACTTTTAGTGCCATTTTGTGTTATTTTTCTGCAAAAATTAAATTGCCTGATTTCAAAATTAAAATTGACCAAATTTTTAGTATTATTTCTAACAATAGAAATAACGATTATATTCTTTTAGGCGATTTCAATTCGAAATCCTCTTTATGGGGCTCACCTATAAACGATAAGCGGGGTATTTACTTGGGAAAATGTATATCACAATTAGATATGGTAATCTTTAATCGAGGAAACATACCAACCCAAACGAAATAAATAATAAAAAATCATTTATAGACCTAACTGTAGGTACTCCCCAGATTTCAAAATCTGTTGTGAATTGGCAAGTATATAGAACAGATTATTTGTCAGATCATAATCCCATCTCTTTCGATATTGTTGACAAAAATTATGAAAATATTAGTGAATTTATAAATCATACATTTAATATTAAAGGTTTTCTTGAAGACTTCACTAAAATTTATAGTAACAATAACGATAAGGATAACATTAATTTATATAACAATTTAAAAACATGCACCAAACAAAATATTTCTATAACCTACAATTCGTATCATAAACAACCCTTTTGGTGGAACTCTGAAATAGATCAGCTGCGAAGAAAATCTGGACGATTGAAAAGACATCTATCAAATTTAAAGTGTAAAAACTTAGATATTCAACATATTTCAATGAGATATAAGGAAAGTATTAGAGACCTTAAAAATTGTATCTCTAGAAACAAGAGAAAACATTGGAAAAATTTATGCGATGAACTTGACGACAATATTTGGGGAGATGCCTACAAAATAATCACGAAATATAAAAAAATTTCAAATTATTTAGTCTACCAAAGTCACAAAAATTTAATATTGCTAGAGAACTTTTTCCCATTAATCCTCAATTATGGATTAGAAATGGCACGTACCTTGGAGACATTCCCCTTATAACCAAAGACGAAATCGACAATATTATACATAAATTTAAAAGCAAAAAAGCTCCAGGTCCAGACCAAATTCCATCCGAAGCGGTTCTTCTGGCTTATAAAAATTTTCCGAAATTGTTTATTGACTATGGCAACGAAATTTTAATCAATCAAAAATTCCCTTTAGATTGGAAAAAATCAAACCTACATTTAATTTGGAAAGGCAAATTGAATGTTACTGGCTCTTCGGCTTATCGACCGATCTGTCTACTAAGTTCGGTCAATAAATTCTATGAAAAAATAATAAATGAAAGATTAAATCGTTTTCTGGAAGACAACAACTGTATTTCAAAATTTCAGTATGGTTTTAGAAAAAATAGATCCACAGTTTCTGCTATTTTTGATGTTAAAAACTATATAAAAAATTGTAAAAAAACCTTTTGTGCTATGGTCACACTAGATGTGAAAAATGCATTTAATTCGGCCTCATGGAAACATATTATCAAAAATATGAAAAAGAAACATATTCCAAATTATTTAGTAAATATAATTGAAAACTATTTTTCAGAACGTTACATTTTAGGTCTAAGCAAAAATAATTTTGAAATTTTCACAGGTGTACCGCAAGGTTCAGTTTTAGGCCCGACACTTTGGAATATTTTGTTTGATGAAATTTTAAATCTGAACTTTGGTAATGATGTACAATTATTTGCTTTTGCTGATGATTTAGCAGTAATTTTTAAAAGCAATATGCCATGTTCATTGATGGATCTCGTAAATGAAACAATATCCAAAATTTCAATTGTTATGCGACGAATTGAATTAAACTTGGCGCCTGAGAAAACTGAATCAATAATTTTTAAAGGACCAAAAAGTTTAAGAAAAACCATTAAATTCAAAATTGGTAATAAAGTAATAATTCCCTCTCGGCAAATTAAATATCTAGGTGTTATTCTTGATGACAAATTAAAATTTCACAAACACCTTTTATATTCTTGTTCTAGAGGTGAAAACAAAATAACCGAACTTAGTAGACTTATGCCAAACATTGATGGCCCTTCTGACAGAAAACGTATCCTTTATGGTCACACTATATTTTCTATTATCCTTTACGCCTCACCCGTCTGGGAAGAGGTGATTAAGATTTCTAAATATTTAAAATTGTTGAACTCAACTATTAGAAAATGTTTAATTAGAGTTTCTAGTAGTTATAGAACTGCTTCTCTTGAGGCACTTGAAGTAATATGCGGATCTCCTCCTATTCACTTAAAAATATTGGAACGTAAACAAAATTTTTACAATATCGATAAAAAAATCACTAAATTAAATGTGATCAACTCATGGCAACACATCTGGAATAACAATACAACCAAAGCTCAATGGACCAAAAAGTTAATTCCTTATATAAAGCCGTGGTTCTACTGCAAATTTCGGAAAACAAATTACTTTTTTTCTCAATTCCTTACTGGACATGGTTGTTTTGGCAAGTTTACTTACAAAATTAAAAAAAGTGAAACAGATAAATGTATTTATTGTGGAGACTATGATGATCCCGAGCACACCATTTTTGTTTGTTGGATGTGGACGTGTGACATACTAGAATTAAATATAAAATTAAATATACAAATATCAAAGGATAATATAATCAACACAATGCTAGAAAACAAGAGAAATTTTGATATTATATTTAAATGTATAAGTAATATTATGAAAGAAAAAGAGCGTGACGAACGTATAATTCAAGGTTTGGATCCTTAAATTAAAAATTTAAAAAAAAAACTCTCCTCTTCTTAAACCTGATGTTACTTTTTGAAAAAATTATGCACAATTTTATAACCACATTTCTGGTATTAAATAATTAATACTGTTTGTCTTCGAAGATCATGGTTTCCTAGTTAGACTTAGCCGAAGACACACAGTAACATCGGAAGACAGGGTTTTTTAGTGGGTAACCGAACGGACCCCCACAGTATCAGTTGCGGTGTATAGTACCATTTACGATTGACTTTCTCGTCTCGATAATGGCTATTCATCTCAACTTTTCTCCATAAACGATTTTTCCCTGTATTAAAAAAAAAAAAAAAAAAAAAAAAGTTAGTGATTATCATTCACTCCTTCCTTTCTAAAGTGCAACTATATCATATCTTTTGTTTAAACCACCGTGGTTAATTCTTCAAGAACTTTATGATGTTAGAGGTATCAATAAGCACTTCAGTTGTTTTAACTCATGTTAATCTTACATTTTTTGGTCACATTATTGGGATAACTTTATTGAAAGCTAACTATATATCATGAAGTAGTCAAAACTCCAACCATTTTGCATTTAAGATGCGGAGCCTCAAGTAACTTAAACCTCTACACAAAGATAATGATATCCAAAAAATCACAATTCCTACTTTTCTGAACTACCATTATGTCAGACCTTTTTTTTTAGACATGCAGGTGACTTTAATTTCTTCACCAAGTAACTGATATTACTATTGTCTAATAACTGATATTAGGGATATCACTTGTAAAATAAATCTTACGTACTAACGTCTTCACAAAATGAAGACAATTTAGCTAACCAGTCTAGCTTTTCAGACAGAATTGCAACTTTATTGGGTTTATTCAAGGAACCCTAAAAGTAATATGAACTTCTTTCCAAAGTTATTTAGGTTTTTATTCACTAAACAGTCATGTACGTTTACTGCGATTGTAAGTTCTGCACCACGTTACTAATAAGAGGACTCAGCATTCCTGCTGTTCTAAAACACAATTTTTGGCAGATTATTGGGGACAGTTAATACCGTCACTAAGCAGACTAGCTTTTCAATTTACCTTAAAAGTAACTTAAACTTCTTATAAAATTAATAAACATATACATTATTAAACAGTCCAATTCTCCCTGAACTCTGACTAAGTGTACTGAAACTGCCGCACTATCACACTAAGGACCTTTAACTTCTACACAAGCATTTCTAGGAGGTGAAATCTACCACGAAGTCAAATACGAATTTCAAAAACCGAGAAACCATATTGTAAAAAAATTATGCACTAAATAAATAAAAACAATATGTAAAAAAAAAGAGAAATAATGTAATATTCTGCAAAAATTCTTTTAGCCAAGAAGGGTATGAAATCAGATTCAATTTTAAGGTAACAACCTTTATGTTTGAAAATGGAAGACAGTATATTTGAGCGATTTTCGACTGTAAAAATTATGAAATGTACATTTCATTAAAATTAGTTATATTTGAAGAATCTATAGTAAATCCACTGAGAAGAAAACTTCCATGAAACACAAACGTCGACATTCAAAGCGCGACCATAAGTACAGGGTCGCATTAAGAATGATCGCCTTGACTATAATTTATCTTTTACTAAGGATGTTCATTTCTTTCTTTTCTCTTTTTGGGAGGCGAGCAGGGAATATGTCTTACCATAATTGCAATAGATCACAGAAATATGTTTATACAAATTTATATCAAAAACCTGAATAACAATAGCGATACGTTAAAATAAACCATCAAGTAAAAGTCCACTATCACCGTCAACGACTTACCTGAACGCTTGTAAACAGACAACCATAGATTAGACAACTAAACTTTTTAAATTTACTGAACACATGAAGTACATCAACAATTCCCGCCAAAAGTTTTATGACTTTTCCACCAATGGCAAACGACGTGTATTAGGTGTTATCTAACTTTACTACCTTTTCTCGTTTCGTGGGTGTTTTCTTCTCAGTGGATTTACTATAGAGTGTATTTGTTTTCAGGAATAACTACCCCTGATTAACTCTTTACGCCCGGTTTCATAATGCAGTTAAAGTCCACTTTAACTTGAAGTTGACTTTGACTGTGACGTTAAGTTAAAGTGGACTTTAACTGCATTATGAAACCGGGCGTTACTACTTCTAACGTCACAGTCGAAGTCAACTTTAAGTTAAAGTGGACTTTAACTGCATTATGAAACCGGGCGTTAGTGAATTAAAATCTGACGAGTTTCAATATGTCGAATAAATAAATTTCTTACGTATTATAACGTATATTAACGTGTTAGCCAGTAAGATAATGAGTGCGGATATAAATAAATACAAGTGAGTTAAATGAAATGTTAGGTAATTAATGGCAAATCAATTACTTATGAACTGTATTAATGAAGTGTAATTTTTGGAATCTTCAATAACTTTACAGTATTAATAAATTATTATCATCCCAATCTCCTAGGAGGAAATATTTTCTTTCAGCATTTCATTTCGTCGATATGTAATAAGGCAAAAGGTCAGGTTGTCTTATAAAAAAACTCTCTGTAAAAAAACTCTATCACAACCAATCAAAAAAAATTAGTTACTATGACACTAAAAGGAAATCAAATTTAGTCCAAGTAAAGCCCATTTAAAAAAAAGCCTACTTTCATAATATATAATTTATATAAAAATCAGCAAGAAATACATAATACTTTATTTAAGTTAGTGACGAACTATAACAATATTATTGTTGGAGTCGGTGTTGTTAGTATTGTAACGAGATAGAACCCATAAAAGATGCCATAAAGATAAGCGCCCGTCGGAATGAGTTCAAAGAAATTCCTAACAAGATAGGTTCGGGGGACTGGTGCAATTCTTGGAAAGCCGTTCGAGTTTCTAGTATTATCTAGAAGGTTACCGAACGAAGGACCGGAAACGTCTCGAAGTTTCTGGGTTTCCCATACGGCTATAAATAGCAGACGGAGAGCGATACGGGGGAAGTCGACGTCGTAAACAGTCGCCGGCAGACTGGTCGACGAGTATCGGCCAGGCCGGCCGTAAGATAAATAAACAGTAGTCTATATAAATTAGATTAAGTGTGTAATATAAATTAATTAAGTAGTAAAGTAAGTCGGATAAGATAAATTAGATTAAGTATTAGCAGTTAAGTGTAGTGTAAGTGTACAAATAAATTAGCGTGAAGTGGTTTAAATAAATTAAGTAAGAAAACTCGTGTCGTGTAGTAATTCTTGCGTAGGTAAAAACGTTTCAGTATATTCATAGTCATAGTCAATACATATTCTCAAATTCGATTGGTCTTCTGTGGCTTGGTGCTTTACAATTGGTTTGGAGGAGCACAGTAGACGATTTTGATTCACTTTATTACTCTCGTTATTTAATTCAAGAGAAAGTTACATTTGGAGAAAATAATTTATTTGTTAAATTAGCATATATTTACATATTTTATAATAGGTACGTATAATATAAAATACAATTACAATGGTATAAGTAAATACATTTCAAATAGAAATTTTAATAGAATTGAAGAATTTCTTGGAAAATTGCCCTTTTTATGTCTTAACTGTTTCTAGTCAAAATATAATGTTCAAAGAATTGTCCCAATTCGATGACAGGTTTTTGAGTAGGTTTTAGAAAATCCATTAATGCAGTGTAGGGATAAATATTTTATCCGAGATTTTTAAGAAATAACCATGACAATGAACGAACTTAGAAGTACGATTGCCATTGGGAGAACAGATTTATCGCTCTAGGAGAACATATTTATATAATGGACGAGGATAGCATCTCAGCAATTCACAATAAATATGTGAAGAATTACAAAGCTATATTGAAACAAAAACAAATAGTACTTAACATGTCTTTGTAAAGAAACACTTAATTCATACAGGGCGTTTAAAAACATTTCAGTACAAAGAAATTGTTTGGTTATTGTTTGCTAAATGCTTTGTATTTAGTACTCCACTCAATTGGTCTATATTTATTGTACCTATAGTAAATCCACTAAGAAGAGAACATTTACGAAACGAGAAAAGGTAGTAAAGTTAGACAACACCTAATACACGTCGTTTGCTATTGATGGAAAAGTCATAAAACTTTTGGCGGGAATTGTTGATGTACAGAGTCGGTTCAGTAAAATTAAAAAGTTTAGTTGTCTGATCTATGGTTGTCTGTTTACAAGCGTTCAGGAAAGTCGTTGACGGTGATAGTGGACTTTTAGTTGATGGTTTATTTTAACGTATCGCTATTGTTATTCAGGTTTTTGATATAAATTTGTATAAACATATTTCTGTGATCTATTGCAATTATGGAAAGACACCTTCCCTGCTGGCCTCCCAAAAAGAGACCTGGAACATACTTAAGCTGCGGGGAGAAAACCATTATTTTAAATGTTTACAGAAAAGAAAGAAATGAACATCTTAAGTAAAATCTTAGTAAAAGATAAATTATAGTCAAGGCGATCATTCTTAATGCGACCCTGTACTTATTCGCTAGCTGGTCGCGCGCTTTGAATTTCGACGTTTGTGTTTCATGGAAGTTTTCTTCTCGATGGATTTACTATAATCTGATTAGTAAAATATTCTTAGTCTTAATTAGTCTCATTTGCATGGATGAAGGTATTAACAGGTGTTTGTTTTCTAGTTGTAGCGTTTCAGGAAAAATTTCTTAACTTCAGTTCAAGTGACACCAGTGTTGTAAAGGGGAAAGTAGGTGTAAAGTCCAGGCGATTGAGCAAGTTGAGTTCTCAAATGGTCTACCTACTGCTGTTCACGACATAATTTTCGTTTTGGTGTTTCCTTATTCCGTGCACATTGTTCATTTTTAATATTATTTCGTAATGTGTATGGGATTTGGTGAGCTGTAACTCACAATTACCCACCCCAACGACCGCTACATTTACTTATTTTGTAGTTGTCGTAATTAGTCAATTCAATCATCACGTCAGAAATTAGCATTACTTCCCTTTACTTTCGTATATTGTTCACTGAGTTCCCAAAGACAGACTAAAAGCCCTGTAGACTCGGAGAACCTTTTGTCTTGTAAGTGAAATACAATTTTGGACTCCCACTGAAATTCGCTTGAAAATAATCCAATTAAAGTGTAAATTTCCAGACGTAAGCTGTAGATAAGTTAAGTTGGATGAATGCGGATAACGTGGGCGAAATGAAAAAAGTGCTCTTGAGGACGTAACGAGAATAAGAAAAAGCATAGAGCAGTTGTTACCACTTTAACTTACCCCGACGGATAGCGAAGTGCGAAATGCAATATAAACTCCGGTCCAAGTTGGACCGGAAATAAATCGCAAACAGCTAATAAGAACATCACAGAGGGATAGTAATAAGCTATCCTCGAGTAGCGTCGAGAGGAGAAGTAATCGTACATCACACGCTTTCCGAAGCTAATAGATTCGGAAAGTCCCATCTAATTCACGGTATTGATCTGGGCGGCAGTTCTGGGGGCACAGTATCATTTTTTATTCGGGCCGGTCCGGTTCGAGTTAATTTCCCCGAAGTTTCCGCTCCTCATCATTAGTTAAACTTATACTGCTAGCTTATCTTCTTAACCCCCTCCCTTACCCCCTCACTCGTCCCGTTTAATACCTTTCCTTTACGACATAATAAATGGACCTTAATAAATTCCACACAAGTCTACTAGATCACACAAGTAAAAAGTTTGATATGTAATAATAACTGATGCGGAAAGTGAGCATGCGCAGGCGCCAAGGAGATATAGTGCTAGACCAAATAGTTAGACTGTAACCATTAAAATAATATTATATAATAAAATGTTACCATTATAAAATATATTTAATAATAGCAGAAGTCACTGTGGTGAACATTTCTTTTATTAATTTTATTCTACTCATGAAAATAGTTTTAAACTTATACCACCGTTCTTCGAATATTGTATCATACTCGTATAAATTCATGATATGACTGTTTCACTTCTGTATCAACGTTGCTTCGCAATTTATTTATGACAAACATTTTAAAAATCCTTCTTCATACGATATATATGAATTCAAATCTTTCAGGAATTTATTTTACAGAAGAGTTCTATATCAGTTAAATCGACTAGCTTTTACCACACAATATTTATTTTGGCTATATCCGAGTGTCGATTCATTTCGGAGTAAATTCCTAGAATCCCATAGACCTCCGCGGGATGAAGAAGTGAGGGGAAAGTAGAAACAGGGGGGTGTATGTTTCCTTTTGTCTTCGAAATATAAATAATCGAAGTTATGTCATTGAATGGAATGAAACAATGTTATCTAGATTTATATTTTTGCAACTGTAATAATGAAATAAGTATGGCGCTATTACAGAAATCAGATGACTGGAAGAAATATTGCCTAATGAAAAATAAAACCGAAAAGGGTTCTCGTCTAGCCTACAAGACGAATACCCACAATTTCAATCCCGAATATTTATAAAATGTACTTAAGTCCTTTTGTTATTTACGCTTCAAAATGGATTGTTAATGAGCCTAAAGACGAATATCACACGTCTAATAACTAGCGCGTATTTTGTCGAGCCCCGACATTGTTTCCCGAACACGTGTTATATTTTTTAACAACTTTCTCCATATTGCCATTCTACGGGTTTCGGCCAATGTTTTATAGGGCGTATTTTTAAATTTTGGCAACTCCGCTTCTCTCTGTCTCTCTCTTTACGTTGAAAATTTGCTTAAAGCGTCGAATCGCTCGAACTAGAGATGTGATTTTATGAGTTTTGCGTGTGCCACTCGCAACTTGTTGTGACGATGAGTCACTCGTCGTGAAGTAAAAGGGATTTTGGTTAGTTCCATAGAAGAAAAATATATTTAAGTTCCTAAATATCCAGAGATATTAATTGGCTAAATCTGCAAGACAGTTGAACTTCTGAGACATCCATCAGTATCGAGTTGTTAAACCAGCCTCAATTTGCCATATAGACTAGATTTGTCTTCAAAAAGCTCGGTTTTTGGATGGATTAGTATAAGAAAAATATTTTTTAAATCCAAAATACCGTGAAATGCAAGTTTCATAAAAGAAGTCTGAATGAAGAACCTTTTATCAATTTATTTTCATCATAAATACTCTAGCGATACCTATCTTGCTAGTCCAGCAAATTTTAAAATAAGAAATTTATAATTTATTATTTATAGCTTTTTGTTTTATTATCTTTCTTTTTTGGAACATTTTTTCTTTTTATAGTTAGATGAATTTTCCCCATTTTGCACATTTGTTGGTGAAGTAGAGTAGCTTCAATCTAGACTTCGCCATCAGTCTTATATAATCATATAACATGGAATTTTTCACTTATGCTAATAAATTACGCTCATTATGTTTATTGCACAGCATCGTGAAATATCAATTTAATAAAAGATGCCTGAATGGAAAAAAATTATACATCTCATTATCTGTTTGTGAATATTTGTGAGCTTACTTACATCAGTATCGCTCTGGCGACACTTGTATAGCTAATCCAGCAAATTTAAAGTAAATATATGAATAATTTATACCCTATAATTTAGATTGTTTTAATTTATCCACTTCAGAAGGATAATTTAACAGTAGAAGCCTATATCAGCAATCTACCAGTCTCTACCCCAAAAGACATTAACTATACAAAAACATCTTCTCGTAAGTAAAAAAATATATTTAACTTTCTACGATATAAAATTATTAATTAAGTATACAAGGCTTCAATTTACCAAATCTCTAAGCTTGATCTTAAAAGATATTTACTTTATTCTGTAAGGAAAAAAAGATATGAGGAATATGTATTCAACGTCCCAAATAGTCACAAATGTTAATTTAACCGACAAGGCCTGATTGATCAAAACTGGAAACTTAGACTTCAAAAAGAATATACTTTCATCTAGTCTTGTATGAGCAAAAATGTATTTAATTTCCAAACTTAATATTAGAAATTTCATTTTTCAAATATACTCCACATTTCAAATTAACTTTGGAATAAACTTTGGAATTAACCTTTTAACTAAACTGATAAAATCTGTAAGCTTATGTTACAAACAAATATTTGCTTTCGCCTCGTCTTGTATGAGGAAAAATTATTTGATTTTTTCAAATATTCAGTAATACCAATTTCATTACATGGATATATTTGCTTAGAAAATTACACATAATATAAAAAAATCTTTGCTTATTGAATAAATAGAAAGATTTGTTAATTTTCCCAGTATCCAGAATTATCAATTTCATACATGAGGCTTACATTGGCCAAATCGAATTTGTCATCCTCAAAAATGTAACCTGTTCATGAGCTTCGTATGTAGAAAACAAAATTTTAACTTGCACAACACAAAAAATTCTTAGAAAATGCCTAGATTGGTCAAATTCACTCGTTTCTACGTCAGATTTCTCTCTTTGACTCGTGTCACATATTGAAAAATAAATTAATTTTCTAAGCTTCAGAAACATTCCTATCGTATTCCAGGCCCAAAATGGCCAAGTCCACTTGCTTATACCTCAAAAATCTATTTATTTTTTTCGGTTCGTCTCCTATAAGAAGAGAATTGTTGGAAAAAGATGCAACTTCCAAAACATCGTGAAATATCAATTTCATAAAGAAGGCCTAAATTAGCCAAATTTGTAAACTTACATTTAAAAAAATGTTTATTGTGCTCTCTCCTCGTAAATGAAAATTGTATTTAACTTCTTAACTACCCAGAAATATTATTTAGTAGTTTAGGTCAAAATGGGCCAAATCTGTAAGGAAATTGTTTAACTTCTGAAATATAAAGAAGTATTAATTTAATACGAGTGCTCAAATTGGAAAAATCGACCAACTTTTGCTTCAACAAAATTTCGGTTTTAAATTGTTTGACAAAATTTGTTACTTGCAAAAAATCGTAGGATATCAATTTAAAACATACTGAGTAGTCAGATTGTTTTGTTTGCACTTCGAAAACCTATTATGTTGATTAGCCTTGTAAAAGTAAAAGTTTTTATTCCCAAAGTTTTTTATTTTTATTTTTATTATAAGTATGAATTTCATATTTGGCACATAAATTACCAAGTCAACTCGCTTATCATTCGAGAAACGAAACTGTTCACCCCTATAACAACAAAAAAGTTATTGTGGCTCATCTCGTACAAGCAAAAATATATTCATCTTTCCGATATTCACAAAATATTTACATTGGTCTCGTCTCGTATAAGCAGCAATGTATTTAAGTTCACAAATCTATTAGTAGAAAAAAAAACTAAATAGGTAATCTTATTAGGCTTAAAAAAATATTTTGGTATCGCCTTGTATAAAAAATAATAGTTATTTATTATACAAGCGGATAAAACGAAAGATCAACGAGTGATAGGTTTAAACCTTATAGGTTAATATCACGAGTTAAACGTTAATTTTATCCGCGAGTGTATTACAACGTTTTATTCAATTTTGCCATATATAAACTGACGTTTAGTGGAGTAAGTCCAATTTTGAAGGGAAAATTTTAAAAGATCACCACTTCTGTGCCGCAACCTTGAGAACGACGAAAACAGTTTTAAGCATATAAAACGTCACTTTATACGGCAAAATTGAATAGGCAGCGCATTAAAACATTTTAATCCTCTGCCTAAATAAACAAAATAAACAAGGACTTTATAGGTTAGATTTGACGTTAATAAATGTCAGTTTATATGGCAAAATTGAATAAAATATATTAATTTCCCAAACTTTAAAAAACATCGATTCCATAGCCTCTAGTATTCTCCAAAAAAGGTATTTTTATGGTTGCCTCTTGAAACCAAAAAGAACCTTAACTTCTCTAGCTACTACAGACTTTATTATGTTCTACCTCAAGTCTTTCCACACAGTATTCAGTATTCATGTGTGCTTTGTTTTTCTATAGCATTTAATCTAGTACAATACGAATCAAACTTCATGACTTCTTTATCTCAATTTGACTGTAACTCATTGCTCTTGTATTTCTTAAGAAGTGTTCCTTCTGTTTGTGGAGCTTTGTTGGCTGTGTTACCTTAAGGAAGATTTCACTGAACTCCAAATACAGACAACGCGGAAAAATCTGTCAAAACACAAATAGGTAAGTTCATGTGAACTGTCAATGGCAATAAGCAATACATTTTTCTTTGAGAAGGAGGTAAATGTTATGGTTAAGGAAATTTTTGGAAGCATAGCTTTCTTATGGCGGGTTTCGCTCGAAGAGCCGAATCGGTGAGAGGTGTAAACGCCGAAAAACAGTTACGATCGCAACGGCCAATTATCGCGCCGCGCTAACTGTTTGGTAGTAACCGTGTTACAATTGTTTTTTTTGTATTGGTTGCCTGCTCCATGGTGACGCTAGCTACCAATCGTTTGTATCGCGATCGGCGCGATCCAAACAGTCGAAGGCGACCGTCACTTGTCTGTCCGTCATTGGCGTCATTGCATTGCGCATTCACTACTTCCCTATAAATCTCAGCAATAAAGCCCCGGCGGACTGCTCACAATTCGATCGACGATCGACATAAGGAAGGGAAGCGACCACACATTGCCAACCAGCAATTTGAAGACAGTATAAATACGTGCTTTCTTTTGGAAGCATAGCTTTCTTATGGCGGGCTTCGCTCGAAACGCTAAATCGGCGAGATGTGTTATTGCCGAAAAACCGTACGACCCGGACGGCCAATTATCGCGCGGCGCTAGCTGTTTATTGATAACGTGTTACAATTGTTTTTGTATTGTCGGTTGCCTTCTCCCTGGTGACGCTAGTTATCAATCGTTTTGGACGCAAAATGCTTTAACTGTACAATAACAAAAATTATATCAACAGAATCAGCGTCTAAAGAAGAACCTACCTGAGTGTGGCAATTACTTTATTTCGTCTATCAACCAAGATATTTCATTATAAAATGTGATCTTAAACGTAAAAACAGACAGTACACATCTTGGATTGAGATCTACACGGAACGAGAAAATCCTTCACTGAAACATTTCTGGGCCTACGACTATGGTCCCGAAGGTTAGGTTTGGCTTGGATAAAAGTATAAAGAAGAATAAGTAGTACATTATATTATACTAGATTAATAAGACGGAGTATCGTCACACGAGAGTTTTAAAGTACGACGAGCGAAGAGAAGAGTGCTTTAATAGAACGAGTGTGATAATACGTCTTATTAAACGAGTGTAATATACTATTTTATCTACTTTGCTTTATTGATTCATTAAATTTTGGCTGCTCAAGTTTTCGTATTACCCTAGGGAATTTTGCGTGGGTTGGTTACACTGACATCACTGACATTAACGTATCGTATTTGAATTTCATAATCTAGTAGCCCTAGGACAACTTCAATAACTACTTACTTACGTGAGCGAAATGGAAGACAAGAATGTAGATTCATGAAATTTTAAAAGTTATGTTTATTGAAATACTAATAATTTAACCTTGACGTCTACGAACGTCTACGTTACAGGCTGATATACCAATTTAACAAAACTAAAAGTTACCAAAAGTAGTGTAATAATATGTATATTATTACACTACTTTCGATGTAATAATCTGCATAATAATACTGTAATAATACTGTAATCTGCATAATAATCTGTAATAATACTTTGCATTATTAGTAATGCAAAGTAGATAAAAGTGATTTATTTCGGAGTCGCGCTAACTGTTTGGTGGCAACTCGTGTTACAATTGTTTGTATTGTCGATTGCCTGCTCTAGGGGTGGCGATCGTGGGCTGATCTGAGAGTAGCTACAGAGGCGCGATAGTAAATTATATTCCCTGCATCTATATACGTTTGTCGCTTCTGATTCACTTCCCCTGACTTGATGAGATGCAACGTTAATTGTTATCCTCAAACGGTTCTAACACATTTCAACCGTTAAAAGTAATTCGGAGCGAACATATCGCTTCAATTGTGTTTCAAACGGGATATTTCGACGTAATCGGGAACATAGTTCTAGTAATTTGATGAATCTGTTCTCGGAATTGCTCGTTTTCTAGATTGATTTCTCGTGTCGAATTTAATTTAGAATATGCACAGCATGGAATATTTAGTTGGGTTTAAGTGTTTCGCGGAATTTTCTTTCGCAACGTTTTCCCAAGAAAGGCGGAATACATTTTCCATCTTTCGGAATTCCGCCTAGCAAATCGACCCTCAAAATCTTGTACTAAATGATTCATAGTAGTTGAGTTGAAAATTTTAATGTAACAATGTATATGACTACGTAATGTCGTTTTTTAAGGCTTATTAAAATTTGGCAGTTTCCGTAGAAAGTTAACGTAAATAATTTATAAGGAAAGTTGTAGGTAGTAGGCACAATCGTACGCCAATCCACACTAACAATGCTACACTGTGTTTAACCATTTAAAAGTTTAAAACTCAAACAAGGTGCAACGTTGACTTTTGAAACTTTCGAGTGTTACTTAAGTTGACACTGAAACATTCAAAAAGGTATGATCACGGAATATTATTCGTCTTTAAATGGAACGAATGGGACTTACAATCAAACGAGAGGTGTAAATTAAAAATAGATTGCAAAAATTAAGCATCTTAAAGTATATATGTTACCGTAAAACCCCGATTTCAGTTAAATCCCGATCTGCCTAGGAAAAACTAGTTTTAACTATTGCTTACAGTCAATTCTAGATTTAAGTAGTTAGAACTAGAATTAACAAATATTTTAAGTTAATACTAGTTTTAACTAAATAGTCTCTAGTTAAAACTAGTTTTTATTAAACCTGTCAGTAAAATCTGTGTAACCTATAAACATTTTATTTTGAACGAAATCTTATGGATTTACCTATACCAAAAATAATCTAGCATACATACGTCATGTAATAATACTTTTAATACTACATAATTTATAAAAAATACATGAAGTGAGTTACATAAATGGGTGCGTTGGGCAATCGAACAGGTAGGAAAGAAAAACAAACGTAAAATAATACAAAAATACTTAACAAACTTCCCATAAATCATTTATCGTACTACTCATATTACTTGTACTTAACGTCCTTAAGTCAGCCCCAGATGGTAGGAACATATTTCCTACTTGTTCCTACATGGCTGACTATCATGACATTTAGAATTGCAGAGTTTTCCCTTCTTTTTACAAAAGCATCTATTAGTGTTGCAAGTCTTCTTGCAGACGTAACGTGCAAACCCTTGGCCTTCTCCTAAAGCAGCATGTCTAGCAGCGGTTCTCAAGGACAAATTAGCTTTCGTAACATCTTCAAATTTTAAGAATTTTTCTTTTGCAATATCAAATTCTGATCTGGAAAAAGTAATTAATACAAAATATCTACAAAACATAAAATTTTATTATGTTTTCAAAAAATATTTTTCAAGAAGTTTAGGGTACGTGACTGTAATAATATTTTCTCCCTGATTTGAAAAATAAAATATATGTATAACGTACCTGCAGTACAATTTCTCCAGTATCCCATATATCTATTGTACAACGATCATCAAATGTGCATATATTAGTCCTAGGGGTTAAGGTATGGATATCAGTGTTTGAAATGAAAGAAGTGATTTCTAGTAATGTACAGTATAAGTATAGAGTAATAGTAGGCAGCAATGGAATACAACAAATTTAATACGGATATTTCCTGGCCCCAAAACTATGTGTATTCAATTTTCAAAATGCGTTTCCCGATTGCCATAGCAAAAGTCTCATTTCCCCTCACATGAACGAAAATATTTTTGGTACCAACACTAATGAGCGACGTTATGTTTCCTTGCAATAGATGTCCTGACAACGGGCCCAGGGCCTCCAGGATGCCTGCGGACGCAGACGACTATGCACGAAGACAGCAGATCTCGTCGTTGCAGCAGAAGCACGGCCCTGCGCAGCAGTGCCCTGCCGGCTGCGTTCCCGCGCAGCAGCAGCAGCAGCAGCCTAGCGCTGCTGATCGCCAGCAGCAGCATCACCATCATCAGGACGGCGGCGGCTGCGGTCGTCGGTACGCTAGCGAAAAGAACCTGCTGGAGACGGTCGCGAACGCAGAACGCGATCACTTCGGCTCGGAACGGAGCTGCGCCGACCACTTCGGCTCGGAACGGGGCAGCTCCGATCGGCTGCCCTCCGGCGAACGCTACCAGGGCGTGTCCGAGAGGTTTCCCCTCGGGGAGAGACCGCAGACCTCCGTCTCGACGGATAGGCTCTTCTCTTCGAAGGATATTCTTCAAAGCGCTGCACATTGTCAGAACGACAGGGCTGCTTATCATCCTGAAAGGTAACGATAAGATGCGTACAGGCTCCAGGCCGTTATCAACACATTTTCGTACATATATACACCACACATTACACTATTTACAAATGGTTATACTTCGTTTTAAGCTGCCTTGTCAGTTTCGAACTTTGTTCTCATCACTGCGACGCCAGTGTATTATACTACAAATACTGCATTGACCTTTTTGGTGTTCTTCTTCTTCTTCACAAACCGTAATTTCTCCACTGATGGAGGTAGGTCTCTTCAAGTTTTTTCCAGATACCTCTATCCTGAGCTTTTTGTGTGCAGTTTCTTCCCGCTGTTGTTTTAATATCGTCAGCCCATCTCTTCATTGGCCTACCCAATTTTCGTTTGTTTTCCATTTCAATACTCTAGATGTCCATCTACTGCTATCCATCCTAGCCACGTCTCCTGCCCACTGCCACTTCAATCTGGCTATTCTCTCGGTTATACATGTTATTCTGGTTCTTCCTCTGATGTCTTCGTTCCTTATATAATTTCTCAAACTGACACCCAGCATTTGTCTATCCATAGCTCGTTGCGTGCATTGTAGGCGATGTAAACTGCTTTTTGTGATGCTCATTGTTTCCAGCCCGTAAGTATTTACTGGGAGTATGCAGCCATCATACACTTTCATTTTAGGTTCATGGGGACATCTCTGTTCTTAAGAATAAATCCTAGTTTTTTTAATGCAGCCCAGCTCTGACCTATTCGTCGCGGTATTTCTGCTTTTCGATTTCCTCTATCAATTCTGAGTTTGTGCTATAGATATATATATTCGTCTACATTTTCAATCTGTTTCCCGCCGATTGAAAGTTGAATGTTTTGCGTGCTGAGGATTTTTGTTTTTATGATATTCACCTCGAGTCCAATTTCTGGAGAAGCATCGTGTAATTGTTCGATCATAGTCTTCAGTTCTAATGGGTCCTCACTTATTAGAATCACGTCGTCTGCAAAACGTAGGTGATGGAGATATTCGCCATCAATTCGAATACCTTTTCCTTCCCAGTTTAGGCTTTTGAATACGTCTTCTAACGCCAGCGTAAATAATTTGGGTGAAATGGTGTCACCTTGTCTTACCCCTTTTTTTACTCCTATTTGTTCCGTTTTCAAGTCTCCATCGATATTAACTACTATTACTGATGTTTCATATATATCCATGAGGAGTCCTCTCTATCTTGAGTTTATCCTGGCGTTATCTAAGGAATGCATAATTGCCCAATGTTCTACTGAGTCGAAAGCTTTCTTGTAGTCGACAAATGCTAAGTGAATGTTGATGTTGTACTCGTTTGTTATTTCAATTAGTAAACGAAGAGTTTGTATATGGTCGGTCGTGCCGTAGCCTTTGCGGAAGCCGGCCTACTCCATTGGCTGGCAGGAGTCGAATTTTGTTATAATCTTAGTGAGGAGCTTGTATAGGTGCGAGAGTAGACTGATTGGTCTGTAGTTATAAAGATCAACTTGGTCGCCTTTTTTAAAAAGAAGGATTACCTCGCTTCTTTGCCATTTTTTGCAACCATTGCAACCATACCAATATTTTGGAACCAATTTTTAATTTATACTTTCTCGCCGAAAACATATCGCTTGAAAGCCACATCTAGGTGTTGCAACAGATAACTTCTTAACTTAATAAATCAGGATGGATATGGAATTCTTGGACGAGTGTAAAGTCGTAAGAAACCAAATTCATTATATTACCATCAATAGAAGATTTGCAAAAGATATGCCACGGCTCTGACATAAACTCCGACCACAACCCGGTAGCAGCTACTATGAGGATAAAGCTGAAGAAGGTTCAGAAATCAAAAACATCAAACAGCTTGGATATTCGCCGACGAAACAGATGCTATATGAAAGATATGTAGACACACTGCTCAAAAGGGATAAAACAATCAATGATATAAATGTAGTAACTCAGAATAAATGTAGAGCAAACATGGAAAACTTTTAGGAACGCAATTGTTACCAGAAATAGGCGAAGAAGGCAGAAAACCAAAGAAATCCTGGATGACAAAAGATATTGTGGGCCTAGGCCTAATGGAGGAAACATGTAAAGCACGAAACAAAAATGAACAGAATTATAAACAATCAACAGGGAGATAAACATGACAATATCAGTTGCCAAAAACAGTTGGTTGCAGAAAAGATGCGAAGAACTAGAAGAGTGGCAAACCTACACAAAGACTGGGAATTGCACAGAAAGATCAAAGAGATAGCAGAGCTATCGAAACTCCTGCGCGGATATCACTGATAGCTGATAAAATCAATGAATTAGAACTAAATCCTTAAAACTAATTACTAATTTAGCTAAATTACTTAAAAGACTTATTTGGAAATGAACAAAGAAGATAAAAATTGTCACAAATTCAGAAGAGGGATAAAAAGACCATATTAAAAGAAGAAGTCGTTAAATTAGTTGGAACAAGAGGCAACAAAGTACCGGGTGAAAACCAAACGACTGCTGAACGTTTTCAGCATATAAGTGACGATGCTATTATAAAACTCACTTAGTTTTTTAATATAATATACGACGGTGGACTAATTGTACAAGATTGGCTAACATCCACCTACATAGCAAAAAATATATATACAAAGCCAAAAACAAACATGTGAAAATCATATGAAAATGTATTGCATGAGCTATAACACGTAAAGAATATCTAAGTGTATCGCAATATGGTTTTTGGAAATGAACTAGCCCAAGGGAAGCTATTCTGGGATCAATGCTAAAAGCTGAGAGATACATGGAAGTTCATAGATAACTGTATATGTGCTATGTAGACTACAAAAAGCACTAGAGAATTTAATGCAAGTCCTGACAGAAATAGGATTAGATGGCAGCAATATAAACATTATGCGATACATGTACTAGATGGCGGTGTGCGACAAGATTGCATACTTCCCCTCTATCATTCCAAGTATACGCGGAGTATATAATGGAAGCCTCCTTGCAGATTCCTCCCGAAGGAGCCAAAATAAATGGCAATGTTATCAACAATATGAGTTACGCCGATGACAACGTGGTGATAGCAAAATCAGAAAAACAATGTTCTAAATGAAGAAAGTACAAAAATTGGGCTAATCATCAATACTTGGAAAACCAAAACCATGATATTTAATAGATCTTCACAAGAAATAGCAACTAACAAATTGATAAACGGTCGCAGACTCCAAAAGGTGCAATACTACATATACCTAGGCAGAGAAGTCAAGAGATAACTAGACCAGTCTAAAGGGATTAAAGGAGAATAGAAATTACTACAAGATTCCCAAGCATGCGAAAGTCATCCAATCGTATATCATCCAAAACTGTCAATAGCTCTCAGATTAAGAACACTTAAATCATATATATGGGCTCTACTATTTTACGAATGTGAAACATTGACCATTAAACAAGATGACATCAAAAAACTCGATGCATTTGAGATGTGGATGTAACGTGCCTTGCTTACCTGTTGTCCTAGGTGAACGACGGGACGCGACATGTAGCGACGCGACGCGACGCGAGGCAATGCGACACTATACGACCAATACTTCACGCGACGTGTGTCCTATTTATAGTCATCCTTTAGCGACAAATGCGGCAATTTCGGTTCACAACTGTTCTGTGCTACTGTTTCAACTATGGGCAAGTACAGTGCGTTGTTATTGGAGAATTCATATTTTAAATACCTAGCCTTACAAAAACTTCGTAAACAAAAAAGGAAGAAAACAAATATCATATATTTGGAACGAAATATATTTGGGGAGTTTCATCATTTATATCCGAAACTAAGAAGTAATCCATCTTTGTTTAAAGAGTATTGTGGCTTATTACCAAGCACTTTTGATTACGTTGTTGTAGCTGTTAAACCTATTATTCAGCTATCGACAAGCAATTTTCAAAAACCGATTTCTATTGAGGAGAGGTTGCTACTGACTCTAAGGTAAGAAAAAACACACTGGTACTATATATTTACTATAAATTTTTAATGGTTAATCAACTATTGCGATGCATAATTTGAATTCGAATCAGAAATGTTGCTTGATGGGGTCTGGGCTGGTGATGATTGTGGTGGTGTCTCGAATTTTGCTAATTCATTCAAAAGCATTTCTTGTACGTTTGTCCGAAACAGAAGTTTATTTAGTGGCGGCAGTTTTTTTAGGTATGGGTTTATAGATTTGAACCAATTCATATCTTCGTCATCCTGAACATCTATATCCCTCTTTAACAACTTAATTTTCTCTCTTTCAAGATTAAAAAATTCTTCTGAAAAATCACTGGGTTTTTTCTTATTTTTTCTAAAAGAAGCAGCTGGAGATTGATCATCACAGGTTTGTGGATGCGACGTACCAAGAGAAGACTGGTTTTTCTGAGATGTTCCAGGAGTTAAATGGTTATTTTCAGTTGGTGTCATGGGAGCTTGTTCTGGTGCGAATTGAGCCTGAGTTGCATGAACGACCGAATTGCTGTCATTTTCATGTTGTATCTGAGACTGATTTTCTGTAATAGTTTCTGTATTACATGATATTCCTGTGGAATCGGACAAAACGGACATAATTGTGTCATCATCAAGCATATCTGCATCATCTAACAATGTCTTAGGAACGCTTGTTGCACTTTTACGTGGCTTCACAACTACTTCTAAAAATTTCATCGCTTCAAAATATGGCCAATCACCTCTGTACTCCCCACTACCATCTTCAGCGTCAGCACCAGATCGCCATTTAGGGATTTTTTTTAATTCTCTTGCGAAAGAATCACGAAGATTTTTCCACTTTTTTTGTGCATCTTCACCTGTAATAGAAACAAATAAAAAATGTCAGTACTTTTTTTCAGATATTTGGTAGCTGGTACGTCATTTAGGAAATTAGCATTTAGTTTTCGCATATCAAAAACAGCAGTAGCTAATATAGTAAAGCAAGTTTGCGTTACTATATGGGAGACTTTGGTGCAAAAGCACATGCCACTACCAACAGCGGATAAATTTCGGCATGTAGCTTATGAATTTTGGCAAAAGTGGCAATTTCCAAACTGCATTGGCTGTATAGATGGGAAGCATATCCGCATTAGGAAACCGAAAAAAAGCGGCTCCATGTACTATAATTACAAAGGATTTTTTTCAATTATTTTATTAGCCATTACAGACGCAAATTACAAATTTATTATGGTTGATATTGGTGGATATGGTAAAGATAACGATGCCGGAATATTTGATGCATGTCTGTTTCGTCATGCCATTGAAAGCGGGAAAATAAAAATACCAGAAAAAGAATTTTTGCCAAATTCCAATATTAAAGCACCATTCGTGTTGCTTGGCGACTCTGCATTTCCGTTAAAAACTTATCTATTAAAACCATTTCCAGACACAAACACCGTTCCGGGAAGTGATAAAGACCGTTTTAATTACAGATTGTCACGTGCCAGAATGGTCGTGGAGTGTTCCTTTGGATCTATAGCGTCAAAATTTGGAATACTTAGCAGACCTATAGCCACCGATGTCGATAATGCAGTTCACATTGTAAAAGCTATAACTGTAATTCATAACATTACACGTGACCTTGAAGCTCACTCTAATCAAACTTCATACTCACCTACTTTTCAGAGACAACAATCTCTTCAAAAATCACGACGGTATAATGCTTCAACTCGAGACGCTTTACAGACAAGAGATATATTTCTAAATTTTATTAAACACAACTAACATAAACGAGTGGAGTTTTGCTTTATTACGAGTAGTATAGTTAATCTTTCAATTATGTAATTGAAATTAGTCTTAGTAAAGTATTAAGTAAAATATAAAGTATTATATTAGTAATTAGTAAAGTATTAGTATACTTACTAGTACAACCAAGTCCATCAGCAACACTCTTCCAAGCTCTTCTTGACAATAAACGGTTCCTATAATCTTTGTGTTTTTTATTCCACAATAGTTTTTGTTCCCGTACTGAATTAATAAGGAGGTCCAGATCCATCCTTTTCACATTCTCCATCAAAACACGATTATTTTGAAACTACTCGTCGCGTCTCGTGCCGCAAAAAAACAAGTCCGCACTTCGTCGCCTCTCGTCGCAGATTGATTAACGCGACAACGTAGGCCACACATACATACAACGACTACTTGATATTTTCGCGTCGCGTCGCGTCGCGTCGCATCGCGTCGCGTTGCCGCTTTTGTCGCTCACCTAGGACAAGGCCTTAGTGTCAGTTGGACGAGCGATACACAAAATGATACCGTACTGTCAAGAATGAACACCTGAGCACATTTTTTCCTGTGGCTCAAAATACGTCATACGGCGTACACATCATGCGGCATCTTAACATCTTATTAAGGAAAGAATGATTTATTACCTTCTGGGCGTTTCTAGATAAACATTTTTATGCAAAAGAAGGATCGAGTTCTTTCAGGAATCATCGCGAATACAATTGAGATATGTATATAAGCGGGCTTGCGGTCGGAGAAATTAGATTAGACGTGAAGCCGCGAAAGAGTAAACAGTGCGAAAAACGGACAAGCGAATGTCACAAATAAATTAAAAAGTTAAGTGTGTTATATAAATTAATTAGTTTAGAAATAGTGTGAATAAATTAAGTAGTGTGTAGTGTATAATTAGGACAGTGTAAATAAATTTGAAATAAACGTTACAATACGTTTCGACAAAAACTTCTGAAGGCATGGGTCAAAATTTATTCACGCACTTGACGCTATTTTCCCTTACAGTGGCACCACTTTAGACGTCGTGAATTCACAGAAAAACTTAAACGATAACTTCTGTAACAGTAATCTCCATTCCCTTCAAGATCGTCTTACCGATGGGTTCCAAAGCTTCGCAGATAGTCAAAAGTTAATTACTATTCGAAATTGACCCAGACCTGATTCACTCAGGGTCCATGTGAACGTGGGCGTGGAGTACCTTTGCATTACATACTCACAAAGAAAAAATATTACTCAAAACGACTCCGTTTTCATTTTCTCGTAGCCTCAAAGAGAACACGAACTTTATAAATACCCAAAAGTATAATTACTACCAATACGGAGCTCAGACCTTGTCGCCACCAAGTCTTGGGGTAAAATTCGTACTCAATTTATTTTTCATTCAGCTCCCTTCAAATAAATTTGCTTCTCCTGAGGGAGTATTTCGTATTGTTTCAAAGAAAGTGTTTTGTAACTCCTTAAAAGTTATGATATTCAAAAGACGTTGACGACGAAGCTTCGGCTTAATATTTTTTATTGGGGTTTAGTCTGGGTCCACTTGAAATTAACTTTATTTATGAATTACTGGATTACTATTGATCCTAAAATATTGGAGTAAATCTCACATGACAGCTATTTTCGAAGATTAGGTCGAATTGAAAAATACATTAATTTTGTCAGCTAATGCTACAGTTATAACCGAATTACTGATATTAATGGAAGTTTCACATCTAAATTGAGAAAATATGAGCTTTAACCGCAATAGAAAATCCATTAACATGTTACCATTACAAATAAATATAATTTTTCTATGTATAAACATTTAATGTAGCGATGGGTAGTAAACTCGAGAATTGCCGGACAACGTGTCCGTGGCACGTCATCTGGCGTCTCCTGCTCTCCCACTCCACAGCGCAGTGTTACCCTCATCGACGCCAACCAATCACAATGTTACCAACAATTAGAGAAAACTTCCTAATAGACACACTGATATTTAAAATTGCATTTATCGCTACATCCACGAGACATTTTCAATGTTATTTCCTAATGAAAAATTCACTACATTAGGTAATTAACACATTTTCTACTTTTAAATCTGATGCAATTGTATCAATTGAAGTTATCTATGAAATCTCGGCCATTTATTATATGCCAACTTTTGTAATTTTACCTTTTCTTCCAACTCCCTCGTTCACCATTCCTGTGCCTTTGTGTTTCTTGAATTCCATCTTCTGATCGCTTCATTCGCAAAATTGTGAATAGCTTGTTTAATTTGTCCGTATCTCAATGCGGCATTTTCTTTTTCGGGTTGTTCTAGTTTTGTAACCAATGTAAGAATTTGACCGAATCTTGTTTTAAGCTTTCTGAGTTGTATCTGATGGTTTCAATATTTGTTGTGTTGCCATTTTTTTGTGTTTTCGTACAAAATATACCATACATTCAAATACGTACTTGAGAATCATTGAAGCTCGTACAATGAAGTGATCGAATCCAACTTCTGGTCCTCTGTAACCTCTAACATCATTTGTTTGAATATTGGTTTTCTTTGATTGAATAATGTAATCAATTATAAAGCTTATGTTTCTTGTTGGTTGATGCCATGTATATTGGTGTATTTTCCTATGAGGATAGAATCCGTTTTGGATCTTAAGTGAAAAATTTTCACACAGGTCTATTAGGCGTTGTCCATTATCATTTAAATTAAGTTCTCCTCATTTACCAAGTACTGGAGAATCATCTGATCTTCCAGTTCTTCCATTGAGGTGACCCATTAAAATCAATTCCTTTCGAGAGTTTACATCAGTTAGAGTCAGTATGTTAAAAAATTCTTTGTTGACATTTGCGTCAGAATCGTTTGTAGGTGCATAAACTCCTATTACCACGATTTCATGTCCACATTTATGCATTTCTAACTATATAATACTTTCGTCGACATCGTGCCATTTTGTTATAATTTGTTTTTAATTTTTGATATAACACAATAGACACCCCGCTTTTAGTTCTTTGACTTCTGTTAACACCGCTTTAAAAATGAACATATTTTTCTATTTTTTACCTTTGCCTGTTATCTTAGTTTCAGTCAATACACATATATCTAATTTCATCTTGTTGATTTCCTGAAAGACTTCTCTTCTCTTAGTATTGAAACCTTAAGTATTCCATGTCGTCACAAACATTGTCCTTTTCCATTGCCTAGAACTTATGATTTTTACTAATGATGAGGTGCAGGGCCATCGCTTAAACCCTTACACTGGACGACCAGAATTTTGTCAGGGTTTACTCCCTCATTGGATATTAAATTCCAGTTAATTATACATATAACGGGGGTCCTACGTCTACTGCCGCTTCACGCACTTCAATCTCCAATCTCTTCTATTTCCCAGTCTCCTTCCCTATTCCTCATAGTTTCCTCTATTCCTTTTTTCCACGATGTTCTTGGTCTGCCTTTCTTTCTTCTGTTGGTTGGGATATAGGATATCATTTTTCTTGGCCATCTTTCGCTCTTCATTCGCATTACATGTCCGTACCATATTAGTTGTCGGCTTTCTATTCGATCTACAATGGTATCTTCTACATGCGTCTTTTGCCTGATTTCGTCATTTCGGATATGGTCTAACCTTGATATTCTACACGACCGGCGTATAAAGTCCATTTCTAAGGCCTTTAGTTGCCTTCTTATTTTTGATGTTAGTTGCCAGCATTCCGCCCCATATGTTGTTGTTGGTCCTGCGATAGTATGGTATAACTGGATTTTTGTATTGAAGTAAATTTTCGGGGACCATAGAATTGAGTTTAATCTCTGAATTGCCGTTTTTCCCTGAACAATCCTGTTTCGATTATCTTTTCGCGTTGAACCTTCCGATGATATGTACGTTCCCAAGTAATTGAATTCAGTAAGGCTTTTTATAATATTGTTGGGATGTAAATCAGTGGACATTTCTCCGATGGCAACGTATTTAGTCTTGCTAATATTGATGTTCAACCTCCATTTATGGTATTCCTCAATGACCTTTCTTGTCATATATGTAATGTCTTCTTCATCGTTTGCTAGTTAAATATACATACTGGAAACTCGTACTACGCTCTCTCGTCAGCTGCATGACGTACATCCTATGTGCCCAGGGGCTACGCGACACATATCTTCAAAGATATGAGAGAAGGATTTGTTGGCAGAGCTGGGTTCAATTGCTCCAACCTTTCACTTTTTCGTCAGCACACAGTATGCATTTTACAAAGTTGGTATTGTCTATGACATATTAAATGTTTAATAGATGTACCCCTTCTTATGACTTTTTTAATATCTCACCTATATTGATGTTGTTGGAAGTTTCTGTCTTTTCAACGTGTTATTGTTTCGATGTTTTAGGTACAATTTCGAGCGAACGAACTGCCCGAGGTTCCCCGACCGCTACACGCCAGTCCTGGACAGATACGGGGGCCACTCCACGTTGGACAGGTACCCGAGGACGACGACGCCCACCGAAAGGTACCACACCCTGTCATCAACTGACAAAGAGAGGAACCACTCCAATGATCGGTATACATCGCTCGAAAAGTACCAATCGGGTGCGCTTGAAATGGATTCGCTGCAGAACGCCGCCTGTTACGCGTCGAACGATCGATACAAGAGCCCCAAGCAGGACGTGCACAAAACCAAGGAGCGATCCTCCAGCTCGGACAGGAAGGACAGGGAGCGGCTCCAGCGGGAGCACTATCAGGGCAGGTACGAGTTCGGCGACAGATTCCCGACTATCCCGTGCCCGGAACGGTTCGCGACTTCGCAGGAGAGGCCCAGCAGGCCCGAGAAGGTACCGTTCGCGCAGGTTTCGTACCTGGAACCCCCGTCGCCGGCGCCGGCAAGCGACAGGTTCATACCGCCGCCGCCGCTCTCGCCCGATAACGCCCCCAGCCCGGACTGTTTCCCCAACAACACCTTCCCCTCGCCCACCGCCACCGCTCCCGTACAGGAGCGCTTCATTCCGCCGCCGCCGCTCTCGCCCTCGCCCACAGATACCTACTCACCATCTCCGAAGAAACCCGAACGCTACGATAAGATCCACAAGTACCACCACAACGACCACCGGTACAACGCCAGCAAGGAGTACAGGTACCACCAGAACTACCACGCCGCCGAGAAGTACCTGAGTAACGAGGGCAGGTTCGGCGACAGATACGTGCCGCCCAACGCGCACGTCCCCGTCGAGCGATACGTCCCTCAACAGCAGGAACCCTACTATAACTCATACCAGTCGTACGGGTTCAAGCAGTTCTCCTCGACCGACCCGTACATGAGGAGGGACCTGGCGTTCCACTATCGCCTCCCACTGCCGTACACCACCTCAAACCAGTTCCAGCGGATGCGGTACCAGCAGATGGGCACCCCGAGCAGGGTGAAGTGCTGCCAGTACCAGGACGGTTACCAGCTGTCGAAGTCGAGCCCGGGCTCGAGCTCGAGCAGCTCGATGACGAGCCAGGGAAAGGACTTCCACCAGTGCGGTGGCGGCGGTGGCGGCGGCCTCCAGGAGGCTCCACAGTGCCAGAGCTTCCAGGGGAAGGAGTACCACTGCGGCGGCTATCAACAAGAGAAAGGCACGCAATGCGGGGCGCTCCAGTGCCAGCAGGGCAAGGAGTGCCTCGGTTTTATCTCGCCGAACCTTAGGGTTGCGAAGGGCGGCCAATGCAGGCACAGCATATGCGTTAGCCCGTCGGTGGAGTACGTCGGCGCGTCCGGGGGGCGGCACGTGTGCGCGACGCCGCCCCCGAGGGGCAGCATCGGATCGGCGGACGGGTCCGTTTGCAACGAGAGCTGCTGCTCGAGGCGGTCGCAGGGTTCCATCACCGTCACCGTGTGGTAAGTACCGAACGGTCTTCGTAACATTTAGTCTCTCTTTAAGCTTGGTCCAGTACTTATGACGTTGATGGATATCCGAATGCCGAATGCATTATTCCGGATACCTGCAATGAAACAAAGTCGTTTTCATATAACGCCCAAATTACCTAAAACATTTCATGAATATACAGATTACATATTGTGCGAATCAGCTGATCGGATTGAGTTCAATACATTAATTCATATAAGGGAATATTTAAGCGGAATACCGATACACGTGAATTGGGTATAATTTCATTGGATACATTTAACTTTCAACAATAATTCACGTGACTTCTGCTAGTCGCGTGACTCCAACATGTATTTTAAATGGTCGGACTTGAAATACACCAAGCCGATTATAGACCCCCCGTGGCGTTAGGAATCGTACCTGTCGGGCGTTCACAGGTAGTGGTCAGGTAGTCCGCAGTATCAAACAATATAAGATTGATTATAATTCAATACTATGTTCCAGCGAATTTTGTTTAACGCGAATATATTTTTATTAAGATCGTTGTTTCTTCCTCTACAAATCGATACCAAACTTTAATAATTTCCAAGAAAATCAAATTGTTTTATGGTGTGTGGTCTATATTCGGTGAAAATAATTATTATATTAGGAGTATATTTCTCAACATATAAGAAATTATAAATGCGTATCTATTCACTGATATAAAGACAAAATTGTTACATATTTGAGAAAAGAAATCTTGACCTGTAATCTTTATCTTGATGAAAAGGGAACTTGTTATAGCTCCTTAATGTTGTGTACCACATAAAACATCTAAACTGTGGTTTGATCCTTGAACCAAGTTTGTGATTGGTCGGCCTTTATGATTGTATTAAATATTAGCAAAATATTATGGCCAACTATATAAAAGGTTTGTTTTAACCGATAGTTACGTGCCTCGGTACGGTTATCTGTGACTGGTTCTGTTTCTCAAATATGTAACAATTTCATCTTTATATTAGTGAGTAGATACATATTTAAAACCATAAAACAATTTGATTTTCTTGGAAATATTTTGAGTTTGGTATCGATTTATGGAGGAAGAAACAACGATCTTATTAAAAATATATTCGCGTTAATCTAAATTCACTAGAACATTATATTGAATTATAATCAAGATTGGTAGTGCGGACTACCTGACCACTACCTGCGAACGCCCGACAGGTACGATCCCTAACGCCACGGGGTGTCTATAATCCCGCTGGTGCATTTCGAGCACCACCGTTTTAAAAAAGAAGGTGTGCTAGTGGCGAACCATTAGAAAAAGTAGTTCGAAGTGTTGTTAAATATTTTTGAAAATCCCTAGGCAGAGATTAATTAAAAAAACTCGCTTTCAATAATTAACAGTACGACGTACAATTACATTGAATTATGTAAGGACTAGTGTGCACATTTAGAGCGTTTGCATATACTAGTTTTTGGACTTCCACAAAATGGTCTCTTAATGATGATAAACGAACACGGTATTTTGAAGATATTACTAGCGCATCATGGGCATTGGCAGTTCATATACTATTCTTAATATATATCATTAAAGGTGTTAAATTTATTAAAACATAACTTGAGTTCTGGGCCAGATGACATTCCTGCTTATTTATTAAAAAGATGTGTATATTCACTAAATACGCCACGGTGTACAATTCTCAATTTATCTATTCAACTATCGATTCAATTTAGCTATTCAAGCTTGAAATAGTTGTTTATTAATGGAAGAATAGTTTCCTCATTCCCGTTTTCAAAAGTGACAAGAATGATGGTATGAAAAACTATCGACCAACGTCAGCTCCAAACTTTTGCTCATGTAAATATCTTCTATTTGCCGATGACCTAAAAATTTATATGTCAATCAACTTTGATAAACTGTGAAATGCTTTCATCTGATTTGAATGTAGTGGTCAGTTGGTCACTAATAAATGGTATGTCACTTGATATTTATTAGGTAATTAGGATATTAGGTTTAACAATCCTATCAAACTCAACTATCAAATTGAAAATAGCTCTATGCGAGCTTCTGAAGTTCGCTATTTAGCAGTCATCTTTGAACATCAAATAAATTTTGTACTGCATGCTAACTCTGTGGTTAGTTAATCTTTTCAGTTATTAAGTCTTGTTTTTCGACAAACGTTTATCTGTTATGACATTATACCTATCATTCGGTTATGCGATACGCTTCACCTGTGTGGTCACCATATTATTAATGAGCTCTTATTGGTCTATTAAAAAGAATACATGGAGAATTTTTGAGGTGTATAGCATTTACTTAAACATGACAGTTAAAATATGACACATAAGACTATAGGTCGGTTATTCAAAACTTTAATAACAATACTTTAGAGAATATTAGAATATAGTCTGACTTAATGCTCTCTATAAGATACTGTCTGGAGAGCTAGATAGCCGTTCCTTGCTTCATTTGATTCAGTTTAAAATTTCAAATGGGCCTACTCGTAACCTTGAATTATTTCAAGTCCTCTACCACCACACGAATTATGATTTCAATATTGTTTTATCTCGTTTTGTTACACTACATAATAAGTATTGCAATAGAGGTTTAGAAGTTACTGGACAATCAAGAAATTCGTTGGAAAATAGTGTTGTAATGTAAGAAGGTTGGTAGAATAATAGTGTACATATATTACTGTCATACTACTGCAGTGCTAATTGTTTCTATGTTTAATGTACCTATAAATTTGGATTTATATTGTATTTGCAAAAAAGGGGTGAACTCGTTAATAACTGAATAAAATAAATAAATGAGACTTCCAGTTCATGGTAACCAATAAGGAGAACCGAATTTGAACATAGTGTATTTGAGAAAGTTTTTCTAAATTTGTCATAAACTGTAACAGAGGAGTGTCCAAATGGATGTTGCACACCGTAAAAAAGGTCAAAGTTGTTAGAGGAATTATCTCGAAGGGGGTACAGAATTTTGATTAAAAATATTTTACTCTCGTGTACTTTCGTCACAATATATTGATGAAGAAGTTGAAGAATAAGGGAGCTAGGTATCCTGAGATTGAAATCCTGTACTTTCCTCTTCTTCTCTTCACAGCTCTTGGTTTTCTCTTCACACCCTGGTCATTTCCATTTCTTGTTCTTCTCTCTTTGTTCTTCATTGGAAGCTCGTTTCCATATCGTCGTTCCTTTAACTGGATGCTAGTTTGGTGGATCCCCGTCTTCACTGTCAGTTATAAATTGCTTCTTCGTACTACGGTTGTTGACAGGAGTGATAAAATCAGTTGGCAAGACTTTGTGTTTTCTTCGTATATCTCACATGGCCAACTTTGATAACTTGATATACTTCTTTCTTTGAAATTAGCCAGTCAAGCTACGGTTATCCTATTCTACAAGAGGAGATTGTTATGACTCAAGTCAATTACATCTAAAATTTGATTATTGAATGAATGTCAACAAAAAGAGACTTCTCAAGATATATTTCGATCTAGACGCATGTTGATTCAAATGCGGCCAGAAAATCAATCAGAAAGGCAAAGGACTGTCAACCACACTAAGAAGTTCGATACTTGTAATTAACTTCATTAACATCGAACTGAGGGTAGCTTTGTTCACTTTCACTTCACAGCGTTCTAACGTGGAATTTGATTGGCTTAACAGGGAACTAAGAGAAATGCTAATGTCCATGATAAAGGTAACAGTACAATTTTAGATCAAGAGCATTAGAACATTAATGTTCTAATAATAGTCCCTTCGACCACAATGGAAAGGACCCCCACACAACAGTTTGCTAAATACTTAAATACTTCCCTCAAAACTAACACCTATTCCTGGCTCTTCCTTAAGGTTTCCAACATAAAAAAATAGTTGGCAAGACTGTGTTTTTTCATATAATTCATATGGTCAGTTTTGACTATACTCTGTTCAAAACAAATCCCGATGCACGTCATTTTGATGACGTGAGAATCATCCAATACTACCAACTTAATATAGTCAGAGGACATCGCAATTTATGTGTTCCATAGAGATAAAAGAGAGAGGAGGTAACAAACGTGATTGGAACAAATAGACCAAAGCACAGACCAAAGTGGCTTCTGCATATGGCCGACTTCCTGTAAGAAATCTTTCTCTCCAGTGGCGTAGCATTACATTAACTAAAATTATGAAATAATAATTTGTATGAAGCAGTTTTATTTTCCATAAAATGTCACAAAATGCTAACATATGAAACAATACGAAGGTTGCTCAATACGAATTAAATAAAGAATGTTGTTTTTTTAACTTTCTTGATTAATTTAACGCATATTTATAGGATATTTATAGGAATAGTTCATAACAAAATTACCTACATCAGTTTTTAAAACCTTACGCTGTTGTTCATTCTTTGGAAAACGGAAACAAACAAAAAATTTCCGATTTTGGGATTAATCAGTTAATAGAAGAAAAATTACCAAAAAAGAAATGTGTTCCCGGTATACCAGGAATATAAAGAACGTGCAGGAAACCAGGAAGGAGAGGAAGAGCTGATTCAGTTATGTAGTAGGTATATTATATTAAAAATATATATTTATTATTAATTGTTCAACTTTGGTTCCCAATGGTAGACTGTAGTTCCCCCCATAGATCCGCCACTGCACAATTCAGCAACAACAATCGCACGTGTTCGAAAAGTGGCTTCTCAATATGGCCGGTTCCGTCTAAAAAATTTATTACCCCCTCTCCATAATTGTTACCTCCTCTCTCTTTTATCTCTATGATGTGTTCCGTATATATTTTAGGTTGACAATATATATGGTTATGTGTATTCTCAACCTAAAATATACACGGAACACATAAATTACGATGTCCTGGGATTATATTAAGTTGGTAGTATTGGATGTTTGGTGACGTCATCAAAATGACGTGCATCGGAATTTGCTTTGAACAGAGTATACCTTGATAACCTTCCTTCTTTGGTGACAGTAAGTTGAGGCAACTGAAGTTGTTGAGAAATGGTGACTAGGTGGGAATGTATTAATAATGAACTTTAACAACTTTTGGTGTGTTTTCAATAAAATCGCACTTCTACTGTAACTTTATATTCTATACCCTGGTATACGAATTGTAGGTAGAAAGTTGTGTTACTCTGTTTTAAAATATCTAATAATTGCTTTTGATTTCGTTATGGAATACGCTAATAGCTATTTATGATACGAGTGTGAAAAGTGTTTAAGGCACGCGTTTGAATATTTACAGAACGAGCGTAGCAAGTTCTGTAATTCAAACAACAGCTAGCTTTTGAAGAACTTTTATATATATTTCCCTTGATGCGATGTCTATAATAAGCGAAATTCCTTAAAATGATTTAATTTTAACAATAACAATTAATTCCGTCTCCTATTAATCCAATATTGCAATGGTTCGTAATTACATTTATTTTGTAAACATGGTAACATAAGTTAAGTTGTGTTATTTTACATTCAACAACATAGTCGTTAGAAACGAAAATTAAACAAAAACATACTACGCGTCCATTGAATTAAAAACTGCTCGTTCATTAATTTAATTACTGTGCAAATTTCAAAGGACGCCTTCTTGTTGTACACGTTTCGCGAATCTTGGAAGCCTTCCAGGGCCTGGTGGTGACGTTTTTTTTTTTGTTGAAAACTATAGTTTTGAATATACCTCGCTAAAGCATTTCATTAACTCAAAAACAAGCGAATGCAAATATCTCCACTTCTCTTAATTAGCAGCGTCAAAGCGTAGACGACGCCATTCACTTGAAGAAGTTCGAGATTTTTTCGCTTCGCAGTTGGTAACGGCGAGAATCCCGAGACTGGGTACCTACGAGGCAAATATTTTAATGGATATCTACTTTCTTTGTTTTGGAAAATGGCGTAAAGTAATTACAGTAATTCTGAGAGCGAAATCGTTTTGAGTTTCGTGAGACTCTGATTAAATGCGTTACGTTTTAAAACTACAACTAGTTGCATTAAATTAACGGATTTTGTAGCGTCCCCTCTTGAAGCAACTACGAAGAAAAGTAAGTTACGAGTGCGATAAGTGTCAATTAAATCAAAATGTTTGAATCCAATTAAATTACTTGCGCACTCTGAGCGGGTTGGAGGGTTTTTATGAAACGTGTTACAATCTTTAGAGTATTGTTTGTTCTGTTATTATGGATTATCTACATAAGTAAGGTGCTTTCATTTGTTTTGAGGAATAAAGGTGCCTTCTTTAATTATCGTTAATACACTTGCTATTAACTTATTACCTAGTGACTATTGTTTCATACAATCAAACATGACATTGTCTCAGCTAATCTTACTATAAATGTAGGCGAACCTACAGTGATGTGGGACCTCTTTGAACGATTTGTCTCTAGAGAAGTCTTCATTTCTTATTAATATCATTATGTATGTATGTATGTATCGGTTTAAAACGTCTTTCGTCGTTGCCCGATGCCTGTCTTCCATTCGTTTCGGTTATTCCATTGGTCTTTTCTTAGATACCGAACACTCATGGCTTTATTTATACCTTCTCTCCATGTTCTTTTAGGTATTCCTCGTTTTTTACGATTTGGTGGTATCCAATTCATGGTTATTTTTGGCAATCTCGTTTCTTCCATCCGCTGGACATGTCCGTACCATATTAGTTGCTTTCTCTCTATATCAGTCATTAGTGAACCATCTATTCCCATCCGTTGTCTTACCTTCTCATTTCATATTCTGTCTCTCCTTGATACACCCAGTGCTCTTCTAAAAACGTCCATTTCAGTCGTCTCAAGTTTTCTTCCATTTTGTTGCGTTATTCTCCACGTCTCTGCTTTTAATGAGAGTTTCATATATAGTATGTTTTCGTTTCTTTCCGATGTTACTGCTCCACAGTATACCATTCAGACACTGAGTTGTTCTTCTGGCTCGTGTTATTCTTTTCTGAATCTCTCTGTCATCTCTACCTGAAGTGTCAAATTCCACACCCAGATATGTATACCTACTGCAGTTTGCCACATCATCATTCTCCAATTGGATATTAGATAGTTCTGCTCCTATAGGGAGGTATTTAGTTTTCTATGTGTTGAGCTCCAGTCCCCAGTTACTATACTCTTCTGGAAGTTTCCGGGCCATATATTCTGTCATCTTTATCGTTTGCTATGATGACTTGATCATCAGCGAACTGTAGCGTATACAAGTACGTTTCTCCGATGTCAATACCCATTCCTTTGCATTTCCTTTTCCACTTGTGTAAGGCTCTTGCTACATAGATCTTGAATAGTGTTGGTGATATACAACAGCCTTGTCGCAATCCTTTATCAACCAGGAATTTCTCTGACCCTCTATTGCCAATCTTTACTCTTGGCTTGGAACCCGCATATAAATTTTTAAGAGCCCTTATGATGGTATGGTTAATGTTGGTTTCTTGTAATGCTTTCCATAGTTTCCCCACCGGAACTGTATCATAGGCTTTTTGGAAATCCACGAACATTAGATGTGTTTCTTGGTTGGTGGCAGATCTTTTCTCAATAATTTGTTTTAAACAGAAGATGTTATCGTTACACGTTCTTCCTGCTCGGAACCCAGATTGTTCTTCTTCTTCTTTGTCTCTGTATTCGTCTTCAATGAGGTCTCGAATAATTCTTCCATACAAACGGCTTAGAGTACTGGTTACTGATATACCCCTATAATTTGAGCATTCTAGCTTACTTCCTTTTTTGTGGATGGAAGTTATTTATCTTATTAAGCGATGAAAAATACTTTAGCCTCGGCCCAAAAATAATAATTTGCAATTTCTTTAAAAAAATGCGTCCAAAATTAATGGATTTAATCCAAGGAGGCACTTTGAATAGACAAATATTTACTTTGTTGTTCATCGATATATTGGCTATAAATAACATTATACGGTTTAGAATTTATTTAAATGCTCAATTTTGTTAGGACATTTTAAGAGTAATTGTAGCAAAATGCAGATATTTCTTTGATTATTATCAAGAGGGAAGATTATGTCACTAATAGGTGAATAATCAATACCGCACAAGAGGAATATTTTTAAGACTAAATTATAATTAACAAGGAATATTAAGTAAGTATTAATTATGATTAATAATAATATTATTCAATATTCATTAATCAGGATATTAGAAAGATACTGATAAAAAAATTGCTTTTGAAATAATAGGGCGCATCGCCTGCCATTTCTGGAAATAGGAATGATCAATTTCAATGATGTAATCTATCTAGCTAATCTAACCAGTCCAACTAAAAACAACATCAGCCTTGTTGCTTTTCATTTTAATGTGTTGTGAGATATTAACTTCGTAAGTGAAGTCTTGATGTTTTTGGCTGCATCGTACTTTTATTTTTCACGTTGATTTAAATCTTCCCAACAAATATTTTAACTATGTTAGCTAGTAAATTACCATTTCCCTGATCACCAAGATGTTCTTCAATATGTGCTTAATCATGCCGGGATTATATTTCTTCATTTTAACCTTCGGTCTTATTGGGGTACTGGTACATCGGTTTCATCTTCTCTTGAATAAATTTTCAATTTCAAGTTCTCTTTTGTGTTTCTTCACTTTTGTGAGTAAGTTCATCTTAATCTCGAATTGGACTGGTCACGCTTTTCACAGTGATACCGGTGAGGTGGTTCTTCATCATACTCGTTGTTTAAGTAATTAGTTTTTTTAAGAAGGTGTATCAAGTTGGCCACAGCTTTAACGTTATTTCTCTGGTTATTTTATCTGGTTAATAGAATGCCAGCATCGGGTGGTTAAATTCCAGTTGGTCTAAAGCCAGGATTTATGTTTTTAATGAATTGTTCATTATAAGGATACAATTTCCCATATAGCTAAACGAGAAGGAACTGGAATTGTTAAAAATTCATCGAATATATTGCCAGACTATCTTCGACTTAGAAATTGTCTTGGAATCTCTCAGGATATTTCACGTCGCTTTTAAAAATCGTACAAGTTTGTCTCATGACGTTTAAAGAGCATTAATCTTCTCGCCGTTTTCAACTTTATCCTTTAAGGGCACAGCTAAATTAATTAATATACTTCGCTTTCACTTGTTTTTCAACTTTTGTACAACTTTTTTCTACAATTTAGGCTAGTATTTGTGTTAAGAACCCTTTGACGTCTTTTCAAGAACTTTCTGCCTCAATCCATTGAGGGAGGAATACCTCTAAATCCCTTTATTCTTTTTCCAAAAGTGTCCAAGTTTTTTCAAGCATTTTTAGGCCTTGCCAATCCGACTTACTCCTCGTAAGGAAAATGGCAAAGGGAGGTCATGGGTGACCTCCCTTTTAATTAATTTTATTACTAAGGGCGGGTTTTTCAATAGAACCCTAAAAGTTTTTCAAATTAAGTTCAGAGCTTCATCTTCAATCTAAATTGAACTCCCCTTTGTGGTGGTTTAAACTAAGTTCCGCAATAATGTCTTAAATACAATAAAAACGGAGCTAAAGTATTCTGTAGGAATACGAAATTTCTTGGGCGCTTTGCTGATATCCAATTTCTGCGTATATTTCCTATAGCTCTGACACCACAATGTGTCCAGCCATTTCTGTAAAAGTTACAAATGAAAAAAATGATATACCCCACACTCTAATAGCATATCTTCAATGAGAGTATAATTATAGTCATTACCCACGAAGATGAAATTGCGTAATCATTTGAGTGGGTGATAGTTATTGTATGCGAATTGAATACTATATCTACAACTGGTTTGATGAATCTAATCTAAAGATCTATTCTAGATTCATTTGAGATAACTCATCATCATCATCCAGCCTTTTTCAGGTCCACTGCTGGACATAGGCCTCCCCTAGTTTTCTCCATTCGTCTCTGCTCCTGGCTGATTGTAACCAGTTTGTGACAACTCTCTTTATATCGTCCGTCCAGCGCGTTGGTGGTCTGCCTCTGCTGCGCTTGTCTAGTCTGGGTCTCCATTCTAGGAGTTTGCGAGTCCATCTAGAATCTTGTAGTCGAGCGATATGACCCGCCCAGTTCCATTTTAGTTTGGCTATACGAACTATTACGTCGGTAACTCCCGTTCTTCTCCTAACATCTTCATTGCTCACTCTATCTCTAAGGGTTATTAGAGATAGTATTAGTTATTAGTTATTGATGTGAAAAGCTATTAAAAAATAGCTATTAATGTGAAAAGAGACCATTAATACGTAGTGATTTGCAAATAACATACCTAGTACTAAAAGTCATATTTATTTTCAAAGCGTACTCAGAAAATAAATTGTTTTTGTTTGAATTGCTAGTCCATGAACACTTTGTACATTACATATTTACCCTTGATATCTGGGGGAATAGATTTATCTTAGCTAATGTTTCCAATTCGGGAGGTGTGCAACTTATTTCAGCCCCTTTCTTAAATTGACCATTCCATGTTGAATATGTTATATGAGCGGCGAATCCCGTGAACTAAAGTCTTGCAAGCGACAAAATCTGAATCAATCTATCCGCTGGTTGGTTTTGACATAATAATTTAGTAATGGTAGTATTATATTCTCATGTCATTATTCTTTCGTTGTAAATTGCAAGGAATATCATTACCTATCAATAATTGCATATCAATGAAACCAAAATTTCACAGTTGTAAATAAAATATATTGTATTAAGCTAACTTTAAACGATGCTTATAGCAACCCCTAAATTTGGTTTTTAGGATATCGATCTCACTATAAAAATAATTGTTCTAGTATGTAAATGTAACGTTACCGTTGGAATGTTATTGTAGTATTTAACAGCAAAAGATCTGCACTATCATAAAACACAAAATAGATGGTTACTAATCAATAATTAGGGCTTTTCTGAACATTTTTGTGGTATATTTTTAATGCTACAAGCACCAAGCTAACAAAGTTGATTTACTAAAATAGTTTTTGTGATCATTCAGTAATATACAAGGAAACAATTTTACACTGAGGGTCCAATATATTATTTAAGGTTGGTTTATTAATAGACCGTGGGCCCATGTCACCAAAAGTGTCGATACTCTATGTTCGTATGCCCTTTTAGTTTTAGGGACGTACTCAGACATTCCGGGAAACCGGGAAAAAGTAACTCCGAGCGTCTATACCCAGTCCTATCACCTGCTATGACCTCCACTTCTTGTTGATGCTGGCATAAATCGAGATGCCCTCTCCGGAATCGTATGCAAATGTCGGAATATGGTTAATGGGTCGAATGGAGTCGTTCCACCAAAGGGCATTATTTCCTCGATCATCGTCTATCACCATATCACCGTATCACTTTTGGTGTCATGGGTCCACGGTCTATAATGCAAGGTTAAGGATGGTATCTAAGGTAACATAAGGGTTACTTTAGGTAAGAGTGAGTATTAGGTGAACATTCGTCTATCAACCAAATATTATGGTGTGAGTTACGAAACCCTTGAATTGCGTCTGGTTGGTAATATTTGCGATAGTGTTGCCACTCTACATTAATTATGCTTGGTTAAAAGTTCTAGCAACTATCTTGTTATAGATGCAAATTCTTCTGTTCATTGTCATTTTCCGAAGAAAAATATCGGATGATTTTTAATGATTGTGATTATTTTTGTTAGGTTGGCAATATTTTTACTTTTTTACTATTTTATTTTTACTATTTTATTTATTTTTATTTTTGTGATTATTTTTGTTAGGTTGGCAATATTTTTACAGTTTGTTTACGGTACGAAGTTGTTGCACTTGATTTTTAAATTCAAATGTGACATCGAAGTTCAAAATAAATAAAATTATCTTTATCACGATTTATTTATTGAAAAATGGTTTTTGCCACTGAACATGACACCTTCATTGTAATGGCGTATTTTCGAAGCGCATTCCAACATGAAAATGGCCACTAGATATATTCCCAGCATTTGACTTACGATCAGTTTCTCGAAACATACCCAGAGGAACAAACAGAATATCATGTTTTTGCACAATATTGTGGTAGGATAGTTGAACGATTTTTAGGCACTGGCAGCGTTAAAAGGGTAAATCCACTGGACGTCCAACTGTTGCCACGCCGGATGTTGTGCAAAATGTAGATCAAATTATACAACAAAATCCAAATGCCTCCATACGCCGTGTATCCCAACAAACAGGTTTCCATCAACGATTACCTTGTTCTACAATTTATACATTTCTTACATTTCAGGACTTTTCTATTCATCCTCTCGTGCAATCTTTAAAAACATTTGCACCTACGACCATATAAATTTACAGTCGTCCAACAACTCCGCCCTCCTGATTTTCTCCAAAGAATCCACTTTGGCACTGGTATAACAATAACCTACTCAACAACTCAACACACCTACACCTACTCAACACACAGCACGAGCTACAACTTCGTTCTTAGAGGAATTCTTTCAAGACCGTTTAGTTAGCACTGGTTTGTAGCCTAGTAGATCTCCAGACTTGACTCGCCTGGACTATTTCTTGTTCTCTTATTTAAAAAATGTCTTATTTCGAAACCATTTGGACAATTTGCAAGAACTGCAGCACGCAGTTGAAGTGACTATGGCAAATATTGGACCTGAAATTTTAGTTAATGTTTTTAATAATGTATCGCCAGAGTTGAATGTTGCTTGCAACAAAAACGTCAACATTTTCAGCATTTACTGTAGAATAATCTAACTTGTTTCTTATCTCTATACAACTGTACATAAGCTAAACTAAAAATAAAAATGAATTAAAAGTAAACAAGTTGACAAATGACCACGCTAACCAACTACGCAGGGTGCCAACCCACAAAATTTGCTTCAATCATTAAAAATCACCCGGTATATCAATCGCTGCTATTGACGTAAAATATAAAATTTGTTGTTAAGACACATTACCTCCACCTTTCAGTTGTAGTTAAATTTACACCAATTTGAACCGAATAAATGTTTTATGCTTTATGCTAGTGCTTTTATGCACTGAATATAAGGTTAACCTAACTCAACCCTGCGTTGAGTTAGTTGACCCCCCAGTTAAGTGCATCCAATTATTTACAACAAAATTTCTATTTTATCATTGGGTGTTTTTAATTTTTGAACTGAAAATTTAAAGCCCTTCAAATAAAAACCGGAATTTTTGTCTAAATTGACTAATTCAATTAATCCGCAAAATATTAAACTCTTACGTGAGGTATCTACATGTTTAATTACTATTACCCTGTCGCGCAGCCAATGGTTTAATTGTCACCGCCGCTTACTCACATTCAGTCTCATCGTAGTCTCTCTAAATTTTATCTGGAGCGTAACACAGCGTTGCCGGTAAAAATATAGCACAGCAATGGTATGTTATTTCTTTAGTTAGATAAAACAGGAAATAAGACTGCGGTACCAAATTGGTAGTTATTCGTTATTAGACATGTAGGTATAGCTTTTTGGATTTATTCTAGTTACGGGAATCTCGGGAGCTATACGAAGTATTAAAAAAATCTGAAAGAGACAAGAATTCATGTCTCAAATTAGTTTTTGATTTTGAGAAATGAGGACGAATAATGGATATTTTTGAGAAAATCAAATTTGGATATTTGCATAAAACTCTTCAATCATCTGTGTTAATAAAAGATAATTGTTATTAATTAAAAGTACACTGGGTATAAAAAAAGTTAAAGTTGGAAATAGTTACAGTTTTATGATGAGTACTACAAATCAGTTTCAGTTTTGCCAAAATTAACAAAAAATAAAAGATTTTTGATAAATTTCAAAATCACATGTTTTTTTAACTTCCTTATTAAAACACAAAAGTAGCTAGTTTGAAATTTCATATTAATTTTTTTTAAATACTTAAACCAAGATAAACAACCAAAAATAGTAGAAGTGCTGTGGCGTTTTTTAGGTTTATTTTAAAAAGTAGTGTTGCTGAATTTTCATTCTTTCACTGTATGGGAACTCTTCCTTACTTACGTTAGTAACAGGTATTATTTAGTTAGTTTGAATAATTCGACTTGATTAGTTTGTTTTCAAATTTAATATACTACGTAAGTGTAGATCCTCAACTATTTTTTAATAACTATTAATTTTTACCTGTTAAACAAAAACTGGCTTGTAGTAACAGATGATTCCCCATTTAAACCTTTTTAACTCTCGCAACTTTCGAAATCAAAGAAAACTGGCTTCAATAATCAGTAAATACCTTTCACAATATTCCAATGTAATACAACCACTAAATTATATATTTCTTCATTTCACAAGAAAACTTTGCTCAGATCTGACAACGTCGCAAAATATCTCGCATGGAGAAAACTTATATTTATCTACGTTTCAGTCTTTTGTTTGTCGGTGCCGGTATCGTGTAAACCGAATTGTGAACTGAATGTTATCAATGATAATAAATAATTATAAGAGCGTGTAATAGAAATTAAATCGGTGATTGTGTTTAAAGAAAATATATGGAGGGTGACGAGGAGTCTGTCGTGCTTCGGCCGTTGCACACGTGAGTTTTTGACGTTTAAGAAATTTTGTTTGATTCACGCCCACTTGCGCACCTGTTATATCTAACCTGAATAATAAGACGTGTTTCGTAAGAATGTACATTAAATGCCGACTTGTTTATTTACATATAATGTCAATAAACTTACACTAGCTTTACTGTCATGAGAAATTCAGCCGAAATTTCTCGGCTCGATATGAAATTCGGTGTAAAATACTTGTTGATTTTGTACTAAAATAGTGTTTGTATTTACATTCGCACCGGTTTGTTTTAGATACGTCATAAATGTCGATGTATGATTTATGGAACAAAATGGTTTTCATTTAGCCGCGTTTAGAACTTTTTCACATTTAGGTTAGATTAGTGATTAGTTCATTATAATCAAATTGGCGGCTGAAGCCTTTTGTATGGATTCTAGATCCTAACACATTCTTACAACTAACAACTAACTAGTACCTATCTAGATATTCTAGATTCTTGTTCCATAGGATGACAAGATTTCAACCGTAGAATAAACTTGTACTCAGTAGTACGTTCTATATCTGATAGATCGTTTATGTATGTCACAAGAATGTTTATATCTTTCTGAAAAATCTTCGTAAGCTCTGGTATCATATTCATGTATTCTTCCACTCTGTATTTTATAGCCAACTATAACACACAAAGCGTGGAAATTGAAAAGTGTCTTTTAGGTTAGGAAAAAAATGTTTGAATTAAAATTTGTAGCTATTAGTTTTAATTAGTAGCTAAAATTCAGAAGAGTAAAGGGCTCGTCGCAGAATATCAGTTAAGGTAACGATAATGGCAATCAATAAGAATTGAACAGGGAAGTAAACGTAAAAACGTTGTACCCACCACTTTTTGAGATAATAAAAAAAAACTAAAAATGACAAGAGTAAAGTGCCCTTTGCCCTTAACTAATTCTAATGAAATTTATGTGGTTGCGAGTTTTCAGAGGACCTAGCCTAAATGCAGAATTTCAACTTCCCACTATTTATAGTTTCTGAGACAACGTTGACCAACGCCAAACATACACACACCCGTGTCCCATACATATTGTAACGTTTCTACTGTCCACTACAACTAAACACTACGCGATTTGCCCTAATTTATTTATTTCTAACTAACACTTTTAATTTGTTTCACACACAGATGTTTATTCATTTATCGCGCGGCCTCTCGCCCGAATATTTACCCTCCGATTCTTCCACTCATTCGCCTCGTGTCCGGCATTCCTTTTATACGGCTGGTATGGCCCTTCTCGAACTTTCACGATAGTTGCTGGAATATTCCCGATTTTCGAGGAACCCGTTATCGCATCGAAGCGTCGAGAAGACTCTCATCTGTTCGAGCCGTCCAGAATTCTCGGGATCCGAATACGACGAACTCGGTAGCTCCCGGCGTGTTTATCTCGCGGCGAGCCGTTTCGTTACAATATATAGACATATAGACACACAGAGATGTCTCCAAAAACATGTTTTTCGAACTCGGAGGACATCAAAACGTCCAGAAATGCCAATATCTCAAATTATGACAATCAGCACGGTTACAATACTTTCTCTTATTATATGGGTACCCCATATGAGAGAGTAATAATTGAGGTAATATCGAATCCCTCCAAAAAACAACCCCATCGACGGCTGATGTGACATTGGGGCCCAATTCCGTCTTAATGCTAGAATGACAATTCACCCTTATTGTTTAGATAAAGGTTTTCCTTTTTCCGTTTTACAGTTTTTCAGTGTATATGTCTAGGAATGTGTGGCTGAGAAATGTATGACTTCAGAGCCGTTGATTTTTTCCCCACAAATATCTCTTCACAGCTTTCCTGTTTCATTGTATATGTTGCTCTAATACACATTTTGTGTAAATTTAAATTCCTTTCAGAGCATCCTATTATTACGCCACAGCGTCCACATGCGCATAGTAGGCTGCGTGGTAGGCTTGTGATATTACACTCACTGCATAACATCAGTGAAACATTATCAACCAAAAAGCTCAATGTGATATTATCAATCTGGTGCACTCCAATATATTCCATTGAATTAAAATCACTATTTTCACACTGTACATTTAATTATTTCGCACTTTTGTTTAAAAAACAGGTTGGATTTTCTTCTGTTTAACATCAGTTGGTCTGAAAAAAGAATTCTTTTAAGGTATTCACGCTGTTTATAGCTTTCTTAGGCAGAATTTCTCCGTTTTCTCTGTGAAAATAAAGGATGTATCGTTGCGAAAATGATAATACTTTCGGAAGACACCTGTGGCAACTCATTTGAATACAAAATATAAGATAAGGGGCCCAGAATGGATCCCTGGGGAACTCCTTGTTTAAGAACGAAAACTTTTCGACAACGCAACAATGAGTCCTGCTTTAGTCCGCTCGACAATACATTTCATCCCATTTTTCGGATAAGAGACCATCAACTGAAGAGCAATACCTCGTATTCCATAGTTTTCTAATTTACTACAGAAAATTTTCTACAAAACCTGTACTGTTGACCTTTTCTTTTTAAAAGCATTTTGCTCCTTTGCTAACACTTCCTGAAGAGCAACGAAAGTACCTTTTTTTGTTCCACTTTCGTTTGTCATGCTTTTCATCCATTCAATCCATCAGGATAAATACTTGTTATATTCATCAAGTTCACGATATGCACTAAAGGCATAGGAACACTATCTACACATTCTTTTAATGGAACCACTAGAACATCATCGCCTACAACAGATTTCTTGTTTTTCATGTTTCTTATGCACTCCTACATTTCAGTAATATTTGATGAAGCTAAAAACATCGAATTCTGACTCATCTGAGTAATGCCATGATCAGGAAAGTCCTGGCTACCAACATCAAGACAAGAATTAACAAAATATCAGTTTAGCTGGTTCATGATTTCAGTTGAGTCATGATATTTATCTGCAAAACTATGAATAACAGATCTTGTTAGAAATTTTACATATGCTAATATATTGCTGATAAACTTTGATTTTGTTTTGTTGTCTGATTCTAGAATTAATCCACTACTACTAATTTTTTTTTATCTTCAACAATTACCTTCCTCAATATTTTGTCATACTTATTCGAACCTTCGAGTTTTTCTTTTTCTTTTTCTAAACATAAATTTCACCTTTGGTTTCGCAAAAAGTGCTTATACCATTATCCATAAATCCAGCTCACGGGAGCAGCGGATCATATTTGTCCTGGGCGCAAAATTTAGGAACACTTCTTTAGTCATATCTGAGCTCTTTTCTAGACCTTGTCTAGAATATGCACATTTCAGAATATTCCAGGCATATTTGAATTCTAGATTGTGATCTAGATTTGGCACATTCTAACCACAAACCATTATCTAGATGTTCCTATTGGAATTCAGTGGCATAAACTATGTTTCACCAATGGAGTAAGTTTGTACACATCAGACTTTTCTATCTGTTGAATGTTCCTGGTTATCTAGCAGTGTTGTGTTAATGTAACATTTTATCATATTCTAGTTTGTAGTGAATTCTATTTCTTAGCACATTATTGTTACGAATTGGACTCCAGATTCTTCTCCCGGAAGATTATAAAATATGGCATACTTCACATCATAAAATATTACTCGTTTGTAATTAACGCATTTGAGCTGTTTTCTAGAATACAATGCCTACCAGTGTCGGCATATTCCAGGACCCCTATGATCTCTAGATTCTAACACACTCTAATAACACACTATTAATACTAGCAAGTGTGTCAATTCTTCTTTTGAGATATTGCAGATTAACAAGAATACCTATTCTGACGGTTGTTCAACGTAACACTACTTTTGCTTCAAAATTAGATCCTAGCATATTCCATTCCTGAGTAAATTCCATATTTTAGGATTTTCTAGTTACCGATTCCCTTAGTGGGGTATTCTAGAATATATCATCTGGTTACATCTTAAAATATGCCCAATTTTTAACGAGTGTCACATCCAGTAACGTATTTCCCTAAGGGTGCCGGGGTGTGAATATGAATATTTGAGGAAAATACCTCTTTACTATATTTTCGGAAGGCGGACTCTCCTTATTAATATTCAACGTGGGTAAAAGATGTCGAAATGTGTAATATCCTGACAACATACTTGTAATATATAATGCTCGTTTTGACTTGACAATTCAAAGTATTCATTCACTGTGAATTCAAAAGTGACATTTAACTCAACGCCGACACTGGCGACCCTTAAATTGTGTATTGTCTGGAAAATCATCGCGTCTCTATTTATTATTTCTAAACGAGTAGATACGTGTTCACACGTTTGAAGGACATTCGTTTCAAATTTGTTGTTATACGTAAATGTAAAATATGTTACATCAAAAGTCGTGTTGTGAGTCATTTACCTTTGTTCATTTATTAGATGATGACGTTCTTTAATATTCCACGCTTGCTTCGAAGGCGGTACGTGAAAATTTCAATTAGACAGCGATAAATACGAAATACAGTGCAATCGGGAAGTATATTTATTTATTTTTTACCTTTTTGATTTACTACTTATTTAGTACTTGAATCTTATCTTGATCGATATCTCAGGATCACATCGGTTGATTACACTATTATGGATTATGAAACATAGATAATTTTATATTTAAATAGTAATTAACACTACAAACACTTCTTTCATCTTCTGGTGTAATAGGAGCATAGGTTAGCACAAAAACCAATGGTGGTAGTAAGAAAGGAAATACGTCACTGGATGCGACACCTATTAAAAATTGGGCATATGTTAAGCCATGAACCTGTGCTACATTCTAGAATATCCCAATATAATAACATGGGATCCAGCGGTAAAGTAGAATTCATTCAAGCCTGGAATATGACGGAATCTAATTGTGGCAAGATAATACTCCATAACCTGAAACATTATTCTTCTGGTATGGTACATGATATGTAATAGCTTATCCTAAGGATAAATCTTATTGTTCTAGAATATTTTGGTAGAAGGGTTCTACACTAATTTGTAGTAGCTAGAGTGTGATAGAATCTAGAATTGACACGGAGTCTGGATTATGCTAACTGTTAGGACAGCACTGTAATTTAGAAAAGACCTGGAAAAGAAGCCACATTTATTACAAATGGGCAATATTTTAAAATGTAAGTAGCACTATATTCTATAAGATCGTAATGGAAAGATTTGGATTCTAGCTTGTAACTCGCATGGATTATAATATAATTAACTTTAATTTGAAACATGCCATAATGAAGCTTTGAGCTAGCACTGCTGCGTAGTCTGAAACATCCATCAGTTACAGACCGTGATGGATCTTATCCTAATATTAAAATCTTGTTATTATACAATATTCTCGCAGAGGTATTTATAAACTAGTTACTGGATAGAATATGCTGTAATCTAGGATTTCTATGTGTCTGGAATATGCTGGAATAGGTACATTCCAGGCAAGGTCATGATTGTCGTCCCTGGTCTTCGCGTCCTACGTCCTAATAGAAAGTAATGTCTTAATTTAATACTCGTCAATCTCCAATTTCCCTACCAGCTACTTGACTAATTAAACATTATGTCCCGAAATTTCTTTAACGTGTTTTTCTTTTTTTTATTAATCATACATAGTACATTAATGTTATTAAATGTAAATATTTTAGAATAATTGAATTAGAATTATTTTCATGATTGAGAAGCGGTGATCCCATCTCTCGCCATCGTGGTTAATATGATTTCTCAATTCGTCGTTATCTTTGATCTCCATTAAAACATTCTTTAATGAGGTAGTATGGTTCTGCATCTCTCGCCCTGGGCTAGTTTTATTCACATTATCGTTATTCTTTATTGTGCTATGTCTTAAATATTGCAGAATTTTTTCAGGGACGTTGTGGACTATATATTTTTGATGTCCAGTTCATCTATTTGAATGCGCTAAAGTACGTGCACTAGTATTTGGTATGCATTGCCAACAGCACATCTGAAACGTAATGGTAACTTGGTAACTCGTCTATTATCCATTATCTTTTACACAGTCTTTGAGAGCATATCAGTGACCAGAGTGTATGGATTTTTGACTTCTTCCACGTAACTGATTGTTCTGCTGGATACGGCTTCCTCTGTTTCCTCGAGGTTTGTGTTGGGTAGGTTTACTTCTAGTTCCAGCTTGTTGCATTCTAGCGTTATTCGCTCCTGCTGATCCATTAGGGTTGCATCATCCGAGTATTTCAAGTTTGGGATTTCGCTGTGTTCATTTGAGAATATACCTTCTAAAGTACCCAGTGCTTTGCACCTGATATATTATCCATGTGCTTTGAAAAGAGTAGGAAATAGTATAGACCCTTACTGCACTCGTTATTTTATCGAAAACGATTTCACGGAATAATATTTAACCCTATCTTTGTTTCAGTTACTTTGCGATTAAGTAACTGATTCGTGGGGAAATTGAGCGTGTAATTCAATGGTGGTTGGGATATTATCCCTCAATGTAGATATTTTCCTTAATTCTCTAATTATAGCATTATACCTAGCTCCTAATTTTGCTATAGGCAAGGAAATTTTATTTTTTGCAACACTATTCATAAGTTTTTCCATTGAACAAGATCCATGGTTCTGTTGCCTTATGTTTGCCAATTGTGTCCTTTCCTTTAATATCTGCCTGATCTGTGGTGGTATTTGTTTGGGGGATTGGCCATATGAATTGCGCCAATCGTCGATCTAATATTCATAATAGTTCATTTATACATTGTGGGCAGGCAAATACCAATTAAATTTTTTGTCATTAGTCTTTTATATCCCATTTACCACCTCATCACCAATCTTTAACGAATTATTCCTATACTTTCATTGATACGTTTCTACATTCAGTTGGTTGACCATAATGTATTAATGGTATTACGTGTGTTTTTCAATTCAAAATACATCGCTTGCAAATCCAAAATTAGAACTTTCCTATCTCCTACTTATCACTTAAGTTCCAAAAGAAACCAAAAAAGTATTCACTTTCGGTATATTCAAAAACACTTATACCACAACTAGCTTCTTAGTTTAAGCACATCCAAGTTGTTTATTTATTGCAGTTGGAGCTGTTTATTCAGGTAATCCCATTTATAATTCACTTGATAAACCATGTTAACGACTCTCTTCGTCAAAAGTCATGACGCAGAATGGAAATACTAAATACTTTTTCTTTATACATTTATCCAAAAGTTGTATGGATTAACATGCAAAAAACATTAAATTTCCAAAGTCTACAAACAAATATGCAAAAACTACAGTCACTAAAAAGTAAAAAGTAACAATAATATAATCTGTATGTAGAATATATGTTAATTTTGTAGAAAATAGGAATCCCATTTACCACTTCCTCAAAATTCATATCGTTGGATTACTATAATAAAAAATAACGATAATTTCGAGTCCACTATTTAATCCTCCCCCATTTTGTACATCATTAACATCTACGAAGACAAAACTCCCCTTCTCTCATCTACTTATAATTGAACCTACCCTTGTGCCTGTCCGAGACACACGCAATCTTTACGAGTTCGTTACGGGAGAGCAGAAAGTAAGTAGTGATTTCACCTGGGGAGCAAAACCTCCTTTTCTCACTGGGAGGAAAAATCAATGCCCAGGGAGGAGAGGAATTAGTTCAGCTCATTAATTTTCAATTTCGTTTTCTTTTGCAAGGCCTTGTTTTTGTCGTTTTCATTTACTCCCGTCGTCAGACAAAAGGGGGATATTAACTAGGTAAGGTAAGACGGGGGCGGATATTCTAATGGAGGTCAAGCGGGAATTAAGGCAAAGGCTCGCCCTGTGATCATCACCAGAGCATTGCGTATTTGACTCACGTTCTTATGATTAGAAAGTTGTTTTCGTAGAAAGGACGTCCAAAATGGGAAAGTTAATAAATTCAGGGACTGAAAAGAAACCCATAAATATGTTTCGACAATGGAGGGACTGGTAACAATAGGGAAATTCTATGGAACGCGTATTTGTAAAAACGTATTGAATTAATTCCACGTTTGGGGGTTTTTTACGTAAACAAATCATTCCAGGACGAAATTGGAAGTGTTTGGAGACACGGCCCAAGCTAATAGCATATCTATTATCTCAACTAATATTCTTCATCACTATGCTATATTATGATACTAACAATGGAATATTTGATCCAGGCAGTGCCTCACGTGAAGAGATAGCTTAAGAAGTTACGCTTAACTTAAGCTTAACTTTTGGGACTTTTCAGTTTTTCGCTTATAACTCGATAACGGTGCAATTATAGAAATTTGTACTTCTTTAAAAAATAAGGAGCACTAAATTTTGCTTCTAATGGGCTCTTCGAACATCAGATTAAATTCAGCGGTTTGAACACAATCCATCGTTTGGAATCAATAATGTTTACCATCTTGGCTGAAAAGTGGTCTATGCCCACGTTCACACACTTGCAACTCATAAATGACTACGCCATATGAAAAATATCAAATTATGGAGAATGAAGAGGAAAGGGTATTCCTCCTTTTTTGAAACATTTTTTAGTGAGGGCTATTTTTGAAGTTAAACTACGAGTTCTCTTGAACCCCAAATCATTGGCTTTTTCAGCAGTTAATATTTCGATGAAATCTAATCGAATTGGATTAAATTTAACAATCATATTGTTAATATATGACCAGGACACATTCCCATTGAGCTGGTGAAACATGGACCAGACGCTCTTCTGGAAGCCCTAGTAGATATTTTCAAGTGGTGCTTGCTGGAGGGTCAAAATATTGCAGAAGACTGAAATTTGGCCTACATTAGCACCACGTAGAAAAAGAGAAACAGAATGGAATGCGGAAATGACAGAGGAATTAGTGTGACTAGCTCAATGGGATGGTTGTATGGTCGCATATTGAAAAGAAGAATAGAAGAGGAGTATAACAAATTGATGAACAGAGTGGATTCAGATTCATTACTTCAACAAGTAATTGAAAAACGGGCAGCTCGAGATCTCGCTACGCATCTAGTATTCATAGATCTGGAGAAGCCTACGATACAATTCCCTTGAAATTATTATTTAATTGAAGACGAACCTTCGCAAAACATATGTAAGAGCACTATTAAATATCTATAAGATTCCTCAGAGCACGGTTAAAATAAGAACTACTCTCTCAATAACGACATTCACAGTAACGAAGGGTCTAAAACAAGGTTGTTGTCTTTCTCCTACCTTACAAAATGTACTGATTACAATTTACTTTTTTAAACGGTTACATGAATTTGTAGTAGAACCACAATATTTCATATAATAGCTACATACTATTTTACAGGTGACGAATTCTCTCTTATAAAATGTTTTCAAAATTCACTTTCTGAAGGCATCTTACAATTTACAAAAAAATCAAAAAAAATGACTGATATTACATCCCCTGTTTAAAAATGCTGTGTTCATAGAACATGAGTTGTCATACTTGTCTTAAGAAACTTTTGTTGCTGTCTTGTGATTTTGGGAAGAAATTTTAAAATGGAACCGCGATGTTGTCGATGGGAAGTATTTCTGAAACGAATTTTCCATTTAGTTATGTACACACGTTTCTAAAATGTGACCATGTCGAGACTCGCCTCAAACCGCCCTTGCTTCAAAGCACAAAACAGTAAAACTTCGTTAAATCATGTTATCTTACTCAAATCTTGAACCCTTCTGTTTTTCCCTTCTTCCGCCCCAGATTTAGCCATTTCACCCTCAACCTCTTCCCGTGCTCACTCGACAAAATCCCCACCGCACCCCCATGCACACACACACATACACATGGATGCAATTTAGGATGTTTGGTTAGGATTTTTTAGCCGGTTATACGCTGTCTCCGCTTTATGAATGTTTGTAGAGTCAGAAGGGGGCCTACTGGGGAGATTTCCCTCCTCGAACTACCCTCGGAAAATTTCGGGCCGAGTAAGCGCTTTGAAAATAACGCTCCGGCGTTTCGTACGAATGCTCCGCTGGATTTATTTGATGTTCCATTAAAACGTCGGAGACCCCTAATCGCCGGGTTAGGACTTTAATTGCGTCGCACGGATTTTTTCGTGGAATAACCAGGGGAAGAACGCGGAAGAATCTTTAAATCATCGGTCGTTCTATCAAGTAGAACGTTCCAATACGTCAGATGGACGATATGTTCTCTGATATCAACCTAAAATGGTTGGTGCAAAATGAATATTGATAGTATCAAGTCTCAGAATTTTCAGAAATCCAATCCGTAATGGTGGGCTGAGAACCAAAAGGATTTAAGCGACATTTTCTCCTAAATTATTTTTTTAAAAGAAGTTTTTACTTTCTCAGCTAACCTAATCCATATAAGAGAAAGTATTGTAATGGTTCTGATTTTCGTAATTTAAGGTATTGGCATTTCTGGACGTTTTGAGGTCCCCTGAGTTTGAAAAACATGTTTTTGGAAACATGTCTCTGTATGTATCTCTGAAACTACAAATAGTGGAAATATGAAATTTTATAATTAGGCTGGGTCCCCTGAAAACTCGCCACCACATAAATTTCATCACAATCAGTTAAGGGCGAAAGGCACTTAACTCTTCTCAGTTTGAGGTGTTTTTGGATTATCTCAAAGACTGTTCCAATGTTTCTTTTAAACTTTGTATATTTACTTTACTATTCAATTCTTATCGATTGCCTGCATATCTCTGGAACTTATAGATATATTGAATTCTTTGAGGTTGCAGAATTTGTATCTTTTTTGTAGTTCCCTTATGAGCCACATTATACTTTTCAAAACGTACCCCTTTTCCTCAAAAACTACCCCCAGTGGCACAAAAGTGATAATTTCACTTTTCGTGACATAATCGAAATTTTATTAGAGGAGGCGTTCGGAGTAACCTCCATTAGCTTCAATACATAACAGGGGGTTGACTACATAAATTGCATGTAACTCGATTAAATATTACGGGAGTTACTTCGGGAAATGCAGCCTGAGTTTGGTAGTTCTCCATTATTAATAATAATTATCATGAATGCCATTATTGATTCAAACTGTTCAAACTAAGTGTGCATTTACACTGAGGCAATGTTTACAAGCAATCCGTCATTTAACCCCAGAACGCCAGGACTTGAATCAAACCAGTAACAATGACATATTTGGTTTGCTTATTAAATTACATTATATTACATTATTTATATTTGAGAAAAAGAGATACAAAATAACTACAAATTGTGCCACCTCATAGAATTCGATATCTACAGCGGTTCTAGAAATGAGCAGTAAGGCTACTACAGATTGAGACTCCAACTGCATTATTCTTTTCTTTTCGGAAACGAACACAGCTACAAAATCAATCTTGACCAGACAATTTAACAAAAACAAAATTAGCTACAACATATATCTCGATTATACTACGAAAAGTAGAATTATCAATTTTGGGCAACTGGGGGTTATTTTGGAAAAAAGGGTGGGTTTTGAAAAGTACAATGTGGCTCATGTGCGACCTACAAAATAGCTACAAATTCTGCAATCTCTAAGAAATCGATATTTCCAGCGGTTCCAGAGATACATATTATGGCTACTGCAGGTAAAGTTTTAAGCTTTAATAGCCATTCTTTCTCTGAAACAAGTAGAGCTACAAAACTAATTTTAACCGTACAAATTAGCTACGAGTGGGACATTATTCTGGTGGTAGGAATGTGAAATGGCTATTGCAGCTTGATATACTTTTCGCTGAGAACTTTTCACAAAAGTTCTGTTCGTTTCTAAAAATTTCCTATAAGTCCACTTGACGACCTGATTTCTAGTGTACTCACAGAATACTCTCGCTTAGGTGACAGTTAAAAATTCTTTTGGTGGTGGCTGAAACAGAGAGAATTTCACTTATCCATTTTCCCAGCACATACCAAGAAATTCTGATTTATACTTTTTGGCTTGACAATCCCTATGAACAATTTCCATTCTCCACTTGCCTGTTGCGAGTAGTCTTTATGTAGTTCATAGTGGAATCCTTTCAATCTAAAGCAAAAATATTGTGCAGTTCGTGACCGTATTGCTCTATCTCTTATCCTTTAGTCTGACCCCATTGCTCTACTGTTTGTAAGGGCTTCTTAAGAGAAATTTAGATTTATATTACTCTTTATGAAATTAACGATATAAAGCCTGGGCTGGCTTTAGCAGTTCTTCTCAGGGCGTGGTTGGAAAATAATAGAGATTAATTTTAGTTACGTGATGTGTTGATCTAAATAAATGGCCCACGAAGTAGACAAGGAAAATATAACTATCTCAAAACGAAAGAAATCACCGGTCGCCAAGGTATTTAACCCTTTAGTGTCTGGATATTGAATAAACATGAAAGTATGAATTTTCCTGGAATATACGTTTGTTAATTAGTACCGCCGGGAATAGTTTCGATACTGTACAGAAATATAAATAATAACTCAGATATCAATTTTATTGTTAACCAAAAATATTATTACGGTTATTTCCAAAAACATTCCAAAGCGCACCACGGTTCCCAAGCCTCACTTTATATAATACACTATAATTATGCTCGCGTCGTTTTACTATGTCTATATTTCCTCTTCTTGACTTTGTTATAGTTAATGGCCATGAAACCAAACAAATTGATATCCTAAATTGAAATATTGAACTTTTTTCAAATTCTTTCTTCTTTCTTTCTTTTTTCAGCCATCTTCTATCCATTGGATATAGGCCTCTCTCATGTTTGACCATACACTTCTATTTTCTGCTCTCTGGTACCAGTTCAGCCCAGCGAATTTTTTCAGATCATCGTACCATCTCTGTTGTGGTCTGCCAATACTTATTCGTTCTTTTCAAGTTCTCCATCTAGTAATGTGCCCACTCCAATTCTCTCTGTGTCTTGCAACATGTCCTGCCCATTGCCCTTTAAGGAACTGATTCTCTGTATGATGTCGGTTACTTTTGTCCTTTCTCGTATCCACTGGTTTGTTTTGTGGTCTCTCAGTGACATTCCCAGTATTCTTCTCTCTATGGCCCTCTGATGTATTCTTAGTTTGTTAATAATCCTTTTAGTCAGGACCTAGGTCTCGGATCCGTATGTAGTGACTGGGAGAATGCATTCGTTTTAGATTTTTGTTTTTAATGCCATGGGGATTTTCATGTTGAAAGCGTATTTTAATTTACCATAGGCAGCCCATCCCAATCTGACTCTCCTATCGATCTCAATTTCTTGGTTTTGTTTGCTTAGTGTCACTGATTGTCCAAGATATATGTATGATTGTGTTTTGTCTACAGCTTGTCCATGAAACGTAATGGTTTGGTCTGCATCAGTAACGTTTGTCATGAATTGTGTTTTTGCATTATTCATATGTAGTCCAATTTTGGCAGCTTCTACATGTAGTTCTTCCAACATTTATGTTAGTTCTTGCTTATCTCCTCCAAACAGGACGACATCATCAGCAAAACTTAAATTGCTTAGGTATTCACCGTGGATGTTTATTCCCTTTTCCCTCCAATTGACTTTCTTGAATACATCCTCCAAAACCAGAGTGAACAATTTTGGCGAAATTACATCTTCCTGTCTAACGCTTCTCTTGGATTCTATTTTAGTTGTCTGTGCGTGAATCTTGATAGTCATTGTAGAAGTTTTGTATATATTTTCTATTAGGTTGATGTATTTTTGATCCACTCTGGAATTTCTCATAGATTTTATTATTGCCCAGGTTTCAATAGTGTCGAAGGCCTTTCTGAAGTCTACGAAGGTCATCCATATAGGAATATTATATTCTGATGCCTTCTCTATAAGTTGTTTTACTGTATGGAGGTGTTCGGTAGTACTGTAGTGACTTCTAAATCCAGCCTGTTCTCTAGGTTGGTATATTTCAAGGTTTCGCTCTAACCTGTTTGTAATTATTCTGATAAACAATTTTTACACCTGAGACAGCAGACTGATTGGTCTGTAGTTTTCGAGGTCCGAAGGATCTCCTTTCTTATAGATAAGAACAACCACTGCATTCCCCCAGTCATGAGGAATGCATTCTTGCGTCAAGCAGGTATTAAATAGTTTTACTAGTTCTTCTTTAGTTTTCCTATCGCTTTCCTTCAGCATTTCCGGTAGTATGCTATCTTCTCCTGCCGCCCGCCCGTCCATTTTTCATTTGCAATAGAGCCTTTTCCAGTTCTTCGATGACTATTTCTGGCATTTCCTCTGAATTAACATTAATAATTTTACTGTTTGTGTTCTCATTCTCTTCCTTCACTGCTTCGTTTAGTATTTTTGATTCATATAAGTCTGTGTAAAACAATTCAACTTCTCTCAGTATTTGTGTTCTATCTTCTATTATATTATTCGCTTTGTCCTTTTTCTCGTTATTTCCTTTTTCTGCTTGTTTTGTCTTCTAAATATCTTCAGACTCTTACTGTTTTCTAGCAAGGATTGTACCTGTTTTGTCTTATGGCGCAGGATGTCCTGCTTTGCCATTTTTCTTGCTGTTTTATTGGTTTCTGCATATTCTATTGTGTCTTTCTTTCCACTTCTTATGAGTTCTCTTCTTTTTTCTAATAGTTTTTTAGTTTCGTCGGTCAATTTATTATCAGGTTTTTTCGAAGGTTTGGCTGTGAGTTCTGCAGCTTCTCTTATTGCTTTTGTTATTCTTCTGTTAGCTTCGTTTATAGTTTCATTTGGTTGTCCTGGGTTTTTAGAGAATTTTTCGTTAAGTTGTCTTTTATATCTTTCATTTTCTTCCTTCAGTGATTCTATATTTATTTTAGGTGTTCTTTGTTTCATTTTTCTAGCTCTTTCCATTTTGACATTTATGAACACCTTGCATCTGATCATTCTATGGTCGCTTCCAGTAGTAAATTGATTTATCACGTCTACGTTCTGGATTATATGTTTATGTTTTGAGATGATAAAATCAATTTCGTTCGTGGTTTTTCCATCTGGACTTCCCCAAGTCCATTTTCGTTTTTCGTTCTTCTGAAAGAAGGTGTTCATCAGGTAGAGCTTTTCCCTTTCTAGGAAATTAGCCAACAGTGTACCTCTATCGTTTCTGGCTCCTAAACCAAAATGCCCTATATTTTTCAAATTGCATGTTATATATTTTATAGGCATTTACGAATGCAACATCGATGATTCTCCAGAATAGTCTATACCAGCATTTGCGCGACCTTCGAATTACACCACATATACTTCATAACTGATCCGAGCGCTTAGTTTGCTCTTACTCTAATTTAATCACTTGTGTTCGTTCGTTATTGATTCGTTATTTATTTTCCCTTTCATCTTACCCCCTGATATGTCACATTATTCTTCCTCTTCTAGATAAGGTTTGCAATTATTATAACGTCCGCTGTAATTCATTGCCCGGTAGGGTGGATAAATGTTTTTGGTTTCTTTGTTTAACATAGTTTTCTACCCCTACCACCTGAGGTACAACCCCCAAACACGCACCTCTAAGTGCTCCTTCAAGCCTTAGGTGTGACAATATGACATGGGTGTGCGAGAATGAGAGACAATAATATGATAAATAAAGAACAACTGAGACTCTATCATATAACTAGTACACTTTGAAGTTATATCTTCGTCGCAAAGTACCGCGAGTGTAGTATCTGTCTGAATCTGTCAAGTAAATGGGCCAATATGATGACAGAAATGTAACTTTCACTTTCAGTATCCCATCTTAAATATTTACTGTAATTCATTGAAAATGTACCCAAACCCCGAAAAAGTGTCATTCACAAGTATAATTTGCACTTACATCCTCTGGCTGGATGGGCCTCTGTGCCACTTGAGCCATTTGAGTTCAGGTTCAGGGAATATTTCCCTAAAAATAAAAAAATACGGTATTAACTTCCGGAAGTGATGTATTAAAATTTCTATAGTTGCACGAGGTCCGAAGTACACTATATTAAAAATATTTTTTTGCTATTCTGGCGTATTCAAGCATGTATCTGTGCATTATTGTAACTAACGCCTGTCTATTTTATAAGTGTTTTAAGTGTTATCGTTAGAATTATTCAGATATATGCTTTATTTGATGCCTAAGCGTAAATTTACTCCCCTGAAACTTTTTGAAGGTGTCACTTAGGGCCCTCCATAATTCGGCCTGCATAACAATAAGTCCAATGTAATTTCTTCCATTGACAAATCTTACAGTAGACTCTGAAAACGTCAGAAGTTTATGTGTAGCCTCCCTCTTTTATTTCTTCGTGTTTACATAGCTGCTACCAGTGCGGTTTAGCCATTCTAAGGTTGCTGATAATTCTGATATTCGATATAACTGAAAATTCGGCAATTTCCTTGCAATTTTCTTATGTTTCCGGAAGAATCACTTTTCGACAATAAATTCTTTTCAGGAGTATTGGGGTCGTTCCAGACTTCTGGCTCACATTCCATAATAACTTAAGGAATCCTCTGACTCAAATTGCTTTTGAGACGATGCAACAAACGACCCAACTTGTTACCCTACATATGGAAGAAGGCCAAATCATCAACACCAAACCCCGTACTATACGTATCACGTATCACATATCACAGCACGACTCGCTTAGCGTGTAATTAACACAGATATAATCGGGAACGTCCTAATTAACAATAATTAATTACTACAAAACCACTAAGTTATGACAATTAATCCCCACTTAATGATCAATATTTAATTAATTACTGAAAGGCACAAATCATCCAGATAATAATTCATGGCCTTAATGAAAATTTATTGTCGCGTTTTAAGTGTTTAAGTGATTAAAATTCGCCGAGAGATGCGACGATGTGTATGATACGTGTGATAGAACGTTAGGCTGGATATCGTTAGATAATAGTTGCGTATATAGAGAGAATCCTGCAGTGCGATAACGGCTGGAAAAAATTGGTTATCGATCATTTTTGGTTAGCGTCAGCGTTGGTTAGGCATCCGTAACTCCTCATTTGCGGTAATTCCAATTCAAAATCGTGCATGACAAACATATTAGACTCCTTAAATGTGATTGCGTCCACAAATAGTGTACTTAAGCTTTAATATTCTATGAAGCTATTAGCGTCCACAAAGCCCAGAGGTGGAACGAAGAATGTAAGACCTTTCGTTTTATTTTCAACGGGGTTAAGTAGATAGTAATATAACCACTCTTTATTATTTAATAGTTTTAATAGGTTCGTTTTGAAGGCTTCCGTATAAAGTATATTAATAAGGGTGAACCCCTTCAGTGAAAACATTTTAAGGGTGAAATTTCGGTGGTGCTCGAAATGTACCAGCGGGATTATAGACACCCCGTGGCGTTAGGGATCGTACCTGTCGGCCGTTGGCAGGTAGTGGTCAGGTAGTCCGCACTACCAAACAATATAATATTGATTATAATTCAATATTATGTTCCAGCGAATTTTGATTAACGCGAATATATTTTTATTAAGATCGTTGTTTCTTCCTCTATAAATCGATACCAAACTCAAATTATTTCCAACAAAATCAAATAATTTTATGGTTTTAAATGTGTATCTAAACATTATAAAATTGATTATAATTCAATATTACGTTCCAGCGAATTTTGAGTAACGCGAATATATTTTTATTAAGATCGTTGTTTCTTCCTCTACAAATCGATACCAAACTTTAATAATTTCCAAGCAAATCAAATTGTTTAATAATATTGAATTATAATCAATTTTATATTGTTTGATAGTGCGGACTACCTGACCACTACTTGCGAACGCCCGACAGGTACGATCCCTAACGCCACGGGGGGGGGGGCTAATCGACTTGGTGTATTTCAAGCCCGACCGAAATTTCTCGCATCTAAGAAAGTTCGTTGAAAACAATCCCTCGAATAAACAAATCTTCCAAAGCGTCCCATTTAACATTTGATTAACATTTATCTCTTCGACATATGACATGTAATAAATGCAAATGAGTGAGCGACTTAACGACTATGACGGTATCCGGGAGAGCTTTCATGTCGTCTCGAAATTTGGTCGCGAGGCTTATTGCGGATCAAAAAAGCGTCGGATTTTAAGCTATGATAATTTTTTGTTAGTGAACTATGCAAATGAGATGAGAGGGAGAAGGAGAGAGAGGGGGAGGGAGGGAGGTAGGGCATTATCGCGGCAGTTTCGCGCGACTCACTAATTTGAATAAAAATTTCTTTCGAAAGCCGCTCCAAGATAAACTTACAAGGGTGGTGGAGGGAGTGGTAAGGGGGGGGGGGTGAAGATGAAAAAAGGGGTTATCTGTTGTGATGAATTACAACGTTATGAAGTTTATTGTGTATCGGGCGGGGCTTCGTTAGATTCAAATGATCGAGGCCCTGAGAGTCGGGAAAAAATCTGGAACAAAAGTAGTCCCTTAAAGCCCGTCTCGAAGAATCGAAAGTTAATTGTTCTTTTGTCGGGATTGCCGGCAAACAATCCATCTCTTCAGGGGAATATCGTGGGAAAATGACATTAAAATAATTTCCCCTTACGACACGGAAGCTTTAACCGAGAACAAAGCCTCCATGACCAGAAAGATAGATATTTCAGATTAGATATAAGTACGCTTTTTTGTTTCAAACGCAAGTTGTTTCTTTCGCTACATGTCCACTACATAAATTTTGCTACATATAACATACCTGGGGAGATGAATATTTAGGTAATATATTTCAGATATTTTATGGACTGAACACGTAGTACCTATTACTGTTAGAACAAAAAGTACATGCTTTTCATAAGTCCGAGTTCGCACAAAAACGATAATTCATCGCTAATGTATTACACAAAAAAATTATTGCTCCAGCCGTTTCCAAAAAATAATGGCTATTTGAGCTTAAGCCTTGAGCTGAAATAGCCGTAGCTGAATTTCACTGGAAAATAAAGCTATGGGGGTGGTGATAGTAGCATATTTAGTTTCTAATTAATTTCTGTCGAATAGTCTATTTGCCTGTTCCCTAAACCTACCCCATCAACCCCTAATCCACCCCTAATTCATCAAAATTCATCTATGGTTGAACTAGAGAAGATATATTTTTCTGTAAATTTAATAAATTACTGCTCTTGACGTGATCATCGGCAGAATCACGCAACCAACCCCTATTTCCCGTAATTTGCCCCTGATGCCCCGAAATGTGCATTTCGAGATCAAATGGCGATATTGCTACGATACTTTTTCCATGTTGAATTACTAAATTATTGTTGTCCAATGATGCTGTATATAAAATATAATGATATTCAGTCGATACTTGTAACTAACCTCTGTAAACATTCAGTCACGCCCCACCCTTAATCTGTTTGAAAATATTCAAATAAGTTTTTTTCGGTGTTATTTATCAAACGAGCTAATTATTGCTAATTGCTAATTATTGCTATTGCTAACGAACAAATTATTGCTAATTAATTATTGAGATCTATTCGAATTTTTATTGCTATCTCGTACTGCTTTTAATTGCCGCTAAATTTGGTAAATTGAAAATTATTGTCTTTTATTCAATTTTATCATATAAACTGACGTTTATTGACGTCAAATTGAACCTATAGTCATTGTTTATTTTATTTATTTAGACAGCAGATTAAAATGTTTTAATACGCTGCCTATTCGATTTTGCCGTATAAAGTGACGTTTTATATGTTTAAAATTGTTTTCATCTTTGTCAAGGTTGCGGCACTGAAGTTGTCATCTGTCAAATTTTCTCTTCAAAATTGGACTTACTCCGCTAAACGTCAGTTTATATATGGCAAAATTGAATAAAATATTGTAATACACTGGCGGATACAATGAACGTTTAACTCGCGATATTAACGCGCTTGCGGTGTTCATTTTATCCGCTTGTATAATAAATAACTATTATCATTTATAATATATTTGTATCTTAAAATGAATCATTCTGTATCTTCTATGAATATCTATGTTAAAATAATTGACCATTGTCTAATTCTATTTCACGGTCAAAACCTTTATGTAATTGTTGGGTATTTTTTGCTTTCTCATATCGGGTACCCATATAAGAGAAAGTATTGTTAGCGTGCTGATTTTCCGAATTTGGGTTATTGGCATTTCTGGACGTTTTGAGGTCCCCTGATTTCGAAAAACATGTTTTTGGAAACATGTCTGTGTGTATGTATGTTTGTATGTGTGTGTGTATGTATATATGTGTGTATGTGTGAATGTGGTCAACGTTTCCTCAGAAACTATAAACAGTGGAAAGTTAAAATTTTATAATTAGGCTGGGTCACCTGAAACCTTGAGACCACAAAAATTTCATCAGAATCAGTTAAGGGCAAAGGGCACTTTACTCCAACTTTTACTCAAAACTTTACTTTACTAAAATCTGGTACAACATTTTTTGTAAAACTTTGCATATGTACTTCACTATTCAATATTTATTGATTGCCGTTATCTTTATCTTGACTGATCTTCTGCGAAGGGCCCTTTACTCTTGTAAATTTTCAGCTTATCACAATTTTTCCAAAACGGCTTTACCGATTCTTACTAAATTTCAAATTGTAACTGACCCAACTATTGGCTACAATTTTTATTTGAAACATTTGGTTCTAAAAACTTCCTAAAAGGCACTTTACTAATTTTGCCATAAATATTTGGTCCGACCATATGAAAAAGTCTTACGATGTTACACCCGCCATTTTTTACATTTGGTAATGACGGATTTTTATATCATGTAGCTTCTGTATTTTTTTAAAGTTTTCCACTTGGTCCAAGGGCACTTTAAAAATTACGTTCAATAATGTAACGTAACGCAAACGACGATTTTATGATTTTACGATTTTTCTCTAGCGAGAAAAAGGGGTTAATCTGACTTAAGACTTAAGCTTTAAGATTATCCCCCTTTTCTCGTTAAGAGATGGAGCAATAAAATCATACTTTGCTTGAAAGTTGAGCAATTAAATATTAATAAAGAGACCAGGCTGCATTTAACGGAGATACATTTTTTACGATTTTTCTAATATTTCAGAGGTGAGTTTAACGCTAAGGATTGAAGGGGGTGGCTCTGAGATTGCTCTACTAGTCGCTATCGTCAGCAGTAAATTAGCAATGAAATATGCCGCGTGGTTTATGTATATATCTCCTTCGGTTCCGAGCATACAGGTGTGAGTGATGTGGCTTAAGTGTTAAGTCAGATTATCCCCTTTTCCTCGCTAAGGGATGCAACATTAAAAACATACTTTGCTTGAAAGTTGAGAAATTAAATAGTAATAAAGAGCCCAGGCTGTATTTAACGGCAATTAATTTTTTTGCGATTTTTCTAATATTTCGGAGGTGACTTCAATGCTAAGGGTTGAAGGGGTGGTTCTGGGATTGCGCTACTAGTCACTATCTGCAGCAATAAATTAGTAATAAAATATGCCGCGTGGTTAATATCTGTATCTCCTGCGGTTCCGGAGATGCCGGTGTGGATGATGTGGCTTAAGTCTTAAGTCAGATTATCCCCTTTTTCTCGCTGAGGGGTGGAGCAATAAAATCGTGGTTTGCGTAATAAATTAGCAATAAACTATGAGCCTGTAGTAAATGCTGACTTATGAAGTGGATGACCTGTCTTAGTACTAATTTTTCATAATTATTATAGTTAATAAGGTTTTCTGAAAACGCCGGTTGTGTAGTCAGAATCGACAGAAATGGCAAAATAGAACAATAACATGAAAACAGGGTAAAACCCACAAGAATTTGAATTTCAGACGAAAAATGCAGGCACCAGGAATTTGCCTAACTATCGGGTTTCTATTTATTATCTGTCACATAAAAACTACGCCTGTAATGGTTATTTCGTGCCCTGAATTCCCCGTCGGGAGTATAGAAATTGCAATGAATGATATAACTTTATCGCATGTTCCTCGGAAAATTTGGCTTGTCGTAAGAAATATGTAACAGCGCAGCGTTTCGAAATTCCATAAGGATTCTGGGTAATCTGATTCCGATCTGGATAGGTGCAACCTTTTTTAAGGAATGCAATATGTATTTTACTTCGATTTCCAGGGGATTTCGACTTTTCGTATCGCAGGCAATTCCGAGCGGAATGCACCGGGGACGTATTGATTCGTCCCATCCCAATACATTTCAATAAAGCAGTTAAGACATTTCCTGGCGCAGAAGTTATGAAATACAAATTACAGTAAGCGAACGTAATTACAATAGCGAAATACTTGTAAATTATTGGATGGTGCGCATTAAGTCGGAAACGAACGGGAATACCTGCAAAGCATAAATTCCAAAATGGTAATTCTAATATGTCTCTTTCGCCCCGCTGAAGCACTGTCTTCCCCTTTCCCCGTTTCTCTCTTCCTACCGCGATAAATTACGTTTCGGAAATACGTACATACACACATACATATACCGGAGAATTCTTTAGAATTTGCCCGGTTCGATATATCACGATCACTTCGGATAGTACTTGTTCCTGTATGTTCTTCAGAAATATTTATTTGAGAAATGTTTCAACTACCTAAAAGTAGGAACGAAAAATGGCACTGCGAGATTGTAAATCACAACGACAAAAGACTGTGACAAGCAGCTGCCTTATTGAATTATACTTCCAGAATTGGTTTCTTACAAGGTTGATCAAAAAGTAAAAAGGGGTTACAAATATCGTTGAAAGTGATTATTAAAACTACAAACTGATTCTAATTTCCTTTCCACTCAAGAAGCCCTTTAAACTTCGTTTGAAATAATTTTTAGATGACAAGAGTTACTAGGCTATGTTCTACTACGCCAGTATCTTTGCCCTATTTTCAGAAAATTACACTTAAATCTGCTTAGTGCGATCGCAACCTCTTATCACCTTAGTAGGCGAATCAAATTAGATTTTTTTTGTTAAAAACTGTGTAGACGGGTTTGACAATTGGAAAACGTAATTTGAGTTATTATAGGCAGCCTCTCATCTAGAGATTCATCAATTTTTTAGTGGAACCATTATCAAATTAACAATTAAAGTGCCAAAATCCCTCTTTTATTTATAACTCCAAATGTCTTAGATTTAAACGTTTGCGGTCAACAGTGAGCTTTTAGAAAAAACAATTATCTTTAAAATAAGAATTTCTAAATTAAAATTGCACTGTAACTAAAAAAGTTATTGCAAAAAAGGGGGCAAAATGGCTATTTTTAAATATTGTTAATAACTTTTTAATTAGTTGTTCGAATTAATTGAAATGTTTATAATTTGTGAGTTGTGTACTTTATAAGTATGCAAAAGATGGGCTCGATCGGTTGAGTAGTTTTTGCAAAATTCTAATTGTTTATCCCGTTTCTTGAAAAAATCAACAATTTCTAAGTCCTGTCCAGTCGATTTTTCTAAATGGATCTTAACAAACTTGGGCTCATCCTCTTCGTGAAGACTTATGTTAACGTTCTATGTAAAAAAACAATAAATTTTGTAATGCTTATTTATAAAAAAGGCTTAACAAAAAGTATAGGTTTTTAAGCTTATAAACATTTACAATAACTTGGTTGGTTTTTGTTCAAACTTTATGGCAATGATTTATTCGAAAAGCTGATTCAAAAATAGGCATTTTAAAAGAAAAAATAAAGCCCCACAACCTTTGTGAGCCAAGATAGCCCTTTTTTTTAAAAAAAATTCACCGTCTTTACAATCATTAATATTAAAGGCTGAAAATAACAAGGTTTTTAGAAGAAGAGTTGAAGTTTCCAATGGCACTTTCAGCATTTAAAAAAAACGAATATTGTTTAACGGAGAGCATTATAAAGAGAGAGTAATTGCGCGTTGATCACTTTCCTGCTCGGAGTCCACGGAGTGGGGGAAGCGGACTGGGCGCTTGGCACAGTTCTCCTGAAAAGTGAGAGCGCGGCTTCAAATCGGACCGCTCGAAAAAAAGACTTTATCTCGGGTTCTATTTGACCAAAATTGCTCATTCTTTTTTTAAACTGGGATACAATGAAGAAACAATAACAATTAACATACTTTCTGACACAAAATTACTTTATCCAAAGACGCCAAAGATTATGATTACTTTAAATGTTTTTATATACTCTAATTATAGTACATCAATTTGTATATATTTTTATTAATTATTGTTTAATAATCACACCTATAAATAAACGTTATTTATGCATTGTTATCATTATATAATCTATAATCTTCTGAGCTTTTATCACACATCAAGTAGGTTACGCCAGAAAGTATTTTTTGAATCAGCTTTTCGAATAAATCATTGCCATAAAGTTTGAACAAAGACCAACCAAGTTATTATAAATGTTTATAAGCTTAAAAACCTATACTTTTTGTTAAGCCTGTTTTTATAAATAAGCATTACAAAATTTATTGTTTTTTTACATAGGACGTTAATATTAGTCTTTACGAAGAGGATGAGACCAAGTTTGTTAAGATCCATTTAGAAAAAAAATTTAGAAAATTGTTGATTTTTTCAAGAAACGGGATAAACAATTAGAATTTTGCATAAACTACTAGACCGATAGAGCCCATCTTTTGCATACTTGTAAAGTACATTACAACTCACAAATTGTAAACATTTCACTTAATTCGAATAACTAATTAAAAAGTTATTAACAATATTTAAAAATAGCCATTTTGCCTCCTTTTTTGCAATAACTTTTTTATTTATAGTGCAATTTTAATTTAGAAAGTCTTATTTTAAAGATAATTGTTTTCTCTAAAAGTTCACTGTTGACCGCAAACGTCTAAATCTAAGACATTTGGAGTTATAAATAAAAGAGTGATTTTGGCACTTTAATTGTTAATTTGATAATGGTTCCACTAAAAAATTGATGAATCTCTAGATGAGGGGCTTCTTGTAATAGCTCAAACTACCTTTTCCAACTGCCAAATCCGTCTACACAGTTTTTTACGAAAACACGTCTTTTCTTTCTAATTTGATTCGACTATAGTTGGATTGTACGGATTATACAGTACAACAGTATGAGAAACAATACCACATTAAAGACACAAAGTGTCCAGGACTATATGAGATACATAGGGCGCCGCCATCGGAAAGACCAGTTGGATCGGGTAACAGTATGAACCAAACGACCAGCAAGGAAGTCACCTAATGGTTGGTATGTCTGGATATTGTTTGCCAAGAGAACAGGAAGATAATTAGGTTATGGCGATACTTTATAACTATTATATTCCCACATTTTTTAAACTCATCTACTTTCAAAGTCTTATAAATATGTGAAGAGTATGTTACCAGAAAATAAGCATCACTATTGAAGAACCATATGAATTGCACAACAAAATACCGTTAGTAAATCCCGTTGTACGAAATTTCCAGTTTTCCTCGAAATATTCCAAAAATATCCAACTGCTTCCTAAATATTTAAAGACCAGATACTAAGGACAGTAACTGATACTTTCTTTGCGTCATGAATGCACTTGAAAGATTTCCTCTTTCTCATCCCCGATATCGATTCATGTCCCTCCTTCTCGTGTTCCTTTTGTTGTACTCGCATTGTAAACTAAAGTGCGCGTTTTTAGGTCCCAAACTACCGATAATGGAGGGCTCCTTTGAAGCGAACGTTTCAACTCGTACAAACGACACTCCTTCAGTCAGTGGCGTATTAACCCAGCTCCGGGCCTGTGTTCCAAATATTTCCGTTGCACAAAATGATATTTTTTTTTAAATTTCCCCCCCAACGACCGGGCCCCTAACGGGGCCCGGGCCTGTGTTCCCGGAACACACGGAACACTGCTAGATACGCCACTGCCTTCAGTAAAGAGACTAGTAAAGCGGGTGCGTTATGACAGATGTTATTCACGAGGATGAACTTTGCGACGGTAGCAAACCGCAGAAATCGTAGAAGTTTCGGGGAAGATTCGAAATGCCACGCACGTTGGAAAATATCATTTTAGGGTAGTGTTCGTCGTTTCGTGATATTAAGAAAACTGCCTCAAAGAGGACCGGAGAGTTTGGGTGTGTTGGGTTAAATCTGGATGAATACGTAATTGAATTCAAATTGTTTCGCCGCTTTTTAAGGGGGGTGCCTTTTTATGGTGTGAACTTCGCCCCGAATTCAATTTCTCAATTATTCATGTGAACAAATTTGATATTTTGTTCGTTCTGGAAGAAACGATGACTAATCCAATTTTTGAACTTTTAAGGGCGGCTTTTACCCCCTGCAAACGTTTATCGATAAAAATACGTGCCATTTATTTTTTCTTCCTTGGAATGTGTAGGTTTTAACATAATGAGAGAGGGATCCCGTTGAATGGTCTATTTTTATCGAATGGTATCGAAGAGTTTTAACTTTTAGGTCTTTTATTATCAACAATGTTGGTCGTTTTCCTGTATCGTGTCGTGTCGTGTTTTTGTGATCGTTTTTAATATTAGTAGAACAACCGGGAATGATGTCACAATGTCACTTTTGAATTCTAATTGGGAGTATTTAAGTGGTAGTCTATCCACGACGACTTTCCCACTTCTCTTCGTATATAATAATGTCAAATAGCTGATGTAAAGTAAAAATAATAACTAATATATGAAAAAAATTTATTAAAAATAAAAACACAAAAATTATTATTAAATCTGTACAAGGTTATTGGTTATAAATTAACCACCCCATTAACTTTTTTCTTGTTGGAAGTGCAAAAGCAGTTGAATACAATAGGTATATTCTTTAACCTAAATTTTGGTTTATACAGGGTGTTTACTTTTTCAATATCACTAGATGTCTACATCCTTCTTTCCTGATTCTACCGATGTATGGGTTGAAGGCGCTATCGTATTTATTTTTTGGTTTATTTCGCTTTATAAATTAATTTTTTTAGGTGTACTATGTTTGATGAAACGGCATTCCTTTTCAATATTTGACAGATTTGACAATTTTTTGAGTATTTTAATGTTATTAATGGTTTTATAATGGAGCGACCATACAGGTCACTGGACATACTGGACAGGATCAGTTTTAACCAAAACGAATCCATAAAATGGAAACTTGGGGAAGAAATTTCACTTTTTACTTAGATCTAATAACTCTTAATAATTTAAGAAGATACGGGTTTTGTGTGTTAAATACCTAATGGTGGCCATTTTGAGCAGTTTTTATGAAGATTACAAAATTTATATTGCTAATTTGTGAGTCACAACCTACCATAAACTAATAAATTTTAATTACACCTACACGTCCGTCCAAACTTTTTAATTACAGTAATTTTGCAAACGTAATAAACTAAAAAGTAAATGAGATAAACCCATTTACATACATATGTTATATATGCATATATATTTGCACATTGAAAAATGATTTAGAAGGAAATGTAAAATTATACGGGATGTTCCGTTTAAAATTTTTAATTTGATAGATGTGATAGAAAAAGTGTTTCGCCCTGTATAAACGAATATTATAACAATTTAATTAGAATGATATTTCTTATTTATTTAACTTTCATTTTACATTTCCATCAGGAACACAGTTAAGAAGATGGGCAATGTATACTTTTCTTACTTACAACAAGACTTTTCTTTGAATTGAAAGTTGTAAAATTACTGCCAATTTAACTATATCAACTGAGAGATTTAACTGTGGAATAATGACAATAAACAACTGATGTTCCATGGCAATTGGTTGGATATGATCCAAAACCATAAATTTCCCGTTTTGTAACAAAAATTTTTCTTACTGTAAAAATTGTAGAAGTTTCATTGATGAAGTGGTTTAGCTCAATATACTTAAGTCTTGGAGACGTTAACTTGTCGTCAAGCAAGTCCATGTCATGAAAATAGTTTCGATAACAATGAATTTACATTTTCTGCCGTTGTAATAAACTTCTTCGTTACACTAAGATTATGAAGACCCCGCAAATAGAATGGTTTGCCTTTATGTAGTTGCACCATATGAAATCTTAACGTAACTTAAACAACTGGCGTACCAATGATTGTATTAGTCGCATCTTGTGAAAACTTCACATAACCGTCAAACAGTAGTCTATCAATGAAACTAGGTTTTATAATATCTAAATATGCATTTTCTATCGTTGTAACAGAAGCTTTTCTTCACACTAAAACTAAGGCAGTTTCGCCATTATATTGGTTTAACTTTATGCAGTTACATCTTTAATGTTTTTTAATTTACAGTTAATGAAAGTAGGTTCTAGAAGACCCAAATCTGCACTTTCTATCCTTGTACTTCATTACACTAAGATTTAGAAAATCTCATCAAGAGATTGGTTTTACTTTACGTAGTCACATCGTTTAGAAACATAACGTAACGCCCAACAAATGGTGGTCAATAGAAGTATGATCTATAAGACCTACCCTCGCGATAAATGAATTTTATAACCTTCTCTTCTTCGAGGTACTTGATCTTTAGATTTATTACCAGACTATTAGCACCATCCTTCTGACCGCCCGCACGCGACCTTACAATGGGCAGTACTGGGTATTTTTGCAATTTTTGCAGTACAAGCTTAAAGAGCGCCCATTACGAGCGGTTCGCAGATCGCAAATGTGTCCTTATTAACGACGTAACAAAGGGATGGTCGGTCGGAGAGAATATTTTCTTGGAGAACGAGTAGTTATCTGGAGTACTTTTCATTTACTGCAATGATATTAAAAAAATCTTTGTGTTAACTTTTGGCCACGATAAGCTGGTATAAGGTAAATTGAAAGGACTGTCAGGTCGAATATCCTTGCCGTGCTATTAAACGGTTGGGTTATTTGGATTATATTTTCAGTATTCATGTTAACAGCCAAACATTCACATATCGAAAATGTTTCGTCCGTGGGTGTCTGATAACAGTGAGAATTTAAACAGTAGTTACAGTAGTGAACTAGATGCGGCAAATAATAGCGATTTTGAAATTTCGGACAATAGTGCTAGTGAAGTTGAAGCATGCCCACGTGAGAGAAAACATTTATCATATTGGTCACTACTAAAAGATAAAATAAGACATAATAATCAAAATCCGAATGTCAGTAACGATATCATAAACGTAATTGAAGAACAGTGTAAAATAATAACGGCAGACGAATGGTCTGCATGTATAAGTCATACACTTTCCAAAGGGAATGAATATAAAACACTTTGGGCACCTGTTCCAAAACTCATTATTCCTATCGGGAATGAAGATATCTACGTCTGACGAATAATAATTAAAATTAATCAAACGCAATGGTAAAATGGTATCATCCAATCACAACCATATTTTCTATATGTTTTTGATCTGATAAACATTTTTCGCAACATTCGTAGAATACTATTTATATATAATTACTGTTCATAAAACAAAATATACCTTATTTCAATTCTATTTTATAATTTTTTTCAATACGCCCCTTCATTTACCTTTTTCTCGGAGAGCTGCTCGAAATTCGGCGGCAAAATACCTACAATAAAAGCATTAAGATACAATAGACCCTTAACTTCTTGCTATAAGCCGGTGCGTCATAAAATTCATTTATCGCGAGGGTAGGTATACTTCTGTACACTAAGAATAAGGAAGTCCCAAATAAACTATATACAGTGCATTATTTTTGGAACTTAACGTAACATAAAACAACCGGCAGTCCATGAAAGTAGGTTTTATTGGAACTCAATCTGCACTTTGCCGTAATGAACCTAATGTAATGCCCGTAATGCCTTTTATTAGAATTATCAACGTCCCGCCATTAGATTGGTTCAGCTTTACATAGTGACATTTTATGGAAGCTCACCCTCACTTAACCGAAAATCCATGATAGTTGCTGTATAAGACTGCAATCTGCAATTTTGATTGGTGCAACATTAACTTCCATTTTTCATTAAGTCCCGCCGATAGGGGGCATAAATTGTACATCGTTACAATTTACTCTTAATCTGTACTGGAACTATTAGGGCTGTGTGCGAACCGAAAACGATAACACCAACTACACAAACATTGAAAGAGGAGTCCGTCAGTGATGCGTCCTATCTCCATTGCTTTTTATCGTTTACCCAAAACATATAATCAGATCGTCGTAAGACGAACGCCATGAAGGCGCCAAGATAAACGGTATAGTAATCAACAGTGTAAGAGACGCGAATGACACGGTGATAGTGGCAGAATCTGAAGAACACTTGCAACTCTTAATGAATACACGGACAGAATAGAGTCATCTGATGGGTCTAGAAATAAATACGAATAAAATTAAAACCGTGGTGTTTAAAAGAAGTCAACTGCAGACAACACCAATCAAATATCATAATAAACGGGGTGACTATGAAAAACGTACAAAGCTATATTTATTTGGGCAGGGAGACAAACAGTCACGTGGACCACTCTAAAGAAGTTAGAAGGAGGATCGATATAGTACGTAAGGTAGTAGTAAAATTCTATGTAATATAAAACTATCAATGACAACTATATTAAGAACCCTAAAGTGTTACCTTTGGTCCTTGTTACTTTACGGATACGAGACGTGCACAATCACACAAGAAGACGTCAAAAAACTGAATGTATTCGAGATGTGGTTGTACAGACAAATGCTAGGTATTAAGTGAACAAGCAGATCAACTAATGAGCAAGTGCTAACAGAAATACATACATGACCACATCTAATTATTGCCATCAAATTTAGAAAGACTGCTTGTCTAAGCCATATAATGCACCATAAAGAATTTGGACAACTACAATTGATACTGGAAGGAAAAATAGAGGAGAGACGATGCATCGGAAGGAAAAATAAGTCATGACTCCGTAATATTAGAGACTGTACCAACACAAATGGAAATCCACTGTTACACCAAGCTCAGTTGGATTTGTCGTAGTAGTCACCAATCTCGATCGAGACGGCACTTAGGAGGAGGAAAATAATTTATGCAACCTTAACACATCATCAAAATTCTGGCATTACATGTCAGTTGGACCGATAGAAAACAGCCAGTGGAGAGTTATGTCTTATATAAATTTAATGTAACGTTAGCGTTTCCTGACAATTTGATTTGTAGGATCCAAAATCTACACTTCTCCTCGTCAAACAAAATGTTTTTGTATCAATAAAGGCGGAAACAGACTATTGTCACCTCACGTGAGCGCATATGAGCTTCTCACGACCTCCCGGTCTCGGATGTACAACGTGATATCATGCCTAGAATCACACTTATGTCATGTTTATAATGTCATGCTCATGTTTGTCAGTTTTGGTAGATATCTAGCATTGCATTTGTTATAATGGAGAGTGAAAGTGCAACAAGTTCTTCTGATTGGGAAGAGGAACTGGAAGCTGTTGCAGCTTTTATACGTGTCCATGAAGAAAGTAGAAAATCGAAGAGGTTGTGGATTCATGAAATTAATAGAAGAAGTGAAATTTTGGGCCAGTTTCATAAATTAGTGCCAGAATTACGAAAACATCCGAAACGCGATATGCGTGCAATGTATGGTTGTATAAAAATTCATATTCTCGCACTTTTTCAATCAATATTTCTTCCATTGTAGCAAAAATCAAGTATCTAAACACTACAAATTGTAAACAAAGCTGCTCACGTGAGCTACAAATATGTAAATAGACAGAAATATAAAAACGTACACTCACGTGAGACGTGGATGATATAGCGTGATACGCGTGAGGTGACCTCAGTCTGGTTCTAATACATTTAAATACAACGTGATCAAAAATGACTGTTTGGGTTGGCAATGCTGAATTTCATTTTAAATGATACAACTGGTAATTTGAATTTGCTATTTAGAATTCAAATTTCTGGTATTCTTTTCAAATTTATTTATTTAAAATGGTTTTCACGTTACAACACGAAATTTTCATTGGAATGGCGTACTTTCGAAGCGGGATTTATAACCCAATTACTGGTTGGCAGTACTCTCTCGAAGCGACATACCAGCAATTTCAGGAGTTGTTTCCGGAGACTTTGGTCACTTTTGCTGTCTTTCTGCAACATTGCATGCGAGTAGTTGAACGTTATTTAAACACAGGGAGCGTAAGCAAACAAAAATCAACTGGTAGACCTTCTACTCTAAACGAGAAAGTTGTCGAGGATATCAGAACTCGAACGCAAAGAAGTCCTCCCAAATCCTTAAGAAAGCTCTCCCTTCAAACAGGTTTGGTCCTTATGCCTCCGATTCAACCAATTTTCATTCTTACCCATAAGACTTCCACTTTTCCATGTTGTTCTAATTCACGGTTTTATAGGTTTATCATATGGAAGTTGCTCCACTGTGCTTAAAAATAAATTAAAGTACCATCCTTACAAAACTTCCATCGTCCAGTCATTAACAATTGGTTCAATGACATATTAAATAATAATGATATCCTTGACAATACCTTCTTTTCCGACGAAGCCTGGTTTCATCTCAACGGCTATGTGAATAAACAAAATTACAGAATTTGGTCAGGTTAAAATCATTACGCCATCAGAGAGACACATTTGCACCCGGTTAAAGTTGGTGTTTGGTTGGCAGTCTCAAGGACGCGGGTGTATGGGCTGATATTTTTTAATTTTACCATTAATTCGGAGAGATATATCCAACACCTTTTGGGGCCTTTTATAAACCAATTAACAGACGAAGAGCGTCAAATTGGATATTTCCAACAAGACTCTGCAAGGGCACATACGGCTCGTGCTACTATGGGATATTTAAGAGAGAATTTTGGCGACAGAGTAATTAGTCAGGGCATTTGGCCAAGCAGGTCAAGATCTCACTCCATTAGATTTTTCGTTATTTGGGCTCTTGAAGGACAATGTCTTTAGGAACATATTGCATACTGAAGAAGAGCTGTGAGAGGCAATAGTTCATGAAGTGGCCCACATTACCCGCCCATATGCTGGTGAATATCTTCGAGAGCCTAAAAAGAAGAGTTAATTTATGTCTGGACCAAAATGGGGGGGCACTTTGAGCATTACCTTTAGCTGTTTAATTAATTCATTTTTCTGTATTTCGAGTTTCATTTTTTAAGCGTTAATTTTTATTCACATAACCTACAATCTTATCGCTGATTGTTATGTCGAATTTTTGTCAAATAAACATATCTGGTTGTTGCGTTGCAAACCCTTAGGCAAAAAAAACCTCCAGGTAGGATTGCCAACTCAAACAGTCATTCTTGATCACCCAATACTATGTGAAATAATACTCCGCACTTTTTACCCGTGACGTGAGTTAACGTGGCAGCACGTGAGCTCACGTGTGGTGACAATAGTCTCTTTCCGCTTTAAATCCAATCCATGAGTATAAGTAGGAAATTTTGCGTAGTTTATAGTTCAAATTTTATAGTTAACATTAAGAGAACTAGGTAATATAGATTTTGCAAATCATTAATGATGAAATGTTTCCTTCGATAACAATATTCTTAGATGTATTTTCCACGTTATGCGTGAAGCATATTCTATCGATCTTCTTAGAGGAAAATAATTTCACAATCGCTTTGAAATGTTTCGGGAATTTCTTGCCGTGGGGTATTAAATAACGATGTGATTTTAATTTAACAAATTTCAGATTCCGTTTGATCAAAAGCTTTCAGATTATTTGCCCCGCTCCGAAGTGGAAGGTCGTGACATTTGACCCATAAATCCGACAGTTGTCGATGTCTCCAGCTCGCTCCGAGAACTTAAGGTACATCGCCGTTTATTTATACTAGTTCCTTCAGAGTTGTTTGTTTAGCGAGAACTGCCAAGCTTCAATCCCTCGAACAAGTCGACGGACGTTTCTGCATCACTTGAATTTTTTATTAAAACCGCCCCGAGATGCGTATCTGCGAGGGGAGAACAGCTGGGAGATCCCCTCCCGTCTGGATGGCTTTTTCCCCATCGATTTTCCGCGATATCCGGACGGTAAATGCGACAACGCCGCTACAACGTGGCGTGTACGGAGCACATTGTAGAGACTCTCGCCTTGTGGTGACGAGTACTAGGTCGATCGATTAGTCGCATGGACCGTGGACCACCCCTCGCGTCCCTCAAACCCGCCCCCGTTTTTCCATTCCGCTACCCCCACTACGAGTGTCGCGCTCGCCCCCACCTCTCTCCGTCCACATGGAAGGATTTCATCTGATATTCAGACGGAGGGTAGGTTCGGCCTAGGAACTGGAAGGTGCATACAGAGGGATTTCCGAAATTAATCACAATTTATAATTAAATTGAATGTACTATAAATTTATCGTTAGTGTAGTAGGTGTTCCATTTTACGGTGTTTTCACAACTCACTACTTCACAATTCAATTAGCGAATTGCTATCTGGATTGCGTAACGTTTCTGGTTGTGTCCAGTCTCAAACATTTTTGTAAGTTCTTAACAGTCCTCGGTCAATTTGGAAAATTAACAGGCTCTTCTTGAGCTGTCGTCCTTTTCAACTAAGATCTACTTCTTCGAATTGTTGTTCTAGTCCTGTCCAATTCTACCTTCAATCTCAATCAGCAATCGTTTTCCTCCTAAACTGCAGTTTCTATCAATCTAAATCTATTTCTTTAAATTTTGCTGCTAATGCTGTTCCAATGTTTTCAAATCCATCAATCAATTAACTTGGAAGGTTAGCAATTATCTTCCTCTTTAGCTACAATTTCCATTAATCAAAATCGACTTATTTTCGTCCCGACGTCTACTTTCTGACACGCTTCAATAAAGATTATTTTTGTAAATCCATGTCTAGCCTCAATGGCAATTTGAACAATAGATCTTCCTCCTACGGTGCAGTCTACATCAAGATTTATACGCTTTTAGTTCCGTGTAATAACTTTTTTACCGCAATATTTTTTGTTTGTTTGGCCGCCCTCAATCGATTTGTAAAGTTGCCAATCATGTTCTCTGTAATACCTACTTCATCTACATCTACATCAATCAAGGTTCGCTATGCTGGATTGTTCTGCTAAGCCGGTCCGATCTGTAACATGTTTTCCGTTTTAGTAATTAGCTTATATGAATATGGAATATTAGCAAACATCTCCTGGAAGGGCGGCAGGTGCGAACTACGGTCCTCTGCTTCGAGGGTGGTGTGGCACGGACGTAACGTCAAACCGGCAGCGGCACAGCGGTACTCAATGACTGATCCCTGGTCGCTCTGATCGTTCGGTATAAGTACCGAAATATTGTTTTGTTTTTTCATGTACCGCGTGCTATGCTTTGGATTACGTACCTTGCCCGAAGGTTTTATGTCGAGGACGCCCCGTGCTGATTTGACTCAACCCAGCTGCGACCTGACCTGGATTCGCTAATTGGGGTCGCTTCGCGACAATAATTTGTTTTACTATCGAGAGTTTCATCACCCGGTATTTCACAAATTAATCGAATCCAGACTAGCATTCACAGGACTTTTCTCATTATTTTTACTCACTACACACTCCAAATTTGTTACATCCTGTATATAAGATTTCCGGCAGTTCCGCTTGGCGGAGTTAGTTTTTGTTATTAACCAAATGAGTCATTATGAAAAACTTATTTTGCAACTATTTTACACCTTTTATGATTTATTCAAAACATCTTTACAAATTCGCAAAAGAAGTAGCCATAGAAATTCGTACGAAGTGAAATGTTACCTTTACACCACCAGTAATAAGTAGTGGAACAGAACATCGTTATAGACTTTCCAATTAAAACGCCGGAAATGATTCAAAACGTTCTTGCACCTACATTTTTTTAGAGTAAAAACGTCATTAGTTTTTCATGTTTAATTTTGAACTCGCAGTTCATTATGATTTCGTCTTCAGTTTTAAATGTATTACATTTGCACTTATCGCTCGTGTCACGCTCGATCTGTAACGAGATAATTTCGTTATAATAGCAAAGTTAAGTACCACTAATAGCGTCCATAAAAGTAGCAGACATTATATTTAGCAAAATCCAGCATTAATGGCAAACAAGCAGGAAAGGTTGGCTCTTATATCAGTTCTCAACTTTAGACCTCCATTTAATTACAACGCGTGTTTGCAGCTATTTGAATTGATTTACGTTTCAAGTTAAATTCCTCTTGGAAATTTCATGCGCTTGCAGCTCTACCTCAAAAGTATTCTCGAGACGACTTTGAGGTCCTCATATCCCGGGCGAACTCGATATCACAAATATTATTGTTTCTGCCTCTGAAGTTTGTTAACCATAAAAGAGAACAAAATGTGTACTTGCAACATCGTCAATTTCTTCTAACCACTGTGTTCACTTCTATGATTTCCAAGTTTGTTTCAGTTAATGAAGAAGAACAAAATGGTTCTTCAGAAATAACAGTAGCATTAAAAGGCAGTTATTTCAGCCGAAATCTGCCATTGCTGCTAAATAACGAATATAATTACAAAAAATGTTATGTTCGTTCCCAATTAATTAAAAACTTGGACGTTATTAGACCATTTATCATTTCTATCTGTCCTGGAAGTTGCCCGCCTTTGCTGTCAACACGACATACATACTTGAAGAGATGATATTAAAAATATTAGCAAAAGTTAATTACGATATTCTAGGAAATCATATTTTCTAATAGACTCAAAAATACCAACCATTATAAGAAAACTGCTTATACCTTTCTGTCCCTCTGCGAAAATGTGTATCAATGAGTGTCTGAGAAAGTCATGATAACTCTGTAGTGAGTTAAAAGGGCCATAATACTATTCGAAATAGTTTTCCATAAAAGCTTGTAAAAAAGAATAGTACCTTTTCCGTCTTGCCCTTGTACGGAACTCCATGTCGTTTACGCTGATAATACTGAGCTGAAAAACTAATAAGAATAATAATTTCAACAAAACTGAACCAGATGATATGTAACTATTATATAACTATTATAATATATACTATACTAATATACTAAAATATATTATATAAAATATAGTATAACATAACTACTCGACCGTATTTTTCTAGTTGTAAACTAGATGTATACTATTGTAAAACTATAAATTGGATGGAACAAGACGGAGAAAAGACAAAAAATTGTATACTAGATTATTGTATTGTGTTAAGTAAGTGTATTATTATAACACTTACTTGTTATTGTATTGTAGTTTAGATGTAAGTGTCACAAATGCAAGAAACTCCTGGGTTACTCAATGCTATATAGGAATCATAGAAATCTCTAATAAAATTCTAGTTTATGGTTAAACATATGTTTTAAGCTTTACTACTAATTGTTTAACAAAACAAAAAATAATACTTCTGCAGTTAGAAAATAATCAAAAAGAAATTGTTCTTAATCTTCAGATAATGTTACACTCGTTAAACTTAAAAAAATTGTATTATAGGTATTCAGTGTTTTGTTATAAATTGTCACATCAAAAATGTGAACAGAGAGTTAATTATCACTAATATCTTTGGTTATCATTGTCGTTACGATAATTTAGACCAACGTAAGTTAGACGAGTATTTGGCACACATTTAACGTAGGTCTATTACTTGAAATGTCTGCCATAGAATCCAGCTTTCTCCTGGTACGCTGTTAGAATATGTTTCGTAACAACCCAAACATTGTATATCGTATATATAGTCTGACTGTTGTATTAAATGGATGTTTAATAAAATGGACCCTCTTCTGGGTATGTAGTCAAAGAGTCTTTAAAAGAAAAGCAATTTTCTAATTAGCCTACCTTTCGGAGGTGTTTTCCTTCTTCCTAAGAGGAAATCACTCGCTTCTTAGACTTAGCTTCGTTTCTAGCTTTTTGGGAAAAAGCAAGTATCAAATTGATTACAAGTAATAATACAAATACATATGTAGATACTTGACTAAATAATAGTCATAACTCCACTGTATTGATGTATTAAGGTTATAGAGATAATTAACGTATAAGCTTTTCAGACTTAATTTTTGACAGCTCGGGTTAATCACCGATTGTCTTTGTTCTTAATTAGGCTTAAGGGATTTAAGAACCATTGATGGGTGTTGTTCAATCAACGAGAAAATCCGATTTTTCAAATTTCGGCGAAAACAATATTGGCGCATTCGCCATTTGTGTTAAAGTACGGGAAAATAAGCAAGGCAGTCTTTTGGAGCTGTGGCTGTGACGTAGTACTCCAGTCATCAACGGTAAAATACCTTATTACTGTGGAATTTTGGGAAACAAGGTCGATTTCTTTGAAAATTGGGATTTAGGTAGTATTTGTAACGTTCTTCAAAGTTGAACTTGTGCCGAAGTGTGTATTTTCCTTACGGGTGGAAACCACCCCTTCTAAGGGGTAAGAAATTTTTTAATCAAAATAAGCCGGAAAATTGGTAGATTGACCAATTCTAAGTAACTTTTGTTCTATAAAGTTTTTTTGGAAAGTTGATATTTTTCGAGTTATTCACGATTGAAACTACACATTTTTGATTGAAAAAACGAATGTTTTTGACCGTTTTTCACCAATACCTTGAAAATCTCTCATTTTATCGAAAAAACAGTCAATACAAAAATGTAGCTAATAAAAAAACAAAGAGACTTGTTTTTGAATGAGCTCTATAAACCTAATTAAGGGTTGTTAATAGTTTTCCCTAAAAGCTTGTAAAAAAGAATAGTACCTTTTCCGTCTTGCCCTTGTAAAGAAATCCCTGTCGTTCACGCTAATATTAGGTACTCAACTGAAAAACTAATAAGAATAATAATTTCAAGAAAACTGAACCAAATTATATGTAACTATTATATAACTATTATAATATATACTATACTAATATACCAATATATAATATATAAAATATAGTATAATATAAGTATTCGGCCGTATTTTTCTAGTTTTGTGTAAAACTATAAATTGGATAGAACAAGACGGAGAAGAGACAAAAAATTGCATATTAGATTATTGTATTGTGTTAAGTAAGTGTAATGTATTATTGTGTATTTTGTTTAGATGTAATTGTCACATATGCAAGAAAATCCTGGGTTACTCAAAGCTATATAGCAATCATAGAAATCTCTAATAATATTGTAGTTTATGGTTAAACACATATTTCAATCTTTACTACTAATTATTTAACAAAACAAAAAATAATATTTCTCCAGTTAGAAAATGATCAAAAAGAAATTTTTCAGAATCTTCAGATATTGTGTTGAACTTAAAAAAAATTGTATTATAAGGTATTCAGTGTTTTGTTATAAATTGCCACATCAAAAATGTGAACAGAGGGTTAATTATCACTAATATCTTTGATTATCATCCAAGAGCGGATTATATGTAAAACAAAAATAGGAAAATATGTACATAAATATGTAACGATTTTCCGAAATATATGTAAATATTTGCTAAAAGTATGTATTATAAAAAGAATTAACCACTAATGACGGAAGGTTGTCCAGGCTGTCGAAGTTGGCCCTGTTCTTAAGTATCCGAAGAAAACACTAAGTCTTCGCCAACAATTTTTTTTTTTTTTGCCAAAATTTGTTGGCGAAGACTTAGTGTTTTCTTCGGATACTTAATTAACCACTAAGTGCTTTTCAAAATATTCTACAGTAAAATTTTGACGCTTATCGGCAAACATGTGGTTGTACAAAGAAAAGCTTCTCTCAACATCTACCGAGGTTATCGGGGCATATTTTAATTTCGGCAACAAGATTTCACTGAAACTAGTCTCTACATCAGAATTCTCCTCAAAAATATTTGAAATATTTTGAATAGTTTTGAACCCATTATTTTCCAAAACTTGATTTAATTTGTTCAAAACTATTTTACCAATTTTTCCGTTTACTTTTTCGCATTCTCTGAAAATTTTCTATTATTTCAACAGAATCAAGGATTATGACATGTCCTTAATCTGTTTGCATCAATGCTACACTCTCCACAAAAACGAAATACCAAGAAATAATAAGGGACACCTAAGACCCTACTTAACGCACAGTTACACTGTGCTTAACAGTAGGTAAGGTAATGGTTTTAAAAGGAGAATGATAAAATAACAATAACAATAAGAACGATTATTTTAGATAAAAAAGATGAAATCATGTAAATATATGTCTCGATATTTTAAATATGTAATTATATGAAACTTTGATGAAAATATGTAAAATATGTAAAGATATGTGAATTACATATATTCCGCTGTCCGGTTATCATTGTCGTTATGATAATTTAGACCAACGTAGTTTAGACGAGTATTTGGCCCACATTTAGCGTAGGGCTATTGCTTGAAATGTCTGCCATAGAAATCAGCTTTCTCCTGGTACGCTGTTAAAATATGCTTCGTAATAACCCAAACATAATATGTCTTATATATAGTCTGACTGTTATATTAAATGGATGTTTAATAAAATGGACACTCTTCTGGGTATGTAGTCAAAAAGTCTTTAAAAGAAAAGCAATTTTCTAATTAGCCTAGCTTTCGGAGGTGTTCTCCTTCTTCCTAGGAGGAAATCACTGGCTTCTTAGACTTAGCTTCTTTTCTAGCTTTTTAGGAAAGCAAGTATCAAATTGTATACAATTAATAATACAACTACATATGTAGACACTTAACTAAATAATGATACTCATTATCAGTATTAGCAGTCGTTAAAGCAACAGAACATCAGGAGTCAACTATAATCATTGGTCTTGCGGAAAAACGGGTATAACATTTTAAATGATGTTGACAATTATCAAATATTGTAAGGAGGTACATGTTCACCATGACAATATAAAGAACAGGTTACACATAAAGTGTATAGTTTACATTGGAATTTAGATAGATGGTAAATTGAATGTTATATGTTTATATTAATTTACTGATAATGATTTAACGGTTAATGTTCATTTATAACATGTAATTTTATTTCTATTGAAAATATATTAAAATTAGTTTACGATATGCATAAATATAATATAGTGTGTATATAAGGGAGAGTTAATTATAAATAGGACTTAAACCCTGTATATTAATTTTGTTTTCATTTTGTTGATATCTTTCAAAATAAGCACCATTTAAATAATAAAAATCATAGTTATAAAATTCACAGGAACTATGTAAATTCATTGTAGTATTTAAATTTTTTAGACAATAGTCTACCAAAGCACATTAACGAATTTGAAATGTAAATTTCCTGCAATATCAATGATTACAGTAGGCTCCTTAATTACTGCCTACATTAGTGTTGTAGTACTATCTAGTGATAGTACCTGCATATGTATTTGTATCATTAGTTGTATTAAATTTGGTACTTGCTTTCCTAGGTTTGCCCCGAGAAAGGAGGAAAACAGCTCCCAAAAAAATGGCTATTACAGTTTCGGCTGCTAACTTCACACACGGTTTTTTTGAGTGAAATATGCTCAAAATTAAGTAATATTAGCAAAGTCAACACCAAGAAATATTTCACTCAAAGTGCTAAAGCATTCACTCGAATTGTTTTTTTTTTGTGTAATTGTAAGTGTTATTTTTATCAGTCTATTTAGCGAAATCCATCATTAATGGCAAACAAGCAGGATAAGTTGGCTCTCGTATTAGTTCTCAACTTTAGGCCACGGTGTTGCCTTTATTCGATGTGAACGCGTATTTACAACTATTTAAATTGATTTACGTTCAAAGCTAAATACCTCATGGAAATTTCATGCGCTTGCAGCTCAACCTCAAAAGTGTTCTCTTTAACTACTTTGAGGTTCAGACGTGCCGGATAAACTCGAACGTCACAAATATTATTGCCTCTGCATACAAAGTTTGTGGGCCCATAAAACTGATCCAAGTATAGCTGCAGCTGCGATATTCCTTGTAATAATTCTTCGAAATACCTATTATTAGGTATATGGAAATAGTTCGCGTCGATGGATTCCGTTTTGTCCCGACAACATCGAAACTATCCAAGTGTCGAAAAGCGAGTTCGGTCAGTTATAAAACTATAATCCGGGATCTCCTCTCTAAGGTCGGGCCTAGTGTTATTCGTACGCGTCGCATTACATCAAGGGAAAAATCCATACCCGTCCGTGATTGCAGCGCTCTTGCGAAACACACGCCGGAGCGGTAAATTGTTTCGAAACCTCGATTTTCGAAAACCCGATACGGGGAATTTACGGTCGACTAAAGGACCCCGACGTTGGGGCAGGACCTTCGAATAACAACAGATTCGTCCTTTCATTAAACCGTCGAGTTATTCCACTCACGTCCCGACACAATAACCCTTCTCCCTAACTTAACATGCGAAATGCCCAAACAAGGCTGTGACGATCGGAGGTACGGATCGAATGGAAGGAGTTTTGTTTACTAAACAATAGACCTCGTCATAACTCCACTGTATTGATGTATTAAGGTTATAGAGATAATTAACGTATAAGCTTTTCAGACTTAATTTTTGACAGCTCGGGTTAATTACCGATTGTCTTGTTCTTAATCAGGCTTAAGGGATTTAAGAACCATTGATGGGTGTTGTTCAATACAACGAGAAAATCCATTATCTATGATTTTTCAAATTTCGGCGAACAATGTATAATAGAGCATTCACCATTTGTGTTAAAGTACGGGGAAATAAGCAAGAAACTGTCTGTTCGAGACTGTGGCTGTAACGCAGGTCACAATTTTTTTTTATAGTTAATGTGTAGAGGGATAAAAGTCATTTGATGTTAGCCAAAAAATGTGTATTATTTAATTCACTGACCCGATAAAAAAACTGAAATAATATGGCATCAAAAAGCTTTCAATACAACTTGTTTGCAAAAGTATTTGGTGCATTTGTTGCTTAGTAAAACCTTAAATGAGACTAAAAAGAAATTAATTTAATAACTTTTGCAAAAATACTTGTACTTCTATGATTTTCCATAAATGGGAATCTCTTATTAGACCAGTGTCGATAATTTTGACAATGGTAAAAAGTGAAAAAAAATTATAGTAGGATGAAACCCATTGGAAATAGTAAAGAATATAACAAAAATGAAAGGAAAAATAAATTACGGGCGATCTGAGGTCGGGAAGGGGGAGAGGGTGAGTTTTTAAGGGTAAAAAACGGTTTATCTCGATTTCCGGCAAAACTGCAAGTCCTATGAAAAAAAGTTAAATGGCAAAGTTGTAGGTAATAAAAAGGTCTACAACTTTTGTATCGACACTTTTTTCACATAACCTCAAAATTTATGTGAAAAATTCAAATAACCAAGTTTTTGGTATTCTATATATCTTTTGCAAAAAAATTTCTTTTTTCACGAAATTTGGTGAAAACTTACCTTTTTATGTCCCAAACATACTGTAATTTTTTTTTCTAAAATATTGATTTTTTCAGCTTATTTTGACTTAATATCGAAAGAGCACCCTAATTTTCAATCGAAAATTCTCACGTCAAAATGTCTGCTTTTTTAAAAAAGTCGCTGTGTGTTTTTTGTTCGTTGAAATCTCTACTTTCTGATGGTATAAAAAAATATACATTACTATGGTAAATGTTCTCAGAAAATGCAAATAATGAAAAAAACTCGAATCCGAAATATTTTTTTTGAATTATCATGTATAATTTTGAGCTATTTATTAAAATTTACACTTTAATCACTCGAAAAACGTAAGATTTCATGTTACATTGATAAACAAAAAAAATTACAAATCCATAAAACATCAAGATTGCAAAAAACATGCGAAAATAGTTGTTCTAAATATTGAAAATAGGATTTAAAGGGGATTTCATCTAAAAAATATGACTACTGCAATTTTTTTCAGTAATCAGTTTATTTATTAAATTCTCATTACATATATACTATATACATGTAAATCGTAATATTCAGTGTTGTTAAAAATACTTTGAAAAATGTATTTAAATACAAATACAAATACTTTAAAAAAATGTATTTCGATGTATTTGCAATACTTTATTTTGCAATGTATTTAAATACAAATACAAATACTTTTACAATGTATTTAAAAAGTAGTTAAATACTTTTTAAAATTTTACCAATATATGTAGTATAAGACCTTTCTAATTGCACTTAATCATATTTTAAAATTTTTATTACACCTAAGCATAGGTATTTCAATCATCAAAATGAGAAAAATAATCTCTAAAAAATTCGATTTCTCTTATGATTTTCTGCCGTTGGTAATATTTAGTACAAAACCTAGCCGATTTTCCTCTTTTGGCAGTCCTAAAAGCTTAAGAATTTAGTTATTTTAGTTTCAGAATCCTTTAGCATTAAAATTAATTGTATTATTTCGTTAAAGTAGTATATATTGTATATCCTAAGTATTCTGTTTGAAAAAACAACATTCATTTTTTTATATAAATGTTTATTTTATAATAAATTCACCTATGGATTGAAAATTGACTATTTTAACATAAATTAAAAAAATTAAAATAGTTTGAGATTAAGTGTCAAAAAGTGACAAAAGTGACATGCTGTTGTACTCATAATGTCCTATTTTACCGAAATAAGTAAAAATATACCGAGTGTCATATAAAATATGAAATTTAGACTCATTTCCGGTTAAACCGGAAGAGTTTGGAAACAATTGAAAACATCAAAAAATGTATTTTCACGCAGTATACCAACCTACCAAATTTCATTTGTTTATCTTTAATAATAAAAAAGTTAAAGGGGTAGTCCACATTCCACAAACATCAGGTATATGGTTTATAAATATACTTGGGTCATATTCGACCAAGAACTTTTGTTTTAATTGTGCAGATTTTTTAAAATTTTTGTGCAGTTGTTCTTTACAAAAAAATTATAATTCATTTAATGAGTTAAGCTCTTAGGAACTTAAGATTAATTATGCTTTCGGAGTAATGCTTTTTTGAATCTCGACGATTTAATTATTACATAACTTTTTCGTTAATTTGTTTGGTGCAGAAACATTTTTTATAAAAATACGGAGAGTACCTAAAGTAAAGTCCTAGCTTTTTAATCAATATATTCATTTTATATTAAATATGCCCGGTAAAAATTCGATCAAAAAGAAAGAACGAAAAATGCCGGGAAAATTCCATCCCAAAGGATATATTACTAAATAATTTTACAGGGAAATGGTCATTTATTCACAATCGTCATTGTGTGCAGAATTGTTCGGTTATGTACCTGATATTCTCTTATGGACACCACATGTTAAAGTTAGCCTGCCTAGAATTCCTCCCAAAAATGTAATAAACCCTAGTCCCTTTCCTTCTCTCCGTACACCGCTTTTATATTTTAAGTTTTGTAAAATTGCAACCGACCATCGACTACACATAATTAGTTAACAAACAGTTTTTCTTTAAATAAGATCACTTTTTTGTTCATAAACAGTGCAGAACTTGTAAATTAATTTCGCAGCGCCAGGGGTTGCCACTTTTGTTGTAATAATAAAAATTTCTCTGAAATGAAACTATAATTTGCCTTGATAAATGCGAGATGCGTATGTATCTCTTTATTTTCGAAAATAACTTTTGATGTTATCGCCTGAGAAATATCTGTTATCTCATTAATAACCTGATTTATTCCATTATAATTTTCGGCATAGAAAACATACTATACATAACAGGTAAAGTAAATAATCCTCTCTGGTTTATGACACGTCTTTGTCCTTAGCCCTTATTCTGTTTGTATTGTGGGAATAGGTGCAAACGAAATGAGTTAAGACTTGAAAAATATTTATCGTTATGATCTAATGAAAGTCAGCGTAAACGTATTGACGCCAGGAGAAAAGGGCAAGCACATCTGGTATTTTATTGCGCTGGATGTTTCTTTATCGATTTTGTAAAAATGCGTTTGAAAGTGGCTAAATGGCGGGACATGTCATGACATGTATGCGCAGCAGATTTGGGAACTCTTCGAAACAATACGGAGCACCTAAGACCCTACTTAAGGCACAGCTATACTGTGCTTAACGGTAATTCGTGCTTAACAGTAGGTAAGGTATTAGTTTTACAAGGAGAATAATAAAATAACAATAACAAAAAGAACGATTATTTTAGATAAAAAAAAAGAAATCATGTAAATATATGTAACTACCTATATTTTAAATATGTAACTTTGATGAAAATATGTAAAATATATGTCAAAATATGTGAATTACATATAATCCGCACTTTGGTGCTCACCATAGTCGGCACATTTAAAAAAAATGTAAACAGGTAAAATAATAATAAGGAAAAAATCGTATTCACTTCTCTTTTCACTTTTGCTAAAGCATTGTGTCGTGAGGCCTTAAAGGCTAAAAATCCTAAAATTCAAAATCTTTTCAATTGAATAATCGATAATGTATTTAAGAGTTAAATACAGTATTTAAAATACACGTGCAAAAATGTATTTTAAATACACTTGAAATACAAACCAAATTAATGTATTTCATCATGTATTTAAATACTTTAAAAGTATTTTAAATACAATCTAAAATACATGTATTTAAATACTTAACAACACTGGTAATATTGAATTTAAATACTTTATACTGATTACGTTATTCATTATAATATTTTCAAATACAATAATCTTGTTATTTATAAATACCGTATCTTGCATTCTAATCACTTCTCCATTACTTTTTGTCGCTTTGATGTCATTTCTTCATCGTTAGATTCGACAAACCTTCCCGATTCTAGTGGATCTTCGAAATCTTCAAGACCATCACCGTCTTCGTCTCCAAGATTATTTCCGGTCTGCATTGGTTCTTCATCCACAATTTCATCTGAATCATCAACTTCCTCGTTGGTTTCTTCTTCCACATTGGAGCATGTTTCAGAACCATGACAATTTGAGCATAAATTTGTGCATTTTAAACCATGTTTTCGGCAGCCACATTTTAAACTGTTACATCCAGTTTCGCATCTGCAGCAAATAGTTTTGAGCAATATTTCCGGAATTAATTTGAATAAATTTGACACATTTTTATCGGCTAATAATGAGTTGACGATACTTTTCTTTCCTCTTCCGGCAAATCCAGATGTTGCATCGCATCCAGAAAAACAATAGAGAAATGCAACGATATTTTTTAAGGATTCATATTTGAAACTATCAGACGTGAAAAGTAGATCTTTTATAGTACCAGAACCTGGTTTGGGAAAATGGATATCATGATTATTAGAATTTAATTGATTTAAAAGGACCAACAAATCAATATTTTGACCCACAACAATGACAGTTTTATTAGTATCTCTTGCAATTTCCATCGAGATCTTAATAATGTCAGCATCAGCATCTTTTTCTGCTAGTTTACAGGAAAATCCTTGAGACTGTAATTTTTTTATTAACGTCTTTATTATTTTGTCCTTGTTTTTCTCGTTAGATAAAAATTTTTCTTGCAAAAATAGTATTTTTGTATGGTTTTGATAATTGAACTCTAAAATATTGTCTGAGGTTTTTTGTGATCTGACTACGTTCTCCTCTTTTAGTTAAATTAGCTGCTGGTACTGTTGTCACAGTAACTAATTTTTCAATTTCGGGGTACCCATCAAAAACGATATAGCTGCTTGCTGCGTAATGTTTTTCTATATAGCACAAATATTTATTCATGATCTATGATATCTATGAAATACCATTCGACGGGCTAAAATTTTCCGAAGGTCACTCAGGTATATAGGTAATCTTAAAATAACAATCTCAAAATATTATAGATGTCTTATTAAATATTAACATTATTAACTTATTTGGTTGTTAATTATAGTACGTAGTATATTTCGATTGGCATTTTTTTTTGTTTATCAATGTAACATTAAATCTTACATTTTTCGAGTAATAATTAAAGTGTAAATTTTAGTAAATAGCTCAAAATTATACATAATAATTAAAAAAAATCGGATTCATGTTTTTTTTCATTATTTGCATTTTCTGAGAACATTTATCATAGTAATGTATATATTTTTTTATACCATCAGAAAGTAGAGATTTCAACGAACAAAAAACTTTTTTAAAACAAAAGACTTTTTTAAAAAAGCAGACATTTTGACGTGAGAATTTTCGATTGAAAATTAGGGTGCTTTTTCGATATTAAGTCAAAATAAGCTGAAAAAATGAATATTTTAGAAAAGAAAATTACGGTATGTTTGGGACATAAAAAGGTAAGTTTTCACCAAATTTCGTGAAAAAAGAAATTTTTTTGCAAAAGATATATAGAATACCAAAAACTTGGTATTTGAATTTTTCACATAAATTTTGAGGTTATGTGAAAAAAGTGTCGATACAAAAGTTGTAGACCTTTTTATTACCTACAACTTTGCCATTTAACTTTTTTTCATAGGACTTGCAGTTTTGCCGGAAATCGAGATAAACCGTTTTTTACCCTTAAAAACTCACCCTCTCCCCCTTCCCGACCTCAGATCGCCCGTAATTTATTTTTCCTTTCATTGTTGTTATATTCTCTACCTTTTGCAATGGGTTTCATCCTACTATAATTTTTTTGGTCTTGAAAATTATCAACCCTGGTCTATATGGTGCATAATATGTTATAAAAGTTTCGGAGCGACTCATGTAGTAGTTTTTTTGTAAAATTGAATTTATCTATATTAAGCCCCCTTACTGTTGCAAGGAGTCAAAAAATTATAAAGTTAGAATAATTCTAAAGGGTTTGAATTAAAGAAAGAAGTGTTGTTCTACCAACATTAATTGGTAAATGACCTAAAATTTCATTTAAATAATCTTTTAGGTTTTTTCCAAAGTGTAGTACCTACTTTTATTTATATTATTATCTAGTAGTTTATGCATAAAATGAGTAAATTTGTTGTATTGACATATAGAAAGCAAGTATCGACATCCTTTTCTGTTGTTCAAAATGCTGATAGTTTTACACGAATTTAAAAACAGAAATGCCCTACGACCCTTTGAAACTAACTTAGCCTTTTTTTAAAAAAAATCGCCACAGCTTTAAAAATCCAGAAGCAAAGAGATGGCCATTTCGAAGTTCAGAATTTAAAATTTTCTATAGAAAATTAAAAAGGATACCTTAAAAATGAGGCCTTGGCAAAACTTCAAACACAAAGTATTTTTAAGTAAGCAGTTGAAAGGGTGAACCAGGATTTTGAAGCTTAACAAATGTGAAATTGCAACTTAGAATCCATGCCCTTTGTTACATCTCGGAAACTAATTAATATAAAATTATGTTTTTCACTAACTTTTATGCACAATACAAAATTGCAATTTGCAAGTGCAAGTTTCGTTAAACTTGTAAATCAATCAGGTAATTTTATTAAACATTTTAATACATCCTTTTTTTGCAAAATATTATAATTCGTTTTTACTGACTTTGAGAGTGATTTTTTACTGTTTAACAAACTCATAGTTATCATAAATAAATAAATGATTATAAATTTGACGAAATAAAAATTCGGTTTATTCTAACAAATAAATTGGGTGTAGTATACGTAATCATAGTTACGATTCTTAATTTCATATACATTTTCATATACAATGGTAAATCCATTTGTTTGTTTATAGCAATTATTTATGCAACTGTTTATGCATTTATTTGTAGCAATTATAAAATTTATAACAACTTATTTGTTTATAACAATATCAACATTATTAATCATTAATAGAATCATTCCGTATCTACATAAAGTACAAGCTAAAATTTTCTATTAATTTGATTATATGTATTAAATTAATTTCTAAAGAATAATGAATTTTTTTTTATTTAATTAATATCAATTTTTATAACTATTTAAAGCATATTTAAATGTATTCAACATTTTTATATACTTGTCAAAGTGTAGAAACGTGTGTTTATAGAATAAACATCTTTTTGTAAAAAACGTTGATCAACATCTTTTAAATGTTATGCTTTTTTTAAACAAATTGCGTGTTCGTATTGCGAAAAAAATGTAGTAAAAAACATCATTTATCTACTTTGCGTTACTATTGATCTCATTATTACACCGAAAGTAGTGTAATAATATTCATATTATTACACTACTTTTGGTAGCTTTTAGTTTTGTTAGATTGGTACGTCAGCTTGTCATTTAGACGTACGTAGACGTCAAGGTTTTAGTATTTCAATAAATTTCTTGAGCAGCTTGCGTATTTCTGGGGATGCACAGGTCAATTATACATCTTTGTCTTCCTTTTCGCGCACGTAAGTAAGTAGTTATTGAATTTGTCCTCGGGCTACTAGATTTTCAAATTTAAATACGAAACGTCCATGTCAGTGACGTCAGTATAACCAACCCACGCTTAAGTGAGCAATAAAAACCATCCCGAACGTTCCGGCAACATCTTAGTAAAGGAAGAATGATTTATTACCTTCTGGGCGTTTCTAGAAAAGCATAATTAGGGAAAATAATTATCGAGCAAATACTAGTAGGTTCTCGAATACATTATGGAGGGCTACAAAAGTGAGCGCTGCGGACGAAGGAGAGGAGATTAGACGTGAAGCCGCGAGTGAATAAACAGTGCGAAAAACGGACAAGCGAATTGTACAAATAAATTAAAAAGTTAAGTGTGTTATATAAATTAATTAGTTCAATAATAGTCTAAATAAATTAAGTAGTGTGTAGTGTATAATTAAGAACAGTGTAAATAAATTAGAAATAAGCGTTACAATAGATTATTTACCTTAATTAGTTTCCGAGATATAGCAAACATTCTGAATTTGGAGTTGCAATTTCACCTTTTTGAGCTGTAAAGTCATAGTTCCCCCACCATTGTATCAGCTGCTCACTGTTCGATAACCTATTCTAACTTAACTATATCTACCATTGCAAACTGACTTACCTGAGAAAATAAGTGAGTAAAGAGTCAAATATAGTCGACGGAACAATTTTTCAAAAATTAGTTAAACCGAAAACATCTACTTCTGCCTTGTTGCTCTTGCGTGAAAATTCCTGTCGTTAGCACTAATCACACTCACTTGAAAAAATAATAATGGAAATATTAACGAAACTAAATGACGTAACACATTTACCACAAATCACTATTACAAAAATGTAATATCAACCCATTTAACTAAAAAGAACTAAAAAAAAATCACGAAATCAGCGAAATATGTATGCAAAAATAAAATTTCTAGCGAGCGACTATTCGGACGTGTTTTTCTAGTTTTACCTGACGAAAAAAGTTTAAATTGGATCGAGCGAAGCGGAGCAGAGACAAAAATTGTCTATGAATTGTTAATGACTCAAAGGTACGCTTGCAACTCAAACAATGAACATATGGGGCGCATTTCAGTAAATGCAAATTGTTATCACGGAAACCTTACTGTGTTATTGATTCAGAGTATACTGTTTAATTATTAATTATTTCAATCGCAATGGTTGGCCAAAGTTCTTATCGATCGGTTTATTCCTGTTAAAAATTTATCTTACTTCGAAGCAATCAATTTCGCAGGAACCACGTCACGTATTATTTCCGTGATAATAACCATTAAGCACATTTCATGTCGGTCCACAAATGCCTTTCAATGTGCATAATAGTTAATATCGATCCAGTTAAGTCGATTGTAATTAAATCAGCAGTTAGATGCGACATTAGTCAAGAGGGACATTCCACTGCAGTGCAACTGTCATTTCGCCCCATTTGAGTATTTTATTACTCGAGTTCCAGTTATAATGTTATCTTAATAGTCATTACTCGTATGCCTCATTATTCACCTTAGGATTTTGGAGCTTTTTCGAGTACATTTTGTAACCTGACTACTGGGTATATACCGGACTAATTGCCTATAATTGCAAATTCCTCTGGTAATACTCAATTTTTTCTATCATCAATCTAAATTCAATAAAGCTGTTTTTCATTATATCATTCGAGCAAACAGTAAATTTAATACCACCTTAAGTAAGTCCATAATGAACTTTTAAGTTCTTCCAGGTGATCGCACTAATCAGACTTGTAGTGTTCATTGCTTCGGGATTGGCCTCATTTTAAGAAAGGCTTATTTGACATTTTATTGGAATTTAGTGGGAATTGTCACAATAAATCTATCAATAAATTAAACCAATTTGAATACCTTTCATTTTTTATAACTGCAAACATGAAAATATACATCCACACAAATGACTATTTTGGTGTATATGAAGCAGATTAATTATGAATAATTTGTGAATTTGAAAAACAAATGGCTTTTTAAATGAAATTAACTTCAAATTACATTTTATTCGTACGGAGTATATATTTTAACATAAATATTACTCGATATATGTATAGGTTAATTGTGCATGATTTATTCTCTATTCCATTTAGTTTTGAATACCATTAGCGCAATTAATGTATCTATAGGTATAAACTATTTTTAAAAATATAACACTTCTCCGACAACAGTTAAAAATCGACACACAAACTTAATATTTATGAGGTATATATGTGAGGTAATATGAGGTAGAAATTAAATATGCATCTTCTCATCATGTCACTAAACGAGTTGAGAGTTCAACGAAATATTCTTGAGTTTTTAAAAATACCTTTTCTATCAATTCTGTATTGTTTGTAGCAAAAATTGCTTTTTTACGAGTTCTTAAAAATGGAGTTATTCGTCACTTGGCCATTTGGATATGACTTAGGATCAAATTTGAATATACTTTTTCTTATCAGTCATATCTTTCAGTATTAGCTATACTGGCACAACTCAAACGAAGAAGTTTAGAGTATATTAATCTAATTTTAATTTTATCTCAATTTAATTTGAGATAATTAACCTGCAGTTATGTGATAAAACAGTATGCCTGTTATTTATTACCCAAAAGTTGATAAACTTTAATTATTTTCTGCTGTAGGTGTTCCTGGTGATATGCATCACATATAATATTTATAACACTATTAGAGTCCTTTTGGTTAACAGTTTTCGCACTTGTTTCTGAGATGTACTACTATTGCAGTCCATGAACGAGAGATAAATTGAGTGTTGTAATATTCAAAGGTGTTTTAAACTAATGATAGAATGTTAAAATATGTTACTCAGAATACCATTTATGAAATCCAATTTTCTTCTTTTCGCGGTGCCTATTCTCTGTTCATATTGACTATCACGTTGGGCCAAATAACTTTGTTGACTGCTGATCTAGAAAGGTTGTTTCAGCTCATCCCCATCCACTGCCTAACGTTCCTGAGCCACGAATGTCTCCTCCTACCAGGGCCTCTTCTCCCTCCTATCTTACCCTGCACTGCTATTTATAGAAGATAATAGATAATTGTCATTCCTCATGACGTTCCCAAAGTATTCCATTTTTCTTCTTTTAACGGTGTTCAGAATTTCCTTATCCTTATGCATTCGATTCAGGACAGTATCATTTTGTCACGTGGTGTACCCAGGATATGCTATGCATGCGGCTGTAGCACCACATCTTGAAGGCCTCCAGCCGTCTACTTGATGTATCTGTAAGAGTCTGAGAATATGTAGCATTGTAGGGCTCGAATTCTTATTTGGATGTTGATCTGCATGTTGCATAAGACAGAACGCACTCCTGGCTTCTTCAGTTCTGGACTTTATCTCCCTTAAATAACCCCATTGCTGGTTAAGGTTGCATCCTAGATACGAGATATGAAGGTTGACAGCAGCCATTCCTCCGGCATTTGTCAAGTGCCATATATCTTGTTTAATAGTTTGGTAAGGAATTCAGTTTGATCCTTATCTAGAAGCTTCAGAATCTCTCCGTTTACCTAAGCTAGTCCTGGATATTTATTATTCTTTAATTGTTTTAAATCCTTCCTCACTTCCGATATTGTTGTTTCTAAACCTGTTTCGCCTTCAGAATTAGTTTCGTTGTCTTTAAAAAGCTCCTCTATGTATTCTTTCCATTTGGATAATTTGTTGTCTTTTCCGGTAACAATGTTGTTAACTTTATCTAAGATTATGTTGGTGTTTTGTGTTCTTATGGTCCTCGTGGTTTCTTTAATTTTTCGGTGTAGGTTGAAGGTGTCATGTTTCTCCTGTAGGCTTTCGATTTCGTGGCATTCATTTCGCAGCCATAGCTCTTTGGCTTCTTTAATCTTCCTAATTATGCTCTTATGTATTTCTTTGTATTTCATGGGGTCTTTATTTTTCTGTGTTCGTCTTTCTTCCATAAGATCCATAATCTCAAAAGTAATTCACTGTTTCCTTTTTATCCTTTTGTCTGCTTTGAGTTTACTCTGGGTTATATCATTATTAGTGTTTTTTATATGACTGTTCGCCTCTTCTAAGGTTATGTCTTCATTTTTCTCAATCTTTTCCAATAGTGTGCTGTTCAGTTCTTGTTCCACTTCCCTTTTCAGATTCTCTTCCCTAAGTTTTTGCATATCTGTCGGATGTTGTGCTCTTGTTTCCTATGTCTGTTTTAGACTGGTTGCGATTCTGGCCTGTAGGAGTACGTGATCTGCACCTGAGTAGGTCCTCGTTGATCTTATTGAGTTTCTAAACTATCTATTAACCATGATGTAGTCAATCTGATTTCTTACTATTCTTTCTGAGAAATCTGCAGGGGATTTCCAGGTGTAGAGCCTTCTTGCTGGAAGTTTGAAATAAGTGTTCATTATGGTGCATCCCTCGTCGAAGCAAAACTAGATAATTAGATCTCCTCTGTCATTTCTCGTTCCCAATTCAATGCTACCTGCAACCTCTTCTATTGGTATGCTACCGACTTTGGCATTGAAGACTCCGATGATATTAATGTCTTGTTTTTTGACTTTCATTGTACTCTGTAGGTCATGATTCATGATAAAACAGTTCCTTGTTCTGTATTTTGATTTGTCGGGGCATAAGACATTATGATGTTAATTTTTGTTGGTTTTGCACTAATTTTTAGTATTGTCACTCTGTCTGATATAGGTATGAAATCTATTACTATTTGTTCACTTCCTTCGTGACTGTGATGGTGACACCATTGTTATTTCTTGAGCTAGTGTCTCCCGAGTAGTATATACAATGTTCGTCGAGCATGCAGCTTCCTGAGTCTGGCCATCTCACTTCGCTGCACCCTAGGGGTTCTATGTCGAGTCTTCTCATCTCTTTGACTATATTTGCAGCATTTCCCGCCTGATACATGCTATGCACATTCCACATGCCCACTTTTCTCTTTGTTTTTGCTTTCAAACCATCAGACCTGAACGTAGGTGTTAATTTGCCGGGATTTCGCTAGCTGACGACCGGGGAAGCTTGCAGTCTAGTGTGTTTGCTCTTCCCCTGCCGGAACTTGGTATCCGAACTTCATGATCATTACGACGCTGAGTTATAAAGTTACTTGTCATGTTGATTTTACTAGGAATAACATTTCTGGCCTTTAATCAAGTAGTTTTACGTTGTTTTCTTTATCCTTGTGACGTTGACTGTTTCCAGTTTCTCCGCCTTTTGGGGCAGTTTCTCACCCCAAGGACAAAAGAGTAAACCAAAGGAAAACACCAAGTCCTAACCCACTGCTTTATTCAGAGATGAGCGACCGGTTTCGGTTTCATGGAAGCCATCCTTAGGGTCGCAAACAAGTTGTTTTTAGGGCTCCTGTTGTTCGAAATGTGCGGCGTCACACATACAAAACAATTACGTCGACACACACACAGTTAAAAAATAAAAATTAACACACATCGAACAAGAATGTTAAATAAAATTCGTTCAGGACATGGATACAGCCCTAAACGAGTTAGCTTTCTCATTCTAGAGAGGTTGGAGAGTGACTGTGGAGAGTATGTGTGACGCCGCACATTTCGAGCAACAGGAGCCCTAAAATCAACTTGTTTGCGAGTCTGAGGATGGCTTCCATGAAGCCGAAAACGGTCGCTCATCTTTGAATAAAGCAGTTGGTTAAGACTTGGTGTTTTCCTTTGGTTTACAATGCTATGGTCAACTTAGAGAAGCTGGACATCCTTCGGTCGACAAAAGAGTACCCTTACTCTTATTGGCTCATCCAGCTGAAGCTGTTGGCCAGTAAGAGGGTATGTCTTATTCTGGCAATGGCTCGGTCGACAGAGCCCCGTCACCCTTTACATCCCTAAAAACCAATAACAGACGCCATTTAGCTTCCTTGACGTATTAAGTTATTAATTGCTTATACTTTGTGTAATCGGGAAATTTGAATATTATACATTGTCTCTTGTCATATGATTGAATCGAAAATATTCAAAACAAATGCACTACATTTTATGTGGGTGATCTTTGTGAATATTTAACTATCAGTCAATGCTGCTACAAAATTAAGAACGTCTTTTAAAAAGACACTTTGATATGTCAGATGACGTTCAAAATTTAATTACTGATCACTCACTACTTTACATAGTGTTCAAATTCAAAGGTAAATAGCATCTTCCAATTAATAATGTGTTGATCGAACCTGAGACGTTCTAAGAAACTTTCGTAAGATTGTGAAGTTGGTTTGTTTTCAAACTTCTAGCCTTTCCACGAAATGCATTTGTGGATTACTCATTACTTCGCATATTGTGTGAAATAATATAATATACGCTTTCTGATCAATCACATATTGATCAAACTTCGCAGGAACTTCTTCAGTTTGCAATATTACTTCTTAAATGTTTGACCCTCTTATGAAAGGGAGTTATTGATCTCTCGTTTCTTTGTATGTTGTTGGAGATAAAATTTAAATATACGTCTTCTCATCAATCATATATTGATCGAATTGATTCGAAAGGTTCAAAGAAAATTTCCTCAGTTGTAGAGTTACTTTTCAACTTCAGCCTTCTTATGAAATCGAGTTACTCCTTGCTTAGTACATAGTAAGGAGTTGATCACTCCTTACTTTGCATAATGTGTAAAATCAAATTTGAATGTACGTTTTCCATCAGTCGTGCATGTATTGCTTGAATTGAAGAACTTTGTTTTCAGCTTTGTGAAATTACTTGTTCATTGTTTAAATATGCTTGATTGAGTTACGTTGTAGGCAGTTCATCCGGTTGACGCTCCGAGTTAACTTTGTGTGATGTTGCAGTAAATCAATTGCGGATTTTGTCGTTTTATCCCTCCCGCCGTATAATTCAAAGTTAACGCCTAACCGATCCGTGGATCTTCTAATCGATCGACTCATGAGGGGGTTATCACACTTTCCTTCTTAATGAACGGATTATGTATGCTTATAGTACAATTACAAGTTTGATTGCGACTAGAAAGTTTCCTTATAGTGCGGCTTGGTTGTGGCGTGCCGTACATAAAACTCTAATTTGTTACGACTGACACACTTCCATTTATTAAAACGACTATCTCCCTCGAAACTTCGAAATTGCCGACGTACAGATTTGTTCTCTTTACCTTTATCTTATACGAAACTTTGAGGGCATTTAAAGGCAAGTATCGCCTTTTTCGATCGGAAACTTTCCTGAGGGAGAGAGTGAGTAAGCGAGTGTACACAGTCAAGTGGGAGCTCGAATTTGATACAGGTATTTCCTCTTCCTTTTGTCGAACAAATTCAGGACCGCGCCGTCGAATCAAATAAACTTATCTCCGAGAATGGCTCGCTTATTGTTCCCCCTGTCTAAAACTTTTGAATTACGATCAATTTCCGGATCTAAACAAGAATCCATTAAGAACGATAGGCGGCGGTGAGCATAAATAATGCAGAAATATGCCAACTTTACTAACATAATGCGGTTTGGATAATTCAGTAGGGAATCCTTTGTCTATTCCTAGCGGATTGTTTCGTAATGTCGTAATGTACACTCACGGCGCCGTCCCGAGCGACGGTTCTCGTATAACTCAATTAAAACATTTGTATGTGCACATCAGACACTTATTAATAACATAAAACGTTACTTACAATCTTCTTTTTTCTAGCCTTACTAATCATAAAATAAGGAGAAAAACGACCATTGCTCTTAATGCGGTCCTATTATGGTACACAATTTATTAATTAATGATAGGCAATAACGCACTTACGCACTTATGTATGCATTTTCGTGAGTAACGAATTAAACTGTAATTTGAGTGAAACATAAAGACGCAACAAGATCACTTTATTCATTACAAATTGAAACCAAAAAGTGTGTGTTAAAGATGAAAATTCTCAGTATCCCCCAAATAAAACCAATTCAAAGAATGTAGATGATGTTTAATCCAACCAGCTGATATCCGACGTTTCGTCTACGATCGTAGACATATTCATGGATATTTCCAGTGAGCTGATGAGTCAATATGTAAAAATGATGATGGGGTAAATTGAACAGATGAAGAAGAAAGTCCTATTCGGTTCTTCGTAGGTCCCAATCACAGGTCGAAAAAGTTAGTTATGACCATTGTAACGCTCACTTTAGTAATTTTAAATTTATTTGGGTTAATTACTTGTAAGAGAACGAACAATTGCCACGGCTAGCTCTGCCTGCAATGAGTACTCTTTCGTTGATTTCTAATTCCTGGGGTTGTGGGGAGAATTCAATAAATGTTCAAACGAATGATGATGGTTACACTGAGATTTAATTTAATCTAATATTGTACACATACATGATCAATCAACACCTCTAAAAGAAGAACTTAGTCACCCTCGACCCCTCCTATGAGGAGTGCGGTTTGTGATTTTATTTACATATTTTAACTGTCCGGTCCTTTGTGTTTAATTTTAAGGTTTTTTTGACCAACGGGTAAGGCTAAGTTCTACTACCTTCTAGTCTAGACAACTAATTTTAGTTTATTTCTTTGAGCAGGGTTCGACTGATGATGGGTCTTAAGGACCCGAAACATGTCTCTTGTGAATAATAAAAAATCGACCATTGACAAATTGTTTCAATGCGATGGGGCGTTGACTAAGAGATACTCACTTGTGTGATTTGCTCCCCCATCTTAGAGCCATGGACTTTTTCATTTCGAAGAACCTCTAAAAGAACAAAAGCTGCATTAATGAATTCACTTACGCCTATAAGTAGGCAACCAACAATACACTATACCAATTGATATCAGTAGTGTCTAAGACCTTAACTAAATTTACTTGAAATTGTAAACAACGCTTCGCTAACATAACCCTAATGTTACGTTACCTCGAGTTAAGTTCCCATTAACTTCCTACAACAATAGCACTATCTATTCTCTATGGGAGACACCTACCGAACAACGGTTTTACGGTTAACTGCTGGCAACGTAAACAAGCAAGAAAAAAGTTATACTAACAATACTTCAGAGGATAAACAATTCAAATGTACGAATAACTCACACATAAGTGTCACTATACATTGGTCGACCAATAGTAAAACGTACGATACCTGATCAGGGTTTATTGGCGTTGTCGAAGAGGGGCCCACTCACGCAGGCTCATAGCCCTCGTGCGTAGAAACAACCGGAGGAGTACTGGCTCGATGGTACTCTTGGGCAGGCTAGTCCTGTTGACTGGCCACGTCCGCGGCAGGTTCGCTGCCCCACGCCGGGTCCTGAAGGCGGTGACGCAGAAGTCGGAAGTCGGTTGCAGAAGATTCAAGGAATGCCGTGCGAGTACGCTCGCGCGTCACTATTCACTCGCTCACACTTCACTTTACAAATGTACAATACAATTCTTCAACAGAAGTACGCACACTTCTTGTTTACCTAACCTCAAAACATTAACCTCAATAAATTGGACCTTCACCAAGTACAACGCCTACAACAGTCCCTGTTAACTTCAAATTCCGGCTAACAACGGACGTCTTTTTGCGTCGAACGTTCGTACTCCACTCTCGCCTCTCTTGCAAAATTCTACCACTTCTACCGGTACCTATGCTACGTTTCGCGCTCTCATTGGTTCCACGTCTATCCCACCATATCACGCTCTCCGCTCTTGGTCACATTTCTTTGGAATGTAATGTTTACTTAGCGCCTTCGTCTTTTACCCCGAGGGGAGGCAATTAAAATTTATCTTTACACGTGAATATCTCGACTAATAATCCCTCCCCAACTTTGATGTTAGTGTCTTTAAAAAGGGCTATTCCGGGGCTAACTTAAGGTGAAATTCTGGGTTGATCCGTTATCGCGGGGGCGAGTAATTGGCGCCGCATCATTTACCGCCTACAAACTGCCGATTCTCGGCATCCAGAGCCGTACTGGAAAATGTAACCGTTACACCATTAAGTGAACAATCGAGATATTACTCAATTCTAAACATGTGTTATAGGTGATAATATACGACGAGGTGATTCAGTATGGTGTAGGAAGAAGTTGAGAGGCTATTATAATAAATTATAGAAACCTCAGCAACCCAAACCATCCACCCGTCGTGACCTACAGCAAATCCATGAATATGTCTACGATCGTAGGCGAAACTTCGGATATCAGCTGGTTGGATTAAACATCATCTACATTCTTTGAATTGGTTTTATTTGAGGGAAACTGAGAACTTTCATCTTTAGCGTCGCTCCTGTACCCCGAGAACTCACCTTCGTCTCCACAAAAAGTCTGTGAGTCTAGAAGTTTTATTTTGGGCATATATTTCGGGTCGAATGGGATCCATCGTCAGTCTAAATCCTGAAATGAACAACATAAATTGGAAATACCGTCTTCAGGACAAATCAATATGCTTTGATGTTTGATGTGTTTGCCAATTTTTGACTTTTGAAGAATTGGTAGAAATATCCAAGTTCTCTTCTTATATAACTTAGAGTTAATACCAAGAAAAAGAATCTAAATCAATTAAAATGATTTTGTTTTCTGTTATATCTTTAAAATCACTTCGAAACCGTAAACGAAGTAAATGCCAAAATTTCATATTTTTTTTTGTTTCTAAGGAAAAAAAATCCTTTCTCAACACCAGATGAGGTAAAAGACATCTCAGAAACAGAACAATCTATATCCATTGATCTGAGTCGGCTCTGGAAACTCCTAATTAAGAGAAGAATATATTGTATTGTATTGTATATATTGTAATTTATTTATACAGTTTTTAACACTACCTAATTTATTTAGTCTATTCCTTGACTAATTTATGTTAAACACTTAACGCGCTAATTTATTTCTACACTTACCGCTAGTCGCTTATCTCACTTTTTCAGTCACGACGGCTCCTGGTCTACTATACCTGCCACCGAACCGCCTCGTTATTTATAGCCCCAATAATGTCTTTTCGGGAACCTTCCTGTAGCGACTGGATTATTCTTTCTCTAATTGGACGTTCCCCATCATTCTTGAAGAGCTTTTATGGCCCATCCCTTTGAAATGCGCCTCCTGCTTCAGATAAGGAGCACTCTTCACGCTGATGTTTATTTACATTTCGCGTTACAATATCTTCGACATAAGATCAATTGTGAAAATTCAAATAATTTTAATTACTTGACCGCAGTATACCACTTTTTTTATTGCGAACTTTCTATATTCTGAATATTTCATTTAAAACATTCTTTTTCAGGAATAATTTCCTGAACGAACTTACTAATTTTAATGTAATTTTTTTTATTCATAATCAATACATTTATAGTGTTGGTTACCGAAATAGTTAGGTTTAATTGCAAATTAATATGTAGATTATCAAAAATGACGTGTTCTGCGTTACCTACAATATGATTACAATAAGGACACACAGATGTTTCGCTTTTTGCTATTCGAAAAGTAAAACACCTAAATGATCGATTGTCCGTCAGAAATTGGGTCAGGAAATAGTCCAAAATTCTAATTAGTTACTAAAACTCCAAAGTTATTTTCAAAATTACAGTTATACCAAATAAATGTTTAAACCTTAAAATGGGAACCTAATGGAAAATGGCGATGTGTCCATGGGACTACAATCTTATGTTTTATTATAAATATTCGAAGTAGAATAAATATTCAAAGTTTAAAACATTCTTTGTTCGGATTTCGAGAAAAATTTTTAAAAAAGAAAATGATATGTCGATTGGACTACTTTCTCATATTTTAATATAAGTATTCTATAGTAGAGTAAATATTTCATGTTTAAAAACAATTCTTCAGGTGGTTTCTGAGAAAATTAAAAAAAAAACAAAAAAAAAATAAAAATAGATTACTCTTCAAGAACAATTTAGCCAAAGATGTTATTAAACCTTATTATACACGTTACTAAAATAAATATTTAAAATTTAAAAACAATTCTTCATGCGAATTTTCGGGAAATTTCAAAAAACCAAAAAACCGACAAGACTAAGGCTCTATTTAGAAACGATTTGCTCAAAAATATCACTAAAGCTTATTATACATATTTGTAGAATAAATATCACGAGTTAAAAATAATTCTTCATACGGATTTCGAGGAAATTTCGAAAAACCGAAAAACAGTAAGAATAAAGTACCCTTCAGGATCGATTTAGCCAAAAATGTTAATAAACCTTGCTACACCCATTTGACAGTAGATAGTAAATACTCAAACTTTGAAAATAGATTGCAGTGGATTTTATGAAAATTTCCAGAAACTGAAAAATGACAAGAGTAACGTGCCCTTTATAGAAGGCTTTACTAAAGATGTTATTAAACTTTATCATACATATTTGACACTGGAATGAGCATTAAAAGTTTTAAAAAATTCCTGGAGCAAATTTGGAAAAAAATTCCAAAAATCGAAAAATGGCAAGAGTAAACTACCCCTTTAGCCCGGCCGATTTGAGAAAGTACGAAACGTATACCGATATTAAAACCCTGTAGAACATATTTTAAACAATTAAAATTAATTCGATCCACGTTAAGTCAGGACCTGTGGTAAACTTCTGAAAGTATGTTCGCCACGACATAACTCGACACGACATTGCAAGAACTTCGTTAATGATTTGTCCTATAACAAAGTCAGTTGAGCCGTTTGCGTTTTATGTCCGGTCATAACCGGAAGTGAAGTCCGGTGATATGTTCCTTACGATACTTCTGGCGAATTAAGTTTCTTTTCAGACCTCAAGTTCGTAAAACTTTCCTAATTTCCTCTCAAATATCTTTCATCAATAAAATATGGATAATAAATAACGAAATAAATAAAAAAAAAAACAGTATCCAGACACTTCTCAAATTTGTTTAAAACTTTCTTAAGTTGGTACTAAGACTTAGGATACTTTGTATTCATATCTCTTTTTACTTCCGATTTAGAGAGAGTTGTAAAAATTCCTTTCTGTGTTCCTGCACTAAAATGACAGCTATTCTAGCACTAAAATGGCCGAAAACAGTGCTTTAATGAGGCTTACTAAAGCATTGTTTTTGGGAATTTTTTTTTGTTGGGTTGGTTACAAGATATTCCCTAATGCTGTCTGATGTCTGTCAAAACAAAATTTGCCGTGGAGTTAAAGAAACACCCTCTTGTACTTGATGAGATTCTTGAGACATGATTTCGATTTTATTTAAATCCATTAAATTAAATTTGAAAATGGTGTGAAAATTGACAAATGTCTAGGAAACAGCAGTAGTACCAACTTAAATGTCAGGATAGAAAAATCCCAAGATAAGAAATTTTAAATTATTTAAACATACTAAACTACTATTCTGATCACCTGAAAGTATAATATATGAAATGGTTTCTCGTTCTTCTGCTTCTGCCTCTTCTTCTTTTCTTTAACTCTCGCTTATTGGCTATAATAATTTGACGACAGTTCGCTGTGTAGCGGATTCAACTTTTAGGATTGGTCAATTATTTTTGACAAGTTTAGCCGGTCGAGTCACTTAATGGGACGCCAGATTGATGACATTAGTTTGGAGACAATTAGTGGTTTTGAGTTACACTCTCGAACATTGCGTGTTGGAGACTGAGTGTCCACTGATTATGTATTCATCAATATTGATCACCTTTGGTGAAAATTCCAAAGCAATTCCTGTTGTGGCCTTCTTTGTGGCATCTATTTACAATTTAAGCAGGTAGTGTGTTGTGACTTTTATCGATCGATCGATTTTTATTATTAATGTTATTTTTATTGGCACTAACTTATAATAGACCCCTTAAATTATAGTTATATTTTTGATTTAATTTGCTGACACCCTCAATCAACAAATAAAATGTAAAGATTTTGCGTTAGTGGTCACTGGAGTAGTTGCAGCTTATACATTAATTTTAGAAAGAAAGAATACCGTCAGAAAGTTCTGTAAGTTTGTAGTAATTACAATAAATACGCAAGAAATTACGTTAGCCCAGGAAACCTGCAGTCAGAGTAATGACTGCGTACTGCAAACGCTATACGGCTATACTGTCTAGGGGATATTAAGGGAACACCATAAATATATGCAAATTAATAATTAGTTTTAATATCCTCTCATTTGCGTGCTTCGTCTACACGCACATACTCTGCGTTACTCAAAAAAATAGCGCATATGCAGAACTTATAAAATCAATCGTTTTTAATTCCTGTTGGTAAGAAAGGGCCTAAGGATGCAAACAGTAGTACGAAAGTTTGTGAAATTTTAGGCGATTTCTGACTACCGTGGGCTACGTCAAGTTTTATTTTATACGACCCCAATTTGGTAGCTGTGTGTGTGTGTGATGTGTGCGAAGTATCGTAGGAGTTAACAATTTCCAAGATAGTCGATAAAGCCGAAACATCCGGCAAATTCGGCTCAAATCCCCTCCGAATGTATCCTTCCTGATTACGATGGAAGGGAGGGGTCGGGGGAGGGGGTGGGGGCCAGCTCTCGCGAAAGGTGAACGTAAATAAATTCCGTTCATGAGCTGAATAATCAAGGAGATTATAGGAATTGGGAGAGTTTCCAGCGAAAAAGTTTTTAATACGCCCCGGAACGGCGAGATTCGTTGAAATTGCCGGGCAATTGTTTTGTTATATCTTGTTAATGGATCGAGTGTTATCGCGTGTCGGAGTTTTGTTCCAATTTCAATGACATTGTCACGTGGTGAATAAACTAATAAATTCTGAAAATTAGAGTTATACAGTCGCGCTGATTTGATTATTATACGCCAGAAACTCATTTCGTGAAGCACCGTAGTCAAGTCGTTAACAGAATTTTATTTTAGAGTCAAAGTGGATTAGTTAAAACAATTTAGATGCTTATGTATACATATACATAAGTACATAAATACATACGGTTAGTACAGATAGGTCCAATGTTTATTATTTTACATTAAATACCTCTACTATGCCTCTCTCGCGGCAACTCGACCGCGAGCGTGAAAATCCGTAAGACGACCAAAAAATTTCCCATACAAAGAGGAGTTAGACAAGGCGATACAATGTCGCCAAAAATATTCAACACTGTTTTAGAATATGCTTTTAAGGCTCTGAATCGGGGAAACAAAGGTATCAGTATAGATGGGAAGATGCTAAATAATCTACGATTTGCAGACGATATAGTGCTGATAACAGACAACCTCAAAGAAGCCGGTTTAATGATAAACGAACTGAAGCAGGCAACTGAAAAAGTTGGCCTTTACATTGTAACGAAGCCGATTTTTAGAGAGTTGAGAGTAGACCACCCACTATACAACTGACCGCGAAATCAAACCTATCTCGGATAGATGGCGGCCGATAAGGCACTGTTCAATCTACCATCATTTAATTATCAAGACTAAATGAATATGAGCCACTTGTCCCCCTCCAGGGTTCTTCGCCCGAGTTAATCCAAGGTGAGAACCAAGACTTGTTTATAGCAAGTCGACCCGTTTATCTGTCTATTGTAAACGTCACCGCCGTTAGTTATAAGCCGCCGAATTATTTGTTATTTGTTAGTGTACGTAACTCGTGCATCGTCCCCGACCGATAGTCTTAAGCCTGAACTATTCGTAGTTATTCGTCTATTGTGAAAGCGTCCCCGACCGCTAGCTAGTAAGCTATACGTTGTCTGTGATTTTTTTTGTTGTGAGCGTACCGACCGCTAGATATAAGCTATCTGTGGGTGAACGTTTACTACGTGTTAAACCGGCGGCTGCGAAAACGTCCGTTTTCCCAACCGCCCAAAATTAATTTTTCCGTCGTTGCGTTGAGGAAAAGTTAATTCTCGCCTACCGTATTCTCTCTCACACTCTCGCTCTCTCGATATGTAAAAGCCGCACTACCGAATAGTAGCCCCAGCACGTTTTCCCATAGTCTACGTAGTTAGTTATTTCTCTGTTATTGTGGAATGGTTAAGATAATTTTCCGTTTTCTCATTTCCAATATTTAGAGGGTTTTTCATATTTCAAATCTTAATTTTATGGTTCACAAAAGTATTGTAATTTTTCAGTTTCCGCATTTTCGTTTATTTAAATAATCTTTCCGATCTATTTAGAATAAAATTTTATTTCTCTCCAACTGTGATACTTTTATATTTTCGCATTTGTGTTTCCTTTCCGAGATTTATAAGTAATTGTAAATAAGTTTTTATATTTCTCCGGTCTCCGTTCGACGACCTCGCAGGTGTTAGTCGAACGAATTATTTTCACGGTCAATTGGAAATAAAATAATTTTAGGATTTTCTATTTTTGAGCGTGTGTTTCATTTCTACAGACAACCCTGGTAATCTCCTGAGTTCGTAAAATTACCCAGGCACATTCCCGAGGGAGAAAACCCTTAAAAATCTGGCGCCCGAGCAAAACCGTAAAACCGACTCCTAAAACCGATTAACCGAACTCCCGAACCCCGTCCCAGCGCCAAATCTCACTAGTAACCGCACCCAAACCCGTTACAACATAAACCAGCAAAAACAAAAATCATGACAAACCTAGTACTGGAAGGGACTATATTACAAGACAGCAATACCATCGAGGAGATCGACGAATACAAATACCTGGGACACCAAATTAGAATAAATAGAGAAAACCAAACAAAGGAATTACAGAGGAGGATTGGTCTTGGATGGGCAGTATATGGAAGATTGAGAGATATTTTCGGTAGTGACGTTCCAATGAGCTTTAAACGGAAAGTATACGATGAGTGCGTGCTGTCAGTAATGATTTATGGCGCCGAAACGCTTAGATATCTTGACAAAAGGCGCTTTGGAGAAATTGGAAGTGGCTCAGAGAAGGATGGAGAGAGCTATACTGGGTATTAGGATCCAAGATCGTATCAGAAACACCGAAATTCGACGAAGGACAGGGGTACAGGACATAATCCGGCGAATCACAGCATTAAAGTGAAAATGGGCAGGACATGTGGCGAGATTTAAGGAAGACAGGTGGACCATAAGAATAACAAACTGGAGACCCAGAGCGGATAAAAGAAGCAGGGGTAGACCACCAACAAGATGGAGTGATGATATAAAGAGGATTGGAGGACACTGGATGAGATCAGCTCAAGTGGGAACCCAGTGGAGCAGTTTAATGGAGGCCTATGTCCAGCAGTAGACTCAACACCAGGCTGGATGATGAGAATGATGACCTCTACTATTAGTTTCAAATGTGTTGACTGCATTGAGTACTTAGCTTACTTAGAATTACTGGCTAATAATTTAAAAGATATTTGGTAAAACTTTACTGAGCGAACATGAATCAATTCACTACTTCTCATAAAATATCAATAATACTACTTGATAGCGTTGTGAGTCTTCTGTCGTTGATTTCCTGAAAGCAGAAGTGATAACCAAACTCAATACCAACTAATTTATAAAAATCCGCACAATATTTGTTAATCATACAACTTTGGGGTAGTAGAGGAACATACATTTTTGTTACTAAGGAATAATGTTAATGGCAGGAGTTATAGGCATATCAATGCCTACATAATGTTTTAGAAAATAACGAATGGTTAGTAATAATTTGTAATTTATTTTCAGATGAGCGGTATTTCTCCTCTTAAAAGTTAATATTATGCAGAGTAAGTTGGCGTCTTGACCGACAGATAAGAATTTTTAACGACTTTTCGTGTAGGCACGACCTGAATTTCATTTAATTCTTTCATTACCCGATTACCAATTATCCCACAACATTGAGAATAGTCTCAAACCTTGACCCTAGGTTGAGTTCAAATATGAGATATTTCGTGTCACTAATACCGGGATTATTAATGAAATTATAGGGGTTATTTTACTCCATATGGCGCACGTAAACACCTTGTTTTGTAACAAACCAATGAGTCCATTTTGGATCGCCCAATTTACAAGAGAAGGTGTGAAAATTGTTTATAACGCGATTTTGCAAAACTGCGCATCCGCCGGGAACCATCTTCTGCACACATAAATTACACATTATTACCTATCACTATCCCGAAGATAGTTTTTCCAACCTCCAATTTGTCGAAATTATGAATTTTTCAAAAAAGATAAATTTTTGGGGGTTTTTCCGGATTTTCTCAGTGAAAAATAGTCCGATCGTGTTGTGCAGCAAACCATTTTGTAGGTGTTGTGATTCCCTACAAAAGTTCCATGGCTCGTATAAGGATCCCTTCATTACTTTTCGCAATATTCGTAAAAAACAACAAAAAATGCATTTTTTTGCACTATAATTTGTTTATAAAAATCCCAACACCGATTTCGCTGTATCAAAAAGGTGGGTTTTCATCTATGAACTGTCTTCTACACGACCGTATAGGTTTTGACTGGTTATATTTTAGTACGCAGAAAAATCTCTATTGGTTGGCCTATATTCTCTATCCTGATGAGTTCCATGAATGAGGATCTGGGTGGATCCAGTCAACAACACATTCACATCTCAAAAACATTTGAGTTTCTTGACGTCATCATATTTAAAGGCTCATGTTTCACATCCGTATAATAGAAGAACCCATAGAAGAAAAGATATAGCATTTAAGTACTCTTATTCTAAAAGTAGTTATAAAGTATTTAGTATCTAGTATATAGATAGTAATTGAATAGTATTTATTTAGTAATTAGAAGTAATAAGGATAATTTTGGTGGGCATAGGTTAGGAACTCCGATGTAGCGATTTCTATTCTTCTTTTAATATCTTTAAACTGGTGTAGTTGTCTACTATCTCCGCCCATGTAGATGTAGACGTCTGCGCAGTCTGCGACCGTTTATCAATATGTTGGTTGCATCTCCTTTTAAAAACCTATTACTTATTATAGTTTTGGTCTTGCAAGTGTTGACTTTCAGTACCATTTTTGCATTTTCATCATTTAGGTCATTCATTAGAATTTGCCGTTGTTCTTCTGATTCTGCTATCACCACGGTGTCATCTGTGTACTTTATGTTGATAATATAACCATTTATTTTGGTTCCTTCTGGATGGGTCTACAAGGATGCTTTAATTATATACTCCGCAGATACGTTGAATAATAGTGGAAAAGGTATGCAAACCTTGTCGCACACTTCTCTCTACATTTATGTATTCGGTGTTTCTATTTTCTGACTATATGCAGCCTTTGTGAGCTCTGCACATGTTTCATAATATGATGGTTATACCACTGCCGTTTAATTCTATTTCAGTCGTTTTCTGACTATATGCAGCCTTTGTGAGCTCTGCACATGTTTCATAATATGATGGTTATACCACTGCCGTTTAATTCTATTTCAGTCGTCTTATATTAAATTTTCATATCTTATTCAATTGAATGCTTTTTTGTGTTCTGCGTAGCTCACTTACTTTTCTTTGAACTTCCATGTCTCTCGGCTATTAGCATTAATCCCAGAAGATCTTATCTTGTGCCAGTTCTCTTTTCATAGTGCGATCTTCTTAAACATTAAACTTTCTTGTGGTATTATTCCATCTTGGTATATCATATAAAATAACAATGTGTCCACCGGACTACCTTCTTATATTTTATTATAAATATTAGATAGTAGGATAAATATACAATGTTAAAAAATCTTGGTTCACATTTCGAGAAAGTTTTCAAAAAAATTAAACGAAAAAAATAAGTCTTAACAGTCCTTCAAGGAAGAATTAGCCAAAAATGTTAATAACTTGATTATACACATTAAATTATAGAATAAATATTCAAAGTATAAAAACAATTGTTAAGGCGGATTTCGATTTTTGGAAAACCCAAAGAGTAAATTGCTCTTCCCAGACGATTTAATCAATAACGTTATTAAACTTTATGATCCACATTCAATAGTAGAAAAATTGTGTATAGGATAGAGGTGGAGGCAAGTCAGAAAAATAATAAGTAAAATGTGCCCCTTAGAGAACATTTAGCAAAAAAACGTTTTGAAACTTTTTATACACACTCTATAGTAAAATAACCAGTCAAGGTAAAATAAAGTATGGGAGGGCATTTTGAGAAAATTTCCAAAAATCGAAAAATGACAAGAGCAAAATGATCAAGAAGCAAATTTTTAGAAAATTAGCAAAATCGAAAAATGGCTAGAATGAACTACCTCTTCACCCCAGCAAATTTTAATGAAAAAATTATTGAGATATTCTGGTGGTGTACAAAGTTCAAATGCAAAGTCGTAACCGTCTTTATTTTTTTCTTTCGGAAAAAACGTACCACAATCGCAAATACACACAGATAGTTTTTCGAAAACATGTTTTTTTTTGACTCAGCGGAACTTAAAACGTCTAGAAATGCTAATAACGCCAATTACAAAAATAGATCCTACTCAATAATAGATACAGTAATATATGAGAAAGTAAAAACTGAGTTATTTCTATAGTGGCATTGTCACTTATGTGTTTAAAATTCACAGCAGTTGTTTGATCCGTACCTGGTGCTTTGTTGCTTTTTGTTCTAATAGCCTTAATGGCTTCATCTTTTGGTATGGGCGGTATATCTCCCTTTTGAATTTTTAGTATTTTTTTTATCGTCCGTTCATTTCCAAATAGTACTTTTTTGATGATTTTGTAACATCAGTTTTTAGATTTCAGGATTTAGTTTTAATTAATTGTCTTTATCCGCTATGAGTGATATACTTATGGGTTTCCATACCCGTGCGATAACTTTTATCTTTCTGTGCAGTTCCATATCTATGTGCTGACTGTTCCACTTCTTCACGTTTTTCCTGTAATCAGTTTTCTTTTTCTCCTGTTATTTTCATGTTTATCCTCCTGTTAATATGTTAGTGTTTCTGTTCATATTTGTTTCGTACTTTACGTCTTTCCTCCATTAGGTCCACATTTTTTATACCATCCAAGATTTCTTTGGATTTCTGCCTTCCTGGTCTATTTTCGTTATCCCCGCTGCAACAGTTTCAGCAACAACAGCAATGCAACAACATAACCACCGAAATATAACCTTTACATTGATATATTTTCTATTTATTTTTAATCATACATAAATATTGATTATTCAACTCTAGCAATTTCTATGCAGTACACCATCTAGTTTTCTGTTTTATTCCCAATCGTGGGTAACATTTTCTACTTACACATATGTTCTGATGTTTTCACTTGAATTACTTTCTTTTAATTGCCATTAATTTCACTAAGGGTCCTGAAGAATCCATCGAAAACAATTCCTCGAAAACGTTTCTAGATATCTAGCCTGACCTGAAATTTACCCTTTACCGCCATTTGGATTCGAGAAAGGGTACCTCAGATTAATTGCCCAGAGATATTACCTGATTAATATTTATTATTATACGTTTATATTAATCTCATTTTGCATGTAATCTCTATATATATAAAAATGAAATGCTGTTCGTTTGTCTAGGCTTCAACTCGAGAACGGCTGGACGGATTTTGCTAATTTTGATCTTGAAATATTTGTGGAAGTTCAGGGAAGGTTTTTGTGGCGAGAAACATAAATAATAACTAAGGGAAATACTAAAAAAGGTACGTTTTGTAATTTTGGGGACAAATCGCCAAGGCAACCAATCATACTGTCAGTTGGTTATCAAATAAAAAATTATTACAATCTGTCATCAGTTTGTCAGTGCGCGAAAACTTTATTCATTTTAAAATGTCAGGGAGAAAACGATCTGATTTAGGTCGTCGGAGTAATTCAAATGTGCTACGAGCTACCTCACGTGCAAATCGCACTGACGACCAGCGAGAGGCAGATAATAATAACGTTCGTATTGGTATGAGAGAATTGGGTTCAAAAGTGAATAATTATGAAGTAGAAAGGCTTAGGATGGAACGAGTTAGGGCACATCTTACACAGCAGCATTTAGATCGACGGCACACCCAGTCTACAAATTCTACAAGTTCGAAAAAACGGACGCATCGAGTACTGCAGCCAGAAGAAAAACCGCCAGTGATTACAACTCCAAAACTTCAAGAACTTCGACGCCAACACAACGGCGGGAAGTCAAGAAGACAAGCAAAGTCCTGAGTAAGTCACAGCCACTTTTTCCAGAGAACTGAGTTACAAAGTGAATAACTTCAACTACGACAAGATAAAACAAGCAGATGAATTAATTCAAGAACAAGAAAAAATAGCTCAAGAAATCATATAACTACATAATAATTTCAACAAAGACGGAAGTGCAATAAAACACCCAAGAAACAAGTCTATGAGGTACAAAATACAAGACCCAAAACCGGAAGTGAAGAAACCTAAACAACAGACCGAACAGGATTACCGACGAATCAAACTAAAGGTAAAAATAACAAATAAAAAAAAACTACTTAGACAAGCTGAAGAAGACATGGCAGAATCAACGTCATACACGTACTACGAGCAACAAATATCCAAAAAATGGAGCGCACTTCAAGACAAAATGAAATAGAGCGATTCCGGAGACGCAGTGTTCCTGTAAACTTGGAACGAGTAGCATTCCACTACGACCCGGAAATAGATTATTGTGCCGACCAATCCGTAACGATTGCAGAAATGACAATCATTTGTCAATATTGTAAAACGTTAAAATACAGCGGTGAATCTATTGGATTATGTTCTGCTGATGGTAGTAAAATTGCCACAATTGTTCCCACCACAAGATCCATTATGCTCATTAGTTTCTGGGGTGGGAACGCATATTTTACAAGAAAATTTCATGCCTACTTTCGAGATAGTTTTGGATAAATTAGTTATTAAAAATTTAAAAAGATAATGTACAATTGCAGTTACAAGGCAGTTTGCGGAAGCAACTTGAAGTTTCCCTGTTTCGCGCATGCGTCGCGTGTTCGCGAGTCGTACAATCATCATCTTTATATATTTACGCACCGCAAAAAAGACAAAAAATATAGTACATCAGAAAGCCTTAAATTGATTATGTGCATATCTGTGTTGCATTTAATTTAATGCAGATAAAAAAATTGTATTACGTTTTGACAATATTATTCAAAAATATATGTAGGTGATACGAAGTTCACCGGGTGATCTATAATTTTTTTACCTTTCTTTTTTTAAACTTTACGTGGCATTGCAAAGCATGCCGGGTACGGCTTGTGTAATATATTTTCGAGGTATTGCATTTCTTATATACTTGTACGAGTTATGACCTATCCATCTTCTATTGAAACGCTTAGTCCGTAAAGTACGTGATAAATTAATACTGTCAATTTGTTGTTCACCACATTTTAAAGTTCGGTTTCATCTAAGGCAGTCAGTGTAAGTCTAGAGTGTAAGCAAGTTAAAATGGATCAACCATTCAGTGCATAGGTGATTAATTATCACTGATCTTCTCGATTGATGTAAAAGTGACACAATGAAAGTTCCTTCCATTTAAATTTTATTTAGTTAACATTCTCAGAGATATTTCTTTGGAAGATAATAGGGCGTATATCTTACTTTTCATATTACATGTCGTCAATAAAGACCCTTTTATCGCGATATCTGGGGCAATATCTCCTCATCCCATCAACGTCTTCGCCGTTTAATCTCGGATTATTTGCCTTCGGCTCCCGATTGATTACGGGGCCGATATGTATAAGTTTGATGTTTTGACGACTCCCCGATTTTCAAATAAAGCACTACAAAGGGTTTTATTATTGTTAAGGAGAATTAATCGTGCGGAAGTCGTCATTTCTCAAAGGGAGCCTTTGTACACTTGTGCTCCCGCGTTCGGTTTAATGTCAAAAATGATATTGAGATTAAGTAGAGAGACGAAAATGATACGTATGATCTGGGTGAATATAAATAGCGTTTCGACCAATTGAATGGCTCGCAACGAAACGACAATGGAGCCATACTGTCTGGATTGATATAAGTAAGTGTATTACCCTAGTTGAAACCGGCATCACGTTTACATACACATATGTGTAAATAAAATGACATTTTAATATTGGTGGTCCGTTCCTGCGTTCAATAAAATTTTGTAGGGCCCATTATTATGGAATATCAAGACGTTAAAATATTCATACATGCATTAGTAAACGTTTGTTGCCGGAAAATAATGTTCCGAAGGTAAAAAGCCGGCTGTACCCCAAAGAGCGTAATGAACACGAAAATTATTAATGAATAACACTTAAACCCGTTATTTATGCTCTGTATGACGTCCAACAAAATTTCTCATTTTAATCTGGTTGGTGTACCTAAGCTTTTTATCAGCCAACGTTCAGAATGTGCTTACAAGTTCCGACACCTTAAGCTTCAATCAAATGCTTTACGCTGAGGTATCAAACTGTGCTATACATCAAAACTAAAATTCATTCCCACCGTGTTGCACTTTAGATACGAATCATACGAATCCCAGCGTGGAATTTATTAGGAAGCTTTTACACTTTAGCAATCCAAATAACTATTTAAAAACTTCGTTTTTAAACCACGTTTGAACACCAAAATCTAACCACAACATATTTTGACCAGTTGCTACACTTTGAAAAGGAAGGACCGTATTGGAAAGCTTACAGAAAAGCATGCGTCTGAAGTTGGTGACGTCATTTTGTACGGGAGTGATTTCCGCCAAAGGTTGTTATTCCACCGCAAACTCCGAAAGGTATCTCGTTAATATGTGATAACTCCGAAAATGTAGCTATACGACAAAGATTTTTGTACCAAAAAATAAACGACATAAAACTTACAACCCAACCTTAGTCACAAGGACCTAAAACATTTATAAACTTAATTATTGTTCTATTGTCCCTAAAGATTCACATGTAATGGAGTACCTTAACATAGTGTAACTTGGAAAGTAAAAGTTTCTACACTTTTATTCTTGTACCAAATGAAAGAGGACATAAAGACCTACCAAATTTTACCAAGACCTACCAAAGTTCTTCTTACCAGAAGAATTTTCAAAGAATGTCAAAACCTGAGATATTTCGAGGTTATTAATTCAGGTTCATATTGTAACGTTTATTTTCTAATTTATTTACACTAATACTAATTGTACACTAGACACTACTTAATTTATATACACTATTTCTAAACTAATTAATTTATATAACACACTTAACTATTTCCTACTAATTAATTTATCTCACTCTTAATCATTAATTTATTTAAACGCTCTCGCTTTCGCTATTTCGCTTGTTTACTATTTACTCTCGCGGCTTCACGTCTAATAATAATCTCCTTCGTCCGCAGCGTTCACTTTTATAGCCCCCCATAATGTATTCCAGAATTTACTAGTATTTGCTCGATAATTCCAGGTCATTCCTTTCTCAAATTAATGTTTACTTAGATACGTCCAAAGGTTCATAAATCACTTTTCCTTAAATAATAATCCGGGAACGCTCGGCACGGTTTTTAGTGCTCGCCGCTGCGCTTAATAAGCGTAGCCGCGTTCCTTTGAGGAAAGCTGCCGAGGTCCGACAGGAGTAAACCCTTTTAAAACATTTCGCTCTGCTGTTTACATTTCGCGTTACAATATGTTAGGTTGAAATGGGAAGGTATAGCTTTCTACACTTTTATGCTTATTACAAACTATAAAGGACTTATAAGGCCTACAAAATGGTTGTAGCAAGAATTTCCCAAAAATTTAATGAATTCAGCTAATACACGAGTAAGTGTGGTGTCACTTTTGGGCCACCTCGGCCACTTTCTCTCAATAGGCCTTCAAACTGATTTGAACAGCTTCCAACGGCTATATTACAATTTTCGTTCATAAGGCTCTTCTGAAGCTGTTATGTACCTAACTGTTGAATGACGTTCAACTCTGTCTCAAAACATATTTGGAGAAAATGGGGGGGGGCTTAATAATGGGTGTGGGTGGCCCTAGTAACACCATACCTAGTTGCGCTATTGTCAATTTATATTCAAATATTATGCAGAAACTTAATATCGAGTGACTTCATAAGTATGACTTTCTACACTTCTATTTTTATACCAGAGGACAGAAGGACATAATATCTTTAGTGAAAAAAGGCCATAGCAAGGCGTCAAGAAAAACAGGTATTATTCCATATTAAATAACTTCATTAATTGTGCATTTTTAACAATTTTCGCGCCATAGCTCGGTTTTTGTACATATTTTATAAAATTTTCACTATGGCCTTCTGTGGGCCTTTATGTACTCAACCTCCTTTTATAAGAATTGTAAGTGTAAAAATTTCCCTGTTACATATGGATTGGAATAAACGATTGCACAATAATCCAGTTATTTTTTCAAAATGCTTACTTTGGCCGTTTTGTAAGTCTAGATGTGCTTTATCTTTTCGTATACATAAAAAGTGCGGACATTTGTACCTCCGGAATTATTTAATATTCACGAAACTGCTGTCATAGTTTGAAAAGTAAAATATTAACCTTTGGTGGAAATGATCCCCATACAAAATTGGACGCTGGAGATTGGCTGCTAACTTCACACACACCATTAAACCTCACAATCTGTAGCAAACTTTTTGTGGTTTGAATATGAATCGGACGATAACAAACTGCACCGAAACCCATTACCGGCTTATAGGATTACGATAAGAAAGGGACGGTGCACCGACGATTAAGTCCTGAAACAGGTAGCAAAGGAATCCGATCGGATAAATGAAATGTATATTATCACCCTATATAAATAATGTAGTAACAACTAGAGCAAACTAACATTTTAATAAAAAAAAATGTTTAGAAAAATCGGCTTTTTGAGCTTTTTACAGTATATATTAAACTTGATTTATTTAGTATAAAATTAACTCTGAACTTTATCGAATGAGGTATCGTTTTAAAGCGCTCAAAAAGCCTATTTTTCTAAATATATTTTTTTTTATTAAAATGTTGGTTTGCTCTAGTTGTTACTACATTTATATAAGGTGTTAATATATATGTATCCGATGGGATTCCTTTGCTACCTGTTTCAGGACTTTATCGTTGGTGCACCATCCCTTTCTTATCGTAATCCTATAAGCCGGTAATGGGTTTCGGTGCAGTTTGCATCCGACGTATGAATCGATACCAAAGTGTTCAAAACCGGTTGAGCAACAAATCTCAAGATTCGTTCTTAAGCTTTTTCAACTTAAACTTAGGCAAGAGTTTTCTTACAAGCTTTTTGAGGCTTTATAAGAAATGGGCAAGGTAAATGTTACACAACACTTCTTTCATCCTAAATTCAAATTCAAATTTCTCTAATCAGCTTTAGAATAGCATAATGTGCATTTCGAATAGAAATAATTTTTTAAAAGTCTTTATATGCTATTCAAAAAATACGTAAATTTAAAGTTAGAATCATCTGGAATTCTTCTTTGAATTTCACAATCAATGAGAATTTGCAACAAACTTATTCAACCTTAAACAGGATTTTTATATAGATTTTGTTCAGTCGCAAATAAGAGAGCTCACATTCTTTACACTGTAAATAGGAATCATATTTTAAATTTCACGTGGTGGTTTGGGATCGGGTGGAGAGAGAAAAGAGGTGAGAATGAGTAGGATGAGAGGATGTGTAAAAGATGGTGCCAAAAATACGAAGTAGCGTTCGTCCTACGAAATGGTGGGTGTGATAATTCGCCAAAAGTGCGAAAATTGAGGGAAATTCACCGCAGTCATAAAGGGCAAGCAAAGGACCCTGCAAACCTTTCCCCTGTTAATTTGATAAATACATGGTAGTAATTGTTGTGAAATAGTAAAAGATAGAATAATGTACTTTTCAAAACTGGATGTCGAATCTATGATTGTGTTGTTGTTGTCATCGAGGTACGTACGTTTCTTATCGAAACAATTATTATATTTTGAAATAGCTACTAATCGTGGCTTAATATGAAATTTTCTTTGTATTTAAGAAAACAGCTACTGCTAATTGCACCCTATTTTAATAAGGAATTTAGTTGGAACGCCCTCTCGAGTCGGTTTCAAGTGAAACGTAACATTCTATTCATTAAGTTCGGCACGTGTAATTAGTTTTCTGGAATTAATAAATCTCGAATCACGTCCTCATCTAACAATTCCGGTTGTACTGGAATCCCCTCAGTGTGTATCGATATTTCGATTCGGTCGGTTCCCGAGCGACGCCCTCAGGCATCCGTAAGACAGTAAATTGGTTTAATATTCGGGAATTTCGGAGATCAAAAGGCCGATACCTTTCGGGTGTGGCATTTAACGAATATGTTCCGAGCTAGCGACGTCGCATAAATTACTCGTAAGGGAAAGAGGGACGGGAAAAATATTCGGAATTATCGCCTTCGCACGCTATTAAATCGACGATTAAACACTCCACATAAAAATTCGATCCGCCGCTCTCTCACACACACAAGCGTCAGCGTATAAAAGCGTATCATATAATCCCTTCGACTTTACGTGCATTAATCTGCCAGCCCCTTTCGAGTCGTTTCCGATAAAAAAGAACCCCTTCGACTGTGCACGAACAACTACAACAACAAAACTTTCGCAAATAAAATTGTTGCATGTCTCTCCTCTCCGGAACGCGCTATTTTACTCCCGCGAAACGGTCCGGAAAATCGATAGGAGGCCGGAACGGGACGTGCGAAAATATGTACGAATATCTCGGGAAACATGAATACGAGAATGCCTCCTTCTCTCTACTAACTCTCTCCCTCTCACCGTCTCTTTTTAGGCCAGTTGAATTAGACTTTCTTTCGCGAAGATATCTTTTTTACATCACTTTACGCCATTAACGCTGGAAACTCCCTTTAAAAGTATTCAATGGGGAATACGTAAGATCGTCATCGAATAAGTTTCAGGCGTACTTTCTCTTCTTAATTATAAAGAGACGTTCGTTTCGAATGGTATAGGTAGACAACTGCGACAATCTCATATTTATATTACATATTAAAAAAGTATGAAATTTGTCAATAATTTTCTTTTGTTAAAAATGCAAGGCCTGGACACTAGATGTACTTAATAATTCATGTGATATCGATGGGATGAACGAGGGATGAAAATGGTCTATGTATAGTGGACCGTATCTAGAATCTCGTGGCTTGTTGCTGGCTGCGGAGATGAATCTTGTCGACAGGTTGTAAGGCTGTAGACGGGTTGCAGTATGGAGTCAGGGCGTAACGTAATCTCCGGGGTGGATCTGAGGGCGTAACGTACAGATCCTAGTTGCAGTTCTTGTAGCTTTTTTCGTCGTTAGAGACAAGGCGTAATGTAACCTCCGTGTTGGATCTGAGGGCTTAACCTGCAGATCCTAGTTGCAGTTCTTGTAGCTTGAAGTTCTCGTCGTTGGAGACAGGGCGTAACGTAACCTCAGTGTTGGATCTGAGGGCGTAACCTGCAAATCCTAGTTGCAATTCTTGTAGCTTTTTTCGTCGTTAGAGACAAGGCGTAATGTAACCTCCGTGTTGGATCTGAGGGCGTAACCTGCAGATCCTAGTTGCAGTTCTTGTAGCATGAAGTTCTGGTCGTTGGAGACAGGGCGTAACGTAACCTCCGTGTTGGATCTGAGGGCGTAACCTGCAAATCCTAGTTGCAGTTCTTGTAGCTTTTTTCGTCGTTAGAGACAAGGCGTAATGTAAACTCCGTGTTGGATCTGAGGGCGTAACCTGCAGATCCTAGTTGCAGTTCTTGTAGCTTGAAGTTCTGGTCGTTGGAGACAGGGCGTAACGTAACCTCTGTGTTGGATCTGAGGGCGTAACCTGCAGATCCTAGTTGAAGTTCTTGTAGCTTGAAGTTTTCGTCGTTAGAGATAAGGCGTAATGTAACCTCCGTGTTGGATCTGAGGGCGTAACCTGCAGATCCTAGTTGCAGTTCTTGTAGCTTGAAGTTCTGGTCGTTGGAGACAGGGCGTAACGGAACCTCCGCGTTGGATCTGAGGACGTAACCTGCAGATCCTAGTTGCAGTTCTTGTAGCTTTTTTCGTCGTTAGAGACAAGGCGTCATGTAACCTCCGTGTTGGATCTGTGGGCGTAACCCGCAGATCCTAGTTGAAGTTCTTGTAGCTTGAAGTTTTCGTCGTTAGAGACAAGGCGTAATGTAACGTCCGTGTTGGATCTGAGGGCGTAACCTGCAGATCCTATTTGCAGTTCTTGTAGCTTGAAGTTCTCGTCGTTAGAGACAAGGCGTAATGGAACCTCCGTGTTGGATCTGAGGACGTAACCTGCAGATCCTAGTTGCAGTTCTTGTAGCTTGAATTTCTGGTCGTTGGAGACAGGGAGTAACGTAACCTCCGTGTTGGATCTGAGGGCTTAACCTGCAGATCCTAGTTGAAGTTCTTGTAGCTTGAAGTTCTGGTCGTTGGAGACAGGGCGTAACGTAGCCTCCGTGTTGTATCTGAAGGCGTAACCTGCAGATCCTAGTTGCAGTTCTTGTAGCTTGAAGTTCTGGTCGTTGGAGACAGGGCGTAACGTAACCTCCGTGTTGTATCTGAGGGCGTAACCTGCAAATCCTAGTTGCAGTTCTTGTAGCTTTTTTCGTCGTTAGAGACAAGGCGTAATGTAAACTCCGTGTTGGATCTGAGGGCGTAACCTGCAGATCCTAGTTGAAGTTCTTGTAGCTTGAAGTTTTCGTCGTTAGAGATAAGGCGTAATGTAACCTCCGTGTTGGATCTGAGGGCGTAACCTGCAGATCCTAGTTGCAGTTCTTGTAGCTTGAAGTTCTGGTCGTTGGAGACAGGGCGTAACGGAACCTCCGCGTTGGATCTGAGGACGTAACCTGCAGATCCTAGTTGCAGTTCTTGTAGCTTTTTTCGTCGTTAGAGACAAGGCGTCATGTAACCTCCGTGTTGGATCTGTGGGCGTAACCCGCAGATCCTAGTTGAAGTTCTTGTAGCTTGAAGTTTTCGTCGTTAGAGACAAGGCGTAATGTAACGTCCGTGTTGGATCTGAGGGCGTAACCTGCAGATCCTATTTGCAGTTCTTGTAGCTTGAAGTTCTCGTCGTTAGAGACAAGGCGTAATGGAACCTCCGTGTTGGATCTGAGGACGTAACCTGCAGATCCTAGTTGCAGTTCTTGTAGCTTGAAGTTCTGGTCGTTGGAGACAGGGCGTAACGGAACCTCCGCGTTGGATCTGAGGACGTAACCTGCAGATCCTAGTTGCAGTTCTTGTAGCTTTTTTCGTCGTTAGAGACAAGGCGTCATGTAACCTCCGTGTTGGATCTGTGGGCGTAACCCGCAGATCCTAGTTGAAGTTCTTGTAGCTTGAAGTTTTCGTCGTTAGAGACAAGGCGTAATGTAACGTCCGTGTTGGATCTGAGGGCGTAACCTGCAGATCCTATTTGCAGTTCTTGTAGCTTGAAGTTCTCGTCGTTAGAGACAAGGCGTAATGGAACCTCCGTGTTGGATCTGAGGACGTAACCTGCAGATCCTAGTTGCAGTTCTTGTAGCTTGAATTTCTGGTCGTTGGAGACAGGGAGTAACGTAACCTCCGTGTTGGATCTGAGGGCTTAACCTGCAGATCCTAGTTGAAGTTCTTGTAGCTTGAAGTTCTGGTCGTTGGAGACAGGGCGTAACGTAGCCTCCGTGTTGTATCTGAAGGCGTAACCTGCAGATCCTAGTTGCAGTTCTTGTAGCTTGAAGTTCTGGTCGTTGGAGACAGGGCGTAACGTAACCTCCGTGTTGTATCTGAGGGCGTAACCTGCAAATCCTAGTTGCAGTTCTTGTAGCTTTTTTCGTCGTTAGAGACAAGGCGTAATGTAAACTCCGTGTTGGATCTGAGGGCGTAACCTGCAGATCCTAGTTGCAGTTCTTGTAGCTTGAAGTTCTCGCCATTGGAGACAGGGCGTAACGTAACCTCCGTGTTAGATCTGAGGGCGTAACCTGCAGATCCTACTTGAAGTTCTTGTAGCTTGAAGTTCTCGTCGTTGGAGACAGGGCGTAACGTAACCTCCGTATTGGATCTGAGGGCGTAACCTGCAGATCCTAGTTGAAGTTCTTGTAGCTTGAAATTCTCGTTGTTGGAGACAGGGCGTAACGTAACCTCCGTGTTGGATCTGAGGGCGTAACCTGTAGATCCTAGTTGCAGTTCTTGTAGCTTGAAATTCTCGTCGTTGGAGACAGGGCGTAACGTAACCTCCGTGTTGGATCTGAGGGCGTAACCTGTAGATCCTAGTTGCAGTTCTTGTAGCTTGAAGTTCTCGTCGTTGAAGACAGGGCGTAACGTAGTCGCCGGTGTAAACTCTCAGAGCGTATCGTAAGAGCGAGTGTGAAGTAAGGGCCTCCCGAAATGCATTCTCACAGATCAGAGATTAGAGATTTACTTCTTTATCACTTTTTGCTTGAGAATCCGTTAATTTATGGTCAAATCAGAAACTTTAGCAATAATCTTTCTTGTTTGGAAATGGTGCAACTAATACATATATTTTTCCCATTTAACTTATAACAACTCCTATGATGCTTAAAGTCACTAGATATATAAAGTAGCGCAATTGTGCGGCCATATTGTGTCTCAAATCAGTAATGCCAAAGTAAAATGTCTTTTGGAAATATGTTCTCGAAATTAATTCAAAGTGATGGTGTATATGAAACAAATGTAAGAGAATCTGAAAATGAAATTTGTGTCTCAGCCGGGATACGAACCCGGATCTCCCAATATCGCGTCAGGTGTTCTGCCAATTGAAGAGAACATATTTCCATCTGTTTCATTTGTATATCAGAGAACACGTAAGACACCACATTATTAACATGAGAGGGATACGGTGTGTTGCGTACAACCAATACGTCCTCCGTATCATCCTGTCAAAAACGTTTAACACGAACATCGAAAATGAAATTGATAGGTGTCTCGGTAGTTCAATTGGCAGAACACCTGACGCGATATTGGGAGATCCGGGTTCGTATCCCGGCTGAGACACAAATTTCATTTTCAGATTCTCTTACATTTGTTTCATAAAATGTCTTTTGTTAGTTTTGTTCCAACCGTATTATGTAAAGGTATTAATGTTCCGTGTTTCGTCTGTCACCTTTATTTGAATTTTGTACAGGTTATGCATTTTTAATTTTAATGAATAAAGAATATTGGTTATAGGGGAATGTTGGTGATAGTTGATTCCTCGAGTACCAATTAATATTGTGGCGTTGTAGATTGAAAGCCGAATAGCCGAGCTTCCACTGTAGACACATTATATGGCTGGCGGTGTCCGTTCCTCTTTCAAGGAGGAGCCGATTTGAGCCCCTTTCTGTTTAATGAAGGATGTCCATTACTATATGGACTATATATACACTACATATATCTGGTGACTTTAGTCTCAACAATTGACAGCAGACAGCGGTTTACAGAAATTAAACAAATTTGACAGAATCCGCCATATTGTGTCCCAAATAGGCGTCTCTCTCTCTAACTCATTGGTACAATGAATTGCGCTACTTTCATTATCTAGTGACTTTAATGATGCTGCTATTATAGTGCCATCTATAATTGTTGACACTTAAACTGTCAACTACAAGCCCATGACATACAGAACTGGGGCGGCGGTGGTCGTGTGGTTTAAGGCGCGGGCCTTGAATCAGGCGGACACTGTCGTCGTGGGTTCGAATCCCACGTAATCCATGAATGTTGTGTGTGTTGCGGGAAGTGTGTAAAATGTATCCAAAATCCCGTTCCTATTCACGCCGGTAACCAGGCCGGATAGGATCGGATATCCTGTAGGAGGGCGGGACTAGGATACACACACCCTGAGTCGGTAGAGCACGGAGTGGATCAACTGGGGTGAGAGCCTTAAGGGGGTACAACCGTGCTCGAGGACCGTGGTTCGGAGCCCACTTTAAACTGTAGGTCCCGTCCAAATTGGCCACAGCAGCGAAAAAGAGACGTTAACTTAATAAGACAAGACAAGACATACAGAACATACAGAAACTTTCATTTCTCATGCATTTTGTGTATCTACATATTTTTCCATTTATAAATGTATAAAGCGCTTGACTCAATTTTCAAATACCTTTTCCATTTACAATTTATCGAATAATGTTGAAACATTCGCTTCCCGAATTCTTTGACAAATTACCATACTTAGCATTAGAATCTGCTTGGTTTTCATTACTCAAACATATTTATTAAAAATTAGTTTGGAACCTATTTTAATAAAAGAATATACCCAGCTGGGTACTTGACTTAATTGAAAACTTAACACAACTTAAGTTCCAACGTTCATGCAATGACGGCTTTGAGCACGTCTGATTCTCTCCAATTTTTGAACCAAGATCTGGATGCCAAGCAGTTAAATACCTTAATTACTTGATTAAAATATTAATACATAATTCTGCACATGATGTTTAATACGACTCGTAGGGAAAAGTAAGTCCATATAACAAGTTCAGTTCTGTTTGTGCCTGTTCCAACTGACCTAATCTCCCTTCCAGAAATCAACATTCTCGCTGTTTGGAATAATTGATTAAGGGAGATTGATCGTTGAAAAATCTTCCCGCCGCCGGATTTCAATTAATCGATAGACTGTTTTGGGTTCTTTCTTTCTCAACGTTCGCTATCTTCGAGACATCGGATTGGGGGACGAATGTTTGTTCGATAGTCCATTAAAAAGTCATTAGAGGAGGGGAACTTCAAGGGAATCGCTACAAGTTCCGATGATTATTAATAAATTAGAGGAGGCGCCCAGAAAAATTGGAATATGAAATATGAAAGGTCCCGAAATCACGTTATAGATGCCGACAAACGTCAAACAGCCTAACGGTGTAGAGCTGAGATGGAAATTTAAAATTTCCAATGCAATTATACAGAAGCGAATTTAGCAATTTTTCTAATGGTAACATCGATGACACTAAAATTAGAGATATAAAAAATAAACCATTGATTATACTAACTACTAACTAAAAGTTAATAATTACTACTTTTAAGAACAAAACAAAATTGGTTATTATACTCATTAATTTATTAAAACGAAACACTTTCTAGTTTACATAAAGAGATAGAAAGAAAAACGTATCCTCACTGAATTTTAAAGTGTGTAAATGCAGTGATGAATTAAGTTACCATGTGTGTAAATGTTATGCAAAGCAATATCTTCTCCTTACTAAATTTTAGAAAGTATTTATAGTCAATAAAATTTAGGAAAAAACGGATTTAGGTAATTCTATAATGATTAAGCTGAAAACTATGAGTATTATACAGTTTCATTAAAGCTCTAGAGGGCGTCACTAAAACCGCCAATGTGATTCTGTGTTATGACACAGACCATCGGTGAATCTTAAATAGGTATTCCACAATGTAATTTGTTGACTTGTGGTACTTAAAGCAAAACAGTTTTGTGGGGTTTATTGCTTAGTTATCAACTACTTCCTAATTTCTACACCCCACTTTGTATTTGATATTTTTAAATGTCGTTTTAAGAGTTATTTTTACATTAATTTAAAATGGTGATTTCAAGACGAAGTCAACTTGTGAGGGGTAGCATACACTCTGTTTTTACTAAACAGCAAATGTTTGGTGAGAGACATTTCAATATTTTGTTATTGCAAGTTTTATTAATCAAATGGGACGTTTCAAAAAAGTAGTTCATTCAAGCGTCACATTACACTGATGTTTAATACATAATTTGAAAATCATGAAACAAATTTAAAAGTTCCGTTAATAGTTGGTAGTAATTCCGCAATCAAATTAAAGAATCATTGTGATTTGTTAGTTATTTTTGCTTTAACTATCATACTAATTAACTTGGCATTAATTAAATAAAAGTTACAATTTTGCCGAGATTCTTAAAGTGAATGGCATATCAATAAGATAATCTCTTTATTAATCCAATAAGTGTTCGAAACAATCAAGAATTTAAACAGTAAGACATCTGAGATGAGATGGAAATAATTAATTACTTTTGTTTTGGCACAATTGTGCAAAATTTGCGATATCGCCGGTAATTATGGACCAATTTCAACGTTTCTTTTTCTAATTTGGAGTAACACACGAAAATAGTAACAACTGCATGGTCCTTTTTGCAATAATTATTCAATAATTTGTTACATACAAATAATTTTGCAATTTTTTTTCATTTTTTGTGAAAAATAATTATGTATTGCAAACGATGGAAACTGTAATAGATTATTAAAACACAATTAATTCTTAAAAAAACATTGTTTTTGCAACATATAAATTTTATTATATAAGGATGAATTTATCTACAAGTACTGAAAATTAAGTTATATCTGTTATTTTAAAATGTATGATTAAATATAGGTATAAAACTTCGAGTACTTATACCTTTGTTGTAATAAATACACCTTATTTTAATTATTAATTTGATATTATAAAATAATTTTGTGCAGTTTTCGTCATTTAATCAATGTTTAAACAATGATCTTGACTTTTTAAATTGATACTTTGAAGAAAATATCATTTCTTTTCACCTTAACTTTGATTTTGAAAAGGTTTCGACTAGGCTAGACTGTCAGTTATATTTAGTAGTGGAAATTTATCATCTTAAATTTTATATTTAAAAGTCTGTTCTTTTGCACACTACTTGCATCCATCTTTTTAAGAATAGGGAGAATATGGGATGACCATTCATTCTGCAAACACTCAATTATACCTTCTTATAATTTTAAAATCACATAATTTATTCTGTGATTTTTTTTTCATCTTCGCTTTTTGTATATAGTATATGCAATAATTACTTGTTTTGATTGCGGTTTGCCTACCACGGTTTACCTTTACCATATGCCATATGCCACGTTTATTATAATAATACCTAATTCAGAATGCCAGTTCAATATACCTCAATTCAGAAAATGTTACGCTAAGCAATAAATCTTTATCAAATATAACAAGAAGTGTAATGCACTTGGTACACCATATTACACTTACGTGTCTCTTCCCTTTGACTTCCCTTTCGTACCACGAATTAGTGACTATGATATTGTAACGTTTATTTTCTAATTTATTTACACTAATACTAATTGTACACTAGACGCTACTTAATTTATATACACTATTACTAAACTAATTAATTTATATAACACACTTAACTATTTCCTACTAATTAATTTATCTTACTCTTAATTATTCATTTATTTAAACGCTCTCGCTTTCGCTATTTCGCTTGTTTACTATTTACTCTCGCGGCTTCACGTCTAATAATAATCTCCTTCGTCCGCAGCGTTCACTTTTATAGCCCCCCATAATGTATTCCAGAATTTACTAGTATTTGCTCGATAATTCCAGGTCATTCCTTTCTCAAATTAATGTTTACTTAGATACGTCCAGAAGTTCATAAATCACTTTTCCTTAAATAATAATCCGGGAACGCTCGGCACGGTTTTTAGTGCTCGCCGCTGCGCTTAATAAGCGTAGCCGCGTTCCTTTGAGGAAAGCCGCCAAGGTCCGACAGAAGTAAACACATTTCGCTCTGCTGTTTACATTTCGCGTTACAATATCATTCAACCATTATTATGTTAGGAAAAAATTTATTTTGTGACTATTGTTCACAAAAAACAATGTCATCATTATATTAATTTTTACGTCATGTCAGGTAAAAATGTGCAATGCGTTTGCCTGCCAGTTTGGTGTTTTCTCATTCATTATACGCCTCAGTGGTAAATTTTGTTCCAAACTTCACTATCCTACAGAATAACAAAAGTGCCTTTTATGCTTATGTATAGTGTCATGTAATCATTATTGTCTTATGGGAGGATTCAGTTGCAGATTCAGATATAAATGAAACTCATGAGATATCACACTGAACCACCGTAAAAATTCCCAAACAGTAATTTCCTGGCGCAAGTGTCGACCTCTCAAACGGTCCACGCCGGCAGATGAAAGCTATTAATAATTCCTGTGCGATCTCTTGTCGCGTGAATTCAAACTTCTGTTATCCCAACACTGTGCGCCACTCCCGAAGTTAAATTCCTCACGGAGTGCACTTTAAGGAGCACAAAGAAAAAGTACGCCGGAGATGGTCGCTCTGTGAGAAAAGGGGCCGGCACCAATGTCGCGACGGAATCCACTATTAAGGAGAATACTTCTTCCTCTGGTGGAGTCGGTTAACTCCTCGGCCACTTCTGGAATCGATGCGGGACTTTAAAAGTATTTGTTATGGTTTAAATTAAACGAGCCGGCGGAAGAATAAAACTATTCGAGAAGAGTCGGGAAATTGCACCGACCCGGTTCTGGGCTCTTCTAACGTCGTTATCGAAACCTACAGAGAAATAACTCTGCCGAGAACATCGACGGAGGTTATCAGAACAAATAGTTGGAGATGAGTACGTAACCGAGTAGAACTAACTTTAACACAGAGAAAAATTAAAGTGTATACCAGAAAAGTAAATGTACGCAAGACCAAGTGAACAAGTCTTATTAAAAGAAATTCTTTCAAATAAGTTTTTATGTTAAACTTACTGAAGGATAAGAATTACAGAGTGGTTAGAATTAACAGCGTTAGTAGTATAACTAAAACCGTTCTGTGACACTAGATCAAATTTCTGCCACCTTGTCTCGAAGTGGCGCCACCAGTCGCGAAGTGGCCATGTACCAGCTCTCCTAACAGGTATCTCCTAACCGCTCGAAGCAGTTCCGAAATGGCTTTAAACAGCTTCAAAATAGCTTTAACCAGTTCCCCAATAACTCCTGTTATGGGACCCTTCCTGACTAGTTGCGCTACCCTGAGACATGGTGACAGAAATATCACAGAACGGTCTTAGCTACAGTACTACCTTGAATTGTAACCGGTCCGCATATTATTAAAAATATTAGCGTGAATAGTATAACTAAGACTGTTCAGTGACATCAATACACATTTCTGCCACTATGTCTCAAGGTGGCGCAACTAGCCGCGAAGTGAACCTGCACTAGCTCTACGAACAGGCCTGCAAACTGAATTAAACACCTGCAAAATAGCTTTAAATAGCTCCGCAATGTAGCTTTAACCAGTTCCCAAATACCTCCTGTTTGGAAACCTGTTCCCGACTAACCGGAGAGTCATTTGAGACTAGTGCCGCCACCTTGGGACATGGTGGCTGAAATATCACAGAACGGTCTTAGCTACACTACTACCTTGGGTTGCAACCGGACTGCAAAGTATTAATTAAAAATAATAACGTGATTAGTATAACTAAGACCGTTCAGTGACACTAGTACACATTTCTGCCACTATGTCTCAAGGTGGCGCAACTAGCCGCGAAGTGAACCTGCACTAGCTCTCCGAACATGTCTGCAAACTGAATTAAACACTTGCAAAATAGCTTTAAACACCTCCGGAACAGCTCCAATATAGCTTTAACCAGTTCCCAAATAACTCCTGTTTGGAGACCTGTTCCTGACTAACAGGAAGGACGTTTGTGACTAGCGACGCCACCCTGAGACATGGTGTCAGAAATGTCACAGAACGGTCTTAGCTACACTACTAGCTTTGTTTGTAACAGGTCTGCATAGTAATAATTAAAAATAATAACGTGAGTAGTATAACTAAAACCGTTCAGTGACACTAGTACACATTTCTGCCACTATGTCTCAAGGTGGCGCAACTTGCTGCGAAGTGAACCTGCACTAGCTCTGCGAACATGTATGCAAACTGAATTAAGGACTTGCAAAACAGCTTTAAATAGCTCCCAAACAGCTCCAATATAGCTTTAAGCATTTCCCAAATAGCTCCTGTTTGGAGACCTGTTCCCGACTAACAGGAAGGTCATTTGTGTCTAGCGACGCCACCCTGAGACATGGTGGCAGAAATGTCACAGAACCGTCTTAGCTGCACTACTAGCTTTGATTGTAACAGGTCTGCATAGTAATAATTAAAAATAATAACGTGAGTAGTACAACTAAGACCGTTGAGTGACACTTGTACACATTTCTGCCACTATGTCTCAAAGTTGCGAAACTAGCCGCGAAGTGATCCTGCACTAGCTCTCCGAACATGTCTGCAAACTGAATTAAACACTTACAAAATAGGCTTTAAATAGCTCCCAAACAGCTCCAATATAGCTTTAAGCATTTCCCAAATAGCTCCTGTTTGGAGACCTGTTTCTGACTGATCGGAGGGTCATATGTGACTAGTGCCGCCACCTTGGGACATGGTGGCTGAAATATCACAGAATGGTCTTAGCTACACTACTACCTTGGGTTGTAACCGAACTGCAAAGTATTAATTAAAAATAATAGCGTGAATAGTATATCTAAGACTGTTCAGTGACAATAGTACACATTTCTGCCACTATGTCTCAAGGTGGCGCAACTAGCCGCGAAGAGAACCTGCACTAGCTCTACGAACAGGTCTGCAAACTGAATTAATCACTTGCAAAATAGCTTTAAATCGCTCCGGAACAGCTTCAATGTAGCTTTAACCAGTTACCAAATACCTCCTGTTTGGGGACCTGTTCCTGACTGACCGGAGGGTCATTTGTGACTAGTGCCGCCACCGTGGGACATGGTGGCTGAAATGTCACAGAACGGTCTTAGCTACACTAGTACCTTGGGTTGTAACCGGACTGCAAAGTATTAATTAAAAATAATAGCGTGAATAGTATAACTAAGACTGTTCAGTGACATTAGTACACATTTCTGCCACTATGTCTCAAGGTGGCGCAACTAGCCGCGAAGTGAACCTGCACTAGCTCTACGAACAGGTCTGCAAACTGAATTAATCACTTGCAAAATAGCTTTAAATCGCTCCGGAACAGCTTCAATGTAGCTTTAACCAGTTACCAAATACCTCCTGTTTGGGGACCTGTTCCTGACTGACCGGAGGGTCATTTGTGACTAGTGCCGCCACCCTGGGACATGGTGACAGAAATGTCACAGAACGGTCTTAGCTACACTACTACCTTGGGTTGTAACCGGACTGCAAAGTATTAATTAAGAATAAAAGCGTAAGTAGTATAACTAATTCTGTGACACAGGTTCACATTTTTGCCACCATTTCTAGATGTGCCGCCACTAATCTCGAAATGGCCCTTCACCAGCTCTCCAAACAGATCTGCAAACTGCTTTAAACAGCTCCAGAATATCTTTAACCAGTTCACAGACATCTCCTGTTTGGAGACCCATTGTTGGACTCTTCGCGACTAGTGGCACCATCTTGAGGCATGACAGCTGAAATGTCCCAGAACGCTGTTAATTACATTACTACTGTGGATTGTAACCGGTTTGCATAGTATACTTCGTATTGTAGATATATGACAGTCTCGACCGATTGTGTTTCCAAAAGTGCAAAGGAGAATGAATATGAAACTCTTACGAGCCTCCCTTTTAGTTTTAGTTAGTCGCTGATGGCCTTATATGTATCTAGTACATATAATACAATAGAATCTATCAGGTAGGTAATAGAAAAGGGCAGAAATGTTTAATGAAATATCTTGTCTGGAAAAATTTCTCCCTTACACAATACCGGAGGAAAGCTATCAAATGCATATCAGGATGACATCATGGAAACGTGAATTGCAGTAATTCGTTTTGTGTTCATTTAACATTGTTATCGTACCCCGTCGATCCTCAAAACTCTTACTTTTTTTTAAATAACAGGGCCTAATATTATTATAACAAAGCACTTCAAAAAAAGACACAGCGATATACTTATTATAATACAAATACTCGAAATATTCCCCAAATTCCCCCATTTAATCGTTACGGAGGTAAAACTCGACGTCTTTTCCCTTCTTTCTCCTCTTTTTTCGTAATGCGCATTTTCAACGCAAATGAAGTTTGCTCCGACCAGTAATTTGGATCGCAAAAATTGCAAATCTCTCTAAGGTAACGCTTTCACTTCGATTGAAGGCTAACGACCATGAAATTAAGCTGCCTTAAGATTTTTTTCGGGGGGGTCGTCTCAGATAAAGAAAATCGCATTATAGGATGTTTATTCTGTTAGAATGGGATTCACAGCCGATTTTCGGGAGAAGGAATGAAATCACGAGGGAGGAGGGAGGAACTCGACGTAATTTAATTTCAACGGGGCCTGTCCCGATTTGAACAATTCTTTTTCGAAACTTGTGAAACGCACAACTCATTTCAGATCTGTCTAATAACATTCGACGCTACATTCGAATGAGGAACAATTTTAAAATCTCGAAATTCGTTTTTGAATGACTTTAACGCGAAAAGCTTAGAAAGATAATGAAAGTTACACGACGTAAGGGAGGGGTGCGCGAAATGGCCATTCCAAGAGAAAATGATTATTTACTAGACCTTATATTTAGTTACTACTAAATCATTGCTTTGTAAGATAGGGACGAGTTTCACCTGCCGTTTGCTAACTAGTCGTTTTACTTTCATATTTAAATATCTAAATATTAATATCTTATATCTAACAAGCCGTACTCGGCATGCGTTGCAGTGCCACGTAAAGTTTAAAAAAAGAAAGATAAATAAAAATTATAGATGACCCTATGAACTTCGTATCACCTAAATATATTTTTGAAAAATATGGTCAAAACTTAATTAAAAATTTTTATCTACATTAAATTAAATACAACACAATTATACATATAATTATAATCAATTTAAGGCTTTCTGATGTACTATATTTTTTGTCTTTTTTTTGCGATGCATAGGTAAATATATAAGGATGATAGTTTGACGACTCGCGAACACGCGACGTATAATTGCCCTTGCGCAAAACAGGGAAACTCCAAGTTGATTCCGCAAACTGTCCTTGTATCTGCAATTGTATATTATCTTTTAAAATTTTTATTAAACAATTTATCAAAAACTACCTTGAAAGTGGGCATGAAATTTTCCTGTACAATATGTGTCGCACGAAACGACGTCATCTGAAAGCAATTATTATATTTTTGGATGTTGGCCAAGAAATGTTGAGAGTCATTTCCCACCCCAGAAACTAATGAGCGTAAATTGATTTAAAAAAAGATAATTAAATTAAAAATGATAAAAAAAGCGATTTGCACGTGATGTAGCTCGTCGCACATTTGATTGATTTCGACGACCTAAGTCAGGTTGCCTTCTCCTTAGCAGTTCAAAATCAATAAAGTTCTCGCGCACCGACAAACTGATGATAGATTTTAATAATAGTCTTGATATTTATTTATTTGACAACCAAGTGACACTACACTTTCATTTGTTTGATTGGTTGCCTTGGCGATTTGTACCCAAAATTACGAAACGTACCTTTTTAGTATTTTCGATACTTATTATTTATGTTTCTCACCGTTTACACCTTCCCTGAACTTCCACAACTATTTCAAGATCAAAATTAGCAAAAACGGTGCAGCCATTCTCGAGTTTTAGCGAGACAAACGAACAGCAATTGATTTATATATTATAGATAAATTAAATGTCTTATTTATTATATTATTATAATATTTATTATAATATTATTGTATTATATTTAAATATATTAAATTTAGTATCTAATAATCTCATTTAATTGTGTTAATGAATCCACTCCTCAAAATTGTTATATTTTCCGGATTGGCAGCATCGTTTTTATCGGGACCCAATATTTCAGAACGGTCCAACAATATATTAAAACTGCTTTAAATTCACTTAAAATTAAACTACTTGCAAATCGAGTGCCGGGAGAGTATTCACAGGGTAGATAGGAATTGCCTCCATAAAACCACTACTGCATACCCTACTCACTTATCACCTGTCGAAGTGGGTGAAAGTACCCCTATCCCAAAATTATATTATGAATTTAAATGAACGACTTGCAAATCGAATGCCACTATGATATTTACAGGGTAGGTAACAATTGCATCCACAAAACCATTACCACACATCCTACTGACTTACTATCCGTCGAAGTGGGTGAAACTACCCGTATTTCAAAATTATATTAATAGATTTCAATGAACGACTGGTCATTTGAGTGCCGAGATGATATTTACTGTCCCGTGGAAAGTGTGGGGTATTTGGTAGTGGTCTTGTGAAGGTGATCGCTATTTACTCAGTAAATGTCATCTCTAAATCTATAAATAAATCTTGAAATAAGGGTAGTTTCACACACCTCTACGGATGGTAAGTGAATAGGGTATGCGGTAGTTGTTTTGTGAAGGCAATTGCAATTTACCCTGTAAATATAGTCCCGGCACTCAACTTGCAAGTCGTTATAATTAATTTTCCTAATTTTGGAATAGGGGTAGTTCCATCCCAATTTAATAGATGATAATGTATGGGGTAATATATAACTGTTTTCTGCAAAATATTGCAATTTGTGAATAAAACCCTTAAAAACATATTGTATTGCGATTTTTAATTTTCTCATTTTGGTTGCTGAAAGTGGCTGCTAACTTCACCCCGGATATAGATAGGTCTTTAGTAAATACGTTTATATATATAATTTACTAAATCGATTTCTAGAATTGAATACATTAAGGAAGTTGTTAAATTTTAATAAGTTCCTTGTGAATTAGTAAAATTTGGACGATGTCTGTCTTCTTTTAAAAATGTAAATTTTGCACTTGCACTAATATCTCAGTCCTATTTTCGTATCGGTATGCAATCTCCCTATTTGCTGGTGTGTAATTAATTCGTAAATATGATAGGTCCAAAAATTTGATCATCCAACTAACATGTACATAAATGTACACTTCCGAATTAGCTTGACAATTTTTGAAAGTTGTTTGCAAATTAAGCTGATCTTATAATCAGCTCCCAAATTATATGCCATTGTATTATTGACCATGTTATCATTATATATGACACTATTGAATACATACACAGTACAATGTACGGTTAACTACTTACACCAAATATAAGTGGAGTTACCTGCACTTCAGTTTCTTTGTGAGGTCTCGGTTAACAAGAGTAGCTTTCGTGATCCGACGAACCATTGAGTAAAAAATATTCTTCCCCTTCCTACAGTGCAGTCATCACTGATCTAACTAATAGTTTAGAATATCTAAAATACTTAAAGCTTCCAATTTGTTTTTAAGTACCTAAAAGTAGAAAAGTTCAGATGCGTAGTAATACTAGTCTTACTATGTAGTTCAATTCTTTTTAGACCTGATTTATAACATTGAACTTCAAAAATCCTTAAATATCCTAAGTTGGTGTTGTAGTGTAGGAGGTGGTTCTAGTGTAGAATGATCAACATGGCGTGATATGCCAATCGGTTGTAAAGATAACACATATCGTAGCGTTTCTTGTAGCAATAGGTGAACGATGTAGATCTCGCAACTGTCAGCCTCACTTGTTGTTGGAGATAAAACGACTGGACCAGAGAATCAAAGTAAAAAAACTAAATGAAGCACTCTGGGAATGACCGAGAGAGGAAGCATAGCTTTATATATATGATATAATGATATGTATATCATTAGTTAACGAGTTAGTTACTAATGATATATCCGGCTCATTCGTTTTTTCGATGTTAATATCTCTTACCGATCTAGCCCGCAATCGCCATCCTTGGAGCAGACAACCGACAATACAAACAATTGTAACACGAGTTATGACCAAACAGCTAGCGCGGTGCGATAATTCGCCATCCGTCTCGTTCATTTTTTCAATGTTAATACCTCTCACCGATCCAGCGCTTCGAGCGAAGCCCGCGATAAAAAAGCCATGCTTACAAAAACAACTTCATTAGGTACATCCTGGACTCTTAATTCTGTTTGTTCACTACATTACGGAATCAGAGGACGTTAATTAAAAGCACATAATCTTGCAGAAAAACCATTAAAGCTCCATCACATGAGTGTGCGGACTCGTTATACCAATAATAGATTCAAGTAAGTGTTTTACCTATTCCGTTAGTTGTGCGTTATTGAACGTTATTATTGCCATAATGGCAGAACCTTTGGTACATGAATATTGTGATTTTGAGCTAGGTTGAACTTAAAATTAAAATAATGAGGATTTCTTAATGGAATCATTAGTTAACGTTCCCTAATTGCGTAACTAGTTAAATCAATTTATGGGTTCCTTAAGTAAATGAGAATGTAATATTAAGGTTTACGGCAATTAAAGGTTTGGTAAATATTGTAATGTGAGCGTCAACAGGGAAAACTTCAAATATAAATCATATGGTTTTATTCTAAAATGAAATGACTATTTGTATATTCTAAATAATTAAACGTTGTATAACTCAAAGAAATTACCAAGTTATAATATAATTACTTTACAAAACGAAATAAAATTATACGTACCTACCGACTGCCTTTTGTTCGGAGTTACCCATCGCTCCGATATAGGGCTAATTAAAATTTCGACGCGATCCGGTTTTGATCTCCCGATGAAAGATCGAAAGAACCGTCAGCCAAACGGAAACCATTATTTGCTTTAATTAACGATGGTTTCGGGTGAGAGTAGCGAAATTAAGCAAATCATGAATTCCGACCAATCCGGCAAAGTGAAAAGGGGCCCCCAGTCGGTTTAACGGGGACATATAAAATGTTTACTGTAAATGAAATTCAACTTGAGTCGCTATCGAAATTAATTGGAAACCAAAGCTGTTAGCGTTTATCGGGCGGATAGGGTTTTATTGGTGGATTTGCGGCCGCCCGCGCGGACTTCGCCTGGAAAAATTGTGATTAGCGGATCTTCGGATTGGCTGACACTACTTCCTCGAACGATTATTGACGTCTCTGCTAATCGAAACTTGACGCTGTCGGTTCGTTTCACGGGAGCGAAAAAATAACGCGCCGCTTGAGTAACTTCATTTTGTGCATCATCGTTATCATCGCCTCCCCTTTTCAATGGATATTTCCTTCCTTTCAACTCCAAAAGCGAACTTTCTTGCGAAATAAGTTCGTTCGGAAACTTTAAAACTGAATCAAAAGGTTCCGTACTTGCAAGCTAGATCATGAATGTTGCATTGACTCTTGATTGAAAAGCCCTGGCACCTTTCTCCTTTCCACTCCAAGAACTGTCATGTACAGTAATGAATCCAAATTTTAAATCTATTATTATCAAACGGTACTAGAGTCCTAAATAAAACAATTCAACCATTGTATTTGTGGTTTAGATATAAACATATTTAAAAACCATAAGTTCTATTAACGTTACGCATCAAGTACGAATAACCGAAAAGTATTCCATTTGCTCCAAGAAACACCCTGTACAAAACCGAACAAGAGTTCCAAGTTCTCCCTTCCAACTTATAAGATTAGTGAATGTCGGATGCAAAGTGAGTTATCCCAACTCTCTAATGCCTCGCACAGGATTGCGACAAGGAGATGTTCCTTCATGTACGCCTTTTTAACTTTACCGAACAGAATGCGAGGGTATTAAAACTAAAATTGTGGAATTATTGCGTTTTCATCGTTGGGATCCTTACTTAACGTATTATAATTTGAGTAGAGGATTATTGTGAACCTGCATAGATAAACTTTGTGAAATTGTTAGAATTTAGAAATTTTAACAAGAAGAGAAATATAATAAGAAAAACAATATAACAATAGAAATATAGCAAGTAGACAATTTTAAATAAAAATAAAAGCAGGAACGGGTGATACTCATTGTAGGCGTTGTCGATTGGCGATTTTTGGTTGCTTCCATCTTTGTATATATGTTACATATTCGGCATCCAAAAATCCTTAGAAAACTTCTATGGTGTACAAAAACTGTTACACTTGTATTCCTATAACGCAAATTACTTAAAGTTGGTATTGCTAATGTGCCACAGTACTGTGGGATCACCTGAACCGAATTTATATGATAGTGAAATTATTAACTTTTTCTCAAATTCATGCTGAAATATCTGTACTTATTTAAATATAGCTATGATCATAACGACTTTGTCTGTATGCGTCCACGTAGCTCTTTGTTTCCCTATCTTTTTTTCCGGGGGAAGCCTTTGAAGCCTCCACCAAAACATTACCGTAAGAGGAAGAAGGGGATCCAATGTCGTAACCAGAAATAAACATATATTATCCTATCCAAAAGCCCAAAAGGTTATCGGTTTCGGCTACGCCATCATCAGACCTTATACTAAAAGCATATGTTGAAAATAACTTGACGAAGTACTAGGAAAAATAAATACATTACCTACAAAATATAAAAACTGCACATAAACAATCTCTAACTGCTTATTTTAAGCAGGTACCAAACTAGTACTAAACGTAACTTAGGCGGACCTCGTGGTAAAATGAATACTTAGGTTAATCACCTTAAGGAGATAGGACCCAAACTCAGTGACAGCTGATCCCATCATGGAATCCAAAACAAGTGGGGGACGGGTAGGTAAAACAAACAGTGACATTGAAATCTTAGAGCGGTAAATGTAAACTAATAAAATAACGAGACGTTTTCAAACAGGACTAGAACTTAGTGGGAGAAATTTAAAGTGTTAATGATAGAGTGGGTAGGGAACTACTACTACCGTCGTAGACCTTCTACGCCTTTAAGGGCAAACTTTTATTCTTTCTTTAATTTTTTGCGTATCCTCGTATTACGGAGACTTAACTTTAGAGACGTTATCTCAGTTAAGTGTAACTTGTACCTTATACAACTAGGAAAACTTCAGAACAGTATCAAACCAAGTTAATAATTTGACATAGCTCTAATCAATGTAGGCAGATTTCTAGGTGAAGGTAGATTCAAGAAACTGCACTACAGCTTCTTTGAAATACCCACCTCGATTTCGAAAGCTCTGTGGAACTAGATTTGCTGTCAAGATCCTTTCTTGTCTTTTCTCTACAAACATAGATCTTAGCAAGTGATGCGTTCTAGCCCCAATCTCTCTTAATAAATTCATGATGAGTCTATTCCTCATGATTGACAGAAAACTTATTGAGCGAGGTGTTGGTATTCACCTCAGAACGGACTCAGAACTAAAAAGGTTTGCGGGCTAAAACCTGAACAAGCTTCATTACAGAGTACAAAATCATAAATATATACAATTGGGTCCACAGCTCACTTGATGTGAAGCTTAACGTATCTTTGACTAATATACTGGACCATTTCATCAGAGCATAGAGAGGTTAATGAAAAGACCTAAGCTATGTAAATCAATGTAAGCACCTAGGAAATATTGTCCAAATAACAGAAACCAGGACAAGCTGCATCAGCGTTGACACAACTCAACACGGCTTGACCCCCCACAAAAGAACATCCCGGCGGGCACGTATACTTAAACATAACGTAAACTTATACATAACAAAACGGGCGATCGGGGACCAATCGAGGATCAGTCAAGCACCAGCCTCCTGTGTCGCCGCCCGTTTGACCTGCGTACTAGCCCACGTCATTTTGTGAGGAGAGATGTTCGCCATAGAGAGACCCTCGCACCCACTACCCTTCCAGCTATAGGGACTACTGTAAACAGCAACCATTTTATATTTGCCCTTCTATTCAATTTTTTGACTTTCTCATGTTTCCTTTTACCTTGCTGCCCCTAACACGGTTATACTCAATCCCCTGTATTTCTTGTGTTACATATACATATATATACCTTACTGATTTTGCCTACGTCTTTTATCGTCTCTACCGAGCTACCACCCCCAACCAGAGCAACCCTCTGGGCCCTAAGCCCTTAGGTCGTGACAATATAGTCAACAAAACCAAAACCGTGGATTACGAACTCCGTACAGTAACAGTCGCGGGCCATCTCTAGGGTGTACGGTCTTTAATAACCATGATCTGAGTGTCAGTAACAGGATTGTGGTGTACAGCGTTTCCAATCCTACTTTAGTGGAAGTGGATCCTTTACACTGGTCATATAACGAGACTGGAACACTTTCACTTGTCACACGACAAAGGCAACTGCAATAATAAATGGTTCCAGATATTCTCAAGTGTGGTTTCAATTGAACCAGATACTACTGATGATATAGAATGCATGACGAACAAAAAGCCGTATAAGGAAGTCGTCAATATGGATGCCATACGACTTGTAATTATAGACTGGCATCAAACAGAATACAATGGTGCAAAATAACGGCAGACATTGATGAGAAATGGTTCAATGTACATAGTATAAGAATCCATTTAAACGCACATCTTTGACGATTGCCATATGCGGTCGTGTGTATAAATCTCGCATTGGTTTCTGTAGTCACTAACAGACATTCAACATCGTCTCTTTGTAGCCCTGGAGTAACTTCAAACACCTGAAATAGCATTCATCCAAGCAGCCTTCTCCTCTGCTTCCGTTCCTAGCCCTTGAGTACAAACCCTTTGGAACACATATCTCCTTTAACACACATAACTTCTTTTATTGCAACACAGCAAAAATCTGTACCAAGGAATTAAACCAGGAGCTTACCGTAAATTTTCCAAATTCAAACATCTAAAGGAATTTCTAACCCACACACGTTCATTTATCGAAATCGACAAAACCTGACCGTCGGCATGAATAATAAAAATATCCCACGCGAATAAATAACGACGAAAATAAACATTCGGGGATAGTCGTTGGTTAGTCATTCGTGAATCATGATTCAGCCAGTCAGTCAGCCAGTCAGTGCGTTAGTCGGTCACGCTGCCCCTTTAAAAGATATCCTGATACGAGGCCAGATTCTTTGCCATGGTGTACCTCCACGCCCTCTCCAGAATCATGCTAGCAGGTCACCTGTCAAATTTTGGCGTGAATTAGGCACAATGTCCAACGATTATAGACTAACCAGGATTGCTCACTTACATTTGACCAATGTTGGACAGTTTTGTGTCGTCACCACCGGTGCTGAAGTGCGTTTACATGTTGATCTGTGGATGACGTGATGTGGATATCGTACGTAAATATGGATTACGTAGAGTATGTACGTAAACCGTACAGTTTACATTGATAAATCTTACTGTTTACTACAGTAAAATGAATAAATCTCTATCTTCTGTCCAGCAACGGTAGTGACGTCACAGAGTTTGCCGGGCAGATTCGGCGAACTGAGCAATCCTGGTGGTCTACAATCGTTGCACTATGTCCTCCCACCTCACTCGAATTTTCGTGCCGCTCCCGTTCCGTGCTTCAGACACTATTAAGGATTTCTGTGTTTCGTGCTTTGGCGCGAATTGCTATCAAATTTTGGTGCGAACGACCCTAGAAGAGCATCCAGGGGCTCCGGGGAAAGAGACCGGGTCTCAGGGCGAGGAGACCTATGGGTGGGGCCAAGGGGACGAGCCCCAGCCGCGCTGCGGTAAAAGTGAGGTTATGTCGGGTCTGAACCGGCCTAGTATATCTACTTGCCATCATTTAACCCCCCAAATATATCGCATTTTCAAATTTGTTGTTTCTTTTGTACCTCTGGTTATTGTCAATATCTTTGGTATCTTTCATGGTGTGTTCAATCTTTCTCTCGTTCTCCCTCGCCCCCCCCCCTCTTAAGTAACGTTTTTAGTTCTGTTACCAACCATCCACCAGTATGACACTTTTAGTAGACACCAATAAATGTCATTAATTTGTTTCACCCGTTTACTCTACCTCAACGTCTGAGCTACCACCCCCAAACCGAGTACCCCTCAGAAGCCCCTAAGAACCCGAGGTCGTGACAATACTCACAATTAATGTTCTAACGTGCAAGTATGGAGTCTTTTTATCCAAGTTTGGAACCTGAATTACAGTTCGTTATAAGTTACGACAATACAATTCAACTCAGATTTGAAACTACAGTTTAGATAATATTATTTTTAGTGGCTAGTCTTGACGCATATATAATCAAGTTGCATAATTGTTTATTTAAAGGTCTTGTATGCTTTCTTTAATCTCATATTCAGGATCTAAGTTACAAGTATGATGTCTTTGAGTTAAGTCGCAGAACTTAAATTACAACCATTTACAAGTAGTGAATCTAGACTTGTTTCGATGCAGAGTTGAAACCAGATGACAGTTTTTAAAACGAATAAAGGTCACTTTAGTCTAACATACTTCCATAGTACAATAGTTAAAAATCGAACTGACAAAATGAAATGTTTTGGTTCAAATTTTAAGATCAAGATGAAGATCAAGTTTTACGAATCTACCATTATTTAATCGTCAGATTTGAAATTTCTCCCTGAACAATGTTGGTTTACTTTCCTATAGTAAATCCACTGAGAAGAAAACTTCCATGAAACACAAACGTCGAAATTCAAAGCGCGCGACTAGCTAGCGAATAAGTACAGGGTCGCCCATTAAGAATGATCGCCTTGACTATAATAATTTATCTTTTACTAAGATTTTACTAAGGATGTTCATTTCTTTCTTTTCTGTATACATTTAAAATAATGGTTTTCTCCATGCAGCTTAAGTATGTCCCAGGTCTCTTTTTGGGAGGCGAGCAGGGAAAGTGTCTTTCCATAATTGCAATACCTCACAGAAATATGTTTGTACAAATTTATATCAAAAACCTGAACAACAATAGCGATACGTTAAAATAAACCATCAACTAAAAGTCCACTATCACCGTCAACGACTTACCTGAATGCTTGTAAACAGACAACCATAGATCAGACAACTAAACTTGTTAATTTTACTGAACAGACTCCGTACATCAACAATTCCCGCCAAAAGTTTTATGACTTTTCCACCAATAGCAAACGACGTGTATTAGGTGTTGTCTAACTTTACTACCTTTTCTCGTTTCGTGGATGTTTTCTTCTCAGTGGATTTACTGTAATTTCCATGACAATTCACATGTCTCAATGCAACAACCGAACCATTTTTATCACTTAGATGTGAATTGCATATCGTTTTTCGCGATTCGCAACAAGTACTGAACACTTTTGTTGGAACTTAATCATTATTATGATTTTAATTAAAATGGCACTTTTGATTTTAATCGTACTTTGCCCCGATGCATACCTGTATTTCTGCAAGAATATGTGTCTCTATGGCCTAATATTCCAGTTCAAATTTTCACTTGATTACTTTTGTCATAGTGTCTTCATCTAAAGTGAAATATATGCGGATCAGTTGTACCACAAATGTCATTACGAATTCATAACGATAAGGAAATATCCCTGCAAAGTTAGATCAAACGAAATCAAGAGGTCCAACCCGAGTTTTATAGCCTTAACTCTTCGTTATACAACTCGACTGTATTTACAGGTACCGTGGTACAACACGCTGCCTTTTACTGAAATATGCCGCTTGTGATGTGTGCCATTGTTTGCTGTCGTTATAACTGGACGTCGTTTTGCGCACGATAAGGTTTTATGATTATACTCTGACTTTATACTCCGAATTGTGCGCCTCGTGCATCTTTGTTTTCTTCCCACGTTTCAATTCGACCCCGTTCGCTATGGACTGGGACTCCGAGCGGTCGACTCTGCTTTGTAAATGTATTTTTAAACGTAGAAATGGTGGAGGGAAAGACCCGTTTATCGTACAGGAAAAAAAATTCAGAGTCCCGCACACACGTAGCCTGGAATTTCCGCTCTCTCTCTCGTTCCCTCGTAAGAGTTTATTAAATTTTTCCGTCGCCACCAAATGAGAATAATCACATTTAGACGCAGCCACTTGAAATGGCTTCCATAACGCCTCACTCTGAAAAGAAAATTGTACCTCCATTACTTTTTTTATTACATTGCGCTCAGGAGTGTTCGTGAAACGTAATTTACTGAATATTTAGATTGTGTGAAAACGGCGTTGCGCAATTTTTCATCTTAAACAGGCGGTTTCTTCTTTTTTCCTTCTTCTCTCTCTCTCTCACTCTTTTCCTCCCCTCCCTGTTACTCTCTCCTTCCTCTCTTTTCTGCCATGACAAAAGAGAGCAAATATGCGCGGTTGTTATCGCTGATTAAATAGGCCGTTTATTCGTCGACTTCACGAAAGTCTGGAGTATGTTAAGAACACAACACGGCAAATTTATGGAATAACAGAAGGAATTTTAATTTTGGGGTATGAAATTCCGCCACGACAGCGACGATGACTACCTAATTTTATTTCTTTTTTTACAGCATGTTTCAAGAGAAATGATTCGTTGTGATATATGTTTACTGAGGATTTTAATGCCTTCTCTGGTAATATACTCTCTAATACATTACTATGATTTCATAAACAAGGCGGCTCCTGTGGCTTTTATCGTCATTATTACCTATTATCCCTGACTCGTAATCTGTCAATATTATCTTGGAAGGATTTGTGGATACGGAGATTTGTGATGTGAATGTATTCTCCTAAAATATACCGAATTTACTACTTTGCCTTTTAAAGATGTTTATAGCATCTACATTACGAATTGTAGTAAGGGATAATTGTTAGGACAACAATCTTTTTCGGAAAAAGTATTCAAAAATAAGTACCTATCTTTATCTTAGTACTCTTGTTTGAAATGTTATTGATATTGTAATGCGAAATGTAAAGAGCAGCGTGAGACGTGTTTACGCTTATCAGTCGGCGGCTATCCTCAAAAGAACGTCGCTATGCGTAATTGAGCCTGCCGCCAACATCTTATTAAAGAAGGAATAATTTATTACCTACCTCTTTAGACCTTTCTACATAAAAAGGAACGTTCGAGTTACTTCCGGAACTATCGAGCAGATACGAGTAAATTCGGGAAAACATTATGGGGGGCTATAAAAGTGAACGCTGCTGACGAAGGAGATTATTATTAGATGTGAAGCCGCGAGAGTAAATAGTAAACAAGCGAAATAGCGAAAGCGAGAGCGTTTAAATAAATTAATAATTAAGAGTGAGATAAATTAATTAGTAGGAAATAGTTAAGTGTGTTATATAAATTAATTAGTTTAGTAATAGTGTATATAAATTAAGTAGTGTCTAATGTACAATTAGTATTAGGGTAAATAAATTAGAAAATAAACGTTACAATATCAAGAACCTCTCCATATACTTACGACTAATCTGGTGCTGGCTAATTATCACAGATGTTCCTATACAGTTCAGTGTAAACTTTTCACGGATACTTAAAGGTATTAAACTACTCGTGAAGTTTAATAACGTTTTTGCGGACAAATACACGCTTGTATAAAATGCAGTTATCAATTGGTCTAACTTGCTCGACGTCGTGAGACTTCCCAATAGTTAAAATAACCAGAGAATTGCCCCATTGCTCTATATTGCGGTTTCACCCCTATTGCGCCCTCCAACTCATGTAAGCTATACCACTTGTTAATTTAACTTTTGTCTTTTATATCTTAACTTGTTTATTTTCTGTCGGTTTGGTTTTTATTTGTTAATAATTCTCTCTCTCTCTCTCTCTCTCTCTCTCTCTCTCTCTCTCTCTCTCTCTCCTCCCATGCAATCTAGAGCTAACAGTATAAAGAAATTGATAACTATAATTATTTGTCAAATTCCTCGAAATTCATGAATACTACATACCAACCCATTAGTATACGGGGGAGTAAGGGCCCTTTTATTAACGCTTTTGGATTACGTAGCTACTGTTTCAGCTCATCTGATTTAACTGATTTAAGTGATTACTGGAATTGCAAAAAGTAGAAGTTATATTTCTTGACTTAATCAGGACAAACAACGTATGTTTTATAAAAGTAGTCAGATTATTTTGATCCAGTAGAGAACCTAAATTATGTCATTTATTTGTAACAATATGATTTGAAACTAGAAGTAACACGGAAATATTAATCATTACATTTTACTTTTAAAATAACCATTTCCTCTACTGATAGGTTATAATCCTTCTGGGGCATTCTAAGAAATGCCTATCACCTTTCTGTTGTTTTTATGAACGTAAACAGTGTTGTTTTGCCTTTACCTTAAATGAAACACATAACCTCAAAAAAGACATTTACTTTATGCTTACATGATGGTTCCTATACACGTTCCTGCTCAGAACCAAGAACTGGTTCCACCTTCCCTGAATTAGTCCCAACAAAGTTCATCAGATGTTTAAATACAATGGTTACTAGTTCTGGGATCAGTTATACGTTTGTTGAAACACTAAAATACTTCGGCGCACGCTCCGTCTGATTCAGAACTAATTCAGGTACTTTTTGGAGCAAACATATTGTTTTGAGTTAACGTTGGTTTTTTTAATTTGATTGAATTTAAGATGTTTATAATAATCATAAAGTTAGAATAAAAAACGAAATGAGGCACTGTGGGAATGACCGGGAGGGGAAGCATAGCTTTATATAATATAATTATATATATACGTCATGTACAGAAACGATTGGTAGCTCTAGCCACCCACCGATTCAGCCCACAATCGCCACCCCTAGAGCAGGCAACCGACAATACAAACAATTGTAACACGAGTTGCCACCAAACAGTTAGCGCGACTCCGAAATAAATCACTTTTATCTACTTTGCGTTACTAATGATCTCATTATTACATCGAAAGTAGTGTAATAATATTCATATTATTATACTACTTTTGGTAACTTTTGGTTTTTTTGTTAGATTGGTACATCGGCCTGTCACGTAGACGTGCGTAGACGTCAAGGTTAAATTTAGTAGTATTCCAATAAACAAAACGTTTAAAATTTCACGAAACTACATTCTTGTCTTCCATTTCGCTCACGTAAGTAAGTAGTTACTGAATATGTCCTAGGGCTACTAGATTTTCAAATTGAAATACGAAACGTCAATGTCAGTGACGTCAGTGTAACCAACCCGCGCAAAATTCCCTAGTGTAATACGAAAACTTGAACAGCCAAAATTTAATGAATTAATAAAGCAAAGTAGATAAAATAGTATATTACACTCGTTTAATAAGACGTATTGTAACACTCGTTCTATTAAAGCACTCTTCGCTTCGGTCGTCGTGCTTTAAAACTCTCGTGTGACAATACTCCGTCTTACTGAACTAGTATAATATAATGTACTATTTATTCTTCTTTGCCAAACCAAACAAACCTCACCTTCCGGACCGTATTCGTAGGCCCAGAAACATTTCCGTGAAGGATTTTCTCGTTCCGTCTAGATCTCAATCCAAGATGTCTACTGTCAGTCTGTTTACGTTTAAGAGCAAGTTTTATAATGAAATATCTCGGTTGATAGACGAAATAAAGTAATTGCCACACTCAGGTAGGTTCTTCTTTAGACGCTGATTCTGTTGATATAATTTTTGTTATTGTACAGTTAAAGCATTTTGTGTCCAAAACGATTGATAGCTAGCGTCACCACGGAGAAGGCAACCGACAATACAAAAACAATTGTAACACGTTGTCAATAAACAGCTAGCGCGGCGCGATAATTGGCCGTTGCGATCGTGACGGTTTTTCGGCGTTTACACCTCTCACCGATTCAGCGCTTCGAGCGAAACTCGCCATAAGAAAGCTATGCTTCCAATAAGACGCAAACAATGGTGAATTAACGATTATAACCTCCTCTAACATCAGTGATAAACAAGACAGCTAACAACTCAGGCCGCCAGTGGCAGCACTTATTCAGTATTCCCTGTTCTATGACCGACTTGTATGTATTCATAGTTAGTATATTTAATATTACCTCAATTAGGCTGTTTCTTCTTTTTTGTCGTCACTCCTTTTTGTCTGCCTTATTTCCTTTAAATGAGAGCGAATAAGCTTCGTTGTTATCGCTGATTAAATAGACAGGTTATTCGTCGACTTCAATAACGTCGGGGTGTGTTAAGAAAACAACACAGCGAATTTATGGAATAACCGAAGAGATTTTAATTTTGGATTATGAAATTTCGCGATGACTTTATCTCATTTTATTTTCCTTCTTCAACATGTTTCAAGAGAGGCAATTCGCTAATATTTTTTTTATTAACGTTTTAAACCCTCCCCTCGAAATATATTCCATTGAGGAGGACGATTCACACTCTCGTTCGTTCCATTTAGGAGTCAAATTCACGGGATTTATCGATCAATGATCCAACAGGAGCCGCCTTTATCGTCTCTTTAATTTCCGTTTTTTAACTCGCGTTTATTGATTTCGATTGGTAATTGTTGATTCCACTATAGCCTGAGGGGAGCTGTATATTGGTGTATCTCCTCGTTGTATAACGTGATCTGCAGAATTTTTTATTTGCGTTTATTGGAAGTATATCTTTCTAAGCTGATATTTAACCACAATACACACATAGAGGGAAAAAAGTATAGTCCATACAAATTATTTAACCGGAAATGTTTAATAATTGAAGCAAAGCTTCTATACTGACGTTATATTACGTGTTCTGTAGAGTAAAATGTTGGAGCGAGAGTCAAGAAAATGTGTGGCGCTGTAGCTATTTCTAGTATTATACACATGCTCTGTATATACCAGGTATACCTATAATATATACGATTCCCAGCATGGATGCGAAAGGATATAGTTTTCCCACTCTCTCTTTTTCTCGTTTTCTGCGTACGCCACGGTGATTCGACAGCCGGTTATCAGCTCCACGTTGACCCCGAGCACGACATTACCGCCAACGATGTTAAAGACTGCTGTGAGATGGGTCGTAAAGAGGCGATGTTGCCGTTCTCGTGGGAAAGTCGCGAACGTGTCAAACAGTTTTCTTCTATTTGCTCCTCTTTGATGGAGCTAATATAAAAAGCCTCGCTTCTGTCGGTAGCTTCCCGAGTTATTTCTGTTCTTATAAAAACGTAATTTCCCAATAAAAAAAATAGTAGGAATAACCCCTAATTTGAAGTTGAAAAGAAATATGCTTTGGATAATTTGTCGGAATTGAACTCCAATCTCAATTACATCTCGTGCATTATGATTTCGCTTATCAAGCTATTATCGCTAATTATGACAATTAACACAAGTTAGCTGCGAATTTGCAATACTTAATAATCGCTTCACAACGATCTAATTAGAGCGCATGTGAACAAGTTTCTCTGTTGCTAAGTGTATATCGCAGTTCACCGATTGACCCTACTCAAACAAAATCGCTGAATGTGCGATATACACGTGTCGTATGTAAAATACTGTATAGTCTTTACGAAGCCAGTGTAACAACCAAGCTTATACGGCATGCTCATAACATGATACGTTATTTAGCGAACTCGTCCTGTAGAATACTCCCACTCCAGTTCCACGCCGAGCAAGTCACACGCCTAAATATTGTCAATAATTTACTTTTCTCGCTTGTGCTGTAGTGGATTCATAAACGTTTTGGACTACTGTGTCTTCAGTCTTTTACCAGTGTTGGCACGGTTTACATCACCGAGACAGGTTATAGAGGTACTTTGTTTGTTTTTAAGTTAATTTCATAATCATATAATTTGCCGTTCGTTTTTATATCTATAATAATAATTAATTGTAATCGGAATGGCGTTTTGGAGACCGTGGGCGACAGAAACAGTGCGAGTTGATGTGGAAAACGTGACTACTCAACCCTCTTGCTCTTCCTCGTATCTTTCTTGGGAGTTTGCAAATAAGGATCTACATCCTGAATTACAAACAGTAATTTTAATTATGTTTAAGCGCCTCCAACAAAGATACCCCGAACAATCGGTTCGCTGCTTAATTTAGGAATTTCAGACTTGACATTATTTCCATATTCTTCAATTTATAAAATAATTCAGCGAGGAATTGTAGATCATCATCAAAATAGATTAGGTAAACAAAAGAAGTTCAAAGCATTAGATGACGCTGCTAAAGTCGTTATATGCAGAACCGTTTACGATTTTTATGCTAGAAACAAGGTGCCCACTTTACTATAAATTTTTCAAAAATTACAGTCTTTTGAAGAATATAAATATAAATCTTTAGAGACTTTAATTTCAATTCTGTTAAGTTTCGGATTTAAACACAAAAAATTAGATTCTCGAATGGTCATCATGGAGTCACCTCGTATTGTTGCTTTGCGTCAGGATTATTTGAGACAAATTAGGTCATTTCGGGAATCAGGGAGCAACATTGTATATTTAGACGAAACATGGTTTGACACCCATGAAGTAATTCAACGTGGTTGGATTGATGACAGCAACAACTGTAAATTAAATACACCCAGTTCTAGGGGAAATCGGGTGGTAATTTTACATGCAGGAAACGAAAACGGTTTTGTGCTTAATGCTTTGCTTTTTCCGCCAAGAATATCGATAAGAGTTTCGCCGATTATCATCAGGATATGGATGCCGAATTGTTTGAAAAGTGGTTTAAAGATCGACTTCTGCCCAATATTCCTAATAATACAGCTATAGTTCTTGATAACGCTTCATATCATTCTCGTCAAATTAATAAAATTCCTAATAGTAGTTCCAAGAACTCACTTATCAAACATCCGTACAAAAAAACAGCTTCTTGAAATTGTTAAATCGGGTACTTTCAAAAAGGAGTGTGCTGTTGATAAGCTTGCTGAGGATAAAGGTCATTGTGTTCTTCGACTACCTCCCTACTACTGTATTTTTAATCCCATAGAATTAATTTGGGCTAACGTCAAGGATCGCTTGCGGAAAACAAACCACAGTCCTACTTTCACTGACATTGTTTTTGAGAACATTGAAACCGTCTTTAGGGATGATTCTTACAAACCAAATATGGCAAAATTGCGTTTCGCAGGCAATTAAAAAAGAGGAGGAATATCACGTTTTACCACCTATACCATTGTCATTCGTCCCGGCTTCGAATCTTCTTCTGATGATTCCGATTAATTATTTAATGTTTAAAATCAATTATTTTACAATTCATGTAAAATTTTTCTATGAAATTTTACTGACTAAATGAGTAGAAAATATTCCGCGCGCCTATGGAGGCGGCTCGTTTACGTTCTCCTTTCTCGTCGGCAGCGCGTTGTTACACTGGCCTCTTAGACTATAACGAAACGCCTTGCCGCAAGATAAACACGCGGGGAGCCACCCAAGTTCGCAGTATTCGTGGTTCTGAGAATTCTGTGCGGTGCGAAAAGACGAGAGTCTTCTCGGCGCTTCGACGCGATAACAAGTTCCTCGAATTCTAGAATCGTCTCCCGAAACGTCGGGAATATTCCAGCAACCGCTATAAGGCTTCTACCTGCGTTTAAAAGAAATGCCGGACCCAAGGCGGAGTTAGTTGAAGAATCGGAGTGTAAATATACGGGCGAGAGACGCGCGATAAATAAATAAACATTTGTGTGCGAATATAAATTAAGTTAAGTTTATAAGTGTCGTGTAAGAAATAAATTAATTAGGACAAATCGCGTAGTGTTTAGTTTTAGTAAATAGTAAAAACGTTACATTACATATATAATTACATCGTCAAATTGATAATAATAGTAATGATATCGGTACTATAACATTTTAAGTAACTTTTGGAAATTAACCTTAGTAGGAACACAGGAGGGTTGTATATTGACAAATTCTTGAAAAATCTACGTTTGAGTCACACGCTTTAAAAATTTAATACCTTATAAATAATTATTTGTTACGGTTACAGTACTGTTTGTACTGTTGCTGAATTCAACTGTAATGAGCAACCATTCACTCAGTGTGTGGATCTAGGAATGTGTGATTGGGAAATTTGATGCAAACTTCAAAGCCGTCATGATTTTATCGTTATACGATAAAGTTTAAATTTAAATTTAAAAATAAAGTTTCGCACAAAATTATACGAGCACACTCTGCTTTGATATAGGGCAAAAACACTTTTTAAATGCGCTCTGTACGTCGGCATTTTCCTTTGTATCTCAGGTGACATTCAAAGGACTATACATTCTAAAAAAATGTTTTGTTAAAAAAGCACGCTTTTTGGTTCGTTGGAGGCTTCACGGAGGTGGCAAAATTATCCTTTTTAAAAAAGATTCGTTTGATTTATTTTTTATTTCTGGAAATGAGGGGGTGGTTTTCAGAAAACGCCCCTAATTATCCTATATGTACCACAAGCATTATCCATATCCGAAGATTAACGATAAATCCTGATTCCATGGAGGGGGGGGGGGTGAGTTTCAGTGACACGATGTGGTTTGCGGGAAATGGAAAAAAAACCTAACGTATTTAAGAGCAAAAAATCAGCTGTTTGATTTATACTTATATCTCTGTTCTTTTATATTATAGAAGTCCAGCAAATGTGGTTTAGGACTTTTGGTTAAACTATTATTTATGCATAAGACAAGGCAACAGAATCAGTTAACACAAATTACACAAATTAGCAACAAATTGTTGGGCTGGGGCATCACTGTAAAATCCCTAGGGTAGCTTAGCATACTACATCTAACGGCGGAAACGTTGCTCCTAAAAGTTATTAAAACTCGCTCGTTTTTCCTTTCTCTCTCTATCTCTTCGCTCCCCCCGAAAGAATTTTATGTTTCCACAACAAACACTAACCCACAATTTCAATTTCCATCTACCTGCGAAGGATATCCCCCGGGGCATTCGGGCTGGAAGGGTGGAAAAACCGAACGTTAATTCATGCAACACCCGATTCTTTCTGGCGTTTTTTGCTGAATCGCCCCCATACAAGGGAACGTGGAAGCGAACATTCTCGTTTACTTAACGTCTATCTATTCCGGTAGGTACGTTCGGTAAAATGAAAATGAAGAGGGAGAGGGAGGACGGATTCACTTTTACAACAACCGGGGGATCGGATGCAAATCGCGAAGAGGGCGCGGGAAGAATTTGTTACCACGGTGGAAATTTTTAAGCATTTTAATCGCCCTTTGCGTCTTTAATTCCACAAGGGAAGGAAGTAACTTTTATGCACCCGCTACGGACCGGGCTACATATTACCTACAAACCTGACTTACTCTCCGGTCTAATCCCTTAAGCAAGGTGGTGTTTCTTTGCCAGCTGCTTAACATTAATATTTATTTCTCTTTTTTGGAAAGATTCACTTCTATCAAGAGTAAATAGTCTAACACGTGCAATGAAACAAACTAACTTGTCTTCGTTATGAATAGACAGCAAGCTGTGCAAATGAAAATGTGAAGTCACTTTTCAATCAATTCCTGTGCAGAATATAGATATTAATTAACAACAAATCACTTGGGTATGTACACAACTGTTTTCTAGTTTGTATCCATTACATCAACTTTTCTTATGGTGCAAGCTATCACTTACATATATTGCACTAACAGTATCCATTGGAATCTTATTTAATTCATTTACCTGGACCAAATTTACCATAGATATTAACTACCACAGTGTTAAATTTTGAGGTTGTTACATTCTGAGTGGCGTTTAAAGAAGTGTACTTACAGCTAGTTTACACTTGCGTTAACATCTTTGAACCATTGTTCCAGCCATGACCAAAGTATGGCTGGAAACATAGAAAGAAAACGTTGACGGGTCAGTAGGTACCTCTGTAGACCCAATTTCTGCTGGGCTATGGTTCATTCAGGTGTTTTTCTTTTCATATAGGAAAAAGCGAAACATCTGTGTGTCCTTACTGTAATCATATTGTAGATAATGGAGAACACTTGGTTTTTGATTGTCCACTCTGGCCAACTAAATCTGAATTTTCGCAGTTGATCTTATGTCGACATCATACTCTTCTTATAATGAAGAGTTTACCCTACCTAGATCAATGGATATATATGGAGGGGGCTAGTTCAGGTAACCGCTGCAATGTGCTGAGTCCCACACTATCAGATATTATAAACAACCCATTTCTGAGCTGGCATTTACTTTTTTATGTTCTGAGATGTCTCTTATCTCATCTGGTGTCCATAAAGGATTTTTCGTCCTTAAAATCCAAGGTACAGCAATTTAACCCCACAAAGTTAAAAATTGTTTTCATCTCATCACACATCTACAGATGGGTAGAAACATAATTTAAAAAAATAATTATAAAAGGTATTCATACAAAACGATTCATATCTAAGTAAGTTTTTTAGATGGAATATCCTATCTTTTACGAATGTTTTGAAATTTAAAAACGAAATAAACCCAAGTTTCGATAGGATTCTCTATACCGAGAACTTACCCTTTTTGAAATATTTACCAATTTATAAAATTATAAATCAGAATTAAAGGTTTGTTTGTGCTACACCCAATCACATTGAACAATGTAACTATACCCAATATTTAGAAGGAACATTGGTGTATATCAAATTGTATGAGAAGATTTGTGATCCAAACTCAACTCCTAATTTTGAGTAGGTACATAAAAAATTTTTCGCTGATGTTATCATAACCAATAGTCGAAAAGTGAATTTGGTGTGTTATAGTCTGTCAAAATAGCCCGCGGAGTAATAAAACGATTATTTCGCCGGTAACCAGAGGCGTTCTTAAAGAAATGAACGGAAATTAATAAATGAGTTATAATCGTATATGTAATGATAAGTTTGCTTAAAACCGTTATAATTGTTTTAATAAAAGGTAGGCATTACGACCTCGAATGTTATCTACACAGAAACGCTTCCATTTTTACCTAATTTGTTTTTAACTTGTCATTAATATAATACTAGCCGTGACCCGGCCACGCTTCGCTGTGGCTCAGTTTGATATAAAATAAATGAACAATTAAATAAAAATAGGTAATCTAGCAAATATAGATTTACCGAGAAAACACATAATTTATTTCAATACCATGCATTGCATTGCTGTGATTATGTTGTAGAATGTTATGAAAAGGGAAAAAATATTGCTTTGCAATTATTTTTTATAACCGATGTAGGTACTCGGCTTCGCCGGGGACGACCCTGTCTCATTCCTTTTTCCACACTCCATGAAAATGGTTTCAATCAGCGTGCGTTATTCGTCTTGATCGAGCAATACGTACTTGGGCTATTTCCAATCTTGCTTCCCTTTGCTCGTCTGTTTCAGACGAACGGGCTCGAGCAATTCGTACTCCTTCGATTTCCAATCTTGCTCCTCTTTGCTCGTCTGTTTCAGATAAGGGGGCTTGGGCATTTCTAATCTATCTTCCTTTTGCTCCTCTGTTTCAGATAAATGGGCTTGGGCATTTCTTAATCTTAGGGTTTCTAGTCTATTTTCACTTTAGTCGTCTTTTTCAAATAGGCGGGCTTGAGCATTTCTTAAACTAAGGGTTTCTAATCTATCTTCCCTTTGCCCGTCATTTTCCGAAGCTCGTGTTTTTTATTTCTTTGCTTTACATATGGATCTGCCAATCGCTTTTCTTTTGGAGGCATAATTCACAGCGAAAGTATAAAATAAATGGGCTTATTTTCTGTTGTCCAATGTCCAAAGTTCACAAATAACTTTTAAAATACTTTTAACAGAATGATTTTGAGCAATTCGATCCTCAAAGCGCTGTCAAACTGTTCGACATTTAAAAGATACCTTTTCGCCGCGAGATGGCGCCATCTGTCAGTCACTCGTAAAGTCACTCGTCTGTCAAATAAATATGACATATTGCCTGTCATGCATATACGGCCAATCGAACTGTAGCATTTTATAGGAGAATGTTCTCGGGGAGCTAGATGAGTTATGAAGTGTTCTTGACAAACCCCAATACAAAAATAATCTTGAACAAGAACAAGAAACAAGAACAAAATCAAGAACACTTCATAATGTAGCATTTTATATATTTAAGCTGTTTCGGCCCCCTGGCTCGTTTTCCCAAGGTGTATTAACTTTAAATAGGTTACCTCATTGAACAGCTTCTGGGCGAGGGGGTCGCGCAGGGGAGGCGGAGTTCGTGACGTAGACTGGCGACCCAGGTCTGCGTTTTATTACCTGTGTTTAATCTAACTCTGTGGTTTAATCTATGTTCTGTATTACTCTGACAGTTTGGCGTTTGGCTGGCGTTTTCGTTTGTAATTGACGACAGTTTTGAGTTTTTCAAAGTACATATTTTTTGCATAGCCGGTCGCCGTGTGACGTAGATCGGTCTCGCGCTGTTGTGGTAGGTCAGGTTCGCTAGAGGCAACCTATTAAAGTTGATACGCCTTGTCTTTTTTCGACGCAGAACCACAGAATAACAACAATCAGAACGCAAACTCGACAATGCCGCCTTTGATCTTTGTCAGCCAACGGCAGCCATGTTTTAAGAGGAGAATATCAGGCCCGTATGTGTAAAATGTGAGGCCGAGCGTCAGGTCCGGATTTGCGCAAGTTATAATGGTCAATAAAAACCGAATCGTAGGTACTGTAAAAAATATTTTATTCATGACGCCAAATAATTAGTTTGTTCTTATTTGGACATTTCAAATTTCTATTAATACGTTTTAAAGTATAAAATATTCTGAATCTAAAATATAATTTAGTAACGTAAGAGTGCGGAAAATTGTTGCAAGGATGTTGAAAGTAAATGTTTTCACTTAACTGTATAAATTGTTTCAAAATATTCGGATATACGCTAAGCTTTTCAAAGTGGCTTTGGAAAGCAATGTGTAGTTTTGAAATAAATGATACAACGTTCTGTCGTCTAAATCTTTGACAGAGTTAGCATAGTCTACACAAACAGAACAAGTGTGAATATGTAAGCATTTCCTGATTAGATAACCACACACATAGCGCTCAAAATTTTTTTGTAAAATATCACTTGTCTGATAATCACAATCAATAACTGCTTCATTATCAGATAATGGAACTGTGGCGGCTTCGTCAAAATTAATTATATCATTTAACTTTAATAACATGTTATCGGTATCACCCTCACTATTCTCGGTACCCGAATGAAACAATTTAACACATAGGAGTTTTTTAAATGACCTTTGAAATTGAATTGCAGTCGGGTTGATACAATTACCATTTTGTTGACGAACTGCACCAAAGAAATTTTCTAAAACATCTTGGTTAAGTCTCCGTGTAAACAGAAATTTAAGTTTTTCGCTTAAACAATCCCATAATTGTATCAACCCTTTGATTGTGATAATAAAACAATTTACAAATTTCATGCGGTTAGTTACGTCTTTGCCAGTTTTATCCACGATTTTGATTTCGTTAAATAAATGAAGGCACTCATTTAAGAAATCTAACTGATACTGTTCTCCTTTAAAAGCTCGGTTAAATTCTTTTGCATTGGACGTGTGAGATGAATTCAGCAAATCAAATAATTTATCCATCATGTCTACAAATCGTGCTGTTCTTGTGGCACTCGCAGGTAAAACCCCGAACCGAATATATACATTTAACCCGCATTCTACTGTTTTGCTAAATAGTTGTGAAGCAAATTTCACCTTCATCTTTTCAAAGTTGGTAGGGTAAATGTGCGAATCTGTTAATTTAGGAGCAGCTCTATCAGGATACCTTTTATCGTGATTATAAAACTGTTCAAGATATTTCCATGAAACTTCTTGGCCATGTCTATCCACAAAATTGTATTTTTGCAACATATTTCGAACGGCCTTAAGCAAATGAGGAATGTCAAACATATAAATAATTTTTTGTTCATTGATAAAAAAATATGGCTGGCTTGGGGTTACTTCTAAATTTTTTTTTAACTGAATGTTATTCGAGCCCATGTCACTGACCAAAACACAAACAGTTAAACCGATTTCTTTTAACTTAATAACTAAATCATTAATAGTCTGTTTTAAGGTTTGTGCCGGACAGGTTGAATGAAAAAAATTATAACAAAGAGGTTGACTCCACTTATTTTGTAAACCCCTGATCATGAACACTGTTGCTGTTAATGCAGGCTTAAACAATTTTTTGCCTGTACCATTATCCTCTAGACCAATTATACTATCCGAATTTGTGGCATAAAATAAATTGGCTTTTATAGCCATTTCATCAACACAAAGAACGCACAGTTTATCTTCCTCACTAAAATTTCTAATTTTCATGTGAAGCATCTTAAAAAGTTCCGGATTATTTATTCCAGCTCCCATTTTGATGTTTTTCACCAACTTCAATAATGTTGTTGGTAACGGTAAACAAAATTGTCGCATCAGTTTTTTTCGGTACAATTTTGGACCTGCAAAATACATAGCCAGACACTCATTTTTGAACTCCAAAGAATATCTCCGACCTTTGGGATGTTTTTGGACTTGCGATATTTGAGTATTTATAAAAGTAGCAAGTTCTTGTGATGGACAAAATTTGAAGGTTAGCTGCATGTACTGCTGCAGAGAAATATTATTTATGTCAGTATGTGTATGTTTGTCGACCTCCTCCTGAAGTTGCTGGTTTTTCCTCTGTAATTGGCTACTTTCGTTTCTTAACCTCTTAATACACTGCCTTAATTTGTCTTTTCGAGGTGTTCCCCATGATAATTTCAATTCTGTTTGTGTATATTCGGGTGAAGAGCGTGGAGGACTAACAGCTAGAACGGGTGTTTCTGTTGGCGAAAAAACAGGAAAAGAGATAGGCTTATTAAGCACAACATCTGACAGAATTTTTATTTTTTGAGGGGGTTCAACATCATTCCCTGGAATGGGTTCTTCAGATTTTGCTGCATTTGAAACCAAATTCAATGGTCGAATTAAAGGGGAATTCCAAGTTTTTCCTGATGTAACATAATAATTATGTTCGACATGTTTATTCTGACTTGAGCTGCTTTCCAAGCAAGGAAATATAGTTGGCAACAAACGGGTTTTAAGATCGTTCATGAACATTCTGTCTTCGAAGTGTGCAGCACACAATCTATAACTGTCGAGTTTGTCGACTTTTTCCAGAATATCTTCCCGATTGCATGCCACTAACCATCTCTCAGCTCTACATAAACACAAACATAAAATACAGTTTAACATTTCATCTATAATAACTCGATAGTTTCTTACCTTGCTCGATTGTTTTCTTTTGGAAAAGTGAAGAAAGACAAATTACAATTGTAGGCTTTGTTTTTGCAATTTTTTGCCGCACAAACCATACCACTTTTTCGCTTACTCATGTTCATGTTATTAAAAAACACCACCACTGGTACACCTCGAACGCTGTTACCACAGAACATATATTTTGTTAGCTGTTACGCTACTGAGTTCTCCTCTGAAAATATGGCCGCTGCATCGGCGCGACTTGGATGCGCGTACTTTTCCCGCGCTCAGGAGATGACCTTCTGGATTGTTTTTATTCTGTGGCAGAACCATTTCAGGAACCTTCACGGACATGCGCCCGACAACTCACCAAAGTTTCTTGTCAATTGGATGAATGGTATTGAAGCTATGCGTAACATACAAACAAACATACATCCATTTATATATATGTATAGATTAACAGAATGGTTTTGAGCAATTCGATGCTCAAAGCGCTGACAAACTGTTCGACATTTAAAAGTTACCTTTTCGCCGCGAGATGGCGCCATCTGTCAGTCACTCGTCTGTCAAATAAAGGTGACATATTGCCTGTCATGTATATATTTTTAAGCCGTTTCGGCCCCCTGGCTCCTTTTTTGACGCGGAACCATTTCAGGAACCTTCAAGGACATGCGCCCTACAACTCACCAAAATTTCGTTGCAATCGGACGAATGGTATAGGAGCCTATGCGGAACATACACACAAACATCCATTTTTATATATATAGATATTATAATATCGGAACTCGGTATTTATTTATAATATTTTATGATAATATTTTCTATATCTCCTATTTATAACGATGTGTTGGATTTTTGACGTCTATCTTGCAAATTTGTCGATTCAGATATTGGTGATCAAATCTTGAATTTTCATTAATTCATTCATTCATTTTTTTTATATTATTATGTATGGAGACATTTGCATGTACTTACTATTTTGTGAAATGTGAAAACTTGCATTACATACAAATTTCAATTACTTTCACAACCAAATACTATCAACTTTTTTGTAGCTACATTGATTAATACACACTCATTAATTTTAGTAATGTTCCGTCACTAAAGTCACTAATGTTAATTTTATCAGAGCAGGAAGTGACTATGAAGAGGCATAATAAATATTTTTTACGCAATAAAGATCTTTACTTGTTATGTTTTCAAAGTTTACTTTCCAAACTATTCCAAGAAGAGACCACAACGGATATTGTCATCTCGGCAATTCTAAGTGGTAAGTTAAGGGAACTGCAGCTGCGTTAACATCTCTGGTGTTTATGTAAATAACATCGGCCCATTTATTTCATTTAAAATCAATTTATCAGTAATCAGTCATCATTGCCTAGACGTGCAAGTGTGTGTAATTAGACAGGGATAGTTTGAATTTCAAAATAAAGGCCTGAGTTTACCAGGAAACCATTAGTCCTGTGTGTTTATAGTGGTATTTTTAAACTACGGAGATACGTTTTGGAGTATGGAGAATTTACCGGGACTATCGAAAAGCCCAAAAATTAGCGCCGTTCTTAGTTAATGAGAAAGTTTTTATTTTTGAATTATTTCGATGCCATCAAGAATCAAAATTCCGATGCAAGTGTGGACACACACAATTTGTCCAGTTACAGACCATTGCGTATTTACTCATTTTCCCCGACCGTACGCCAGAGAGGGATTATTCCCGGTATGTTTACAATAGTCAGAGGTACAATATTCGCACGTGTTTCGGGTGAGTCACTCAAAATACAAAGCGATTCCGTAAGACATTATAAAACTCCCAAAATTTAGAGGATGCCACCTTATATGGGTTTTGCATTTATAATGAGATTTTATTACTCCATGGGTTATTTTGACAGACTATAGTTGTATTTTAGATGAAGGTTCTTGAAGATGATTTGTTACATATACCTAGTTGTATTTATTTTCCATTTTTTGTTAATACCTGGGTTAGTAAACTTGAGTTAATTTTCTGTGTCATACAAGAAATTTGTTAAATATTTTTCTTGGCTCAGTTACCAGTTTCATTTCCAACGATAGTCTTACGTCGGTTTGCAATTGTATACGGTACGTTTCCAGTTCATCTGAAGTTTCGCAAGTTCAAGTATACTTTAATGTAGATGCTTCAACTCTGTATATGTCTGAGCATAAACACGCGATACTAATAAACAATTCTGCAATTACTAAAACAATATCAATTTCTTCTTGAAAGCTGTAATTGTTTATGATTAACAAATACCCGCACATTCTGCCAATATTAAACAACTGACAGTATCAACTTGTTAGATATGTTACATTGATTTGAAGGCTAACTTGATCAGTAGTTTAAGTTAAATTTTTCTTAAAACAATAATTCCAGTGACACCTTAGCGGTTAGAGGTCTATACCTTAGCTTAGAAAAGCTTATGTCATGTGAAGGGTGATTAACTTATACAAAATGATACGTCATGAAATATGGGGTGTCCAATCTGAAATAACGAAGTTATTTGGAATAGTATGTACCCAAAATTTTGGTGGGTTTTGGCAACTATTCCACCGTATTAAATATCTCTAGGATTGTAGCCTGGGCAAGCTCAATTGTTTAAACATTGAGTCTCTGGGATAAACAAATAAGATATCTCGTAAACTAATGAACCGATCTGCCTGAAATTTTTCACACTTATAAAGACCCCTAAAGGCTTCATAATTCGTATATTACATTTCACTTGTCACTATTATTGCCAAAGTTATTAACATTTATACAATATTGAATAATTGATGGTTTTTTGCTAATAACTCAATTGTTTATTTATCTATTTTAATTTATAGAAAAACTAATTATCCGTCTTTTTATTCTCTACAACTTTCCTGTTGGCCATTTTTCTCTAAAATGCAACCGGAAAACTCTATGAGGAAAAAATCGATTTTCACACCTTAACCCATTGTTTATAAACAAACAGGGACATTCTAGCTGTATATGGTCATACAGGGATCTTCCTATAGGTCCTCCCTACCATTTAAAACTTTCAGATATCTGTAGAATAAAATATCAGCTTTTTTTGTAGCCTGACCTAGGTGGCGTGATTATATTTTTCTACTTTTGTTCGCATATTGTTCTCAAAAATCATTGAAATTAATGTTAAATTTTGTAAGCGGTGTTTAATACCTCAATGTGAGAACATATTATTGAAAAAAGATAACAAATCGTTTGTTTACATTCCAAGAAATTGTGAAAGAGGTGGTTGATATTTGCACGTCAGGACCTGTAAGCGACGTGTCTTCCCAGATGCGGTCAGTGCCATGTGCGGTCAGTGCCATGTGCGGTCAGTGCCATGTGCGGTCAATAGTTTCGAAATCCCAGGACAGGCCAATTTATCGGGGTACTCGGTACCGGCTCGCCATGATCGGTAGTGTTTTATGCGATCACAATCAAAAAACGTCCCAGATGTGATCCCTCGAAAATATTTTCACAAGGCAACAAATACTTTTACATATACTTTATGTTAATGGTTAATTAATGGTTAATACAAATTGAAAATAAGTACATTGTTTTTCCTTGCCCTCTCGCAAGTAATTCATGCTTTGACACAAAACAAATCTCATATATTCTCTTTTCACGCCTCAAAACATCGAAAACCATAGTAATCAATTCTCCATATCGGCCAAGAGTGTCTACCGAGAAATTTGGTGAATTCGGAAATGACGACCGCACATGGGAAGACACCTGCACATCAGGTAGAAATATTTTTGGAGTGACCGCATCTGGCACGATTTTTCACATTGACCGCATGAGGCACGACCGCTCCTGGCACGGAGCCGAGATAAGCGAAAGCATGTTCAGCAGTGACGTTACGCGCTGTTCAAGGTCACGTGACTAATGGCTGTATTTATATGGTTTTATTGTATTAAAAATTATATATTTTTAACTATTTTCGACCAAATATAGCTGATTTTCGGTATCTTCACAACTCAATGTGTAGTTGAAAAGAAAAGTTTCGTTATTTTTTTACAATCATCTACCCTATTCCATCAATGTACTGTGTAAACGCCTGGGCTAGTAGAACGCCCTGCCCTGTATATTGGATCTCTATGTATAAATCCGTCTACCATATCTAGGGTTGGTGTAGGAAGGGAACGATTTGTAAGAACAACAAATTGCTTGGGTTTGTTTGTGATAGTGTGCGTTTCGGATTCAAATTTTGTGTTGGTAATACCTGTACCTAAACCATCAAAATATACCGCCTGAATTATATCAATATCCTATTGCGTTTAGACAGTACAGGGGTGGCCATTCTGGCGTAATATTAATGTAGAATATCCACCGTATCTCGAAAACGGCACGAGCAACAAAATTAATTTTGACATAACTAATTAGCAAGAAATTACGAGCGGGGTCTGATAGAGGAATTATAAAATGGATATTCTACCGTAATAGATATAATTTAGTAAACATTGTATCGTTTAACGTGTAACATAACGTTACACCTTCCTTTTCTCTAGAACGACTTCAGTATGACCACTCGTGAGGACGTTCAGGAACTCTTTAAGGAAAGAAATTCATAAGATACAACTTCTCTAAATTTAATTTTCAAAACATTATATTGCTGGTTATCACTGAAAATTGTGGAGGTAAATAAAACTTTACAAATGTGAAATTCCAAAATCCGTAAGGAAAATCTGCCATTGACAGTTACACTTAGTTCCGAGATTTTTAATAAATACTCAGTTGTTATTAAATTCCGTGCAACACGGAGAAATCAATCAAATAAAAGCAAAACGTGGAAAGGCTTGGAATGAAGTATAGACGAGCGTTTAAATTCCCATCACACTCGCTCCAATAACAGAATTTCCATAAATTTACGGTATAAATATAAAGCAAATCCCTCATCTTATTCTGACATTCATACCTGATGAAATATTTTTTTAAGAACCACAAAATGTTTTAATACAACTAGTATTCAGTCTTCGTATTGACGTTGACGTGTCCCCATTAAAATATAATACAAAAGAAACAAGAAATAAAACCAGCTGTCAATTCAGACTTCAATTCACGGCGAGATAAATTTCCATTTAGATTAAAATATCCGCAATACAATAAAAAACGTATATCGCGAAGAAAAAGACGACGAGATATATACTTGAGGGCGTTTTATATACGAACACAACACAAGACATATTTACGAGAAAACACAATATAGCTTTGACAATATAACGGGCATGTTAAAAAAAAGGAATAAAGTACGTTTGTCTCCTTTATTCTTATTTCGAATGATTTATATGTACAAATAACGTGAAAGGAAACCACAAAGCGCTCTTCAAAAAAAAGGACAGTTAAGGGGATCTTTTATTAACTATTTTATATGGGACACGTTTTATGTTATGGAAAAAATCATCTGACACGGTTTATGTCAGTTTGACTTTTAGCTGAAGTTATCGGATTACGTTTGTTTTTTGACAGTATCAGATGGCGAAAGTTTTTGTTTAAGAGTACATTCAAAAGTTCCTGTGAACTGAAAACTTAACAAGATCGTGGGCTCCGATTGATATTGGGAAACCAACTGCACTTCACTGATCTTTTCTTATCTTATTTCTGGAAAGTAATGCAAATTTAAAATGCTTTTATATTTGAGAGATAAAACATATGAATTAACACACAGGTCATTAAATTATAAACATTCATTCTTCTTTCAAAAGAAATTTTTTCAAAAACGATGTAATGAAGCCGATTTTCGAAAGTTGAGGGTAGACCACCCACCATGCAGTTAATCGCGAAATCAAACCTAACTCGGATAGATGGCGGCCGATAAGGCACTGTTCAATCTACTATCGCTTAAACATCCAGACTAAATTTAGCTAAGCCAACCGCCCCCTCCAGCTGTCCTGTACCTGAGTTAATCCAAGGTCAGAAACAATACTTGTCTGTGACAAGGCGTACGTTATCCGTATTTTTCCGTTGCGTCTGATATCCGTTTTCCGGTCTACCAACCGATATGTGTAATTGTGAACGTTACCGACCGTAGATCTAGACCGACCGAACTATCCGTTATCTGTTACGTAATTGTCCCTAAACTGTGATTGTCACCGACCGTTAGATTTTAGAACGCCGAATTCTTTGTTATGTGTAACTGTGAACGTACCGCCGACATATTTGTTATCCATTGCGTAACTGACCGTAAACTGTGATTGCACCGCCGTTAAATTTAAGGCCGCCGAATTCTTTGTTATATGTATCTGTGATCGTTCCGCCGTTATATGTTATGTAATTGTCCGTTACCGACCGATACATGTGAGTGATCTGTAGTAGCGTCAAAATATCCGTCTCTCCGAGCCGATTTGAATTAATTTCTCCCTCGTCGTGTTAGGGAAAAATTAATTCACCACAATCTTCCGCTCGCTCTCTCGCCCTTGCTCTCACGTGATGTAAAGGCCGTTTTACCAAATATTAGACACTGCACGTTTTCCTATCGTCTCCGTATCTAGCTATTTCTCGTTCATTGTGAAATTGTTAGGATAATTTTCGGTTTTCCATTTTCAGTAATAAGAGGGTTTGTTTTTCGTATTTCAGATCTTAATTGTTTGCAAAGGTATTGTAATTTTCCGTGTCCGCATTTTTCGCTTCGCCGAACAGTTTTCGATCTTTCCGATTTTCTCTACCTAAAGTAATTTTTATTTTTCGTACTTTCCTAATTGTATTTTCTTTCAGAAATGTTTAAATATCTGTAAATAAACTTGCAATTCTCCGGTCTCCGATCTCCGAAACGCCAGCAGGTGTTTGGCGATACAGTGTTGTCACTTTCATTTAGAAATAAAATAATTTAGGATTTTCTATTTTGAGTGTGTGTTTCATTTCTTCGGACAACCCTGGTAATCTCCTGAATTCGTAAACTACCCAGGCATAATCCCGAGGGAGAAAACCCTTAAAAATCTGGCGCCCGAGCAAAACCGACTCTTAAAACCCTTTTCCGAACTCCCGAAATCCGTCCCAGCGCCAAATCTCCCTAGTAACCGCAACAAGCGCGTTACAACAACTACACTAACAACTACAATAGCATAAACTACACTTCCTGGAAACTATTTTGCTAGTTCATCATCAAACAGCTATATAGTCGTCCACTGCTGGACATAAGCCTCCCGTAAATGTTTCCATCTCTCTCTATCCCGTGCCGCATTCATCCAGTTCGTGTGAATGCGCTTCAGATAATCCGACCATCTAGTGGGTGGTCTGCCTCTGCTGTGAAGTGCATGGTCCATAGGTCTCCATTCCGTTATTTTTCTTGTCCATCTACCATCGTTCATTCTAGCCACGTGGCCTGCCCAATTTTGCTAGTTAGATGGAATATATTCCATCTATGTCATTTATAAATCAGAACACGTAAGAGACCACATTATTAACGTGAGAGGAGGTACGGTGTGTTGCGTACAACCAATACGTCCTCCCTATCATCCTCTCAAAACGTTTAAGATGAACAGCGAAAATGAAATTAATACGTATCTCGGTAGTTTAGTGGTAAGAACACCCGACGCGAAATTGTGAGACCCGGGTTCAAATCCCCGCTGAGCTATAAATTCCTATTTGATTTGGCAACCTTATATATGATATAAAACATTCATATATTTATTACTTATATGCTTATATTAGACGGGAACATTAGTAACGTACCCCACGATGATTACAGAGAGAGCACGTTGTGCTATCCGGACGATAAAGTCGTTCGGTTATTATGTGTCACTCATCTGACGTGCCAAGTGCGTCATTATTTTGACAGCTCCATAAGTAACGTAACGTAAGAGACATTCGAAATACAAAAACTATTGTTCTCCATAATTTTTAATATCACTCGAAACAACATAATTAGCGAGAGTTGTGAGAGAGTATTCAATTCATATTATTAGGTTATACGTTCTACATGGGTTTGAAAGAGACCCAGTCATGTCCTATATATATACAGGGTGTTAGGGGTTTGACTGCCTTTTTTTTAATAGGTGATAGTATTCATCAAAACAAACAAAAAACCTTATATAACAGATGTCCTAAAACCAACCGTTTTCGAGAAAAAAAATAGCAAACTTCTAATATTCGAAAATTCAGATTTATTAAAGAATGTCACATAATTTTCTACATGAAATGACTATAAGGTGTATTCTTTTAATGTGTTTATGTTTAATTTGTAACAAAACAATCTTTTCTTTAAAGAATACATTTTTTCCCAATCAGTAGATCTCGATAAAATGGCTACGATGTGGTGTGGCAACACCGCGAAGGTATCGTTCGCGTCGTGACATGAGAGCCAGACAGTGACACTAGTGACAGTGACAGTGTGCATTTTTGAATTCGAAAGATAAGTGTGATCGTTACGGTTTCTTTTCGGTAGTGCGCGTAGTGCAATATTTAAACGATAAGTTTGAGAATCGGTGGATAGGTAGAAAGGGCCCACATCGCTGGCCAGCCCGGACACCAGAGTTAAATCCACTGGATTTTTATTTATGGGGGCACATGAAGACCTTAGTTTATGCTACGGAAGTGGAAAGTGAAGAAGACTTGCGAGAGAGGATTTTTGCCGCTGCCCGTCACATTAGAACGAATCCGCGAATATTTCAGCGAGTGCGCTAAAATTGGATCAAGAGGTGTCGAGCGTGCATCGAGAACAACGGTGGACATTTTGAACATATGCTGTAATAACCAGGTAAATATTGAAAATTACAACATATCAATAACAGCATGATCCTTTTCTAATGCTGGTAGTGGCCCTGAATTACTGATCGCTATTGATTTACCATTTATACATGAAAGTGTAATAATTACATGATTGAATCAATTGAAATCACTTACAATTATTTCGTTTACTATTACGTACAGCGGAAAGACCGCATTTAGGACGAGTTCGCAAATACGCCTCGCACAATCAGCTGTGTACACGTCATGTGTCATGTTTACCGAGAGCCAACACCAAAAACGTCAAGTTTACGTTTCCTTTCTTGTCGGTGTTGCCAAGTTGTGCTGAAATACCTTGACAAAATAACTCGACTTTTCTCGAAAACGGTTGGTGTTAGGACCCCCGTTATATAAGGTATTTTTGTTTGTTTTGATGAATACTATCACCTATTAAAAAAAAGGCAGTCAAACCCCTAACACCCTGTATACGTTAACTTAAGTTATTAATCCTCAATGAATTTATTTACAACTTCGCTTATTTAACTATCACTAATCTAATTTATATTACACGTGTGCGGATTTTACTTTCTTGACGGCTTGTTTCTCTTTATAGTGTTTGTATCGTATGCTAAGATTACAGATTAATGCATTTTTTAAACAGGTATCTCCATTTTACTATATAAATAAAGTATTTTAGTCACATTGTACGAACAATGAGTGGATTCTATTTGTAAGTGATTTTACAGAACCTTTTTCTACTACAAATAGATAGATGACAGGAATGAGTAGAGGCGTAGAGGGCAGTAACAATTTACTCTTTCAAACCCCCTGCTCGATAATTCGTAATATTGTCACGCTTAAGGCCTAGTGGGTCCTTAAGTGTGCGCGGTTTTAGGATTGTAGCTCAGGCACCAGGGTAGAACAAACAGGTTAAACAAACCAAAGACATTTATTCGGCCTACTAACAAATGCGTTGCAGGGGGCCATACATTACCATGCCTTCAACTAGGAGAGAGAGAGAGAAGAGGAAGAGACAGAGAGAAAGGAATAATTCAAGACATGGATGAATAGGACAAGAATGTATATTAATGACATAAAAATCAAAGGGCACAAAATAAACAAGTTAAAACATAAACTACAATAGTTACGTTGCATCCACATAATGCATGTAGGAAAAGTAGATCATTGTATTACCATGGTTCTTTCGTCGCCCTTTTCAATATTTTTATAAATCTCAGTCTATCTATCTACACATTAGTATTTTCATATAAATAAGGATTCGCAACAACCGTCTTTAGCACTGATAATAGTGACCACATCCCTCGTTGCCGTTATCTCGTGGACCTCGTTGAGTTCCCGTTATTAATGAAATATTCTTGAAATGTCACATAAATAGGCTTCCATAGGATTAGGCGAAGTAATGATATAACTGTGTGAATATACAAAATATGCGACGTCATTAAGCTATGTATAATATGCGAAAAATTTATCAAATGCCTATAAACCCGAGCTTTGCTTATAACACCGAATTTTAAGAATATTGTTACGTACAATGACAGTAACCAGCTGAAGACTTCAGTCAATGGGTCTCATATTTAAGCTATGGGCAACACGAGAATTGCTTCACATTAATCAGGTAATGGATTTCACTAATTCATCACTATTGTTTAAACCACTTTACAAATTGACCATAAATTTAGCGTAACAAATCACGAGATGACCACGATAACAATAAATTCAAAACATCAACACGACAGTTTTTCGCGGATATATACGACTGTAAGGTAAACAATCGGGATCAGTCATTCGAAAAGTCTTGAACGATCTCTGCCGACGTGGTATTGCCACTGGTATCGAGATGTACGGAGAACTGCCATACTGCCCTGTAGTGAAACCACACACAACTTATATCCTCTGACGCATGTAAGCTATGCCACTTGGCATATTACGTATACACTATTACTTTTCGCAAAGGGTCACTCTTCAACTTGAAAAATGACGAACTTATGAATTTTTAGAAAAATCCGCTAAATTTTCCGTGTTTCCCTGTTTATTTTTTGACATTATGATTGCGTTATTATTTTTGATTTTATAAAGAATATAATCTAAAAATTCCGGCATTTGTTTATATTAAAGTGTTTATATCAAACTAATGAATGATGATTTCAAATATAAAACTTACGGACTGCTTTTGATGTCATGACACAGTCGGTTTGCTGTTAGTATTTTTAAATTTGTTCAAGCTAATGGGAAATTTTTGTTTATTAAGAAGTAACACAAAAACTTCGACGATGATAATAACTAACATGAAAAAAGCAGGCAATAAGGTCAAATAGGTAATGCCATTATCAAAATAGAAGTAAAACACTGCAGAAATCCCAATTGAAACAAAGAAATATAGGAAATAAGTCAATGGGAAATTGTATAGCAGTAGGTAAATTCAGTCTACTGCAGATGATACGATCAAGTGGAAGATAGCATTATTAAAAAGGATTAAAGCAATGGAGAAAAAAATAAATGCAGAGAACGAGTCAGTGTCAAGGAATATCACAGAGTGGAATCCAATCTAGGAGAAAATAATCTGACGGCCGAATAGCAAATGAAAAGATGGAGTGGAAAATGGCGCCAAAACAATGTAAGCAGAACAATGTAGAAAAGAAAATCGAGACAAAAGAAAATAGAAACATCCAACGTGGTGAATAGCAGGAAAATATGAGTGACAATCAGTTATTCGCCTAAATTTGGGATAATTTTAGCTCACTATACTACATCAGAAATTTTGGGTTAAATGTATTATTTTTCATGTTATGTTAGCTATGAATTAAAAAGACGATGGCGCAGTGTCATGTCAGGAGATCGTGTGCCGCGTTTCCTTGTTATCAATCGATTTCTGCCCCCCTCCCCCCCATACTTTTTTCTCCATTCCTGTGCTAAAAATAAAAAATTACAGGAAACATTAGAGCGAAAGCGGCCACATCATAAAACTGCCTCCGCCAAAAATTTATATTCCTGCTACACATGTTTATTTGATTAGATTATTGTCGGTGAATTGAGATCCCATCTCGGCGAAAATGCTAATATTCAGAACGAATGGGAATGGGGGGTAATTAAAACAAAATGTTTGTCTTAAATGATACAAATTGTTTTATATATAAGAGATGGTTGATAACTCGGAGGCACGCGAATGCGACGTTACGTCGTTATCACATATCGAATTAACCTGTATTATTCGGGAACTGGGTTAGTTCTGTGATATATTATTAGTTCCGAGGAAATAGGGCGGGTCCCTAGACGTAGAGAAGAAAAAGAAAGCGAAAAATATCGCTCGGGATAAGAAGAGGCGTTCTCATTCAAATTAGAATTAGTATTACGGCGCAGTAAATCAAATCGATGACAGGAATATTAATTGAAGGCGATCTTTACATAAATCTGTGAAGTTCAACAAGTCAACAGAATCTTAGAGTTTGTAGATGAATTCCAATGAGCTGAAAAGTCTTCCAAGCGATTTTTAAACCTACTTTATACTTCTTCAATTAAGACTTTACCAATATTTAAATAATTTAATTAAAAATATTTTATCCTATGCCAACATTATAAAGTTTGTCGGTTTAAACGCACTAATGTCAAAAACCACTAGTCCTATTTAAATATTTTTTGGCGTTAGATTACAAATTCTACAACAGCAAAGACGAGCGGCCTCGCAGTCGTCGAAATTTAAATTTTAGGAATCTTGGATACTGTTTGGACATTGCACGATAGGATAAACCGCGCGCGCGTTTAAACCTATCGCTCGTTAAACGTTCATTTTATCCGCTTGTATAATAAATAACTATTATCTACTTTGCGTTACTAATGACCTCATTATTACATCGAAATTAGTGTAATAATATTAATATTGTAACGTTTATTTCTAATTTATTTACCCAGTTTTAATTACACACTACACACTACTTAATTTATCTAAACTCTTTCCTAACTAATTAATTTATGTCACACTCTTAACTGCTAATTTATTTCACTTTTCCATTTTACCCACTGTTTACTCACTCACTAGACTTCACGTCTAATCTACTCTCTCCGACCGCAAGCCCGTTTATATACATATCTCAATTGTATTCGGGATGATTCCAATTCATTCTTTTCCCTAATAATGTTTACTCTAGAAAGGCCCGGAACGTAATATAACATTCTTTCTTTAATAAGATGTTCGAGATTATTCTTCATTCTCCTTTTATGGCCCAATTAACGGAGCGCTTTGAAGTGGCCGCTGAAGTCCGATAAGAGTAAACACGTTTCGCGCTGCTGTTTACATTTCGCGTTACAATATTATTACACCACTTTTGTTAACTTTTAGTTTTGTTAAATTGGTACATCAGCGTGTCACGCAGACGTGCTATTTCTGGGGGTGTATAGGTCAATTCTCCATTTTTGTCTTCCATATCGCCGATCGCGCACGTAAGTAAAGTAGTTATTGAATTTGTCCTAAGGCTATTAGATTTTTAAATTCAAATACGAAACGTCAGTGTCAGTAACTTCAGTGTAACCAACCCACGCAAAACTCCCTAGTGTATTGCGAAAATTTGAACAGCCAAAATTTAATGAATTAATAAAGCAAAGTAGATAAAATAGTATATTACACGCTAAGACGTATTGTCACACTCGTTATATTTAAGCGGACAATACTCCGTCTTATTCAACTAGTATAATAATATACTATTCTATTTTCCGGCACCAAAATGAGAGCTATTCTAGCACTAAAATGGCCGAAAACAGTGCTTTAATGATGCTTATAAAGTTATAAGCATTGTTTTTGGTATTTTTTTTTGTTGGGTTGGTAACAAGATATTCTTTAAATCCGTTAAATCCAAATTTGAAAATGGTGTGAAATTTGACAGATGTCGAGGAAACAGCAGTAATACCAACTAAATGTCATGATAAAAAAAAGATAAGAAATTTTAAATTATTTAAACATAAATAAAAATGAAATGGAAGCCGGAACATACTGTAACGTTTATTTTCCAATTTATATACACTATCCTAATTACTATACTACACACTACTTAATATCTTAACTATGCTCTAATTAATTTATATAGCACTCTTAATTATTAATTTATTTATACGCTCTCGCTTTTCGCCTGTTTACTATGTCGCGGCTTCACGTCTAATAATAATCTCTCCGACCGCAAGCCCGCTTATATACATTTCTCAATTGTATTCTCGATAATTCTACAATTAGCTCGAACGTTCTTTTTTTATGTAGAAAGGTCTAGAGAGGTCGGGAGGTTTCTTCTTTAATAAGATGTTTTTATTGCTCGCCGCTGCGCTTAATAAGCGTAGCCGCGTTCCTTTGAGGAAAGCCGCCGACCGATAAGGGTAAACACATTTCGCTCTGCTGTTTACATTTCGCGTTACAATACAAAATGTTGTAAAGTACTCGTTGCAGAAGACATTCCAAGCCCTCGTCCGTTCTAAAACTCTGGCATGGAATATGACGTCTTCTGCAACTTGTACTTTAAACTACTATTATTTCACTAGTGAAATAATATTTATTTAAGTAACAAGGAACGTAAAGACATGTTAACATTCGAGGCAAGTGTGTACAAGCCGAGGCGAAGCCGATATATGGATGAATTTTCTAAAAGTCGAGAAATATCGAAGAAAAACAATTAGGCTTGGGTTTCCAATATTGAAGAAAAATATAATGAGACCCGAGACCCAGGATACCATAGCTATAGGTTTTCTCTTTCACGTGAATTTGGAATTATCAAAAAATATCCATTTTTACTCGAGTTATTGGACAATTTGTCGCCCGCTTTTGTCTCCATTTCTCGAATTTGCTCTCCTGGATTGAGAGCAGGAGCAACAAGTAAAGGGCTCGATTCGGGGCCGTTATCTCGAAAACTGTCATGTTTTCGGAAAAAGTCATAAGGACCATTTTTGTAGCTAATAAACTGATCTTCCTTTTGTAGTTCAACAAAATTCCTCTATATGCCATATTCTCGGAGATATTGGGGGAAAACTGATTTTTGAAACTTGAGGGCCATTTTCCACCATGTCGCGGTACCCGGAGAATCGGCAACTTTCTGTATTTCGAAAGACCCAGTTGAGACCTACAATTGCCCCCGGGTTCATCCCTTTGCAGAATTTAATCCAGATTTGGGAGTTTATCGGCCTTCATTTACTAGATTAAACGTGGTGATTTTCGTAATTTGAGATATCGGCATTTCTGGAGTTTTAAGGTCTATCTTTTTTGAACTTTGCATATTAACTTTACCATTCCATTCTTATTGATTGCCGTTATAGTTATCTTGACTGATCTTCTGCGAAGCGCCTTTTACTCTTGTGAATTTTTAATTTTTCTCAATTTTCTCCAAAACGGCTTCACCGATTCTTATAAAATTTTAGATTTGAACTGACCTACCTAATGGCTACAACTATTATTTGAAACATTTTTTTGTACATCGTCCCTAAAGGGCACTTTAATAATGTTGCCATTAATATTTGGTCCGGCCATATGAGAAAGTCTTACGATGTTACACATCGCCATTTTTAGATATTGTTGGCGATGAGTGTCTCGCGCTTTTTTACTTGTTTTTACAGAATAAATTGTCTCTTCAATTTGACTTTCGACGTGTAAAATTTATTTTGATTGCAATACCGGCTACGTATCTCACAGTATTCGCACGGAATTTTTTTACAGAGTACTAAAGATGCCACGCTTAACCTCCTCTTGAAAATTTTAGCACCCTTGAAACTGGCTCGGTTTCAAAAACATGAAGCCCACACTTATATTGTTAAAGTTGTTTTTATGAAATGAGCAATTCCTTTCATTTTTTTCAATTTCGTGAAAAACCACCAACAGCAGCATCGTGCCTCCGCCGACGCCGCCATCGTTATATTTATGGGTGCCTTAAAAGCGGGCATATATAAATTTTTGAAAAGTAGAACGCAGACGTCATCCATTTATGCATGCTGGAAATGTAATAATTCATGATGGCGTTGCGCGGAATTTACAGCTAGCCATAAAAACTGGTACTCCTCGTCTCCCGCTCTTCCTGCACCTTTGCGTGAAAATCGCTCTTATAAATAATTATCGCAGACGCAAAATGAAATGAAAGGGAGCGCTAAATGAAATGCATAGGGTACGAACTTGGAAAACCGAGAATTCGCGGGGAATACGTTCGACAGAAATTATTTCATAACAACCACTTTCAAAAGTGTTTAATTCGTTCACTTGTTCCTCTACCATTTCAAATTCCAGGGATACAAAATTTACTTCATGTTTGAACTTTTGTGTATTTAAAGTATCTTTTCGGAAACTGTGAACGCAGTAATGCTATTGTTAGAAAGTATAAATTGATTGGACTTCCCAATGATTTACAGTGTCGTGTTTACCTACATTTATTGGAATATCATTAATTTGCCTGAGTTTCCTTGTATTTGTTGCATAATAAGCCGCATTATTGCTCACTTGAGTAGTTTAGGAGCTCGAGGGCTCACTTAACAAAAAGTAAAAGAAAGAAAAATCTGAATGTGTCGGCTGTTTGAAGCAAGCTCAAACACTCTAATTGTTCGCCTTCTGTTGCCTGTATAGATGATGTAATCCTTGGTAGTAAAGGTATTGCTATAATAGGCCAAGCAAATAAGGATTTCACCATGACATCGAATCCTCGAGCAGGAGACCCGGATTTTTAGGTAATATAGGCCAACAGAAACAAAACGTATAGGAAGACCCCACGAGACTTTGAACATTAGGCATTGTTATTAACAATTAAACGTCAAAAATGCACTTTCTTGACTATTTCTTGACTATTTTTGTTCTCAATTAAAAACTAAATTACTTTTGGGTAAAATGGCCTTACCATCCTCCAGGGAATTAAAAGACCTTTAAAATGACTTGAACCGACCTCGATATCTTCATTTGTTGCTGAGAAAAATGGTATAGAATGTTAAAATGGACAAATTCTTTGTTTAACAATTGTAATTGCGAAATTGAACCTGTGGCATTGTTATTTTGTAAAAAGTCGGGGATTATAGTGCTTAATATGTGGTAAAAATTTCAGATCGATTCATCAAATAGTTTATTGCAAAATTCAATTTGTTTATATTTTTGCAATTTTTTTGCAATAACCATCTATGCACAACTAAACAAAAATCGCGATTCTAAGATCATGGTGCCCTAGAGAAAGATTTTCTTTATTGATATCAATTGTTGAATATGACAAAAAGCAATTTTAAGATTGTTTAAAAAATTAAAAAAGAAAAACATTTTTTTTAAATTTTGGCACCAACTTTTTTGTAGTAGCTTGCAGAAAAAAAATTGTATTTTTACCTTTTCGGAATTTAATTCAAAATTTGATCTAAGTTAATATGGAGCAAAATTGGCCATTATTTTGCATCCCAGCTACTTGGTGATCAAGAATGACTGTTTGAGTTGGCAATCCTACCTGGAGGATTTTTTTACCTAAGCGTTTGCAACGCTACAACTAGATATGTTTATTTGACAAAAATTTGACATAACAATCAGCGATAAGATTGTAGGTTATGTGAATAAAAATTAACGCTTAAAAAATGAAACTCGAAATACAGAACAATGATTTAATTAAACAGCTAAAGGTAATGCTCAAAATGCCCCCATTTTGGTCCAGACATAAATTAACTCTTCTTTTTAGGCTCTCGAAGATATTCACCAGCATATTGGGGGTAATGTTTGCCACTTCCTAAACTATTACCTCTTGCAACTCTTCTTCAGTATGCAATATGTTCCTAAAGACATTGTCCTTCAAGACCCCAAATAACGAAAAATCTAATGGAGTGAGATCTGGTGACCTGCTTGGCCAAATGCCCTGACTACTTACTCTGTCGCCAAAATTCTCTCTTAAATATCCCATAGTAGCACGAGCCGTATGTGCCCTTGCAGAGTCTTGTTGGAAATATCCAATTTGACGCTCTTCGTCTGTTAATTGGTTTATAAAAGGCCTCAAAAGGTGTTGGATATATCTCTCCGAATTGACGGTAAAATTAAAAAATATCGGCCCATACACCCGCGTCCTTGAGACTGCCAACCAAACACCAACTTTAACCGGGTGCAAATGTGTCTCTCTGATAGCATAAGGAATTTAACCTGACCAAATTCTGTAATTTTGTTTATTCACATAGCCGTTGAGGTGAAACCAGGCTTCGTCGGAAAAAAAGGTATTGCCAAGGATATAATTATTATTTAATATGTCATTGAACCAATTGCACAATAAAACTCTCTGCGGGTGATCAGGAGGGGTTAATGACTGGACGATGGAAATTTAGTAAGGGTAGTACTTTAATTTCTTTTTAAGCACAGTGGAGCAACTTCCATATGATAAACTTGTAAAAACGTGAATTAGAACAACATGGAAAAGTGAAAGTCTTATGGGTAAGAATGAAAATTGGTTGAATAGAAGGCATAAGGACCAAACCTGTTTGAACGGAGAGCTTTCTTAAGGATTTGGGAGGACTTCTTTGCATCCGAGTTCTGATATCCTCGACAACTACTTCGTTTAGAGTAGAAGGTCTGCCAGTTGATTTTTGTTTGCTTACGCTCCCTGTGTTGAAATAATGTTCAACTACTCGCATGCAATGTTGCTGAAAGACAAAAAGTTAACCAAAGTCTCCGGAAACATTTCCTGAAATTGCTGGTATGTCGCTTCGAGGGAGTACTGCCAACCAGTAATTGGGTTATAAATCCCGCTTCGAAAGTACTTCATTCCAATGAGAATATCATGTTGTAACGTGAAAACCATTTTAAATAAATAGATATTAAAAGAATACCAGAAATTTGAATTTGAAATAGCAAATTCAAATTACCAGTTGTACAATTTAAAAACGAAATTCAATATTGCCAACTCAAACAGTCACTTTTGATCACGTTGTACTTCGTTTTTTTAAATTGAAAAAACCAAACAAGCGTCATTATAATGTTAAAGATCTAAATTTTTTATGTAGGAACTTTGAAAACGATTGCACGTCGTCAGTGATTTGAATATCTAGCTCGAATGAAGATGGCTTGAGTAAATGGAGGAGGAAGCCACAAATCGTTGCTTTCAACAAATAAATTGACGTCTTTAATTGGCATTATATGATTTCTCTTTGCAATTGCAAATGCAATTTGTTTGTAACAAATTGTTCCTGTAGGTTTATATTAACTATAGTATCTTTTCATAAATCCTTACATTCCTGGGCTACATCTAATTTATTGCGGAAGCGGAAATACGATTGTATATCTACCTACATTACCAATATATAGCCAAATGCGTATGAATGAACAGAATTTAAGTTGGAATGTCGTCGGGACTCAATAGCATTGAATGTAGGTATCGATGAGGATTTAAACGAAACAAATAAATGTCCCAATGTACCAAAGAACTTAATTAAGGAATTCGATTTCTTGCAATTAATTAAGGACTCTTCTAATTAATTTGTATTAAAAGAGTTATATTGAGATGATTGAACACATGTCGTTTACTACCTTAACAATCGAAACAATAATACACCTTGAACGTACATGAGAGGTTAAACCTTGGTTTTAAATACTTTTGAAAAGTAAAAATAACACTCGACTTGAAACGTCGGACATGACTATGCGGATGAGGTCAGTTATGATAGATAGATCAACTATATTAAGATATTAGAGGATATCGTTAGGTAATTAGAGCACCGATACTTAAACAGGTCAAAGGGTTTAGTAATTTGTGATGGCATCTAAACAACAAAGGACAACCTATCTACAGATTTACGCCCTGTGTATTTATGTTCACACGATCAGAACCTTCGAAAACTTGTACAAGCTACCGTCCAACTATATTAACAGAACTTCGTTCATCTGCGTAAACCACGTTTACAAAATACTTTCGGTTCTTAAAATTGTACATTATTATTTTGCTTGATTGTACTATTGTCATTTTGAAGGTAACAAACAAATGGGACTTGTCTTTCGTAAGAAGTCCATACTCAAAGATGGGGGAGATGAAGTGTAGGTAGATGTCTCGAAGTCACACTCCATCCAAAGGAACACTCAAAAGTCGATCTTGAAGAAAACGAATTATATTTGTAAATGTCAACGTTTTCTAATAATAATTTGTGTTGCGGTTTGCAACTCTTTATGAACTTACGTCACGTAAGTTCAACTCGAAGGACCAGGCAAGACGTTGTTTCTTCGTTGAGCTGTTGCACCTGGCCAATGCAATTGAGTGGTGTGTTCCCGCGGAACCCAGGTTAGGTGAGGATTGAAACGCGGGTGCTTTTAAATTTACGGCTTATATTTGAAAAGTATATTTCCACTGACAAGTAAAATACATTAATTTATGTACAATTCGAATATTTTTGTGAAGCAGAGTGAAGTGAGGCGTTGTGAGTATAGAGTTGAATGAGTTTAGCGCGAGTGTCAAAATGTTTCTGTCTTCTCAAGCGTGTGTCCATCGGGGTAAGTGTCATCGACCCCTCATCTCGTTTCGCGATTGGAGGACCCGAGATTGCGTACCGAGTACTGATTGGGTGCGTAAGTTACGCGTTCAGTGCGCCAGATGCGTGGGCAATAAAAGAGAAAATTTACCTTCCCAGAATAAGGGTAAATACACTGAATTTAGAAAGTAAGAGGAACAATGAGAGAAAAAATACATGTGTTACTCTTTTCGGTAATGTCGCCCTTTCGGGAAGGCTGGGAGATAACCGACATGTGCTTTTTGGGCCATAATGGGATAATTCTTCTCAGAAGATATGAAGAGAGGGACTATAAATATCTGACAAAGTATCGAAGCCGTGACTAAAATTGTAAAAGGATGCAAAAATAGTAAAAGAGAAGATATAAAGTAATTGAAGTGCCTTTGTTGCTTTGGATGCCTAGTTTATGATTTTGAAAAGATTTATACTGAGTGTAAAATAACCTTGCTAGTTGGAAGAGATTAACGGGAGATTGAAATATGAGAGGCTGTATAGGATAGTAAATAATGAAAAAGATATTGTTGGAATTCCAATAATTTGCCTTTATGTGCAAGTTCACGTAATGGGTGGTTTAATATTGCTCCAATAAGCTACATTTGCTTACTTAGTATGACAACTATTATAAATAAAGCGCCAGGTGAGCCTTATCGTCCCAGTAGTCCTCTATACGTATTCCGTTCTCTCCATTGTTTGCATCCGACATTTGCAAAATCGACTCTGTTGGCTATGCACTCTACTTTTTTGCGTTCAGCTGGCGAGAGGGTAATAATGCAAAATAATAGAAATTCACCGGATAATTCGTATCCATTTTCCCGTAAACTCGATATACCTAGCGGTTTCAACATCTCGTCATATTTACGATATGAAATTTGCTATAAAATAACAAAGTGGCAGTAACCGTTCCCAGGCCACGTTATTGTTATTCCTTTGGTTCGGCAGAGTTTCGAGAAAGCGATACATCATCGGAAACATAGCTCGCCTCTATCCAATAAATAACGGCTTCTCCTCGAGATACAAATAATATACACCGTTATGGGTCGACCTATGCTTATCGCGCCCCTCTATCACTCGATCCGAATTAAAGTAAGCAGTTATAACGATAAATTTAGCCCGATGGCGGTGTTTTAGCCGAAATCCGAATTCATTCTCTATACCCCCCTCCCTCCCGTCATTATCGTCTGATAGGTACTTTCTCGTTTGCCTCGCCTTGGATATATTGCTTCCCCTTCGTCTTCGATTTTATTTGTCCCGTCTCGGGACCCCCGAACGATCCCGATCGAACGGACGGGAATGGGGCCGGTGGGATTTTTTCCCTTTGCCGGCGTTCACGGTCCCCGGAGAGGAGGGTTAATTGTATGGGATTTAGTACGTTTCCGTGAAGATATTGTCCCGGAAAATAAACCGCCTATACCTATCCCCTGGAATATTATGGGGGAATGACGGATGGCTCAATACACGATTCGCTTCATTTGTTCGCTTCGGCCCTTTTTGTTCCTTAGGGCCATTGCAACGTATTTCTGAAATTGTGCAGAATGGAGTGTAAGATGCAATATTTGAACGTAGTTCTAGTGTAGTTCTCAGATTTATGAAAGTTTATTTTATAGTGTACAGGGGACATCAAAAACACTCTAGTGTGTTCCTTGTAACCATTTGTAATATTGTTCTTAAGTTTTGTCTTAAAATGCTATAAAGCTGATATTTTACAATCGTATGCACAGTAGTATTTAGTAGTGATTTTGGGGCATTTTGCAAATCTGGCTCAATGAGTTCTCAAAATACGTTTTCTTGCTGATTAAATAAGATGTGATCCACAGGCGATTAACGTAACTACACTCTGCTTTCTCATAATAAAATATTATCGTTTTCTTTGTCTTATGAGAAATCTTATTTTCTTATTATAAGGGATGGACGCGATGCAAAAGAGGAAACAAATATGGTTTTACGTCTGTAAAACCTTTGACGAATTGTGATAGGCAACAAAATAAGCGTGTCAATAATAATCGTCGAAAGTAAGGAAAACTTAGATTCAAAAAAATTTCGTTTCTATTCATTAGGCAACAAAATTAATTACGTCCAAATACATCTTATCCATTTTGTTGAGACATATTCAACTTTTTTTGTCGTTTTAGGTTATATTTTGATCGTTTAATGCTTTAGGTATTTAAATTAACTTTAGTAAAACAGAAACTGTGCGTCAACAAGAGCGCCATCTGTAAAATGTTCAAAAAAGTTTAATATATCAGCAGTGAACATATTCCTACTTGAGATATTGAACCCTGAAAGTACTTAAAAACAACAACATTGTTAACATTTCTATAAAAATAGTTCTAGTTTTTCTTTAATTCTAGCGTATTTTTTCACCCATTTTACATATAATATATTTGAACTATAATATCTATATGACTATAATAAATATATAACATATATAATAACTATAATATATAACTATATATTATATATGACTAATATATCTGAACTGAAACATTGACGTTCCCTTTAATAAAACTGTCGTTATCGTCCTGAGCTCTTACGCTTTCTAATCTGTCACCTTTTTTAATATACATACTTACTCGTATTTACGATTAATAAAATTCTTCTTCTTCTTAGGGTACCTATCCGTTTCGGATGTTGGCAATCATGTTGGCAATTATAACTTTGTTTGTACACGCTCGAAACAGTTCTGCTGAGGTTTTCCCAAACCAAGTCCGTAAATTCCTCAACCATGAGATTCTTCTTCTTCCGGGTCCTCTCCTACCCAGTATCTTTCCCTGTATTATGGTTTGCAGTAGGGAGTATCGATCCTTATTCCTCATAACATGCCCTAGGTATTCTAGTTTTCTTTTTTTAATGATGTACATGATTTCTAGATCTTTTTTCATTCTCTTTAACACTTCTATATTTGTAACGTGAGCAGTCCATGGTATTCGGAGCATTCTCCTATACAGCCACATCTCAAATGCTTCCACTTTTTTAGTGGTGGCTTCTGTGAGTGTCCAGGATTCTACTCCATACAATAAAACAGAAAAAACATAGCATCTTAAGTGCCTTATTTTCGTTTCTAGGGATATGTTGTGACTTTTGAAGATGGCACTCATTTTGTTAAAAACTGTCCTGGCCTTTCCTATACGACATTTTACCTCTTGTGCACTGTCCCATTGTTCGTTTATGATGGTTCCAAGGTAGCAATATTGTTGAACACGTTCAATTCGAGTTCCGTTGATATATAGGTGAGCTCCATTTATATCTCTTTTGCTGATGATCATTTGTTTTGTTTTTTTTTACGTTGATATTAAGACCATATTGTTGACTATACCGCGTGATATGGTTCATTAATCTTTGCAATGCTTCCAAGCGATCTGCTATCACCATGGTATCGTCGGCGTACCGAATATTATTCAGTCTGACTCCGTTTAGAAGGATACCCTCTTCTACGCCGTTAAGTGCTTCGTTGAAAATTCTTTCGGAATACAAATTGAATAATAGCGGCGAAAGGACACATCCCTGTCTGACCCCCCGTAGTATTTTCACCTGGTCTGTTCGATCTCCATCAAGTCTGACGCATGCTGTCTGATTCCAATAGAGATTTGAAATTATTCGGATATCTTTATCGTCTAGGCCAGTCTCTTCCAGGATATTGATCATTTTATGATGTTGAACGCGATCAAATGCCTTAATAAATTAATAAAATTACAAGATCAAAATTGTTTATGCCATATAGTTTCTTTCATACAACACGCATGTCCATACCATCTAACTTTTTTCCGTCTATTGTGTCTTTTATATTGGTACCAACGTTGAGTTGTTTCCTAATACTTTCATTCCTGACTTCATCAAGTAGTATTAGTCTACAACACCGCCTCCAATGACCCATTTCCATGGCTTGCAGTCTTTTCCTTCGCTGTTCTGTTATTTCCCAAGCCTCAGACCCATAGGTAACAACACTTTCTACTAATGTCTTATACATTCTGATTTTCGCCTCTCGTCTTATTTGCGTACTCCACAGTACAGAATTCAACTGCTTCGTCGCTTGTTTTCCTTGTCCGATCCTGGGTCTTATTTCTATGTCACTGTGTCACCCTGCTTCGTAATTGCCACACCAAGGCATTTATAGTAATACTCTACTATAATAAGACCTATAATAATACAAGGTACTCCTCTCACTATCTGTCTTTGTAAAATTAGATCTTCACTTGTATTCCCCACTATCATTTTTGATACGCATCATCGAGCTTCCTCAACATATAATACACATCATCCACGTCTTCTGCCAAAATGACTTGGTCATCGGCAAAGTGTAAGGTGAAAACCATTTTTTAATTAAAGCGCATTATTACAACCCCATTTACGAATTCAATGTTTTTTGAGATAATGATATAGAATTTAGTTATTTAATTATTTAATTATTCACAAGAGCTCTGTTACCGTCACATTAATACATTACCTTGTACCACTGTTAAGTGGAAAACTGTTATGTATACGGTATTGTTTTTTAATATTTGGCTAAACCAACTAACATTAAAAATCACTTTCTTTAAAATGTTTAGAGCAGATATATGCTGATTTTATTTTGTTAGTTTCATTAACTCCCAAAACAAAATCCAAAGATTTATTATATTGGGAATTGCTGAAAACCTAAAATAAGAAAACCGATAAGTACAACACCGTTAAAACGATAGATATCCTCTATAAATTTTCTTATTAATATGTCATATATAGCGTTAAACGAATATTCCAAACACCTTTTCTTCATTGCTATACACTTTGCCCATTATGTACCTATAACTCATTGTGTATTTGTCTAAAATACTTCACGAAGTGCATGTAAACCAACAAATGTTACGTTGAAGGAATTCGAATCGGTGTTACTCGATTTACGTACAACAAAAGCACCCAATGCAATGTACACGCAAAACGTAAGAGAAAATTCGTCAACTGAATTCTTTCAAAAATATATAAAAACCGTTAGAATGTGCTACTATCTTGGCAATATATTGTTTTGTAAATAGACGGGGTTAGATGTATTAGTTGTCTGAGGTTTTACCACCCTGCGAAGGTTCTACATAAAATGGCGAAAGCGCTTGTTTTTGAATGTGTACGAAAACCTTATTATCTCCGAAATCATTAATTCCATCCCTAGCGAAAGAAAGCACATTTTCGTTAGCAAACTATATGAGGCAACTATTGTTGCCAGTTGCGTACCATAACTGCCAATACTGTCCAAATTTCGAATGCTTAACAATTATTCCTTCCTGAGTTACGATAAAGATTATGGTTGTCCACAAAATGGCGAAAGCGTTGTTTTTCATTGTGTAAGATGACAATATTATCTGCGATATGATTAATTCTGTCCAATGCGAACGAAAGTACCTCTTCGTTAGCAAATTATATAAGGCACTTATTGTTGCCATTTGCGTACCGTAACTGCCAATACTGTCCAAATTTCGAATGCCTAACAATTCCTTCCTGAGTTACGATAAAGGTTATCGTTGTGCTTAAAATGGCGGAAGCGCGGTTTTTCAGTGTGTAAGATGACAATATTATCTGCGATATCATTAATTCTGTCTGTCTGTTAAGATTGTGCTTAGTACGAAAACATAAAGGTAGGCATACGTTACATAGCCACATTAAACATCATTGAAAGGAAATGTGCGGTTTCGAAATTATATGAACAAAAAATAGTTTCATAAAGTCAGCTTCGAAAGGCTGCACTACAAAATTTAAGGACACTTTAAAATAAAATGTGTGGAAAACTAAGAGTTACTTCGACGTTCCCTGTACACTGCCGACAGTTTGTGTATACTTACCGGTATGTACTTTCGTACCATCCCTTGTCTTTGTAGTAACCCTTGAGGGAGATCCTCCAATGTCAATAATCGATACCGCAGGTAATTAGGGAGTTGTTCATGTACGGTCAAATTAATGGATTCGATGGTGTTCAACCGTCGATTCTAGTCCGTAGGCATATACCTACACATTAAACATGACGCGTCCATTAACGTTCATTCGGCACCATCTCGCGCCGATTGTGTTACGTCTTCCTTTGTTTCGGTGTAATTGCCGGACGCACGGAACAGGAAATGCCCGCAGAAATTGCCTCGGACCGTGGAAAGGACGTTGGGCGGTTTTTCGCACCACGCGAGTGCCGCCGGCGGAATCGCGATGCCAATCGATAGGCGAGTAGGAAAACTGCATGTAACATCGGAATTCCGGCCGACATACGAAACAATTAACCAGCAAATATTTGTATTGCGTATTTAGCGAACGAGGTGCGGATTAGATCGGTAATTACTACGAACGGCCATTGCGTACGTCCTGTTTCCAGTTTTTCCAGCTTGCTTTTTAATGCTGCGGGTTTCGTGTGGAAAAAAGATACCCTGAAATGTGCATTGGGACGTGCAGGGAGCGCTGGAGGAAAGACCACTCTAAAGTCACTAGATATATAAAGTACCGCAAACTCCGCCATTTTTGGGCGAAAAATTTGGCGCCAAATTTGAATTGCTAACAACAAAATAATGATAACAATGCTTGCTTGTTTTAATTAATTGCCTTACTATCTGCATTTCAATTATTAACGCATGTTGATACAGTTGTGTTTTTTAACAATACAGTACAAAATTCATTTTTAATTAACATTAGCAATTGAAATTTGGCGCCAAATTTTTGCCCAAAAATGGCGGAGTTTGCGGTACTTTATACATCTAGTGACTTTAGACCACTGGTATATTCTTCTCTTGAATATGATGTATTACCAGAATTGAAAACACCATTCAAATCAATCAGACACTAATAAACGTTACTTAGTTGATAACAAAAATGGAATATTAAGAATTGGACGTCTCGCAGGTCTATCCTTAATACGAATGAACGTAAAACAAAGGGAGTTACTACTCATGACATTATACCTAGCGCTAATAATCCTGTCAGTGAATGCCTAACAAGCCGTGAAGGGTGGGCGCTCCGCACACGCAATTCTAGGGTTTGTTACAATCGTTCTATATTTGAGTTATGTACAATAAAGGGAGCAGCACTTTAAAGTACATCGAATAAGTTGTGGAAATTTTTAAAAATAACTAGTGGATACGTAAAATTTGCAAGTATTTGAACAAATCTTATATAATTATACCGTTCTACCTCGACGACTATTCTAGTTACTGAAAAATAAAACGTAATTAAGGAAACTTGCAAAATAAATATCAGTTTTCGATTTAAATCAGGAACGAGACGTATAAAAAATTTCAATTGCATTAAATTTGCCAAAAACTAAACGCCAGACATCCGATATCTACATGATGATGTATTTGAAGCCATACCAAAGTTACTGCCCGAAGTAACCCGTTAAATGCAATGACTAATCACTTATCCATGGCAAGGATTAGGTCTATATTTATAGTTTAGTGTTGTATGAAGGGCGTTTCGAAAGTCTATGCTTTCTTTTCAACTTCGTTTAGAAGATGTAAATACACAAAAAAATTCCAAATTTGACAAGGTACGAATTCTTACAAATGTCGATTTCAGTTTTTTCTTAAATACTGATCTGGGCTCACAACGTCAGAGAAACTGTTCGAAATGAACACTATTTTGATTGATAAAAAAACTTATAGCGACACAATCAGCCAGAATTGTCAAATATGATGGAAAATATTGGACATAAAAAAGGACAAATAGGTAGTAACAAAGTGGAATCGTATAAAAAAATTATTTTGAAATTTCACCTTTCTTACTATTGCTATTAGATAAAAAGTTAAGTTGAAAAAGATTGTATTTGCATGTTCTACACGTGGTTAAAAGGAAAGTATCAGACACCTTGTATACCTCTAATTACAATAAATACAGGAGAGATATAAATTGAATTAAGATATCTATACTTTGTCCAATCCGAACTGGAACGGTAACAAAAACACTTAATGGCTTTTTAAGTGGTGCCGCCCCATCGTTCATGGGCGTATCATTACGCATAATAACTCTAACAATGAATTCACTTTCAAATAGTATAAATAAATGGCACACACATACACACACCACTGCTTCTCGAGTATAAATGCCGAAGAAGAAGAACACCTGCTCCAAAGAAGACGAAGAAGACACAAACGAAATGCCGCGGTGGTAAAAAAAATTTTACGACGCAATGGACCCTTTAATTCTTTGTCTTTAGATAACCATACATTCACACATACGATTTCACTTGGGCGACTGCACGAATACGTACACCTGCATTTTAAAATATACCAGTGCGTTTCTGAATAAGCAAAGAAATAAGTCCCATGTGTTTTGTATAGAGATAACGGGCTCTTTTCGAATATCCTCGGTAAATTCAGATTTTGTAGTGTGTTTCAATTGCTACTGGTTAAAGTATACCTGAGTATATTACAGATCGGCCTATTAATACAAATAGCCTGGCCCATGTTTAATTTAGGTTACAACTTAGGTCTTTCTCAAAAATTATACATATCATTACACTAAATTAACCTCAAATTAGTTCGCTTAGTTAGTTTAATTAGTAACAGAATAATAATTATTTCACGGAACACGACTTGGTTGGAGCTGGGCTCCTTTAGTGATCTGCTGCGTCATGTTCCATGAATCATTTCGTCTCATGAAAATTTTTGTTGCTAAAGAATTAATTTGAAGTTTATCTATAATCTTATTTTTGTGTTTAACGAATTAAGCCAGATCTCGAAACAAGCTTCGAAGTGCAAAAGTTGATATTCAAGAGAAACTTCATGCAATATTTCATAGCTTAAGATATCATACATACATACACCTAGCTTTATTATTTTAACGATTCCAAAGAAATCTAGAACTATAATATACTCTAGGTATACCAACTCTTCTTCAGCATCAACAACCTGTTCTATAGGTGCTGTAACAATTAGAGAATTTATTTTTTGTTTATTTATTTGTTATAAAACAAGTAGAACAAACTATACAATATTTACTTTTTGCAATAAGATTTAGATATTTGAAATCCACTTAAACAGGTAAAAAAATTAAAATTCTAAGAAAGAAACACGGTTTATATAGCTATTTGTTCCTTGGGTATTTCACTGGCGAAAAGAAATTTGTCGTTTATTTGTATGAATGCGTAACTAGTTCTTGAAAGCAGAAGAAGAAGCAGAAAAACGTTTGTCACAATTCAAACCTTTAAAATTCATGTCGCCTACATCCACGCGCAAATGAATGTTCAAATGAACAAAGATATAATGAATATAGAATAAAGATATAACACGTTGTAACAAAATAATTGGTTATATTTTGTAGAACTGGTCTCATTAATTCATGAATAGAATTGTTTATACTACTGAAGCAAGTTTAAATCTTTCAAACAGTCTTAATATACAACTTGCCACCAATTCAATAGATAGTATAAAATCCTTGTTTTATAATAGCTCGAACCCACTAACTTCTCACTATCTCATCCTTTGGGAATCAAACGAGACACTTTAGGTCCAGTAGGGTAGTTGCCCTTTTGGTTATGCACACAACACCTTTTAACCATTACTAAAATCAAAAATTTTTTAAGTACCCAGGTTGATAACCTAGGAATTGACCGGCATAACAATATGAGAAAATGGATAGTAAACACAAAACTTAAGCCACCCCGTAGAAGCCTTAAAAACCGGCAATTATCGGTTTGTTGTAAGCCCGATAGCGGCTTGCATATCCTAAATGTTAGTTTTCTGGCCATGACTAGAGGGGGTATCGCTTAGGTAGTGTACTAGTCAGTGTCGTAGAGCGATACCTGGAGAACAGAACGATAAGAGTCGCTCCTAACTTGATCCACCATACGAATACGGGTGTCCCGCAGGGGTCTGTCCTGGGGCCAACGCTCTCCAAGCTGATGCCCAACGTAGGGGGACCCTCCGGGCGAAAAAGGGAAGTAATGGCCTGTGTCATAAACTCAATACTCCTATATGGTGCTCCTATTTGGTGCGACAGGCTAAATATCAACAAATACAGGATTAAGCTTGAAAGCATGCAGCGGCGTACCCTGCTCCGGGTGGTCTGTGCTTACCGCACTACATCTACGGCGGCACTCCAGGTTATAGCAGGGACCCCTCCCATTGACCTCCTGGCCAAGGAACGCAGATTTCTATGCAACATCGGCGGCGGGAAGCTCCCTGGTAACAGGCGAATGGCCAGGAGGAGGACGATGGCTCAATGGCAGAGAAGATGGGAGAGGGAAACCACGACAGCGGCCTGGACAAGGAGAATAATCCCAGACCTGGAGGCGTGGGTAAATTGTGGGCATCGTGCCCACAATCACTGGTTCGCACAGTACCTCTCGGGGCACGGGTCTTTTAAGTCTTATATCCAACGGATAGGAAAGTCCGTCACAGATCTCTGCATCTGCGGAACACGGGACACACCCGAACACGCCGTCTTCCACTGCCCTCTCTGGCGGCAGCATACGGGGAGACTCAGGGGGATGCTGGGGCCAGAGTGGACTCCCGAGGGGCTTATCAAGTGCATGCTCGAGGACAGAAACATCTGGAGTGAGGGCTTTCAGGCCATTACTTCCCTCATGAAGGCGAAGTTCCAGCGGGAGATCACTCCCAGACGTGAGCTAGTAGTGGTGTTAAATAGATAACGGGTGGGGGGGGGCACGAGAGGCATCACTCTTCCGCTTTACTCTCCTCTTTCTTTCAGTAACTGATGTAGGCTAGACTATAGTACCAATATATATATATATACATATATATATATATATATATATATATATATATATATATATATGGAGTCAATAGCCCGAACCCCTAATCCGGTCTATCCGGGACGGGGGACGTAGGGTGGGTCCCAACCAGTAGTTATCATAGGGTCCTACAGTGACATCGTAGGAATTCCTTATCCCTGCTCACCTTCTGGCACCTGGTGGAGAAATATCCCCCTGAGCATGACCCCACCAGGTCGCCCCATACAATATCTGCTAGACTGACTCCTGGACCTTCCATCGTCCGAGCCTGGGGGGAGTCTGCAGGGTCGGGGGAGTCCAGAGGGGCTCCCTATTCCCCCAGGTGAATATACCCGGGGCGGTGCGATTTCGTTGTCCGTTTCCAAGGTACTGGGCGTGGGCCTTGGGGCCTCAAAAAAAAAGGTAGTGTACTAGCAATCTTGCAGCTTTGTCACATTTATGATTAGGTCAAATTACCTCTGCAAAATAGTCATTTTAACCATGATTTAACCATAATCTTTTTTAAAATCCCGACTCCTCTAGATACTCAACCAAATTTTTCTCATCTCAAAATTAATTTTTCATTAATTTTCATCAATTAACAAAATAATTTCTTTAACTATTCAAAGTATATCATCATTAAATAATTTAATTTTATAAATTTCTACAAATACTTCCGGTAGAATATTGTAAGGCGAAATGTAAACAACCAGCGTAAGCGTTCTGCTTATCGGACGGCGGCTTACCTCAAAGGGAGGTCGCTCCGCTAATTGAGTCATAAAAATAGTTGCAGAACATTGTATAAAAAATATTGATTGATGTCTCACTTCATAAGTACCTTAAGTCTTCAGAAATTTTACCAGAATTATCTTGCATCGATGATCTAATAAATTTCATTAAAAGCAGGACGTGTTACCTGTAATGCGAACAAGGCTTCCAATTGATTGTTATTATGAAACACCATCGATGAAGAGTTTTCATCGGTTGTAAAGAAATTTTTTGAAGTGATAACTTTCGTGCGCGCGCCTTTTCAGAAGGTAAAATCTTCAACTTGGCGTCAGCATGAAATCTGTTACGCTGTGAGTCTTCATATATCCAAACGCGTGTTATTAGTATATACATTATATACAATATACGTATATACATATGCGGAGTATAAGCGAGTCAATGTATATATGTATACATCGTACATATATAAGTATATATCTGTAGGTACATGTGCACATGCAAATCGAAAATTTGAAAGTCAAAACTTCTATACGCGCGCTTTAGAGAAAAATTTGATTAATTATACTGAAGCTAGTTTCCGAATACTTGGAGATAAATTAAACAAATTTAACGAAATGGCAATGATTCTAAGCGGAGATTTTAATGTAAACTTTGCAGAAGAATCATCCCAACCATTAATTGAGTTCTTTAAACTAGACTTCAATTTAAATATGTTAATAATAGAAATGTCGGTACAACAAGATAATGATGATAGTAGTGGTAATAATCTATCAGATTTTCATAATGCATAGAATGTAAAATATTAAAAAAGCAAACGTCATATATTCTAATAATCAGATTATAAAAATGTATTACATATTTCTTTTCTCACCTCTTCCATTTTAAAAAGTTTCTTGTTGTAATAATTAAAAGAGAAAAATATATATATATATATATATATATATATATATATATATTCATAATTTTAAAAAAATATTTAAATTTATATTTTTTGATTACTTGAAATAAATTTGAAAAAGTATATAAAAATATAAAGAAAGCAATATGAAACTTGGCATTCACATAACTATAGGTAATTATTTTTAAGTGTGTTTTGAGATTCAGCGAAATTACATATTTTTCTCAATATAAAAAATATTTTCTGGGCATGCGTATAAAAGTTTTAAGTGACAACCTTTGAAGCTAAATATCTCCAGACTTTTTCAAAATAGCTTTCATTATTAATCCGTATTGTTTTATTTGTCCTATCTCTTCCAATTTCGAAACCAAAAATAAAATTTTCAAATCCCGAATCTTGTTCATAAAATTCTTACTCAGTTACCACTTTAACTGAATATTCCGCATTATATTTCACGAATAAAACAGAAAATCATCTACCCAAATTTTTGTCTTTTAAAATTTTCCACCAATAACTGTGTTAAAGGTGCAAAGAGGCCAATATTTTAGTGTTTTTGATTTTTACGTTTTGTATATTTCATTTGTAGCACTCGCACTGAATTAATTTCACATTTCCTCTGTCAGTAGAAAATGTAAATTTTTACCGGATTTAATTGTTTGCGTGAAATACTTGCCTCGGCTTGAATCCTCATTCGCTATGCAGATTTCTAGCTGCAGCTAAGCGCTGCTCGAGTCTTTTGTTTTCCTCCCTTTCCAATACCTTTCGCAGTCTCAGTATTAAAGGTGTATATCGGAACATATCGATCGCTCTCTCTCCTCCTCTCTCCCCTTGATTAATTCCAAAGAAAAAAGTATTTATATAAGCGTGAATTCCCGTTCAGTCGGTCCCGACCCCCTCTCGTTTGTTGACTTATTTAATTTCTGGTCCTCTGGAAATGCGGCATTCGAACCTCAATGAATAATTCAAGGAGTTTTCACCAAAACGCCGAGAATTTAAGTATTTATAAAGGAGAGAGGGAGAGAAAGAGAGAGAGAAAGAGGGGGAGAAGGCGGCCCCTTTTCGAAATCGAGAGCAAAGATATGTAAGGAATACGGGATATGTCTTGCTTTGCGCGAACGTCGGAAAAATAAAACAACGGGATTTATTACCCAACAGGAAAACGCTGGCGGTTCTCTAATGTAGCAGCGGGAATTTTAAAAGGAAAGAAGCGCGACAGGTTTTAAAAGTGCAGGAGACGTAGAAAACCGGAACACCGGGAGGCGTTTTCGACCTATTTTTAAAGTCGTAGGGTTTAGAGCATCTCGCAATTTATTCCACTTTAACCCACAACTACGTATTTCATAAGGATCTTAGAGAAAAGTTTTTATATCAAAGTAGAACCTATTAAATTTATGTAATTAGCTCAATCTTTAAAAAACTTATTCTCTTATCCTATCCAATTACCTTAAGGAATATATACCGTATAGAACAAGACTCCCTAAATCAATGAGTAGCCTCTGTTGCTAAGGTTGTCAGGTCAGGTTAGGTTTTAAACCATCCTAGTCCACGACGATTTTTTCCAGTGTACTAAAGAATATTAATTTGGTGAATTTATTATTTAATGTTGAAGAAAACAACTGGAAACACTGCACTGGAGGCTAGTAAAAAGGGATAAGATTTATAATCCTGAATCCCTTTATTGTTTTCTTTAATACGATATCTCAATGTTAACTTAGGTTTTTAAATTTTATCTGCTACAAGCCGTACCCGGCATGCGTTGCAATGCCACGTAAAGTTTAAAAAAAGAAAGATAAATAAAAATTATAGATGATCATAGATAAAACTACCCTGAAAGTAGGTATGAAATTTTTCTGTTCAATATGCGTTGAACCAAAAAAAAACCTAAGTAGTTTTTTTTTGTTTGTTATTTTTACCTTTAGTTTGATTCGTCGGCAATCCTATTCGGTCTGTTATTTAGGTTTCTTCAATTCCCATTTTGGCTCTTGTATTTGTACCTCATAGACTTGTTTCTTGGGTGTTTTTCCTCGTGTGACGTCAGGTACAGCCGAATTGTCTTGTAGTTTTCCTCCATCCTTTTGAAATAGTGTGATTTTATATAATTGTGCTGATCGCCAAACCCAAGTTCATGGAACGCCTCGTTGTTCTCTTGGGCTTTCCCCCATAGTGCTTCTAGGTGATCAATTCTTTTTTTGTAGGTATTCCTTGGGTTTTCTTGCACTGCCGTCTTTCTTGCAATTGTTATGTAATTATATGATTTCTTGGACTATTCTTTCTTGTTCTTGAATCAATTCATCTGCTTGTTTTATCTTGTCGTAGTTGAAGGTGTGAACTTTGTAACTTAGTTCTCCGGAAAATGTGGCTGTGACTTACTCAGGACTTTGCTTGTCTTCTTGATTTTCCGCCGTTGTGTTCTTGAAATTTTGGAGTTGTAATCACTGGCGCCTTTTCCTCCGGCTGCAGTGATTGGATGTGTCCGTCGTTTCGAATTTGTAGAATTTGTAGACTCTGTGTGCTGGTGAAGTTGCTTTGACTTACTCATGGCTCTTCTTGGTTACTTGACTTCCCGCTTTTGTGTTGGCGTCGAAGTTCTTGAAATTTTTAAAGTTGAAATCACTGGCGGTTTTTCTTCCTGCTGCAATGACTCGATGCGTCCGTTTTTTCGAACTTATAGAATTTGTAGATTATGTGTCCTGTCGATCTAAATGCTGTTGTGTACTGTTGAACGCAATTTTGTCATACCAAAACGAATGTTATCGTTATATGTCTCTCGATGTTCGTCAGTCGTCAGCACAGGTCGTCAGTGCGATTTGCACGTGAGAGCTCGTCGCACATTTGATTGACTTCGACGACGTACGTCAGGTCGTCTTCTTCTTGGCATTTTAAAGTCAATAAAGTTCTCGCGCACTGACAAACTGATGATAGATTTTAATAATCGTCTTGACATCTATTTATGTGACAACCAACTGACACTATACTTTCATTTGTTTGATTATAAATGTCAAATTACAAAACGTACCTTTTTCAGTATTTCCGTTACTTATTATTTATGTTTCTCGCCACAAAAACCCTCCCTGAACATCCACAAATATTTCAAGATCAAAATTAGCAAAATCCGTCCAGCCGTTCTCGAGTTCATGCCTAGACAAACGAACAGCAATTCATTTATATATATATATATATATATATATATAGAGAGAGAGAGAGAGAGAGATTTATTTTCACACAGGACATCCTAGGGCCGTATTTATAATTCATACTCAAGATCGACTTGGGTAAGAACGTCTCAAGCATAAGCTCTTGCTTATACTTTGTTTTGTTTTAGTCATATGTTCAGCTAAACTCGAGTGAGACTATCACAAGTGGTATGTTTCCATAGTTTACAGCAACCCCTGTCAAATTTTAAAAGATATTTGTCATTACGCTCATTACAAAAAAATCTTCCATTACGTTCCAGGAGGTCTGGTTTACAAATTAAACTTGATAAGATTTCGTTTTGACAGGAGTGAAATTTTCATGTCAATGTCATTTACCTATATAATCAAGACTCAAGTCCGGGTACGAGGTGACTCAAACTTATCCCAGGCTTGAGTTGAACTTGAGTCAGACTCAACTTGAGACAAACTCAAGTGGCGACTATAAATTCGACCCTAAGTGTTCTATTTTAATATTCAATACGATAAACTAAAAATACTTATTCGTGATCATTCAAAATAATTACAATATAATGCGACGTAAAAATAAATATTTAATACAGGGAAGAGAACAATGTAGCGTTGAATGTGCATTTAAGTTTTAAATCCACCCTACGAACAATGTAATCAAATGTAACTCAATGCCGTTAGTTTCTTCAAAACATCAGATTTCTAATTTACGTTATTAACTACAGGTGAACAAGTAATTAACAAAGGTAGCAAGCTTATTAGAAGAGACCTGTTTCGATTTTCTGTCAATTTAGATGATATATTGCTCGCTCGGCACAATAGTGACGTGTATCAAAATATTTCAGCCTAAGCAATTTTTTCTAGGTTCTAGGTAATTTAGATTGTCCCAAAAATGTGAGATTTCATTTATTTCAACTTTGTCTCTCATACACACGTGTAAAGAAAATCTGAAATTATTTTTCAATGTGTTAATCAATCGTTCTCCTGTATTTATCCTTACTTGTTCTGAGAAATGTCGAGAACGGCTACATGGATTAATGAATAAAAATGATTGTTAAACTATGAATATACTTAATAAGACAAGTCATTACTGCATTCTTATCTTAACTTAATTACAATTTATTCACACCATGTAAACCTAAAACTTAATTAATATACCCTGTGCATAAAGCATGGAATATAATTCATTATGTTGGAAGAAACAAGTGATGTGGTTGGTTTTAGAATAATGACCTCACGTCACCTGTTTTTAAGATATAAACTGCCATTTTTTTCCTTATTTGGATTTTTATCTTTCTATAAGGCAATGTCTGTCATATTAATATAACATTATAATGTCTATAATCTAAGTGGAGAATCGAAAAATCTTTGTTTATTCCCGCCTTAATGACAAGTACAATTAAATAGAAAATACGGAAATATACGGAGCTTTTCTATTGAAACGCCCGTCCCGAAATCAACAAGGACAAAAGAGAAACTTATAGTAGTTCGTTAGTATGACAGAGAAGGATGTTTTGCAACGTTGCCGGCCGAGAAGGCAGTCCAAGTCAACGCGTATCGCGGTCGCGTATCGCTTTACACTTTCGGATGTGTGCGGTACAGTGTGCGGAGCGAATGACTGTGATGTTTCGCCAGCTAGCAACATCGCAAAAGTTCGTTCTCTGTTTAGCCAACGAGAAATATATGGCCTTTCTTTCGCTCTTATGTTTATAGCATCCTGCGACTCTGTAGAAACGGTCTGTATATGATGCTGAACGGCAACTGATCAACTGAAGATCTCTTAATTTGATCGACTGTATTTATACTGTGTATATCGCAGATTCAGCGATTTTGCTACACTAATGTAAATCGCCAAATTTCGATATACACTTAGCAACAGATTAACTTGCGCACCCTTGCTCTAATTATATTACCGTGAAGTTATTATAAAGTATTACAATTTTGCACGTAACTTGTGATATTTACCGTGATCCCGGTCGCAGTAATTTTGGTCAAATATCGTTGCAGTCGTGACAACACCATTACAAGTTTCGAAAAGTTACATAAGAATAATTTTTGATTGTTGAATTAACACCTCTATCGAAAGTCAAATAGTCAAGTAAATGGTTTATATGTCAGTAAAATATAGATTATAGGTGACGCAACAATGTTATGGCTGCCAGCAAAGTTTAATTATGAAAGCGACAGGAACAGTAAAAGCTCAATCCGCTTTTATATAGCACATAGAAATTTAAATGATACAATTAAAATCGTACAATGAACGCTTAACAAAATTAGAACGAAATAGGGTATTTTTCTATCAGAAATATGGTTCCATGAATCGATTATTTGAATTTAAATATTTAATTGAAATTTGTCTGTATTTCAAGTTCGGTAACGTGATAGAAAACGCTCTGAAATCGGTTGTCTCTGGTAACGTCACAAACTTGTAAACATTGGAGAATTATTATATTGAGCTTATAAGTTTTGTGATTTCGAGTTTCTAGTGTGGATCAAAGGAATGCATAATTGAGAGCCATTTTATGAAAGCAGACAGTAGGAAATGTACTTAAAATAGATGATGTGTAAAATATGTAAAATGAGTTATAACTCATTTCCTTTAAATAAAATTATTAAAAACAACAGCTTTCACTAGATGTTTGATTAAAATATGAGTAACAACATTGTGTTAATCTTTTCCAAAACTTTATTGACACAAAATTCGAAATATCCAAGAAGTGTGTTCATAACATTAAATGGGAATTTTTAAACTTAAGTTAGCATTGTCAAAAGTTAACGGATCAAATTTTAAGCCTTTGCTGTGACATAGGAAGTTGGTTTTATTAATATCTGGTAATCTAGAATCGTTTTGGATTTTATATTAAACATGTTTGTTCAAATGTAAAATATTTATTTCTGAAAATTTTTCTTATATAAATGATTGGAAATTCTGAATGGTCTTGGAAGTATATTAAGGCCAAATTTTAGAATGTTCTAGGTTTCACGAAGGTCTATTCAGTTCCACAGGTTTATAGAATGTTTTGCATATTTGTTCCTAAAAGTTTTCAGAAGGTCCAGCAGAATTTCTTTCAATATACCTTGAACCTTCACAGTATTGTAGAATATTCTACAACGTTTAGCATAACGGCTCGTTTGGACACTTCTGCCCAAAGCAAAGCAATAAGTGACGATCTCAGTAATCACCGTCCCTTGGACGCTACACGCATTTTGTGAATAGCCATATTAGTTGGGTCAAATTTCAAAATTCTGGGCCAGCATTTTGCGAGCGTATTACTTACTTATTTTATTTATTCAAAATGGGAGTGTAAAAATGAGGACGGGTCATCTCGTAAGAATTTATCCCGGTCCGTATTTGACCTTCGCCGAGATCGGTCAACTCGTAAGAATATGGTTCTCAGATCGGTCAACTCATAAGAGTTGCCCTGAAAAATTCCAAAAGGGGGATTATCGTGTTCCTTGCGAGAGGGCAAGGAAATCCCTGCGGAACCCGACCGTTATTAACAACAAGCAAATCTTTGTCGCGTTGACTTTTATTACTTTTAATAAAATCCACATCTATCTCGGTGCTCGTCACCGTTTAGTTGGAACGTAACAAACCACCCCCTTATATCATATTCTTAGTTTCAACAAATATCCGAACTACTTCGTTGCAATCATCATCCCCTTGATTATTTCCAAGAATCCTCTTACGAGTTGACTCATCCAAAACTACCCTTTAAAAATTTACCTGCCGGTTCGCTTAGGAGATGACCGATCTTAGGGTGGGGCATTAAAATTCCTTACGAGTTGACCATCGCCGGTAAAAATTACATACCTCTAGTCAGGTACCCAGCCTTGTTAGTATAGGTTAGGGAGGCACAGTATTGTATTGTAACTTCTTCTTAGCGCGCCGTTTCCTGGCGGAGGTTGGTCGTCCAATTGACCAATATTGTCTTGGAAATTGCTGCTCTAAAGATATCAATAGATGTGCAATGAAACCATCTTCATAGGTCTTTAAGCCACTAATTTTGTGGTCTTCCGATCGACCTTTTACCCTCGTTCTTTCTTTCTATGATCCACCTCAATATCTCGTATCTTTCTCCTCTCATTATGTGACCTAAGTAGAGAGTTTTACTCTCTTTTATCGTTCGCAGTAGTTCTTTGTCTTTGTTCATGATATTATTACATGCCTAAAGGCTTAAGGGCCCAGAGGGAGTGCTCTGGTTGGAGGTGTAGCTAGGTGGAAGGGGCAAAAAAAACAGGGCAACATGAATACTGTTTATTTAATGCTGACATACAGGGGAGAGAGAATAAAACGTAACCAAATGATGAGGGCGAGACAAGGGCGAGCGAATACACATCAAGAGAAGTTTAGGGAGGTGGCTATACTCCATATATAACTACTCCAAAATTGTTTTTGCTTGTACCCAGGTCGCCCCTGTGCTGAATTGGCTCCGAAGCGGCCAGACCTGGATTCACTAATTGGGGTCGCTTTCCTCAACATGTACTCTTTTGTTACTCTTATTTCCGGTGATAAACTCCATCCAACCTTCACTGAGCTCGTCATATATAATTTACGAGGGAGGGAACACGTAAGTTGGTTCCCAAGTTAAGGGTCAAAAATAACATACCAATTGGTTCCCGCAATTTTTGGTTTACCTGACTTTTAAGTGTAAATTGGTTCCCAACGTTTTCAATTGCCTGAGCTTTACAAAAAACTGAAGTAGCTTATTTTGCGTCTCTGGATTGTAAGTAAAATGAAATATTTTTTAACTGTGGTGGAAAATAGCCAATTGGAAGGGGCAAGGGAAAACCTGATAGGCAAATGAAGGGGCAAGGAAAAACCTGTGTGGGTCCGAACTTGCCACCTCCGATAATGTCAGGTAAACGAAAAATCCCAGGAACCAATTTGTACATACATAAGAGGCACTAAGTACTACCTTTTAATTTCTTACTTGCCGGGAACCAATTTACCAACACCGAATTTACGAACTGCTTGTATATAGGTCTTACTAATGCCCTTATCTTCCAATACTTTCCATAGTTGTACTAGTGGGATACTGTCATAGGCTTTTTGTAAGTCCACAAACACTACGTGTGTTTCCTGGTTATGTGTCAACCTCTTTTCGAGCACCTGTTTAAGGCAAAATAGGTTATCGACACAGGATCTTCCCGCCCGAAATCCCGATTGCTCTTCGACATCTTCTACTTCCTTCTCTATCTTGTTCTTTATTATCCTCCCGTATACCCGCCCAAGTGAGTTGGTAACACTCAAAGCTCTATAATTGGTACACTTCTTTCGATCACCTTTTTTTATGAAGATTGCTTATGTAGGCAGTTTTCCACTCCGATGGTATATCTGCGCCTCCTAAGAACTGATTGAATATGTAGGTGAGCATTTCAAAGAGGGTTTCGGGACCGTTTTTACAAGCTCGATTTGAATTTCTTTGGGTCCGTGGGCTCTACCAATCTTCATGTTCTGTATTTCGACTTTCACTTCCTGCAGAGTAATTTCTTATATTCTTCTCATTATATGATAGAGCTGACTCATTCATGGAATATCGTTGAGTCATTGTGAATTCTGGTCGATGTTCAGTGAACAGTTCTTCATAGTACTTCACCCATTCGCTCATAGTTATGGTTTGTAAAGAACTTTTCTCATTCTTGTTTTGTCGCATTGATTTTATTACTCTCCAAGCTTCCAAGCTTTGCTTCTCAAGCAGAAATCATTTTTTGTTTTATTAATCATATTTTTTTAGCTTCTTTATTTATTCTTAAATATTCGTTTCGTTAGTAAATTAGTAAATAAAGTAGTAATATCTAATAATTAATACAATTCATTACTCTTTGCTGCCAAGAATCTTCAAATGTTCTATAACATTTTTAGTAGTCTCCATTAGCGCAAATTGCATGTGAAGGCAAAGCATGTCTATTCTGGTATTAAGTTGAATATCATATTTTCTTATTTCTTCCAACATGACTCCCAAGGATTGAAAGCTTCTAACTTGGTTTATTTCTCAAATTTGAATTCCATCATTCCACTTACTGTTATTGTAGTATTTTTGTGGTAAAATTGGTCAACGTAAAATTTAAATTACAATTAAATTGTAATGAATTCGAGAAATTTGTCTGCCTTACGAAATTCTGCTAATTTCCATTCGTTTTTCATCACTAGAATTTTATTCAAGCTTAAATTATTTATGTACATCTGATGTTTTATTAGATTCGCTCCTTTCTGGTGCAGAACTCGCCGAAATGCTCGACGGGTATTTTTAATTATCTCGTCGAATAATTACGGTCAGAACGATGACGATATTCATGCAAGGAAGTCAAACGAAAAGTAATAAACACTGTGAACGCAATAATTCTGCGGGAGCACCGAAACGAGCGTATCCGCGAAAAAAGGGGGTTTTCCGTCTCGACGGGGGGCTCGCAACTTTATTCCGATTTTTTCACATATCATATATCAGCATTATCGCGCGCATGACCCTTTCTCCCGAAAATGGGACGGGAACTTGATTCCCATCCGAGATTACGTCCCCGTGTGCGCGCGTGTGTACGTATACGCGTATATATGTAAAAGGAAATTCGAAAAGGACATCCCGCTTTCCACTCACGAACTCATAATGGTTATTATCTGTATATGCCTTCTATGCGGAGATAAAGATTTCCATCCCAGATAGGGTTTCCGTGTTAAGGCTTGTTTTTCTGACAGTTTCTAAATGATGGATTGTTGCCCACGGATCGATAAGGCGAGAGACCGGACTCCGTAGCAGACCCTTACCGTTACTGCTTTTTACTTCGCTCGTTCCGATACTTTTGTTAAATGAAACTGAATTTCAGAAATCCCATTTCTGAAACCACTACAATCGGGTGATATAAAAATGAAACACATTGTTGACAAAAAAGTTTTATCAGCAGGTTTCGTTTTGGAAACTATTTCTAAAGACCAGACGGTGGAAGTGAAACTTCTTTGGCCATATGCACATACACACAGAGAAACCGGATATACAAATGAAATATTTATAGAGATTTTTTTTCCAGTTATTCGATATATTTCTTCATTAATTATATATAAAGGTAATTTTTGATATAGAAGTGACTTTAGTATTATATTAAACACCTATATATTATCACCATCAGTAATTTCTTCTATAATCATTCTTTCATCATGGTCATTTCGTGGTTGGTCATTATAAATCGTACCGTATTCCAGAAAAGACACAGTCGGCTTATGGTAACTAAAGTAACTAACAAATATTGTAGATTCAAACTCTTCAAGATCATCATCATCATCATCCAGCCTGATGTTGAGTCCACTGCTGGACATAGGCCTCCATTAAACTGCTCCACTGGGATCTCTCTTGAGCTGTTCTCATCCAGTATCCTCCAGTCCTCTTTATATCGTCACTCCATCTTGTTGGTGGTCTACCCCTGTTTCTTTTATCCTCTCTGGGTCTCCAATTTGTTATTCTTATGGTCTACCTGTCGTCCTTAAATCTCACAACATGTCCCGCCCATTTCCACTTTAATGCTGTGATTCGCCGGATTATGTCCTGTACCCCTGTCCTTCGTCGAATTTCGGTGTTTCTGATACGGTCTTGGATCCCAATACCCAGCATAGCTCTCTCCATCTTTCTCTGTGTCACTTCCAATTTCTCCACACTGCCTTTTGTCAAGGTAAGCGTTTCGGCGCCATAAGTCATTACTGGCAGCACGCACTGATCGTATACTTTCCGTTTCAAGCTCATTGGAACGTCACTACCGAAAATATCTCTCAATCTTCGATATGCTGCCCATCCAAGACCAATCCTCCTCTGTAATTCCTTTGTTTGGTTGTCTCTATTTATTCTAATTTGGTGTCCCAGGTATTTGAATTCGTCGACTTCCTCGATGGCTTTGCTGTCTAGTAATATAGTCCCTCCCAGTACTAGGTTTGTCATGATTTTTGTTTTTTGCTGGTTTATCTAAAGGCCAACATTTTCAGTTGCCTGCTTCAGTTCGTTTATCATTAAACCGGCTTCTTTGAGGTTGTCTGTTATCAGCACTATATCGTCTGCAAATCTTAGATTATTTAGCATCTTCCCATCTATACTGATACCTTTGTTTCCCCAATTCAGAGCATTAAAAGCATATTCTAAAACAGTGTTGAATATTTTTGGGGACAGTGTATCGCCTTGTCTAACTTCTCTTTGTATGGGAAGTTTTTTGGTCGCGTTATGGATTTTTACGCTCGCGGTCGAGTTGCTGTAAATATTGTGTATTAGACGGGTATACCTATAGTCTATGCGACACTGGCTTAGCGCCTTCAGGATTGCATTCATTTCAATGGTATCGAAACCTTTTTGGAAGTCGACAGACACGAGCACCAATGGTCTATTGTATTCTAGGCTTTTCTCAATGAGTATCTTTAATGTGTAAAGATGGTCATTCGTTCCATAGCCTGATCGAAAGCCTGCCTGGTCTGTTGTTTGATAGAAGTCGAGTTTTTTCTCCAATCTCTTGTTTATTATTTTCGTGAAAAGCTTATATAGATGGGATAGTAAGCTTGTAGGCCTGTAATTTTCTAAATCTGCTCTGTCGCCTTTTTTATGGATCATCAATATGTTGTTCCAGTTCTCGGGTATGGAGGCATTGTCCAAGCATAGATTAAACAACTTTTTTATTGCTTTTAGTAGGATTTCTCCACCGAATTTTTCAAGATATCTACTAAGTATTTTTAAAAACTTCCTCCTAAAGCCAGAACGTGTACAAGAACGTATATGAAAACCGTTGTTAAATAGGTTCGTTTGAATGAATCGAAGCGCTCAAAAGACAACGCCGTTAATTGATAGTTGATTACACGGATTATACGCCGCAATACGTCTACCGCGTCTGTCTTGAACGGACCAACACCCCATCCCAATGTATACAACGTGCGCAAAGAAGTTTCACTTCAATAAACACTTTCTGTGTTCCGGCACTAAAATGACAGCTATTCTAGCACTAAAATGGCCGAAAACAGTGCTTTAATCAGGCTTATTAAAGCATTGTTTTTGGTTTTTTTTTTTTTTGTTGGGTTGGTTACAAGATATTCCCTAATGCTGTGAGAAAATGGGGTGAAAATTGACAGATGTCTAGGAAACAGCAGTAATACCAACTTAAATGTCACGATAAAAAAATGCCCCAGATAAGAAATTTTAAATTATTTAAACATGAATAAAAATGAAATGGAAGCCGGAACATAGAAAATGTTGTAAAGTACTCGTTGCAGAAAACATTCCAAGCCCTCGTCCGTTCTAAAACTCGCCGCAAGCTGCTCGTTTTAGAATCTCGGACTCGGGCTTGGAATATGACGTCTTCTGCAACTTGTACTTTAAACTACTATTCACGTTGTTTAAAATTTTCAAATTCATTTCGGAGTTTCGTGCGAAATATTTTCAATTTCTTGTTGAGCCGCTTGGTGAAATTTTGAATTTTACACATTTATGTTTCCAATGTCCAAAAAGTAAAACACAATCTTCGGCTTACAATTCCATCTCCAAATAATTAATCGATGTAGCTTCGGCTTTCTATTACTTCCTCTTTATACAGCTGATTTGTGGTATGCAATCAATTCCTTTCTACACTTAAGGTGTAAAGTGTTACCCTTTCATTTCCCATTTCTGGGTGAACCTGCTCCAGTCGTTTCTGTATTGTAACAATTCGCTTCTTCTATTTCTTCCTCATTGAGAAGACTTCCAATTACGTTGATATAAGGAAAAAAGGGCAGAAATTTATACTTCCGGAGTTACAGCGTTTTAAATTGCTCCTATTCACATGGACGTGATGTTTCGAAAATCCCAATATAGCTCAGTTATTTACATTTTTTCAAAATTCCCGCTACAGTCATGCTATAGCTAATTGTTTTATCTATCTTTTGATATAAGAACAAAAGTGCAGAAATTTATACTTCCGGAGTTACAGCGTTTTAAGTTGCTCCTATTGCTTGGCTTACCTTTCTTTCTTTCGCGGTGTTGCCTTAATCTTCATTACTTTCTGAGCCACATTGAATAATTCAGTTAAACATCTCAATAAACGTTTCTAATACTTTTTTCCCACTGTTAAGGTTCGTGGGACTTGGCGAGTCCCACGTATATGAAATAATACGCTTTTTAAAGAAAAAGTAAAAAATAGAGAGAAAATGGCTGATTTCAAACGTTTATATCTCAGTTAATATTAATCATATAAAGTCTTATAAGCCAACATTTTAAAGAGAATTTTATAAGCTTTCTTTTTTGTGCAGCAATGCCTATACCTAATTTCACTCAGAAAAAAGTTATAGCCAAAAATTTTAAAAAAATGAATTTTTCCATTTTTTTAACTTTGTTTTTTGAATTTATTTTATAAAAAAAATATTTTTTGACTTCAAAAAATATAATTTTCATAGTAAATTTAATTCTCTACAAGAAATCTTACGACAAATATCTTCGAAAAATGCATAGTTTTTGTGCTATAGCCGAAAAATCGAAAAGTGGACAAATTTACCCCGTTCTCAAAAACGCATGGCTAAATTTAGTAGCACTTCTGGATTTTATTTCTTTAGAGGTCAATTGAGCGTATGAAAAAATAAAATACCTTGCACGCGTTAGTTCCTTTTACCCCTGTTATTTTCGACATAGTCAATAACCTATAATGATAATTCGCATGTGTTACTTGCGTCAGTGTAAACGCTCTTGTTAAATTTAACTTTATCATATCCTTCTCTATGTTCTATCTCTGTTTAAAAATACTGCGTTCTCTCTCACTCACCAAAAACCATCTTAACATAAATTTTTGTTTCTTATGCTATCCTGTCTTGTTTAAATTTTCTTAAATACTTCATTTGTGTTGCTTTGATTTTACTCTTTTCTTGTATTGTCAATGTTCACAACCGTTTATTTGTATATTATTTGTTGTATTTTGTATGTATTATTTGGATTAAGGTTAAATTTAAAAAGTAAATCACTTGCTGTAGGATCTTTGCATCGCCAACATTGGGGAAATTTTAACAATGCATTGGAGATAATTGATAATATTTCTTACAACCACATATTACTAATTGGGAATGTTAATGTAAATTTGATGAACACTCGCAACAATCTGGCTGAATGTCTTAGTTAATATAATTTGACACAGGCCACAAGATATTGTGGGCTATGTCACACATTGTTACACATATTATTACATTACATTATTACAATAACATCTTATTACACACATATAACACATGTTATTACACAGCTCACCAAAAAAAATTATCACTCCCAAACTTTACTAGATCCATTTTTTTTTAAATTCTACTGACTTTAGTCGTAATAGTGGTACAGTTCATATGAATGGTTTTATTGTTCTTGAATTTATTTATTATGATTAATAATTCGAGAAGCACTTGAGAAGCAAAAATCAAGGTCTCTTGATTAAGGTATCTTAAACCTTACTGAAGCATAAAAATCTTGATAACAATAAGTTACTTAACGATATTGTAAATTGCAATTGGCACCAAATTGTAGTATCTATTGTTGAAAAGTAACATACATTATTTAACTAAAAACTTTTTAAATTTGTTCCATAATCGTGGTCTTGTTTGGACTAGTAAGCCTCGTGCACTAAGACTTACATCATATTTGAAAATGACATTGTCACGCCGAAGGCCCGGTGGGCTCTAGAGTTATAAAACATTCACCCCAGAGTTGGAACTTACTTTGTTCCTTCGTTTGAGATGTCTTTTATCCCATCTAGTGTCCATAAAGGCTTTGTCACCAAACAAAAAGGATATTTCCTATCGCAAATGTTTACAACGTCTTTTATAGAAAATGTATTATTTTATTCACATCCCCCTATCATAAATACACATTACACCTCTGTAAATTTCTCTTTGACAAGGACATAAAATGAGATTTAATAAGGAGTACACCTAAGTCTAATTTTCTCCGTTGTTTCAGGCGTGGCACGTCCCAGACTCCACAGACGTCACAGCAACAGCCGCTGCAGCAACAACAGCAGGTCCTGAACGCGCAGCAGCAGCAGGAGCAAGCCGCGCAGCAGCCGAACCCCGCGCAGCAACAGCCGGTGCCGCAGAGGGCGGCCACGCCGATCTCTCCCATCGAGATCGAGGATGGGCAGCAACAGCTACAGCCCGAGGACGGCGATCACGCCATCGAGAGTCCCGCCAAGAACGTACAAACGGTACGAATCGATCATGACACTTACGTATCTCCCGGTGTACCATACGTAGGTTCATTTCTGTTTTAAGGTTTTAGTTATAATGTTTAGTATTCAGGAGTGAATTGTTTAACGTGGAAATTTTCAAGTCCACGGTTTCTAGATAGGTTTTGTACTGAAATGTTTGTCTTTGACCACTTCCTTTTTTATGAATAATGATAGAAGTGAACGTTCTTGCTACTCCTGCGACCAAGGCCCTTAACACTTTACATCCAGTTTCAACCTCTCTTCAATTTCCACAGTTTTCCCAAACCAACACAAAGATTTCAAAAACAAACATTTTGGAACTGCTTTAGCAGAATGAAGACCAAACGATCATACGAAAAAAACTGTCTATCCCTCAAATTACTATTGTTGCGTGTTCTCCAGTCTTTAATAAGAACCAATTCCTCTACTTCTGCTGAATCAGTCTTGGACACGCGTTGCGTTCCTCTCAGGAAGCTCTATCCTTTCTACCCTAAAATCCTCATGATTGACACGAGACTTTCTTCCTCCAGGCGTCGGTACAACAGCAGCAGCAGCAACAGCAGGCGGCGCCGTCACCTGCGCCCCGCACTCCCATCAACCACCAGAGGACGGTGTCGCTTCCAGCGGGACCCGCCCCAGAGCGTCCCAGGCACCGGATCGGCCACACGCAGAGCGAGAGGATACCCAGGCCGCAGCTGAACCGCTCGGTGAGCAGGAAGGAATTCATCAAGAACTACATCAAGAAGGAGACGGCGAACTTCTTCGGCGTCGACGAGGAGAACGAGAACGAGCAACAGCTGAGATGGCTCGACAGGCGGAAAAGGATGGCATGCAGGTGAGAATTATACCTAAAGAAATTGTATCAAAGATTTCAATTTGAAGCTCTCATGGTTAAGCTATTACCAATTAGGGATAATTACAAGGTTTTTTTACCTAATTTACTCTCCTGGTTAAGCTATTACCTCTTTGGTATAATTTTTAGATTTTTACCAAATTTACTCTTTGCTCTCTTTAACTACTTATACTTACGATAATTAACTAATCTGATCTAGGAAGTACAATAAAGATATCAAAAATTTAAAAAAAAAACTGGAATATCATTGTATCAAGAATGTTTATCCTTTGAACCATTTCTTCCTTTGCAGGCAGCTGTTCTTATCTTGATTCTGAATCCAGAGAGTTTAAGATACAGTCATCATTGAGTAGGTTCAAAATATTTTGAATTGTCTTGTCTTGATCCACTTCTCACTTTAAAGGTAGCTGTACTCTCTTGACTCTGAGTACCAGAATAGGAAAATGAAGAAAAAGTCATTATATAGTACATCCAGTTATGTAGAATCATCGTGTCTTTTCTTCCTTAAAAGGTAGCTATCCTCATCTTCACACTGATTATACTTTAACCACTAGCAATTGGAACACTCAATAAAATCTGAATTTACCGAGGGCATTCGAAAAGAGCCCGTTGTCTCTATACAAAACCATGGGACTTATCTTTTTGCTTATTCAGAAACGCCCTGGTATTTTTAAAATCCAGGTGTTCAGTTGCCCAAGTGAAATCATATATGTGAATGTATGGATATGTACAGATAAAGAACTAGAGGGTCCATTGGACCGCAAATTCTTTTTTACTGCGGCGGCATTTCGTTTGTTTCTTCATCTTCTTATGAAGTGCAGGTGTACAGTCGATCAGTGAAATCGTGTACGAGGAAGTACGCGAGACTCTACGGATACCGGATGGTCCACTGGACAGCGGCCACGTGTGCTTTCCTTGTGATCTCTTTTTCGTGCAGGTGTACAGTCGATCAGTGATATCGTGTACGAGGAAGTACGCGAGATTCTACGGATACCGGATGGTCCACTGGACAGCGGCCACGTGTGCTTTTTGTGATCTCTTTTTCGGCACTTATACTCCAGAAGCAGTGGTGTGTGAATGTGTGTGCCATTTGTTTGTGCGATTTGGAAGTAAATTCATTGTTAGAGTTATTATCCGTAATGATACGCCCATGGAGTACAAGGCGGCATCGCTCTTCACTACTTAAAAAGCCATTAAGTGTTTTTATGGCCGTTCCAACTCAGACTGGACAAAGTATACCAGAATACGTGGTCCATAAAGAGGTTAGATTAGAAACCTGTAGTAGAAATAAGTTATCATTTAACAGATCTCTGATATATCTACTCAGTTCTTAGAAAAGAACTTTATGGAGAATCATTCTATTTACGATGTTCATTCTTTGCACCATTTGTTCCGTTACAGGCAGCTGTTCTTATCTTAATTCTGAATCCAGAGAGTTTAAGATACAATCATCATTAAGTAGGTTCAAAATATTTAGAATTGTCTTTTCTTGAACCACTTCTTCCTTTAAAGGTAGCTGTTCTCTTCTTGACTCCGAGTACCCGAATTAGGAAAATTAAGAAAAAGTCATTATTTAATTCATCCAGTTATTTAGGATCATCGTGTCTTTTCTTCCTTAAAAGGTAGCTTCATCTTCACGCTGAGTACCGGAATATGTGGTCCAGAAAGAAATTAGATTAGAAACGTGGAGTTAAAAAAAGTTATCATTTAACAGATCTCTGACGTATCTACTCTGATCTACGTGTTAATGTAGATGTAAAAAATTAAGAGAACTTTGTGAAAAATCATTCTATTTACAATGTTCATTCTTTGCACTATTTCTTCCTTTACAGGCAGCTGTTCTTATCTTAATTCTGAATCCAGAGAGTTTAAGATACAGTCATCATTAAGTAGGTTCAGAATATTTAGAATTGTCTTGTCTTCAACCACTTCTTCCTTTAAAGGTGGCAGTACCCTTCTGAGTCTGAGTACCAGAATTAGGAAAATTAAGGAAACGTCACTATTCACTACATCCAGTTATTTAGAATCACTGTCTTTTCTTCCTTAAAAGGTAGCTTTATCTTCACGCTGAGTACCAGAATACGTGGTCCAGAAAGAGGTTAAGTTAGAAACGTGGAGTTAACAAAAGTTATCATTTAACATATCTCTGATATATCTACTCTGATCTACGTGACAATGTAGATGTAAAAAATTAAGAGAACTTTGTGGAAAATCATTCTATTTACGATGTTCATTCTTTGCACCATTTCTTCCTTTACAGGCAGCTGTTCTTATCTTGATTCTGAATCCAGAGAGTTTAAGATACAGTTATCATTAAGTAGGTTCAGAATATTTAGAATTGTCTTGTTTTCAACCACTTCTTCCTTTAAAGGTAGCAGTACCCTTCGTGACTCTGAGTGCCAGAATTAGGAAAATTAAGAAAAATAATTATTTAGCACATCCAGTTATTTAGAATCATCGTCTTTTCTTTCTTAAAAGTAGCTTCATCTTCACGCTGAGTACCAGAATACGTGGTCCAGAAAGAGGTTAGATTAGAAACGTGGAGATGAAAAAAGTTATCATTTAACAGATCTCTGATGTATCTACTCTGATTTACGTGATAATGTAGATGTAAAAAATTAAGAGAACTTTGTGGAAAAACATTCTATTTACGATGTTCATTCTTTACACCATTTCTTCCTTTACAGGCAGCTGTTCTTATCTTGATTCTGAATCCAGAGAGTTTAAGATACAGTCATCATTAACTAGGTTCAAAATATTTAGAATCGTCTTGTCTTCAACCACTTCTTCCTTTAAAGGTAGCAGTACCCTTCTTGACTCTGAGTACCAGAATTAGGAAAATGAAGAAAAAGTCATTATTTAGTACATCCAGTTATTTAGAATCACCGTATCTTTGCTTTTTTAGAAGGTAGCTATCCTCATCTTCACGCTGTGTACCAGAATACATGGTCCAGGAAGAGGTTAAATTAGAAACGTGGAAAAAAGTTATCATTTAACAGATCACTGGTGTATCTACTTTGATTTAGGTGATAATGAAGATGAAAAAAAAATTAAAAGAACTATTTGGAAAATCATTCTATTTATGATGTTTATCCTTTAAAGCATTTTTATTTTACATTCAGTTGTTCTCATCTCATCAAAATATTTAGAATCGTCTCTTCTTAATCCTATGAACCATTTTTTTTAAATAGCTGTCCTTATCTTGACTCTGAGTCCAGAAAGGGATGTTCAGAATTCGAAGAGTTGAAGAGATGGTGTAGAATTGGTCCAGAAGTTTCAAAATCGCCTTGTCTTAAACCTTTATAGCATTTCTTGTTTTCGAAGTAGCTGTCCTCATATTGATTGTAAGTACGAGAAGAAATTACGCAGAAATAGGCGAGTGAAGAAAAACTAATAATCTTTTGTATCATTTCTTCCTTTGGTGGCTTTGTCTTGACTCTGAGTCCAGAAGGAAATGTTCAGAATTAGTAGAATGAAGAAAAACTCAACATATAATAAGTTCACTATATTTAGAATGGCTTTCTATTAATGCTTTGATCCGTTTCTTCCTTTGAAAGTAGCTGTCCTTATCCTAAGTCTGAGTCCAGAAAGGGATCTTCAGAGTTAAGAGAGTTGAAAAGATAGTCATTGTTAAGTAGGTCCAAAATATTCTCAATCCTCTTGTCCTAATTCATGGGACCATCTCTTTCTTGAAGTGCAGCTGTTCTCATCTTGATCATTTTTATTAAAATCACATTTTTCGTGGCATTCTTCTTCATAGTGTTCAGATTTAGGCATTTTCTTTTGGAGTAGCATTTATTAATGGTCTTCCAAGGGTTCTTTCCTTTTACCATTGAACAATTTCCAGCTGTGAAAATAGTTATTTTGAATTTTACTCATTTTTATTAAAATTCTATTTCTTGTTTCTTTATGCTTTATCTCTTTTGTATTTCGGTATTCAAGAGCTGTCTTGATGACCTCTGATTCCTTTCATTTTTACAACTGGAGTTAATGTTTTCTTTCGTAGAGGAACTAATAACAAAGTCTTGAAATTGTATGAACTTGAAGGTATGAGTCTAAATTAGTATTTAACTAATAACAAACCCAGTTTCTTGATATTATCTCGAAAAATCCATGAAAATGTAAATATTGCCTTGTTGTGTCTCGTTCGTTAATTCGTGAAATTGATCGTTGAGAGACATCGTCTTTCCTCTCTGCACTTAAATTTAATGGGTTATTTAAATATCGCAACACAATTGCAATTCCTTAATACTGAAGGGAATTGAATACGGAAAGTTACTGCTATTTAGGAGTCCATAACGGAAATTTTATCTAGATTGAATTCTATGCGGTTTTCATTACACCAGTTTATCAAATTTAACAAGCCCGATGTAGACCAGAATAGTCAATAATAATCGTATAACTTAATACGTAATACGTAGGTGATTAGTATACTGTAGAGACCCTCTTGAGAATTAAAGGGAAGTTTAAGGTTTAAAATTTTCCAGCATTGCTTCTTGCTACAAATGTGAAAAAAAATTGAAAATAAAGATTTCTCAAATCAATTTTATGTTGTCTTGATATTGTCTTAAAGTCCGAGACCAGACAAAATCGAGGCTTTCCAGGTCTTGCGTCCTCTAATAAGTCTACATTATAAGTGGAAAAGTTAAGGCACCAATTAAAGTTTACACTATATAGAGCTTGTAAATATTATAAATTCTTTTTTCTACAATGAGAGACCTATCTTTTTAATATTTAAATGAAATTCATCTCTCCATAAACAACCTATACATAAATCAGTTACGTCAGTTAACAAGTCCAACAAAGTGGCGTTTTTCGGCACTTACTACATACGTTTCCTTTCCAGGACGATGGGGCCGCTGAAGGAGGAGTACCGCCAGTCGACGCTGAGCCGTTTCAGTCACAGGCGCGCAGCCTCCGAATTACCTTCCGCGCAGCACATCCTCGGGCAGTTGCAGACCGAGAGGCCGGACGTCCTTCCGTCCGGGGCGGCCGGAACGAGCGACCTGCCGGACTCCGGCCAGAGGGAGGAGTACAGCAGGGACGTCGGCCTCAGGAGGAAGGACTCCGTCGCGAGGATGACTTGGGACGGGCTGTCCTACGTAGTTGCGGTAAGAGAGAGTTCGTGTGTGATATGATTGGAATGAAATTGTTATAGGCCCGCAGGGCTTAGACGTAATTGACTTTAAGGTCGATTCTATGTATTAACTTGGTATGGTGATATCGGTGGTATCGGGGAAGGTAGTTCTCGAAGGGTTACAGCTCCTAGACCATATGGGGCCCGTTTGAAGCTAAGCTCCATTCTGTAGCAGCATGCGGTCCATGGGCAAGGGAAGCAGTGCTTCCCCTAGAAAAATGTCAAAAATTACAAAACATCATCTTCTTAAATGTAATTTTTGAAATAGGAAACAGTTACTTTAGATTGTATTAAAAATGATCTTAAATATCAAGCCCATAACAAATGCGGCCTTGACTCAAAGCAAGTCACAGCAAAAAAATTGTCCGCAAGTCATATGCGTGCGGCTTTTCACTACTCTAGAAAAATCCAATGGAAGCAATTCCCGCTGCTGCGTTCTCTGTTGTATGCTGGCTTTCGTGTTTGTCGATTAAACCTGCTGAGTGCATGCACACTGCGTATCGGTCGCGTGCTTTAGACGGGCGTGGAAGCAACATTGGAGTAGCTTATTTGCAGGTTTAAACGGTTATCGGTGTGTATATCGTACATGCGTCGGCGATATGGAAGACAATAAGGACTTAAATACGGCTAAAAATGTTGGACAGTTAATAAGATTGTGTGTGAATGTGTGGTGTGTGTGTCTTAATAATAAAGGGTTTTTGAACCTTAAACTTCGCAGATAAGCTTCAGTTAATTACTAAAGGAAGGGCAAAACCGCCTATGAAAAATCTAACCACAAAAATGAAAAACTGTACTATACCCGAGTTTTGATTCCTCCCGGAGTCAATTCCTAGAAGTCATTAGTCTTCCGCGGGATGAAGAAGTGAGGGTAAAGTATAAACAGGGGCGTGTATGTTTCATTTTGTCTTCGAAATATAAATAATCGAAGTTATATCACTTAATGGAATAAAACAATGTTAGTTTGCAACTATAATATTGAAATAATTATAGCGCTATTACAGAAATCAGATGACTGGAAGAAATATTGCCTAATGAAAAATAAAAACGAATATCACACGTGTACTGACTAGCGTGTATTTCGCCGGGCACCGACACTGTTCATCCGACACGTGTACGTATTGTAAACAACTTTCTCCATATTGCCATTCTACTTGTTTCGACTTATGTTTTATAGAGCGGATTTTTTAATTTTGGCAACTCCGTTTCTCTCTGTCTCTCTCTTTACGTTGAAAATTTGCTAAAGCGGCGAATCGCTCGAAGTAGGAATGTGATTTTATGAGTTTTGCGTGTGCCACTCGCAACTTGTTGTGGCGATGAGTCACTCGTGAAGTAAAACGGATTTTGGTATAGGCATTTTAATCCGGAAAACATTACGAACAATTTAAATGGTTTAAATGGTCATTGAAGAAAAAGATTTTGGCAAATCAATAATTGAACACACCCTTGATAAGCAGTTGGAATTAGTCACCGCTAACACAATGAACTAGTTGATAAGAATAGGAGAATATTAAAAAGACTTATCGATGTTGTTTGTTTTCTCGGATAGCACGAAGTGGGATTTAGAGGTTGTGATGAAACAAGGATTTCTTCAAATAGAGGAAATTTCCAGGATTTACTTAGTTTAATGACTAAATATGATGATTGCTTAAAAAATCATTTAGAGCAGCCTAACGTTTTTTGTGGAACGTCGAATCGAATACAGAATGATTTAATTGGCCGCACACGAGGTCCCGTCGCAATCAATATTGAATGTAATCCCCCACATAAACTCCCGTAAGGATTTTCAGGTAGTTCTAAAATCGCACATAAACTCCCGTAAAGAGAGGGTGGTGGGTGATGTAAATTCAATTGTAGGCAGATGGTTACAAAATTTACTTGCTTTAACTTTCCTGACACCTGAAGAAGTAGCAGACAGTTTTGTTTTCGACTTCATAGAAGATTGTCCTATTGACCCCAAAGTTACAAAATTCAGTTCAAATTTATAACTGATTAAATGGTCCAATATAAGAAAGGAAATATTACAAAGTAAAGGTATAACTTTGTTAAATGTGTAGCGAATAAATTTGATAATATTTAATGATGTGTACGGTGTAACATTATATTATAACAAACGCAGGTATAAATTTGTCCGGTATGAACCGTTACGGGAGATCGTGTGCGCCGATTTAATTTACGCTGTTACCGCCATTATTTTAAACAAAATTAGGCAGGGGATTGACAAAGCACGGTTCATTGCTACCGTTTTGGACGAAAGGACTGATATCACTAATTTTAACCAATTGTCTGTAGTAATACGCTCCGTTGACAAAGCCAGAAATGTTCAAGGGCGATTTTTAGGCTTTAAGAATGTATCCGAAAATCGTAGAGCAGATGCATTATATACCGTATTTTGTGACGTTTTAAAGAAATTAATGGAAACAAAAAATTGGTTGCTCAAAGCTATGATGGAGCTACAGTAATGGCAGAACAATTAGGAGGTCTGCAAGCTGAAGTTCGAGAAATTTTTACAAGTGCCCTATTTGTCCACTGTTTTGCCCGTAAATTAAATTTAGTTTTATCCCAATCCATCGATCACATAAAAGGCTGTAAAGTATTTTTTTAAGTGGCATGGCTGCTTTTTTCCAAGTCAACAAAACGTACACAAGCTTTGGACTCCGTCGTCCACAAACGATTGCCGAAAGTAGCTCCTACTGTGGAACTATAATGGTAGACTTGTGTTAACTGTTTCTTAAAATCGCGAACCACTGATTGAATTATTTGAGAATATGATGGTAAATAATGAAATGTGGGATCAGAAGTGATAAATAGTTTAGACTGTTTCAAACGAGATTTTAATTTTAATTTTTTGTTGATCATATTTTTTTTTCTGTTTGCTTAAAAATAGTAGATAATTTTAAGTCCATGCTAAGCCAAAAAAATTTTGACCTATTTTGGGAGAAAACGATGGCGCTAAATTTAAAGCCAGAAACCAAGCGTCTTTGAACAGGCAGGTTGGGAAAAGTTCAAATATCACACAGACGCCTCTTTTATGAAATAATCGATCAAATTCAGCAACAAATAAACTATAGCTTTAACAGTTTAAATGATTTTAAATTCCTTAAGCTCTGCAATTTTGATGCATATAAAGGAAAACATCCAAAAGATGCGTTTAAATCTCTTCTTCTTCATTATGGCCAGTTCTTCGACAGAGTGCTACTTCGATCTGAACTAAAAATAATTTACGAAACTGATAACATTAGCGCAAAAAGAACGCTAAAGAACTAATACAATTTCTAAAACACAAGGAGCTGGAAAATGCCGACACGGTAAACTGTGTGAATTAGTATCGACAATACCTACCACAAGTACATCAATAGAACGAAATTTTTCAACGCTTAAACGTATTAAAAATTTCGTGAGAAATTCATCAAGTCAGGAGAAACTTTCGCAAATATCGCTTTTGTCCATTGAAAATAAACTTCTCCAAAGCCTGAGCATCCACGTTTTTATGATGACGTCATTGACTAATTTGCAAAGAGTGATCGAAGAATCGAATGACATTACTAATAGGGTAAGTTTTTAAAAATTGCTTCCCTTACTTGAAATTTCACCGTACGCCGCTGCCGTCCTGTATTGGTATACTATGTCCAGCCACAATTGGAACACCAACAAAAACATTTAATGGCTTTTTAAGTAGTGAAGAGCGATGCGGCCTTGTCCTCCATGGGCGTATCATTACGGATAATAACTCTAACAATGAATTCACTTCCAAATCGCACAAACGAATGGCACACACGTTCACACACCACTGCTTTCTCGAGTATAAGTGCCGAAGAGACATCACAAGGAAATCACACGTGGCCGCTGTGTTATGGTCCAGTGGACCATCCAGTATCTGTAGAGTCTCACGTACTTTCGCGATTTGACTGATCGACTGTACACCTGCACCTTAGAAGAAGAAGAAGAAGATACAGACGAAGTACCGCTGTCGTAAAAAAAAATTGCGGTCCAATGAACCCTCTAGTTCTTTATCTGTACATATCCATACATTCACATAATATATGATTTCACTTGGGCAACTGAACACCTGCATTTTAAAAATACCAGTGCGTTTCTAAATAAGCGAAAAGATAAGTCCCGTGGTTTTGTATAGAGACAACGGGCTCTTTTCGAATGTCCTCGGTAAATTCAGATTTTATTGAGTGTTCCAATTGCTACTGGTTAGAGTATAGTGCCAAGCATGGACCTGATTCCCGGCAATCACAAATCCTTCTCGTCCACTGTGTGTTTCCCTTTTTAGCCAATCTATTTTCGGAGATCGACAATGATATTGCCCGAAAAGACTTTCGTAGGCAGGTCATAATTCTCCCAGTCTGGACTCGAGGGCAAAACAGACAAAAATTTTAGAAATTCTAATTTCTCCTTCGCTCACTAGTACGTATTTTGTGAAAATGTCAAAAAACAAAATGCGCCCTCATCGATTCAAAGCACATCATCCTTTCAAACACCGTTAATAGAAGACCGGAATTCGTGTTATCAGATCGCTGAACTTCCGTCCTCCGATCTATTATTTCTTGTTGTCAAAAAAAATCGCAGGAAGCCAATGATGTATGCCCTTCTGGGCGGTTTTTCATTTATTAGAGAGGCAGGACAAGCGTTTTACCGCGCTCCCTACACATAATCAAATTTATTCCATTTGCGAGAGATGCCAATACGTCCGACCGAAAGAGATTTATTTTATCGCTACGTAAAGAATGAGGGAGAAAAGGAAAAACGGTTCCGGGCCGGTACAACGGAAAAAATTCGACAGTTAACATGACGACAGGACGATGAAGCCCTTTGGTTTAATTTCCTTTTTTTTTCGAGGGATGTGAAATTTTATTGGCTTCATATTTAAAACGGTGACATGGTTGAAGCTGAACGTCACGTGTAGTTATTTATATCATAAAATAGTCACTGTATTCATGACAACATTTCTGACGACAATCTGAAAAATATAAAATTCGCAAGAGTAAAGTATCATCAGAGCCTCAAGAAGTATTTTGAATAAAAAATTTGATACCTTTTGGTAAATCGGTATTTAGTAGGTGACATAAAATATTCAAGGTGTTAATGAAATCACTTTTGAAGAAAATCTGGAGAATGAAAATTTCTCAAGAGTGAAAAATACTCATTTATGGCTCATTTTACAAAAAATATTCAAAAAGTAAAAAATGTTTTAAAAACACAATACTCTCAACAGCTGTTACGACTCACTAAAAAAAAATTTAAAACAAAAGTATATGACACTAAAAATTTTTTCTGAAAGTAATATTGGTTTATAAGCTACCTGCTCAATTTGCAGTAGACTTCTTTCAATAAGCACTCCTATTGATTGAACTACTCTAATTATGAAATTATAATCCTCTCGAAAAGTACTAATGTTAAATACATGTAAGAATATGAACTATTGCCACAAAGAATGTTGTTATGTAGACTGCTTGATTCATAGGACATACATTAACTGTTTATACTATTTCACTTGTGGGACTTTATTTTGAGGAATACATTATTTTTATTTTAACTACAGTAATAATCGAACCACTATTCAGCGAATTATTTCGACCAGATCAAGGTATATTACTCTATAACTCCTGAATTATGACCCTCGCTTAAAGGGCTCTATAAAATTCTCGTGTATAGAACTCTAAATCTCCAACTACAACTCTCGCGTAAATTACTCTAAAACTCCCAAAAATTACGGCTCTCGCGTAAATCTCTAAAATTCTAACAATTGCAGTATATAATAATCCCACTTCTGATATATTTGTAGTATAGTAATATATTATAAATACTACTGTACTGATCGGGGGCGAATAAAGATACTCAAAAGTTAAAATTATCTGTATAGATTCCAATAATGATAATAATAATAATAATAATAATAATAATAATATTACATATATTCAGTTGAGCCATATGGCGAGGTTGAGGTTGAGTCGGAGACTGACACTGAACTCAAGACGACAGCACTTCTGGAACAAAGAATTAAAAACGACTTTGAGCAACTCATTTTCTTTGTCAATTTATAGGCAACAATAAACTCTATTACTTCCTACTTGGTGAAGTTGTTGGATAAAATAATTAAAACAGATATTGGGCAGGTCATGAATACCGGGGCCAAAATCCTTTAACTGTATACCAAAAATAACTACACGTGCGGAAACAGCGTGCAAAGATATACTTACCTGGGTAAGAGAATTACTTCATTTCGTCTAACAACCGTGTTATTTCATTGTAAAGTTTGCTCTCAAACGTAAACCATCGAGAGCCATATTGAGAAGCAATAGACACAGAACGTGAGAAGCGTTCACGGGAACAGTATTTAACGTTACACTGTAGAATATTCAAGCGAATTCCATTTGTCTTAGTGTAACAAGAGATTGCGAATTCACCAAAAGTTACAATGTAATGTACTTTGTGTTATAATGATTGGAAAATATTTTTCTCGAAAATTGCCCATTTTCCGCAGCGGAAAATATCTCCTATGTATTTTAGGCCTTTTCCTAGTGTTTGATGAAAATTTCGGAAAAAAATACGTGGTCCCGGTATTCATGATCTGCCGCAGATATAAAATCAGACAGTAGAATAGTTGATCGTTTTTCTCTCTATTTTCGTCTGGCTTGTGCAATGGATATTAGGGGAGTAACGCGCAAAATACCCACCAGACCTCAAACAAACTAGTACTGGGCGTGCATGGGGCACTAAGGGAGAAACGCGCGAAGTACCAGCCCCAGCTACTAGTAAACAACAATCTCATAAACTTCTAGGGTCGAGTGTGCAATGGTACTAGGGGATGGCACGCAAAGTACTTACCCGAGGTCCTAGCTAACGCACTATACTAGTACTGATCGTGAAATGGTACCAGGGGAGGGCGCGCAAGGCACCCGTCACATACTAGTGGCAATTATCCCAAGAACGTGCAATGAGTACTAAGGGAATAGCGCGCGAAGTACCCTGCCTTGAGATAAAAGGCGGCACTCTTCTAACAGTGACTAAGGCTGAAAACACACGGAGCGGTTTTGGCCAAGTCGGCTGTCGACTCGGTGCAAAACACACGCGACGTATCAGTAAGTTCCAAACTACAACTTGAAATTCCTTCGTTGCCAGATTGAGTTGCTTACCGTATTCTGCCGATGCAATGTGGGCTTCTTCTTCAGACAGTAAAGATAATCTACTGTTTTTAATAACTGCACCTGTACTGTACAATAAAATGCGGAAAAAGAAGGACTGAAAGTTGTGGATACATCCACTAATTAGTGAGATTTTCGTTGATTAATTCTTCTATATCTAATGGGGAAGTTCCCATTTATATTATTCGCAACACTGTGTCAATAAAACCGAACGCAAATACGACGCCGTGTGTTTTGTAACACAGATGGTCCGTATACGACGCACCGCTTGGAGTAATAAAACCGCTTGTCGGTGCATGGTCCTGAGCAGGGTACGCTCGTCCGCCAAGCGGCGGCGGATTCCCGTGAGCCCCGTGTGTTTTGAAACACAGAGAGCCCATAAGCGATGAGTCGATTCGACGCCCCAGTCGACAACCGATACAGCGGAAACCGCTCCGTGTGTTTTAGGTCTAACTAATGTGTGGAATACCAAATAGAGACAACTACGATTATTTATGTGTTCTAAATATTGATGGTTACTTAATTAAAGAGTTACTTAGTTAGTTAATCAACAGTAGAAGAATGAATAGCTCAGTGATCAACTCATCAATTAGTGGGTTCTTCCAATTACTCTGCTCATTATTAAAGTCTTTGGCACAGTTAAATAAATATCACAACACAACACAAACTGTCTTGAAGGGTGATCTAAGAATACAACACACAGGCAAGCGTTTTTAAAACCATAACGTAATCATAATCTTCACGTTCGGGATGGACCACCCTCTTGAATTGTATTTAGACAAGTTCTTTTTTTAGAGCTGAATTTCGGGCTTAACTCATATACGCCTAACGAAGTGTTACATAAAATCAGTGTTACACAATTACCATTCTCGCGAATAAAACAAAACTAAAACAACCAAAAGCTACGGCTCTCGCGTAATGACTCGAAATTCTTACACGTCGCCCTCACAAGTCAAGTTATAAACTCCCTTAAGGTCTCGGACCTTGCAAAAAAACACTTTGCCATTGGCACGTTATTATGGCAATTCCCCGCACCTACCTGGGAAGAATTATATAATATACACTTTATATATATGCCCGAAGGTACGTGCGAAGCGCAAGGGGGCAAGGATAATCTCAGATAGGTAAAATTATATGTTTAAATAGCCGGTAAATAATAACATTGATTGAAGTAAACTACTCAGTCAGTACGAAAATAACTAAGAAAAGAGATGCCGCCGTATACCAGGTATATAGTAACGGAATTCGTATATAGGTAGACGGGACCCAGATAGGCGCGAGCAATTGGCACAGGGACCCTAGCAGATTTTGCGAGGAATTGTAATACTTTTATTGCCTCTCGGGGAACTGTATTACACCGTCCCCGACCGACTTTTTTAATTCCTTAGTTTCTTATTCTCCAGGGCACTTGCCTCCGTCTCCATCGGTACCAATTTCCGAGAAAAAAAAATTCCTCCACTATTTTACTTGGTCAATTTTTTCTACTCGACCTATGATTATTCCCAATACGTCACGAGACCCGCCTTTTTACCTGGTTAAATAATATTGAAATCGCGATTTTTCGCTTTCTCTCTACTTAGTAGGTACACGCCCGTATTGATTCGGCAAAACACCAACTTGACCCTGCTAAGTGGCTACAACGTCCTTCTGCAAATCTAAGCAATTCTGCGGTTTTACCTCCGTTTGGATCTCAATATCTATCCTGCCTACGCTCCTAATTTTAAATGTCACGTCCCGTATCGAGTTACATCCCAGGTTCGCATATGGTAACAAAACCGTTGATTTGTATGAATTAAATAACATGCCTTTTCCTATAACTAACTTAATTTTTTCATACACAATATCCTCTTTCTTAATGTTACAAAATAGCATTTAATCAATAAAACTTTGTATGTCAAAATAACCCGTGGAGTAATAAAAACGATTATTTCGCCGGTAACCAGAGGCGTTCTTAAAGAAATGAACGGAAATTAATAAATGAGTTATAATCGTATATGTAATGATAAGTTTGCTTAAATCCGTTATAATTGTTTTAATAAAAGGTAGGCATTACGACCGCGAATGTTATCAACTCAGAAACGCTTCCATTTTTACCTGATTTGTTGTTCACTTGTCATTAATATATTTTAATATCGGAACTCTGTATTTATTTATAATATTTTATGGTAATATTTTCTATATCTTCTGTTTATAACGATGTGTTGGATTTTTGACGTCTATCTTGCAAATTTGTCCATTCAGATATTGGTGATCAAATCTTGAATTGTCATTAAGTCATTCATTCATTTTTTTATATTATTATGTATAGAAGAGAGATTTGCATGTACTTACTATTTTGTGAAATGTGAAAACTAGCATTACATAAAAATTTCAATTACTTTCACAACCAAATACTATCAACTTTTTTGTAGCTACATTGATTAACACACACTCATTGATTCTACTAATGTTCCGTCACTAACGTCACTAATGTTAATTTTGTCAGAGCAGGAAATGACTGTGAAGAGGCATAATAAATATTTTTTACGCAATAAAGATCTTTACTTGTTATGATTTCAAAGTTTGCTTTCCAAACTATTCCAAGAAGAGACCACAACGGATATTGTCATCTCGGCAATTCTAGGTAAGTTAAGGGAACTGCAGCTGCAAATGCTTACGTTAACATCTCGGATGTTTACGTAAATAACATGGGCCCATTTATTTCATTTAAAATCAGGTTATCAGTAATCAGTCATCATTGCCTAGACGTGCAAGTGTGTGTAATTAGACAGGGACAGTTTGAATTTCAAAATAAAGACCTAAGTTTACCAGGAAACCATTAGTGCTGTGTGTTCATAGTGGTATTTTTAAACTATGGAGATACTTTTTGGAGTATGGAGGATTTACCGGGACCATCGAAACGCCCAAAATTAGCGCCGTTCTCAGTTAATGGGAAAGTTTTAATTTTGAATTGTTTCGATTCCATCAAGAATCAAAATTCCGATGCGAGTGTGGACACACACAATTTTTCCAGTTACCGACTATTGCGTATTTACTCATTTTCCCCGACCGTACGCCAGAGCGTGATTATTCCCTGTATGTTTACAATAGTCAGAAGTACAATATTCGCACGTGTTTCGGGTGAGTCACTCAAAATACAAACCGATTCCGTAAGGCAGGGTAAGACATTATAAAACTCCCAAAATTTAGAAGATACCATCTTGTATGGGTTTTGCATTTATAATGAGATTTTATTACTCCATGGGTTATTTTGACAGACTATAGCAAAATCTCTTAAACACCCACAGGGTGTTACACTACTCTCTTGTAAAATTATGAACTTCTTGTACTTATGGATTACTCATATCATGAGGTTGTGAACTTTTTTAGCAAACTAATTTTGTCGTTGGAACTATCCTATATGTGTAACTTTGAACGATTTTCGTCAAATTATCGTTTTAACAACTCCTCGTACTTCTGTTTTTCTAGTGCTCTGTCGAGTTAGACGACATAATTTGGTGTTGTCTTTAAAAGTTGTACGTCTGCTTCCCCTTGAATATCGATAACCAATAACCGATAACAAAGAAATTATCCCTAATGAAAATTCGCTACTCATCGAAGTTTCGGTTTAGACAAAATTAGTGTAGCGGATGGAAATAAAACATACACCCAAAACATTTCCCTTGTCCCCTTTCTTTCCTCCTCTCCCCCTCTTTCTCTCTCTCATTCTCTCCGCTCGTCCGTGGAAAATTCGAGGGTTTTCTGGAACAACCTTGTCCTATTTCCACAAATGATCCCTCAAAAACCCTTTCGAAAATCATTCGGGCAAAATTGATGAACGACCCTCCCTTCACCGCTCGTTCGATTTTTTTCCATACAATCGATAGGGGCCGCTCTTTTCTTTCAATTATTAAAATCTCGGCCTCGGCAGAAAGGGGGATTTTTTCCCTTCTTTCTTATTCATTAGATTTAATTAATTAGGGGCCGAATTTTCCTCGGCTCGGTACCCGATAAATCGCCTTAATTAATATTTCCTATCTGATAGAGAGATGGACATCTTTTATTAAACGAATAATCGTATCGGGTAGGGGAATCTGGGAGAGAGGCCATCGATGGACGATCAGAGGAAATCTCTTCGTTTCCACTTTCCAATTCGAATTTAATTAGTTTCTATGCGGAAATTATCAGTTTTAAACTTCGGAGAGGAAATATCGGCGAAGACGTCGGGAACACATTCCAGGAACGATTATCGCTTGGAAAAATTTCCAATTTCTTCTCCTTCTTCTTCTTCGCTACAAGTATTAGGCACATTGCCTGTTACGGTACCCATCTTTTGCGTGGTCGTCCCACGAAAATTTCCAATTTTAAGCTGAAAACAAAATTATTTCTAATAACTTCTAATATGGATTTACGGAGGGGTTAATGTGAATTTGTTGTCTTGCATACTTTTTTAACACGCTTTATTTTGGTCCTAACGGTTCTGTTGAGATGACAAATCACCGCGATATATTTTCAAACCGCCATAACACAGTTTATTTATGAATGTAAATAAGTTGAGTTCACCATTAAATTGGGTAGACATACAGTCGTACATGCAAATGCGAGGGCAATTGCGCTGTACTTACTGATATTGCTTTCTATAACTATAACTTTCTGAGTTATAATGGTGTTTTGCAGAATATTTTGTGCATAAATAACACTCATTCGTTTTTGGGAACGAAAACAATGTAAAGATTAATAGTGAAAACAATGTAAAGAATAATAGTGATAACAATGGTCTTTAAATTAAAATAAGTACTACTATAATTTAGTTTTTAATTAAAGAAGTCATTATTAGTTCATAAAGACTCACAATTTTCCCACCACATGTATTTTTTTAAATAACTATACTATTCGTACTGACCTTATTTTAATTAACTAGTTTTAAATTGTGCTCCTAGAGACTCTGTGTGTGCATAATGAAAAATATTTGAAATTTCCTACTGATTTTGGTATAAATGTTGCGATTCAGATGTCTCATCCTTAATACATATTTTCGGTTAAATAGATGTTAAAATAAATAAATAATATAAATTATGATAAATAAATATTATGAATATTATATATTATATGATATATAATAATAATATAATATTAATGTATTATAAATATAATTATAATAAAATAAATAAATAAGTAGATAGCGCAATGGCATTACGAAATAGGAGTTCTTTTCTTTTGTTTTTGTTTTAAGAGGAAATCTAAATATTGTACAGTTCATCTAACAAGCTTATGTGAAGCGTTTAAAACAATTTAGAACAAATTGTAACAGTCTTATGGATAACAAATCTTTTTTTAACTTGACACTTGTTGCGACGCAATATCATTTATATTGCTATGATCTTCGTGTTCATTTTCAAAGTCTAACTTATCTCTCTTATAAGTTATAAGATATTAATTTGGCTTTTCGCACTTTTGGGCAATAAACGTGTCATTACTTTTTATAAAGACATGGTCCATTTGACAGACACAAGGCCGTTTTCACTTTTGAGACAATCCATTCCTATTGCTGAACACTTTATAAGTGTTCTAGCCCTCATGTAATTGGTACAAGCGTTTACAGTCGCCAATAGAAGCATAAACCAAAAAGCATTGCACATCTGTGTCGAATATTAGAGTGAGGTCACTACAGTTGTAAAATGATAACAAGCTCAAGTGATGCAGATGTGGCATCTTTTACTGGCTTAAACGGTTTTTTGGCTTCTTCTATTGAGTTTCGAAGAATAATACTGACACGAGAGACTCTGCTCGTAATTTTTGTACAATCGGTAACATCTGACTCGGTATTGATATTTGTTAGTTATAAGTAGTATTCGGTTTAATTGTACCTATTGTAAATCCATCGAGAAGAAAACTTGAAACACATGAAACATGAAACACAAACGTCGAAATTCAAAGCTCGCGACCAGCTAGCGAATAAGTACAGAGTCACATTAAGAATGATCGCCTTGACTATAATTTATCTTTTACTAAGATTTTACTAAGGATGTTCATTTCTTTCTTTTGTCTATACATTTAGAATTTTTGTTTTCTCCCCGCAGCTTAAGTATAAAATATATTTATACAAATTTATATCAAAAACCTGAATAACAATAGCGATACGTTAAAATAAACCATCAACTAAAAGTCCACTATCACCGTCAACGACTTATCTGAACGCTTGTAAACAGACAACCATAGATCAGACAACTTGTTAATTTTACTGAACCGACTCCGTACATCAACAATTCCCGCCAAAAGTTTTATGACTTTTCCACCAATAGCAAACGACGTGTATTAGGTGTTGTCTAACTCTACTACCTTTTCTCGTTTCGTGGATGTTTTCTTCTCAGTGGATTTACTTTAGTTATACATTATACAATTCATTTCAATTTAATCTACTATCAGAGTTAAATTACACCGCCAAAACCATCCTCACATCTCAATAGTTTAAGTGTGAGTTACACCAGACTTCGAATGATAAATTAGATAACTCAGTTTTTTTTTGTAGACAAAACGTTATTATTTTTTTATAATTAATAAACTTAGTAATCTGTACATTTTGAGATTAGTTTTAAGATTAATAAAATTTAATTTAAAATGTAAAATGTTAAGTGAACATAACTACACAATTTTGAGGTACTATGGTGTATCTATGAACAGTTACTCCGATTGAAATAAACATTTCTTATAGAAAGTGTGTGTAAACATATTTATAGACCTTTCTTTATGTGCCATCGACATTCCATAGCTTTCTGTTGTAAAATGATGATGTTATGGATATGTAAATATACAATAATTAAATTGTGTTTCAAAATAGCAATATTGTCACGGCCTAAGGAAGGGCCTAAGGCCCAGAGGGCTGCTCTGGTTGGGGGTAGCTCGGTAGAGGCGATAAATACATGGCAAAATTGGTAATGTTTATTGAACACTAAAATACAAGGGAGAGAGAGGGGGGGGCGTATTAAAGGGCGGCAAGATAAAGAGAAACATAAGTGTTAAAAATACCTAAAAGGGTAGAATTAGGATGGTGTTTGGCCAATTAAATGTTTTCAAAATTAAAAAAATTATCGTTAAGAAACCATTTAGGTTTTCCTGTCATTTTTTTTTTTTTTCGGAGCGTACAAATATCTCCAGTTTCGACTATTTTTTCAACTAGGTAAATATTTTTTTCAATATTTTTCTAGTACGTATTTTAAATGTTTTTTCTACAATATTTTATAAGAAGGGGTGATTTTTAGAGGTTGAAAGAGGGAAATATTTGAGAAATTATATTAAAAATAATGAGCTTTTATTTAATTGCACTCATAACATTGACCGATTTGAAATTATAGTAAATAATTTTTATACATTACCCTATAAAGGGTGGGTTTTAAGGGTTGAACAAATGTATTATATCACACAGTAGATTTATAAATGGTAAAATAAATCTAATTTATCATAAATAGACCATTTAAAGTTTTGAAATATCGAAACAAAAATTTAATAAATTTCATTGTAAGGGGTGGTTTATAAATGCTAAAACTATAAAATAGTTAAGAAATTAAACTATGAATATTAAATAGATGCATCAGTCAATAAGTTAACTATAAAAATTATTTTTTTTGCACATTTTGATATTTTTTGGGTTGAAAAATAGTTATGTATTATAAAATGCATACCCATACGAGAAACAAATATTTACTTAACATACTTAAACATTATTAAGATTCAAATAATGCTTTAATATGCAGTTTTTTTGGTAAAAAGGGGTAGTTTTCACCCCTTAAAGACAAAAAGCACACATTTTAATCATATAACTTTTGAAGAGGATGGTAAGACAAGCTCACTTGCAAAATTTCATCAAAATCGGTGGGGTACTTTAAAATTCAGAGGTTTTGTAATATTTTACCGTGAAAGAATGGACTTCATTTTGGTATACTGTCGACAACTTTCTTAATACCTATAAATACCATTTGCAGGGTCATATTCATTTCTATTGTCTGTTCTACTATTATACGATTCTCTTTTTCTGAAACCTGCTTGCTCGCCTCTATAAACGATATTTCCTTCACAAAGATTCATGTGAGTTGAGATATTTTTACAAGTGAAAAATATAAAAAATGGAAAATCGTATTTTCGCCATTTTGTCAGGAAATTGGAAGTTATATTGAAAAATGACTTGTATGAAAGTTTTGGACTTTATTATTGCGTATATAACTTGTGTAGAATATGTTTTTGCTTAAAGATCAAATTTCACTAAACATAACAAAAAACAGTTTCAGCTTTCAAAAGTTTTAAAATAAAATTCATTTATCTACATTTGTCACAAAATCGAGAAGACAGGATAACTTCTAAAAGGACTCTGAAAATTTCGTACATCAAGTTAAATTTGACGTCGTATGTTTCGATTTAGATACTATTTCCTACTGTTTGTACAACGTTTTCAAATTCAAATGGCAAAGAAACCACCGGAAATTAAAAAATGCGGAAGTGAGTCAGCAAAGTGCAAAAAATCCCCGTCCTCCCCCTCTTTCGCTCTCCTTTTTTCCGTCAGTGTCGTCACCATTTCAAATACGACACGAATTATATAATAAATGATTTCTGGCGGTTTTTTGTTACGTTCCCCGGGGCCCGGAAATAAGCCTGAGGGCCGGATAAATTGACGTAAAAAGATAATTTATCGGAATCCTTCGACTGGCATTTTTTACAACGGGTTTCATTGGATATTACTTTATTCGAGCATTGGTCATTTCTGTTTGCCGCATTTTTCCCTTTCACCCTCAGAAGATAGACACAAGGGCTTGTCCTTTCCCTCTCTCTCTCTCTCTTTCTTTCTCCCGCTCATCTTAGGATAATCTTATTGGAAACTTCTTTATAGCTCCATCTCCCTATTGTGATACATTACACGCACAATGCTCGATCAATTCCCCCATTAGAACAATTTAATTTCCGCATCCATCACGTCCCCTTAATTCCCAACAAATACTGATGAGTCTTCTACATCTACAACATAAAACCCGACGTGAACTAAATGAGTCGTATAAAGGTTGTTTTCTGAAATCTTATCATCAACTCCCCCGCTTTCATGGGGTGTTTTTAGTGGGGTAGTTTTCGTAAATATTTTTTATGAAGGTCCGCCCCACCTGAACCGGAACGACATGTTTCGTCATTCCGCCGGAATGGAATAAACACTTCAAGATGTCGAAAAAAGCGACCATAAAATATTTATTGTAATAATTCATGGCGCAGGACAAAAGATCCTTTTTATTCGTCATAAAAGGGGGCCGTCAAACGCGAAAGAGGAAGGGAATATTTACATTGTCAAGAGACAGAAAAGATGTTGGAGAGTTATGTTACAAGTTGTAGGAGACATTTTTAAGGAGATTTCTGGAATGGAGAAGTACGCAGCAGGTGGCGTGGAAACTATTCACGAACTCGAAGCAATATCATGATTGGATCTAAAGTAGAGACAGAAATTCTTAAAGGCGGAATATGTATGTACATGTGTCACCGACACGATCCTAACCTGGCAAACTGGGGGAGTCGAGAGCAATTTCATAGTATGTACAGCAAAAGTTTTCAATGGCAGAATCGCAGAATGAATGGAATAAATTCATAGAAACCATTGCCCGCAAGTCGATAACGAGTTATCAAGAGACAGAAATATGTCGAATAATTAATGATTTGAAATTATTGGAATCTCCGCCGTGTTGAGTGGTTCTTTATTGTTTTAAAATAGTTTAATAACCTAATTCACCACACTTTTGAAAAACATTTCTCGACAGTTGTTGAAAGTTGTAGACAAAGTGCAAGCTGGTAATTTTACCAACAAGGATTGGTAATATCGCCAGTTTCATAAAATATATAGAAGACATTTAAACGGAAACCTATAATATAAGATACAAAATTTACTATAGATAACCTTTATTCAAACGAAATAGACAATAAGAGACATCCTGGTATTCACAGTTATTAAATCCCCTTTGCCTTTGACAAGTTATAATTAAAAAAATTACATTCTATGGTAAACTTTGGTTAGACAAATGGTCCAAATTAACGAAAAAATTGAGTAAAACGGAAGAATTCGCGCTGTGCCGAATCGCGGGGGTAATGGAGGGGGCATTCCGCGTGGAATCTGAGGAGGAATCTTCGCCACTAGCGCAATTCTTCCGTTTTACTCAATTTTCGAATGCGGTTTAGACCATTTTAACGGTTTTGTAACAAATAGTTAGAATATACAATTTTTAGCTAAGATTCTGAAGTTTCTAAAACAGTTTTCAAAATTGCGATCGGACCTCCGTACGAGCAAGAATGAGCAAGTGAAAAATCGGTCCAAAAAAATGAATTGGGCATATTGCCAAACGATATATCCTATATGGTCAGATTTTTACCTGTTTAATAAGCACATCAACAGCTATTATTTCCCAAAGAGCGCATGCTGTAGGTTCATATTTGTAGAAGCTACGAATTTTAAAAAAACGCGTATTTTTTAGTTTTTTCGGGTTTTCTCGACGAAAAACGCAATTACAGAGTTGCGGTATGACTCATTTCAAAGGTTTTTAAATTCACTACAACTTTTGCATTGTAGTCAAAACGATATCTCCTATAGTTTCTGCTAGAAACATAAAAAAACATATTTTCTTGCAATATTTTACGGTTTTTTGGCTGCCATTTTGTTACAAACAATAATTCGTGGTTATGATTATATCCCTCTTCATCTACGAATCATACTTTAACACCCTGCATACTTTGCAACCTATTTTTTTAATGCACCAAAAAATCTCTACTAGTTGGCCTAACAGGTGTGGTAAAGTTGGATGTAGGGAAATTAGTTTTACCGATTTTACGTTTTGATGCAGAATATTAGGAATTTTCTTTTAAATATTGAACTAAATAAATGAGATTTTGGAGAACAGGTACAAAATTGTAAATCTTTTTTATCATATATCATATTTATATCGAAATTTATCAATAAATAGGTTTATTGGAGTACCACAAACCTTTATTGTTTAATTATTTTAATTATATTGACAAATAGGAACTTAATAAAAACTACATTTTATATAAAATTGATATTATTGAATAGAATTATCTAATCTTAAAATGAGAATTACCTACCCTATTCATAATAAAGGTATCTACCCTTTTACCGAACTAACTCTCAGAATGGAGGAGGTATTGTGATTTATCTGAACTTCCCTTTTAGAAATAAATTTAAGAGGCACTAATTAGGCCCTTATTAGAAATTATGCGCAGTAATACCGATAAGATCTGAAAATTTTACCACTTTTCGCACTTACTGTTTTTAGTTCCGTGAATAAGCTTTCATCGCGTTTATTGTCCTTTTACAAATTCATCAATTCGAGACGAGACTAAACCAAAATTATGTCTTGTGTTGTATCGAAATTTAAGCGTTTAACCTCGTCTCAAAACACGAAACAAGTCGAAATCGATACTAGTCTCGACCGCGTATTCACCACTACACAACAGCGTGTTCACCACATTCGAGAGAATTCTTCATCATTTTCATTACAAGTATAGCTAGCTCTTTTAGACTCAGAAATAAATACGACTTACAATTTAAATAAAAGCGATATAAAAAAGAATCAAAATGGTTAGTTTCCATTAAAATTCTGTACCTATTAATTTATAATTATTCTTTAAGTTTTCTTAAATATTGCCGTGTTACCCATAAAATGAGGTTATGGCTTGGCGCTCAGATGTTCCCATAACGAAAACATGGTAAGGGATCTCAGCTGAGTCGTGTTCAGTGACACCTGGAATTCTTATCATATGTTACTAAAAAATTAATTTGTGTTTAATTTAGTTTAGTCTAGTTTAGCTTAATTATCAAGAAGATTACATGTAAATTAAACACCGGTCAGGCTATTAAAAAAAATGTTGTTAAAAACTTTACCTATCCTGTATACTTTGAACGTGCCCTTGTAGTGCTATAATCAAATTAAACATTTACCATCGTTCCACAGGAAAATCCACCTTAATAGAAATCGTTTTAAGGCCCTTAACTCCTTGGTGCCTTAATTCATAATAACTTCTTTAACGATATTGTCTTGATCAGTTAAATCTGTTAAATAGTTGTAAACTTATTAATAGTAATTAAAAATTGAATAAATAGTTCCTCCCTTATTCAAACATCTATTGTCTAATTAGGTATTCATCTATTTTGTCTTTATTTAATAAAACTCGAATACAGCTCAAATTGAATGACTAATTACTCATTTATGGCAACGCAACGATTAGGTACTTAATTGTGATTTAATGTCATTTAAAGCAAAGAATTTTTATATTTAAGCACATCACAAATATATTTTCGATAACAATAGGTGTATAACGGTATAGATTTAATTAGGAAATACCTAAATATTTACACAACTAAACTACATATTGTAACGTTTATTTTCTAATTTATTTACACTAATACTAATTGTACACTAGACTAGACACTACTTAATTTATTTACACTATTGCTAAACTAATTTATATAACACACTTAACTAATTAATTTATATCACACTCTTAATCGTTAATTTATTTCACTTCAGTCGCCCTCGCTTTCGCTATTTCGCTTGTTCACTATTTACTCTCGCGACTTCCGTCTACTACTAATCTCCGACCACAAGCCCGCTTATATACACATCTCAAATGTAATCGGGAACCTTCTGGGGTATTCGTGTAATTACTCGAAATATCTTTTATTATGTAGAAAGGTCCAGAGGGTCATAAATTACTTTCCTTAAATAATAATCCTGGAGTATTCATGGAGCTGTCTTTTTTTATAGAATTCAATTAAGCGTCGCGGCAATTCCTTTTGAGGTGGCCGCTCAGGTCCGATACGAGTAAACACGTCTCGCGCTGTTTACTTTTCGCATTACAATATTATTGCAAATTGTCTTATTTGGATATAATTTACGTAGAATCGTAGGTCCCTCTCGAAAATTATACATAGTGTATTAAACTTCAATTAATTCTTTAGCGACTGAAATTCACAGGATAACTATTCCTTCATTGAACACGATTGAGCTGCGCTCCCTTAGTAGGTAATCTGCGACAAGTCATGTTTCATGAAATATTTTTTATCTAAATTGCCTGTGAATTTCTGCCAGTAAAGAGATTGAGATTGATTAGTTTCATTTTGATAATTAAAGAACTAAACCAGATTTCCAAAAAAAAAAACAGTTTCAAGTTGCAAAAGTAGAAAATCGTATGGAAAAATAGCCGTAGTAGCTAGATGTTCTCAATGAACCAACTGAAATTGATTATGCTCTCTAAATAAAAATTAGATAGTGTTTTTTGTATTAGATAGAGTTTGTTTTTTGAAATTCTTCTATATATGGCAATTAATGGGGCTTATTCTAATAGAAATTTTCTTTTACTCTAGATGAACCTCTGCAATACACCAAATGTATTTACATTCATTTCAGTATTTTTATATTGGTTAAATGAGGTATACCCTACATACAAAAAATATTGTACTGAGAAAAGAAAGAGAAGCTGATGTAAATTTTCTGTTACTTTGTTAAGCAAATAACGAATGTTTTTCAAAACCGTCTTAACTTATCTGAGGTAACTGACTTATCGCACTATTTAAATCGTTATCGTTCTTGTTAAATAGGTTTTTAATGTTATGTATTTTAAAATAGCTTCTAAGGAACTTTTTACAATAAATTGTAATGAATTGGCAATATTTATGAGGGAGTTTTAGTTACCTTAAAGACAATATGAATTTCAAAATATGACTATTAATATGTAGGGTGTGCAATTTTTACATTGCTTACGAAATTGTAACAAGATTAGAAACAAGAAATTGTAATAATTTGATGAACTCTAATTAACTTTAAATAAAATATAGTGTGAAATGAAACACATGAAGTTTTTAAAGTAACTTTGGCACTGAATGAAGTTAGAGACTATATAAGAAATCGCATTTGTAATCCGCTGAGAAACTTAAAACAAATACAATTGTCTCTTAATTGTCATTTGAATCGTTTTAAAATAATGAGTTCTGACACAATTAATAGATTTGAAGAGAATCTTAGAAACCTAAAACAGTAAACGGGCAGATGTAATTTTAAAAGCAGTTTCAATTGTCTTTAAAAAAATGAAAGTTGAGATTTTAAATAAAGAGTTGTGATGTTTTTAAAACAAATAAAGAATTTCCAAGTTACTCGTTACATGTCTAACAATCTTTCGCTATTTTGAAAGAAATTGCAGGATTTTTAAAGAAAACATTACATTTGAAATGTAACTTCTATGCTTTTTAATAACGTGTTTTGATTCCTATAAAAAGTAGAGGAGTTTAAAGGATTTGTATTGATTTCAATGAACTTCAGTTAACGTAAAATAACATGAAATTTAAAATGTAAGTTACGAAGTTTTTGTAGTGATTTTGGACGTTTTAAGGTACTTTGATACTCCATATAATGGAGTGTTATGAACTTAACATGAACTTGTATGGAGTACATGCAAAGCTGAATTAAAACCTCACAAAAAAAATAAACTGTTCGAACACCACTCTTACAAAAATCCCTAGCAACATGTTTTAATTGATAATTATAGTCTATGAACCTGCAGCCTGAACAACACCACTACTTAGTAAAATAATATATTTGCCTATTTTCCAAAAATTATGGAAAATTGTCTCGTTGGACAAAGTTCAATTCATTTATATTTGTACCTAAGAATTACCTAACAACTATTAATTTTATTTTTGGTGAAGGAACCGTTTCGAGTTAGTTTGTTTCTGCCTAATAAATTAGGTAATATTCAGTCTATAAGTAGCAAAGTGTATTGACCGAAAATTATATATATTAATATATTGTACCTGCGTACTTTACCACCACCTCTAACTACTGTATATTAGATAGACTATCGAAAGTAAAATAAAAGTACTTACCTGAAAAGATTTAGGCACTATTCAGTTTCAAAGCCAACACTTAAACATTATTAAAATTGGAAATAATACCAATATTTATAATTGACATAGTCAGACATTTGGTAGCAGATGTTATGGCGTACTTCTTAACTCATGTTTTTTTTTTTTTATTAAAAATGTTGCAGTTGTTACAGTTAACCTCGCAGATATGTCAAAGTTATAAAACAGATCCCTTTTGTTATTAGGACAGTGAATCCAGTACCATTTGCCTTCAAGTATTAGAAACTATAAAAATCAGAAACTCTGTCAGTATTCCATAATATAACAATATCGGGTCAACTTTCCATAAAGAAAAATTATGATATTTTGTTTTAATCAGAAGTGTAATAAAACGTATGTCAATCTCTCAACTTCTTTAAATATTTCTATAAAGAATGTGTGAAATTTCAATGAAACTAAGTGAGCTTTTTTAAGAACGGTTAGAATTTCTACTTTGTCTAAATTATCAGCTTGATTATTTAGTAGCTCGCGTTGTCGTACATACAACGTTGCTTAGTAAATTTTTCATAAAACACTGCTATAAATATCTACCCTGAAATTTTACCCTAAAATCACTAACATTAAATCGGAATTCATAGATAGAATGTAAAAATATTTATAATATAAAAATTCATACTTATAGCATGATATGACCGAATTAACGAGCAAATATTGAATTTAATTACCTAAACCGTTAAATTATCTGGAACGGATTCTTTTCAGCTGAAAGTATTTTCATTTAAATGGTGAAGTTACCAAATTTTCGCCACAATACGCGGCGCATTCGCCACAGTTTCTATGGTTTTTCCCGCTTGGTGAGTTGGAACATTAAATCCAATAAAGTGACCGGCAAAATATCCGAATCTTACACCATTCAACCTTTTTCGGGGATCTTTAAAGAGCAATGAATCATTACAAGTATTAAGTATTTAAGTAACAAAGTACTAATATTATTAATAATGTTAAGTAACATCGTTCATTAATGTTACTTTTATGTTACTGTATAACGTTTATTTTTCTCATGCCCGCGTATAAAATTTTTCACTTCAATAAATTAGTTAAATATTTTATCCAATGTAATATACAATATGTTATAACTTGGCGTTTCGATGTGGTGTTTAAACCTAATATTACTATGTCAAATATACTGTAAGTATTCTTAAAATTTGAAGTGGTTCTTTGTTTAATATAGAAAATATAATTATTCCGAAATTAAATTTGTTTTGTTTGAAATATATATTCGCCATATTGTTTTCAAAATATCTACATTTTACACATATCGACATTTTACTTATATTACTTGCGAGTTAAGTAAATTGAAAGCAGCTATTTGGAAAAATAACTTATATGTATTGAATAAAATGGAATAAAATAAAAGAAAATATAAATTAAAATAAGTGATTAAAATTGAATAATTTTAACCACCACGGTAAGGTACCATATTTCATCAATTAAGTCCAAAAAATAACTTTTTTCATTTAGTTTGGTCTATTAATTATTAAAAGAGGAATCTTCTACTTATGTTATGAGGTTAATATATGTTATGTTATATACCACTAACATACGATATAATATAATATAGTATAATAATAATAATAATATATACATTAACAATAATAGTTATATATGGTACTAGTGTGTTATGTTGAAAATAATTCACGTGAAAAGATTTATACTACGAAGCCGTCAGGCCGAGTGGTATAAATTCTCAAGTGACTTAGGAAACAACACGCTAGTGGCATACAATGTTTTATCCAACAAATGGAAGAAATCTCTTTTTTTTATGAGATGATAATTAATAAGCTTTGTGATCAAATCAAAGCCGCTTGCGTCTCAGTACCCTATAAATGTCAGAATGACTTGACAGTGACTTTTTGACATTTTGGTTAAAGTAAAGTTTGGTTAAATCTTCTCGCGTGACTTATTTTCAACATAACACACTAGTACCATAAATAAATAAATAGAATACTACTTTAAATATGAACGTGAGTTATAATCCATAACTCACTAGTGAGTTATGGACAACAGAAAATACTAGTTGACACTGACAAAGTCAAACTTGAAGTTAATTTTTGAAATAAAAAAGTGACAAAACTAAAAGAGCATTTTATTTAAAGAAATATAATATTTAATATTGCCCTTCACCGTTTTCCTGCTTATCTCCATTTCTAAAATAGGATTTTTACACAGTATAATATAATAATAAAATGATATAATGTATATGTTATATACGACTAGTATATGTTATTATATGTTAATATGACTCTATTAGGTAGTATTCGTGACACCTACTAAATTAATTTAATAGGTAATGTAGCGAAAACAGGACCTAATAGGTGAACCATGGTGCCGTACCTACATATTATACCAATTTTCTACCAGCAAGTATACTATAACCTATTAGGTGATATAAGTTAGGTAGTATCACTGGCGCTGTTTTACCGATATAGTAATAATGTTCTTGTGCGACCTGTTAGGTGGTCTGTTACTACTTAAGATAGCATATTGTGACTTATTAGGAACCTTTTTGACCAAATTTCCATATCACTTATTTGGTTACCTACCTTGAACGATCTCACCTAATTCACTAAACTATATAACTCAATTGCTAATTGCTATATAGATAGCTAAAATTAACTTTGACTGGTGAACAACTGCTAAATTCCTAAATTGTTAGCCAGCTTACCTTTACTGCTTCGGACCATCTCAAGTACCAACATTAATCGCTTTCTTCCCGTTTCCAGACACTGACCAGGCACAGACCCCGACCGAGATCCCAGCAGTCTCAGTGGTCGAGGAGCTTCCCGCCGGAGACGCCGACCGTCCCGTCTCAGGCCGAGGAGCAGGCCTTCTTCGATAAGCCGTCGGCGCCGACGTCGCCGAAGACCTCGGAAGGGATCGACACGACCGACAGGAGGGGAGGCGACGTCCCAGCCGAGCCCGCTTACAGGGACAGGGGAAGGGAGGCGAACTACCTGAGGCCTGGATCGAGGGGCTGGAGGATAGACCACGACGACGTCATCTTGAGGCACAACAGGCCCCCGGGCACGGTCAGGGGAGGCGGTAGGATACTGTCGAACATGCTGGACAGGGTGTTGGATAATTCGAATAGGAGGCAGTACGGGATGGGGTGGGTCGGCAGGGTTTTCGGGTGAGTTTCTGTTTCTTGGCGCTTTATATTCGGTGTCGAAGTGAAAGTTGTGACTAACCACAAACTCTTTTGTTACGAGGCGACGCGATGCGTTGCGATAATCTTTTCCTCGTTCCTTTGGGTCAGAATCCAGGAACCGTATTCTACTACTGATCTACATACCTTAACACAGAGCAGTGTTTCCCAAAGTTTTTTTGGGAAAAAGGCGTCGCCTTTTTTCAATTAATTTTTTTTTTCTGTGGCGCCCTAACCTAAGTAAAAGTATAACTATTGGTAAGCAAGAGATGAAAGGAAATAAAGGTAAAAATAAGAAGAATATAATGAGATACAGAAAAATATAGAGATAAAAACGAATAAGACTCGCGTGTATTCGTTTCTTTTAGTAACATTAAATTAACAATTAATATGATGGATGAGCCTGTAAATTGCCGCACATTTTCTCAAATCGTGGAATCATACTGGGCACTGCCACGGAGCTTGCGGCTCTATTAATTAAGCGTAGATGAGTGAGCTGTCTTTCTCAAGACACTATTATAACCGATTGGAGCTGTTTCATTTTTTATTAAAAAAGTGAGGTTATGTCAATTTTGACATTTTTTAGTAAGGCGCATTCACAAACACTATCCACAGCCTACTATGAGGTGAAATTTAAAAAAACACCCATATTTTTCATCGTCATATTTGTATTAATCTTCTTAATTTGCCTTGTATTCCATATTTTGTAGCGCTTTCCTAAGTTCTTTCCTCCTCAGGTGTATCAAAAGCTTGCTTGAAATCTACAAATATTAGCTCTATTTCTATTTTATATTCGTGTGTCTTTCCTATTATTTCTTTAAGTGTATGGATAGCGTCTATTATCGATTTTCCCTTCACGAACACTGGTATTGTCCAATTAAGTTTCTTGTCTTGTTAGCTAATCTGTTCTGTATTAATGTAGACAGTATTTGGTACGTCGTATTTCGTAGTGTTAATCCCCTATGATTGCTGCAGATTTATTGATCTCCTTTTTTATGTATTGTCACAATCTCTCCTGTTGTCCACTCTCTTGGCATTTGCTCTTCAATCCATTTTTTTTATTAGTTGATATTGTTTTTTTGCAACGTTTGTCCTCCGTACTTTATCATTTCTATGTCAATCCCATCTCTACCAGGGGCTTTGCAATATCGGCTTCTGCTAATAATTTCTTTTATGTCATTGTCTTTTTTTTTCTTTTTTCATTCTCATTCTCTTGTTGGGATCTCATCTACGACTTCCATATTCTGTCTGTGTTAATTCTAAGCTGTTTCCTTTTTCATATAGTAGGTAGTTTTTTACAATATCGATTCCAAACTTCGTTATATTTTCTTCGTTTTCCGCTGTTTTCCGTTATATATTTTTCATTCATATTGTTTTACGTTTACATGTGTTCATTTATTAAAACCCTTTTGTAAAATTCTGTAGTGTTTCTATGGTAGCTCTCTCTTTCCATTTCGTCTAGTGCGTTTTCTAGCCATTTTCTCTTGCTTGTTCATATCGGTTTTTTGGCTTTCTTCCTCACCCATCCATATGCCTCTTTGTCTTCTGTCTTGTTGCTATTTAGCCATGTCAGCCTGGCTTCTACTTTCCGTTTTGTGATTTCGTGACAATTTTCATTAAACCATTGCTTACCACTATTGTTTTTCGTTATTCCTATTACATCAGTTGCCACGCTATTTATTGTATATTTTTTATTATTTCATCCCATTCTTTTTTGTGTTTTTCCTTTTCCCCGGGGTGCCGCCGCACACAGTTTGTGAATCACTGACATATAGAGTATAGATTTCCAAATACACTTTAGCTAAAGAAGAAAGTGGCTCCTTGTTTTTGATCAGCTACCGACACTACAACTTCACATAATTCCATTTTTTTTTTGTTAAATCTACAATTCTAGATCTTCAGTCCCTAGCGCTTACAATTAACGCATATTTTTCTTTAAATTTCAGACGTTCATTTAGAAAATCCGTCACTCAGGACGACAAGATCCGCGAGCAGCTCAACGACATGGAGGACCATAGGCCGATGTTTACGTATTGGGTGACGACCGTACAAATCCTGGTACTCTTCATATCTATCCTGTGTTATGGCTTCGGACCGTTCGGGATCGACTTCCAGTCGAGGTCCGGTCAAGTCTTAGTGACCAGCCTGTCATTGCAGCAGGTCGATTACATGGAACCGGCGAACTTTTGGTAAGGGGGAACAATTCAAGGAGGTTCGAAAGCGACATGTGAATTATAAGGAAACTTTAAAACTGTTTTGTAGTTGCTTGTTTATTTATTTGTAAACCAGTAATAGCGTATTCTCTGCTCCAAAGACCTAGAGAATAGTGTGTGCACAGGTGCTAGTAAGATACTTACAGGTAGAATCATATTATGCAAAAATGCAGAATAGCAATAATACAATACGAACTAATAAAACTAATAAAACTAAGGAAACTAATAAATAGTTATGAAGGCTCACAAACTAACGGATGCCATAATTTTATACTAGTGAGACTTTAACTACACAGGAATCAGTAATTATTTTTATTATTTTGCTTCTTAGACCTTTTTTTTATTTATGGATTTTATCCCCAGCGGGGATAATGGATGAATAATTTTCTGTTAAAATTTACAAACATTTACATCCTACTTTCATTTAACATTTGGAACAATTTTAAAAACTACAAGTGATTGTCTGCAATCTAGTTTAGCCACTAATTGAATTATTAAAACTAATAAAACGAAAGGTATGGAAAATGGTAAGGTTTGTCTACTCGCTACTTCGAATATTTCTCTCGGGCATCATAAAATATTTTCTTATAATTACATTTTGCAACTTTCTTTTTAGATATAATACTCATGTCATTTTGTTCGTTATTCCATTTTTAATACGAATCTCTTAGTCAATTTCGTTCACGTCCTTCTTAATTTTTCACAGTTGGTGCTAATTAAAATTACCTACCCTTCTAATAAATGTATATACAATGTAACTTTATAACTTTTAACTGGTTGTCTTCACACCAGAGTTTTCTAACTTTTTAAATCGTGCAACACGTTAGTGAGAAGGAAGAATGTCTCGTTTCCACTTCGTCACAATGTGTTTGTGAGAACAAGGAACCTTCATGTTTCAATCAGGTACCAGGTAGAAGTAGAAACTATCTTTGAGCTTGTCATGCAAAATTGTGGAAATCAGAATCTCACGCAATACCTATAATATTATTCATAACCCTATTTCATGACAGTATGTTCTTCCTAGGTTTGGGCCCAGGGCCGCCGACCTGATCCACCTCGGCGCGAAATTTGCCCCTTGCATGAGGGTTGACAATAAAATCAAAAAAGAAATCGATAAGATCCAGGCCAAGGAGAGGGAGACCGCCTGTTGCATTCGAAATGACGATTCGGGCTGCGTCCAGTCATCCCAGGCGGATTGCTCGGTGAGTTTCTCAAATTCAATTTTCCTTTGTTTTACTTACGAATTTTTTCAATAAATCTTTCAATCAGCTGAGAGGACTCATGCCAACGGTGAGTTTTTTGTCATAGGTGCTGCATGATCTACAGTGCAGTATTAATGTTAACATCATTGCTATATGGAATGTTTGAATAGACTTTCATGGCAAACCTGTTTATTTAAGTTTCACGAGAGATACAACCTAGATATGTTTAAATTCGAGTTATTTGCACACAATTGCTTACTTTATCTGTAGACACGTTTTGGAACACCTACACATCAGTATAGTTATTGCAATTTAATTTTGTGACATGGATACTAGACGGATCCACCAGACAACTTTAAGCTTGCAACAAAATATACTTTGCTTGATGCCACATAGACACACACTTTACATAAGTATTTAGTGATGCTCATTATTATTGTCTTGTTTGCAGAAAACAATATCGACGTGGAAGAAATGGACGATGGGCGAATCCGGCCCTGGAGGTAGAATATCCGGTTCAGTTTGTGGCCTAGATCCAAAGTAAACCTCGCCACTTCTTAAATGTTCTTTTGCTAAACTTTTTTTCCTTTTAGATTCTGCGATGCACCAGCCAGCGTTCACCCTTATGAATGGCCCGATGACATCACCAAATGGCCAATTTGTCGGAAAACAAACACTCAGTTCTCGATACAAAAGAGCGGTCCCAGGGACAAACTAGCCGAGCATATGGTTTGTGAGGTTATCGGTCATCCATGCTGCATCGGCATCCATGGACAGTGTAAAATTACCACTAGAGAGTACTGCGATTTCGTCAGGGGGACTTTCCACGAGGAAGCCTCGTTATGTTCACAGGTAATATCATTTTCTTATTACAAAACAATGGTAATAGGCAAATCTGATTGTCGGTTGAAGCATAAATTGTCCATTTCTCTAAAAACGTGCTTTGGACACATTCATTGCAGACTTTCTTCAGACTTCAGACATTACCTACTTGTTGAATTAAAATAGTTTAATGAGCTTTGTTAGCTTAGTCATATTAGTATCTAATACTGCATGATCCACATCTGGTATCTCATATATTATTAGTATACAGAGAGAATGAAAATGTTCGGGGTATAGGGCTCACCGTGAGTGCGAGAGAGAATATGGGAATTAAAACGTAGTAGAAAGAGAGACGGTTTTCTTCTTTCTCCCACTCTCCCCCCACCTCCAGTACACACCATCTCCACCTCGCTGTCCGCTCGGGCGCTCGCTGCGCTCGCATAATGCATAATCTAGGAAGCAGTGCGAAAATTCAATTCATTCCCAATATGTCAATTTATTAATTGTTGTTAACTTAAAAAAGATAATATTATAAACGAAATCATCAATTCAACCAAATTGACGTGATCTTCTTGAATTCTTCAATTACTTAAATAATTTTTATTGCTTTAAATTGACACGGTGCTCTTAGAAAAATTATTTAATTTACAATCGCGTAACTTGTTGAAAAATTGAGTAAGATCGATTTTTACTACGGGACAATATTCTTTCCGGTGTTGAGAACACACCATAATTTATTTGAAATTTTTAACTGATATTAGATAATTATAAAGCATTATTTTATGCCATGTACTCGCTTTAGAAACTGCGCGCTCTTCCCAAAATAGCCACGCGGAAGCCTATTTTCAGCGTTACTTTAAAATAATTAGCAATGAGGAAAGTTACGGGAGGTGGGACAATTTTGTTGGAAATTTTCTCCTCTTTTAGAATCTCTTTTCAGATTTCGATTAGCTCTTGTAGTTTCTGAGTTATTCACGGAAAGCTGAATGTCCTTTTTTCTTTGTTCTTTATGATCCTTTATGATTTATGAATGTCCTGATTGTCCTTTATAACTTTTGCAATTTTTTCTTTAATTTATAAGAAAAAACGCTTGTAAATTTTGATCAACAATTCCACGGAATATGGTTTTTTAAGTGCCTCTCGAATCTAGTTAAGTTAAAGAAACTTTGAAAAAAGTTTGAAAGGCTCATTCGACGCGGGTTGCAATTCTGACCAATGTGTTTTTTCGTTTTTTGCCTGCAAACAAAAATTACAATTATTATTAACAAAAAAACGAAAAAATAAAAGTCATTTCGTTTTTGGATGATAACTCAAAAACTATACAAGATAGCGGGAATTGCAAAAAAGATCCTTAAAGAGGAGGAAATTTCCTATAAAAATCTCCTAGGTTCCGGATCTCTAGCTATAACATTTATAGTGGTACTTTGGTGTTGAAGTATGGCTCCGCACGGCCTTTTCGGGATGACGCCGGCTGTAAAGTTGAGTGCCGCACCTAAAAAAATGTTATTAAACCAATAAAAATTGATTTAAAAATTTGAAAAATTTATGGTGCCATTTCAACACTTGCAGAAAGAAAGTCCCGTTGAGAAAAAAATTTTAAATGCGTTTTTCGTAAAGCTAGCCTATTGTTAATTATACCTATTTTATTTCGTACCTCCATCTACATTGAAAGCTGGATAATTGTTTAAATAGTTACATTACAAATTTTTCGCCTCCTGGAGTCCTTTCTATGAGTGTACTCAATAAGATGGCGTCATTAAACAAAATGACTGTTTTATTTTTTCGTTTTTTGTTAATAATAATTGCAATTTTTGTTTGCAGGCAAAAAACGAAAAAACACATTGGTCAGAATTGCAACCCGCGTCGAATGAGCCATCGCTCATATTTTTCCTACCCTTCTAACTATTTTTCTCAGGAAACTCACTTCTTGACTAGACTAACTGATTTGGTATCGATCCTGTATTCGTTCGTCCAGTTCGTCCTTCTAATTTAGTTTGAAAGTTAGAAATAGTGATATTTCTTGTTATGACGTTAAAAAATATGAGCAAGACCTCATTCCGTTTGTAATGACGATAAACAATTGCAAAATATTAACATAATAAGTAGAGTAAAAAAAGAAAAAGGTTTAGTTTTTTGAAAATTACTCGAAAAGTACTAATAATGAAGAAAATAAATAAAAATATTCTTAAAGAGGAGAACATTTCTCACAATAAATTTTGACTCTCGACATCGTGCGTTAGCAACGGTAATAAGTAATAAGTTTAGTAACAATTCTATTTTTTTTAAGTTTGAAAAACAAAGTATTAACTAGATTCGAGAGGCACTTAAAAAACCATATTCCGTGGAATTGTTGATCATAATTTACAAGCGTTTTTTCTTGTAAATTAAAGAAAAAATTGCAAAAGTTATAAAGGACAATCAGGACATTCATAAATCATAAAGGATCATAAAGAACAAAGAAAAAAGGACATTCAGCTTTCCGTGAATAACTCAGAAACTACAAGAGCTAATCGAAATCTGAAAAGAGATTCTAAAAGAGGAGAAAATTTCCAACAAAATTGTCCCACCTCCCGTAACATTCCTCATTGCTAATTATTTTAAAGTAACGCTGAAAATAGGCTTCCGCGTGGCTATTTTGGGAAGAGCGCGCAGTTTCTAAAGCGAGTACATGGCATAAAATAATGCTTTATAATTATCTAATATCAATTAAAAAATTCAAATAAATTATGGTGTGTTCTCAACACCGGAAAGAATATTGTCCCGTAGTAAAAATCGATCTAACTCAATTTTTCAACAAGTTACTCGATTGTAAATTAAATAATTTTTCTAAGACCACCGTGTCAATTCAAAGCAATAAAAATTATTTAAGTAATTGAAGAATTCAAGAAGATCACGTCAATTTGGTTAAAATTGATGATTTCGTTTATAATATTATCTTTTTTAAGTTAACAACAATTAATAAATTGATACATATTGGGAATGAATTGAATTTTCGCACTGCTTCCTAGATTATGCATTATGCGAGCGCAGCGAGCGCCCGAGCGGACAGCGAGGTGGAGATGGTGTGTACTGGAGGTGGGGGGAGAGTGGGAGAAAGAAGAAAACCGTCTCTCTTTCTACTACGTTTTAATTCCCATATTCTCTCTCGCACTCACGGTGTAGTCGAGTCAATTTAGCATGGCAAAAGTGAAAACTGGCAACTTTTTCCGTAGAGATCCAATTGAGATGCGGTTTTTTGCAAAATGTTCAGGAAGACGTCTATACCAAAAGGTACATCTAACCTTTTTACGCTCGCCCTTTTTTAATTGTTTATTTAACAAATGACCCAATTTTGTTACAGTTTTGATGAACATATGGTATATATCACAAACGGTTCAACGAAAACATCTCGGAATTGTTTTCTCGGGCGTTTTAAAGATCCCTCTTTATCACTTGAGTGTTAAATTTATTATTTATTGCTAAACTGTTGTAACTTGGGCAATTAACAAATTAATAACCCATTGCCCGAAATCGCTAGAGAACCGAACTTTTTTCCGATACAATCTCTCGTTTCTTACCATCGGCAGAAGATTGTTGCAAATATATAATTGTTTATTGCTATATAATATAATTTTAATATATATAATTGCTAATTAACAAATTAATAACTCTACGGCCAAAATCATTAGAGAATCAGAATTTTTACCAATAACTCAGGGTTTTTGAGGCGAAACATAAGGTTGTTGCAAATATGATTGTATGTGTTTTGTGATTCTCACAACATTGCGGTTATCTATCTAGTCGGTCGGCAAACATGAAAGAGTCGTACTGCCTCGTTTCTTCTCGAATTTAACCTTCTATTACCTACACAGTTGCAATACAAGGATAATTTGAAGCCCTTAGCTACGAATTCTGAATAACCCCCATTCCATTACAAAAAAAAACACTAGTGTTCTGACATTTATCTGATAAGAGTTATTAATTTGTTAATTAGTCAGGTTGCAACAATTAAACAATAAACAATTACGGGCAATAACCTTGTGCCGATGGCTCCCCTCGTGATCTTAAAGATATTGAAAAAAAAATCTGTTTTTCTAACGGTTCCGGGAGTAGAGTTATTAATTTGTTAATTAGCGAGGTTGCAACAATCGAACAATAAACAATTATATTTGCAACAATCTTGTGCCGATGGTTCGCCTTAAGAAGCACGATATAGTATCGGAAAAAAATTCGGTTCTCTAGCGATTTCGGGCGTTGAGTTATTAATTTGTTAATTACCCAAGTTACAACAATTTAGCAATAATTAATAAATTTAACATTTAAGTGATAAAGAGGGATCTTTAAAACGCCCGAGAAAACAATTCCGAGACATTTTCGTTGAACCGTTTGTGATATATACCATATGTTCATTAATACTGTAACATAATTGGGTAATTTGTTAAATAAACAATTAAAAAAGGGCGAGCGTAAAGAGGTTAGATGTACCTTTTGTTATAGATGTCTTCCTGAACATTTTGCAAAAAACCGCATCTCAATTGGATCTCTACGGAAAAAGTTGCCAGTGAAATGCCAATTTGACTCGACTAGTGAGCCCTATACCCCGAACATTTTCATTCTCTCTGTATATTAGTATATTAGTAGTATATATTAGTAAAAGGTTCGTTCGGGTCCTGTATGTCTGGTATAAGTTGGTATATAACACAAATCATGTTATGGAAAATGTTTGAACTGTTGTAGGCTTTTGGTATCTGGGGAATTGCTGCAGCCCCATAATTCTGTCGTTTAACTGTATTGGCGTTATTTGGATTTTGTAAGGGAGTAGTTGGGGTTTCATGTTGTTCTGCTGCTTTTTGCTTTAGATGTGTATCTTCCTGTCTACTAGTAATTTTTTTACGATTTAATTCGCCATTTGTGATAATTCAGGCATTATTAATTGTTACTTGAAAGCAAATATTGTGCTTTATGTCGTCTTTCCTCCATTTGGCTAGTAGGTACTGCAGGAGACCTTTATAAACGGTGTTGTCATTTCCTATAACTGCATTATTTAAATTTAAATCAGACATTACAATAACTGTGTGAAAATGTTGCAATAACGTTCTCACATTCAAATGAAAAGAATCGATTAAAATGAGTTAGAAATATTTTTTGCATGAACCATTATGGTATTACTGCATAGTAGATGGATAGCTACTTTTCGTCCTATAAATTTTCTAAACCTAATAGATGTTTCACCGATGTTTTACTGAATTTGGCTCAATTGACTAAATTAAACTGAATAGGCTATAATTAATAGGTTTAAAATGTTTGACTGCAAACCACTTTATAAGTATTTCGAAATGTAATTAACCCAAAATTTCCCGTGGTATCTTCATAATTTCTCTTTATTATTATTTATTATAATTATAATAAATTAATATAATAATAATTAATAATAATACTATTAAGTATTAATTAACTATTAATAGTATAATTAATACTATTATAATTAATTACTTAAACCGCATTTTATTCTTCCAGGTGTCCTGCTTGAACGACGTGTGCGGCATGATCCCGTTTTATTTCCCAGACGTGCCTGATCAGTTCTATCGTTTGTGGACGTCGATATTTCTGCACGCCGGTATTCTCCAATTGCTGATAACCGTGCTGATCCAATACTTCCTTATGAGAGATCTGGAAAAGTTGACCGGCAGTCTGAGGATAGGGATCATATACATCGGATCAGGCGTAGCCGGAAACCTAGCCAGTGCCATTTTCGTACCTTACAGGGCAGATGTGAGTAGATGTTTATGTTTCTTTGGGGTAAAGTACTGCTGTCGTTTGCACATATGTCATAGGAAAGTACAAGGAGAGTCCATCTAAAACGGAAATTCTGAGGAGTGATAAGGTTTTTCGTGTTGTCTGGGTAAACATGAATGCTAATAGCCAGAGACATTTAGCCTTACTTGAAATATTATAAATTAAATTATAACAAACTTGATTCCATTGTTAATATTCTACATTTATGTTCTTGAAAATATTAGTTCAGAACTTTTATTTGATTAAAATAATTTCCCAGTTACTAGTCTTTCCGAGACCACTCATTTAAGATATAATAGCAAGTATTCCATTATTATCATTCAACTTAAATTAAATTCACAGTGATAAATCAATATAGAGAATTATAAAAAAATCATTATTATTATTCCATACTTTAAGTAGAATTAGACCTAAATATACAAGAACAGACTTTTATGATCTAAACTTGCAATGACACTTCTCTATCAGACTTAACCCACTGAGCATAAACAATGAGCAAAACATTTTCTATCAGCTTACAATAGAAAGTGCAAGTTTCAAAACAAATTTGACTAAAATTTGCAACAAACATGTTGCGAGCTTGAAACAGCCACACATTACATTATCAATTTTCATATGTCAAATTCAAGTGGATTCTCAAAAAGGTAACATAATTCTTATAGGAAATAAGTGTGCCCAGTCTAGTTTACCGCAAAGCCTATAAAAGTTATAGTTTATTTTGTAACCTTCCGTGAAACCTTTGCAGTAAGTTCAATTTGACATTTGAGGGAATAATTCCCTTGTAGACATCAACTTATTTACTTGTGAAAAATGCTAGTTTTTCATTTTTTGATGCTTAATCAAACTTTTTTTGAAAACTAGTCATAGAAACACTGTTTCAAATCGAAACCACATTAATGGGATTACAACTGTATTTAAATATAGGCGGCTATTTTCAGTTAACTTTTTATTTCTTGAAACAATTAACCCAATAGAATTGTTAAAATATTTTTTAATCAAGGTTGATAAAGGTATTAAAACATTTGCCACTTTTTAACATTTTTTGTTACTAAAAAAATGCATTAAATTACATACATCTACAATGTGTGTACATTGTGAAACAGAGGAAGCAACTCAAAACTAAGGGCCTTCAAGACAATGATAACAAAAAGAGATATATGCTGAACTGAACAGCGAATTAAATTTAAACAGAAACTAAATGTGAGAAGAACAAATACTTAAACGATATGATGTTCAAGAAAATTAAACAGATAACATGCAGCTTTACCCCAAAATACACATCTATAAGAAACAAAAATGGTAGACTACTGACGGACAAGTCTCAGCTAAAAGAGCAAGAGAAAAACTACTGCGAACAACTTATGGCAGACAATAACAGCCAAGACAATGGATCACAAACAATACAGTTTATAGAAAGAGAGCTTTCAATCTTAAGAGAGGAAGTAATCGCCGCAACTAGGAAATTGAGAATCAACAAATCCCCAGGAGAAGACATTGTCATCGCTGAAATGTTAGTGGCAATAGGGGATTCAGGAGTCGATGATCTACATAAGATCTGCCAATTAGTCTGGAACCATGGCAAGTGGCCCGAGGATTGGATCAAATTGATCTATGTTCCGCTTTATAAAAAAGTACCTCTGGAAATGTATGACAACTATCGAATAATAACTCTGATCTCGCATTCAAGCAAAGTGCTGGTATACATAATACTGATATTTATGTGTCTTTTTTTCAAAAGATTATTATGTGGCTAGTATGATCTTGATACTGAAAATTATCGTTAATTACCGTCTATGAAAGAAATTAAATCAAATCAACATTGGCAAGTATACATTTTAACACTATGAGCAATACTAGCCCGGTCCGTCGGTTTTAAATTTTTAAGCGGTGTTTTCAAAGTTTACAAGGAACTGTGTATTACCATAGACTGTATCAGTTATTGCTCTTTTTTCTTTGGTTGTATGATCAAACAATGTTTTAAATTTATGCTCTACCTATATTATTATTTTCTGAAGTAGACTGCGCAGTTTTAGTACTATAGGTTTAAAGTAATTCGAGTGTATATGCATCTATACACCGGAAGCACAAATACTTCATCTATCACATATATATGGAAATGAATGACATGAAAGTCCAAAAGAGCATAAGATTTAGCTCATGCCTCTGAGGCATAAGCTCATCTCTATTATAGAGTGACGGATCTTCTGTCTCTCATGCCTCTATAGAAGACATACTTCCTTGAGTTTCTCATACTGTTTATTACCTGAGCAGACATTTAGTAATAGTCTATCGAACGACAGATTTATGCATAGAATAGTTATTTATGTTTAAGGGCATAATCAGGAGCTTATGGCACGAGAGAATGCGGAGGGCTTTTAATTTCTCGACATTGCAATTACATGCAACGTTTTATTTTATTTTGCTTCATAAAAAATCAAATAAACATACGAAATTTGCTGGAGGTTTTCCCGTCGCGATTTGTGATACGAATTTCAATGTTTTAATTAATGAACCATTAATTTACTTGGCATTTATTGGAAACATTTAAAGTTAGCTAATCAAAGCTATTATTTAATTTTTTCCCTTAATAATTTATAACCGACGGACCGGGCTAGTATTGCTCATAGTGTTAAAATGTATACTTGCCAATGTTGATTTGATTTAATTTCTTTCATAGACGGTAATTAACGATAATTTTCAGTATCAAGATCATACTAGCCACATAATAATCTTTTGAAAAAAAGACACATAAATATCAGATTTCATTTCCTTCATAGAAATATTATGTTATTTATATTATTTTCAATAACACAGCCCCTTAAAAAAAATTAAGTCCGGACCTATAGATCAGATATGTGTATCCTTATGCATTTTTCACCGCTGAATCTAAATCCGGGGTCAGAAAAAGGCCTGCACCCCTGGAATTGCCCCAGAGGCCGAAAATGGCCGCCATAAGGTCTGAAACGTGAATTCCGGGATGACGGATGCTCAGGCGAGGTCGATTCATTCCCAAGCCAAAGCCGCATTCGTGTTCAAAAAAGTTTAGAACCGACTGGGATTCACTCTCTGAGGTCGGAAAACGGGCCTCTGGAGGTCGGAAAATGGGCCCTCGGAGGCCGGAAAATTGAGATTCGCAGGTCGGTATCGCAGCACTCGGATTTCATGTACTTTCAAACTTTAGCGAAGCAGACGACGGTGAAATTGTTTTCTGGGCCCAGAGGGTGAATTCTAGTTGGCTTCGAACTGTTTCACCACCGTCTGCGTTGTTGAACTTTGAAGATACATGAAAATCCGAGTGCTGCCATCCCGACCTGCGAATCTCGATTTTCCTGCCCCCGAGGGCCCATTTTCTGGACCCAGGGCGTGAATTCCAATTGGCCTCGAATTGTTTCACCGTCGTCTACGTTGCTAAAGTTTGAAAGTACAAGAAAATCCGAGTGCAGCGATCCCGACCTGCGAATCTCGATTTTCCGGCCCCCGATTGTCCTTTGGGGCCAATTCCAGGAGTAAAGGCCTTTTTCTGACCTCAGATTCGTATTCAGCGGTGAAAAACATAAGGATTCACATGTCTGATTTACAGATCCGTACTTTATTTTTTTGTGGGGCTACGTAATCGGAAAATGAGTCAACGTGTTCTTCTCTAATATAACGAGCAAATGTTTACTCATTCTGTTATTTTGATCGTCATAACGTATTTTTACTGAATCGTCAAGAAAAAAAAAATAGAACTTGCGAATGCTATAGCAAATATCGCGCAATCAATCATATTAAGTTGCTGTTGCCCTTTGGGAAAAACAAGAGGGAGCACTCGAAAATAAGGAAATAATTTTCTTATCATTAATTCTTCTTCCCTATTTAAATGATTACCGTGTATCGAGTTATAAACAAAAATATGCTTAGTATCAAAATAAATACGTATCCACTGAGCAGAAGAGTGAATTACTTGTAAATTATGTTCATCAGAAGGAACTGGAATAACGCGAGTTCGTGGTTGTCGATTTTGAAGGAGATTTAAAACCGACAATGTATCTCTGGGTTTAAAATTTGAAAATTTTGATAGCATTTCGTGAAAAAATCTTACAGTCTCATCAGACAGCCACTCGTTATTAAGTATTTTAAATCAATCAAGTGTCCATAAATAAGATCTACTTGTAATAGAGCCCGGTAACATTTTGTGTCATAAGACGGTTCCTAATAGCAAATCGTTTTTCTTTCCCAGCATACATTGTATGATTGTAGGAATCTGTCAATTCTTCTGTACTAACTTTTTCCTTAATAATGTGGTCTTTAATGCCGACCGAAGGTTCTTCTTTGAATTCCCGGAATGCCAGTACCTTCTCATTGCTGGTAAACTTCTTAGGGTGATCTGGAAAATCCGATCAGCTTGGTAGAACATGGCATTCAAAACCAAATCCTGGCACTGTAGCACTGTTGGAATCTGACTATTCCTCTTTTAAATTCTCTTCTTTAACCAAATAAATAAGGCGACTTGTTTATCACTCTAAATTGGCGGTGCTAACAACTTCGTAACAATGACGCTCTTACCTCTACCTTTGTCAGTTACGTCACGTGGTTTTATTTTGGACGTCGCGGGTTCTAAACTCCAAGAAAACGAACTTTTTCTGCTCAATTCCACATTTCCCCTGTTATATTTAGTTTTATTTCATTTCTTATATTTCCCCGATAGTTTTGGAAGATAAGTGATAACAAATTTTTGATTCTATTGACACATGACATGATTGACATGAGGCTGTAGAGGTTAGGACCTGACACATAGGTTATATGGCACGGAACGTTGATTTAGCGAACAATATTAGTCACAGGAATCGATATACCTCCATACCTCCTGGCCCTTCTGCTATCGTGGTACCCGAAATCCGATTTTCAGAAAAGAAACATCAGTGAAATTCAAACGGAACTAGAACGGCGTCTTAATAACCAGAATACTGAAAATATCGACGCGAAATCAGATGACGAAAAGTTTATGACAAAAAAAAAATAATGAAAATTGAATCCTTCTGCGGAGTATAAAGATTCAACGTGAAGCTTATCACATAAGCTTTCTAAATATGCCACATTTCTTTGAAAACAAAGTGTAATAATGGTAAAATCGCGAAATGAAAAAAATCACCAACACCCAAAACACGATTTCAAAGTATAAGTATAGTAGCAGCGGTGTGACGTCATACTAGCCACGACCACGCTACCGCGTGGCCTGATCAGAACGCATAAAGCCTCATATCCTACCACAACTCCCACCAGAACAAGCTGCCTTTGTGCCCGGACGCAGAACGCGAAAACAAATCCTGAACATCAGGCAGATCATCTAAACGGCAAGAGAATGTAATGTACCTACCTATTTGTGGTTCATAGACTACACTAGGGCCTTCTATTGCGTTCAGTGGAAAAATCTCTGGCATATTTTAGATGAGGTGGGCACACCAGCACACCTAATAGCTCTCATCAAAAGTCTCTATGACAATAACATAGCACACCTCAGAGTAGAAAATGAGCTAACTGACCCATTTCATGAGGAAAAGAGTGTAAGGCGGGGCTGTGTTCTCAGTCCTCTTCATTTTACTATCTACGGCGAGTGGATCATGAGGAGGGCCTTAATGAAATAGACTGGTGGAATAACAAAGGGCGGCACGAAAATCAAAAATCTCCGATACGCCGACGACACCACTCTAATTGCTGCCTCAGCACAGGAGCTCATCGATCTCATTAGGAGGGTTGAACAGTACAATAACGAAGTCGGCCTGAGGGTAATAAAAAGAGAAAACTAAAATCATGATAGTAGATCGAGCAAACAATAACTGACCAGCAATAAAGAAAATAAGCATTATCGATACAGTTAAGACTTTATTATATATATATATATATATATATATATTATTTAAAGTTGGTAACATGTAACAAGGGTGGTCCCAGTAATAAACATCAAGAGAAGAAACTCTATAGCATGGGTGGGCAAATCTTCTGATTGACGGGCCACATTACGGATGAAAATTTGACCGCGGGCCAAATAATTTATTTTTCTAATTTTAAGTATAGTGTTTACTAAGGAGGTTATTTAGTATAATTTAAAACCATTATTGTTGGATCAAAACATGTATTTATTAAGCAATTTAAAGAAAAAATTTGAAAAGGAAATTTTTAAACATTAATATTAGATAATTTGATCAGTGTACTGTAAAAATTATGTAAAACTAAATCGTGTAACTAAATCATAAAAGTTGGCTAATTACCCAACTAAACATAGGACCAGACCACCCAACAAATTAGAAACAATATGCAACTGGACGACTCTGACGGTTAGTATGGACATATGACTCAAAATTAAAAATAAGATTAATGTATTTTACTGGAACAGCCTTATTCAAATAACGTATTGAATAATTTTGTTTTCTAAAAATTTTTTATGAGTCAATATATATTGGAGAAAGTAATATTTGTTCTTTTATCAATAATTTATAAAATGCTTCGCGGGCCAGAGAGAATTCTTCCGCGGGCCGGATCCGGCCCGCGGGCCGCCTTTTGCCCAGGCCTGCTCTATAGCATAAGAAGCTGTGAATAAATTGACAAACATCTGGAGAAGTCACGAAATCTCCATAACAGCAAAAGTAAGACTGGTAAGGAGTCTAGTTTTCTCTGTCTTTCTTTACGGTTCAGAGTGTTGGTCATTGAAGGAAGCTGACAAAAAGAAAATCGATGCTCTGGAGATGTTTTGTTGGCGTAGAATGATGAGAATATTTTGGACACAGCAGAGAACCAACGAATCATTATTAATACCTCGGCAACTAAAACTAAAGAAGAGACTACGAACAACGAAAGTTGAAAACATTGCCAGATTTTTTGAACATTTGGTACGAAAAAAGGACCTTAAAAGACAAGGTATATGGACCTAATCACAAAAATCACGGGGCAAAGCCTGGTATGCCCATTCAGAATGGCTGAGAATAGAAATGAGTGGAGGGCAACTGTGGAGACTAACTCATGAAAGCACGATTCTCCAAAACGAAACACTGACTAAGAAGAAGACAATGTGTGTATTTTATATAGGTACAAGCAAAAGCAATACTAATGCACAAGCAATATCAAGATATTAATGGAAATTCTATAAAACAAAGAATAACTATTAATGACTTAAAACAGAGGTACCTAATGAAATTACAATTATTACTACTTATCGTACATTATTATAATAATATAATACCTATATAATATGATTATAAAATAAAATATTTTTTAATTTGATGAAAGGGTCAGGGATAATCAGGGAAAAAATATACAAGCTATATGCATTTACAGTGTGCTAAATAGATTTCAGGCCATGTGACTTGAAAACTAAGAATCTAATGTTTATCTTTGTAATAATTGACCAGGTTCCAGGTTCCATTATTGTAACAAACGATATATAATATATTTACCTTATTTGTATCACTTATATTGTCAGTTCCATTCATTTCTACACAATAGGAAAAAATGGAACCATTTGTTGGTTTACGAATGGCGTTACAGGCTCTCGCACATAGACGCACAGAATATATGTTATGTGTTAATTGTAATATGCTTGTTAACAAAGCAAATACGTTCAGTTCCCGTCCATCTCCGATCCATGACCCAACTCTCTTCCTTATTTATGCATCTTTCCAATTTACTTTTGAAAATTAGTGACAAGTTCTCAGAATTCAGCTTACCTAATTGTATTTTCGGTAAATTTAAGTTGGAAATTTTTACCAGGTTAACATTATTAAGCTTAATGAAATAAGTGTTTTGCAAGCTTAAATGTGAAAATGTGATATGCTAAATATGTTGAACATTTTCGTGTAGTTATGTATTAGCTTTCTGCAAATTTAAGAACGTATATTTTTATCCAGTCATCATTTTCAAGCTGAACGAAATAAGTGTTAACTATCAAGTGCCGAAATCAACAAGAGCGACAGAGAAACTAATAGTAGTTCGTTAGTATGACAGAGAAGGAAGTTTTGCAACGTTGCCGGCCGACCGGTCCGTAACCTATTCCAAATATTCCCGTCGGAGGCTATACAGCGAATGATCGGGTAGAGTGTGGCGATGACTGTGATGTTTCGCGAGCTAGCAACGTCGCAAAGGTTCTTTCTCTGTTTAGCCAACGAGAAATATATGGCCTTTCTTTCGCTCTTATGTTTATACCATACTGCGACTCTGTAGAAACGGTCTGTATACATACTGTATACCTTCTATGTTTATAAATAACTCGGACGAATCATTAACAGACAAATAAATTCAGATCCTTAGAAATAGTAGATGGGAAATTTGATCTATTCTTGAAAAACTGCAGTGAGGAACCTTTAGGGGACAAATCTCGAGAACTAGCAGGCCATCCAGCTATGCAACGTTTTGGGGACGAAATAATGGCAATGGTTTCCGTTGTAGGTGGGCCCCGCCGGCTGCCAGTTCGGGCTGCTCGCCTGCCTGATCGTAGAGGTCCTGAACGCGTGGCCGATGCTGAAGCACCCGAACCAGGCGCTCTGCAAGCTCCTCTCGATCACGCTCGTCCTCTTCCTCGTGGGGCTGCTCCCGTGGGTCGATAACTACGCCCACCTGTTCGGTTTCGTGTTCGGTTTCCTCCTCTCGTACGCCCTGCTGCCGTTCATATCGTTCGGCCGCTATGACAGGCACAAGAAGATCTTCCTGATCTGGGTCTGCCTGGCCGCCGCCTGGATACTATTCATTTGTCTGGTGCTCTTGTTTTATATCATACCGGTGTACGATTGTAAGATATGCTCGTATTTCAATTGTCTACCTTTGACTAGGGATTTCTGCGCCTCTCAGAATATTAATTTCAAAAGGGAGGAGCCCATAGTATGACGAAAGATGATACGGTTTGCCGAGACCGTATTTTTCGTTCTTCTACATTCGTTCCGTTTCTATTCTCCGTTCGGTACTTACAATAAATAATAAAGGACTGATATTTTATGTTTCCGTTTGTTTTATTTGTTACATTATTCGTTTTATTTGTTTCGAATCCTTTTTGGGGTGCATATGACGCGCGGTGGAAAAGGAACGTGTCTTTCGCTCTTTCTCTGTCTCTCTCGCGTGTGTGAATCCAAATTAAATTACCCATCCCCCTGTGAATGTGTACAGTTCTGTTTCTCATGTATAATAGGACACTTTCTCATGGACTCGTTTCTCTTTTTAAACATATGTGATAATAATGACGATGCGCCCGCGCTCGTGTGCGGAATAAAATAATTATGACACGTTTACATTAAGGGATATGTGCAATGAAATAAAATATTTGTTTTTGTTGGCAACGAACGTACATACAACAAACAGCAGCTACAAAACGAACTTTTTTTGCTAATCGACATAATAACAAAAGCTTGGTTGAAGTACCCTCACATAATGTTATAGCTTAATACCGTTTGTCTCATCCACATAGGTAATCATACACAATGGAAAAGTTGTGGAACATTAAACCACTTTCGTATTATATGTTAAACATCAGCACAAAGTCCTGAGGAAATTTGATGTGTTTCAATGAAATCAACTGGTTCTTATTCATTCAAACAAACTTTAAAGTTTCGCTGAAAACAGGAACCTTACCTAAGTCGCCAAGGGTGAGATTGTGAAACCACTACACCTCTCCACTTACAAAACAAATATTAGTTACAAGGCGCTTTACATGATCATAAATTGAGTTTATCACCTGGCAGAAATTGGATAACGTGTTTCAGAAATTAACACATTTCATCAATGTTATAATGTTGGCTCAATGAAGTTATTTCAGCACACGTGACTGCCACTTTTAGACATTGAAACTCTAAAAGTCGCCAAACGTACACGTTTGGTTAATTAACTCATCATGGGCGAGGATAACACAATAATCCATAATTTTTCCCAATGACACCGCTTTGGTTCGCGAAACTAATTTGGGACACTAACATTTTTACTGTATGTATTACCTATGTCGATATTTCCTTTATATTTATGTATATTTAACATATATACAAACCATAGTCTTATTTGTATGTGTTAAAATAAACAAAATTATCAAAAATATTTTCATTATATAGATAACTCTGTATAAATAAGTACGAATGGAAATTTAAAAAAATGACAAAACAATGTATATATCTATATTATATATTAAAAGTATGGTACCGTGTTTTTTATTTGTGTAAAAGAAGAAGTCATTAATTTTTGTAACGTTTTTCCAGATGGTTATTTTACCAGCGTATGTAAACATTTTTAGAGCTGGACGAGGGATCGTTAATATTTCAAAACTATTCTATATTTTATGATCATTAAAAAAAATGTTTGTAATGTTAACGATTATGACGTCCGAAGGATCCCCTATAATGTTATAGAAGCGAAACCCTCTCAGATATTTTTGTTAGGACCTTCAAACGCCAAAGACGAGGATTCTTAGATGTTTTATTTTTCCAATTTTGAGAACGAAGTGGCTAAAACGACTGTTGTACATAAGTTTCTAACTCTCCATTCTAATTTACGATTATATTATTATCGTTTCGACGTGGAACAAATACACCGAAGACTGAATTTTATACCAAACGATTCCTTTGTTTTTCAAAAATTAATAAAAATTCCTAAAAGTTTTCGGTGCATTTTACCAAAGGCGAGACGAGAAAAAAATCGCAGAACATTGTATTTATATATTATGACTGATAATATTTAAAAAAAAAGGTATGTTCCGACAACTTGTACAGTTACATTGTAATATTATAACATCAGGTGTTACCACTAAGACCAAGCCTTAACATTATAATAATATAATAAAATAATTCTGCACATAACAACCGAAAATGTCATTTAAATATACTTATCCCATAAATGCCATCTCATAGAGTAGCATTTAAGTCGCCAGAAAAAAAAATCGAACTCAAATATTCACTTTATATTACTCAACTATAACTACAGAAAATCCAAAATAAAACATAAAAAGACAAAACATAAACGATAAAAATCAGTCATAAACTCAAAAAAAAACTTAAAAAATCATAAACTCATTAAAGCTAAACAACTAAGAAATCTTCATTAACTAATTTAAAGTGAACCAACTCATTGTTGGATTCAACTTACATGTAAAAAATAAACATTGTATTCTTCAACATAAACCAAGATGATAAACTTTACGATCACGTGAAAGATTAACAACATGAATCTTAAAGAGTGCCTTGAATTCTTATATTAATTTAGAAGTTAGGATCGACGAGATAGTGTAGAATATCATTCATATTCGCCCCTTTGTTTATGTCTGGAATCCCATTGAAGCTCTCGGAATATTCCTCTTTCATATCCAAGACATCATTGAGGACCTTGTCTTCTTCATTGTGCCATTGGATATGTCGATACAATAAAAATTCCGAAGAAAACTGTTCCTTGCAGATAGGGCAGATGTAGATCTTTACTTTCGGTACCTTTGACTAAAGAAATCAGTAATGGTTAGAAAAAATATAATTTGCACGCAGAATTAACCCTACCCATACATTCCCATTCTACTCCAGGTTGCATTAGAAAATATTAGATTTTTGCCTATTATTTTAACTGTATTACACAAAATTCATATTTTGAAACAAATTTAGTAGGAAAGTTAACATTTTTGATGCAGTGAGCTTTGTAAATATGGATGCCATCATTTATTTATTTACTTAAGTGAATAAGTAACCAAACATATTAATTAAGACTATTCAAGTTGGCCACGAAAATTGGCTAACCATTTAACAGTTTATATATGTATAAGAAATTTGTAGGTATCATACAGCTCCATCACAATCTAATAGAGCGACAATTACTTGAATTGAACATGCGGGTATTTAATGACAAATGGGTAATCATTTGTTTGTTTCACTGAAATATAATGGAACAAACCTAGCTTTGAGAGTAAAGCAAGTGTACTTAAAAGCAAAACAACTCACAGTAATTATTACAAGGGAATGTGATATAGAACATACTAATCAATAGTTTATAGTAGTAATTAACTAAATCAACTATACCTACTAGGATAAGCTACAATTAAATTGAGCAACTTTTTCAACAGTTTAGCTGATAGACCGAATTCTTTGATGGTATACTGATTATAAGCATTACATGATAAATTCCATACTGCTCGTGATTGGGCCATATGATGTAACCGGATCTGTTCAACGGATGGCGGAGAAATAGGATTATCATTTGTCAGTCCTGTTAACATGTTTTCAAGCGAGCTTTGTAAATACAAGCAATACTCTTACAAATGTTGTTATGGAAGTAAATAAATTAGTTAAACAATACACTAACCAAGACTTATATTGATTATAATTAGGACTGCAACTTGGATTGATTGATTCAGGTACCTATATGAGTACCTCATTATTGAATAGTATACCATTGGTAGTGTAGCACTGATAGTCAGTGAAAAAAATTTGCTAGAGGAAGTTAATGTTTGTTCACCATATTTTATGAAATTACCTCCTATCAATTTTTAGGATTTATCCTTCCTCTTGAGTTGAATAGATTACAAATTCTAGTCGTAGTAGCCAGAGTGGTACATTATTGTACCTAATAAAGAAAGTTAGTTACTAATAATATATCATAACTGTAAAAATTAATTATGTATTATTAAAACGCAATAATAGATCTTCATATAATATGAAGTTACTATATATGACACGAAGTATCTACATTTCCTCGCAACGGTTTTAGTTAGTCACTACTTTTCCTCAATATATTACATTCTTTGATTTAAAAAATTATTTGTTATTTTTTGTTATATCACTGAAATAAAATGTCAATAATTCATATTCTTAACAAAGTTTCTAGAAAAATAGTATAATTCCATTGCTATATATGTGTTCTGGCTTTGTGGCTTTTACAACCTTCGGTTTAACTACTATTTCACATTTCTCATCATTAGTTCACTCAACAATTCTACTTTTTCCACGTATTGTTTCCCAGTTCCTTCATCATGTTACCTTTCAGTTGTCCATTACCTATGCTTAATTTTTTTCGTTTCAATATTGCTTTTGTTTTATTTTTGTAATGCCCATTACCATGAAATGATCGGTAAGCACAAGCTTTCCGATACATTCCTAAATCATTTGTAGATATTGATCTCTTTTTTAGAATCAGCATATGATATTTCTGAGGATCTATTTTCTGATCTCTACCAGCTACCAAAAATAATGTGTATCGTAAAATGTGTTTCATGTATGCCTTATTAGAAAAACTGCAACATTAAACATTCTACAGATCATTATTTTTTGGAGAGTGAAGGGATAATTTCGATTAAATCTTTATACTCAAAGATAACTTGATTAACAAAATTTATGTTTGTTGTTTGTGAAAACAAGCAATAGTAGTAGGTATACTAATGAGTTAAACAATACACTAATCAAAACGCGTATTGATTGTAATTAGGATTGCAACTTGGATTGATTGATTCATTGTGACTACATTATGTAAGTGGGTATTACTTCTTTAAATAACCATAATACTAGTAACAAGTAAGTACATGAGGTATATGAACACCTCATTAATTGAATATCATACCACTGGTATCAGTGTATTACTGCTAGTCGGTGAAAGAAGCTTTCTAGAGCATGTTAATGTTTATTTACCACATATTATGAACATACCTCCTTACCTCCTACTAATTTACAAAATTTATCATTCATCTTGGGTTCATTAAAATGGAATTGATAGAATGGAATAGAACACAAATTCTAATCCTGGTAGCTAAAATGGTATGTTATTGTGCGAAATAAGTGTAGTTTGGTAAAAAATTAATCTTAATCAAAACGCAATAATAGCTCTTCAAAATACATACTATAGCTACCTACATACCACCTATACTACATATGAACTACTTACAGCATATAATGTAATGTTATATATAACATGAAGTACCTACATTACCTCATTTTCAGTCTTAAGTCACTGCTTTCTATCGTTTTCAATACACTAAAACATTCTTGGATTTTAGAAATTTTTGTTGTATCACTGAATGTATTATGTTAATAATCCATATTCTTAACAAAGTTGCTAGAAAAATAGGATAAGTCCACCGCTACACGTGTTATGGCTCTTATATTCCTCCATTTATCTACTATTTCACATTCAACAATTATATTTTTTTCATATACTGTTTTCTAGTTGCTTCGTCATTTTACCTTTTATAGCGGTCCATTAGGCTTAATCCGTTTTTTTTTTCAATACCTACTGCTTTTGTTTTATTTTTGTAAGGATCACTACAAAGAATGATCAGTCAGGGCAAGCTCCCCGATACATTCCTGAATCCTTTGTAGATATTGATCTCTTTTTTTGGAATCAGTATATGATATTCCTGAGGATCTATCTTCTGATCTCTACCAACTATCAAAAGTAATATATACTGTAAAATGTTTCCATATGTGTCTTATCCGCAAAAAAAACCATTACATGATTCTACACCTTGACTTTTTAGAGTGAAGGGATAATTTCGATTTAAACAAAATCTTTTTACTCAAAGATAGTTTGATTGATTGAAAATTTGCTTGTTACCTGTAAATACAAGCAATCGTAGTAGGTATACTGTAACAAATTTTTTCATATAGGTGCTTAGGTAATAGTCTAATCAAATGGTAATTAAAAAGGGCACATAGGGTAAAGTTTTGGGGTAGTTTTGATATTTGGTTTCATTAGGTTTTATAGGCAGATGTACATTAATTTCATGTTTGCCAACACGATTTTTCACACCGGAAACTCGTTTTTTGTCCAAAAAATGAAGATTTTTTTAAAGAATGCAAAAAAGAGCAAATAAAATACATATTTTATGTTATTATGGTTTTGCTGTCCGATCGACAGTTCAGACCCGCTGGCGAAACTCACTGCAATAAGAATAGATGGCGGGTTTCTCTTACATAGGGTATTAAGGACCACGAATCAAACTTTTTTTTTTATTTGTGAGAAGTACATAGAATATGTCAAATCAAAATATCAATCAAACGCAGTAGGTAATTGTTTTTGATGGGTACCCTGAAGGCCTCGACGGTGGTACAAAAAGTGGAGAGCGTATGAACAGATCAAGGAAACTGACTTCAGCTGATATGCTGTTTGATGATACAATGATACCAACGATAGCAAAAGAGAGATTTCTTGCTAACATGAGAAACAAAAGTCGGTTCATATTAATGCTCATTGCGAGATTTACTTCGGTAGGAATTTCTTGCAAACAGCCGAAAGAAGATGCTGATACCCTAATAGTGAATACAGCATTGCAACTGGCTCCAACCAATGAGAAGGTGATTAGAGTGGGTCAGGATATAGACCTCTTGGTAATTTTAATTGGTCTCTGCGAACACTCAAATGTTTTATTTTTGAAACCTAGGAAGAACAAAGTCTCTACTGCTATATTCTCTCCCACTGATGCCATAAGTGACACATTAATCGGTGATAATATTCTGTTCTTGCACGCAATGGGTGGTTGTGATACGACATCGGCATTGTACAATCAAGGAAAACTGAAGTTCCTTCATACCCTGAGAAAAAAACCCATATCTTGCTGACCGTATCAAAGTATTTAAAGACTCCAATGCTACTTAGGATATGGTTGCTGATGCTGGTGAACGTTTTCTGGTTTCACTATACGGATACAGTGGTAAAACTGTGCCTTCGCTTAATTATTTAAGATATGTTTCCACATGAAATCTGCTTTCAAGTTCAAAGCAAACATTGCATCACTGCCACCTTTTGCTGCTGCAGCGCGACAACACTCACTAAGAGTGTACTATCAGGTCCAGCAATGGTTGGGTGTCGAGAAAATCCAGAATGGGGATGGAAATTATCGAAAACTTGTCTTGCCCTTGTGACTAGCGTGTTACCAACTGCTCCCCCAGATTTATTGAAGCTTGTCACATGTAAGTGCACTACAAATTGCCAAAGAAATTGTGGCTTCAAAAAAGCAGGGCTTAGCTGCAGTACCTTGTGCTTCAACTGTGAAAACAGTTGCGATAATACAGCAGTCCTTCTTGTAAACCCGGAACATGAGGTGGAAATGCCGAACGAATTAGAGTTTAATTTCTTAGTCACCGAACCAATTAAAGAAGACGAGGAAATTGTACAAGGTATCAGTTTAAAGTAATTGTAATTATTAATAACTACCAATAATAAAATTCCAATTTTTTTGTCTATATATAGATGAAGATGAAGTTCTGCATGAATTGGAGTTGGATTTCTTCGTCACTGAACAAATGAAAGAAGGAGAGGAGACTAGACAAGGTAGTTTAAATGAATAATAAATTAACAACAATATGTATGTTCATTTGTCTCTTTATATCATAGATGCTGATGAAGAGCCCGGGCCTTCAAGGAAAGGGACGCGTTGTTGAAGAAACCCTTAACTTTGCGTCCTTATCGCAGCTGGACCGTTGACCCAAGAAAAAACTCAAGGGAAATAAAATGTAGCGAAATTTATTCTTTTTCGATATTTATATAACCAATATTTACCTAACATGAATATGTATTTAGTTATTCAACAAAATCTTAAAAAATGCCTTTTTTAAGAGAGTTTCCTTCATAAAACCCATTTCTGGTCAAAATTCGTGTTGGCAAACTTGATATTTGTGTAAAGCAACCCAAAAAACATGTATAAACAAAATTTCAAAACTACACCAAAACTTTCACCTATTTTCTACCATTTGATTAGATTGTAAATAAATGAGTTAAACAATACACTAATCAAGATGTGTATTGATTGCAATTGGGATTGCAACTTGGATCGATTGATTCATTGTAACTACATTATGTAGGTAGGTATTACTGCTTTAAATAATCCTGGTCAATACTGTTTAAATATTGTATGTGTGTAATCTTCATATACCTTAGGACAGTTGATCCTTAACACAAGTATTATGAATTTCTTGCAAGTGAATAAGTAATAATTAACACACTAATTGTGCATTACTGACATTACTGATCTGTTTCAGTGTTTTTAAGTAAATGTAATGATACTCACCCGTTTAATAACATCAGTCGCGACCTGGAGACGACGGTTCAAGTGTTCGATGAGCGCGTCGTGGGTCCTGTATCCGTTCCCGCATCTCAAGCAATAGACCTTGGCCTCGCTATCTGAGCACGACTCAGTGTCAGAGGTGATGGGCGTGAGGCGTTTCTTCCGCTCCTTAGCCGGAGCCTTTTTGCAAGAGCAGACATAGAAGTCGCCGACGGTCTGGCTCGACTGCTCGGATTTGGGCAACGGAGAGATGGCCAGGCGGCAAGCCCTGTAGGGTTCACCGTCGTCAGCCTTCGCCCGGTTCCCGTGTTTCAACGGGACGGTGTACTGCACATCGTGTTTGCAATCGGTCAGGGTGACCTCTTCACGTTCGATCATGATATCCAATGAGTTGCTCATGATCAGAGTATCGGCGTCGGTCTTCCTCTTCTCCATGATTACGGGTCTCCGCTGGGACCTCCTGCGGTTCACGTTCGAAGCGCCGAGGAGGAGCCTCGACCTCAGCAGCTCCCCGACAATTTCCGTTTTCGTGTGTGTCAACACGGAGTGCCGGTACATCTTCTTCAGGTTCATATGCCTCTGCTCGCACAACTGGCAACGCACCATTTTTGCGTGTCGGCTTTGAGCTTGTTTTGTTTTTCAAGAGAAATATTTCTTTAAAAAAAAAACTCGACACGTGAAAATTGTCTGCGCCTAAAAAAACGTTTCGTCTTAAATGATAAAGACGGAGTGTTTTTAGATATTGCGAGTAAATGGTGTGATTACTTACCTATTGAATTAGTGCAATACGCAACAGGTAAACTGCACTTGTTTTATGACATGTGCGATTTGAATTTTTTCAGACGTTTCAAACACACCACCTGTCCTAGTGTAGTAAAGAAATATGTAATTTAATTTATTTGTCATATTTTGTGTGATTTTTTAGTTTTCGCAAAGATGGCAGTGTGTCATCAAAGTTTATTACCGTACTAAAGCACAGGGTCGGCCAAAAACAAAAAGGACCATTTACATTTTTTTAATGTTTTTTATTTCCTATCGTTTTGTGTACGAAATATGGGGGGGTACATATACAGTGTCGGCACAGCTGACTTGACCAGCGGCGAAAATATATTGTTGTTTCTATAAAGATTATGAAGTTAATATTTAAGTATTTTTATATTAGTATTTATATTAATTATAATATAATTATATATAATATATTAATAAGTATATTTGTATTTAAGTGTTTTAATATTTAAGCATTGAGGATGGTAAAAGCCCGAATAGAGAAGGAATCTAAGGAAATTGAAAATCAAATCGGCTTTAGGCCCGGAAGATCGTTCACAGATAATATTCATATTAAGACACCTAACCAAGAAAACCTTAGAAAAGGAAGAGAACTTCATATTACTTTTATAGACTTGCGGAAAGCATTAGATTTCGTCCCCCTACAAAAGCTGTGGACAACCCTGGATGAATAGTCCAGTCACCTGCTGTAAAAAACCTTAAAACCTGTGGAATTTTGGAAAGCAAAGTCGATTTCTTTGAAAATTGTGATTTAGGTAGTATTTATAACTTTCTTCAAAATTGGTCTTGTGCCAAAGTGTGCTTTTTCCCTAGGGGTGGAAAGGGGTTACCCTTCTAAGAGGTAAAAAAATTTACAATCAAAATAAACCCAGAAATCGATAGATTTACCAATTGTAAGCAACTTTTGTTCCATAAAGTTTTTTTGTAAAGCTGATATTTTTCGAGTTATTCACGATTAAACCTATACATTTTTCATTGAAAAACGAGTGGTTTTTGACCGTTTTTCGCCAAGAACTTGAAACTCGTTAATTTATCGGAAAAAACACTCAAAGCAAAAATGTTGGTAATAAACAAAGAAAAAGATTTGTTTTTGAATGACCTCTATAAACTCAATAAGGGCTGAGTTAATGCTCGTTGAAAGATGGTTCTTCAACCTTCAATCACTTGAAATTGGTGAAATTTTTGGGGAAAACTCAATAGATCTTTTTTAAAGTACATAAAAACCTTAAAAACCGTTATATAATACTTTCACTGTATGCCCGATGTCGCTTCTGCCTTTGTACCTGAGCTCCAAAATTGGTGCTCCGAAATAAAAAAAATTCAATTGTTTTTTCGAGAACAATTCCCTTATTTTCCAAGCTGAAAACTTTTTAAAAAATACGTTCTATGGGGAATTCCAAGCGCTTTAAGGCCAAATTAGTTAAAAGTTCTTACAACCCGCAGTTTTGAAATGGGTTGCGTTCAAAGGGCTTGGATGAGCTATAATTAGTACGCGTTTGCAAACTTCGAACCGCCATAATATCTCCAATTTTTTTGATACAAAGGTAAATAAAAAATCAAAATTTTCAGTGAGAGTAACCCTGCAATTAACATTTGAAATATTCTTCCATATCTAGAACGGTTTTTGATTTATTTAAGAAAAATACGTAATACCCCCGACTTACCCGACTTCAGCTTTGCATATAAATACGTATAAAGTTTGTATAATCGGGACCAGAGTTTAAAGAAAACATTACTGATTTAGAAGAAACATGTTTAGTAATATGTTAGGAAATAAAAGCAATTTACATTAATATGAATAAAGCAACGTAAACAGAAGTTATTTTGATGTCGAAGGCTTCATATATTCTAACAATGTCGCCAGACTTTTTATGACTTCCTGGTCCATTGGTTGAAGCAGGCTGGTAGTGTTTGGTGGCAAAAATACCACTTCCACCCTTGGATCGAAACTAATTAGAATTGTAGGAAGATGACCTGGTGCATTGTCCATTAGTAGCATTACCTTAAATGGAATTTCTTTCAACTGGCAATAACGTTCGACTTCAGAAATAAAATGATGACCAAACCAGAAGCTGAACCAGAAAAGAGAAGCTGTCACCCAAGCTTTCCCATTAGATTTCCAAATGACGGGCAAACCGGTTTTAGATTTGTTTTTTAAGGCTCTTGGATTTTCTGAGCGATAAACTAAGAGAGGTTTCAATTTACAATCACCAGCTGCATTCGCACCGACCATTACTGTCAATCGACTTTTGGCGGCTTTAAAACCTGGAAAGGCTTTCTCCTCACGCGCAAAAAAAAGTTCTTTTAGGCATTTTCTTCTAACAAAGACCGGCTTAGTCTACATTGAAAGTGATTTGGCTAGAGTAGCCACATCTTCTATCATTTTCTTGAGTTTTTCTGGATAAAGAGAGGCAGCTTCTTTGTCAGCAATTGTCTTCTTTCCACGTTCTGCGATGCTATGCCAATTACGACTTTTAAATCGGCTGAACCATCCGTTACTAGCTTTAAACTGTTTAATTTTCAAAATGACCAATTTCTTGGTCTTTTGGATGGAAAAACAAAAACCGCGCATCTCCGAATTCGCGTAAAACGGGTGTTGAGACGTAAAGGCACCTAAAATCATAAATTTCTCTTGTCGAGAAAAAAGAAAATGGTAAGATTGTCAATACCGAAAAGTCACAATAATGAGAGAATAAAATTGTCGACTTATATTGCAGTAACAATTTACGAGGGTATGCTACCGTTTTTTAGGGAATAGTTCGGGTACTTCTCATCTTCAAACCATAAACGCAAAAAGTGTGATTTATTGCCTCGCAGCCTCTCGCGCCTACCCTACAAGAGAGAAGGTTCTGACCGAGAAACCGTCCCTCGAAAAACCACTCTCTCTACGTCTCTCTGACCATTCAGACCTTTTTTACCGTTGACTCTTTAACTTGTAAATTTTGTATATTACAAACTTTCAAACCCATCTACATTTTTGCTCACACAAAACAACGGGGTAGCGTAAGTCTGGGTATTACTGTAATTTTTTTCCAAACTTACGAAAATGCAATTTTCATTTTAATCAATTATTTTTTCTGAAATAAACCTTCCAAACCGGTTAAACCACATGGATCATATCAATGATACCTAAATAAAGTTAATTGCATGTAGCTTACGCTTAATTTTTATCAGGGTACTATAATGACGAGGGTGTAATTTTTAAATTTAAAAAAAGGTGTTACTTTATAATCGTTATAAATATTTTTATGAAAAAGACTTTTGTACTGGTACAGTTCTGGTACTGTTCTGGTACTATATTGAGTTTTCCCCAAAAATTCACCATTTTCACGTCATTGAAGGTTGAAGTTTGTCAATTTCGGGGTTCTCGAAAAATAACCATCTTTCAACGACCAATAACTTAGCCCTTATTGGGTTTATAGAGATCGTTCAAAATCGAGTCTCTTTGTTTGTTTATTAGCTACATTTTTGTTCTGAATATTTTTTCCCATAAAATGAAAAATTTTCAAGTTATTGATGAAAAACAGTTGAAAAACATTCTTTTTTTTTCAATGAATAATGTGTAGTTTCAATCGTGAATAATTCGAAAAATATCAGCTTTACAAAAAAACTGTATGTAACAAAAGTTGCTTAGAATTGGTAAATCTATCGACTTCTGGGTTTATTTTGATTAAAAAATTTTTTTTCTTATTTGGGAAAAACCCTTAATTTCACCCCTAGGGAAAACGCACACTTTGGCACAATTCCAACTTTGACAAAGGTTATAAATACCTACTACCTAAATCCCAATTTTCAAAGAAATAGACTTTATTTCCCAAAATTCCACGCGAAAATGGCCGATGACTGGACTAGAAGTAGGCATTAATGAAGTTTACATAAATGCAGTTAAAACAATCTACAGAGAAAATAAAGCTGTAGTTAAAATTGGAAATCAGACCTCGACAACCTTTCGACCAACAAAAGGTGTAAAACAGGGTTATTGCCTTTCTCACACCGCTTTTTAAAATACACTTAAATTCGGCTTAAAAACAGTGGAGCAGAAAGTACAGTACAATGGGAATATGGCTGGATGACAGCGAAATATCTTTTTTGCAGACGACCAAGTGGTTATTTCAGAAAATCAGCAAAAGGTATGACATATATTCTTAAAAAAACTGATCGAAGAGTTTAATAAGTGGGATTTGGAGGTAAACACAGAAAAGACGCAGTATATGGTTATAGGAGGAAGTGGACAAGACATTAAACCAGAAAGTGGAAATATAAAAAATGTGAAATATCACAATTATCACAAGTTACAATTTTTGAAGACAGGAGAGACGACAAAGATGTAAAGAAAAAAATAGGCAAGGACACAAATATGACGAAAGCTTTACATCCAATCCTGTGGAATAAACATTTTACAACAAAAAAAATCTATATTTAAAGCTATAATAGAACCAGTTATGACGTATGAGTATTAATAGTAATAATAATAGAAGAAAGCAATATAGCTCATATCGAAAAAAAAAATATGGGTGGATATGTCACATTTAATTTTCATCAAATTTTATGAAATTTATTTAATGACTATGCTGCGTATGCTATATATGCATAAAACTATTCAGGTCATTAAATAAAATGTAAAGATGTGCCAATTAAACGGTTGCAAATGTAAATGGTTTGTTTTGTTGAAGAAACGAACTACTATATAATTTTAAGTAACCAATTTGGATGCAATTTTAGATAGTTCCTAGCTACTTCTACTGATTTGTTTATTAAATTGCATTTGGTTTAAGAAATTGATAGTTCTAAAATTCCAACATCCTACTTAGATTTTTGTGTGAAGCATTTACTCTTCACAGTCTTCACGACTTTTTAATAATTCACCAAAAAATGTAATACAGGGTCCAAAAATTCACAAAAAAGCTCATTACACATTTAGGAATGTACATTTTATTTAATACAAAATATATTTGCATATACACTAATTGAAAAATAAATTTAACATTATCTAAAAATTAACTACTTCCAACTGAGGTTATTATTTGTTATAGGTTATTTATTATATGGTGTTATCAATAGATTATGAGACACGTAAAATACGAGTATTTGATCTTTCAAAGATACTACTTGTGGAGCATTCCCAATTATTGTAACATTATCTCGAATAATACCTTTTAAAATTTTGTAATCGAGTTAAAAATAAATCCAATTTTTACTACTTAGTTCAAAAAACTTATATGGCGTTCAAATTTCTCCAGCACTGTTACACTAAGGAAATCTAGGCGCAGATATTCCGTGTTACGTAACGGACTACCTAGTAAATGTTCTACTCGCGTTGACCGCAATCGTGAAGAATAATACATAAATAAGGAATTAACGGAAATGTCGTCGTTTTCCTATTACGAGATGTTTACTTTAAATATTATTATGGCTCCGGAATGGGAATTTGTAAAAAAATCTTGATCACCCAGTAGGTGTACGGAAACTGAGAGAGCGAAATTTGCGTGGTATAAAGAGGAAGATTTTAAAAGTGGGAGTGAAACTTCACCCCAGGTATTTGAACGACTAACATAGTTGTGATTATATAAACAATTGAATCGAAGACTGATCTGTTAAATCTGTTACACTTTTGCATTACATATATACTTAAATTTAGTTATCTTGAAAGTAATTCCTCCAGAAATATTTAATTAAAAAAAAAAACTTTTCAGAAAAGGTGTTTCTTAACAATTCGGAGACAATAAATAGATTAGAGTTCCAATATTAAGTTTGGTAAAAGTAATAGAAGGGCATATTTGTGCATAATTTTTATAATACGCTATTGATTCGTTGAAATTGGCCTATTCAACAAAGTATGCAGTCGTTCTGTTCATTAATTATACATTTTAGATAAATGTAACGTAATTAATATACCTACTAAACGAAAACGAAGTAGAGCTATCTACGAGAAATGAGTCAATATTTTGTGTCACAAAAGATGGCAGTTATTTTCCGTATTTTTTGGTAGCCCCACTTTAACTTCATAGCAGAGTGCAAATCATTCCTTGAATTTTAGAATGTAGAGCTATTTATTTAAATTTAGAATATGATGAATTAAAAAAATGCAAATGAAACTAAACAAGGTGGAAGACAATTTTACAGGAAAATGAAATTGACGCTATCAATATAACATAGCAAATACAATTATTAATAATGGAATGAAGAAATCAGTGAATAATTTTTGTCTGTATTTAAGAAAATGTTATATTTATTGTAATAGAAAACATACCGGGTGTTGACTCGTCTAATCAATTATGAGACATATACATTTACATTTTTTTAAATTACATCATTTCTCCGCATGCGCGAACTTAACCTATTAAAATCTGTCAAATTCAATTTTTAGTAACGGATTTTAATTGGGAACAATTAACCACCCTTTCACCCCCTTTACCCTTGTCCGCCGCCCCCTTTGCACCCACTCATGTGTCCGCCGCTTGGAATTTCGTTTAGTTATGGTAAGACCCATCATTATATAAATTTTCAAGCGTATTATCAATGCCGAAATTTTCCCGAAAAATTAACAACTATCACCCCTTATAACTACCCTCCGCAACGAGTAAGCTGTCCGCCTGCTCGGAACTTTAATAACTGATGGTAATAAAGTTTATTCCTCTTTACGAATTCCATATTACTGATGACGTTGAAATTTCGGCTTTAAATACCTATCTCTCCGCCTTTTCACCCCCTTTACCCTTGTCCGCCGCCCCCTTTGCACCCACTCATGTGTCCGCCGCTTGGAATTTCGTTTAGTTATGGTAAGACCTATCATTATATAAATTTTCAAGCGTATTATCAATGCCGAAATTTTCCCGAAAAATTAACAACTATCACCCCTTATAACTACCCTCCGCAACGAGTAAGCTGTCCGCCTGCTTGGAACTTTAATAACTGATGGTAATAGAGTTTATTCCTCTTTACGAATTCCATATTACTGATGACGTTGAAATTTCGTACCCAGCTCTTGTTTTATTAGTAACAGTATTCTCGGTAATCTTCTGACATAAACAAATTCTGTACAGTTTCACTGTAAAACGACGTACACATTCCTATAACTTCGAAAAATCTTTTCTTTTCCTTGTTTCCCTGAGTTCGGCTCAATGCGGAACTACTGTCAGACTTTCCGGTTCGAATGAAACAAGTTTCGCTACTTTATATAATTATACTGACAAATCTAATGACTGGCACGAGGCTTCATTAAGGCCGAGGTATTTTATTCATAATTGAGCTTTCCAATCGAACTTCAACCGAAAGACGAGTTACGATAAATTATATCACGTTGTCGTCGTTCAATGTTTTAAAGCAATCTAAATGAAATTTTAAAACACACTGATTTAATGCCAATCAGCTTTTCGTGTCGAACTGATGTCAGTGATGCGTGTAGTAATCAAATTGGAATATAATAGAAATTTGATGATGATTTAATTTCAATGCAATATCAATTCTATACAGCTAGTGTTTCGGATAGTTTTGTATAGTAGTGCTTCAAAGAACAACCTTTTATATTATGTTTTTACAAAATAATGCTCCATCATTAGTCATTTTTAATAATTGCCAAAATGTACATAGCCACCTCATCTCTCCAATTATATGTATAACATATAAAGCACATGTAATTTGATGTTTGATTAAATTTTGTAGCGAGTTAGGTTTGTCCCAGTAATCAACTGATTCAATTTCAGCGTACTAAAATAATGCCAAAATGAAATCAAAAGACGAACAAAAAATATTGGGTTGTAGTCCAGTAAATGAAGGAACAAACCTAGGTTAAATTCTGCAAAGAGATGAAACTGGGGACAATTGTAGGTCTCAACTGGGTCTTTCGAAATACGGAAAGTTGTAGATTCTCCAGGTCACGGAACATGGTAAAAAATGGTCCTCAAGTTCCAATAAATCCGTTTTCAGCCAATATCTCCGAGAATATGGCATTTGGAAAATTTTTGTTTAAATAAAAAAGAAAGATCGATTCATTAGCTACAAAAATGGTCCTTATGACTTTTTCCCAAAACTCGACAGTTTTCGAGATAACGGCTCCGAAACAGCCGATAACAGCACTTTACTTGTTGCTCCTGCTCTGAACCCAGGAAAGCAAATTCGAGAAATGGAGACAAAAGCGGGCGACAAATTGTCCAATAACTCGAGTAAAAATGGATATTATTTGATGATTCAAAATTCACGTGAAAGAGAAAACCCATAGCTATGGTATCCTAGTTCTCGGGCCTCATTTTTGTTTTTCTTGAGTGTTGGAAACCCCGGCTAAATTTTTTCTTCTTCGATATTTCTCGACTTTTAGAAAATTCATCCATATTTTAATAAATAATAGTAATTTAGTCGTGTCTTTCTTGATAATGGGTCTCCAATACCTATCGAAGGAGCCCATAATGGTTGTTTCATTTTCTTTCTGCATCCCAATAAAAAGTAACTTTGAATATGTTGATTTTTTGACATTTGTGACATCAATCGGATATTAAAAAATTATGAATCATCGTATCGGTTCGCAATGCAGATCAATGGAATGCTTGAAACGCCCCCTTTCCAATGATTTCTTCGTTTTTTATGCCAACTTCAACATTCTTTGCTTGCAACTTGCAACCAACATTCAAAACTCCGGAAATGTCAAAAAATCAAAATATTCAAAGTTACTTTTTATTGGGATGCAAAAGAAAGAAAATGAAACAAACTTTATGGGCTCCTTCGATAGGTTTTTGAGACCAATTATCAAGAAAGAGAAAGACCCGACTAAATTACCATTATTTATTAATATATGGATGAATTTTCTAAATGTCGAGAAATATCGAAGATGAAAAAATTTAGCCTGGGTTTCCAACATTCAAGAAAAATAAAAATGAGGCCCGAGACCCCGGATACCATAGGTATGAGTTTTCTCTTTCACGTGAATTTTGAATCATCAAAAAATATCCATTTTTACTCGAGTTATTGGACAATTTGTCCGCCCGCTTTTGTCACCATTTCTCGAATTTGCTCTCCTGGGTTCAGAGCAGGAGCAACAAGTAAAGTGCTGTTATCGGCTGTTTCGGAGCCGTTATCTCGAAAATTGTCGAGTTTTCGGAAAAAGTCATAAGGACCATTTTTATAGCTAATGAACCGATCTTTCATTTTTATTTAAACAAAAATTTTCCAAATGCCATATTCTCGGAGATATTGGCTGAAAACGGATTTATTGGAACTTGAGGACCATTTTTTACCATGTTCCGGGACCTGGAGAATCTACAACTTTCCGTATTTCGAAAGACCCAGTTGAGACCTACAATTGTCCCCAGTTTCATCCTTTTGTAGAATTTATCCCAGGTTTGGGAGTTTATCGGCTTTCATTTACTGGACTATTGGTTGCAGTTGATGTAATCAAATAGAATGGATATCCAAGGTTCATTTAAATGGAATTATGGCACTGACGATGAATAAATTCCAGGATAGTATCAATTCTGTGCGTTAAGTTATGAAATGTCATGAGTTGTCAAACGAAATACGTGTTCTCTCATTTGACTCATTGCCTTCATTTCATTGGCCACAAAATATTTGAAACGTGTTCACAACTTCTATTGGAATAGCGCTATCTACTTGACTTCATTTTAATACAAAAATTGTGCCCCTTTGATCGTAAAGTAGATACCTATTTAATAAATTGACAATATACTTATGTAGGTTTTTTGTAATACCCAAATCATTAAAAAAAGGGTGGAGATGGTTCCTAATTCTTATTAAATACGTCATTGCACTGTCTTTCTGGCGTTAAAAACAAAAACCCCCAATATCTAAGATCTTGAGCCCAACCCCAATATTACAGTTGAAATACTATGTTCTTCGATCGTAAATTTAATGTTGACCGTAGAACCAAAGACAAACTGTTTTTTGTGGCCTTCAACTTGTCATTGCCAACTGTCGATCAAATGAAAAATTGTAACCAACAATGTGATTCAAACATGGACCGGTTATTTATGTTTTCTGCAAAATTTGGTATCTGCTTTCAACAACTGATTAGATGGAAACCTCAATTTCTTATTTTCAATACCTCTGCTCGGTTAAACTTGACAAGTTGTCACGTCAGAGCAGGTACTTCCACTAAATTGTTCGCGTGGAGGCAAAATTTCAGTTCAGCTCGGAAATGAACGTGGACAGTGCAGCCATGGGGAAGGGATCCTATGTCGCTTTCCAAGATACCATATCAGGACTCAGCGAGGAGCTTTCGAGCGCTCTGGACTACGCTTCTTGGCTCCCGAACGAGATCCTGATTTACATATTCTCGTTTCTAGCACCGATGGATCTGTACTGGACAGTAAGTACGGTCATTGCTTATGAGATGAACCAAGGAGTGTAAAAAAGTCATCGATCTCCACATCATAGATCTGACAATGTGAACTTAGAGGATTAAAACCTTTTGAGTGTTACCTTGTTCCTCTATCACTTATTTTAAAGGCATTTGTTTATTCAGTTATTAGTTCATAACCTTATAGTTTGGAATTTCTCTTAATGATGGATTGTTTGACATCAAATTGTTGATATTTGTTTTATACATCACTTTTCGAAAGTTACCCGCAATTGTAGCTCAGCTATTAGTTTGTTGTTTTAGTTAGAGTAATTGGAAACAATTCTCTCTGTCTCTAACTCTAACAAAATTTTCCTTCAAATAACACCTGCATTTCGGATAAAATCCTAATCCAAGTTATCAATATTTTCTGCTGAAACACAAGTAGTGTGCTTGCCATAAGCAGTTTCCAACATTTCAAATGTATTTCTGGAACAAACTATCTAAAGAACGATAAAAAGTGAGCTGTCATGGAATATCTGACAGATATAAAATCACCAAAGTGTGAAATAATGAAATACAGTCCTATACAACAGATTTGAGTCCATGTGATTCCAGAGTGTTTGAAATTATTAGGCATGTCATTAGATGATGGCTCTAAGATCAAAATGCTTAAGAGAAAGATAACTTAGATAGACAGAAAGGAGCCCGTCACACCTACGCGCTACGCCAACTTCACGTCATAGCAATTAACTTCACGGTCATCGGTCTGGAGCCGATCAATCCTAGGCTGCGATTTCAGTGGTAAGGCCCGGTAAGGTAAAACGTACTGTAGATGTAGTGTTAAATGCGATTTTAAATTCGTTAGTGTGTCGGTTACAAAGATATCTGAAATTGTACTACTAATGAAATTTTGAAAATTCCTCTTAAAACATGTTCCAAGCAATGGTACCGCATTTTGCATAATAATAGTAATAAACAAATCCTTGCCAAGACAAGCAGGATACAATGATATAAAAGGAGGGTCAAACAACACCAACAAAATAAACTGTAGAAGAAACAGGTAGGCTCCCAACAAATAGCGACATTGAAACCTACTGGAACAGTATATGGGGAAAAGGAGGAATACACAATGAAAATGCCCGCTAGATTAAAGAAGAAAATCGACAGATTTTCACTGGAATAAGAAAAATGTAATGGAGCAATCTAAATGCAAAAGAGCTTGAATCAACACTGGGAAGAGCTGCTAATTGGAAAGCGCATAGTAATGATGGTTAGACAAAGTTTTGGTTGAAAAGAACGAAAGCCGCTAACAAGAGATTGCTGTTTTGCTACAACAGTATGGTCTCAGGGCCAACGGAGACATCTGAATGGTTTGTGAAAGGGCAAACACATCTACTGTCCAAAAACGAGAAAACGGACCTAGGAAGCAACTATAGACCAATCACCTGCCTCAACACCATGTATAAACGCCTAACTAGCGCATATTGAAAGCAAGACTATATGTACACCTGGAGGTAAATAATCTATTCCTATTAGAACAAAAAGGCTGCGCTAAAAACACTTATGGATGGAAAGCTTACCACCTAGTTACCAAGATGATAAGTGATGATTGCAGAGAAGGCCACAAAAACCTCTCAGTTGCCTGGATCAACTATGAAAAAGCTTTCGACAGCGTCCCTCATAGCTGGCTACTAGAATCCCTTAAGATACACAAGGCGTCAGAGATAATCTCCTACCTAGAAAAACTAATGGTGAAATGGAAGGTCGATCTATATCTTACAACGATATCTGAATCTAGGTGTGTCAAAAACAACCAGATTAAAAAAAGTATTTACCAAGGAGACTCCCTTTCGCCGTTATTGTTTTGCCTCGCACTAGTACCGCTTAGCTCAATGCTCAACAAACCACTGACTGGTTATCAGTGTAAAAACGAAAGAAAAAAAAAACAAAATTAGTAACCTCCTGTCCTGTACATCGATGATCTAAAGTTAATAGCCAAAGACGATAGTGAACTTAAAACACAACTCATGATATTAAGGGGATTCAGTAAAGACATACGAATGGAGTTCGGATTAGACAAATGGGCTAAAATAACAATGAGAGAGGGTAAGTTAGCAGAAAAGCAGAATATACGGCTTGACGACAGAACAACAATAAGATCCCTTAAAGAACACGAATTTTACAAGAGCACCTAGTTGTAGAGGAAAACGAAGGCATAAGTCACAAGCAAATGAAAAAAACACTTACCAGCGAATACCTTAGAAGAACAAGAGAAATCCTTAAAACCGAGATTAGCGCTAAGAACAAACTATCGGCCATTACAACACTAGCAGTTCCGGTGCTACAAGGAGCGCTGCTTTGGAGTCATAAAATGGACTCAAGCGGAGATCAGAGCTTTGGATAGGAAAACCAGAAAATTGCGAACGTGGTGCACTGCACCCACGGTCTGTTGTAGATAGACTGTATGTACCTAGACGTGATGGTGGTAGAGGCCTAACCAATCTAGAAGCCAACCACGAGATTGCAAATCAAGGACTCGTGCAATACCTGGAGCTTAAACAACAAGACAAGTATCTAGGTATAGTATACAGGCGAAATACACGAAAAGCCAAAAAAGCACCCCAGCAGGTATAATATAAATGCCGGCCAAATACTTAAAGAAACAGAAAAGGAAACCATTTGCGAAGAGAAATCATGGGAATGGCTTAGGTATATGGAGAACTAAAAGTGGAAACAGAGTCACTCGCCACTGCATGTCAAGAACAATCGATAGCAACAAATTACCTAAAAGCCAATATCCTAAAAACCTGCACAGACCCTAACTGTCGATTGTGTCAAACAGCAATTGAGACCATCCATCACGATGATCGGGATTGTTCGATTCTGGCGAAAAAGGAATATGTGGAACGCCGCAATGCAGTTGCCTGTTAACTGCACTGAAACATCTGCAGACCATATAACGTCAAAGTTTCAGACAGATTAGCAAGGTACCAGGTACAAGCTACAAGGTATTAGCACAAGACAGATCCTGTAACGAGGACGGATGAGATGACCTTGTTGTGGGATACACAGATCCAAACAGACCACTTAATTAAGGCAAATAAACCAGATGTAGTCCTGAAAGATAAAACTAAGAAAATGTGCCTACTAATAGACGTTGCGATCCCCTCAGATTTCGATATCAGAAAAGCACCTGAAATATAAAAACCTTCAAATAGAAATCGAAAGAATCTGGAGTCTGAAGACCAGGATTATCCCGGTAGTTATAGGAGCAACTGGACTCATTTCGCACAACACGTTTCCGGAATGAAGGACATTCCAGGAAGACACCACCTCTTGAGTCTGCAAAAACCTGCCCTGCTAAAAACAGCGCACATTGGGGGAAAAGTTCTTTGAATACGCTAGGAGGAACAGAAAGTCGTTACACTACAAAAACTCGTCCTAGGTGCACGGTGTACATGCATTCGATGACTTTGGCACTAAGAAATAATGCCATAAGGAATAATGTTATGTGAAGCCCAGAAAATAATAATAATAATAATAATTCTTAATCAATTAGTCTTGCAATTTAATGCTATGTTTAGCGATAATATTCTATTTTTAAATCAAATCTTAGTCTAAATAAGTGAAATATAGGTATTCCCCAGCTGCTCTGGTACTACAGGTACTGTTTTTAGTGTATACTAGCACTGGGTTATTGATTCATTATTATTATTGAATATGCTGGATTAAAAGAAAATTGTCAAGAATAATAGCATAACTTTAAGTTTCAACTATAACTTTCCAATTTGTTCGGAGATTACTGCTCACTTCCGCACATTTTACAAACCACTTCTCATAAGATAACAAATAGAAACGACCGATACCGGCACCTGATTGAGAAATTGGAACCATCGGACGTCGCCTGAATTTGTCCCCGGATCTGATTTTCCAGGTACGTCCGGTGTGCAGAAGGTGGCATACCCTCCACTCCATACCCCACCTCTGGCGCTGGATTTGCGCCGAACGAGAAGTTCCGACGGACATCCTTTGCGGCTGGCTGAAGAACGCCAGGTTGCTGAGCAAGCTACACCTCAGAAATAGGAACGACACCGACCGCGTCGCCGGCGTAGTTTGCCAACACTGCCCCAAACTGCGCTCGATATGCATCGTGAACTGCGCCGGGTCCGAGAAAAGGAGACAGCTAAAGAGTTGGAGCATCTGCAGGCTGCTCTGCAAGTGTAAATACCTAGACCACATCTACATACATCGCGTGACGATAAAGTTCTGCAGGTTCTTCAAGCTGCTGGCGTTCCACAGGCTGCGCTCGCTGCTGACTGGGGGCAAGTGGACCTACCACGGTCCGATGAATCTAAATATGTTGAGTGTCATCGTCGATGACCATTTTATAGAAGCGGAAGTCGCGCTGAAGACGTCCAACAAATTGAGCTTCTCGCTCGAAGAGTTCAAGGTGAGGAAACGGGATAACTCTTTGGATGTTCAGAACACCATAAATAACATCTGGAAGATGCTCAGTGATGAATTGTAGTTCTACTTGTAATAGTGTTTAATGTAAATTTAGTAAATACATTCTATAGAAACCACACTTTTTCAATCTTCACCTTCCTGAGAAAATTGGCAGAATGACAAATTTAATGTTAGGATTGATTTTAGAGAAAGAGAAATCACTTTTAGTGCATTATCAATAAAAAGCCGGAAAGAATGGGCGCTGCGCACGCGCATTTCAAGGGTTCGTATATCTTTGAATTATTAAGAATAGATATGGAAGAAGGGCAGTATATCTTACAACGAAAAATATATATAAATTGACAATCTAAAATCTATGCTGTATCTGCTGATATCCATACAACTATACAAAAATAAAGAGGACTATTCCAATATTTTCGGAAAATTTGACGGTGTTGTTGACAAAACGGCCCCTGATTTACAAGTAGCCAATTGAAATGTCAGTTTAAATACCCCCAAACTACTTTTAATAATTGGTTTCAGTAAATACATAGCTGCTGAAAATCTAGAACAAGTTCCTCCAGTCCAATTAGTTTTAGATCTCCATTTTACTTAAACATCTATAAATCTAATAAAACATCTTAAACATATATATATATATATATATATATATATATATATATATATATATCTCCGAATTTTCTCACTTGTAAATAAGTAGATTTGTTTTAACTTTCCACTTGTGCAAGACTTCAAATAAATATACTTTTCATCTACACACTCAAAAACTCTCACACTTTTGTAGAGATATTCTACATTCTTTTTATTTATCTAGAAAATCGTTCATTTATTCTGTTGTTAAAAATTACTTCTATGACCTTATAGACCAGGGAAATTAGTAAAATAAATTTTCAGTTCTGGACACTCCTTGGACTATATATATATATATATATATATATATATATATATATATATATATATATATATATATATATCTCCGAATTTTCTCACTTGTAAATAAGTAGATTTGTTTTAACTTTCCACTTGTGCAAGACTTCAAATAAATATACTTTTCATCTACACACTCAAAAACTCTCACACTTTTGTAGAGATATTCTACATTCTTTTTATTTATCTAGAAAATCGTTCATTTATTCTGTTGTTAAAAATTACTTCTATGACCTTATAGACCAGGGAAATTAGTAAAATAAATTTTCAGTTCTGGACACTCCTTGCGACTAAACTCTGGTAGTTGTTTTGGGTGAAATAATTATATAGGAACAAGCCGTACCCGGCATGCGTTGCAATGCCACGTAAGTTTAGAAAAAGAAAGATAAATGAAATTATAGATGACCCGGTTAACGTCGTATCACCTACTATTCGTTGATACGCCTGAAAATGCAAAATTAAATGAATTGTTAATGGAAACCAATAATAGCAATAATTAGTGTGTGAATATTGTACTTGTAATTGGATCGGCCATCTTCAACGTAATGTCGTATCCGTCTTGCCCTTGCCAATAAATGATTGGATATTGTAACGCATCGTACAAACGATGTGTCTCGTTTACACGATGCATGATATTGCTTCTTCGCTGAACGACAATGTCTAGCGATTTAGTTGGATCACCAACAATAATTGCAGCAACATCATTAACGGTGGGTGCATTAAATCTTCGCACATGTTCACCTGTTGGGGTACAATCCGCTCTTATGACCAATTTGTGCGTATCCGATGACATTCGTTCCAATGCTGTTTTGAACATATTAACCAAAGCATTATTAGCGTGAAAAAATGCTTGCAACTGTTCAATAATTCGTCTCTTTAACTGTTGTGTTCCCTGTATATTGCACCGCACATTCAGCTGATCCACCATCGACGAAATGAAATATATTCGCAGAAATTGATGCGGTTCATCTGGTCTTGGCACCATTGGACCATGCAAATGATATATTTGTCCTTGTATCTGTAATTGCAAACAATCATTTGTTGAAGAATACGGTGTAACTTCTGATCGTGTGACCGTGCACCTGCCTAGTTGTTATGTGTTGCAATTCATTGTGTTGGTGTGAGTGATTGGTTATGTGTGTTTTATCTTTTACCTTGCAAGTCGGCATGAAGCCGCCTTCTCGAATGATATTAGCTCCAAAGGAAGTAATGCGAAAGCAGTTATTATATTCAAGGATGTATTGAAGAAAATGGCTGGAATCGGAATCACTTCCATCGAACAATGGTTTCAGTGGCTGTGGTGGTGTAAATAATGGATCCAGTTTGACTTTTCCACTTGCGCAGCACAATCCAGCCGTTTCTCTTTTGAACTTTAACGCATTGCAATATCGACATATATAGTCGTCATTGTTCCAATGTCCAATATCTAAATTTTCATCATCACTATAGTTCGCAGTGGGATCATATGGGAATGCCAAGCGAATGTATGATGCCAATGACCTTCGTGTGCTCACGCGTTGTCTCAATCGGGCATTTTCTCTTATTATATTTTGTCTTTAGGTGGATTTATACAGCTTTTATTTAACCGTAATATTAGTAGTAGTCGTAACTTAAAAGTTGAATCACTTAGAAATAGACGTGGCTGTTTACACAGTCTCTAATTTAGTATTAGTCGTAACTCACTTAATGCAGTAACCTTGAAAGTTCGTAAAATTGAACTTAGTCGTAATTTAGCATTAGTGAAAAAGAAAATATCCCGAAAATACCACATTCATTCTTTTGAAATTTGGTGTTTTTTGTGTTTTGAACCAGTTATGCGTTACGTCTTAACCTGGATTCTAAACAGTATCTAAAACCAAATCCTTAACCAATCCAATCCTTACAAAATCTTAACCTCACTTTCAGATTTAATTTTTGATTTTTATTTCCTATAAACCGCAAATTTAAACGCAAGACAAATTACGAATAAAGTAAGTAGCGGCTAAAGATAATACTAATGCTAATTTAAAGCTATATAAATCCACCTTTACTTCGCTTAAGTTCTGTGAATACACTTGTTGCTGGCTTGCATGTCTTGTGCGGCGGCCGATGTTCGCACGTCGTCCTCTAGGCATTTTGGACTATGGACAGAGTGGTCCACTCCCTCAAATGCACGATCCACATAATTTACACAGTTCAACTTAGCACCTTAAAGACACAAACAATGTATCACGCACCGGCGCCATCTACTTAAAATATTGGTTTGTAGTACATGCTATATATCAAAGATGGCGCTGTATGTGAAAAAAGTAAAAAAGATTTTCCCACTTTTCTGTTAAAATTTTTCATGAATTTTCTTTGCTATAAACTACACGGAGCCCGAGACCTTTCCAACGAATGCAAAACCGTGGAAATCGGTTCATGCGTTCTGGAGTTATAGCGTCAGGAAGGAAAACACGACTTATTTTTATATAGTAGAAGATAAACGGGATATTAATTTATATTTACAAACAAATATGTTTAAAAAAATTACTATCTACGATTTTTTGTCTTTAAGTTAAGATGGTTCATCTAATTAAATATCAACATAGTACCATAGTAACATAGTAATATAGTACATAGTTCATGAGTCAACAGAACAAACTCCAGCCAAAGTCCTGTTCGGGCGAGAACATAAACTGCCCTGTGATCTAATCTTTGGCGCTAGACCAGACGAGGACGTTTCGGGGGAAGATTACGTCTCCCGGATGCGGAAAAGGATGAACGACATGCACGATTAAGTCCGGTACCAACTAAATATCGCCAGTGATCGCATCAAACGATCAACGTTAAACGACATCAACGCTAAAGAGGGTGGCTACCAAATGGGAGATCGAGTTTGGCTGTACAACCCGCAGAAGAAACGTGGTTTGTGCCCTAAGTTACAGACCAATTGGGAAGGTCCCTATGTTGTAAAGAAACGAATCAATGACGTGGTCTACCGGGTAAGCAAACTATAGTTTTATTAGCGATAAAACTTTCAAAGGGATTCACATAACATTTTCTAGAAAAGCTAAAATAGTGTAACGTTTATTTTATAATTTATTTACATTAATTGAACACTAATTTATTTAACACACTAAACTACTTGTAGACTAGACTAGACACTACATAATTTATTTGTACTGCTCCGCTTTCGGATCGTATGTCGCGTTCACTTCTGCTTCTCTACTTCTAACTAACTCCCTCGATCACAAGCCCCCTTATATATACACTCCCAACCCCGATCGAGAATGTTCTAGAAGCTACGATTGTTCTTTTAACAACGCCTACGCAGGGAATGTTCAGGAGGTCACCAGTTACTTTTCGTAAACAACAATCCCGGAGAAAATTCATGCAGCTGTCTCTTACGTCGTAGTAATTCTGAAGAAGTAACCGCTTTACTCGGGGCGAGTAAACATGTGTCGCTTTGTTTACTTCTCGCATTACAATAGTTTATATCAGTTTCTTTGCAATGTTATTATATTATAGTATTATAGACTAATTCTGAAGGAACCAAATTGATGGAGAAAAATTAATATGTTTTTAAATTTTTTTTATTAATATTAATATACAAGCCGTACCCGGCATGCGTTGCAATGCCACTTAAAGTTTAAAAAAAGAAAGATAAATAAAAATTATACATGACCCGGTGAACTTCGTATCACCCTACATATATTTTTGAAAAATATGGTCAAAACGTAATTCAAAATTTTTATCTGCATTAAATTAAATGCAACACAGTTATATACATAATCAATTTAAGGCTTTCTGGTTTACTATATTTTTTGTCTTTTTTGCGCTGAGTAAATATATAAAGATGATGATTTTACGACTGGCGAACACGCGACTCATGCCCATGCGCGAAACCGGGAAACTCCAAGTTGATTCCGCAAACTGTCCTCGTATTTGCAGTTGTATAGTATCTTTTTAAATTTTTAATGAATAATTTATCAAAAACTACCCTGAAAGTAGGTATGAAATTTCCCTGTACAATATGCGTTGAACGAAACGACGTGAAAGCAATTATTATATTTTTGGATGTTGGCCAAGAAATGTTTAGTCATTTCCCACCCCAGAAACTAATGAGCGTAATGGATCTGGTGATGGGAACCACCAGCGGTGAATCCAGGAGATTGACCGCTGTATTTTAACGCTTTACAATATTGACAAATGATTGTCATTTCTTCAATAGTTACGGATTGGTCGACACACCCAATAATCTATTTTCGGGTTGTAGTGGAATGCTACTCGTTCCAGGGTTACAGGAACACTGCTTCTGCGGAATCGCTCTATTTCATTGTGTCTTAAAGTGCGCTCCATGTTTTGGATATTTGTTGCTCGTCGTACGTGTGACCATCTTGGTGTTGATTCTGGCATGTCTTCTTCAGCTTGTCTAAGTAGTTTTTTGTTTGTTTATTATTTTTACCTTTAGTTTGATTCGTCGAAAATCCTGTTGGGTCTGTTGTTTGGGTTTCTTCACTTCCGGTTTTGGGTCTTGTATTTGTACCTCATAGACGTATTTTATATCCCTCGTGTGACGTCAGGTACAGCCGAATTGTCTTGTAGTTTTCCTCCATCCTTTTGAAATAGTGTGATTTTATATAATTGTGCTGATCGCCAAACCCAAGTTCATGGAACGCCTCGGTGTTCCATTGGGCTTTCCCCCATAGTGCTTCTAGGCGATCAATTCTTTTTTGTATGTATTCCTTGGTTTTTCTTGCACTTCCGTTTTTTTTGCAATTGTTATATAGTTATATGATTTCTTGGGCTATTATTTCTTGTTCTTGAATCAATTCATCTGCTTGTTTTATCTTGTCGTAGTTGAAGTTGTGAACTTTGTAACTTAGTTCTCCGGAAAAAGTGGCTGTGGCTTACTCAGAACTTTGCTTGTATTCTCGACTTTTTGCCGTTGTGTTGGCGTCGAAGTTCTTGAAGTTTTGGAGTTGTAATCACTGGCGCCTTTCCCTCCGGCTGCAGTTATTGGATGTGTCCGTCGTTTCGAATTTTTAGAATTTGTTGACTCGGTGTCCTGCCGATCTAAATGCTGTTGTGTAAGATGTGCCCGAACTCGTTCGATCCTAAGCCTATCTACTTCAAAATCATTTACTGTTGAACGCAATTCTGTCATACCAAAACGAATGTTATCGTTATCTGTCTCTCGCTGATCGTCAGTCGTCAGTGAGATTTGCACGTGAGGTAGCTCGTCGCACATTTGATTGACTTCGACGACCCTTCTCCTTGGCATTTTAAAATCAATAAAGTTCTCACGCACTGACAAACTGATGATAGATTGTAATAATCGTCTTGACATTTATTTATTTGACATCCAACTGACACTATACTTTCATTTGTTTGATTACAAATGTCAAATTACAAAACGTACCTTTTTTAGTATTTCCCTTACTTATTATATATGTTTTTCGCCACAAAAACCTTCCCTGAATTTCCATAAATATTTCAAGATCAAAATTAGCAAAATTCGTCTAGCCGTTCTCGAGTTCAAGCCCAGACAAACGAACAGCATTTCATTTTTATGTATATATATATAGATTAATATTAATATTTTTAAAAAGTTTTGGAAAAGTATTATTTTAGAGCTTATACAGAATTCAAATAACTTCGCAGCGTTAAATTATAGTTAAACTTGTGAAAATGTTCTTAATCTACGTGAAGAGCTACCACATATTTAAAAAACCTATAAATTTTTGTTATTTATTCCGGCGATGTAGTGGAATAATTAATTAAATTAATTAATTAAATCGCTTTTATTTATTTATTTGAAACTTTGGAAAATAATGCTACTTGTAATTTTACAACATCCGTGTTTTTCTTCTCTTCCAAAAAATATTGGAGCCATGGTGTGCAATGTCAAAGTTGACCACTTAACAGCATTCTTTCGAAGTGCAAATTCTTTTTTTAAGCATTCTTTTTGAACGACCGTCATTTTGACATAAATCATACTATCAAACCGTTTTTTGTAATGTAAAGTAAAAACTGAAAAAAGCCATTTTTCTCAAAATTGAATATCTCAAAATGGCCACACTTAATTTTTCCCAATTTTGGATGCTGTTTAAGGCCAAATAAGCCACCTTTCTGCCAACGGTAATTTACCATTTTGCCTCTTTCGTGAGATACGGACACTGTCAAACAATTTTTTTCATTTTGTGTCTCCTAAAGTAATTTTTTCATATATATTAGATATTATAATAATATGAAGGGAATTTTTTATTTTATATATGTATCCTTATAAATATAAGGATAAATTTACCTTCGAGCCTTGGATAAGGTATGTTCAACATTGCAATTTTTCGTAAACTGTCATTCAAAAACCTGCAATTCAATTTGAAAAATAATCTATAATATTCTAAACAAGCCCTTAAGATATATGTACTTACACGCTTACAATTTATCATTCGCATCTATTATCTATTCGTAAAATATGAGAAAATATTGTAACGTTTTTACTATTGACTAAAACTAAAACACTACGCGATTATCCTAATTAATTTATTTCTTACACTACACTTAAAAACTTAACTTAACAATCACCTAATTCATATTCGTACATGGAAATGTTTATTTATCTTAGCGCGCGGTCTCTCGCTCGAATGTTTACACACACCGGTTCAACTCAACTGTCCCTCGCCTTGGGTCGGGCAATCCTTATAAATGCAGGTGGAAGGGTTCCCGAATATTCCAGCAGTTTTCGAGATTGTTCCACGAATTTCTCCACGGGTTTTCGGCGAATCGAAGCGACTCGGTCTTACGAGAGTGTTCCCGCTGTTTCTAGAACGGATTCGCGGAACCCGGGCAGTCCCAGACGTGTTTATTTGGTTTCGGCGAGCCGTTCCGTTACAATATATTATAAAAATGGAATTATTTATTTCAAATACTATTCCCTAATGAATTAATCAATGAAAGTATATAGTCAACCATCGCTTTCTGAATATCTCAAGTCATAATTTTACACAAAAAAATAAGTTTAATATGAAGTAGTCCTATCCTTGTTAAATGTCCATATTATCAACTTCAACTGTTGATTCATATTTGATGGTTTTCAGTCGTCTTTGACGTCTGGCTTTTTCTTGCAAATAGTTTCACTCTCGTATACACACGAGACAACATACGCTAAATTGCATAGTTGCTGTTACGCAATATTCTCGTTTAACGCATAACGAGAAAAATAGTAATATCGGTTCAATAGAAATTCTTAAGAGAAAGAGAGAGACCGAGATTACTCACCTTTCTTCGGAACAGTGACAACTCGTCGAGAATTGGATCATTTAGAGGAAATTGTTTATTATCTATCGAATAGGAATACCGAAAATGTAATACATATGAAATAAAAATGTATGAATAAACCGCCTTAAAACTTTTTATCTAACTTTTTAAAATGTAAAAGTTATATATAGCTTTTAAAATTGAATAAAAACAATATACTTATTTTAAAGTTAGTTTTTTAATAATGTCAGTATTGTAACGCGAAATGTAAACAACAGCGCGAAGCGTGTTTCCTATCTGACGCAGACGGCATAGTTCAAAGTTGGGACCATAAAAACCTTCCCGAACGTTACGGAAACCTCAAATTAAAGAAAGAATGATCTACTCGTTTCGGGGTCTTTCTAGAACAAATATTATTATATAGGGAAAGAATATTCGAACAAGTTAATAGCTTTAGATATCTAGGATGCAATATGTCGTATAGTTGTAGTAATGATATAGAACTGAAGGTTAACAGATTTTCACGGGTATGTGGAACAATAAGTAAAACTCGCAAAAACAAAACAAGAAAAGATACACAATTGAAATTTTATAAAACCATTGCAGTGCCAACCCTCACATACGGAAGCGAAATATGGGCAACTACAAAAAAGGAAGAACAACGCATACAAACACAAGAGATGAAATTTCTTAGAAGAGTAAAAGGATGCTCCAGAATAGACAAACTCAGAAATGAAGACATTAGAAACGAGCTAAGTATATTTAACATCAACGATAAAATTAAGGACAATAGAAAGAGATGGAAAGAACATGTTGATCGAATGAATGCAGATCGCCTACCATTTAAAGTAATGCATTACAAGGTTCGGGGAAGAAGAAGCGTAGGCAGGCCGAGAAAGAGATGGGTACCGTAATAGGCAAAATATGCCTAATACTTGTAGCGAAGAAGAAGAAAGAAGAAGAAGAATATTCGAGTAAGTTCTCGAGACATAATTGAGGGCTATAAAAACGAAACTCTGCGGTGGAAGAAGGTTAGACGAGAAGTCGCCGACTAGTGAAAAAATACGATGAGCGGACAAGCGAGAAGTGTACAAATAAATTAGCGCGTTAAGTGTGTAATATAAATTAATTAGTTAAGTAATAGACTAAATAAATTAAGCAGTGTTTAGAACTGTGTAAATAAATTAGAATAAACTTTACAATGTTAATTAGATTATAGCAGGCCCCAAGAAGCAAATAGAAGTTAGGGACTAAAGCTAAAACAAAAATCATGTTAATTGACAAAGCTAAAAATAAGCACCCTGAAATTACCAACATTGCAGATTACGAAAACAGTTTTTAACATCAGCGATAGTCAGCGATGCTAACAGTAGATGTGACAGTAACAACCAACTTTACCAAAAATAGCGAAAGTCTTAAATATCTATCACAAGAAATCCAAGTTGAGACTATTAGAATCGTATTTTTTTTAACATTGTCACTTATACGCCAGATATTTGAAAGTGCCAGGGAAACAGAATTTTACGAATACCACAAACTTCTGATTCCTGTGGGAGTTAAATGCAAGGAAACTAACAACAACAATAAGCCAAAACATACTTTGATATCTTGCAATCGACAATGCTGCATAGCATGATAACGTTATAGTAATAATAATAAATGTAAATAATAATATAATAATATCATCTCAAGAGTTTTACTGCATACAAAAAAGAAGTAACCAAGAACAATACTGCATAAAACATACCTGGAGATGGAAAAGACGTAAGATATACAAGTTCAGCAAAGATGTTTATGATGAAAAGCAAGATATTAGTAACCACGTACTCTGTGTCTAAGACTATGTCCCAAATCATGTTCAAATTGTTTTTAATCATGCAATTGAATTTTATACAATTACCTTCTTTCCCTTGCAGAATATTCTGTTGTGAATTCAGAAATTTGTTAGAGTATTCTGACCACTTATTTTTCTCTTCTTATTGTTCTAAGGACTTCCATATTTGTCGTGTGGTCTGTCTTTTCAGCATTTAACAGCTGAGTTGCATTTCCATAACATCCAATAGAATAGTATTTCATAATAGAATAAAACTGAACAGATTGTGTAACAACTGGGAACAACGCGATCTGAGGATACTGTTACATATTGTCAGGTCTCCTGACTGAAACAGCCGTCGTCGATGATTCCATCGTCTCAACGTCGGCGTCGTCTCATACCACCATGCTGTAAGTTGTTAACGTTCCCGGTATTTCTAAACACTTGTGCGCAAGCGCAGATGTCAATTTAACGAAAACTTAAACAGCGGACGACTTTATTCTCGAAAGGGCAATTCCTCCAGTTTGTCTGCCTGTAACTGACCTCGTTTGCGCAGTCTTGCCTCACGTTACAAGTCGCGTTTTATTTTTACTCAAACAAAAATTTTCAATAAGTTATCACCAACCTCCCACGTTTGTTCAAGGCGTATTGTTTTTCCGATTGTGAAAGTAGGTAGTGAACCAAACGTATTCGATTGCGTAAATATAAATGCCTCGTTAAACAACCCATTTAGCTGATTAAAAGTTTTATAATTATATAAATCACAAAACCTAAATTAAAAGATTTCTAAAAAGCTGACTAGCTAAATCAGAATACTTGGGGACTTAAATACTTGAAATGTTTATTTATCGTTGTTTATATTGACTAGGTTTGGAGTTCAGTTAAGATTTGTTTGTAACTAGGAATGGGCTAGTTTTATGTTTAAAGTTCGGTGACGAACCTCTAGCCAATTAATAGCATCTAATAGATCATGTGATCACGAACAGCCAATGAAATCATAAATAAAAGTTAGTTTAGGTAAACGAAACGATAAACGTTTTTAAATGGTGCCCAGCTGTGAAACTCGCCTACCTAGACTAAACCTTGTCTGAAACTCAACTGAACCTTAACCTCAGAGTTTATAAATTCAGCTTTGGTGTCAGGGCTGTTCCAGGATTTTGAAGTAGTCTTGAAGAAGTGGCTTCAATAATCTGAAGTGGGTTTCGTGCTCAAGCACCTTAACTTCAGCGTACATTTCTGGCCTTTGAGTAGCTTCGGGTTGTGTGCATTGTGTTCAGTGCAGTCCTAACATCTTCACTTCAGCTCGTTATTTCCTTAGGAAAGTGAGATGCTTATTACTCATACTGTTGACTTGTGATCTGCATTGTTTGATGTAGGTAGATTGTGGTGGATGTTCGCTTTATAGGACCACGACACACTTGACGATGAAAACGTTACTTAAACGTTTCTAGCCAGACAACTTAATTGGAAAGGAGGATTTTGGTTGCTTGGGTTTTGCTTGATATAGATAAAAGAGGTACTTAAAAGTTTCTGGGTAAATGAATTAGTCGGGAAGGTTAGGATTTGGTTAGGCATTGCTTGATATAGATAAAAATGTTGGGTCAACCTTTTTCGCCAAATGAGTGGGTGTCATCTGAAGGTGAAGGTTAGGGTTTGGTTGGGTTTTCTTTAATGTAGTTAAAAACTTTGGTGACCGAAGGTTGTCCTGCTTCTCTAAGTTGGCCATGGTAATTTAAACCAAAGGAAAACACCAAGTCTTAACCAACTGCTTTATTTAAAGATGAGCGACCGGTTTCGGCTTCATTGAAGCCATCCTCAGGCTCGCAAACAAGTTTTTTTTAGGGCTCCTGTTGCTCGAAATATGCGGCGTCACTCATACAAAACAAATACGTCGACATATACAGTTAAAAATAAATAAAAATGAACATACATCGAACAAGGATGTTAACTACATAAAGTTCTTTCTGGATATGGATACAGCCCTAAAGGAGTGAGCTTCCTTATTCTAGAGACTCTAGAGAGGTTGGGAAGTAACTACCTTAGTAGTTTTGTATGTGTGACGCCGCACATTTCGAGCAACAGGAGCCCTAAAAACATCTTGTTTGCGAGCCTGAGGATTGCTTCAATGAAGCCGAAACCGGTCGCTCATATTTAAATAAAGCAGTTGGTTAAGACTTGATGTTTTCCTTTGGTTTAAAAACTTTGGTAATCCTCTAATCCATTTTCTAACCCCACCGTTATCAATATACTTTTGGCACTTCTGTTAGTTCAAAAAATTAGAAAGATAGTCGAAATTGATACCACTTTGCAAATATATTAGGATAGATAGGTCCTTTTCTCCAAAATATTCCTGAAAATTTTTAAGCCCTTTATTTCTTGCTGAAATAGGGATGTACATTGGACGTCCATTTCATAGTGTTTTAAGGACGTCCAACTGATGCTACAACATGGATGTCCATTAACGTACATTTCATAGCCTGTCACGAACGTCCAACTCTTGGTGGAAAAGGGACATACATTGGACGTCCTTTGCAGGTCCATGGAAGTTTGTACGTTTAATGGACCTGTAGTGGACGTCCATTGGATGTCGTGTGTTTACTGGGGTGCGACAAGCACATATTAAATTTGTGATAAGTCGTATGGAGAGTGATGTACATGGACGACAAGAATTTACATGTAAAATGTTAACGGAAAACGTATTAATTTGAAAAGTTTTTTCGGTTATTTGTAGTGAAATTTGAGTATTATAAAAGCATATTATAGCATGTAATTGGATAGTCAAGGTTCATTATTTTTTTCTAAATTCATGAAAATAGCTTATTGGGATATAGAAAAAATGAACGTCAAAAGTAGTCAATCTTAGCAAAATCTTAGCAAAATCTTAGCATTCAGTTCTCTTTTTACAGAAACTACTAATTTCCTAAAATTAATGTTATTTTTTGCAATTTACTTATGGTGGTGCCCTCTTTTACTAATAAGAAGTTCGTTAAAATTGGCTTGGTCCACTAAGGCGAACATCTTGAGGTGTAACCAATTGGAAGAAGAGATATCGTCAGCTCGAAAATGAGGTGATGAAGTCAACATGAGGGAGAACAGACAACATCCCAATCCTCGATAAAAAGGAAAAGGTGATGTGGACGAAGAAGTTCCTTGTGGTCCCTCTTTTATGTTTCCAATAAATTCCACCACACTCTGTCACTGTCGAACTGCATACGGCTGCACCATCGGTTGCACGCGTGGGGTCTCTTTCTCTCTCTCCTTCCGTCACCTCGACGTAAAAATGCAGGGAAATCGAAAGTGACTCTCCTAAGTCCGAATGTGATAACGGTTAAGTCACCGCGAAAGACCAAGGAGAGTGCTCGGCTCGTCGTCGACCGCGGAATACCGACGAAGAGCATGCGAACATGTCGAAGACGTTCTCGTTGATAGTGGCGGCGGTGACGGTGGCCGCGTCGTCGGCGGCGTCCCCTGGGAAGTTCACCTACAACTCCTCGGACCTGTCGTACCTGTCGAACGGGATCCAATTCCCTGTCCCGGACTCCGAGGTGCAGTCGCTGCTCGGGGCGGACGGTGGGAACGTGTCGCAGGTCGAGTGGTTCTCGGGGCTGTACGACCACCACAAGTGGAGGAGACGACTGGCGGAGGTGCGGGCCGAGGGGTGCAGGAGAGACATGGCCGCGTACCTAGGCGGCCTCCTCAACGCCACCCTCTGGGCGACTAAGAGTAAGGAACGTTCAGGTTTTCCTCGTTCGGGAGTCTCGATCCTTGCACCCGCGAAATTGTCAGCAGCTGACTAAATATTTGGCGCCTATTTTACAATTGGTACAGATATTGTCAATGGCACTGTATGCCAGTATTTTGCGAATCAACAAAATTTAATGCCTAAAGCCACATCATCCACTTCATAAGTCAGCATTTTCTATAGGCTCATATTTTATTGCTAATTTATTGCTAATTTATTACGCAAATCACGATTTCATTGCTCCACCCCTTAGCGAGAAAAAGGGGCTAATGTGACACATAAGACTTAAGCCACATCATCCACCCCTGTATCTCCGGAACCGATTATGTATACATAATCCAAGCGGCATAGTTTATTGCTAATTTATTGCTGACGATCGCGACTAGTAGAGCAACCGCAGACCCACCCCTTCAACCCTTAGCATTAAACTCACCCCCGAAATATCAGGAAAATTGTAACAAATACTTTATGTCCGTTAAATGCAGCCTGGGATCTTTATTACTATTTAATGTCTCATCTTCCAGGGAAAGCGTGATTTTATTGCTCCACCCCTTAGCGAGAAAAGGGGGATAATCTGACTTAAGAAACAACCCCAACACCTGTGTCTCCAGAACCGTAAGAGATATATACATAAACCAAGCGGTATATTTTATTGATAATTTATTGCTGACGATCGCCATTATTAGCGCAATCCCAGACCCACCCCTTCAACCCTTAGCAAAAAACTCACCTCGAAATATCAGACAAATTGTAACAAAAAATGTATGTCCGTTAAATGCAGCCTGAGATCGTTATTACTATTTAATTTCTCATCTTCCAAGCAAAGCGTGATTTTATTGCTTCACCCTTTAGCGAGAAATAGGGGGTAATCTGACGTAAGACACACCCTCAACACCTGTATCTCCTGATCGGTAAGAGATATAGACATAAACCAAACGGCATATTTTACTGCTAATTTAATAGGCAAACCACGATTTTATTGGTCCACCCCTTTGCGAAACAAGGGACTAATGTGACATAAGACTTAAGCCACATCATCCACCCCTGTATCTCCGGAACCGTAATAGATATATACATAAACCAAGCGGCATATTTTATTGCTAATTTATTGCTGACGATCGCCAATAGTGGCGCAGTCTCAGACCCACCCCTTCAACCCTTAGCAATAAATTCACCCCCGAAATATCACAACAAATTGTAACAAAAAATGAATGTTCGTCAAATACAGCCTGGAATCTTTATTACTACTTAATTTTTCACCTTCCAAATAAAGCATGATTTTATTGCTCCACCCCTGAGAGAGAAAAAGAAAATCTGATATAAGACACATCATCCACACTTGCATATCCGGAGCCCCAGCAGATATATACATAAAGCAAGTCAGCAAGTGGCATATTTTATTGCTAATTTATCTCTGACCATAGGGAGTAGCAGCGCAATCCCAGAACCACCACTTCAACCCTTAGCATTAAACCCACCCCCGAAATATCACAAAATTTGAAAAAGAAACGTATGTCCGTTAAATACAGCCTGGGCTCTTTATGACTATTTGATTGCTTATCTTTCAAGTGTTTTTTCTGATATTTCGGTGTTGAGGTTAATGCTAACTGTTGAAGGAGTGGTTCTGGAATTGCGCTACTAATTCCTATCGTTAGCAATAGATTATCAATAAAATATGCCGCTTGGTTTATGTATATATCTTCTGCGGTTCTGAGGATACATGTGTGGATGATGTGTCTTAAGTCACATTATCCCTTTTTCTCCCTAAGGGTTGCAGCAATAAAATCATACTTTACCTCAATGTTTAGAAATTAAATAGTAATAAAGATACCAGGCTGCATTTAACGGACATACATTTTTTGTTACAATTTTTTCGATATTTCGGGGGTGAGTTCAATGCTAAGGGTTGAAGGGGTGGGTGTGGGATTGCTCTACTAGTCGTGATCGTCAGGAATAAATTAGCAATAAAATATGCCGCTTGGTTTATGTATATATTTCTTACGGTTCCGGAGATACAGGGATGGATGATGTGGCTTAAGTCTTATGTATGTCACATTAGCCCCTTTTTCTCGCTAAGGGGTGGAGCAATAAAATCATGCTTTCCTTGGAAGATGAGAAATTAAATAGTAATAACGATCTCAGGCTGCATTCAACGGACATACATTTTTTGTTACAATTTTTCTGATATTTAGGGGTGAGTTTTTTGCTAAAGGTTGAAGGGGTGGGTCTGGGATTGCGCTACTAATGGCGATCGTCAGCAATAAATTAGCAATAAAATATACCGCTTGGTTTATGTATATATCTCTTACGGTTCTGGATACACAGGTGTTGGGGTTGTTTCTTAAGTCAGATTATCCCCTTTTTCTCGCTAAGGGGTGGAGCAATAAAATCACGCTCTCCCTGGAAGATGAGACATTAAATAGTAATAAAGATCCCAGGCTGCATTTAACGGACATAAAGTTTTTGTTACAATTTTCCTGATATTTCGGGGGTGAGTTTAATGCTAAGGGTTGAAGGGGTGGGTCTGAGATTGCGCCACTATTGGCGATCGTCAGCAATAAATTAGCAATAAAATATGCCGCTTGGTTTATGTATATATCTCTTACGGTTCCGGAGATACAGTGGTGGATGATGTGGCTTAAGTCTTATGTCACATTAGCCCCTTTTTCTCGCTAAGGGGTGGAGCAATAAAATCGTGGTTTGCGTAATAAATTAGCAACAAATTAGCAATAAAATATGAGCCTATAGAAAATGCTGACTTATGAAGTGAATGATGTGGCTTAATTGGCATCAAAATTTAAATGTTAGTGGGCGGACAATAGGACTGAACTCAAATTGTCAAAAAGGCTGCGTCTCGTGATAAGCTCTTTTCTACCATATGCATAAACTTGGCTAAGGTTCGTTGTATATGACCACGAATTTTGAGTTTGATTTTTGATTTTACTAGAACATACTTGGAATAACTATTTCAAAAATATCAATTATTAGTTTAAGAAATGATCAATCAAACAGATATAGCCTTTTAAAATTGCCATTTTACATCGGAGCTTATAGGGTTGAAAATTCAAAACTCACCAAAAAATCGTCATTAGTCAAATGGAAAGATGTGGAAAACGATGGAAACTTCTTTTTTCTCAGTACCTTTGAAGAAGGTAAGGTAGTACCTCACTACTTACCTCTGTTAATTACCACTTTGCGCTAGGTGGCTCATTTGCAGTACTGTGTCTCTTACTGCAATTATCGGCGGGTAATAATTTATTTTCTGCAATACCTTTGAAGTGTCTCCTATACGATTTTCGTTCGATCTCACTTGACATTTCGCGATAACTTATTTAAAATATAATACTTTCCCTATGGTGGCATATTCCGAGCCCACCACTGCCACAAGACATCTATATAATTAGATGTACAAACACAGTGTATTTTGTGGCCAATACAAATGACAAGTGACAGTGTGGCCCTCACTGCAGTGCCTCATACGGAAATTCTTGAAGTACGACTAAATTTCCATTGCTCCTCCTGGCAAATTTAAATTCATATTTTCGTGGGAGAGGTTCGTAAAGGATAGAAATATAAAAATGTAAGGTTTATTTTTATTTAAAACATGCTTTTAGGTAAAATAAAATTGGTGTATCTGTATTTCGTCTGAAATAGATAAAAAAAACTAATAGTAATAGTATTAAAATATATATTTCATTTTAAAAAAAATGGCGAAGTGTAATATCGTAAAAATTTCTCATATGGTCGAACCAAATATTCATGTCAATATTATTAAGGTGCCCTTCAGGGAGGTTTCAGAAGAAAATATTTCAAATAAACGTTGTAGCCATTAGTTAGGTCAGTTGAAATATAAAAGTTGGTAAGAAGTGGTACAGCCGTTTTGGAGAAAATTGAGAAAAACTGAAAATTCACTAGAGTAAATGGTCTACTTTAGGTAGAGGATTTAAATCTTTATCATTTGTGACTTGTTGAAAAACGGTTAATTTCAGACCAGGTAGATTAAATTTGATTAATAATTTGTTTGAATAATTGCAAGAAAGTCGCAAAATTTTGCAAATTTTGAAATATTTTCAATTTCGTGAAAAAAGCACGTAGAAGCTTGAAACTTTCAGTTTTTGTGTCTTTTAGTATCCTTAACTTACCATAATTTTTTTTTGTAAAAAATGTTAATTTATTTATAAAAAAAACACTTTTTATAAAAACGGTGTTAAATGTAAAATTCAATTTGAACCCTTTTTCGTCGGCCTAGAGGGTTCATCCGTGGCTCTATTTCTTCATCAAGAGTTAGATTTTCAATTTTGAAGTTGTAGTTTATTCAATTTTTACCATTTTCACCTTCAAAGTGGCGTCGGAAAATGTGTAAATGTTTTTACATCGAGTTTTTGCAATTATTTATGCAGAAAACATAATATATTTATCTGCAAAGTTAATTTTTGAAAAGCTGTCAATTTTCCACTTATTATAGAAAAAAGTCTCTGTAGCTCAACTGGACCCGAGATATTTTTTTTAAATATTCGCCTTCATATTTAAACATAAAACAACCTTCAAAGTTCTTTTAAAATTAAACAAATTTAAAATTGAATAGACAACAAAATATTTATGCAAAAAAATATCTCTAACCTTATATTCAAGAAAATTACTGTAAATGATTTTTTAAACTTAATTAGAAGAAAAAATAAAAGGAACTGTAGGTGCAAATCCCATCTATCCTTTGTGCTTTTAGGGTGCACCTGACAATAAGCAATAGAGTAATCAAATTAAACATTTACTATCGCTCGTCTGTAAAATCCACGTCGTAAGAAACCATTTTAAGACCTTTAAATGCCTTTAGTGCTTTAATCCGTAACAACTTCTTTAGCTAAATTGTCTAATGAGATTCGTTAACGATGTTTTCATTAGTTAAATCTGTTAAATAGATATATGACGCTTTACTAGTAATTTAAAATTGGAGAAATCGTTCCTCTTTTATTTAAACAAGTGATGTGGAGTGGTGAAATTTTCCATATTCACCATTAAGCTCCCGGAAACGATGTTACGAAAAATGCACTCATTTCATTGCATTCATTCATAGGCTCGAATAAAATATTCTGGTTGGGTATTAAACACTTTAGTAGAAATTCGACCAATTATTGGATACAAATTAGCCATTTTAATTAGTCATAAATAGGGAGCGGATTGTATGCAAAGTGCATGTATTTTATTCTTTGCATTTTCTTTAATTTAGTCACTATGTAGACTAATTAACTTCATTTAGGTTAATTACTGCTAAATTCTAATTGCATATACTGCATATTTTGGGCATTTTTATGCAAAATTGGCAGACAAGAATATTATATATTTATGTTTTTAAGCTTAGAAATGCTAATGATTTTTCCAGAATCAATTAATTTAGTTAACGAATTCAATTCACTATATCAGAAGGTTAAACGTGATTCTGTATACCAATAATAAAAATGAGGGTTATTACAATTAAAGAAAATTAACGAACCATTAAAAAGCCTCACAGTAAATTATTTTAGAATTTAATTTAGAATGTACTGGAAAGTTTAGAGTAGATGTTGAAAGAAGTTTTTCCAATTCCAAACATATATATTCTGATAGGAGACAAAATTGTCTTCTTCATACCTTTAAACATTTAGTAATAAAGTGTTTTAAAAATATGTTGTATTATGTAATACATATTTTACACCAAACAATAATAGATTTAATTCCGTTGACAATGTTTTAATTTAGTTAGCTTTAGTTAGTTACTTTAAATTTAATTTTGTAAAATCCTAGTAAGAATTTGCAATATTTTGCAATAAACAGTATTAGTATATTTATATTTTTTCGTTTCTTTTCATAAGTAAAAATGTCTACATATTTTCACAATTTTTATGCATACATGGCCCAAGTTCATAAGTATTTTCTAAAAATTCAGGCATGTATATATATTTCAGTTTTCTTCTGTTTATAATCCGCATTCTAGTCATAAACTGTAAATTTAATGACTTCATTAATTAAAAATGAGCTAAACCGGACAGTTTTAATTTTAAAAATACATTCAGAAGTTTTAGTTTCTCCTGTGTACAAAACATTAATGGTAAAAGGCGTACATTGGCGGTTCACGGCGATATAACATAAGCTATGGAATGTTTTTAGTTAATTTTTAGGGATAAGTTTCATGAATTGGAATCTTTAGCTAATTTTGAAAGGAATTGTAGTATTTTACGCACATTTAATAAATCTTCTAACCCTGCGTATTTTATTCATTATAATATTTATTTTTATTTTTTATATTTTTTATCTTTTAATTCATTATAATTAATAATTGTTATATTAAAAAGTTATTTCCCAGCAATTCTTCCATTTTTATTAGCTGAAAATTAAATATCTGTTTAAATCTTTTCGAAGGATTTCTAAAAGAGTAAATTAATGCCATTTATATTAATTGTTGCTAATTGACCCAATCACCTCAAATGATGTGTAAAATATACAATTATATACCACATTTATTAAAATGATTGCTACTGATTACCATACATGTAATCGAGCTACTTTTCGTGAACCTATTGTAACGTTTATTTCTAATTTATTTACACTATCCTAATTATACACTACACACTACTTAATTTACCTTAACTAATTCTTAACTAATTAATTTATATCACTCTTAAATGTAATTTAGTTCACTGGTCCGCCTTTCGCCTTATTTATTCACTCGCGGCTTCACGTCTCATCTCCTCTCTCCGACGGCAAGCCCGCTTATATACACCTCAATTGTATTCATTGTAAGTCATTCCTTTCTCAAATAGTGTTTACTTAGAAACGTCCAGAAAGGTCATAAATCATTATTTCCTTAATAAGAGGTTGCGGGAACTCTCGGGACGGTTTTTATTGCTCGCCGCTGCGCTTATTAAGCGTAGCTGCATTCCTTTGAGGTAAGCGGCCGTCCGATAAGAGTAAACACGTTTCGCGCTACTGTTTACATTTCGCGTTACACTATCAAAGTGGCTTAGGTGGAAATGCCTGTTTCAGCTAAGTGAAATTTTCAAAAGTGAAAAATTCAAGACTTGTGACTCATGAGTCACTGCTGCAGAGTCATGAGTACTTTTTTAAAGAAGGCATATTCGGTCTTTCTGTGCCGATACCACTACAAGCGAATCATTATCCAACTACCAATGTATGACACGTGTGCTGACACCTTTGCAATTGCGAATGGTTGTTAAAATCTGAATACGGGAACACCGCCCCCCACTTATCAACCTCTGAATTAACAACCATCGAATTGTCGACCGTTCTCCTCGCGAAATAATACTACTGTAACGCGAAATGTAAACAACCAGCGTAAGCGTACTCCTTATCGGACAAGGCGGCCCACCTCAAAGGAAGGCCGCTCCGCTAAATGGGTCGTAAATAAACATTTCCAGAATAATCGCGAATATTCATTTAAAGAAAGAATGATTTATTACTTTCGGGTCGTTTCTAGAACAAACAAATTAGGGAAAAGAAGAATCTAGCACTATCAAGAAGGTTCCGGAATACTACGGAGGGCTATAAAAGCGAACGCTGCAGACGAAGAGGCAGATTAGACGAGAAGCCGTAAGTGGAAACAGTGCGATAAACAAAGTGGAAATTGTATAAATAAATTAGTCGTTAAGGGTGTGATATAAATTAATTAGTTAGGAAATAGTCTAGATAAATTAAGTAGTGTTAAGACAGTGCGTAAATAAATTAGAATAAACGTTACAATATCTACTAAATACAGCGTCGATTGTCATTCCGTATTTGGTCGTACTTTGATTCTTATTAAAGAAATCTTTTAGAAAATGTATCAATAGCGCTTGTTGATTGGAAAAATTGATGTTGAAATCGCCACTCATTATCATTGGGATTTCATAAAAGTTTTCATCGAGCAGTGCGGTATAAATATACATAATGGTATCTTTGGTATAAATTAATAAATTTTGGTGTATCAACTTAAAGTTATAAATATAAAGAGCCTATTAGGAAGTTCTGGAAGTTTTCAATACAAACGTTGAACCGTTTTTAACTTTTTAATTCTTGAGGAAAATGCATCACAGACAGGCATTTTTTCAAAATTATGTTTCAAAAATTCAAACTCCTAAAATCAACTACATATACTTAACTCATTAAAAAAGTAGAAACGAGTCAAAATATACCCTTTTTGCTTTAGAATGTGATCTGTTTTATTGAATATCATTCTATTGCTTATTTGTGTTTTTTTAAATCATGGTTGCTCCATAAAAAATCTAGAATTTAAGTAAAAACATTAATTTTCTGGCCCAATGTTGTTGCTCAAAGACAAGGTCTCGGAAAAAAACAGTTAAACATTGTAAGGCATTCTATGAAGGCTATTTGTTTTTGTTGTGATAAGTCCCACTTTCTTATTGAAATGATAAAAATAAAAAATATTATTTTTTTGGAGTTCATATTGCAAAAACATTTCATCTTTATTACATTTGGTAATAACTATTCTACTAAATTTAATGGAGAAGGCCTCAGATTTTAGATTTCTTTATTATCCACAATTTTTAATTTAATCTTTTTCCGTTATACCTTATAGCTTACAGTTGAAAACTTATTCTGCCTGAACTTTGACCGGGAACTGTTACCAACTATGATTACCAGTAGATGCCCGTTACAATGCCCATTACTGATCTTTTCTTCTTCTATTATGAATTTTCCAAAATTTTCCCTAAAGTCTAAAACGTCTAAAATGCATTGTAAAATTTAGCAGAAATCAGATCTGTAAATGGTTTAGGAATGGCCAATTCGGCTTCTTACGTCACTTACTTTCACTTTCCTGAGATTAGGACTTTGCATTAAGCTTTCGATGTCGGAAACCTGTGCAGATGTGTTGTCAACAACACACGGTTGCGTAATAAACGTACACGTAAAAGGATCGATTAGTAGTGTCCTTCCGTTGCAGATATTGTTTGAGGACTCCATGAAAGCTCTTTGAAAGAGCAACTACTAAATAAAATAATATATGGTTAAAAAAAATGATATTAATTGTTAATGTAGTATCACTGAAGTTAATCAATTTTGGTATAAAGATGGGAGATTCGAATGTAACACTGTAACTCGTTTAATTAAAATTAATTCCAGGATATCTTCACATATTAAACTTATATAAATATCAGATCAATATAAAAATACGTACAGGGTGTTAACAAAAAGTGTCATAGATTTTAAGGAGGAAAGGGTGCGGTATGGCCCAAAATATACAGAAAAGTCTTAATGAACATGTGACCTAAAACTCTTAGTTTTTTGAGATACAAGACGTTGAAGTTTTTAGACAATTGCAATCTTTTTAATCTTTTTTATTAATATTTTCTAAAACTAATTTTGATATACAAGCGAGATTTTTGTTATTTTAAAACTTTGGTGCATTGATTAATACTATGGTATCGAAAATTAACTTGTTATGTGGGCGATTCCATGTCAACTGTCGTGAGGTTGGTGGGTCATAATTTTTTTTCACAACCAAAACTATTTCATCTTATTGTAGGTTCGATTACGAGTAGTAACCCAAATTTTCAGCCAAAAATGTTACTCCTAGCGTTCTTACGGCCAATTTTCTGTCTTCTCGCGTTTTCCATTTTTGATGCCCAATTTTCTCCAAAACGTTACCGGAAACGCATCGCACCGTGGAAATATTTGAGAGTATATGTAATCGATGTAAAATTTTCCAAGGAATCCATTCCCGCTCCCAGAATTTATCTAAGATTTTTCCATTTTCGAGAAATCCCAAAAAAAATTGTTTTCTTTAACTCGTTCTAACTCGCATGAATCAATTTTTGGATTTTTTTTGTAGGAGCGCAAAATTTTGGTTTTTTAGTGTACTTTCGGGGACTTTTAACTTTCCCATGTGTATTTTGGTTTTAAGTGCAAAAAAACGCGAAAAATGGCAAAAAAATGGACAAATCTGCCTAAAACGGTGAATTAAGCATGAGAAAGGAGTGGCAAAAGTTGGAAATATTCCTATGGACCTCAAGCTCAAGTCTCACCGATGAATTCGGATCATCCTCATTGAATACCAGACCATCTGGAGGTGCAATATTGTGAAATTCGTGAAAGAAGGCCAAAAAGTGCAAAAAGAAACCGATTTTTTTCAAACAATCATGAATGTTGAACATGAAGGCGCTGATGTAGGGTGCTGAATCTCTGAATCTCGTAGCATATTCGGTTCCTCTGAATGATAGGCTCGATAGTGAGACGAAATTCAATATGGCGGACCAAACTATGTAAAAAAATGGGTTTTTGAAAAATCTACCGATTCGCACCAAATTCAGTATATAGGAGTTTTTGGTATGTCTGATCACAAATATGACATCAGATTAACAAAATTCCAAGATGGCGCCCCACCAGTGCGCATGCGCTTTTGGGGAAAACCGTGTAGTTTCGACTCATTGAAGTGGAATTTGGTACTCGAAGGTTTTCGAGATCGCTGTTCACAAATATGACGCGATATTTATGAAATTCCAAGACATCTTGGAATCTTTATCAGGAATGTTTGGAACATACCGAAAATATTTCGTTAACATTCAATTTTTGCACGAATTTCACAATATTGGACCTCCAGATGGTCTGGTATTCAATGAGGATGATCCGAATTCATCGGTGGGACTTGAACTTGAGGTAGACACGAATATTTCCAACTTTTGCCACTCCTTTCTCATGCTTAATTCACCGTTTTAGGCTGATTTGTTCATTTTTGCCATTTTTCGCGTCTTTTGGCACTTAAAACCAAAATACACACGGGAAAGTTAAAAGTCCCCGAAAGTACACTAAAAAACAAAAATTTTGCGCTCCTGCAAAAAAAATCCTAAATTGATTCACGCGAGTTAGAACGAGTTAAAGAAAATAATTTTTTTTGGGATTTCTCGAAAATGGAAAAATCTTAGATAAATTCTGGGAGCGGGAATGGATTCCTTGGAAAATTTTACATCGAGTACATATACTCTCAAATATTTCCACGGTGCGATGCGTTTCCGGTAACGTTTTGGAGAAAATTTGGTGTCAAAAATGGAAAACGCGACAAGACAGAAAATTGGCCGTAAAAAACGCTAGGAGTAACATTTTTGGCTGAAAATTTGGGTTACTACTCGTAATCGAACCTACAATAGGATGAAATAGTTTTGGTTGTGAAAAAAATTATGACACGCCAACCTCACGACAGTTGACGTGGAATCACCACTTCGATAAGCGCAACAGATTTTTAAAAAATTAATATTGAAATATTAAACAATTGCTAACTTTGATGCACAGATTACAATTATGGTATGGAAAATAAACCGTTTTTTGGCCCATTTTTATCTGATTTAAAGTAAATGTGATTTTTGGAAGTTGTTGGGGATAAAAAGCACCTTAACTTTCTTATGTTTAACTGCATAGAGATTTGACTAAGAATTATGAAAATGATATTGAATAAATATGCTTTTGACATAATACTACTTGCATTCTTGTTCTATTTCGATAAGAGCAGCAAATTTCCAAAAAAATAATTTTCAAAATCGTAATGCATTATCGAAAATTTTCATGGTCATAGAAACGTAATATGTTCCAATAATATCTCCAAAATATCTCCATTTGCTAACACAAATTCATCAAGACGTTTCTCCCTATTTCAATTTCTTGCTTAAAGTTTGTGATTTCTTTTTAGGCATTTTCAACACTAATCTTTTGTAAAATTGGTGTTCTACTCGAAATGGAACAAGAGTTGAAAGTTTCGTGTCAAAAGTTTCAGTTTTTCATAATTTGGGTCAAAATCACTAAATAGTTTTGTACAGTTATGTGTATAGTTATATATAGAAAGCTTGGGGAATTTTTTATTTATAATAATCCCCAAAGTTTACATTTATGTTATAATACATTCATTTTAATTAGATAGCACAATTTTAATCAAGCTTCAATTGCAGCTCCAAAGTTATTAAATGACTTAAATGTCGTTTGTCTATTGAAATTCATTTTAGCAAATAATAATTGATTATTTGTTAACAAGTTTTACGCCCTGTTTCTCAACAACTAAGCAGTTTAATAACACTTTTCCATATATTTTGGACCATACCACTCTCCCCCTCTCCTTAAAGATACTTGTTTTTTAACTACCTGTATATTACTTCGTTACTTCCCTTGCCAGATATCGCACTTTTTTCCTTATTTGTTGTTACAATTGAAAGTGATAATTGTTCCTTTAATAGGAAGAAAAATGCATTTTCTTAGGTGACGTAGTAACATCTGGACTTTTCCAGAGTTCAAATAAAGTACTGGTTACGATCCTAGTTATACCGCATTATCGGAATGGCATATCGTTGTGCAATTAAATCCCATAAAAGTACTGAATATAGTTATCGAAATAGTCTTGTTTTTATTACGGGATGCGATTATTATGAAATTATGATTTGGGTCATGCATTCCTCAGAAGTCAGAAATCAATTTTACTCAATTAACAAAATCATATTTTGATGATTTTTATCAATTATCCTATTTTGATATAAATAAGGATATTTAGCAAAAATAAAGTAATTACTAGCTATACTGACGATACTAATTTGAATTATAATAACAGCAGTGTCCCTGATTAAATTTATATTTTTAATATAAACAACTTTTTGGTATTATAAATGTCGTTGTTATAATAATTGAAAGTGAAAATCAGTTGTTTTTTGACAAGAAGTGAGATGTTTTTTCCTAGGTGGCGTCGTTATATTTGAACTTTTCCAGAGTTTAAGTAAATAGTCCAGTCATTATAAGGGGTTCACCTAGGAAATTCGACATACTCAGTATATTAAAAAGTAAAAACTTCTATTTTGGTATCCTAAAACTTTTCTCAAAATTCACATATAATTGGATGGCCGCAAGTTTCAAAGTCGGGGGTCAAAAGTCACAAAAATCGATTTTTTCTATATTTTTTGCAAATATCTCGTTTTCTATGGGTTTTACGCTATTTATATTCACTACCGATATTGTAGAGAATCAAATTCTCTACAACTTTTGTATTTAACATTTCTTCATACCTCGAAGTGTTTTCGAGATAGAGGGCGGAGAGCGCTGGTCAGAGAATCATGTGAGGTCAACTAGCAGTCCCGATCAAAAACTCGTATATTAAGGTTATAAATTATTGCTAAATATTTAATTAGCATTTATTATTAACTTTTACATTAAATTCAATCTTTCTTTCTAATAATTCTAAAATTAATCAATCCAATAATATTTATAATCTCTTTCTGTAATTGAAAAATTATTATGGGACAAACTTTAATTACATTTTAATTATATTCTCATTTACACTAATTGCATTTGAAGTAAAAAATAATTAAGTAAATCTTGTTTAAAATCCGTAAACTCTTAAATTCTTTCATAACTTTAAAAATTTATAGTCAGAAGAAGAAGAAGAAGAGAATTGAAATTAGAACTTGTTCTTCTCGAAATTTTTATCCTTTTATATTAATTTTGACAATATTAAATTAATAAAATGACATTTTTACTAAAAACGTTCATTACAAATTTAATTCTTTTCTTTTTTATTTATTTAGAAAGTTATTAGTATAAATTAGATTACAATTAAAATATAATTTAATTATTTTCCTCAACAATTTTTTATTTACATGGCCAGGTAAGTGTTATTAAATAAATTGACACTTAACTAAAAATAGATAAGTAACCAAACAAAATGAATTTAATGAAAAAGTTAATAAAAAATAATATTCATATATTTAACAATAATTTATAACCTTAATATTACGAGTTTTTGATCGGGACTACCAGTAGTACCAGTTGACTTCACATGATTCTCTGACCAGCGCTCTCCGCCCTCTTCCTCGAAGACAGTTCAAAATATGAAGAAATGTTAAATACAAAAGTTGTAGAGAATTTGATTCTCTACAATATTGGTAATAAATATAAATAGCTTAAAACCCATAGAAAACGACATATTTGCAAAAAATGTAGAAAAAATCGATTTTTGTGACTTTTGACCCCCGACTTTAAAACTTGTGGCCATCCAATTATATATGAACATTGAGGAAAGTTTTAGGATGCCAAAATAGAAGTTTTTACGTGTTAATATACTGGGTATGTCGATTTTCCGAGATATTTACCTAATTTGGCCTAAGATGACTGGACTAAAAGTAGGTACTGGTTACGATCCTAGTTATAATGGCCTATCGGAATGGCATATCGTTATACAATTAAATCCCATAAAAGTACTTAATATTGTCACTGAAATAATCTTGTTTTATTACTGGAATCGATTATTACGAAATTATGTTTCGAGACTTGCATTCCTCAGAAAAATATTAGGTATAAATAAGGTTGTTTAACGGAAATAAAGTAATTACTAGGATCTTTATTACTGGCGATACTACTTTGATTTATCATAATAGCAGTGTTCCTAATTAAATTTCTATTTTTAATAACAACTTTTATTCTTTGGCCGTCTTTCCTTCCCCATTCTCGTGTAGTCATGCAGAAACAACAACATTAGCAACAAAATAATGGTGGTTATTTATTGTGCATTAAAAATATCACCGTACTGGTACCTATGTACATTTTGAGACAGTAATATTACGAAATGCAGATTTCTAGTTGTTATTTTGCTGCAGTTATCAACCGTAGGTGCAATAAAATATTTCGCAACTATTGCCGCGAACTTCATAAGCACTTTCTACAGATAATTAACGTTACTGTAAATTAAAATTGAACAATTAATTGGCTGCCAATTTAGCGTAGTCATTGCGACAAAAATATGTTTGTAATCGACATACCCGCACGAAACGCAATTGTTTCGTAAAATTTTTCCAATTTTCCAGTGTACGACTCGTCTGGTCGCTATCCGACTCAGTTCCTGTTCGGGAACGATTACTGGCTCGGTTCCAAGACCCACTGCGAGGAGTTGACTAACCCCCAGACCAACGTCGAGGTGCCACCCTTTGAAGTGCAATTTTACGTAGCGAAAGTTCGAGTTAACATCAACGAGAAACTCACCCCTGTGGTAAGTGGATTAATTTTCGAAATTTGAGATTAGATTTTTAGTCTGTGGGTCCTCATGTGGTACTAACTAAAGTTGAATTGGATGAATTGAACCGTCACGTAGAGTTTAAAAGTTTCAATTTCCTCCTGAGTTGAAAAATTGTTCAATTTTTGGAACTTTTTAATTTTTGGAATATTCTGTACACTTCTACTTTTTGCAATACATTTAGACCAGGTTCGTCAGAGTTCCATTCTCTTGTACATACCTTGAACTTCCACAGTATTCTAGAATGTTCTATAAAGTTAAAACTGTCATAAAAAATCACTGCTTGCCAAGTTCTATAAGTTTCCACAATACACACAATTTTTACGGGATTCTGTTCGTTTTTATTGATCTTATTGGACTGAAATATTACGATCAATCTGGCATTTGGACATTGTAGTTTTCACTATTTTCTTTCTCCCCCATAATTTGACTTTAAAGCTTCAACTTCTAACAGTATTTGGAATATTATTATCTACTTTAGTTACCTAGACTGTTATGAATTCAACATTAATATCGGTCATTTTCGAATGTACTTACACATCACACTTTTCCTATATCTACCCCAAGTGTCTTACCCCTAGTACTACCTTTCAGATTGTAGGTCGTATAGGTACCCTTGCGAAATATGGAATTTTAAAGCCTCCGACTTTTAACAGGGCGTTGAGTGTCTATTGTGTCTTTAATCCTTTTATTGCCGATATCCTACCCGAGCCGCCTAGCTTACCTGTCGAAACCTCGGAGAAAAGGGGGCGTATTAAGAAAATTTTAATACACAATTGAAATAAGTTGTATTTTATTCATACATACATGTATAGTCTGGCCACTTTTATTTGATATAATTTATTCATGGCAGTAAAACTTTAGGGCGGCTTAAATACTCGAGAAGTGCGACAAACTCGAGGAGATATGACGGTAACGGAACAATGCAGGAACGTATTATATGTACCTACCAACAATATTATTAACAACATCCAGGTTAATCATTTATTTTGATACAAGACTTTGATTGAATAGTATTGATGTATTGTATAGTTTGATTTGCGTGTACCTATTTTGCATTTACTCTATTTGTAGATACAATCCCAATACCTTTAAAATAATAGACCCCTATTAGTAAGTCCTTCCCTGTATTAGGTAGTCTTTCACCCGCCGACAGTCAATAGCGCCCATCGTTTGCACAGCACTTCTCGAGTACTAAGCCCTTCAAAAATTTTACTACCATGAATAAATTATATCAAATAAATGCGGCCGGACTATACATATACATTATATACATATATATGAACAGTCCAAATGTTAGTGTGATAAATGTTAATATACTGAAAAACTTTTTTTGCCCTTAACTCTCTTAATGCGCTCCGTTCGAGATTACCTGCCAAAAATACTGATTACGGTCCATTCCTAGACCGTGTGCCAGCCGTCAGAATTTTATGTTATTATTCTGGTCATAAATCTAAAAGTTGAGTACCTCGAAGATAACAGAAGGCCGTAAAATCCATAGATCGCAAGGGGACCTATACTTGTATAGGAAGGCTCGCGATGAATGAATTTTATGACCTTCTCCTCTTCTTCGAGGTACTTAATCTTTAGATTTATTACCAGGCTATTAGCACCATCATTTTGGCAGTTAGGACGCGACCCAACAATGGGCAGTACCTCATTTACCTTTTTCTCGAAGAGCTGCTCGAAATTCGGCGGCAAAATACCTACAATAAAATCATTAAGACACAATAGACCCTTAACTTCTTGCGATAAGCCGGTGCGTCATAAAATTCGTTTATCGCGAGCCTCCCTATAGCAATAGCCAATGTATACCCGTCCAATATTTATTTGCAATTTACGACTTTACCCTTAGCGACGGGGAGTGCAATTAACAGGTAGTAAACTACTGATTTGCGGTTTCGTCGGAATACCGCCGGAGATAAACACCTAAGAACTGAGAATGGTCCGTACTAATAAATTTAATGAGTAATGTTAATACCAAATATTCGATGAGATTAACAAAAATAAAGACGAGCGTTTTGGTCCAACCAACACGATTACGCGGTTTGCGATACTTTTGGACTGGATTCCTTCACCCCATTTTTTTGTTTCGTTTTTGCTCCAGTAGAGAGGAATCCTAAAAATAAAAATAGAAGTAACAGTCTTGATAATCGTCCCTAATCCAAAGGGACGAAACGTCGACACGAACAAAAGCGCAATAAATACCTCCAGCTGACGCCAAACTGTTGTTTGAATTTCTAAGAGGGGTTACACGGGATAAATCTATCTTGTACTTGTTCCAAGTTTGGGAAAAATTGTCTCAAGTGTTCCAAATTAGGAATATATCACTTAGTGAAATTATTTATATTGTAACGCGAAGTGTAAACATCGGCACGAAGCGCCTTTCTTATCGGACGAAAGCGGCCACTTCAAAGCGGTGGCCGCTCCGCTTAATTGGGCCATAAATACTCTTGGAGAATAATCGCGAATATTCAATTAAAGAAAGAACGATCTATTACCGGAAGGTTCTCGAGTAATAATGGTGAAATACATAAACACGGGCTTGCGGTCGGAGAGCAGATTAGACGAGAACCCGCCGTGAGTGAAAACAGTGGGATAAACGACAAGCGAAAGCGTATAAATAAATTAGCCGTTAAGTGTGATGTAATAGTCTAGATAAATTAAGTAGTGTTAAGACAGTATGCAAATAAATTAGAATAAAAACGTTACAGTATATAAAACTTTTGAATATGTCGGACCTGCAGCCTGAGGGCGAAGAAGGAAAACTGTTTTCTGTCGTGAAACGTTTAGCGTAGAATCTAATCATCTTCAGTCACTCGAATGTGACTGTAGGTTTTTCCTAAAAATCTGTGCATCTATTCAGTATATACACTTTTTGTTTTAGTGTAGTTATAAGAAAACCATTCAGGTGGTACAAAATATTTCGAAAAATATAATACATTTTGCATGTAATCCAATGTCTTTACTACTAATTAATCAAACCGTCCTTTTTCCCTTAGACGAGGCAATTAAACGTCGGAGAATGCTTACCCAAATCATGTGGTGTGAATGGAGTAAAAATGCTTTTAGCCCAGGAAAGCAATATGGGAGCGACGGTGAATATCGTCGGTGTAAGGGAGGTACCCGGAAACTATTCACTTTTCGCCGACGTGAAAGTTTACTACGTAGGGTAAGTCCAATACGTAACATATACCTACTACTTACTAAAAAATTTGGTATAAGTATACCAACGAAATTTTTATGGCCGATTTTAGAAATTAGATAGTAAGTTATATTTGTGTCTAGTTAACTGTCTTAAAAGTAGGCTTTCGAATTCCTTTTTAACAAAAGTGGGTAACCACCAAGATGGGTTGTGTAAGAGCAAAAATGCTTGACCAAAAATATGATTAACTTACACTTGAAAGCCGTCGATATTCCGATAAAAGAATGGGCAGTTTCGATTTAAATCCGATATGGCGTCCATCACATTCTCTTGAAAATGGATCCTGCATAACCTAATATTTCGCCAATTCCTTCCTCAAATGAGCTCCTAACCAATATTTTTTCATTTAATTTAGATTATAATTCTAATATCTCAAAATCCAAAGCCCAAATTTTGTATACCTAGTCAACTATCTACATTTCCAGAGGTTCCGGCTTAAGTATGGTCGCCATAGTGATCATCGCTTCCATAGTACATATTACCGTGAAGTCTTCCAAGAAATCTAAACAGGAAGACGTGGAATACGATAACAACAATACGTGTTCTAACGGGAATTTGGACAGCTTAAACGGGAGCACTCAGGTTCTCCGGGAAGACAAACAGACGAGAACGAAGCGCAATGGTAACTTATAGTGGCAGGGGCCGTCCATAAATCACGTGATGCTCCTAGGGGGGGGGTTACCTTTTTATCACGGTTTATCACGGAGGGGGGTGGGGGTGTGAAATCGTATCACGTGATATTCAAAAATTGCCGGTACTTTTTCCAATACTAACACCTTAAAGGAGAAATTTTGTTTATAATCCATGCTGAATTCTCAAATGGAAGTCGTTTAAATATTATTGCCTTTAAACTAAAGACTATTATTACGTTGTAAAATATAAATACCTTACCTATAAGTACCAAACATTGGAAAGTTTATACCTTCTTTATTTCGTTTATTATTTATAAATCCCAACCAATGTTAAATTTAGTACTATAATTAATTTTTCTCCCCTGTAAGATAGAACAAATTATATAAATTTCTTTTATCAAACAGAATAAAATTGGTATAATCTATTTTCAATTTGGGGGGGGGGTCAAAAATTATCACATGATTCTTAGGGGGGTATTACGGCATATCACGGTTTATCACGGTGGGGGGGGAGGGGGTTCAAAAAAGGCAAATTTAGCGTCACGTGATTTATGGACGGCCCCGAAAATGCCGTAGTGTAGGTATTAGATACGTGAAGGCAATTTTCAAAGTGAAAATTTAGTCACTCCCACGAACTTTGGGTTATCTTTAAACTTCATCCAGAAAGCTTCTACTTAGAAGATGACACTTTGAAGTTATTCTTCACTTATTCAGAGAACGTCCTGCACTGTTGGGCTCCAAACGATATTCTTTAAACATTTGGAGCTCCACTTTCACCATTTAGACTACAACCATTTCCTGAAATTTCAATAGCACTTTTTCTTAAGGTAGATTTGAAATTTCTGGACGTTTCGGACAACTTTGACAGGCTGCTAATTACTTTTATTCCAGTGACGTCGCTGAAGCTTTTATTATGCTTCTCCGGGATACATAATGCTAACAAGATCCTGTCCGTCGAGAAAGTCTCCTTGGAATCGATCAAGTGTATTCACGGCCTGAGGTTCTTCTCCATAGCCTGGATAATACTGGTCCATACGTATCTGGAAATATTCGCGGTGGCTCATAACAAGAATCTAAGGATTTTAACAGAGAGAGGTTTTATGTATCAAACCATATCGAACGCGACATTTTCCGTGGATACGTTTTTCTTTATCAGGTAAGAAAACGCTGAAAAATGAGTTGCTTATGTTATAAAGCGCTATATCTCACCAAACTACACTTTTCAACATTATTTTCCTTTATGTATTCAAACTTTAACTGATAAAGTATGGGTATATTAGTCGTTTCATTAAACGTGAAAATGTTTAAGAGGTTTCAATAGAAACGTTTCAGGCAACTGTATACCAAAAATACTTTGGTTTTATTTTGTTTTCATCTATTTTTATGTTGTTTTTTAATAATTGACAGCAAAAGTTGATGCTAAAATGTGGAAACACTGGCCCAATTTCGTTATTTCAGTATTAAATTAATAGTAGGTTGCATTCAATCTACAAGAATTGTATTGTACATGGTACTGTACAAAGTACATACTGTACTCATGACTATTTCGGATTTGTATGCACAGAAAATAACCAAAATATGTGCATATATATGCTAGTTGTTTGTGAAAATATGCACATTAAACATCTAGAATATGGTTGTAATATGCATAACATTTTCGTTGTCAAATTAAGAATTTAGAACATAATTAGCCAATGGTACAATAAAACAATAGAAAAAAAAATTTAAACATTTTTTTTAAATTACCCTTGCATTAATAGTAGTTAAAATAACTTATTTAATAGAAAAAAAAATTGATCTTGATGACATTGCCATGATTATGTTCAGAATACTGAACGAAACGTCGGCAATTTAATCAAGATTTATTTTTGTATTGGGGATTATCAAGAACGCTCCATAATTCATCTCAGCTCCCCGAGAACATTCTCCCCGACCTTGAATAGAGTCGTTTTTATGGATTTTTGCAGTTGTGCTACCCAAGTGTAGAATATAACAAAATGGTTGTGAATGTTGTTGTACGATGTACACAATTGCTTCTGGTATTGTACCTTTAATGCGAATATTTTATGGATATGCGGATTAAAGTTGTCCACAAAGGGTCAATATTTCTGTAATTAATGGCATGTTTCTAAAGTTTCTGAAATATTTCTTTTAAAACCTTTTACCTGAAAGTCTTTAGTCCTCACGTTCTAAATGAACCTTTCTGATAGGTTCCACCTGCTCCTTTAGTTTTTCTTTTGTATCAATATCCCAGCAGACTTTTTCAGAAATTTTGAACTATAGATTGCATGCGCTCTCCTTGCATTTCAGCGGCCTCCTGGTGACGTTAACCTACTTCCGGACCAACGCGCGAAAATCGAAACCGACGAAACCCGAAGCGCCGCTTGAGACCTTAGGGAAGAGCGCCCTGGAGTTCTCAATGATGCTGTCCTACAGGCTGCTGCGTCTGACCCCCGCCTACCTGTTCGTCCTCGGGGTAAACGAGGTGATCATGAGGTACCTCCACTCGAACTCTGTGTTCTCCCCGGCGATCATAGACCACATAAGCTGCGACAAGTACTGGTGGAGGAACGTCCTGTATATAAATAACTTCTATCCGCAGGAGCAATTTTGCATGTTGTGGTCGTGGTACATGGCTAATGACACGCAGTTTTACGTCGTGGCTGCGGTTCTGCTCCTGGTAGCCATCAGGTGAGTTAAGAAGAATAGTTAAAGTTAGAGAAACTAATAACTTGTTTAAAATTAAATCTAATTAGAGCCAGAAAGTTTAAGTTATTAAAGTTTCTACTTCCTCTTGTTAGGCATTAGTGTTGAGCTATTCTTTTACTTCACCTCGTCTCATATGTAACTCCATCTTTTTTTGAGTCTTGAATTCTTCTGGTATTTGGTGATTTACCTCTAGCCACCCTCACAATTATATTTTCGCCCATTCTAATGATACGTTCATTCCGCTCGTTTTTCCTCGTTTGCTTATTCCTTCTCTTCCCTTATACCTTTGTGATGCGAAATGTAAACATCAGTGTGAAGCGTGCTCCTTCTTATCAGTCGAAGTCGGCGCAGTTCAAAGGGTTCATAAAAACTCTCTTCTCGAATAATCGGATAATAATATTCTCGAAAACGTCTAACTAGAGAAATAATAATGCGGAAGCTTCTCGAAAAATATTATTAGAGGACATAAATTACGAGACGGTATACTGTCGCAGGCAGAGTAGACCAGGAGCCGCCGTGAGTGAAAAAGTGCGATAAGCCGACTAGTATACAAATAAATTAGCACGTTAAGTGTTTAATATAAATTATTTAGTTAAGGAATAGACTAAATAAATTAGGTAGTGTTAAGAACTGTAAAAATAAATTAGAATAAAAGTTACATCTTTAGATGTTCTACTTTACATATTTTTCTTAGATTTTCATTACTTTTCTGTCCCTCGACGTGTTTTCTGTTATTCTTATCTTCACTTATTTTTTGCTGCGTATTGTAATTTTGTGCATATACCTGAATTATTTTTAGCTGTGTTCTCTTGTTGACAGTTATTATAGGGTAGGCAACTCTGTTTGATATTGCTGTATAAGCAGATATTCTGTCTACTATAGTTTTATTCACAAAAAATTCTAGTCGCCCTTGTTCATGAAATGGGTACCTGAACACAATAGAGTGTAGTCATCGCCTTGTCTTTAAGTTTCACTTAGACTTAAGATCAAGTGAAACCACTTGATTTTTTGGAGTTCATGTTCAAGTTCTTCTACTTTAAGGTCATTGGCAGCAGATGTTGCATTATACGAGACAAACCACATCGTTATTCCATGGCAGCCTGATCCACTCTGGGGATTCTTAGCACCCTTTCTCCTTTCTACTTTCCCATTGCTGCCGTGATCATGGTTTCCGAAAGTGCTTGAGACTAAGGGCCTTTGTTTTACCGTTTTCATCATAAGGTTGAAGACTTGCACCCATATCTTCTCACGCTGGTCCGGTGTGGGCATGGGCGCCGCTAAGAAATAAGTCAGGGTGGGCATAATTTAAGTCAGGGGGGGGGGGGCATAATATTTTTTTAATAAAAAATTTGCATTAAATTAAAATGAAGATATTTCTCACCAGTCACCATTCTTTACTAATATGAGATAATTATTTAGGGGATGAATACTATGAACTCCCCTCACCTAAAGAACCTGGTGGGTCTTGCACAACGATGGTTGTGCAAGGAATGATCCCTTCTGAGCTTTTAACATCCATTGCTTTTAACATCCATTGCTTTTAGATCCGTAAAACCAAGAAAACGGTAAAATCCAGGGGGGGCAACCGCCCCCCCTTGCCCTTATGTAGCGGCGCCCATGGGTGTGGGACAAGAAGAGTGTTTGGACATGGATAAGTCCATATGATCAAACCGAGAATGAAATACATTATATCCTTACAGATAAAATCGATATTCTACACGATATTATAGCACTCAACACATTCGATACTGGAAGTGACCACCGACTAATTCGAGGAAAAATACACATCAATAAAAAACTGGAAAGACAACGAAAATATGGAAAACATACGAAAACAATTCGACAGGAACTAAGGAGCAACCACAGACCATTAATATAACTAGACCCGGTGTTCCCATTAGAAACTGATCTTTGTTTACATGCCAACATAGCCGATAGGCGCGGTGTAAAGGGGGAAGAAAATATGGCCGCCTTTGACGAATTTTGACAGCGTACAAAATAGGTACCCATAGGCGTATCAATAATAAGGGACAAAAAGGAAACAAAATTAAGAAAATAATTTATTTATTATTTAGATCAATGGGCAATGAAGCCCTTTACATGCTAGGTAACAAAGGTGCGAAATAGGTGACAAATGATAAAGAAGGGCATAGATTATCAAAATCATCATGACAGTAATAATGCATATAAGTATAGTCCAAGACCCATCTGTCAGAAATTTGCTTTAGATTGGCATAAGAGGTAACCGCAATGTTTTTACATGAATACCTCGGGAATAACGTCTAGAATAAGGATTGACTTATCCTCCAAAGCGCATCGGTCGGGAACATTGTTAAAAATTCAACAATTTAAAAAGAAATTAAAAAACGCGTTTTTCCCGAATTGCTTTGCTTCTAACTTTTTAATTATTGAATTTAGAAGAAAGTTGAAGAGAGGAAAAAGTTGCAGAATCTATTTTTACATAAAATGGCATAGGTTAGAAATTCAAAAATTTATTAGCGGTTTTGTCAAATAGTAATAAACAACAAAAAATCGGCCCAAAAAAGTGTTTTTTTAACTTATTATTTTAGGCACTTTAAAATGTAGTTAGGACTTCCATATCACAGGTACAAAATCCTCAAGTTATAATAAAAGAATCGAGTAAATTTCGTTTCGATTGGATTATTAGAGTTTGCACAATAATTTTGCAATCCAGAAAAATCGGAAAATATTGAAAATTTTCAAAATCGTTTAAATTTTTTTCCACTATTCGATTTTAATAAAACTAGCGGTCATATATAAGAGGGAACAAGCTTTCATGTACTTTTGTCAGAATAAAAAAATATTTATTAGAACGAATACAGTCATTGTTTAAAGTTGGTGTCGTTTTTTTTTTGCTTATAAACAAATAGATTATCTCGGCGAATTTTTTGTTAAATGAAATTCTGAAAACATAGCAGGAAAGTACTCGAAAAGACGCTTCTTTTTATTCATAATAAGTTGCTATTTTGCTCCTTAGCTTCTGAGATATAACTCCTCAAAGTTGTTTAGTGTTTAATAAAATGGTTAATAATGGTTAATAAAATTACTATTTTTCTCATATCTTAAGAAATAATTGCTTCTCACAGTAACCAGTATAATATTTTTGTTGAAATTTACATTGAAAAGATAGAAATTTAAATTCAAAAAATGTCTCGCTTCGAATTTTGACAAATTCATAAATTTGACATTTCTATTAAACACAGTTACAGGGTAGAAATTAATTACCTTATAGTACTTTTAGGTTCAAAAACTTGATGCATCGGCAATGAAACAGCATCTCTCTTTAAATATCTAGCATTGTCGGTTGACCTATTTTAGACACAAAATCATCTTTACTGAAATGTTTTGAGCAAATATAGGACGATTTTGTTATGTTATCATTTTCGCTAAGTCCCAAAACAGAAATCCAAATATTTCTTTTAATTGGATCTGCTGGAAACCTAAAATAATAACACTGATAGAACGCCACTGAGATGATACATAACCTCAAAAAATTTCATTAATAAATTTCTTTATTTACCTATGAAAAGACAATCCCTCCCTGCATCGCTATAAACGTTGCATATCTTGCACCTATTAACAATTGTTAAATGTTTCCTATTTTTATCAAAATTACTCCCGGTTAGTTTTGGTTTGGTTAGGTTAGCGTGTGACAGACTATGACGCGATGTTGCCACGTTGCCTCTCATAACGAAAGTCTATATTATTTTAGATTTACGTACAACTGACCAACCGCAGGCGAAGTAGGCTGGATGTATAAGCAAATCGTAAGCGAGAATTCTTCACTTGCATTCATGCAACAGCGCAAAAAAACGCTTAGAATGTGCTAAGATCTTGTCAATACATTATTTTGTAAACAAACGGGTCTAGTTATATTAATGGTCTGTGGGAGCAACTCTGCAAACTATAGAACTACTCTGGAACACAACCTCAATGAAATAAACATAGATTAAAGGATCGAGATAAATTCGTTAAGTGCGCAAAGAACGTGTAAAATTTACAATACAAGCAAAACAATCGCACAACAAAGAAAATAAAAAGACACTACCCAAGGAATACACAAAAACAATAAGACGGAAGATCCAGGAACAGAAACAACAGGAGGAAAAAATAAACGTCGTGATCGAAAATAATAGAAATGTGAAATATTTACGACCAAATCTACTACAAAAACAAACAACTCTTCTAACTGAAAATGGGGATGAAATCGCTAAGAGAACTGACACCCTAGAGAGAATACATGAATTTTACCAGGATCGATACAACAGAAAACAGGAGCCTGAAGACCCTGAAATATGAAGAAAATTCTGAAACGTCGGATCAGAAGACATACCGGAAATAACAAAAGTAGAAGTTAAGATCACCCAAAAAATGAAAAAGTATGGGCTCCAGGAAGGATGAAATCATAACTGATATGATCATAGACGGGGAGAGAAACTTATCCTCATCACCACCCTTCTATGAATGCCTTGTCCTATGAGTGCCTTGTCCAAAGTAAAATACACACCAATTGGAAAAATGCAAAAACCATACTGCCATACTGCTTTTTAGAAAAGGAGACAATCGTACAATAGAGAACTACACAGCAATAATTTTGCTTTCGCACCTGTATAAACTTCTTACAAAAATTATAACAACCCGCCAGCCCAAAAAGTTCGACCAATACCAACTCCATGAACAAGCTGGATTTAGAATAAAAGGCTATTCCACATCTGGCCACCTTCTCATGATGAAAATCCTTATTGAAGAAAACAATGAATACAATTTCCCTTTATATCTGAGCGCTTGAAGGACTTTGAAAAAACCTTCGTTTCAATATCGCAAACAGCAATAATAAACGCTTTACAAAATTGTCAAATTGATAGTAAGTTAGGTACTACATTCAAATTATCAAGAAAACCATGATCGAAACATGATCGTCCCTGTAGATCTGTGGTAGATGTGAGTGAGTTTGGTAGCCGCTAACTACGACCGGTAAAATATTGTGACGCTTATTCTTAATTTATTTACACTGTTCTTAATTATACACTACACACTACTTAATTTATTTACACTATTACTGAACTAATTAATTTATATAACACACTTAACTTTTAATTTATTTGTACCATTCGCTTGTCCGTTTTTCGCACTGTTTACTCTGTCGCGGCTTCACGTCTAATCTCCCTCTCCGACCGCAAGTCCGCTTATATACATATCTCAATTGTATTCGCGATGATTCTTGAAAGAACTCGATCCTTCTTTTCCCTAATAATGTTTATCTAGAAACGCCCAGAAGGTAATAAATCATTTTTTCCTTAATAAGATGTTGCCGAAAAGTTGGGGACGGTTTTTTATTGCCCACTTAACGGAGCTCTTTGAAGTGACTGCCGAGGTCCGATAAGAGTAAACACGTTCTACATTTCGCGTTACAATATTTATTGCTCCCTGTATTTCAGCCGCTAATAAAGTAGTCGGCATTCAAGACCTGTCTTGTGGGTCGATCGTCCGATCGAAAAATATCCATAGATCTGTAAACGTTGATGTAGCCCTTGTTCTTCGGGAACGGCTAACACGATAATTCTTTTGCGTAATAAATTACTTAAGTAACTTAAGACTTAATAAGCTGGAACAGCAATAGTTTTTCGAGAGCGCCTAGAGCAATAAATCTTTCTTTTTCATAATAAATTAACAAATATTAGCTGTGCAATATGGTTTAGATTAGAATCTTGACATGTGAAAATTACTTATAAACTTTTGTAACTTTATAGACATTTGTTAGTAATTGTTGCGCTTCTAACTCTATCTAACTGTTTCCTAACTTGATCCATTTGACTAATTTCACTTTTACCGAACGACATTTTAATTATATCAAATACAATTTGTAGATAATCACATTGATTATTGGTATTTTCTAACATTTTAAAACGGGATTGTTGCGTCCATAGATCATAGATAGGTACATCAACCTGTATTGGAATTTGTAAAAGTTAATAAATACCTATATTATTGTATAAGTTACTCTACTAAAGTATCCCTACAAAAACTAAAAGTCAACTCCGTCCAAAGTCAATTTAAGCCACGAAAACTTTATAACTTGGATTTATACGACAAAGAGCGCCTAAGAAATATCTTAAATCTGTCATGATTTCACTCTCTTGGTGTGAATTAGCAATTTCTTATCAATGAGGTGATTAAATTGGTGTTTGAAGGCAGCAGATTTTTATACTTAACGAATTTTTACTTACTTTTTTAGGGGCGAGAAGCAAATAAAATTCGCAGCTTTCTTCATCCTCGTCCTCCTCCTCGCCTCGTGGATAACCACCTTCCTCTTGGCGATAAAATGGGATTACGTGGCAAGGGTGGAGGAACCGTTCGCCCTGTTCGACCAGCTTTACGATAAACCGTGGCTGAGGATAGGGCCGTACCTCGTGGGGATGGTCGTCGGATATTTTTTATTCAAGATAAACTGCACCTTGACCATAACTCCGGTCCTCGTGGTTTTAGGCTGGACTGCATCTCTGGCGTGCTTGGGATGTCTGGTTTACGGTCTGGGGAGGAGTGGATTGGTCGTGCCGGCATCAGCGTTCTACGTAAGGGTTGCTCCAATCAACAGAAGGGAGTTGTAATGTTATGGGTCTTTGATTGATTGAATTAGCCCCAAACAACATAGGTTAATGCTAGGTTCGCATTGTTGTTGTACACTTTTTACCTCAAATTAAGTTTATGTTAATAATTTGAAGATTTCTGAAAAGTGCGCTAAAAAGACATTTGCAAATTTTTATACACCTCTGCTAACCTTTCATCCTCGTTTTAGTGGTTATCTATACAACCAAGAGAAGTTGTAACAGCTATATTATTAATATGAAGACTATCGTATTTTTGGAAAGGCCTAATCTTCTGGCTTATTTAAATTTTTAAATGGCGATCTTCAGTATACACCCACAAATCTCACTAAAATCAACACTTCAATCACATCGTCAACAAGCTCGCTTCAAAAACCCAAACTGCGACTTAGTTGGTCACCATAAGACTGACTATTCATATTAGGTTTATTCCAGTGAATGTAATGAAAACGTTCAAGCCACTGGAATTTTTGTTTTCCGCTTACGTTACTGATTTGCCTAGAAAATGGTGTCTTTTGCTGGAGAAAGCGACTTGTAATTTGAGCAATGGTTAACTCTCTTCAAACAAAAATTTAATAAGACCATGATACTCAATTTCAATGTAGATTAACATGAAGAATGTGAACGAACCGATGCATTGAAAATTATATCAAGTTAATTCGATTTTGGAATTTAATATGAAAGGAATCTCAAGAAGAATCTTATGCTGTTTCGTGTGCTCCGTCGAGTCTTGATTGATAGTACCTTTATACCAATTAGATTTTAATTCAAATCGGACTTCGTTACTGTATTTTGTTCTTTCATCTTGTTTTAGGCTGCTTTGGGTCATACAGCCTGGGGCCTCTCCCTGGCATGGATAACGATAGCATGCGCCTGTGGATATGGAGGACTGTTAAACTCCATGTTTACTTGTAAATTATTTTTACCCTTAAGCCGACTGACGTATTGCGCTTATTTAATACATCCGGTCCTGATGTGCCTTATCAGTTTCCATTTGGATGGGTCTTTACACCTCCACACAGCCATGGCAGTAAGTACTCAGGAATGGCTTATTTGTAAATTGTTCCATTTGGGTCTTTGATATACAAGTAAAGTAATAAATGCATATTTTGTTTCAGATTGTAATATACTTTGGTAATCTTATGCTGTCGTTTCTGATTGCCTTCGCGATTTCGATGACATTTGAAGCGCCAATAGTCAACATTCTTAAACTTGTATTTTAGTGGAATTTAACAGTTAATATTAGCTATAGTAAATTATGTAATTATATTAATTCAATAAAAATTACCTGTATCATTAAAACATTCAATGATTTCAGATGAAACACTACGATTTAATCTTTATTAAAAAAAAAACAGTTCATACAAAAAGACAAAATATTAGCGACTAAACAGATTAATATTTAGGAATTGTGATTGTTTTCATGGAATAATAATATAATAAACCCAATCCGTGAATAAAATATCCAGTTATCGACATCAGTATCCACACTAAGTACGCGTACACCTTTTACTTGTCTTCTTTGAACTTTCCTCCATAAAAAGGGACATGTTGCATTAGGTCCTTCCATTCGCACACGTAAATCGTACATAGAATCGTTGCTAAACTCCAGTACATGATGCTCGGCATCTTAGTACCGAGTATTTCCAGCTGCTTCGGTCCTGTATTTTTTATGAAACTTGGTGCTTCGAAGATCCTGGGCGCGAAACTTTCTGCTTGGACTTGTTCAACTTTCTGGGATGCACATGGCTTCTGTTTATGGACGATTTTCGCCTTTTGGGTGTGCTTACAACCTTTATTACCCTCGTCAGACATTATACATTAGATTAAGTGACAGGAAGTAACATTTGTCAATTATAACAAATAACGGGGAAGAGAAAAAATAAATCTATAGTAACTCATGTTAATACATAGTATCGTGTGTCCGTAAATGTCTGTACCCGAATTATGTTGGCACACGTGGGTGAAACTAAACTTTAGTTGGCAACAAACGCTCCATATCTCGTCTCTGCGCCTCTACAATTTTACCCTTCTATAATTCACATTTTGGGTAGGGTGTAAAATGAAATGCTTTAAGATTATTGTGAAAATTCCACTTTATACTTTTCAATATATCGAGCTTATTCTGAAACAAAGTAACCCATATTTCCAAATTTACATCCCGAAAAGTAAATTCTTTGTTTAAAAAATTGAATTTCTTACTTTAATTCTTAAATTAACTTTATCATTAATTTCACTTATGTTTAAAATACTACCCAACTAGTAAAAAATGAAAATAAGGTCCAATGAGTTCATCTTGGAAAAATACTTTGGTATTTGTAATAGCTATTAATTATTAGTGAATAATTACTTAATATGTTCTAGTATTATTATAATGATAGATATTTAAAAATGACACAAGTCGGAAATACCCTTTCACGTGAAAAAAATTTAAGTATCCTAAGAAGAGAAGATTCAATCCCAATCAGGTTTGAACTCCCTGATAAACTTCATACCAACCAATTGAAATACATTAGGCTAATATCTGAAAGTCTGATCAGATTGAAGGTCTATCAGAAGTTTTACATTGTCATTTTTTCAGACATTGCATGATTTATATCGCACTTTGATATATTCAGTTCTAATTTAAACTATACAGATGCTTATTGATTATTTTTAAGAAATCCATAGTAAATTTGTAAAGTGCAACTGGAATTTGTTGATAAGCAAACAAAACAATTTTTATTAATCAAACTTTATTGTATGAATTTACTCAACAGCTTTGAATCAAAATAAAGTAGTAATTCTAAAAAAAAAAGTAAAAGTGTACAAAACAGAGCAAGGCGGAAGAGATATAACCATGAATATTGTAAAAAGCAGTACTATTACATATTATCATTGCTTATAGTATTTAACATATCTTCAATTAAAAATGTATAAATATTACAAGTGTTTAATTCACACCCGGAGTAGTTGTTTCCATTTGTTTTTTTGAAATGTTTGTTTACTGTTTGACATAGCCTTGTTGGTTTATGGTTTACAATGGTTTAGGTAGCGTGGGTAAAGACAAACCTCCCTTATGTGGAACCTATTGAGCATCCAGCAGAGGAACCTCTCTAGACCTAAACCGTAACCACCATGTGGACATGAACCATATTTCCTCTGGTCTGTGTACCAAAAATATGGAGCAGGATCAATTCCTTCACGTTTATAGCTAATGAATAGAAAAAGGAATGTTGTAATCATTTTTAATAAAATAGTTGCAAGAGCTTATAAAATATTTCTGCTAGATTTATTAATGAAACGCATGAATCAGAGTGTTGTAATGAAACATTCCAACTCTAAATAACCTTAAATTCATTTCCTTACCCCTCGAGCAATTCTTCGATATCCCATATCCTCATCGATCCTCCGACGATCTCACCTACATTGGGCAACAGAACGTCTACACTTTCAGTCAATTTGGCATCCTCAGGACATTTGCTCATATAGAACGATTTGATGTTAGCAGGGAACCGGCATAACATTATCGGTTTGTTGATTTGATCGGTCATCTTTCTTTCCGGCATCTCTGGAATATCCTACAATACAATAACAGAGTGTAGGACAGGTATGGATGAAATTCCAATACTACCATAGGAAAAAAATTTGAAAAGTTGAAAGAAATCACAATTCCTCAAAAAGGCTAATAAACATTTCCTCAGAAGCTAACTTATTTGAAACATTTTACTTTAATTTACATTTTTGAAGAATTTTTCATAAGAATCAATATTGTTCTAGAACAAAAGGTTAAAATATCGAGTATTCCTCCTCTGAAATTTTTTATTTTGCTCGTACCTCTCCGAATTCGTAAAAGCTCCCATCCTCTTTCGTAATATTGTTCTCTTTCAAATATTTGATTGCATCGGCATAGTTCATACGAAGGAACGGCCTCTCTGGAACCTGGAAAGATGGGTTGAGTTCGCGTACTAAATGCCCATAAGGACCTTTCAAGACCCTGTCGGCCACATCGCATATTAAATCCTCTAGCCTATCGAGGAGATCATCAAATGTGATAAAGGGGCATTCAGCCTCAACATGAGTATATCTAAAAATATTTGAGGTTAGAATTTTCTGATTATTATTATGAATTACAGGAAGGAGTATTATGTGTTAAAAGCGCAAATGAAACTGAACCAACAGATCATTCCGATTTTTCCTTATTTATCTCTTGTCTAAATTAATGTATGTTATTTGATATGAAAAAAGACATACTCGGCCAAGTGTCTTCTTGTGCGGCTCTGTTCTGCTCTGAAACTTTCAGCTATACAATAAACGTCTCCCAACGATGGAATACAAGTTTCTAGATAAAGCTGGGAACTCTGTGTCAAATACGCTTCTTCTCTACAAAATAAGTAAACAACATTGAAAAATACAAAGAAAATTTTTAAACACTAAATAAGAGTAATTGGTGAAAGTAAGATAAGCTTCTTGTATTATAGATGTTTCAAAACACCTTAATCAAGTTAATTTAATTAATAGGGTTTGGAAAATTTCTAAAATGTCAACGGTCTAATAATGTTGTTTGAAGCTTTATCTAAAATGCATAGGCAAAAAGCAAGAAAGGCAAAAATGTAAAGTAAGTTTTATATCATAAATGCATCTAAGCATATAAACAAGCATATGTGAATATCCATATATTTCCACACATTATCTTATTATGGAAGCCCTTTTATAATAAGGAATGTTTGTTTTACTTAGTCTGATTGCACGCCTAGAAGCCCTGCTTTAATGCTTTCTTTTAATTTCAGGACAACCTGTTAAGTACTAGTTAAAAATACTTACCCAAAATAATCAAGTTTAAAAAGTGTCGCACCACCTTCTACCTGCGTCTGTACTATGGCAGGGGGAGTTACTTCGCAATAGCCTCTATCAAGATAGTGTTCCCTTTGAAGTAAATAAAAATTTAGAAATATTTCTGAGAAAGAACTATTAGTATGGAAAAGTGTCTCTTATTGTAAGAAACTTATTACCTAAACGCCTGTAAAAGAACAGATCTCATCCTCAGCACTTTCGAAGTGTTCTCTCCTCTTATCAGGATGTGCCTGTTTTCTGCCTGAACATCCGGGTGGGCCTCTTCGTTCAGCACCGAGTCGGCACCACCGGGCGGTGCTAAACCGATCAGTTCCCAGTAATCCACGACCAACTCGTGTCCACCTGGAGCCTAGCAACAAAATTAGTTATTATGAAATATTATTCCTTTAAAAATATTTACACTTTTCCCTGCAGGCAGTTCCTTGAGGACACCATAAAAGATTACAGACGACTCGGTCTGTAAGACGAGAGCGTTGTAAGTCAGGCACAGCTTGTCGTTCAGGACACATTGCAGGAATCCTGAACCATCCCTGATAGTAACGAACATTAGGTTCTTGCCTTGCCTTCGAATCCTATGGGCCCAGCCTGAGATTTTCACTCTCTTGTTCCGGTATTGTTGACCTGGAAAAGCGATAGGGACCTGAATATTGTTATTCTTTAACTTTAAAAAGTTTATAAAAACTTTAATAAAAGCAAAGAAAAAAGTAATACAATAGCCAGTAGAGCAACCTGAAAAGTAGTATACAATTCAATTCAGGATATTTATATCACTGATAGTGCCTGAGAGATAATCTTTAAACTAATTTAAAAGTGATCCTGATAGGCCAAAGCAACTACATTTCAGCACCAACTGGTCACCAATTACCTTGTCGAATACAAGGTATTCGACACATTGAATGAAGCTTACTGCTCTGACTGGAGTCAAAAGCTGTTGGGGAGCTCTGACTGTGCTCCCCAACAGCTTCGATGGAAGTACTAAACATGAGGAAGAAAAGCAAAATTGTTTTACATTTTTTACAACCATTTTTGGGTCCAATTTCAGAATTGGAGAATTGATTTTGTGACAAATTTTAGCTAGCAGAACCCCTTCCATACGCCTGAGACTATAGATGGAAAGCACCTTTAAAATTCTATTGTAACACATTGAACCACATTACTTGAGAAAATCTTAATATCCTTCGCCTCCGGCAGCGACTTATCTTCACTAATGATGATCTTCTTCGCTTCTTCCAAATTCTTTATCCTCTTTTCAGCATCCTCCTCTTCCTTCTGAGACTTATCAGCTTGTTTGTAGTTCTCCCTCAACCAAATTTTCTGTATTTTTTTCAGCTGGGATTTAGCGACGATCTCGTATTTTTTGGGGTCCTCTTTGTCGTCGACGAAGATGACTGGGAATGGTTCCTTACCATGTTTACGCATGGCCTGGATAATGGTCTTAAAAGGGTTCTGTTCTGTGCCATCACCAGTTTCATCACTCCCTCGAGAATCTGAGGTGTAGATTGCTAAAGTAAAGAAGCAAAACGATAAACATTGTAAGCTTATGTCTTGTTGCAGTTTAGTTTTGGTATTTGAATCACAAGGTCTAAAAAACCCGGCACTAAAATATACAGTAGGTCAAAAAAATATCCATTTAAACAGCTGGACAAAATCGGCTCTGTATTAGTATTAGATTTGTTTCAACCATTGCAGGACAAATATTTCTAGTTAATCAAATGATATTTGTAGTCTTATCTCATCAATAGACAAGGCAAAAGATGCTCGATTGGAAATAACCAATCTTGGTTATTTCCATAACTGGAATAACCACTGGTTATAACCATACTTGGACTGAGTGTTGACAAATTAATCACATCACTGTAACTTCTTGTGCCACTCTTAGCCCTATCCTGTAGATAAGCTAGTCCTAGTTCTATCCTTTTCTACATGATAGAGCTAAGACAGGACAGAAAAGGATACATCATAAAGGAGAAGCTATTCCTGTATGTTGAAATCATTGTTCTGCATTTGTTGACGTTTATATGCCCAATTTATTAGATCATAAGGTATATGCCATTCTGAAACAGCTCTCAAGAAATGTCAGGATAAACTAAATGTTTCATTGAACAGAAGTTGTCATCAAAAAGTGAAATCATCAATGTAACATGTTTATCCAGTTTTCAATTTTCAAAAAAGGAACAATTACAGACTAATTTGGGTACGAAACAGTTTCTGTGCATTTTATGCTACATCTTACAAATACATTTCTTCTTATAAGACGGGGGTTATGTTATTACAAAACAATATTGAATACCAAGCATACATTTCACATAGAATTCAAAGTTGCAATAACATATGGATATATAAATGAAAAAGTCTAAGGGTATGTGCAAAACAATTTTAATACATTGTAAAACAAATGTTTTCTGGAGGCCTTTAAGCACATCCTCAAAGATGATTAACACATATTTTTAAAATAAGTTCTCACCTGGCTTATTTTCCCCAGACATATTTGACTGTAAATTCTACAAATTCCTTTAAACTGAATACAACGCTAGTCCAATGTAGACTCCTTATTTACAAAATTTCTAATCTCCTTTTGGTTGGAAATATGCGATATACGATTATTTAACAATTTGGGATGATGCAATTTTCTATAAAACTGTAAAATGTGAAATTATGGAAAATTGACCGGCACCACGACCACGACCACGACGCATCACGAAACACGAAATTATGAGAAAGTCATGAAAGCAGAAAGGAGTATGGAGTATATTGACGTGGAACTAAAAATGAAAACAAGTGTGTTCATGAAATATAATTTCAAATTACTGCTTCAAATTCGGCTGGTTACTATCGATCCCTAACATTTTTCATCAGAAGTAGCATGTAATTCTACATTTCTATCATGCCCTTTGTCTTTTACATTCACTTCTTACAAGCATTCGACAATATTCTAACAATCGGGATTTCCACCATTTTCAAATTTGTTAGGGAATTTTGTTAACCGGAAAGATGCAATGATCACAGCGACCTCTACCTGTCATAAGTCTTTTCGTCGGACGAGTTTTGTACTTCGTTTACAAAATGAGGTAAATCTTGATTTTAATACTTATTTTCTAATATTATTGCTTTAAACGTACACAAACATTATGCTTTTCCTCTGTACGAGTGATCGTTTGTTATTTGGTCGTTTTTCGTCTGGTAATTCTCGCGATATTCGAGGCACAACATTGCACCACATGGCTAGAACCACACTTTAGGTCTTAATGAATCAATTTTCGTTTTCAGTTCACTTAAACTGCAGAAGAGGCTCGCAGCCTCTGTTATGAGATGTGGCAAAAAGAAGGTTTGGTTAGATCCCAATGAGATCAATGAAATTGCAAATACCAATTCGAGTAAGTCCCATACAGCCCCTATGTAGTGTCAACTTAACTTACTGTAACTTGTTCGCAGGACAAACCATTCGTAAGCTTATCAAGGATGGTCTTATCATTAAGAAACCTGTCGCCGTGCACTCCCGTGCCAGAGTCCGCAAGAACACCGAGGCCCGCAGGAAGGGTAGGCATTGCGGTTTCGGTAAGAGGAAAGGTACCGCGAACGCTCGTATGCCGCAAAAAGTGAGTGGTTATTCAATTCAATTAAAAGTTGAATACCTAATATCATTTATGTATCGCTTCAGGAACTGTGGATTCAGCGCATGCGTGTCCTTAGACGTCTCTTAAAGAAGTACAGGGAGGCTAAAAAGATTGATAGGCATCTCTATCACACTCTGTACATGAAGGCGAAGGGTAATGTCTTCAAGAACAAGAGAGTTCTTATGGAATATATCCATAAGAAGAAGGCTGAGAAGGCACGTTCGAAGATGTTAGCCGATCAGGCCAATGCCAGGAGGTTGAAGGTGAGACAGGCCCGTGAGCGTAGAGAAGAACGTCTCGCTACGAAAAAACAAGAGATCCTTCAAAACTATCAGCGTGAGGACGAGGCGGCAGCCGTCAAGAAATAAATTTGTTATTATTCATAATAATACTTATAATAAAAAGAGACATAAGGAGAAAACTATTTATTCAGTAACCTAACTGCACTATAAAATTGCAGAATTCTAGAAAACCATTAGGTCTTAAATGAAAAACAGCACTATCTAATTAATCATATCTATGCTTCTAAAAATATACATTCATTATTTACATGGCATCTATCTACATTTGGTGTATTGATTAATAAAATTGTATGGCATTAACTAACTCATCTCTGCCGGAGCCTTTTGCTCAGATGTCTGATAATATCCATTGTAGAATTGAAAAGTTTTTTTTTTAAACACAACTAATTGAGCGCACAGAGACATTCCCTTTAAATAAAATTGTGCATTTCATAGAAATGTGGCTTTCATAATTTCATTTTTCAATATTTTTATTCTGTGGTATAACTGCATAATTAAAATTTTTATATTCTTAGCATACTTTTTCAGAGTTGTATTGCTTTGTAAAGTGAATTGTTTTGAAGATGAAAGAAAAGTAAAACAAATTCATTTTCGTCTTAGTATGGAACCAGACAGCAGCTATACCGATTGATTTACTTCTTTATTAATCAGATTATAAATCAACAATTAAACAGGTTTCAAATTGTTAATATACTGTGTCATACTCTGCGAGGGATTTGTTCATTATGCTATTAATAGCGTAGTTCTAAATATCTATATGTATATATTTCATAATTGAGTAATGTTAATGTTATTGACTTCTGGTGTATTATTCTGACTAGAATTTTGTCTGGCTTGGTTACCTATCTACACTGCACATACCCGTTCCATAAAAACTATAGAAAGACAGTTCACAAAGTGTTATTTACAAATTGTAGTGTTTATCCAAACCAGGGGGTTGAAAACAACCATCCTATTGTAACCAACTGACTGGTTGGCTACCCATGAACAACAAGGAAACCACATGTTTAGAGTGGTAACTGGTTGATTAATGATTAGAGGTAAAGTGGTTAACAGAAGAATGGCCCGTGAGATGATTTTAAAGGGATAAAATGTACAAAGGACATATATCTTAGGATCTTATCGAGTTATAAGTTAATCAATAGTTCGTATAGGAACACATACCATTATTGGGTAAGACTAGTAAACCCATATTGCCAATTAAGACCTCTAAAGTACCTACAGTTTACAGCTCAGATAGGTACTAAACAGAATATAGAGTACAAATTTTCCACTGTTCACGATTGTCTAAATGTGACAAATAAAATGTAACATGTAACATAATTTATTTACACTTAACAAATTTATACATGAAGGCGAAATAAAGAACATGAAAATGGATCTGAAATGACAGGGGTTCCCAAAGAAATTCAAAATTTACATGGTAAATGCAGATTATTTACATACACTTGTTTAATATCATACTGATCAAAACCCTGTGGCAACTTTCTTTAGCTTTCGCACTTACAACCCTATGGTGGCTTTCAGCCTTCCACTCAAAGCAACCAACGATGAAATTTAATAAATAAAAAGTTTTGATGAGAGAAACATTGAAAAAACGTCATTAGATGATCATGGAGACAGGATCTTCAAGGCTCTCCCTGAAAGCTTTCAGCCACTGCGCTCCCACTGCTCCGTCGACCACTCTATGATCACTACTCAAAGTTACAGTTAGGAATTCTGACGACTTGAACCTGTAAAGGAAAAAAAAGAACATAATAAAAATTGGATGGGATGTTTGACTTTGAGAATTTTGTCTAGATAATAAACAACTGGTTCATCCCCTTACCCTTTTTCTGATTCTGGATCGATTACCAGTCTCTTGGCAGTAGCTCCTACAGCCAGAATACAGCTCTGTGGTGGATTTATGATCGCGCTAAAATGATTGACTCCTAACATGCCCAGGTTGCTGAGACCGATGGTGCCCCCTTGGAATTCCTGAGGTTGGAGCTTACCATCACGAGCCTTTGCTGCCAAAGCCTACATATAACAAAAACATATATTGTTTTCAAAAGAGACAAATATATTAAATCTGTATGAAAAATATGTTAAGTGAGTAACGTAAACAGGATTAACAGACTTTTGAACCACTCCCAATTGTTTAATTGATTTGACGGTTCTGGGATTTCATAATTTTTTGTTTTAAATTTTTTATCTTGCCTTCATAGTTTTGCTTATTTCTGTAACGCCCTTTCCATCTGCTTCAAAAATGATAGGTGTGATGAGTCCTTTATCTGTTGCTACAGCGACACTGACGTCTACATGCTTATATTGGCGAATTACGGAATCCATCCAGCTTGAATTTGCTTCAGGAACCTAGAAATGAAACAACTGGTAATAATATTTATATTGTTAAATGTATTTTAAACCATCAATTAATATAGTGCATGTGCACAGTGCACAGTGCGAGTTGCAACACTGCAATTAATCAATGCAAAGCAACGATATCGGGGAGGTACATGAAGTACAGGCCATACATAGTAAGATGTGTGAGAGCAAGAAGACAATACTGAGAGGAGCACATAGAAAGAATGATCCCGACCAAATAGCAAAATGGGCACGAACATAAGAACCCAACACATGCCGACCACCAAGCAGGTCGCCAAAGAGATGGTACGAGAGTTGGTTACAAGAGGCTTAATTTGCAGTTTTACACAGGGACAACTCTATTGCAAGGCGAAGAAGAAGGAGACTTGTTAACTTGTTATGGATATCTTACATCTTGCCTTTTCTTACCTTCTTGCTTGCAGTAGCAACAGCCTTGATGATAAAATCATTAACGCTTAGCTTCACTCCTTCCTTCTCGAGCTTCTTGTTGAACTTCGCCCTAATCGCCAGTACCTTATCGACATTAATCTCTATGGTCAAATAATAATGAGGCACCATCTGCTTCGACTGCATCAATCTCTTAGCTATGGTTGCCCTCATGCCGGAGACTGGCAGATCGACGTAGGGGGAGGCAGAGGGCGTCTGGACGGGTACAGGACGTGGAGCTGTAGCTGGAGCTGCACCTAACGCAGGAAGATCGCTTGTGGTTATTGAACCGTATAATCCAGTACCTTTACCTACAAAAGTCCAACGTCACAGTGGGTCAAGAATTGTATAGTTTAAGTTCTAACTTAAGCTGTAAGCTTAAGCTCAGTTTCTTTTTCAATTTTTTTTCAAAAACCCACCCTTTGGGAGGGGTGTTTCTAGCATGTGGGGGGTGTAACACCCCTTTTAGCGTGATGTGACTCTGATTTTGAATATCAGCAACCGAAAGAAACTGAATAGGCAAGGTCAAATGTCCGCGGAAGGTTTCATAAGGGAATTCCGCAGTACAGTCGAAAAACACCCCTATTTAAGGGCGTTTTTTTTTCAATTTCAGGGGTGTTCCAACCATTGCTGCAAGTTCCAAGCCCCATTTTTGTAATCAGCACCCCAAAATACATAAGGTACAAGTGGTCTCGTCAAGTCTAACGTTTCCCGACCTTTTACGGTTATTTTAAATGGACTATAATGTCATCTCAACAACTTTAAAGGTGTATTTCAAAATGTAATCATATTTCACATACACACACACACACACACACACACCACGTTCACATATTACATTTAATTCATAATTTTACCATTAACACTACGCCTATTCAGGTTGCTACATACCTTGTAACCTGATATTTCTCTGTTCCGCCAGCCTCTTTGCCATTGGGCTGGCATAGACACGGTCTCCAGCATGGGATTCCGGGACGGCGGAGGGGGCGACCGGGGGCGCAGCTGGAGGCGGTACTGGGGGCGATGCTGCGGCAGGAGGAGGAGCCGCGGCTTCTGGCGCAGGCGCAGCCTTTGTCGGAGCCCGAGCGTCGTCCTTGAAGTCCTTGAACGCCGCCACGTCAGACTCGTTCTCAACGATGATGCATACGAGTTTTCCTTCGGGAATTAATTTATTTCATTCATTTGTGGGTGGTAAACAATGTAAGTACAGTGTATTCTTATTTCCTTATGCTTTCAATTTTGACTACCTCTTTCAAGTGTCTAAGTATGATATGAATTACTTTGTATGTAAACCTTAACTTCAAAAATTACTTACTTAAATAATTACTTTTACAAAGGAGGGCAAAATATATGGTTACTCAGTGAAACAGAAACGAAGAGGAAAAAGAAATTTAAACTCAATGGTCGCTCTCGGCTCAGTTGTATTAAATAGAACTGATAACACAAGGGTACTTTTTAGCTAGAGTCTCACATATTTTAATGTTGTGTTTGACTCTGCTCTTTCCTTCAAGCAACACATATCTAATGTATGTAACACAGGGTCAAACTTTTCATATTCTGTATTTAAATATTAGTTTAATCTAAATTTAATGTTGTTTATATACTGTATGAAATGAATATTCTTCATCCTAATTCAATTGGACGGCAAAAAAAGATAAAGAGGCCGAAAATGCCACCTGCATCACTTGTGCTCTTTATGTTCTTATGACTGTAGTGACTTTGTAGACTATAGGTGCTTTCCAATTGTACACTTTGAGCACCCAATCGAGCCCATGCGCACGCAGTGCTTCAAACGCATGTTCCATTTGTCGTTTCGGAGATCTGTGCTTCAAGCACAATTGCGATTTCCCCTTACCCCTCAAACACAAGAAAAATGTTTGGGCTCATAGCTATCGCTTTAAACGCAACTATACATTGAGGTTATGTGGTTATGCAGTTACGGTTTGTTTGTTTATTTACGTTTTGTTGGTGTTTGGTTGTTTGCAAAGGTGGTCTGTGAAGGTGGTTTGTTAACAATGGTTGATTAATATATAATATAATGATCATCATATCATCAGAAGATGAAGAGGTGGTCCAGTCATCCATACTATGTGATGCAAAATCTTAAAATTGTACATTACAATAACTTGTTAGTTATTATCGATATTAGGTACTTTAAATAAAGTAATACAGTATAATACTTACAAATAAGTGCTTCCATACTATTCATATATTTATTATACGTATAATGAAAAGGGGTGTGGGAAAAAAGGGAATCTGTATTCAACTTTGATTCACAGATTTTAAACCAATTCAAATGTACAATGTCAGTTATGGGTCTGGTCAAGAAACAAAAATTTTTGTTCCAATTGACATATGTGTGCGAAACTCATGAGCGTCGAGCCCATGTGCTTCTAGCACATTTGTGCTTAACAATTGGAAAGCACCTTATATAAGGTGTTATATTATATTTTATTATTATTTTCTGAGGTCTGAGACTTTATATCAGCTATATTTATCAGCTTATTTTCAATATGTTTGATTTATTGTGATAATCTTACCACATTTATAAAAACGTGTTGGATTAAATCTATTGATTTAAATTTATTACACACCTCTTAAACAAGTTACACTAATGGAAGTCTCTTTTAAACATACACACTCTTGGAATCTGTATAACCAATAAAGACCTACAAAGATCTCTTATTTTGTACTATTTAGAAATTAAATCTCATAAATAACTTCTTTTGGGCGTCTTTTTCTCTTTCTCTTTCGAATTGTTCTGATTAATTCTATGTAAATTAATCAAACGAAAAACCCAACCAGACGTCAAAGTGGGACAACTTCATTCATTCTTGTTGTGGCATTTTTTGTTAAACGATCCTGCTGATTTGCGCAAGCTTTTCTAAATCATGCCACGAAGGTCTGCCAGTTTTCAAGCTTTTCCGCTAAAACTCTTGAGATTTGTTAGCTCTGAAAAATCCTAAATTTCGCTTAGAAATGTAAAATGTACTTTCAGTTAAAATTATAATGATTTCTTCATCCTGAGAATATCCAAGTTCCCCAAGAAGCATATTAGAAGAAAAACAACAAGAAGGACTATTAGAACCATTCAAATCATCTTTGTTTAAAAAAATCTATTGTTATTGTGCTTTCCAAAATCCTCTTGTTAATTTAGGCAAGTTTTCTTAGCATTTAAGTTTCTTTTTTCTTTAGTTTCTCAGTATTAAAGCTTTTCACTGTAACTCTTGACATTTTCCTAAAGCTTCTGTTGAATTTTTTGTCCGAGTCCTAAAAATACTCTTAGTTCAGTTTCATTCCTTAATTTATCTTTACTAGAGCTTATTTCAAACTACCTCTCGTCCTGGTACTTCTCATGGATAAGTGCATTGATATGGTAAATGAGACTGCTTGGTATTTACACTGATTTGATGAAGTGATACTTGCTCAACTAGCCTTCAGAAAAGCAACAACTGTTGAACAGGAACACACTCTTCAACCGACATCAAAGATTAGAAATCTGAAAATCAAGAAGTTACCAGGAACAGTCTCGCTACGTCTTAATTGATCACATTATAATATCGCACCCAAGCGAAGTGCTCAGTGCAAATTTTCGATGTGAAAAATGCAACATTGGATTGCATTCTAAGGACAGTTTGATAATATTTATCTCCTAAACTAAAATCCAAATGTTTTTAAAGCTTTTCCTCAACTATTTGCATCATAATGAACTCCCAACATCAATATCAGCTCAATTAATAAGCCCAATTTAATAATTTAATTTAGTCTAAGTTTAATTAATTGTTATATGGTAACTTGCCATATCTACAATAGTATTAAACGAGATGATAGCAGCCAACACGTTTTTGAATCTCCAAATAATTCTGGAAATTTATGGTAATCAAGAGAGTATGTTTTAGACCGATAAAGCGAGGATATTTTGGTACCCATTCAATTTACTAGTCTTTGTCTTACCTTTGTTAGGCAAGTGTTGCTGAAATCTACCCAACCTCTTCAAATGTTATGGGTATTAAACCAGATCTTTCCCAAATACCTAACTACTTTTTGCATCGTCTATTACAGGGTAATTAACTAATCTCATGTCAATTATTTTCCATTTAATAGCCAATTCGTTTCGAATTTAGGGAGTAATTCAAATAGAAAAGTAGCAAATTCGAATAGGTTATACACATTTTTATTTTGTTAAATCAATTATTTCGGATTACGTAACTGTTTTGTTTACTTACCAATCGGAACGTCTTTTGAGCCGGCGGGAACAAGAATCTTGGCCAGATAACCTTCTTCTGGGGTCTCGAAGCCCATGGTGGCTTTATCGGTCTCAATTTCGGCTAGTAAGTCGCCCTCGTTCAGTTTGTCGCCTTCCTAAGGATAGTACGACAATGAGTGTTAACTTTGTCCCATTTAGAACATTTAATTGCTAGAGATAAGAAACTATCAGTATAAAAATGGAGAAGTTCCGCTTTATTTGTAATCATCTCACTTGTACCCATACCTTTTTCTCCCAAGAAATAATAGTCCCGAGCTCCATCGTGGGGGAAAGTGCGGGTAAACTAACTTTCGTGTGGGACGGAAAATCTGAATAGTGCCTTGCGAGGTTCTGTTGCGTGTTTCTCCATTTCTTAAGCAGTTGTGTGTGGCTGTTCAATATGAGCGACGATCTGAAATGAAAAGATATAACTTTTTCACTCTTACGACTGGAAATTCATCTACTTTCACCTGTGTTTGATGTTGTATTTCAAATTCCTCCAAATGATCTTGTATGAAAACAGAGGAAAGAACATGACTGAAAAGGGCTTGAAGAGCCAAGTATGATTCTTACAAGTGCTATTTAAGAATGTTTAACTGTCTGGTTCACAGATTAAAAAGTCTTGAGGTCATCGTCAAGTAAGTAAACAAAATGAGATGGATTAATTAGACTGATAAAAATACAATCGTAACAAGAGGGAATTCATAATCAAATACATAAACTGTTATACATGTCACTTATTTAAAAAAAAATATATGTAACTTTAAAACTATGTTCCTATTGACATTACAACAATGTATAGTCCAGTTTGAATTTAATCATTAAATGTTTGATTAATAACGATTGATTAGTTGACCTTATCACTTGTTTCAAACTCGAAAGTGAGTTAATAAATTTGATGAAATTAGACGAATTATTATAAGCATTTAAAACTTTTTAGCCTCCTGAAAAACATGAATAGGTACAATTTAAAAAAAAAAGTACAGTATACACTTTTCTTTATAATCAACCTGATACATACAAAAAATTGTTGTAGCACAGTTAATCAATATAATCAAAAATTTCTATCTCACAACACCAAAGTTGAATCACCTGTTCTGCTGGAATGATACACATTTTGACTGAATACACCCTTTACATATTCAAAAATCATCACAATGTAATAGAGATAATAGCCACATTATTGTAACAAAATTGCCCTTATTTTTCACCTATTCTTATCTAGCATTCGACAACAGATGAGAGGTGGGTGATTCCGAGAAGGACTAGGCATTGAGAGGATTCCCGAAGCTTCCGAAATAGTAGCAAACACTAGAATCCTCCAGAACTTCTTGGAATCAGTGCAACAGGTGAACATGGCAAAACAGGTCAGTCACATACAATGGTACAATAAAGAAAATGAACAAATATGATTAAGGAGTAAGAGATATGAATAAAGAGCCTAAAATAATTCTTGGTGTAAAGGTGTAATGTACATTATTTAAGTAGTGTAATAAACAAATTAACGACAGTATGTACTACTATGAATAGTTGCCCCATGTAAAACGTTACAATTATTGATGGCTGCAGTTATTTCATTACAGTGCAATGGTTTGCAGAAGGTATCGAATATTTTCAGATGCAAACAGTAGTGTTTATACAGTCTGATCTAATGTATAACGAGTCATAAAAGTCCTACTCCGAATTAAAGCGGTCTTAGTGGATAATGAGAGAGAATAAACCCCCAAATTGAACTACCATTGTTATTTCAGATATTGTAATCTCACTAGACTTGGCTCGTCGCCTTTGGTGATCAATGGTTAATCAATCTCAGAATTTTTCATTGAATATTTTAGAATATAGAGGCAATTTCCTTTATAACCTTATAAAGCAGGCAAAAGTGAGGTTACGTACTGTCACTTTAAAACATGCAGGTTCTCGCATTGTTATGTAATTAATAAATATTTAATGGGTAATAAAGAAAGTGTAGCACCTGTGGTAGTTCCTCCGTTTCGCGCACTCGACCGATATGTTCCTCAGCGCCTCTGCCCTGAGGGTCTTCCTCAGCACTTCCCTCGCCACATCTTGCCTCAGAATAACGGTCCGGAACATGTCTAGATTATCGAATGATTGTATCGGTCGATGTAATTGTGATTCCGCTAGGCTTGTGCGTGTGAAACGACAGGAATATCGAGGGGACGACTTCACCGATCCACTCTCCTCTCTCTAGGTCATTTAAAAGACTTTCGGGGGCTAATCAGTGACGTCGATGTCAGATCACGATGTTGACAACTGTCAAATTGATAAGAGAACACGTGAAACCGTCGATCCCGGATTGGCGCTTTTCGGAACGCGAAATATAAAATGTAGTTTTTTCCTATTTTGTGCTCGCTAGGCATGCAAATTGCAATCTGTGACATGTGACTGTGATGTGGTTAAAAAGTCAAATATTACGTTCCATGAAAGAGTTCCTATTTCAAAAGGTTCAAAAGCATTCACAAGTTTCTGTTAGCTTAGCTCTAGAAATTAGAAATTTTGGAATTGTGGAAACAATGGAGGAGCTTAGCATTAGCATTAACGCAAATGTACAACTGCCCCTTGAAAAAGAAGTAACTTCAAATAAAGAGGAAGAGGTCCAGGCCGAGAATGCTCTTCAAAAAGACCAGGATGAATCTCCGCTGGCTCCAGAGATTAACAATTCGATTGCCATGGCTATTTTCAGTGATGAGAGCAAGAAGCAGATATTAAAAGAGGTATATAACATACAAGTCACGTTTATTAAACTTTAGTTTTAACATAGTCTATAGGAGTTCATTAGACATAATCATTATGCAGATCGGCCATGTAATGCATATTTTCGTACGTGAATTGACAATACTTTCATTTTATGCTCTCTAAGATTGTGCAAACAAAACGCAAAATAGATACATATCCCAACTTTGTAGAGATAAATTTGTTTTCCCCTTTTATTACTCTTTATGATTCTATATTTGTATATTCCACTGATGACTATTAGCATATATGAGGAAGTAAATCAATTGGATGCCTTCATGCTGTCTCCCAAATTTTTCTCTCTTTTAGCAATCAGAGGTCATCACCTTAGCTATATTGAAACAACGAGAAGTAGAGTCGACCAACCAAGTCACCCAAAAGCAAAAGCTCATTGAAGACTTGAAGAACGAAAACGAAGCTGTGAAAAAGAAATTGGCCATTTTTGTTGAAAAGAGGAAGATGTTTAAAGAACAAGTCGAGGCCGATGAAAATATAGTGAAACACTTCATGGATTACATTCATCGGTTACAGAGAGACAGTAAAGGTTTTGTCGAAAAGCAGAGTCGATTCGGTAAGAAATTTAAGGAGTTAAACGACAAAGTTGGAAAGCTGCAGGAAATCACTGCCACTATTGCTGCATACAAAAAGAGATATGAAGATATCGAGAAAAAGAAAACTGTAGTGAAAAGAGTTAAAGATGGTAGTTCACCTATTCAGGAAGAGATAATTAAAATGCAGACCGAGATTGCTAAAATGAAAAATATATGTGATGATGAAGCTGTAAACATTCAGAAACTAACTGACGAGAAAATCGAACTTTTCAAAACTTTATTGTCGAAGAACGAACAGTTAACAGATATAAAAAACAAAATAAGCAATGAAGAGAGAAAACTTGATATTATGAAAACCCTTCATCTTGCCGCAGAACAAAAGAACGCAAAGTAAGTACCTATAAAATTAATAGACAATGAACTATGAATGAAAATTTAATTTCTAGATTAAAAGAAATTGAACTTAACATCTCAAAGTATGACGAGGAAATCGTCCTGTTGGGCAAACAAAATGAAGGAAACTCCATTGTTCTGAACGACAAGCAGATCACAGTTCAGAACCTGAAAGAATCTATGGACCTTATAAAAAGTAAAGTAGAAATTGCCCAAAGTGCCATGAAGAATGCCACCCAGAAAACATCTGAGGACATTAAAGTTTCAGAGGACCGTTATGGAGCTCTGGAAAAAGATTTGATGAAATTGAATGAAGAAACGAAAGAGAAAAATAAGGTAAACTAGTAGGGACTATCATATCTATTATGTTACTTTGTTTCATTCACTAAAACTACAATATTGTCTGTCTTCTAGATTTTGCAAAAGTCAAACATAGATCTTTTACGGCTTATGGAGGAGAAAAACTCCCTACAAACCCAGCAATTGAATAAGCAAAAAAATAAAGAGATAAGAAGAATCCGCAAACTTCATTTAGAATCCCGCAAGGAGTACCTCCGGGTGATTTTGGAATCTCGACAGAAGTTAAACAAACAACACGAAGAGCTCATACTACACAGTGCCACCTCCTTGTTAAAAATGAATAGGGAAAAGGAGTACCTAAATGCCAACATTCACTACACGAACGATTTGCAGAGCACACTGAATTATCAAACTGACAAATTGAAAGCTAGGCTCGTGAAATTAGAAAAAGATAAAGAGATGGGTGATAAAAGTATAGCCGAGAAGCATAAGAAGATCGAGAGACTGAAAAAACTTATGCAAAGGGGTAAGTAAAGGACATTTTAAAAAACCTACAAATGAACCTAAAAAACTACAAGTGAATATAACTACAAATTCTCTGAATGTTGTAAATGCATATAATAGATCTGTACAAGTAAATGTAAATGGTAGCCAATATTCATCAACAAATTGATTGAAGGCATTAGATAGCTTAGCCAGATCAAATTTTTGGGTTGTATAATTAATAAAAATCTCAAGTAGGGAATGAATACTAATAACATCCCTGGTAAACCATAATTACATAGGGTTGTATAGTTTGTATAAGAACCCCTTGCGAAATCTTAAAACAATTCAGAAGTATATCAAAAACTACCTTCAGATAAAAAAACATGCTTTGTATGGTCCACATATTTTCTATAGTTGATTACTGTATTTCCTAACGATTTGAAACCCGCTCAATTGTGACTTTATAACTCAATTAATAGATGCATGAAATTTACAGATTAATTGCTGTTTGCTTTACTTTAATCAATAAAAAATGAATTTGAATTAGTCCTACTTTGTTTTATTCATAATTAACTCATTAAAAATTATATTTATTTCGCCTGAACATTTTGAATGACAAAACAGAATAATATTGAAAGATGGCACATTACAAAAGTATACTATATACCTACACATTTTTAAAATCAATCTTAATTTTTATTTAAAGGTGAATACGTCCGACCCGGTATATTAAAAAAGACTCCAACCTCAACCGCAACAAGAATACGTTTCGAAAGAAGACTTTCTGACTCAAGTACAACAGATTCGTCTCAAACATCTGAACTACAGACCCCAGCAGAGGTGAATTACTAAAGCTATGTTATTCATCAATATAGACGATTTAAATTATTTTCCAGAAACTCTTTGATCAGCTGAAGAAGAATGAGAATAAATGAACCAAAATACTAGCGGTTAATAATAAGAATCTTTGGTTATTGTACTACAAAGCGGCACTTCAGGAAATTGCACGCTCGAATTATATTACCAATATTGTGGGAGAGTATTAACGGATGAAAGTAATAATAAACTAATATTTAAGAGACCGACAAAATTTTATTTCAAAAACAGTATAAATTTCAAATTGAACTTATGTACCAGATAAAGTTAATATAACAGAAATTTCTTTGACTTGCTAAAGTCTAGTGACTTTATGACTTGCGAACACTTGGCGACATCTGTATTAGCATTTGCCCAAATGTTTTGAGAAAGCTTTGGGTAGTTTTCCATGATGTAGTCATGAATTACATTCCTTCTGGAAAACGAAGCTATCTGGTCTTGATTTTTATTTTATATCTTTAAACATCGTCTCAAGTAATAATTAAATCAACAGTAGAGTAATTCAATGTCACTATATAGGGCTATTAGCCCTCAAAAGAGTTAAATACTTCTCTTGGTTACTTCAATATTGAAAATCAGTTGGATATTGTAACGAAATAGCCTGCCATACAGATAAGCGCCTGTCGGAATGAGTTCAAAAAATTCCTAACGAGATAGATTCGGGGAACTGGTGTAATTTTCGGAAAGCCGTAGAGTATTCGAGCACTATCAGGAAGGCTCCCGAATAAAGGACTGGAACGTCTCGAACTTTCTGGAATTCCGATGCGGCTAAATAAATAGCAAACGGAATAAAGGGGATAGTAGCCGGTAGTCATAAATAGTCGCTGGTAGACTGGTCGATGGATGTCGGCCAGGCGGCCGTAAGATAAATAAACAGTCGTTTATATAAATTAGATTAAGTGTGTAATATAAATTAATTACGTAGTAATAGTAAAGTCAGATAAGATAAATTAGATTAAGTGTTAGTAGATAAGTGTAGTGTAAGCGTACAAATAAATTAGTGTTAAGTGGTGAAAACAAATTAAGTAAGACAACTCGTGTCGTGTAGTGATTCTCGCGTAAGTAAAAACGTTACAATATGTACTTTCCCTGATGGAATGTGAAGTTTGAGCAACTTTTGCTACAAATACATTTTGTTACCTTTCCCTGTTCTCTTCAAAACATGGAATTTATTTGTTATTTAATTTCAATTTTATATTAATCGATTCTACAGAGGATTCGTAGTTTAGCTGTACGTTACACAAAGTGTGGAATTTGTGAATGAGTTTATTAATCCTGATTTGTCTGTTTTAAATGTTTAAATGATTATGCTTAAGTGTGCTGGTAAATTATTATTACACATATAAAGGTTATTACGTAAAGAGCGGATAGTTAGGCAAATGCCTTTTTTGCCTTTTTAGTGTGTTTTTTAAATTTATGCGTTTTTTTAAAATCGTGTACCTTTTCTGCAATATTTCGTAGTTTGAAATCTCTTAATCATTAACTATTTTAATCCGTTCAACAAACGGTTTCATAATATGCTCCTTAAGAGCATCCGGCTGATCCTGTAACTATCACCGAAAATTACTTACCGTTTTGATTTGGGAATTACAGGGAGTATTGTGGTGGGTGACTTGATGATTTGAAATCATTGTGAACGTGTGGTTTCGAAAGATCAGAAAATGTATACGATGCCACCGGTAAAGAGCTCCTAAATGGACCAATCAAAGAAACTTCGGCTTTAAAATTTGCTCCTGTGACGTAGAACGGTCTTTTTCGCCACTTTAAGATCTTTGAGGATTTACAACGATCTTTTTCACGATACAAGATACATTTTATCAGATAAAAGACAAAACCTCTTGCCTGAAAATACTGAAAAATATCTAATTATATCCTGGGTAACATATACTTAAATTCAATTTTATATTATGCAATTTGTATATACGTTTTTTTTTTGTTATTTGAATTGTCTTTTTTGAAAATAAATTGTGCCTTTTTTATTAAATTATATGCCTTTTCCTTATTTTTTAATGCCTAACTATCCGCTCTTTAGTTATTAGATATCAATTTGATCAGCTCCCAATAATCATGGAATCCAAATTATTTCTTTAAATTGTAGTATTATTTGTAATATGACATTCTAAAATTTCAAAACTGTAACTCAAGATGAAGTAGTCAGAAGAGTGATTGTAAAGTTGGGATCATTAAACGTGACCCGAAAACATAGATAGACGAACGGATATACAAGACAAGCTAAAATAAAACCTTCAATTTAAAATAATTTCCAGTTTGTCTCAATTTCAAATATGTTTGAAAACTTCGCTTGAACACAAACATTCTCGAATTGATCACATTGTTGCTTTAATCTGGGACAAACATTCAAACAAAATTTTCATACTTAATTAAAGAATTGATGTATATAATAAATTTTTATTTGAGGGATCATCCTAACATTTACCTTCTTAAATTACACTTCAAGAATATAATTACAAAACTATTAGCAAGTTACAGTGTACAGTAAATCCAATTATGATTTATCTGCACACTTTATAAGTCACAATTAACAAAAATAATATCAATATATGCATTAATATATTTATATCCATATAATTCTCATTTTTGTAACTTCTTATATTATCACAGTTGTTTATTTCCATGGTTATTTTCTAGTTTTTAATGATTGGATTCATTAGGCAACTATTATATATACAGGATATTACATACAATACCATATAGTATATATGGTGTAACAATCGTCAAATTTTTATGTATGTGTATGGTAAAGTCACTAATACAACTTATTAATTAATTAATAACTTACTAGATTTCACATTTCATTTGCTAGAACAGGTTTGGAACGTATAACTTCTGCATGCTTGCATGAAAACTTATAAAAAAATACTTCAAATTCTTGTTAAGGGCGCCTCATCTCTCAAAAATTTAACTTCAATATTACAATTTTTTTTTAAAATCTGACGAAATAAAATAAAAATACTAAAATTAAACCAACTTATCTATCAAGGTAAAAAATTAAATTAACAATTTACAGATTAAGAAATTAAAGCTTCCTTAACGAATCTGCCAGTACAGAGATTTCGCTACTTATATTACTGATGAGTCTTTGTATCTCAGGTTTCGAATCGAGGACTTCTATACTCTGCGTGTAGGGGTTATATCGCACCCCGAAGTTCCTAGGGATGGTCGAGGCATAACGTCTGAAAGAGATTAAAAACGTGTTACTCAGGTGAGGTTGGGGGGTAGAGCATAGTAAAGGACATTGATTGCTCGAATTTCTGGAAAAGTTGACAAATAACGTAAATTATTATAACACAGGCAACGTAATGAATATTTCTTTTCTTGCGGTGTGTATTAGTTTAAAGGCAGTTTACATAAAAACAAAAAAATCTCCATGGTATTAGCGTACACATTCTAAATATATGTAATTTAATCTAATTTTTTACTAATAAAAAACTTTCAAAAAGTAGCAAATGTTTTATTACGTTTATAAACCTTGGATAAAAATATTTCAGCTCTATTCCGTCAGTTATTTAAACAAGTAAAGAGTTAACTGAACACAGCCATCTGTATTTAAATAGTTGTAATTTCATTAATGTGGTTTGGATTTGAAACAGTTTCTATGACTACAAGAATAAGTTTAATTAAAACATCAAAAAATGAAAAACCAGCACTTTCCAGAAATAAATTAATTGATGTCTACAAAGGAATTATTCCCTCTGACATCAAATGAAAGTTTCTCGAAAATTTTCAAGAAGAGCTGCAAAATAAATTGTGAACTTTTATAGGCTATATATATGCGGTAAACTAGTCTCGGCACATTTTTGAGAAATTGCTATTTTCAATTGTAAATTACGTAATAGAAAATGTTGTGCTAACTACTTATGCTTAGTGAGTTAGAGCCGTTGTTAGTTCATATTAACTAAGATAACAACATATTCTCAACATACGGCACAATGCCTTTGGTTGAGTGTGAGCTGTGCATTTTTTGTTATTAAATATCAGATTTTTCCAGATTGCCTCTGTAAGGAAATATATACTTCACAATATGACCATCACACAAATCATTCATTCGCCCACAACTTACATCATCTTCTCTTTGGCGTCCTCGAAACTCTCAGCTACGTAATACACCGGCTGGTACTCCGTTATGGGGTACTTCTGGAGCGCCGTCTTGGCCGGTTCGAACGGCCTTATCTCGGCCTTCTCCTCCAGGGCGTACTGCAGCTCACCGTAAGAAGACAACAGCCCCGCTCCGTAGGCTTTAAGCTTGCCGTTTTCGCGACACAATCCGTACTCTACCGTAAACCAGAAGCACTGGAAAGAAAATGAAGCAAATGAGTGGTTATTAGTTATATATGTAAGGTGGGTTAGTAGAATTTTCCTGATGGAAAAAAAACCGTTTTCGTAAGCTGTTGGCCCCTTACCGTTGCCAGTTTCTCGATGTAATCGTCAGGGGCGCCGAGGGAGGCGAGCCCTATCTCCTGGGAGAACTGGGCGAATTCCGGGTCGGCGAACAGGGGGGCGTGACCTAGGAGCTCGTGGCACACGTCCGGCTCTGGGGTGTAGTAGGGTTTGCTCGGGTGCCGAATGTACTGGGTGGAGTGGAAGACGCGGAAGGCGAGCCCGGCGAGGAAGTCCCTCGAGGAGAGGAGACCGGCAACGGGACGCAGGGTGAAGCCGGTGCAGTCTGGAAATTACAAGGGAATCGTCTTGTAGGATGAACAACAATATGCAACTGTGGCTGTCGAGATACTGTGCCACCAGACGTGATAACAAGCTGGAGCAAACGTCAACGATCAACGACTAAATTACAAATCCATTACCAAAGTACCTCCCATCCTTTGTTAAGTTTTCTACACGCAGTTTTACCTTTTAGGAAATTGGAAACGTCCTCCATTTGTGGAATATTATCCTCCCTGTACCCGCAGTTCTCGATCAGTAAGGGAAAGACGTGGTTGTGCTCTTTACAGGCGTGCGTCTTGTACAAAGTGGTCAGCTGCCTGAAAACTTTACCCCAAGTCTCGATCTCATCTGGGCTGTAGTCTACGTGGGGCAACTTCTGGCCGTGCCTATATATGTACAAATTAAAGGATAACGATTAAACCGATTCAGGTAATCGTAAGTGACAAAATCAAGTATGACGCAGAGAGAGAATCCAAAAAACATTAGAAAATGGGAAAGTCTGTAATATATAATACAAGCGTTGTGATAGAACTACACTTAAGTACATTGAAAAAAAGGAAGTTTATAACAGAAAGAGACAAACTCATAGGGAATATCTTAGGGATATCTATTTCATGTCCATCTCATTGGTCTCTCTACTACTACGACTACCACTACTACTACTGTAGCTACTCCTCAAGCGTTGAACTAGACATGCTGGTGTTTCAGCTACTTTGATATAGAGATATCACCTAATAAGCTAATATGTTATTTTCTTGATTTTCTTCTTATGAGGAATGAAATTCCACTTCTACAGCTATTAAAATTAATCTGGTAAAATGTACCATTAATAACCTATTGGAAATATTACTTAAGGCGCTATATATTAGGCTCTAGACATGTATTAACTAGATATAATCATATAAACCATATGAGAAATTGACGACAGGGCTACTGCCAAGTCATTTTACATTATATTTATAGTTCAGTTATGCGGTTTATAACAGATTCAGTCCACGTCCACAGTTTATCCAATCCGCCAAAATGTAAATAAGAAGATACTAGAACTATCAATAAAATAACAAAAAAAAATAGTCGTGGAATAATGAGAAAGACGCTATAATTATAGAAATGATTAAATATAACGGGTTATCAGTAATTCTTGTCCTAGAACAAATCTATATTAAACCACAGAGAAAACGGAACAATTTAGAAACTGGATTAGATATCAGCATTGTTGTCAGTAATCCAGAAAAAAATATAATAATAGAACACGAATGTCAACCGTCATAGACTATCTTCAAACTGTAAAAACATTAACTGAAAAAAGTAATTCTATAACTTGAAACTTTAGCTGGTATCCCCTCGTGATAAGTAGGCATTTACTTAATAGAAATATGGGGAAACATTACTGCCTACACCAAGGCTGACATGTTGGCCGCTTTACAACGAGCTGGACGAATGGATAACAAAAGACTCGTTGAAAACATTTTCAACGACAGCACAGGGGGAAAAATGTTGGAAAGGTGTACGTATATTGATCGTGACAGATAAAGATACAAATTGGAGTGCTCCTTTTCATACCCAATGCAAACATAAATCTTAATTTGGTGGTTTCGTCTGCTTTTTCCAAAATTATCCCTTACTTGTAGTTGAAGGCGATGTCCGCGAAGTACTTCCTCCTTTTCCTGTAGACCGGATCGGTGAACCCTGGATGGTCAGAATCCAGCTCCGCTCCGTAGGAAAGGATCTGATTGGCGAACCGGTCCAGATCCCTTATACGCCTGGGGAACCACGGCACGCTGTCTGTAAAAACCGTCGGATGAAACCCCCACATCGGGACCATCACCGAACCTCGCCTCACCTTTGTTGTCCTGGTAGTCCCTGGAGATGATCTTCAGGTAGTCGCTCTTCTGCTTCACCTCGCTGATCGCCTCGCCCAGGTCGCCGCTCGCGGCGCACTCTACCATGAACTCGTAGTTCTTCGTCATTTTCGCCGACGGCCTCGACTCGATGTGGAGGAGGTTCACCTCGTGCTTCTTGAATATCTCCAGGTACTTGGCGAGGACACCGACCTCCTCGGCCGGCGGCGTGAAGAGCAGGCACACGGAGCGGGCCGAGTCCTTGCCTACCCGGATATAATTCCCGCCGGGCATCAGCTTGGGCTGGAAGAGGGAATTCGGACGTAAGTTTGGGGAATCGGCGAATCACATGGGCAAAATGCAGGGATTGTAATGTAAATCTATTGTGATATATTCAGTTCACTGTGGAAGTTATCGGACACTAAACAATAGACATGAGGTATGGAGTTCTTGAAGGGCAACTGAAGGGACCAATTATTGCTTGCTTAAGTAGGTTCTATGAATAGCTACGACGCTACCTCGAAAGTGTGTGTCAGTCAATGTGAGATTTACGTTTGTTTTTCCTAAAACAATAAAGTGGCACATTCTACAGAACTACAGAACAACTACAGATGTATCCAAAACTAATATCAAATTTATGTTATAATCTATATGCTTGTCTATATGTATCAGCATAATCGATTAATTTCAATTTAATTTGGTTTCACTAATACAGTGTCACCTTTTATGTAAAGTAGTTAGTCTAATTTTTTACTGCTCTAATATTTACTTAACTTGCTGTTGCTGTAAGTTGTAAGTAATTTTAGTATTTTTCTGATTTATATACATAAACATAGTACCTAAACACTATTATTAGGGATGGGTTTCTTGAACCCTGATGCGTGTTTCATTTCTGCAACAACTGTAGCCACTTTCCGAGTAAACGCTGGGAAGTTTTGATTACAACATTTGCTTTACTCTTCTCGTAATAAGTATAGTACTTACGTAATAAGAATGTGACGTTTATTAAATAATACGTGTACGTGTGTACAAGTATCTTACAAATGATAATGTAACCACGAAGTTCTTTACACTTAAAAGTTACAACCGTGGAGAACTATAAGGTAGGTACCTACCCCTATATATTTAGCCATGCTCATGTGTTATGTTATTGTGAATTGTGATACTGCACCTACAGGTTTACAAACAACATAAATTTAAAATATAAAGCTGAAACGATTATGTGTATGTCACAAATTTCGAAATATAAATTCTAGGATAGCTGGAACCTGAAACTCGAACCCACAAAATTGGGCTCCCATCAAACCCGATAATTTCAAATTTTAGGTTTCAGATGGAGTGGAAAATAAGGGTGAATTTTCATTCTCATCACGATGAAAAACTGCGGTTTTGTTCTAAGGTACCTACTTCTCGAGTACTAATTAGAAACTTATTTAAGCTCTGCGGCACGAGTGGTGGGTGGGAAATGGAGTAAAAATTCATGCAATAGTGAGTAAAAGGCCAGAAAAACAAGATCTGGTACAGTTATAGATTGGGTTTTAGAAAAGGATTTACACACATTTCGGGCACCTCAACTTGGAGTTTCCAAACCAGAAATATAAATCTGATCTGAACTACACAGAAACGACGCAAAAATCTAAAGGATGACCGAAAACGATTTAAAATTTACATATCCAAAATAATATAAGAAAAACCACATACATCTCGCACCACTTCCAGGTTCACTCCACAAATCACCTCCGTCCTCATTCTCTCTACTTCTACTGAAATTTATAAATAAAGCGAACACTTGTTATAGGTAAATAAAACAATGCTGATCTTGAACTTCTAGAATGAAGGCTATAGTCGGCTACAAATTCCTTTTATTGACGTCCGTATCGTGTAGTTTTTTTTTCCATGTTTAGAAAATTGCAATATTCCATCGAAATTGCGTCAGTTGCGATAAATGAATTTTCAAAAACAACAAACAATTACAGACGTAGCCTATTCTGGGGTTTTCCCTAACGTTCCGCAGTAACTATGCAATTACTTCAACAGCATTTTTACCGGAAAAGCATTGTAATTGCACCAGGTGATGATGTTTTATTAGGTATTTAAAAAAGTTGCAATGAAAACAAAAATTACATCATTAAAAAAGTGTTTAAATCTCATGCAACTGCTCCACATTCTTCATCATCCATTCTTTATTGCTCGACCTTCTTTTGCGGTCAGCGATTACTCAATATCACCAAAGGGTAAAATTATTACAACTGAAAACACTTAATAAGAAAACCATCAAAATTATCATTGATGGCAATAATACTTACAACATCGGGAGGGCTACCGACCAAAATCTTCATTTCGCCTGCCATCTCTGCCATCATTTTCTTCGAAATCCCCCAAGAAACTGCTTCATTCTCAAGAATCGGATCTCCTTAAATATGGCGGTAGTATCTAGCAAGGTCTGTTTATCTTTTGTTATTGATGAAAATAGAATTGTGTTCTCGATAAATAACGCTTGTTGCGATTAAGCGTATCGTCCATGGTTAGTAACAAATGTTAATGTTGTTAAATTTTCTTCGACAATATTATGTATAGTCTAATATGTGATCTACTAGACCTAATTTCCTACAAATCTAGATTTAGAGTGTTTTGAAACAGTTTCAATACCGAATTTGATCCGTGATTTATTAATTTTCAATATATTTCCTCATTCCTTGGGTCATGTTATGGGTCAAGACGGGGACGATAAGGTTTCAATTGAGAAATATACGACAATAACCGAATATTTTGTCAACGTTTTTTGGCAACTTTTTATCTGCATATTATTCTTTCCTAATCAGTTGCCAAAACAAAACAGTGATTGACGTAATTAAAAAACTCAATTGTGTATCTATAGATGTAGTTTATTTATAAAGTTGTACTTACAAGTAAGCAATCTTAAGATGTTTATTTCAATTTTAGAGACAATATCCACAACTAGCCACCAATTGAATCACCTTGAATATTTGGTTTTGCGCATTACTTAAATGTGAAAGCCAAAGTTTATCAAGAAAATGTGAATTCACCCTGTACGAAACAGTTTCACATGTAATATGTGTATTAAATCTTACTTACAAACAATTTTCGCAACAGTTAATCACGTCATTAAAACTAATTTAAACTAGAAACACACTTAAACTCAAGATATTTATAATTGTGGTATGTATAAATATCAAAGCAGCAATTTTAGTAATCAAGATAATTGAGAAAGAAAACAAATGAAATAGGATAGAGTTGCCTGACATTGCACAAAGGAATTTTGATTTGATTGCATTTTTTGGAAAGGTAGAGTAGGTAATGAGTAATTAAACATGTACGCAATAACATAAAGCAATACATATATGCATAGTATACGTCAGGAATTCAATTGGTACATAAAATCTGAATGCAGAAATAAGAAGGAAGTTATGTCACATTAACATAACTCCTGGGTAATCAGCACTTGCCATTATCACCTTTCCTGTTACCATTACATTTAAAAATAACATTCCGGATACTGATGATACTTGCAATGTTCTTTCTGAGTTAATAGCTCTTACTTTGGTTTGGCAATATCACCACAAATTAATATGGTTTGATAGTATACACGCAGATTCGTTTTACATTGAGTATAGATGTGTATTGCCTACACTGCAAATAAAAAGAGAATGGTTTATAAGAAATTAGTCATAATTAAGAAAAAAAAAAATTAAAATTGAGTGGAGTAACATGGTTTAGATGAAAACAATCGACTTGTGCCAAACACAATACCCATCTATCTTGCAACTCTAAGCTAGGATGCAGTCAACACCACCACAACTCAAACCATCTCATATAAACATATGAAATCCTTATATATTGATTCATATCCATACAAAAGTACAAAAAACAAGGAAAGATTATCACATTTGTTTTAACTTCTGCCGACCTCCCTGGGCATGATCTGCCCTAGTCGCCTCCGATCGTTCCTGTCCCAGGCCGGCGCCCCGAGCCTGTCGTCCATGCCATCGCTCTCGGTCACCAGAGCCCTTTCCAGGATCACCCTTCCCTCTTTATACTTCTGGTTCTCCTCAGTGGCGAATTCATACATCCAACCAAGCTTGGAGTCGCACGACTTACACGACACATCCCTTACCTAAAACAAAGTAAAAGTATGAAAAAGTATAAAACTTGAAGGAGCCGAACATAATCGAATCGGTGAAGTTACACATAGTTAGTATGTTTTGAGAAAGAATCGATTGTTTCAAGTAGGCTTAGAAATCAAAGTGCATTGGATTGTAAACCTTGGAGTGGAGTTTATTTGATTCCTTGATGGAAGAGAATCAAGCAAGTTGCAATGAAAAGTCAAATTAGGTTTTTCCAATTATTTTTGTCCCTCATATTAATGTAACTTAAATTTTCGTATTTATTGATTAGAACTGGATTTGTTACCTCTTCTGAATCTGTCATTGCACTTTGTATTCATAGTTGCAATATTTCAATGATCACATTGCAAAATTAACTAACTAACAGATTTTGCTATTAATCTATTGTCACAGAGTGCAGCATATAGCAAACTCACATAATGGTGGCTTTTAGGATTCACTTATAAGATGACAACAATATTGCTAATGATTTGTCTAAGAATGAACTGAACTAACCTTATCTAAATATCTACTATTTATACAAATACTCTTTTTTATAAAAAAAAGGTTAAAGCACTTCTACTGACTACCATCCGTTAAGGTTGTTCGATACTTTGGTACTTCAATATGAATTCCAGTAGATGTCAGAAGCGAATATGCAAAAAGAAAAGATAAATTGTTTAAGTCCTGCCCTCAGGCCGAGTGAACCCTCACTGCAATAAAATTTATGACCATATGGTCATGATTGGATCGATCGATGTCAGAGGGTCTGTCGAGGTAGCGCCCGTTCGAGGGGCGTGTCAGTTATTCTAATTTCAACAACAACTACCAAGATACATAATACAAGCTCATAATATTTTTAATAGGCATCGTACAATACTTCATTCTTCACGTTATTAAGATGTCAAACTCTACTATTGTACGATTCAATAGGTTTTAGAATTTTTCTTCGTTTTTTTTTTTCATGTTCAAAACGATATTTCCAGAATTGTAATAAGTTTCAAACAAAAGTAAACTCTTAAAAACATACATTTATATTTTCTTAATTGATTGGTACAATAAACATTCAATTCTTATGATTCAATCTTGAGTTATTATTGAAATCAGTTTGCATTGTAAAGCATATGGCGTTATATTGTATCACACAACCTTAATGGAAACAACATTCCAAATAAACTTTGGAACAGGGAGGCTAACTCACTACTGACTGCTTTTGTGTTGAATGCCAAATAGGCACAAAGTAAAAATAATTTGAAAACAGATTTCAGAAATATTGCTATACAGTATATACAGATCGTTTCTACAGAGTCGCAGGATGGGATAAACGTGAGAGCGAGAGAAAGGCCATATATTTCTCGTTGGCTTAACAGAGAAAGAACTTTTGCGATGTTGCTAGCTCGCGAAACATCACATTCATCCGCTCCGCACACATCCGAGAGTGTAAAGCGATATGCGTTGACTTGGACTGACTGCTCGGTCGGAAACGTTGCAAAACATCGTTCTCTGTCATACTAACTCATACTAACGAACTACTATAAGTTTCTCGTTTGCTCTTGTTGATTTCCCACCATGTGTTTCGATAGAAAAGCTCCATATATAATTATTTGATTATGTGTCCACATAAATTGAGAATACACTGAAAAATTAGACATAGAAATAGACAAAGGGTTGGTAACATTCACACTAGGAAAGTTGGGTCAGTTTCCATTTTGCTTGTCAACATGTGCTTGTAGGTAGTAGATGGGTAGTAGTAAAGTTCATTAACCTTACAAACTTGGGGCTGAAATAATAGTAACAATGCGTTTCAACAAATTTGTAGGAGACCCGTCTTACACTCCTCCAGAACTACTTACTATTGCGTCCCAAGATCATTTCATACTTTTACGTTAGAAATATTACATTCACGCGACATATACCAAAAGAAACAATTCTAACATTAGGCAGAATTTGAAGGACTATTCCTTAATTTTTCAGGTACCATTTTTCAATATTACTTTCACGCCACACATTTTTCCTATTTACCATGTGACGTCCGGTGAGCATGACCCTATCTTGGACTTCGCTGTAGGTCAAATTGACGACCTTGTTGAAGAGAAAAGCCCTCCCGGTGGCCCCCGTGAACCTCGTACTTATTAGTTCGGACCTGTTGGTCAGGTTCGTGTCGCACCTCGCGCAGGAGAAGAGCCGGTTGCCTCCCATGTGCTCAAGGAAGATACGTCCCATTCTGTTTTCTCTTCGAAACCTTCGATGAAGACAAAGTCTTGGTCGACAAAGAGATTTTCACGAGATTTTGACAAACAAACAAGAGGTCGTTCACATCGACACAGACATCGAACATCGAATCTCGCACAAAACAGCTGATCAGCTGATCGCAAAACAGTAAAAGTTTTACTTGATCCGCAAGGATTCATAGGACTTAAAATTTCTGTGACTGATCGACTGTCCCGCGGTTGTATTTTTGACATTTGACGTTAGTTTTGTTTTTAAATACTTGCGGCATAATGTCAGTGTTGTTAGTTCCTATTTTATTTATTCTAATCAAGCAAACCGTTTCTTCTGCGGGCGATCATTCCCCTTATTACCAGAAATGTGTAGAGAAGTGCAGCTTACTTGATTGTACCGAAGGTAGGAGATTTTTTTGAAGTTACTTCCTCCTATTTGGCGGTGTTTCTAGATGGTTTCAACTTCAAAAACGAACAAAGTCAGCCGATTATTTTGTATTTAACGCGATGGTCTTGCGAGGACGAATGTAGATACAATTGTATGTGGAAGACCGTGGATGCGTTCCACGATAGGAAGTGGAGGACTCCCCAGTTTTATGGGAAGGTAATCTTTCATGTACTGTTATTGCTGTGTGTACCGAAATATTTTTAGTGGCCTTTCGTAAGGATATTGGGAATGCAGGAGCCTGCCTCGGTTGTGTTTTCTTTACTAAATGCTTTCGTGCATTATAAAATGTTCCAGAAGTTCCGGAAGGAAGTACGGAAGGATAGTCCCCTCATGTGGTTGTGGTACATTTTTTTCCTTGTAAGTGGGTAAAACTAGATTTCGACAAACTTACTGTTCATATTTATTTTTATGTAGATTTGTATTCACGCCTGGTTTTGGTCGGCGATTTTTCATGCAAGGGACACTGCCTTTACTGAGCTCTTGGATTATGTTTCGGCCTTTTCAATGGTGCTCATGAACTGTTACATTCTATCAATTAGGTAACAGGTATGAAAATGTTTCGACAGGTTGTAATTATTATTTTGTTTTAGGTTATTGAGGGATAAAGTACCTCGGTTCGTCCTAGTCTTAATTACAGTATTCTTTCTGGGATTTTTTGTTAATCATGCTGCCTTTCTAAGTATGGCACGGATCGATTATGGGTTTAACATGGAATTAAACATCATGATAGGTAGTTACAGAAGCTTCTTATTGGAACTCTATGATTACTTTATAGGACTTATTTCTCCTCTTTATTTTCTTAAAACAATAGAACCTTACTCGGGGCTATTGTAGGATTTCCCTTTTCAGATTAAAAATATATCCATAAAGCACTGTATTCATATGAATTGTCGATGCTGTCCAAAATACAATGTCTTTCTATTAAAAATAGTAAATCGTGATTCATTTCAAAATCTCAAGAACGAACGGAATTTTAAGAAATTTCTATTCCTTTAACAAATTAAAGAGAAGAGTCCCATAAACTGTGGTGAATAAAGATGACAGGTATTTCACGCAAACAGGTCCGAAAGACTGATTTATTACATTTTTAGGAACATTTACAGCAATATGCTGGTTTGGTTGGTGCATCTACAACCGGCTCAGGCAGCCTTATGTGTGGAAGTGTGCGATTTTCGTCGCCTTGACCGGTATCGTGATGTTGTTCGAAGTGATCGATAGGCCGCCCATATTTTACGTGATCGACTGTCATTCCTTATGGCACCTAAGCACTGCTCCGCTGGCCATTCTTTTCTACAGGTTTGGATTCGATTTTTTACAAACTGGAACAGAATTAAGTTTGTTCTCTTTTAGTTTTGCCATCGACGACTGTAACTACCTAAGGAAGAAAGAAATAGAACTTCACAGTGAAAGTGCGAAGAAGGTTCCTTGAGACATGAAGAGGTGGATGAAAACAAAACGTGCCAAACTGAATAATCTGTCACGCCTAGGCGTTAACCGGGGCATATCTTTCTACAGATGAAAGGCACCTTGCGATAATCTTAATTTGTGTCCCCGCTAGTCTTTTTACCTAAATAATTTCTGAACGTGGTGCAATTTTTTACTAGTCTTACCTTTTATACTGTATTGTACTGTAGACTTAGGTGTTATACATGTAGTCATCTTACTTACGTCTTCTAATAAAACTGAAAACATTCTTAGACGTCGAACTCTGATCGTTTGATGTCACTTTATCGGACTGTTTCTGTTTCTTGCACCATACACACACCATACTCGATTTCTTTGTTATACTACTTTTTTGCACAAGTTTATCCTTTTCCATTACATCCATCAATTTTTGAATGACAATTGTAGAAATTTCCTTTTTTGGAAAATAGTAAATTTTCTCTTTGCTATCCTTAATCAACGAGTTATCAGTTACGGAATACACTATGTGATCTTTAAACAATGACAACTCTGAGGAACTCTTCTCGTTAATTGTGTTGGAGGTGTTCTTGGAGAGTGGATGTGATATTTTACTGCTATGGGGTTTTGGGGTGATGTTTTTTTGGGAGGCGTTGATGAGATTCCTGAAACAATTTTACAAAAGCTTATTAAAGAATCCCTTGTACAATCTTGGAATCTATTTCTAAATATCGAAGTACAGTTCAGGAAAGATTCAGAAATGTGATGTAATCACTTTCCATACAAAATTGTATTATGCAATAAAACAGATTTTAGAAGCCAACGGATAATGGGAAAAGTATTGACTCTTTTAATATTGTTTTTTGAACATACCTATAATTTTTATCGAAATCATATTTTCAAACTAATTTAAAATATCTTTCAAAATCCTTCAAAACCATTCTGGAATTATTGTTTGAATATTATCAAACTATTGCTGGAAAATATTTATGGCCACCTTATTAAAACCATGTTTTCCTTATCAGTATTGAAATATGAGAAATTTTAAGACAGTATTATTCTGAAATGTTGCACAAACATATTTCAAAGAATTCCATAAAAATGCTATAAAGCCACAAATTAAATTTATAAACAGAATTTTTTTAGAGATTGAAAGTATTTCAAGTAAATTTTATACCAAAACATCTTGGTAGAGGGATTCATAGATTTCGAGGAACTTTTGGGATGTTCAAAAATTGTGGTATTTTAAGCCAGCCTTCTGCTGGTTGAACTATAGAGAGCAGGAAAATGTGTACTTATAAGTAGGTACAATGATAAACTGTGTACCTGCTGCAGGAAGAAAAAGGAAGGCAAATAAATTTTAGGCTATTACTTACTTTGTGTCTTTCTCTTTTATTCTGGGCCTTTCTGCTAGAGCTTTTTGTTTGCTCTGTTGCACACTCTTACCAGATTTAACAGGTATTTTACTTTTGTGTGGTTTTGATGCGTCTTCTGTCGGTTTTTTAGGCACATTGGTAGTTTTTTGTTCCATCTCGTTATACTTCTGGGATAATTTCTGATATCTATCATACAAAGCTTTTATCTCTTCTTGCAAGTCAACGTCGCTTGTACTTCGATGTTTTTTAATGTAGTCCTGCGTTAACTGTTCGAATATGGAATTGAGTTTTTTAATTTCATTTTTGTGATCATTCAGTTCTTTGATGATGATATTGATTTGCCTGTAATTCTGCTTCGCTTCCATTTTTATAAGCATTTTGATGGTGTCGATCTCGTTGTGAGTCAGAGGCTTGTACAAATCGATCCTGCCGCATTTATGGCACATTTCGAATTTATTTTTAAAAACCTCTGTATTGTCCTCGGAGGTTGTCACGCTGCTGTCTTTAGTCTTTTTTGGGTCTTCACGTGTTTGTAGTAATTTATCGGAAGTTTCGGTGCGTTGAGTCGATTTGGACCTCCTCCCCGATCTCATATAGAATAAATACTTATTTAACCATTTGAAACTTAGTCGTTTCCGCTGTTTCTTGTTCAAATGATTACATTCGCTACTCTCTGCTGAACTTGAGTCCGTTGGTACCGTATTGTTAAACAGTAATTTCACTGAATTACTACTGCTGGTAGATTTTTGATCCACACAACTCTCAAATTTACTACTTATCTTATGAGGAGACCTTGTGGTCTTCATGCTGATCACACTGGAGCTTATGTAGCATGTACTAGTCTGCTTGCTCTTCAAGTTTTCCTGGCTGGTTTTAAGCAGGTCGCTCAGAAACGCGCACTGCTTCCAGAGTTGGATTAAGCTAAGTTTCTCTTCAGAACCTAATGAATTCAAAATGCCATCTTCCGTTTCCGTTGCTTTCTCATTCTTAGAATTCCAGGATTCGATCTGATTGTAGATTGCCTTCACTAGCGCCCTTCTGAGGAAAAGTTGATGGGATGGTAATGAGGAATGTTCTAGGCCTGTGTTTCCGTCAGTATACATTTAAATTTTTGCGAATTTGTCATTTCAAAATGACAAAAGTCATTTTGAAAAAAGGTTTCAAAGCTCACTGAAAAGTCTCTATGAAAATTGATATAATAAAACGCTTGATCAGACGGTACAGTATATATTTTGTTGTAGTTATTGTCAGTCACTTAATTTTTTGGATTCACTGATACTTTACATTGTAATCAATATGTCCCGTATAAAAACTACAGTACAACTGGAAACAAATTGAAATTTCAACTTAAATATGCAACTTCAGAGCTTGTAAGTACAACCGCTACCTTTCCGCTCGATAATCTTGGCTAGATCCTACTCATTCTCAACAAATCTACCTTTACATAAAATTAAGTAAAGATTTAAGTATCACAAATCATTAGTAAATAGGACAGAATTCAACAAGGCGTTTGCCGCTTTGATTTTGTCCAAATTTTATACACATCGGAAAAGGAAAATCGCACTACCATGAAGGAATGTAAATTCATCAACATACCCGTGTCGATCATTTGAAATAAATAAAATTCGAAAACTCAACTTGCGAACATAAATCTGTACACAAAAATAATAAAATATACAAGAAACAAACCCTGGCAAGAATTCGTCTAAGTTGCATGTCAACAACCCTGTTTAGAAAATGGGAACACATCGTGTTTTGGGCAGAGATTGTGGAAGAAAACAAAATCATTATCACTAAGTTCACACTATCTCTATAAGCTCTTGAGGTGGGTGGGTAGATTGCATTTTCGAGGAGATACTTCTCGAATTTCGTTCGCGACGAAATGCAGGAAGTAGGTATCCTCCGTTTGTTCTGCTACCACAGTTATTTCTAAGACTACTCTAACCTATGATTGCAACATTACACTATATACATATCATATCAAGATCTTGAAGAAAGTAAAGCGAACCAACGCAAGTACAAATACATAAATTATTAAATACACTGCACAAAAAGTATTGCATACTTTGTAATTAAAAAGAATTTTCACACATAGCATAGGTATTGATAGTAACAACAGTACTAGGGTTTTTTAATACAATAATAAGTTGTTGTTGTGAATAGTTAACGTCTCCTTTTTGCTGCAATGCTAAACTGGACGGGACCTACAGTTTAACGTGGGCTCCGAACCACGGTCCTCGAGCACGGTTGTACCCCCTTAAGGCTCTCACCCCAGTTGACCCACTAGTGCTCTACCGACTCAGGGTGTGTGTATCCTAGTCCCGCCCTCCTACAGGATATCTGATCCTATCCGGCCTGGTTACCAGCAGTAATAAGTTAGTTAAATATACCAAAAATTATCTTGGTCAAGGGTTGCCATGGAATGTAAAACGGTTGTCTTAGCTTAAATCATCCTTTTGAAATAATTCTGCCATTGTCAAGCTACACTCACATCCTCAATAAGTTACAAATTTGTTACCTACTTATTTCAGCTGTAAAATAGTAATGAACTACGAGTTATGAAATACCAATAACGCTTTTATTAACTTTATCACATTGACTTGACAGATTTTGACACTCAAAAAATGATTTGACATAAGTGTAGGGTGGGAACTGGGACAATCATTTTAAAATCCATGACCACCCTTGACCAAGGTAATTTTTGACATCACGGTAGATAATAACAAAAACTAACGTTTTTATTATATTAAAACAGAGAGTTTGATGTTACAAAAATTAACATAAAAATAACACAAAAGTTGCATAGTTAATGATTGGTACCGCCATCTCTTCTGTGATCGCTCTTATTTGACATTTTCACCAAATTGTCTCACAAATTAATGGTCCGGTAGAACCATTTCCAGTTCAGGAAGTTGTCTTGTCTTGTCTTATTAAGTTAACGTCTCTTTTTCGCTGCTGTGGCCAATTTGGACGGGACCTACAGTTTAACGTGGGCTCCGAACCACGGTCCTCGAGCACGGTTGTACCCCTTAAGGCTCTCACCCCAGTTGATCCACTCCGTGCTCTACCGACTCAGGGTGTGTGTATCCTAGTCCCGCCCTCCTACAGGATATCCGATCCTATCCGGCCTGGTTACCGGCGTGAATAGGAACGGGATTTTGGATACATTTTACACACTTCCCGCAACAATCACAACATCCATGGATTACGTGGGATTCGAACCCACGACGACAGTGATCGCCTGACTCAAAGCCAGCGCCTAAACCACACGACCACCGCCGCCCCTTTCAGGAAGTTTAATTGTGGAAATTTCCAAATAATTTGACAACATCGCAATTAGATGTCTAATATGTGATACTCGCATAAAACCAGTCATTTCTAGAGTTTACATTATAGTTTTCAAATCTTGGAATGTTAATCTACATTGGATTTCATGAAATCGGTGTTATCAAAAAATTTTGAAGCTCCGTGGCACCATGTCAGTATTCAAAATCGTGGCAGCGCTATTTCAAAAAAGAAGATGCACATCTTTTTCAATGGCCATTACTTTGGCCCAAATCACAAATTCGGACTTTTATCACCATTTACTTGGGGTTTTCAAAATTCAAATTGCTCGAAAAATTTTGGAGATAATGCGGCAAAAGTGAAGTCATTTTTTTCAAAAAACCTTGGATTTTCCCCAACTCGGTCGAGTTCGTTAATGGGCCAAATCGGTCCAGCGGTTTCAAAATGGCGGCTTGTTATTTAAAAAAAAAAAACTTTTATTTCGCGTCTGAGAGAAAAATGTTACTTGGGTTTTTTGTTGCTCTTATAGAGGCGAACGACTTTTGTATGATACATTTTTTTTCGAGAAATGTACAGAAAAAAAGTTATTTTTTTCAAAAAATAAATAAAAATAAGAAAAACTTTTATTTCGCGTCTGAGAGAAAAATGTTACTAAGGTGTTTTGTTGCTCTTATAGAGGCGAACAACTTTTGTATAAAACAATCTGTCGAGAAACGTACAAAAATAAAGTTATTTTAGTCAAAAATAAAAAAAAAATAAAAAAAAATTAATTTCGCGTCTGAGAGAAAAATGTTACTTAGATTTTTTGTTACCCTTATAGAGACGAACAACTTTTGTATAAAACATATCTTTGAGAAATGTACAGAGAAAAAGTTATTTGCAAATATGTTAAAATTTTGACGTTTGTATTTTTTCACACCTCGTATGCATTTTTTCACACATCGTGTGTTATATTACTGTATACCTTACCCATAAATCTACCTTTCAGCCTGGCATGCCATGGGGTTTTTATATTTTAAGTCAAATAAGGTAACTTTCTGCCAAACGACAATATGCCATCTTGCTCTATTCAGGAGATACGGCCTCACAAACCAATGGCTATTTCTATACATTTAACCTCCTTATGTGAAGAGAAAACGTGGCACACTCTAATAGAGTTTATATTACGTTTTCCAGGTCTGTTCTATTCTATAAAACCGTTTTTTAGCTGTCTCAACTACGTCTTGTCAAGTTCCGAAAAACTTTAATTTCGCAACTTACTGTACTCAAAGTCAAAGTAACTTTTTGTAGTTCAATATTGGTCTATTGTACTACTTCCAGATCTGTCTTTGAAAAGAATGGTATTTTGAAGAGTTGAAGTCAAAAACTTCAATTTTGCAACTTCCCGTATTCGAGAATCGAAGCCAAAACACCTTTCAGCAAGTAATGCTCGAAAAGAAAAAAGTAACACTCCATATTTTAATAGAATTTATAGTATTTTTTTCGTGAACTTCAATGAACGCCAAAGTAAATTCCTATAACAACTTCATTCTTCCAATCGACAATCTTAAAGAATAGATGGAAGTTATAATTATTTTTTTCCGCTTTGATCATTGATAAGTTTGAGTTCCCAAAAATTTAAACTTTGAAACTTACTGTTCTTAAAGGGCAAAGCCAATTTATCATAAATAAATACTGTTCTTTGGCAGAAAACACTTATTGAATGCGCTCGATATGTCGTCATTTTGCTCTGTATCCCTAGTGACTTCGTGAAGACTATACATCCTGCTACTAGCCTTCTTCGGTCGTTTCCAATTTCTTTGTAAGGCTCGAGAAATAGTAGAATGATAAAATCTGAGTCTGAGATCTACCATCCTTAACTAATCCTACAATTTTAATCACTTCAACAAAGTCAGATTGCTTTGTATTATTAATATCTTTGTATTAACTACACATTGTGGCTTCAAACAAACGAGAAGAGTAAGTAAAACAAAAAAGGCAGAAGCAATTTCGTGCTATCTGGTTAATGTTCTTTTTTGGGATAATACTGCATACATGATACACAAAAATTATGTGGCCACTTCAATTATTATGAAGAATACACCGATTGTTATGCAATACCTTTTGTACGAGTGTATCTACAAGTGTTTTGTCAAATGAAGTGGAGTTAAAGGCGCTATATACTCAATATCAGTTGAAAAATATACATTCACCACTTCCAATACTGAAATGTGAGAACATTTTTCATGTTTCTGAAACATAGTTCAAACAGTCCAATATTTTTCCTAAATATGTAGCGGCGTGCGGTGAACTTTCAAGTAATGGGAAGCAATTTTTAAAAACTCACCCTATTTGTAATGTACTTAATTCGTTTCTTCGATCACTTTTGATGAACAATGACGTCATCATAAAAACGCTCCTATTTCAAATATTACGATGTTTTATCATTTTAGACATTTTTTTAGGGGAAGCACTTCTTCCATTGCTTCTATGCACCGCACGCCGCTATACATATGAAAATTTTTCAAAATTAATTATGTATACATGTATCTTTAAAACAAACCGCAATACTTTAATAACTAATGATGTAATTCCCTTATTCATCCCTAATTTCTTTAGGGGTCCTATATTGACTTTCAGTTATAAATATACATGATTATTTACACTACGTAAAACAGGGAAACCGTTTTAAACCATTTGGTCCTTTTATACATCTTTTAAAAGAGTAATAAAACTTTAAAAAAACTCTAAATGGTACTCTCCTCTAACGAGGCTTTTGTGTTATACTGCAGCATCGTTAAAATTACGAGGTTCAAAATTTGGTAGTAACAGTTACGATTCATAACCATTTCGTAAAAATGGGGTTAATATTTCGAATCGTGTAAAATTAAATGGTGAGTTAAAATTTTGTAAGGACAGCTATAATCCTTAACCATTTCGCAAGAATGTGGTTAAAATTCCCAATGAAATAAAATTATGGGATGACGAGTTCAAATTTGGTAACGACAGTTACAATTCTTAATAATATTGTTATAAAATGTTATTAACATTTTTCATCTTGAAAGCAATTCATGTCTCATTTTAAAAACAAATTGTTAGTTTAATAAACTAGTAATATGCTATTAACTTCATCCAGGACCTAAAGCATTTTATGCAACATAACCTTTCTTTCCCGACAAACTTTCTGTTGTGATTACCATTCAATACAACATCTAAACTTCTCAAAATCCCAGACGGAAACTATATAAATTTCAATTATGATCGGCCCTTTTTCCGCTCATATATCCTATCCACCTTTCTGCGGTTATTTTAAAAATCGTATCATTCTCAATAGTACTGAGTAACAACAACTGATTAACGTGAGTGGCGTGATAATCCCAACGGGCCAAATTCGGTGCTATGCCGATAGTAAAATGCCTTAGATCGTACGAGGTGACACTTCCCATGTCGAATAACGGCAGCATACTCTTCAAAGAAGTCATACCTTCGCTGTATAATGTTTCCGCCTCCTGGATCTGATCCGGGGGCGCTATATTGATTAAATCATACAGACCAAGTAGTGAATAGATGAAACCGTTCAGTACGAAAGAGGCGGGTTTCGTCGGGTACTCCTCGTACCAGTCGTACTTGTTCAGGAACGTCGCCTTTACTCCACCTTTTGCATTAGGGACTTGGAACGGTTTAAGACCCTTCAAGGCCGCGGTCAGGTACCGGATGTCGCCGCCAGAATGATGGTAAGCTCTGGAAAGCAGGGAGATCGCGTGTCCTTGACTCATGGAAGAGTACCAACCTGAAATCGATTTGATTATAAATTAGGAATTCAATATTATAGATATCCAATCTACAGAAACTTTTCAATAAATGTAGAAGCTGGCTGTTACATTAAGGTGACCAATTGTCTTCTTTTAGGAAGGACAGTCATTTTGTAGGTTCTGTCCTTCGAAAAGTATCCTCTTAGATATTTTAAAAGCGGAGTTGGGTAACTATTCGATTTTAGAAAAAGTTAAGTTACAAGTTAATCGATAACCAAACCAACTTAAGATGAGTTAAAAAGTTACCTTTTAATAATCGCGAAGTTAAAAGTTAAGTTAAATTAACTTTTATAAAGTTAAAAAGTTACTTAAAAAAACAGCTTACAATTACTAAAAAATTCACTTTTTAACCTCATTGAACCTAATTTTAATGTATTTATTAGTGTTTATAGTATTTATTTTACTGAAAATGAAAACAGACAAGAGATAATATAAAGGACAGGTGAATTTAAATTTCATTTTGTCTTAATTAAACATACCAAGGAAGGAATCATCAATTATATATTATGTACATACATTACATGTTATAATAAACAACACTTGACCTATTTACGAATACTTATTAAATTTTAACAATAGGGCCATTTCGGGGCCATAGGGTCGTTAAAGACTAAACCACCTGCACTGAACAATCTTTCCACGTGTGCAGATGACGGGATTGAAGTGTTGAATCCAATAAATGCTTTTTTAATCAGAAGGGGAAATTGATTCTGACTCGTTTTATTAACTTCATTTGAACTGGTCGAAATGTAATTGTCTACTATCTTATTTACAACGTTTTGCAAATCATTGCTTTGACTGGCCGTTTTAAAACAGAAGTCAGTTTTTTTTCTTTTTTGTACTTGAATCACAATTTGGTTCTCTGGTTCAAGAGTATCATTTTGACAATATTCTTTGGCGTACATTTTCAGCTACGTACTCAGTCTAGAGTTTTAAATAAATTTAACTTTTTAAAAAAGTTTAAAAGTTACCATATAAAAGTAACTAGTTAATTTACTAGTTAAGGAATTCTAAAATCAACTTAAGTTAAGTTAAAAGTTAGTAACTTTTTAACTTAACTTCTAACTTTTTAACTAGTTAGTCCCAACCTTGTTTAAAAGTAATCTGTTAATCTCTATAGACAGAGATGCCGCGCCAAAGTGTTACACGTCATGCGGCGGTACAGTTCGGAAAGATGCGATTATGAAACGCATGCGTAGGGCATAGGAGAATTTCACGTGTACTCGCACTTGTCTCCCAATATTGCCTCTATATTATACTTCGTGTTTACTTCTAACGGAAATACGAAATTATTTCTTCTCAGGTAAGTGAAATTCACGTCTTGTCAATTCGTTAATTAACTACATATTGTATAACCCTGTTTTCAACACAGGTGGAAAATAATTGAAATATTGGTATTGAAATATGGTACAATTTTATCGCTTTTGCTATTAAAGTTTTAGTTTCAATTACTAATTTTATTTATTCATAATGTGCTAGCATCGTTCGTGTAGCTGTATCAATCAATCAAGCTGCCAATGGATGTTGGCGACCACATGTTGGAAATAATCCCTGTTTCTGGCTCTTCTATCATTCTTAATCCGGTCCAGTGTCTAATATTCCTTGTCCATGACATCTGTTTTCTCCCAATTCCTCTTCTGCCGTGTATTTTCCCTTCCAAAATTATTTGCAGCAACTGGTATCTGTCGTGTCTAAAAATGTCACCTAGGTAAGCCGGTTTTCTTCGTTTAATAGTTGTTAACAATTCACAGTTCTTATGGACTCTTCTTAATATTTCTTCATTGGTTACTCTGTCTGTCCAAGGTACTTTTAATAGACGTCGTTAAGTCCACATTTCGAACGCCTCTAATTTATTGATCATGTTTGGTTTCATAGTTCACGACTCCACTCCATACAGAAGTACTGACCAGACATAGCATTTCGCATATCGGATTCGTAGGGTTATATTCAGGTTTCGCTTTCTAAGAATTTTCTCTTATCTCATGAACGCTGTACATGCCATCTCAATTCTGCATCTAATGTCTTTCTCCGAGTTCCAGTCTGTGTGTAGCCAACTTACCAGATATTTATATTGTGCTACTCTTTCTACATTTTGATTTAGCTGTATGTGTTATTTGAATTTTTAATTTCATTTGAGAGATGGAAAATTAAGAAACAGGAAATGCCATTTCAACAATCAACTGAAAAAAGAATTTCCATTCCTTGTAACAAAGAGAGACACCATTGTTTTCTGCAATATTTGCAGAAGTAAATTTTGTTTTGCAGTTGGAGGCAGAGTCAACGATTATAGAATACCAGGATTGCTCAGTTCGCAGAATCTGCCTGCCAAAAACTCTGTGACGTCATCACCGGTGCTGGACAGAAGATAGAGATTTATTCATTTTACTTAAGTAAACAGTAAGATTTATCATTGTAAACCGTACGGTTTACGTACATACTCTACATAATCCATATTTACGTACGATATCCACATCACGTCATCCACAGATCAACACGTAAACACACTTCAGCACTGGTGGTGACGTCACAAAACTGTCCAACATTGGTCAAATGTAAGTGAGCAATCCTGGTTAGTCTATAATCGTTGAGGCAGAGTAGCCCTAAGAAACACTTGAACACCAACAAACATAAACAATCATTAGATACATCGGCTTACAATAGCAAAGTAACATTTTTTTTTAAACTTCTAACTATTCTGAATATGAAAACCAGTTAGCTGAAATGGAGGGAAAATTTGCATTTCACACAATAATTCACAAAGTTGTTGTAGTATGGATTGTATAACTCGATTATTGAAAAAGTTTTACAACGCTACATTTTCATGTGCTAGGACAAAATGTGAGTCTATTATTAAATCAGTGTTAATTACTATGACAAAATACTTGACTTTTAAAATGCAGTACTTGTAACGGTTTTATCTGATACATCAAATCATAACGAAACAAAATTGTATCCAATTCTATTAAGGTTGGTATTATAATGTTACTGAGGGCACTACTCAAGTCAAAATTTTAAATTTAGAATCTAGAGAATTTAGAGCGAAACTGCTGAAATGTTGTTAAACCACAGAGCAATAAATGAAAACAATTTGAAATCTAAAGTAGTTGCAGTAACAGCTGATAATGAAAATACAACTTTTGGTGGAAGAAGACGCAAAGAAGTGAATAATGTCTTATGTAAAATACAAGATTTTCTCCAAAAGAAAATACTAGGAATAGGATGTAATGGAAATATTTTGTCAAATGCAGTCAACACAGCGTCATGTGCCGTGCTAATTGATGTAGAAATAATAACAACGACAATTTACTTATATTTTAGTTGCTTTACTGTTTGTGTGGTTACTTTAAAATAATTATGTGAAGACGCAAATATTGAGAATAAAAATACTTATAAGATATTCAAGTGCGATTTTACAATTATTATTTGAGCCTCTCCATTCATCCTTTTTAAGTTTAGACAAGTATCCAAAAATTCTAAAATTATTTTTCAATTATGAATTATCGGAGATATTAATGTATTTTGTACATAATTAGGCATTTATTTTCCACAAATAATTCAAATGGCTGAAGGTGAACATATTTCAGTAACAGAAGTTAGTCGTATTTTGAACGATTTTGTACTTCAATATAAATCACGATTTGAAGAAAGCAGGAGGAAGCATTAGAGGAAGCAAATAGAGGGAGTAACGGAAAAGTTTACGAAAGAAGTGCAGGATGTTTTACAAAATAAGTTTTCAATATGTTGAACAATGGTCTGAAACAAATATCACAGAAAATAACGGTTTTCAATGGTGTTTTTTTGGCTTCATTGCAAATAAATTGGGCAGATATTGAAAATTGTGTTGAGTTTTTATTGAAAGAAATGCCTGATATTAAAATCAATGAAAATCGCCTGCTTGAAGAATTATAAAACTGAATGTATATTTAAATTCTGATAAATTAAAACAATGGGAAGATCAACATGTTGAAATTGATCAAGATGGTAGGAAATATTTAACTATTTCAAGAATAAACACATTCCATATGAAAATTTGGTTATTCTTATTGAATTTACATTGTGCTGCCCTGGAACTATTGCAACAGTTGAAAGAGTTTTTTAATTGGTAATGATTTTTTGAAAAGTCAGAGATTAAGATTGATCGTTGATATTCTAGCTGCAGCACTTACCGTAAAACTCAATATGAAGGCTATTTCTTGCTTCGAAATTTCCAACATATTGTTAGAAAACGATTTACTGACAAAAACTAATCATTCAATGGAAAAACACTCGCTATGTAAGCATTGGTGCATTTTTCAATTAATGAAATGTTTTATTTATTTATGTTGCACTTTGTTCACAAATTTTTCCTTCCTCCTTTTCATTATAAAAAATTTGGTCACCTTAGTTAATGTACACAGACCAGTGAAAACTGAAGTCAGCCAAAGCTGGCAAAGGAATTTTAACACAATATTTAAGACAACACAAATTTATCTGATAACTGAAAGTTCTTTAGAACATATTAAGGTTGCTCACACATTTTAAAATCCTCCAAAATTAACAACTCAGGAGTTCCTACATTTTTTTAAAATTTTCCAGAATCTACTCTAAACCAATAAATCGTTATTGCTCACCAGGTTGTAAGTCTTGGAACCCGGACGCGAGCTTCCTCTTGACGGGAATGGGCCAGCCACCCGTCTCCGGATCTTGATGTTTCACGAACCATTCGGCGGCATTGTAAAACTGTTGGATATGTTCAGACGACGATAAAGTTAAGTTGTCTAATGAGCCGGAACCTCTCAGCGAGATACTGATGATTTTCATTTTAGATCTCGAAATTTTATGCTTCGATTTGTCTCTGTCGAGGTAAACCAAGCCTTTCTGCAAGTCGACGATGAGGTCCCTGGTTAGTTTCTGCCATTCTGAGATGGTACCAATACCATGATAAATGTTGTTGTCCTAAGGAAAGATAATAAATGGGTTATTGATTTATGGGTATTGTGATTTATTTGGAGGGTGAAATTGAAAAAAAAGTGGAGTCAAACTTATTTTTCAAAAACATTCCATGAATTTATGTATAAAAACATGTCGATAAAGCATCAGCCATCTAGGTAATTTGGAAGTGGCTTAATTTTGAAATACAAAATTTTACCTACACAGACACACCAGCTACTGAAGTTAAGTAAATAAGTATAGTTAGTTATAGAACTGTACTTATGGAATTTGCATAAATATTATGGGATGAATAATATGGGCTAAATAAAATATACTAATTGCAAATAATACACACATATGCCTAGATAAGCGTCGCAGATGACGAAAAAATAGAAAAACTCTATGGAACACTTGCACCACAAGAGAAATCTCACTACAAAATGGTTACCAGAGATTTTAACTCCAAAATAGGCCAAAAACAGTTAACGACATCAGTGAATATGTAGGCAAATTTGGATTGGGAATACAAAATAGTAGAGGCGACTCATTGGAAAACTTATGCAATCGCTAGATGTTCTGCCTCAACACATTTTACAAGAAACAGATCCAACAGAAATGGACTTGGAGAAGTCCCAAGGGCAAAGGAAAAACACAAAATAAATAGATTACATTCTTTCTAACAACTGAAACATGCCGAAACGTAAATGTGATCAATGGGATTAATACTGGTATTGATTATAAAGCTGTAAGAGGAACATTTGTATTTGAACTGCGATTAGAAAGAAACAAACTTACCATGTTCAGATATTTTCAACTGCAGAAGAATTGTATAAAATGACAGAAGACTATGAGAGAAAATTAGATAAGACATTACAGCACTTGGACACACACATAACATCGACACAATGACTAAGCACCAAAACATACAAATAACGACAAAAAAGATATGTTCACAGAAAAAGATGTGAAATGACTCCAGATTTAGCCAAGACACCTTAAAAATAATAGAACAAAGAGTAAGATGCAACAAAGACAGCGACGAGTAATGTAATAATAATAAATATGAATAGAAACTAATTACAACAATGTTAGAACATACAATAGGTACCAATGAAATAAAAGACGATATCGAGATAAACATGGGAATGAGGTAGGTATTATGATTTAAATTATCATGGGGGAAAGTCTGAATATCAAGGATATCAGAATATCAAAAATAAAAGATGATCAAGGTGTAGCAGTCACAGACAGAAAGATCATAGAACAGATAATGAAGAAGTTATATACATTAAGTATGATGAGGCATCTTATTCCAACCAAAAACATCACAAATGTAGGTTCAGAAGAAATGCCTGAAATAACAACAGATGAAATAGAAAAAGCATTAAATCAAATGAAAAACAAAAAGGTGAAGATTCCATAACAAGCGAAATGTTGAAAATGGGTGGTGCTACACTTAAACGCGCACTAAAAATTATTTTCAATCGCTGTCTGATAAAAGGGAGAATATCAAGTGCTTGGAAAAATTCAAGAAATGATATAACACAACCATGGAAAATTATCATCCTATCAGTCTCTTTTCTCACCTCTGCCAGTTTTTCTTAAGGATAATGAACAAGATAATCCATAAGTTACTCATACCAACCAACTGAGCAAGCACGATTCTAAAAAGGCTACAGTACATCTACAAACAGTTAGAACACTGATAGAAAAAGCTACAGAACACAATGTTCCAATACATCTTGCGTTCATAGATTATCACAAGGCTTTTGATAGTACAGAAAAATGGTCGTTTTTAATATCTATGAACACCAAAGCGATAGATTCCAGGTACTCTATGATAATCAAAGATATATATGGAAACTCGACAATTCACGTCAAAATTAATGAAGATTTGAAAACAGACTGTATCAGGCAATGCGATTATATTATATTCCCTAAACTGTTTATGTTAGCCCTGGAAGACGTCTTTAAGAAACGGGACTGGGAAAATAGCAAAATTAACATCTCCGATTGGCTGATGATGTGATTCTCATTAGCAGCGATCTTGCGCAATTAAAATCTATGTTGGAACAACTAAACAGAGTTTCTCAGCAGATTGGTTTAAATATGAACTATAACAAAACAAAAATTATAAGCGAAAATGTAGACTACATTTTTATTTAGGATCAGAAAATAGAATTTGTAAAATATATTTACTCGGGGCGTATTATTACGCTCGAAAACGAGAACCAATCTCCAGAGGTAAAGAGAAGAATCGCCTTAACTTGGGCAGTTTTTTGAAAAAATATTGGCAAACAAAGACATTGCAATAAACCTGAACAGAAAAGTTTAAGATAGCTGTATTTTGCCAGTGATCACATCATATGGAATGGAAACAGTGATACCAAGTCAGAAAAATGTTGAGAAACTAATAAAAAGAGTGGTGTAAACTTTCGCGATAAAGTAACAAATATTGAGTTAAGACGCAGAACAAGGTTACTGATGTTGTAAAGGATTGCATGGCTGAAGTGGCAAAGGGCGGAACATATTACATGTCAGGATATAGACAGATGGACATCTTGGATCATAAATTGGAGACCGAAGCAAATGAAAATGAGCGTTGGTATACCTCAGAAAAGATGGGTGGACTATATTAAAATGATTGTTTAAGATGTCCATTTGTCTATATCCTGACATGTAATATGTTCCGCCCTTTGCCACTTCAGCCATGCAATCCTTTACAACATCAGTAACCTTGTTCTGCGTCTTAACTCAATATGTAGGATCAACAAACATGGAAAACTATGGGAGAGGCCTTTGTCCAGGAATGGAAGAATCGGGGCTGAGGAAGATTATGGCATGCGACTTCTTGACCTGAGACATACCTGAACCGTTATCCAAATATCCGAATAAATGTAATGCAGATTGTAGACCTCCTTAGTCTCCCTATTCTGCAAAGTAACAGTAAAACTACTATTGCTGTACAACAAAATATCCAAACTCATAAGAAAATACAAGACGTGATCCATCTTCAGCCGGACCGGATCGCCATAATTCTCGCCGGCTGCAAACCTGACGACGGTACTACCGACGGTCTCGTCATGGACCCTCTCGAGTTTAGCCGTCACTGGCACCGACCACTTGGCCACGTCCTTGTCGGAGTCTTCGATCGTCTTCCTCCTCGGCTCGGGCTCCGTCAGATTCTTGCTGTAGTGGGACAGACCGAACTGGGCTATCTGGGTCGGGTAGTAGTACCCTTGACTCTCCCACTGGGTCGAGACGGGAACTCCGCCCATTGCGCTTACGCACTTCACCCTGTCGCGCACCTCCACGTTGTAATTCTCGAAGTACATGAATACCCCCTTGGGGTCGTATTTCGCTTTGGGGCGGTACACTTTGCTGTAGCTGTGCGTCCACTCGAACCGCTCCATACCATCGTAGGTCGCGAGCTTCCCATAAATCTCGAAATATCTGGAAATTATGATATACTGCAATAATGATAAGGTCACCGGAAGTAGGAGAAATCTTAACTTACAAACATGAATTGAAAATTAGTAGTAGTGTTATTAAAAAGGAAATTGAATACCAATTAATTACATTGGTATAGTTTTGGTATTGGTAAGCAGGGAAAAGCAGCAGGACCAGACGATATCTATGTAAAATCGACAAAATTGCTGGACAATGAAAACATTCAGGTCTTAAAGCTTTTCATAAAGATAATTCACGGACAAGAGCTTCAAACTGAAAATTCAAAGATTCAATGACCATCCTGTAGTAGTAACCTTTGGGCAATATTAGCTCTATCCCAATGTTTGTTTTCTATGAATACACGTCCTAGTCATCTTATGCTCATTCTACTCATTCTCTATGTCTTCAAACTTCGTAGTGGCACACAGAGTATTCTGTGGTATTCTCTAACAAAAACTCAGGAATATCAAACTGTTCTCCTGCTCTGTCATTTCAAAGTTCTTCCACCTCACGCACAATTTATAATTTTTCACCTGCAGTGTATGAACATAGTGCAAGGATGCAAAGTGCAACAATACTCACACTAGGAAGTTACTACATGGAACTTACCACTTTCAAAATGTGACTATAGAGTAACACCTTTCTTTCTATATATTTACTGCAATAACTTTAGATAGTTAATAGTAATAGTAACTGTCTAGTGATAAAATATTTTTAAAAATTGTCTATTCCCCATAAAAACATAGTAACTATGTAACCCCCTTTATACTACCTCTGAGTAAGCATCGTAATTTCACTTCTGTCATTTCTTATAAAGATATGTGCATGGGTTACATGAGTAATTAGCCTAGTATACCAACTTGACCCTTTTATAGTATAACATTTCTCTTAATGCATGTGAGACAAGGAAAAGAAATTATCTAAAAACGAGTTTCCGCCGTAGCCTCTTTAAATACCTTTTAAGTCGGAGATGCTTCTATAAGATCACATTATTATAAGAAATTGACATGAAGCTAATTTTAATCGAAATACAAGTAACGGACAACAAAACTGATAATTTCATGTTTAACAATTCACATAATACCTAACCATAGCTTAACTAATCAGGTAGTTTTGTACCAATGGATTCAGTACATTATTACCTGAAAACAATGTGAGTGTTTATAAACTAATAACAATTAATTGCATGTACTGATACAGAGTATGGCTGTTAGTGACTTTGTTTATTAGTTGCTGGGAAGTGTATTAGGAGTGATTACTGCTCTATTGACAAGAAATGAGGAAATTTCCAAGAAATAAAGAAAATTGTTTTGGTGAGTGTTGCTCGATTTACAAAACATGTGTAGGTTTACTCGAAGATAGGTCACTACATTTAAAAAACAATATTTACCTCATATTGCATTTATTGCATATTACCTCAATGCATATTTGAAAATGTAACAAACGGTTTTAAAGACCAATAATAATTTATAACAATCACAGTACTGCTCATTCAATTACACAGTATACCAATTACACTAATTTTAGGAATGTCTTATCTTTAAACAAAGGTATTTTTCTTGTTTTAATGTACAGGCAGTACAGGGGCGTATCAAGTACTTGAATTTTTTAAGAGAAAAACAATTGTTCACAAGTTGACTTTTCGCAATTTAAGTTTCTATAGTGGTGAAGTAGATACAGAAAACAATGATTTTTCTTTGAACCTTGTGTTTATTAATTTGTTGAAGAACCTATACTTTGAAATATGATTCTTTTTGCACTCGTAATAATACTAAATCGTTGAGAATTATAGTTCTTTATGACATCTTAATCATATTGATCCAAAGCGTTATTCTAGTAAAACCTTCCTAAGGAGTATGCAATCTAGATCCACTTTTCCAAAACAAGGTGTTAGTGAGTATTTCATAGGAAAATGCTCTCTTACCTATGTAAAAACGAAAAAGGAACATAAACCTCATCCCCCTCCTTCCTGCACCCAACAATGTACTCCCCATTAATATCACAGTCGATTTCCTCGGATACCATCTGTTCGAAAGCTCTACCGTTAGCGTACTTGAGACGATCCCAATTTCTGTCGCTGCGTCCGCACACCGAGTACAGCACTACGATCGTCAGTATCCCTATAGTCAGTAGAAAAATTAAAGCTACCTTTACGTTCAATCTCATCATAATAAAAAATATCGGAGGTTCCTGCAAGAAGGGATCTCGTTAGTCAAATGGGGGCGAAAGGTGGTGGCGGAGTACCTTATGTTTTTGGCTCTGAGAACAGCCAACTTTATTCTGCGGGTTAATCATTTAGTTTACATTTTTTACGAACAGGATCATAACAAGAATTATTTTCGGTGATCACATTATCGATTACATTCAAATTTTTGTTTAATAAACATTTATCAGCTGTCAGAGGGAGGACCAGGGACCAGGGGATGCACGGAACATTAAAAGTTAAAAGTCATTATAAGTAGCACAGACATCGATAGAATATTTCAACCAATCAAACTTCATTTTTATAATAGTATCTTAATAACATTTTTAAACAAAAAATTATTTCTAATACTTCATTCTACATATTTAGTATTTATTTGAATTTCATTCTTTTACTTTATTTTAATTTGAGGATTTGGTCACGTGACCAAAACTCGCTATACCCCGTTTGGAAATAATAGGAGTGATTGACAGTCCGATTTTGATGTTTCGTGGGTACTTATATTGATTCCATAGGCGTGCGTAAAAATAGAGCCGTGACTAAAGGAATTTAATAAAAATACTAAAACATTTCTACAAATAAGAAGATACAAATACAAATCAATAAGAATAATACATATTCATGTTTTGTCAAGGTTTCCACGCCACCATGAGGTACATGACCAGCGCGTTACCTTTTCGGTTACAGTTTCTTCAAAAAAGGGATGCATCGCCAAATGTCATTACTCTTATTATTTCCAAACGTGGTATAAGTGGTTCTACCTTCGTTCGATTGGCTTCAATAGTTTCAAGTTTTCAAATCTCTAAGGTATTACATCAATAGTAGGAAGCATCGACCTACCTCAACATTCATGGCAGAAGTTCAAGGTGAACCATGTAACATTGCAACAAAATGTACAAAAAAAAAATGTAAAAAAGTAGAATGTCTCCATCTTACTGGAGAGCTGGAAGAAATATGGATAGCCATATTTTTCGTTTTATATTTTCCCAGTTTTCTTAACAACCTTACAACTAATACAATAAGTAAAATAGCCCATGGAGGCACCAAACTGCATCTAAAACGTTCCAATCAAAGAATCAAAGCAATATATGTATTGCTTATATATAGCTAGTATATATAAGCTATATATAATATAGCAACATCAATACAATGGCACCAATAACCTCCTTCTGATTTATAAATAAAATTGATTTAACGGGGCGATGAGGAAAGGTGCGAGTATTAGAAAATATTCATGAATGCCTTTGATAATATTTATTAAAAATTATATCGGTGAGAAGCAAATTTTGAAGGTTGAAGGTGTTTAAAGGTGTGTAAATATCGATTCAAGCGGTTCAAGGTTGGTAGTCCAAATCTTAAAATATTTTTTAAAATGAACTTGTAAAATTGTAACTAGAAGAAAGATTTACAGAAATTATATATAGGTTGTAGCGTTCTTCAACCGGGGTGAACGGGGGCCGGACGGGAGCGTCAGGACGTCTCGGAGGAGCGGGTCCATAGCGTTCTGGGTGTTGTTCGCTGCACTCAGCAACCTGAGTTGGGCGACGTTGGCGCTAGCGAGCTCAGGAGCGGCGGCACCAGCGTGTAGCTGGGCTGTTCCTCCATTTCCCAGTCGGCGCCTGCGGGTTCGGGGTTCGGGCGGTGATAGCTCGGAGGTGACGCCCCTCTGGCTGCTGGGTAGACTCCTGGGGGCGGAAGAGAGGGTGGTCGTCCATTTGGTCGAAGAGGGCTTCCAGCAGCTCTCGTCGTCCAGCTGTGGAAAGGGCGACCTTGGGGTGCACTTGTTGAGTCGGTTGGGAGCTCCCGACTGACGTATTCTGTTTTCCTTCGTTGTCCTTTGGGGTGAACGCGCGTGGGACGACCTCGTTGGGGAACCACCACTGACAACTGCCCAAGTCTAGAATGAGACCTGCTTTCGAGATAAAATCTATCCCGAGAAGGGTTTGTGCCTTCGGGGCATGGGGCAGCACCAGGAAAGTCGTTTGGATTTTCTTCGGGGCCAGCGTGACCGTGCAGTGGATGGCTTCTACCGTCTCGGTCGTCGTGGTGCCATCTGCCAGAGTGACATCCATCACCTGTCGTGTGCTGGGGCATCCATTTCGCCGAAGAACAGCAACGAGGGCTGGGCTGGCTAGGCAATTCTTGGCGCCGGTGTCGATGTACGCAGTTCCAACCTCGTTGCCGATCATGATAGTGACGGCCGGACGCGAAACGACGGGGGCCTGCACCAGGTGGAATAAGGTAGTTGACCGTGCTGGACCGTTGCAGGTGTGGCAATTCTTCTTGGAGTATTCGGGCCTTCGACACCCGTAGCCTCGAGGGGTGGCATCCCGCCCCTCTGGGAGCGGTTGAGCTCCGGCGGCTTTGTCGGCCGCGGCCTTCTTCCGGCAATCCTTCACCAGGTGTCCGATGAATCGGCAGTAGGTACACCGAGGCTTCACGGAGTCCCTTCGATCTGCCCTGGCTGGTTTCGTCTTGGGAGGACGGTTTTCCTTGTTGCCGTGCGCCTGTTCCACAACGCGTGCTTTCTTCAAGAGGGTGGCGAAGTCCGTCACCGTGTCCCTCGGAATCCTGTCCCTGATGTTAGGCAGCAGGAGGCCGTACAACATGTCCAACTGCGTTGCCTCGTTCAGGGGCGTCGACAGTTGGGACAGGAGCGCCCTCTTCTGTGCGATGTATTGGCCGGTCAGGACGCCGGCCTGTTGGCGTCCTGAGCAAGACCCGTAGACCTCCAGGTACACCTGGTACGCACGTGGTACTGGAACGAACTCTTCGCGGATCATCGCCATCGCTTGGGCCCATGTCGTGGCAGTGCTGTTGACTCTAAGCCACCAAGTGTGGGCTTGGCCCTCTAGCAGGAGCGAGAGTCCCCGGACGGCGTTGTCGTCGGTGATCCCCTCGCTCACCCTGTAGAAATCGGCGGTTTGGAGGAAATTATCAACTGCCTCGCGAGAGTATTTCCCTTCGAAGCGGGCCGGGCACTGGGCAAAGTGATTGAATGCAGATGGTGAAGGAGCCGGTGCTGCCTGTGGAGTGCTCTGGAGTAGAGCTTCCAGAGCCTCCAATGTTAGCGTCATTGCTGATTGTCTTCTAATCCTCGGTGCTCTTCGTGGTCGTGGCCGGCCACTGGCGTCTTCGGTGACGGTCGTGGCCTCGATGGACTGTGCTGCTAGGAGATCCTGGCGCTACTCGGAGACGTCCTCGTCGACCGGAGCGTCGTGAAGGAGTCCTAGGAATCCGGATACGTCCTCGTAGTCCGGAGCGTTCTGTTGTCTTCTGGGGCCGTCCTCGTCGTCCGGAGCTGATTAAAACCTTGCGTGGGCTGCTTCGAGGTCTTGGAGCTCGTAGGTGCGTCCTGGAGCGTTCTGCTTTTCGGGCCCCACGTTGGGCTCTCGGAGAAGGCGATAGTGATGGGGTGGGTTAGCCCAAGAAAAGCACCGTGGGTTATACGTAATATATTTACACTAGCTATATACAGGTTATAATGTGGGACGGTTTGTCTGACGGGCAGCGGTTCGCCCTAATTCGCGGAGTTCCCGTTCCTCGGGCTTGGTAGTAGTTCCTGTGGGGCACTGGATGCTACTTCAAGCCGAGTTCAGAGAAGAACTGCCGTTCTGCGCTGTGGCTCCGGAATATCATCCCTCGGTGTCCGCGGGGTGCCATCGCCGATTGGCTGTCCGCTGGTTGCCATGGGAACCAGCCTGTGGGGGTACGTTGGTCGCGCAACCTTTACTTAAGCCGGCCTGGAGGGGACAATGCTCCGTAATGGTGGATTGCAGTGGTAGGGGTTCCGAGTGGGGCGAGCAGCTTGAGAAGGGATGACTGAGCGTGTAGGCCGCTGTGGACGATCTAGGACGTTTTGACGCGGCCGTTTTGACGCGGCCGTTTCGACGCGGCCGTTTCGACGCAGGCCCGTTTTGACGCGAGCCGTTTTGACGCGAGCCGTTTTGACGCGAACCGTTTTGACGCGGAATATTAGAAACGAGCGATACTAGGATTATAGATACTCTCTTTCATGGAATCCAAACCTAAAATGGCACATTATTTTTTGACTACAATCAGCTTTAATATTACTTTCAATTAAATTTAATTAGTTATGTAACTTAAGGCGGGTTTATACAGCAAATAAAATAAAATAAGGAACAAAATAAAACAAAATAATAAAGTTAAACATGCACATTTCTATGATAGGGTTTATACAAAAAATAAAATAAAATAAGAAATAAGAATAACAACAAGAGATGGCCAACTTTCATCTTTTTGTCTTATTTTATTTTATTTTGCTTGGAAACTATCGTGCTCGTGCATGACGGAAAGTGGAAAGTGTGGAAACCGAAACTTAACTACCTAACCTAACCAAACCTAACAATATTGTCAAGTGATGTTCTCAGGGCAGCTCAAACACAGAAGGAAGGTTGTCTCAAAAAAGCCCTTTTTATAAAAGATTTAACTTTTTCAACTCACGCCCGCTTGGTTCAATCTAGAAAAATTGGATTCTATTTTTACTAAACTAAAAGATTCAACTCCCTCTAATTTAATTCATAATGTTATCTATGAAATCTCATGTAAGGATTGTTTCCCAAATCCACACCCATTAAAATATGTTGGACAAACAAAACAATATATACACAAACGTCTTACACAACACCAGTCAGCAATCAAGAAAAAAGACAATATTCATTCTGGTTTGAGTGATCACTCCATTCGTACAGGGCATACATTTGATTTTGAGAACACTAAAATCCTTAAGACAGAGAACAATTGGTTCAAAAGATTATTTTTAGAATCAATCTTTATCAAACTTACTCCAAATTCATGCAACTCTCAAACAGATTTCCTAGGTCTTATCAATACATACAAAAATCTATTACATAACCAATCCGAACATTGATGAAAACAAAACTCTAACAAATAACTTAATCACAAAATGAAATAAAATACCATAGTATACACCTTCCTTTTACTCTTCTATTTCACGTGAGATGGCATTATGGGTATTAAAACATATTTAAAATCAACAATAAACAAAAGAATTTACACAAAAAAAAAGAGAAAGATGGGACCATATTGTGTTGTACTTTCGAGACCTTGCATTTCATTTTTGAACGTGATTACAGCTGAATGATAGCATGTGAAAAGATCATTTAATAATCACTGTGATACATCCTCAGAGATGAAGATTTTAGTGTAATTATCCGTTTTAATAAAATCACAACGTACATAGTAAGTGTAAAGTATGTAAATCCTTCTTATGTATGATTTTTAATGTAAATTTTAGCTGTGTTGTCCTGATGATGCCTCAGATTGTAGGCGAAACGTCGACACATTTCTACAAATAAATCTTTTATAAAAAGGGCTTTTTTGAGACAACCTTCCTTCTAACAATATTGTTTATGGCGGTTGGCGGTGGCGTTAACGTTGTTTAAACAATTTATATGGATGAATACGAATTATAAGGTTGGGGCGATGATGTTGTTGATGGCAGGCACTGCGGCTGTGGCTTTATTACGTAAGAAGCGTAATAGGCGTTTTAAAGTTCGCCCTTTGAATGGAAACAAAAAGTGCAATGTGTATAAGAATTTTTTGGAATATGCAAAAAGGCATGATAGGAAGCAATTCTTTAAATACACAAGGATGTCTCCAGAGATGTTTGACCATTTATTGAGACAAATTGAAATTCTTATTACATGTTTCCTCCATTATGCGTGAAATGGTCAGCCACTAAGGTCAGCCATGCATTTTCCTTCATCAGATTATTTTTAAATCGTCCATCTGCTTTGGCATACAATTGCAGAAAAGTCGATATTTGTTCTATTAACTCTCCATCATCCATTTTTACCTATTTTAAATATTTTCAAACACGACCAACAAAGTAAACATCAGACGAACATTTGGAGGTTAACTCCATGTTAAATTCACAGAACGTGCGAATGTGTACAAAACAACAAAGTCATTGTCAAATATACAGCGATTTGATTGGTTCATTTTTATTTCTTATTTTAAGTTATTCATCTGTATAAACCGATGTTTTGTCCTCCTTGTTCTTAATTTATTTTCGTTAGTTCCTTATTTTATTCTATTTTCTGTATAAACTCGCCTTTAGTGAAATAATTTATCCTTTAGGAAATTCGAGGAATAGGGAGAACACATATTAATTATCTATTTGTAATTACGATATCTTTATTTATATCATATAAATCTATTTAATCGAAATGTTTGAAAGTCAAATGTTTCATTTAAAAATACGAGTTTATGTTCGGACAATTGGCCTGCCGTAAGGTGTTGCAGTTATCGCCAATCCTTGGTTTGAATTCCAGCAAAAGATCACCCCGTTTGTTATCGCTTATCGCCATTGTTGCCACAGGTTACTACCGACATAACTATTTTTGTTACAGGAATTGACACCTTAAATATGCAAATAGTACTAAACACATTTCTAGGTTTTTACGCATAGAAACGTCCCTGCGTCAAAACGGCTCGCGTCAAAACGGCTCGCGTCAAAACGGGCCTGCGTCGAAACGGCCGCGTCGAACCGGCCGCGTCTAAACGGCCGCGTCAAAACGTCCCTTTCCGCGCTGTGGAGGGGATGTGTGCGGTATCGATTTTCCGGCGTGACTGACCGACAGGGGCGCGTACTTCGATACGTTTTATGTGTCACGGAAAGGTGGCGTTACAAAGTAGTTAGTTCCCGAATTTCAATGAATATAACGGGGAGGAACGCAAAAAAGAATTATATCACCCAACACAAGCGAAGAGTTTCAGTTTGACTTTAAGGAGCTCTGCGATGTACAAAATGTGGATTTAAAATAAGCGAATACAAAGGAAGTGTGCAAATGTTGATTGCCACATACAAAAATTATTCAAGAAGTCAATGAAACGGGCAGTTTTCATGAACTGGACAGAGGTAGCGGAAAATATGTCAAATAAGTGCCGATATACCCTTATGTATTAATTTACGGTGTGCTAAGGAGATAGTTACTTTGAAAACACTAAGGATTTTCTAGAAATATAGTACTTACCTATTATGACCCATCCCGTCTTTGGACTGCAATAACCAATGAGAGTTATGAGGAGGTGCAGTAACTGGAAGATTTTATTGGCTTGTTAAATTTAAAAAATATTAGGTACACTTAGGCGGCTCGTCCATATAAGCAATCGGTTGCATGCAACCAGTTGCATTCCACCGATTTCATGAAACCAGTCGCGTCATTTTACTTCCATTTGTGCAACTTATTTGCAGTTCAGTTTGAATGATGTCGTCGTCCGATGAAGATGTAGTTGTGGGTGCTTCGTATTTAAGAAGAAGGAAAACCAGAAAGCGTTTCTGGGTTCATCCTGATTTCAAGAAAAATTAGAAGAAAGGGTTCTCTGTAATAGCAGAAGAGATACAAGACCCAGTCAAATTCCAACAAAAGTATAAGCAGGGATATTTCTATATTTCCTGCACTGCAGCAATATTTGAAGTTTGTTCGTCAGTCGACAAACCTCTAGGCATTCTTTCAAAAACTATTGTACTGCAAAACTACTTTAAAAATGCACCTACGATCTAGTACAAACCGCTTCAGCACAAAGATCGCAAGCAACTGGTCAACACGCGACCGACAGGTTTGGTTTCGTGAGATTGGTTTCGTATAGGTTGCGTCGCAAGTAGGTTGCAGTCGCGCAAGTGGACGGACTTAGGTTGCGTAAGTAGAAAAATTGTGTTCGCGACTGGTTTCATGGTTGCATGCAACTGGTTTCATGGTTTTTGTTGCGTAAATGGACGAGCTGCCTAAGGTATAACTTAAATACGATTAATAATTTATAATTAACAATACCATAACGTACCAAAGAAATGTGATCAGCAATGCGAAGGTTAAAAAATGTTACGTTGGATGCGGGTTCGAAATAAACACAGACACGTGAGTTAACTTAATTTAATACTCCTTAATTAAGGTAATTAAGTTAAGTTACTGGCATACTTCGTTAGTAGGTATTGAATGAGTACCCAAGGATTTATACTCCCTGTTATTTTTCAGAGTATTGTTTCTCGATGTTCACGATCTTTCTAGCGAACGCTAGATGGCTCTTTAGAAAACGCCTGGAAAAGCGCCGGCAGTTGGTAAACAAATCAGTGGCGTTGTCTCTGCGCAAATCCATTGCAAAATTAACAAGGGGATTAGTTAGCTGAAGCGAACGTATAAAAATATACCAATCATAAAATGTTGAAAATCGCTTTTACTTTAAAAATTTGGGAATATCTACTTATTAAACAGTTGATAAAAGTGATGTACAAAACAAGATCGTCCAATATTACCGACATATCTTAGTGTCTATAAGTTCAAAATTAATCCATGTACGTTCAATGCATTGATCCCCAATTCAAATTTTGTAAGTAACGAAATAAGACCAGAAATTCAAAACTTTTGAAAGCTGGAAAAATTGCAGGCAATTCCTTAGCTTCAAATTTATTGGCCAGAACACAAGCTCTGGTACATTCCCTAATACCTTACAGTCTAGCTCTTGTACATGTCTATGCAAGACTACTAGAAACAATCTATACTTTCTCTACGAATTTATAAATCATTTCCAGTTTTTTTTGGGCATAAATCAAAAATATTCAATAGACCTTTCACATTAGTTCCTTTTTAAGTACAGTTTTTCGACAGCCGATTGAAAATGGTGAGTTTTAAACTTTATTAATCGCCTGCGGGTAAGCCTGTCTAGTTGGTTTAGGTCATTGCTCTAATTAGTATGTAGTTTTTGAGGGCATTAAGTAAATATCTGCACTACTGGGTGATGTATGCTTAACATCTGGCATTTAACATTTTAATTAGAAAAGAAGCACCAAGGTAGCGTTTTGCTGAATTGGTCGATTTAACTTTAACCTTGGCAAAAGCAATATGTGGAAATCGAAAAATTTACTAGTACTAGTTCTTTTTTATCACGCATTGCAGAACATATGTTGATGTTTAAAAAAATCCATCCATGTTTCTTTTCAGATGTGAAACATATGAAATTTTTGTATTTTCTTTAAGTTTTCATTGCTTTTTTAAAGATCCAAAGATCATGTTATCATTATTTTTGCTCAATGCGTTTTCTTATAAAAGTTCTGGCCCGTCTCTGTTGTCTTTTTGGTTTGCCTGGAATTTGATATTGAAACAAATGTGTCTATTTTTCTAATCTATTATTTGGGATCGATGGTACATCAAAACGCTACTTGTTTATATGATATAGAAATGAAAATAGTACGGGGAAAGCAACCTACAAAAGCATTCCATGAACTGTTATGGAGCAACACTCTCACCAAAGAAAACCAAACCAGAATCTTTCAAATCTTATGACTAAATATTACCCTATACGGAGCAGAAGTATGGCCAGTGACACCAACAATACGAAATAAAATATAAGAACATTCGAATTAGACTTCATAAGATGTCTACAAATTACCAGAAACGGCAAAATAATAAATGAGGAAATATGGAAACGGATGGAAGTGGCATGCTCAATAACTAAAAAATTGGCAAACAGAGCACTACAATGGTACGACCATGTCCAAAAACTGCCAGAATACAAGTGGCCAAAAAGATTGTTGGAATGGGAGTTCCCAGGGAAAAGGCAAAGGGGAATGGAGCCTAAGCTCTAAGTTGGAAAACATATATAGATAATGCGATCATAGATAGAGACCTAAGAGACCTCAGAGTAAGTGACTGGGAAGCAATAGAGCTGTGGAGGGCCAAAACGGCGAGCTCATAATGAAAAAGTTCCGAAGAAGAAGGAGAAGGAGAAGAAGTAGGGCCCAGAGGTAGCTTACTAGAATGCCAGAATGTCATGAACACAGAAGTCTGAGATTACCCAGATTTTTTTTTATTTCGGGACGATGAGTTATTATTTATAAACGAGGCGGAAAACAACTTATTTGTATTACGACAGACGCAGAAACAAATGGAAAGTAAACAGAAAGCACGTTGAGATGATGTCAAGCATGGCCATTCCGTTTTGTCAAAATGTACTGACATCTAGTGGAAAAATGTAATAATTTTCAAAGCTTCGTAACAGAAAAGGTGGTAAATTTAGGATTATCTGGGAAAGGGAAGTTATTTCTTTTTTGATAATCAAATTAAATTTTATTTTAATGTCAAGATTTAATTCAACAATGAATCTATAGTAAACTGAAACTTAATACACTTATATATCATATTAAGAGTATTATACATATACATAGTAAGATTTCTTTTTATCAGAAATATACTCATATATCAAATAAATATAACAGCATCATAAAAAACTTAAAAACAACTTTTTCAAAATGGAATCTATGGTATTTTCTAAACAAAATTCCAAATTTTTATGTAAAGACCTTTTGTCCAGTAACAATTAATGTGAGCCATTTCAAATACCACAGAAATATAAAAGAAACAAAAAAAAAACACAGGTTTTACATAAATTAACATTTTTTACAATTCATAGAGAACATTATTTGTTAAATAGAGACTTTCGTTTTACCTCCATATCCCAAAATTTGAAGTCTTCTGTTTCTTCAATAAAATTGTTAGTCCAGTCATCTTAGGCCAAATTAGGTGAATATCTCGGAAAATCGATATACCTAGTATATTAACACGTAGAAACTTCTATTTTGGCATCCTAAAACTTTCCTCAAAATTCACATATAATTGAATGGCAGCAAGTTTTAAAGTCGGGGGTCAAAATACACAAAAATCGATTTTTTTCTACACGTTTTGCAAATATCTCGTTTTCTATGGGTTTTACGCTATTGATATTTATTATCCATATTGTAAAGTATAAAATTCTCTACCACTTTTATATTTAACATTTCTTCATATCTTGAACTGTTTTCGAGATAGAGGGCGGAGAGCGCTGGTCAGAGAATCATGTGAAGTCAACTGGTACTACTGGTAGTCCTGATCAAAAACTCGTAATATTAAGGTTATAAATTATTGCTAAATATATAAATATAATTTTTTATTAACTTTTCATTAAATTCATTTTGTTTGGTTACTTATCTATCTATCTATCTAAGAGTTTACGGATTTTAAACAAGATTTACTTAATTGCCTTTTACTTCAAATGCAATTAGTGTAAATGAGAATATAATTAAAATGTAATTAAAGTATGTCCCCTAATAATTCTTCAATTACAGAAAGAGATTATAAGTATTATTGAATTGATAAATTTGGGAATTATTAGAAGAAAGATTGAATTTAATGTAAAAGTTAATAATAAATGCTAATTAAATATTTAGCAAGAATTTATAACCTTAATATACGAGTTTTTGATCGGGGCTATATCAGTTGACTTCACATGATTCTCTGACCAGCGCTCTCCGCCCTCTATCTCGAAAACAGTTCAAGATATAAAGAAATGTGAAATACAAAAGTTGTAGAGAATTTGATTCTCTACAATATTGATAATAAATATAAATAGCGTAAAACCCATAGAAAACGAGATATTTGCAAAATACATAGAAAAAATCGATTTTTGTGAATTTTGACCCCCGACTTTAAAACTTGCGGCCATCCAATTATATGTGAACTTTGGCGAAAGTTTTAGGATGCCAAAATAGAAGTTTTTACGTTTTAATATACTGGGTATGTCGATTTTCCTAGGTGAACCCCCTATAATGACTGGACTATGTGTATTTCAACAGTAGTATTGCGTTTTCATATACTTTTACCTAAGCTTTGCCCAACCTGCTGTGGCCCCCTCCTGAAATTTCATTTGGTGATATTAAAAAATGTGATAAAATTAAAATTAAATGCAAAATATTGTAATAGCGTTATGGTTGGATAGAAAAAGTAATAGATCTATTACGAATGTCATAGACATCCCAACTCTGATGTAAGTAGCTAATGCGAAACTAACCAACGTATTCACAGTTAGAAAGTGAAAATGAATAGAAAACTCAGAATACATCTATTGTAATTATTTGCAAAAGTCATAATCGAATAAATTTATATACAATTCGGTGGAAAGAGTTTTATAGGAAATATATGCAGTCAAAGCGGCAGATTAAAAGCGGAAGAGCGATTTAAGCAATAAATGGTACCAAACTGAATTTATGGTTATTTACAAAATAGTTACACAAGTTTGATTTAGTGAAATTTGGGTGACATTCGCCAGAGACGGTCGGAAAATGATCCATCATATCTCGCGAAGCTCGGAAAATTCTCGGTTTTATCGGCGGCGCAGGTAAAAGAATCCTATTAGTGCGGGGTGGTTGGAAAATGGGTGACCTTAATTCGCGAATTCGATCAGCATTATATCGACTGAACTTACTGTGAAGTTTTATTGGTTAATTAAATATGTTACCTCTTATTATCACTAATCTATTTATAAACTACTTAGCTTAATTAATAATACACGATTAGACACTACTTAACTTAATTTATATAACACCATTGACACAGTGTAATACAATGAACAGTAAGGAATTAAAGCTGGAATTAAAAATTCTGTAGTAGCAATCTATAGCGAGTACCATAAAATATTACAGTGGAGACTCGTAAGATCAAGGTAAGTATCGATTGTTGATACTGACAGACGTGTAGTCGAATCACTACGAATTTTTGGCGAAGATCATAATATGTTTGCCTAAATTGCAAATATGCCTACCATCCTTATATTATTGCTTAGGTCTAAATAATCATTAGTTGGGTTTTAGAATGGTTCATCTTCAATCCTACTTGGCTGGAGAGAGTTTTCAGTGATTGCAACATTTTGTTGGCGTCTTCTACGTTATCCACTATCAGGACGACACCATCAGCGAAGCGTGGTTGGGATATTCAACATTGATATTAATATCCATGTTTGACCAATCAGTGTTTTTAACAGCGGACTGCAGTAGGTTTGTGAAGAGCTTTGGAGAAACACTATTACCTCGCCGCGCTACTTTTGGGATTTTGAATTTATCTGTACCTATTCTGATCGAGTTTCAATGATGTTGTTGCATTATCATATAGGCTATAGGTAAATTAGTGACGTATCTCCAGTCGGCCCGTTACTCGACAAGCTTATGCTGGTTGACAGAATCAAACGTCTTTTCCTAGTCTACGAATACAAGTATGTACTAGAGTCATATTATATTCTAGGCATTTTTTAACGGGTAGTTGTAGTAACAGTATATGTTCGTTTGCACGAAAACCGGATCTAAATCCTGCTTGCTCTCTTGGCTGGTACCTTTCAAATTTTGTCGTAAGGCGCTTGGCTAATATTTCTGTGAATAATTTAAACATGTGGCAAAGAAGGCTGATATGTCTAGTGTTTGACAAGTTACCAGTATCTCCTTTGCATTATTCCATGCCGGAATAGCTCCCTCAGTCAGGCAGTTCTCTTCTCCTTCTTCTCAGTAGTTTTACAACCCTTCGTGGGTTTTAGCTGCAAAGATGACCTGCTTCCATCCATCTCTGTCCATCATGGCTTCCTCCAGTTGTCGATTCCCATAGTTTTCAGGTTCTTGACTATGCTGTCCCTCCACCTGAGCCTCGGTCTCCTCAATGGTCTTATTCCTAATGGGTTGTGTTCTCACACTGTCTTGATAAGCCTGTAATTGGGAGCCCTCTGGACGAGTCCAGCCCATCATAGTCGCTGGGCCTTTATGTACTTCGTTATGTTAGGGCTTTGGTACAGTTCTTCTATTTCCGCATTTGTTCTTATACGATATAGTGTCGTTACTCGGTCTTGTGTCTGCCCTTATATTCTTCTTAGTACCTAACGACCGATTGTCCAGCGACTCGAAGTTGGGCATGGCATTATAGACAAGAGGAATACCTAGTCTTCCCAACTAATTTATTCCAACCAAGCGAACGGTTTCGACTGTCTGGCAGTCATCATCAGGCTTGCCAGCAAGAAGTTTTAGAGCTCCAATAGTTCGACGTATGCGACGTCACAAATATAAAACAAATACGTCGACTCACACAGTTAGAAATTAAAACTAACATACATCGAACGAAGATATTACATAAAATAAAACATAGATGAAGCCCTACAAGAGCTAGCTACCTCATTGTTCATAGGTACTTCAAAGACTTTAATATTGAGCAGAGTAATTGGAAGAAGCCACTAATTGGTGAGTTGATCACTGAGCCATTCATTCTTCTACTGTTGATTAACTAACTAACTCTTTAATTAATTAACCATCGACATTTAGAACTGAGAAATAATCGTAGTTGTCTCTATTTGGTATTTCAAACATTAGTTAGTCCCTGTTAGTACAGTGCCGCCTTTCATCTGAAGGCAGGGTACTTGGCGCGTTACTTCTTTAGTAGTCATTGCACGTTCTTGGGGTAATTGCCACTAGTAGGTGACGGGTACCTTGCGCGTTACTCCCCTGGTACCATTGCACGATCAGTGCTAGCGTATTGCGTTTTCCTAGGATCTCGGGTAGGTACTTCACGTGTTTCTCCCTTGGTACCATTGCACACTCGACCCTAGAAGTTTATGAGATTGTTGTTTACTAGTAGCTGGGGCGGGTACTTCGCGCGTTACTCCCTTAGTACGCCCAGTACTAGTTTGTTTGAGGTCTGGTGGGTATTTTGCGCGTTTCTCCCCTAATATCCATTGCACAAGCCAGACGAAAATAGAGAGAAAAACGATCAACTACTATACCGTCTGATTGATATTTGTTTTAATTATTTGATTCTACAATTTCACCAAGTACGAAGTAATAGAGTTTATTATTGTCTGTAAATTAACAGAGAGAATGAGTTGCTCAAATTCGTTTTTATTTCTTTGTTCCAGAAGTGCAGTGGTCTCGAACCTCAGACTCAGTTCTTGCCATCTGGCCCACACAAACAATTTTGAAAGTCAAGTGCCTAGACCTTTTTTTTCCTCTTAAGATTTTATTAGATTAATTCTTTTGTTTATATTTTTTTATATTTAATTTTATTATTATTATTACATATATTATCATACTACAAATTAATTAAAAGTGAGATTACCGTATACTACAGGTTTTATTCTCGTTTATGGTTTGGTCCAACTTTCCGCCTTCTATCTTTAGAAAATTTGCTTTTATTTGATGGTGCTTCCTGCTACTGTGTCGATATCGTCCGCAAAAGCCAATATCATTTGTGATTCAGTGAGTCAGCACTTATTAAATAGAATTTGAAGAGCTCCAGATGATAGTAACAAATACCTTCTACAGGCTTCCAAAACGACGACTCTGCACATGGAGATCCCCACAAGACCGTAACCAAAATCCAATAGGAAATAAAATCGATTATATCTTAATAAACGCAAGATATACAACAAGTCAGCCAAGACTTACCCGGGCGCTGATGCCTCATCGGATCATAATCATCAGATGCACATTAAACTTAAGAGAACTACAAAGAAAAGAGATACCAGAATAAATGTAGAACACTTAAAGAACCAAGAAGTACGGAATGAATTGCAAGTTAGAATTAACGAAAATCTGAAGACACTTGGAAGTTAGGAAGAATACCGAAACTGCAAAAACATAAACGAAAAATGGAGCAGAGTTACATCAGCCTTATTGGAACCCTCAACAGATATTCTGAAGAAAGAATGGATAACTAGCGAAATTCTTACTCTCATGGATAAAAGAAGAAGCTATACAGGAAAAAATGAACAACAGTACAAAGAAGTACAACGAATACTCCGCACACAAATCAGGAAAGCAAAAGAAGATTACTACAAGCAAAAATGTGAGGAAATTGAGGAGTTGCAAGCAAAGTATGATAGTTTTAATGTACACAAAAAAGTCAAGGAACTTGCCGGCACCAGAAAACAAAATCAATCCAATACACTGTACGACAACAACGCGAAAATAACTACAGAAGTGGAACAAAAACTCGAAATATGGAAGAACTACATTACAGAACCCTTCGTAGATGAGAGGCGGCAAAGTAAATTTGAAAATATAGAAGCAGAATTGGGCCCGGACATAATTAAAGAAGAAGTGATATATGCAATAAATATGCTAAAGAACAAAAAAACTAACAGGACCACACCAATTGCCAGCGGAGATTCTCAAACTGATAGAGGAGGACCAGATTCATATTATGGTAGAATTAATCAATACAGTATACAGAACAGGAATAATACCGAATGAATGGTTGGTATCAACTTTTATAACTTTTCCAAAAAAGAAAAATGCCAAGCAATGTTCTGACTACCGTAAAATGAGCCTAATGTGGCACACGTTGAAGATCCTGTTAAAAGTAATACATAATATTCAGGAACCTTGATATGTATAGACATCAGCGATACGCAATTTGGATTCCGAAAAGGCTTACGAACAAGGGAAGCACTGTTTGCACTCAATGTTCTGTCACAAAGATGTCTAGACGTGAATCAAGATCCACACGTATGCTTTATAGATTATAGTAAAGCCATCGACAAAGTAAGACACGGCCAACTCATCGAAACATTAATAAAGAGAAGGATAGGCCTCAGAGACATAAGAATAATTTCAAACCTATACTATGGTCAAAAAGCAGTAATACTACGAATAGAAGACATAACATCAGAAGAAATGGAAATACAAAGAGGTGTACGTGATGGGTGTATATTTTCACCAGTCCTCTTTAACCTGTACTCAGAAGATACAGTAATTAAGGCAATTGAGGAGCAGGACATAGGCATTAAAATTAACGGAGTGGCAGTAAATAATCTGAGATACGCGAACGACACAGTTGTAGCTGGAATACATGAAGATCTACAGACGCTAGTTAATAGAATAGTCACAGTTAGTGAAGAATATGGACTATCATTGAACATAAGCAAAACAAAATATATTGAAGCACAAAAGTTCGAAATTTTTTCCATAAAGACGGATCGGAATGCGGTTTTGTGCATTCTCTTCTAAAAATTATTTATAAAAAATGTGGCTACTATGTTTTTCTGACAAACTGGAAATTGCATTGCTGCAGCTAAAAATGTATTCAAAAAATGCATTTTTTGAGACGCCTTTTGGAAGATTTCAAAACTTTGTAAATAAGAGTCCTAACTGGCCCAAATCAGGTACTCGGGGATTGTCGAGGTCGCTGATCGCGATTATGATGTTCAAATTGACCCCCCGAACACCCGAAGCTCAGGAACGCCAATGAACGTCATCTCCATGGGACTCTCCCACAAATCGCGGGGAAGAAGAGAAACTCCGCGCCGGGGGGTTTTTTGGGTCGCTGAATTCAAATATGCCATCGTCGAACATCCCCGGGACACCTGGTGCTCCCTGCTCCCGAACCTGTACGTGGACGTCATCCCCGAGAATTTTCCTGACAAGATTGACAAAAACAACCCGAAAATCATTGTGGGCCTAATTTCACGTCGAACACGACCCCCTGTAGACCTGGCGCACCGCAAATCTGGACTTTACTGAATCTGTTACTCGGGGGTTTTTAGGGTCGCTGAAAACGAATATGACATCGCCGGTGGTCTCCGAAGTACTTGGTGCTCAGAGCCGCTGGTACCAACGTCGTCTCCGGGAGTTTTATGGGAATTGATTCTATATAATGAGCCGAAAGGTCTACACCCTGGGGTTTTTGGAGTCGCTGAATGTTAATATCACGTGAATATGCTGTTGGTAGCATTGATCTAACTTCCGCCACCTGCCATCTGTTTTAGAAAATATTTTATTGTTTCATGCGATAACAGGATGTGATATATACGGTATCAGCTACTTTAAAGCAGGGAAAATTGTAATTAGTGAATAGTTTTCAAAATTTTCCTGATCTAGCGATTCAAGCGCAAAAATTTAAGGAAGTAGGCTTAACCATTGAAGAAGTAATTGAAAACGGCTGCCAGTTACTTCTGGCAATGTACAATGATCCACTCAGTTTTAGAAGGCCACATATTCCTGCTGAATTCAAGCTGACCAATATTCAATTAACAGAAACGTTTCGCTAAAGGATCTATCTAATGGCTATTGCTAAAAATCGCAGAGTTGTCCTTAGTAAAATTCTATCAACGGTAGATGCATTTTCTCAGTATTTAAAAAGAGTGTTTTTACAAGTACAGAACTGGCTGTATGGAGAGGACCAAAATGGTCTAAATCCAATTGACAGGGGATGGGAACTTAAAGAAAATTTATTAAGCCCCATAAAAATGACAACAGCAACCAGGACCAACCAGTATATTAAATTTAATATTTTGTGCTAGCACAACAAATTGCGGTAACTCATGCGGCTGCAGAAAGCATGGGCTAATTTGCAGCATTGCATGCAAAACATGTGCCGGTGCTAATTGCACAAATATTGAAAATTATTCAAGAGAGGCAATTTCTTTGGCAGAATTTGAAGTTAAAGAAGAAGAAAATGAAGAAGATAATAATATAACTAAAGATTGATATATACTTATTACACATTAATATACGTTATTAATATAGGAACAATTTGTAAGAAACATATTTTCTAAAGAAATAGTTGAAATAAAATTTTGAATACGAGTGTATTTTAGAGATTTTTTTTAATCCAAGCTTCAATATTTAAGTATTCAAACTGTAAAAACGTTTTCGGTAGAATACGATTTATCGACAATGTCAAACAAATGTATAGGTGCCGAGTTATGATCAATTTTTAAACAAATTCCCCTAAAACTCCACGAGACGACGTTGGTTCCAGCGGCCCCGAGCACCAGGTACTTCGGAGACCTCTGGCGATGTCATATTCGTTTTCAGCGACCCTAAAAACCCCACGAGTAACAAAATTGAACTCATTTCCGTTATTATTTTCCAAGTTGTAAATTTTTCAACAACCGCCACCTTCACATGCACGTATAAAAAAGCATTTTTCTTCTGCACCTCTGCAATTTTGCATTTCTCGTTCATAACAAATGTTCACAAAATTTGTAGACGCTTCCACGAACCGAATGCATAAAACCGCAACTCGATCCATCTTACTGCAAAAATTTCGGTCGTTATGCCGATTTTAGTGCTTCATTTCCGCGCCTAATATGCTGATAACAAAAACACCCCAGGACATTCGTAGGATATGTGTCAAGAATCACCCCATTGAAAGAGTAAGAGAATACAAATACCTAGGCACAACCATTACTGAAAATAATGATAGCTCCCAAGAAATACAAATCAGAATAGAACAGGCCAGAAGCACATTTGTAAGAATGAAGAGACTTTTCTGCTGTCGAGATCTAAACCTTCAGCTAAAAATACGACTGACGAGATGCTATGTGCTATCTATGTTATAATATGGGATGGAGGCATGGACTCTGAAGAGGATTGAAGTGAAGAGACTGGAAGCATTTGAGATGTGGATATACCGGAGAATGCTGATGATATCTTGGGTGGAGAGAGTGACTAACGTGGAAGTGATGAGTCGTATGCATAAGGAGAGAGAAATAATTCCAACAATACAGAGAAGAAAATTGGAATAAATGGGGCATGTCATGAGGGGAGAGAAATATCGAATACTACAAACTATTATGCAAGGAAAAATCCAAGGAAAGAGATCCATAGTGTAACGCGAAATGTAAACAGCAGCGCGCAACGTGTTTACTCTTATCGGACCTATGCGGTCACTTCAAAGCGCTCCGTTAATTGGGCCGTAAAGGAAGAATGATTTATTACCTTCTGGGCGTTTCTAGATAAACATTATTAGGGAAAAGAAGGATCGAGTTCTTTCAAGAAGGATCCCGAGGCATAATGGAGAACTATATAATGACGGGCTTGCGGTCGGAGAGATTAGATTAGACGTGAAGCCTCGAGTGAATAAACAGTGCGAAAAGCGGACAAGCGAATTGTAACAATAAATTAAAAAGTTAAGTGTGTTATATAAATTAATTAGTTCAGTAATAGTCTCAACAAATTAAGTAGTGTGTAGTGTATACTTAGAACAATGTAATTAAATTAGGGTAAACGTTACAATAGGAAGTAGACGAAATTTATGGCTGAAGAAGCTTAGATAGTCCTGGTGATTGCCAACTTTCGAAACGGAGACGGCACCTAGAGAAGAAGAAGAGTTCCAATGACTGGGGCTCGCCTCCTTCTGTAATGACAACATATAGACGGGGTAAAAGCGATGAAGGAGCAGGCTTTAGTCTATTTTGGAAGAAGAAGATGCTGACGTCTTGAGCATATATGACTCAAAAGTGTGGAGGAAAAGACGAACTGATTCGGAAAACTTCGTTATTTCGTTTGTTTGCTGGGGGCAGTTTCGGAAATGGACCTAAAGTGTTATTAGTGTGACGCCTTGGGGTGCGTGCGTTGGCGGTCGACGGGGGCGAAGTTTCGAATTTGCCACCTCGCCGTCGACGTACCGCCCCCACAAACGTGCGCGACTTGCGCCCGACGGGACGCCGCCGCCGCCAGGCCTCCGCCTTATCGTTCGGCGCAATCGATCGCAGCGTGAGGGGGCGCCTCAGTCGGGCCAGTTCGCAGGGTTGAAGGGTCACAGATCGTGTCTCGTTAGAGAGAGCAAATCGGCGGCGAGAATGGAGAAAAAGCGCAGGCTGGACCGAGATGGGCCGCAACACTCGGGAATGGTCTAGTCTGCTGGTGTTAGTGCTGGTGGTTCGGGGCGGCGAGGTTCGGGCCGCCCACAAGAAATGCCGTGATGGCAAGGGAGGTAAGGCATACACACACGCACGGACTCGCACACGCACGCACGCAAAAGCATACCAACTCGCACGCCCGCCGGCGGCCGCCCCCGCCGAGTCCGTCTCGCAGGGGATGGGAATTCCTTTCGCCTCGCTCTCGATCCCGCTCTCCGGCGATGCGGCGCGTTTTCCCTCCCGTTGGTTCGAATGGGGGAGTACGTACGGTCCGAGTATACCCCCCGAATCAATTCCCTTCACCACGGTGTAATGTGGCGGCGGCGTTGCCCGATGTGTAGCTTCGGGGGAGCCTTTAGGGGTTAGCGGTTCGGTTCGGTTCCCGGCAAGGTGTGGCGGTAATGTCAACGGGAGACACGTGGGCGGCGGTACAGGGCCCGGTGGCCCGAGACTACGCCCCTTTTGCGAACGCTTCCTTCTTCCACCCTATTTACCCATAACCTACCTCATTACGGAAGGGAGGCGATCTAGCGGTGGCTTCGATCCGGTTGATTCGTTGGTATGGGAGAAATGTGGGACATTTACCGAGACCTACTTCAAGGAGAATTACCTTTCTTAAGGATGGATCACTAAGCTCCCTAGCGGTAGCACCTTCGCCTACCGCTTCTTCTTCCCTTCCAAGGAAACTGCTTCCATGCCCAACCTGGTGCTAAAGCTGAATTCTAAGATGCCCTAATAAAGAAATATCGCCATATAATTGGTCTTCAGCATATTGCATTTCCCTCTTACGGTTTATACCTTCTTATATCTATCTATAAGACTCTATATCTTATATCTTATTATATATTCGAAATAATGTCCTTTAAAAGATTTCGTCAAACTACCTATTTGCGTTTCTCAGTCGAAAATTATGATTGATCTTAATTAGTGCCAATCGTAGCAAAGTACTTATTGGTAGCCGTGAGTACTCTTCAGATATCGGAAACTCGTTAGGGTTTCCGTACTAACTTCTCTTTTCTACCACGTGACAAAATGAATACTATTCATTGACTGAAACAGGTTCGAAACATATCATACAATTTTCATAGTTATAATTAATTGATCAAAAACGCATATGTGAGTTACAAGTTGACACTAATATTTCAAATTCTGTTTTTAGTATAACGGTAACTGTTATGAGTGAGTGAGTTACGAGTTTATAGTCCAATAAAATAGTTATTTATCCAACACATGACATTTATGACTGTCATTATTAATGTCATTTTAGGCAAGTAAACTATCAAATAACACAATATCACAGTAACTAATCCTAATACTGTGACACTATACTATGTTATAATCCATAACTCACTAGTGATATAGTACCATAAATAACTGTTTTGGTACTACTAGTGTGTTATGTTGACAATAAATCACGCGAGAAGATTATAAAAGGTATAAATTCTCAAGTGACTTAGGAGACGTAACACGCGAGTGGCATACAATGTTTTATCTACTTTGCGTTACTAATGATCTCATTATTACACCGAAAGTAGTTGTATAATATTCATATTATTACACTACTTTTGGTAACTTTTAGTTTGGTTAAATTGGTACGTCAGCCTGTCATGGAAACGTGCGTAGACGTCAACGTTAAATTATTAGTATTTCAATACATTTCTTGAGCAGCTTTGCATATTTCTGGGGGTGCACAGGTCAATTCTACATTGTTGTGTTCCATTTCGTGCACGTAATTAAGTAGTTATTGAATTTGTCCTAGGGCTACTAGTATTTCAAATTCAAATAAGAAACTTCCATGTCAGTGACGTCAGTGTAACCAACCCACGCAAAATTCCTTAGTGTAATAGTTAGTGAAAACTTGAACAGCCATAATTTAATGAATTAATAAAGCAAAGTAGATAAAATAGTATATTACACACGTTTAATAAGACCTATTGTCACACTCGTTCTATTAAAGCACTCGTGTGACAATACTCTATCTTATTAAACTAGTATAATAATATACTATTATCCAACAAGTGGAAGAAATCGTTTTTTTATGAAATAATAATTAATAAGCTTTGTCATCAAATTAAAGCTACTTGCGTTTCAGTACCCTATAAATGTCAGAATGACTTGACAGTAACTTTTTTACATTTTGGTTAAAGTAGATGTTGTTTGTTTGGTTGCCACGAGCAACCTTTAAATATAAATAGGTACTTTAAATATGAACGTGACTTATAATCCATAACTCACTAGTGAGTTATGGATTATATCACACTAGTGTATTATTTGATAGTTTACTTGTCTAAAATTACATTAATAATTGCAGTCATAACTGTCATGTGTTGGATAAATACAGTTATTACTAGAGCTGGGCAAATGCATATTTGCATATTTCTTTCTATTGGCCAATTTGAGATATGTAATATTAGTGTATTATAAATTATTTTTTTGCTGAAAAGAACAGTTTTATTTTGCATAAATACATTATTTTAACCAATAATGCATGTTTTTTTAACTGCATAATAATGCATATTTTATATGATTTTTCAAAATTTTTAATATTTCAAGTACTTATATACATATTTTTTATAATCCATTAGTGAGTTATGGATTATATCACATTAGTGTGTTATTTGATAGTTTACTTGTATAAAATGACATTAATAATTACAGTCATGACTGTCATGTGTTGGATAAATACAGTTATTACTAGAGCTGGGCAAATGCATATTTGCATATTTCTTTCTATTGGCCAATTTGAGATATATAATATTCTTGAGTGTATTATTAATTATTTTTTTGCTAAAAAGATCAGTTTTATTTTGCATAAATCGCATTATTTTAACCAATAATGCATGTTTTTATTTTAACTGCATAAAAATGCATATTTTATACGATTTTTCAAAATTTTTAATATTTTAAGTATATAAATATTTTAAATAACGTATTATAGCCACATATTTTGTTAACAATTTGCCTCCTTCCTCCGAAATACCTTGAAGTAATGCTCCTTTAATCCCAACCCGGGGTAAGACGAAACAATTACGAAAATTACCTGGTTTTATTATTACCACAGTTGCCCTTATTACCTACTCTTATTGAAATTTGAACTATAAAAATTGGAGTATCCTTTTATAAACCAATTAATTAACAAAGAAAAAAATTATTTTTAAAATCTCCCCTAAGAGTACAAGTTTACCGGGAAATGTTTCCTAACCTTGCATTACCTCCTCAACCGATAATAACAACGTGGGGTACATGGATAGAAGCAGCGTAATTTTATGCTAACCATTATACAGAATTTAAAAGTGTTTTGTTAATAATTTTGAAGCATAATCAGCACAGTTAATAGCTAGATGCCAAAATTTATTCCAAGAACAAGAAATGGTACCACAATTGGTAAATAATTAAGTCCCACTTTTCTATCATACTTGAAACTATTAAAAAATGAGAGACTGTTAGTTTATCTTTAAGCGAGTCAGTCCAATTGGTCGACAACTTAATTTAAAATTAACCAATAATTCTGTAGGGAAAAAATTAATTCGAAATTCATTGAAATTTTAAAAATATAATGGATTTTCTATTCTTTCAAATATAAAAAATAATAATTGATGGAGAAAAAGTTGATGATGGAGCGATACTGAATAGTATTAATACTCCCAGAATAATTTCTTTATTTAAATACGCCCCTATCAGGTCCTGCGACGTTAAGAGATAATTTCCAAAATATAAAACGCTATTAGATGGTAAAAGACAAAGTTTTCTAATGGATAACATTGAAAAAGTATAATTATCTATTGCAGCAATGATAATAATGACTAGGTTCTGAATTCATTAATATTGTACAAACCTATAGGCTGTAATTACATTTTTTGTTGTTGTATGTTAGTAAGTATTACCTAAGTATATAAATTAAGTGTATTTTATTTGTACTTGTATTTTGCATAAAAATTTAATCAAAATGTCAATTCATTCATAATTTTTGTCTTCGTTAATTTTTTATTAATGCACATTTTAGAGTATATACGGTACTTCTACTGCATACTTCATGCATAATTTTCATATTTTCCATTGCATACTGCATGCATATTTAAACCACTTTTTAATGCAAATATGCCCAGCTCTGGTTATTACCTCTAAAGTCTTTAAAACTGCATCGATATCTCTGAAATTTTGGAATTAAGCTCGTCTTACCCTCCACTTCAAAAGTTATATACGCGCGACTTGCGCTTTTTGTTTTTAGTGGGTGAACTGGTAAAACCTATTTTATGCATCAAAGAAATTGAAAAATTATAGTTTGAAAGGTTTTATAGGGCTTAAATATGTTAAATATTTATTGTGTTTATATTGTAGAACTCGTTTCATGGTATTTTATGATGTTATTATGCTTAAAAACTACTTCCTACAACGAAATTAATAAAAACAAATTTTCAACAGCTCTAAACATTTTTATGCTGGTATATATATAAAAGAAATATACTCCTCATAGTATTTATTATATAATATATTATTTTCTAAAATGTTTCAATGCCTAACTACTCTTAAAAAATACCCCATATAATTTAAATTGTTAAAAAATATATGTTTCAACAGCTTGAAATATTTTTATAGCAACATTTATATAGAAAAAAATATCTCCTCATAATATTTAAGTACGATAAAATATACTATGTTTTAAAATGTTTTAACCTACAAAAATCACATCTCAGCATGAAATTATAAGGTAAAAATATTTCCAATGGCTTGAAGCGCTATGATTGTGACATTAATATAAAACAAATTATTTTATTGCTTATGATGTAATTTATTATTTATTGCAAATTGTCTATCCTTAAAAATCATCCCTTGCGTTGAAAATAAGAGAACAATTTTTTGCCAATAAAAAACTAAGTATTTAATTTGAAATTATGATATGGGTATACGTATATGTTTATGTATGTGTGTATCACTAGTATATTCGGATATATAGACAAAAAATAAATGCTCCAAAATATAAAAACACCATGTTACGAAATTTTTCTTGGAAGATTGCAGTGTATTATTTAGCTATAACTCTGTTCCCTTTTGAGGTATTTCCATCCATCCAAAATCGTTTTGTAAGAAGTTTCATGAACTACAAAGTCATATGAGTTTCAACCCTTTTGAACTCATAGTTTTAGAGTGTTTTTAGCTTAAATGGCTCGGGAAAGATACACTTTGACAGTGACACACCTAAATGCAATTTTTGAACGGCCATATCTTATTTAAGTTTTATGCTAAGAAATACCAAAAAAATTCAATGGAAAAAACTAAATTTTTGGTTACTGACTTTTACCGTTACGGTTTTTTGCGTATTTTCATTACTTTAAGAGTTTTTTGGAAAAAACCGGCAATTTTGTAAGAATTAAAAAAAACTTTTTTCATAATATATGCTTTATAAACCAATTAAATTCCTGAAACATATTATTGGGGCAACATTAAAAAGAATTATTCATAGGTTATGATAAATTTTAATCCTAGTGTTAATGGCGTCAGTTCAATTGCTCAATTTTCTACAAAAATTCGATCTTACTTTCATGATAACGCCCTCAATTTTTGACCTACAGACTTTTATTATGCTCATTTAAAAGATCTGTTCAAGTACTTTAAAATAGGTTATACAAGTTTTCCCAGGAAAATTTTTCGTTTTTCCGCTATTTAACTTCAAATTCTTCGAATAATTTTACGGCAAAGAGAAAATCACCTTGGAGAAGCCATAACCTCACTTTGTATTGCGTCTACAACAGTACTTTGTTTTTTCAAAGGCTTATTTTTTTATATGAGTGATTTTTGTCATACGACGTAAGATTTTTGAGTTATTCTGAAAAAATAGTTAAGAAACCTATTATTATACTTTTAATCACGAATAACTCGAAAAGTATTGGGTCATCCAAAAAACCTCATACGTCATTTTTTGCTTACAATTTGATTATACATCTAATTACGGGGTTATTTTGAATTTTTAAATTTACACCTCCGAGAAGGGATGGTTTCACCCCCAGGGTGACTTTCACCCCCGGGATGGAAGCTCATATCGGCACCATATAACTTTTGTCATTGGAGTTATTTTATAACCGGTTTCAAGTCAATCGATGTAGTTTTAAAGAATTCGAAACTGGAACCGTTCAGTAACTTCACTATTGTTCGGAGCACTAATTTAGAAACTGATTTGTTTACCAGCCTGTTTTGAGTATAACTAGACAGTGATAATAGGCCGAGACTTATACCTTCTTAATGTGTCTGTTTGATCCGAATGTTGGCGACTAACCTAACTATTTCCTGCATTTCCTGAGAGATCTCAGTCTTCAAATCACGTAAAGTGGTTAACCCAAATTTAACCGTTACATGGATTGGAGTTTTATTTCACCTATCCTATAACAAGGAAAGCCACTTTGAAAACTTCGAGCACTTACACGGGAATACATAGGTTTTCTAGTTTATTTCACAGTTGATGTAGTCGCATATTCTTATTAATTTTTCTTAAGACCTGATATTCTGAGGAGCACCTTATCATACGTACATTATATCACATTTTAAAAACTTGAAGTTGTTTAAGTGATGTTTCTGTTAGTTGCCTTACTTGTAAATTTGCAACTTGGGAACGATATTGGTTTTCAACCTAATTCTAATATTGGATTTCTAATGCTAATCTCCAAATAAAAACCTATCAAACTTTTTTGTGGGCAGTTCATCATTATTTGTAGTGGTATCACATTTTACTGATCATTTAATGAACGTCATGTTCTGGTTAAGTCCTATAGTTTACTTATTTCTTTAGCCTTACCGACCACGCAAGCTATCTACGAATAGTATTGTATCTACATATCTGATATTTCTTACGAAACGATCACGTATTGTTTCTTTTATCCAATATAAATAATTGTATCTGAAAACTAATTACTCCCCCTTGTGGAAATATAAGGGAGGAGGATGTGATGTGTAGAGGTATGCCGGTTAAAAATGAACTCACACGTGAAGTCTCGCATCACAACATTAATAAAATGTACCTGAGATCTTATTTCTTTTAAATTGATTAGCAGGTGTAATCTCAGTGGAATTTTTTTTTTCGATGTTGATACAAGTAGGGCATATTAATGGAACATTTTTAAGTACCAATCAATATACCGGTTATTATTTATTAAAATATCATGTCGTGTGAATTTCAAAATAATTTCAATCGATACCTACTTACTCTAGATTTTTATACACGTATTTCCGATTCCCCATCTTACGTAAAACCTATCCTTCTCATTTTGAGAAGCCATAAAAATTGACCACAATATTGGTAACATAAATTGTATTGTACCATAATTGTACCAAACAATACCACTCTCGTATTGTGAGGTGATAATTCGTAGTCAAATGAGCATTAATAGGTATATTATAGGGGATTTTCATGCAGCAAATTAACATAAATTATGCTGTTATTTGTGCACATTTTTTATGGGAAATATGTTAAAAATATGTAACTTACACATATATAAAAATATACACTTGTGGTTTTTGATGGTAAATGGGTGTATTGTCTTTAAACTATTCAATTGAGATCAGAGGTAGTTGAAAATTACCATTGGTGTAAATTAATTAAATTTATTACACAGATGCATATGATATACAAACCCACAGTTAATTATAAAGAATCATTTAATAATGAAATGATTTTCTTTATAGTGAAGCTCTATCAGCGATTAATTATCTAAAATTACAATTATTACAAATTATAAAAATATCTTTGTATACACAAAATTTTCATCTTACAACAATTGATGTACATAGGGCGTAATTTAATTTTCGCCAGTGTGGTCTTCATTATTTCAAATCTCTTTCGTGCTAACTAAAATCCAATAGTCTAGGTTCAATTTTTTAAAGTGACATTAAATTTTTAATTTTTCTTGTATCACCAGGAATACATTTTTAATAGCGATTAGCATTCTTTGGCAATGCCAATACCCTCCAATGTTTCCAAATTGCTGATAGGGAAATTACTGTCAGTAAATTGATGCTACATCTACCAGCTACATCAATTGTTTCAATGTCGTCAATGGAAGAAATTGGCCTTTAATTTTGTTTGAATTTCACTCATCACATTGGAGTGTAATGATTTGCCTTATTGTATTTTCATGTCGCGCCGTTATATTAGACAAAAATTCTTACAAGCGTATTTGCTAAGTACCAATGCTAAATGCATTTAATGCAGAATGCTAAAACCAAGAACACATCATTTTATACAAACTTTCTTACTTCTAAAATACATTTTTTAACGTAACTAATTCGCAAATTGAAATTCGAATATACTGTAATGCGAGAAGTAAACAAAGCGACACATGTTTACTCCTTCAAAAGAATAACTAACGACGCATACAAGACAGGTGCATGAACATTTGCTGCGTAGGCTTCTAGAATGTAATAGAATGTTCTCGATCAGGGTTGGGGGTGTATATATAAGGGGGTTTGTGATCGAGGGAGTTAGTTAGAACTAGAGAAGCAGAAGTGAACGCGACATACGATCCGAAAGCGGAGCAGTACAAATAAATTATGTAGTGTCTAGTCTAGTGTACAAGTAGTTTAGTGTGTTAAATAAATTAGTGTTCAATTAATCTAAATAAATTATAAAATAAACGTTACATTGGTGTCAGAAGTGGGATCATGAAGAAGTTACGCGAACTAAAAGTGGCCGAGTTAAAAAAAGAACTCGAGGAACGGGAATTGGAAACAGGAGGGAGGAAGACCGAACTCCAGGACCGGCTCTCAGCATTTTTGAAAGAAAATGGCGAGGACCCGGAAGTTTTCGAGTTCGAAGACGATGACATCACGAAGCAAATCGCCGCCCAGAGGGAAGAAAGCGCCGCCCAGAGGGAAGACATCACTGCTCAAATCGCTGCCCAGAGGGAAGAAATCGCCGCCCAGAGGGAAGACATCACTGCTCAAATCGCCGCCCAGAGGGAAGAAAGCGCCGCCCAGAGGGAAGACATCACTGCTCAAATCGCCGCCCAGAGGGAAGAAATCGCTGCCCAGAGGGAAGAAATCGCCGATCAGAGGGAAGACATCACTGCTCAAATCGCCGCCCAGAGGGAAGATATCACTGCTCAAATCGCCGCCCAGAGGGAAGAAATCGCTGCCCAGAGGGAAGAAATCGCCGATCAGAGGGAAGACATCACTGCTCAAATCGCCGCCCAGAGGGAAGACATCACTGCTCAAATCGCCGGCCAGAGGGAAGACATAATTACTCATATTACTGCTCAAATCGCCGCCCAGAGGGAAGAGATATCCGACCAGATGGAGGCTCAGCGTAAGGAGATTGAAGAGAAGATCAAGCAGTTGGAAGAACGACTAGAACAAGTCAGTAGCGGCGAGGGGAAAGAAGACGAAATTAAACAGAAGACGAAGCAGTTGGAAGAACGACTAAGGCGAGTCAGTAGCGGCGAGACGAAGGAAGAAATAAAGGCGGTCGTTCAACAGAACTCGATATGCACCAATCGAGTGACGCCCCCAACGTTCGACGGAAAAATTCCGTGGGCCAGTTACAAGAAGCAGTTTGAGGCGGCAGCGGAGGCTAATGCTTGGTCCCCTCACGAGAAAGCTGTTTCCCTAACGGTAGCCTTACGTGGAGAGGCGTTGGAAGTTCTTCAGACGCTATCCACCGAGGAAGCCGGGAATTACAATGAGCTGTTGAGGCGACTGGAAATGCGGTTCGGCCAAACACATCTGGAGCAAGTCCATCAATCCCAGATGTCCAATCGCCGTCAGAGATCGAACGAGACCCTGCAGGAGTTCGAAGCGGACGTAGCCAGACTAGTGAGGTTGGCGTATCCCACGGCACCGGAACAGATGATGGAGTGCCTCGCAGTGCAGACGTTCGTGAGCGGGCTGCGGGACCAGGAACTGCAGAGGGCCCTGAGACTAGCTCGACCGAAAACATTAATGGACGCGCTCGCCATCGCACTGGAGCATGATGCAGCCATGGAAGCCTCCCGTGGTCACGGCCGTGTTCGAGCGGTTACAGAGGAAGTAGACACTGAAAAACTCGTCGAAAGGGTCCTACAGCAGATCATGGAGGTGCTGTCGGCGAAGAAGAAGGTAGTTCGCTGTTGGAACTGTGGCGAAGTGGGCCATGTGAAGAGTTCTTGCAAGCGGCCCAGAACAGCGGCGCCGGCAAAGGCCCAGGAAAACTAATGCGGGTCGACAAGAAAGGGGGAACGTCGACCCGTAGCAGTGGAAACCCCCGGGCCAGTATAGCCTCGTTTTCCCACCAATTGGGGAGCGCGTACGTCGATGGCACTATCGACGGGAGATCCCACGCCATGCTTGTGGACACGGGAGCTACGAAGACGATCGTACGCTCGGAAGTTGTGAGGGACCGTAGGAAGATTAGGCCAAGTAGGTGGCAATTAAGAACTGCCACTGGGGAGAAGGCAGTAATACACGGTGAAGCGACGGTTAGCATGACGTTGGGACGAGTAAAGTTTGACCATCCTGTTCTCATAGCTGAAATTGAGGAAGACGTCATACTGGGGATGGACGTCATGAGGAATCATGGATTCCAGTTGGATTTCGGACACCGAGTGTTGAGGATCGGTCAAGAAGAATTACTACTACACAATCGTGACAACTTTGTGTTAGACGTAATAATGGCAGAAGATGTGATTCTCCCGGAACGAAGCGAAACGATCACCTCTACCTGTCTGAGGGGTGTTGTGGAAGAGGGAATTCCAGCCGTGATCGAACCAGAAAACGATGACAATCGACTGGCTCGGGGGGTACTGGTAGGAAAGGCGCTTGTTACTCTCTCAAGCGAAGTGCCTGTGCGGCTACTCAACATCAATCAGTACCCGGTCACCATCAAGAAGGGTACGAAGCTGGGCACATGTATAGCCGCATCGGCCATCGTAAGGGGCGTTAGTGAGGAAGAAAGGTCGAGACACACTCCGCAGGACTTGAAACAAATTCTTTCCCAGACCAGTGCGTTTCTCTCGCCCACACAGAAACAAAAGGCCCACGAATTAATAAATAAGTACCAGGACATATTTACCACCGAGAATGGAAAGCTGGGAAAGACCAAGGTCGTGACACATAAAATTGACACGGGCGAGACACGACCGACTCGACAAACAGCAAGACGACTACCCTTGGCCAAACGGGAAGAAGCCGAGAAAATCATCGGGGACCTAGAGCGGGACGGGGTCATCGAGCCGTCAAGCAGTCCATGGGCCTCGCCGGTAGTACTGGTGAAGAAAAAGGATGGGACTACTCGATTCTGTGTAGACTACCGGCAGGTGAACAGTGTCACCAAAAAGGACAGCTACCCGCTACCACGTATCGACGACACACTCGATACCCTTGCTGGATCCACGATATTTTCGACCTTGGATTTAAAAAGCGGCTATTGGCAAGTCGAAATGGACCCTGCCGATAAGGAAAAGACGGCATTTACCTTCGGTAACGGCCTGTGGCATTTTACAGTCATGCCATTCGGACTTTGTAATGCCCCAGCGACGTTTGAGAGGCTGATGGAGAGCGTGCTAATGGGTCTGACGTGGAAAACGTGCCTAGTCTATTTGGACGATGTCATCGTGATGGGCAAGACCTTCGAAGGACATCTGAAAAACTTAGAGGACGTCTTCCAGAGACTGCAAGGTGCGGGGCTGAAACTGAACCCGAAGAAATGTCAACTCTTCAGAAGGAAGGTCTCGTACTTAGGGCACGTAGTGAGCAGAGAGGGCGTCGCCGTTGATCCGGACAAGACAAGTACGGTGAAGGAGTGGCCAATACCGGTAGATAAACACCAGTTGAGGAGTTTTCTGGGCCTCTGCACGTACTACCGACGATATGTCCGGATGTTCTCCGACGTCGCTAAGCCGTTGACAAGGCTCACGGAAGAAGGACGAAACTTCTGTTGGGATGAGGAATGCCAGTCTGCCTTCGACGAGCTGAAGAGGAAGTTGACCAGCGCCCCAGTGTTGAGTTTTCCTCTGCCAGAAGGACAGTTCATCCTGGACACCGACGCGAGCAATGTGGGAATTGGAAGTGTTCTATCGCAGCGTCAGGAGGGACAAGAACGTGTCCTTGGATACTTCAGCAAGGTACTCTCCAAACCAGAAAGGAATTACTGCGTCACCCGACGTGAATTATTGGCCATCGTCAAGTCCATCGAGCACTTTCATAAATATTTGTGTGGAAGGAGGTTTTTGATCCGGACCGATCATGCTGCTCTTAAATGGCTCCTCCAGTTTAAGAATCCCGAAGGACAGATTGCTCGCTGGATCGAGAGACTCCAGGAGTATGACTTTGTCATAGAACATCGGCCAGGACAGAGTCATGGAAACGCAGACGCACTCTCGAGAAGACCATGCCCTGATGAGTGTCCTCATTGTCATAGAGCTGAGGAAAAGTCCGAGAAAGTCTATCGAACGACCGTGGTCGCCGAGGAATGGACACCATCCTCGTTACGACAAGAGCAAGGAAAAGACCCGGTTCTCAAAGAAATCCTGGTTTGGAAAGAGGGAGGAGAGCGTCCTGAGTGGCAAAAGGTATCACCCGGCTCGCCAAAACTCAAGAGCTATTGGGCACAGTGGGACTCGCTAGTGGTTGAGGATGGACTACTAAAACGCGTACTGGAGAGCCAAGACGGGACGGAGGAAAGACGGCAGTTGGTAATTCCCTCCAGTAAAATCCCGGAGGTCTTGCGGCACCTTCACGACGAGTCGTCTGGTGGACATTTAGGGATCAAGAAAACCCTGCAGAAAGTACGAGAGCGATTCTACTGGATCAATTGTTCAGACGACGTGAAGGACTGGTGCAAGAAATGTACTACATGTTTCGCAAGTAATGGGCCACAAAGACGACCGAAAGCTCCCATGAAACAATATAACGTCGGGAGCCCCTTCGAAAGGATCGCTATTGATATAGCAGGACCCTTCCCTGAGACCGAAAAGGGGAATAAATACATCCTGGTCGTAATGGACTATTTTACGAAGTGGGTAGAAGCGTACGCTCTCCCTAATCAGGAGGCAGAGACAGTGGCTGATGTGCTCGTGAAGGAGCTGATCTGCCGGTTTGGAGTACCCATGGAATTACACTCGGATCAAGGAAGAAACTTTGAGAGTGGCCTATTCCGGAGGATCTGTGAAAAGTTTGGGGTACGAAAAACAAGAACCACGGCCCTTCACCCTCAGTCTGACGGCATGGTAGAACGGATGAATCGCACCCTCAACCGCTATCTGGCGAAAATGGTCTCGTCACATCAACGAGACTGGGACGAACACGTGCCGTTCTTCCTGATGGCCTACCGCTCGGCCGTTCATGAGTCGACAGGACAAACTCCAGCCAAAGTCCTGTTCGGGCGAGAACTTAAACTGCCCTGTGATCTAATCTTTGGCGCTAGACCGGACGAGGACGTTTCGGGGGAAGATTACGTCTCCAGGATGCGGCAAAGGATGAACGAGATTCACGATCAAGTCCGATACCAACTAAATATCGCCAGTGATCGCATCAAAGAGCGTTACGACATCAACGCTAAAGAGGGTGGCTACCAAATGGGAGATCGAGTTTGGCTGTACAACCCACAGAAGAAACGTGGTTTGTCCCCTAAGTTACAGACCAATTGGGAAGGTCCCTATGTTGTGAAGAAACGAATCAATGACGTGGTCTACCGGGTAAGCAAACTACCAAATGGCAAGCCGAGAGTGGTGCACTTCAATCGGTTGGCACCCTATGAGGGGTCGCACGATGAGGCGGAGGTTCCCCGAGTAAGAAACACGTTGGCGCAGGAGAACGAATTTTCGTTCGAAGAATTTATGAGCGCCTACGGGGGTACCGGAAAAGCACGGTATGGGGTAACCTGTGAAAAACAACAGGATTTGTTCAGCGTACCTGAAGAATACTCGTTGGCCCATTGTGTGTCCACCGACCTGGTAATGTCACGAGGTATCGCCACGGTTTTCAAGAAGAAGTACGGGCGCTTGGAACAACTCAGAGCGCAACTCCCGGAAATTGGCAAGGTTCTGGAACTACGTGACAACGTAAGACACATCTTTTATCTGGTTACGAAGGAGATCGGGTCCCTTAAACCATGTTATCACGATGTATGGCGAACCTTGCATAGGCTACGAGACCGACTGCTGGAGCTCGACATCAGGAAGCTAGCTGTCCCCAAGTTAGGTGCTGGACGAGATCAGCTGGACTGGAGGGTTGTCCGGAACATGCTGGAAGTAGTGTTGAAGAATACCGGAGTGGAAGTTTTAGTCTGCTGTTTTGGGCCTGCACCATGTCGACTCGGGAAGACGGTCCCCTGTTATTTTGACGCCACGTCTCGCTGTAAGCGGGGGGCTAACTGCAGGTTCCTGCATGGGCCTACCAGGGATACGTTCCGAGACGAAACGTCTCTAAGGCGGGGGCAGTGTAATGCGAGAAGTAAACAAAGCGACACATGTTTACTCCTTCAAAAGAATAACTAACGACGCATACAAGACAGGTGCATGAACATTTGCTGCGTAGGCTTCTAGAATGTAATAGAATGTTCTCGATCAGGGTTGGGGGTGTATATATAAGGGGGTTTGTGATCGAGGGAGTTAGTTAGAACTAGAGAAGCAGAAGTGAACGCGACATACGATCCGAAAGCGGAGCAGTACAAATAAATTATGTAGTGTCTAGTCTAGTGTACAAGTAGTTTAGTGTGTTAAATAAATTAGTGTTCAATTAATCTAAATAAATTATAAAATAAACGTTACAATACATATAATTATATCGAGTGTTTTTTTTTTAAATTTTACCTCATAGTAGGCTGTGCATAGTGTTTATGAATGCAATTTACTAAAGAATGTCAATATCAAAAGTCAAATCGTTCCAAGCATTTCGAAGACTATCGTTCCTTAGGAGAGTTAAGAGTTGTCAAGTTTGTATTCACAGAGGTTCCCGAATTTAGATTTTTATATTCTTTAGTCTCACTCATCTAACGCCTAATTAATAGAGCTGCCTTTTTCAAGACACTAGTAACTGATTGGAGCAGTTTCAATTTTTATTAACAAAGTGATGAGGTTATGACAACCTACTTCAATATTGAAATTTTTTAGTAAGGTGCATTCACAAACACTATCTACAGCCTACAATGAGGTGAAATTTAAAAAAAAACACCGTTATTTTAATAGTAAAAAAGTTCGACATGATGTATATATTCGTGCGAGTAAGTATGGCGACACTTGAAACCACCCACACCACATTTTCAACCCCTGCTCACTGCCCCCCTAGTACGCGAGTCATCGGTCAAACTAAATTCATGTCAGTTATCTCAAACTTGTTCAAACCTGTTGAACCTGTTCACAAGTGGTTCACAAACCTGTTCAAATTCCAGTTCATTTGAACCTGTTCGAGAGGTTTTTTGAACCGCTTGGAATTGGTATTTGAACAGGTTTAACGGATTTGTGAACTGCTTTGAATTGGTATTTGGAGAGGTTGGTGAACCACTTTTGAACAGGTTTGAAGGCGAGTGGCATGAATTTAGTTTAGGTTTGACCGATTACTCGCGTACTGAGTTTGTGAGGGGAAGGGGAAAGTGGGCGGGGGTTAATAAAGTGGTGGGGGTTGTCTCAAAGTGTCGCCATAACAACTTATGCGCTTTTTAACGTATATTTTGCACATGAATTTGATTTTAAACATAATAACTTTAACATTAACATTTTACAACAAATTCTAAAAAAATTTTTTTCAAAATATTGTCAACAAAACGGTGCCATATAAAAATACAATTCGAAAAAATTATATAACTCAAATATGATGGCTGAAATTAGAAATAGATTAAAGGCCATTCTTATTACTTTATCGTCGATGAAGACACTGATGTAGCTCTTAGGTAAAGTAATATCAATTTACTAATAAAGATTTTAAGTGAAAATACATCCTTCAAGCAGCTAGTTAAATTTTAATCTTTTGTAATTTGTTCTTTTACAACTACTACAAAATAATAGATGTTTTAGAAATGGTTAGATTTATAAATAAATATTAAATGATTTTTTAGCATATATTTGCATAAAACGCCCTTTCCTCCTGGACCAATTGTTATCCGAGGTGGTACTTAACGAGAAGCAGCTAATTTTAACGCTTATAAATTCGGCGCCATTAAATATAATATTTTCCAAAATATTGCCCATTCTTGTTACTCAAAAAATGTACAAAATTATAAAAAATTGACATACCTATATTAAATAAAAAAAGGTGTAACTCAATATGTAAATACAACAAAGTTACTCAATTTATGTATAAGTTAAGAAGTATTACGCTTGTGTAATAAACTTTTACGATTGTTTAAATGAAAGTTTAGATCATTTAGTAGTTTAAATTGGGAGAACAACTATTTTTATTTAATTGGGATTATTTAGATTTATTCTTCCTTCACTAATACGAATGAATCTAAATTACTTTAATGTTTTACCAAGCACTAAATGTACCAAATAACTTTAAGCATGGCTTATGTTTAAGGTTTTTTTAAAGCCATACAAGGTGTAAGGCTACATACTATTTCGGTTTTTTTCTTGATCGGATATAACAATTTTACTTATAGACAAAGATGCGGTAAATTCATAAATTTTTGGCCTATAATTGTTAATGAATTCAAAAATACAACAAACTAAACTCATATGATTTTACACCTAAAGAACCAAAAAAAGCAAACGGTTAGACCTGCGTTATAGTCACTGTCGCTCAAAAAAGAAATTAATTTCCTTCTATTAGCATCTTGAAAAGTTGCAAAGTTTGTGGGGTATAAAATCAAAAAATTTTAAAATCCAACCAAGATCTCAACTGTTAATGAATTGAATAATAATGAGGTTTCAGGAACATCTCATTAACGTTATGGTGCGAGACTTCACGTGTTACTAATTAATTTTTATCAAGCATTCGTCCCCCCTTCTACGGGGAGAAACCCCCTGCGACTAACCGCAAGCGATTTATGGGAAATCCTTAACTTCGTTTGATTTTATTACCTTAGTTTTTCACCGCGATGCGCAAAGACATCACAACTCCTAAGTTGCGGCAATCACAGGCGGCTAACGACTTCCTACACCGTTGCCAGACCGTCGGGGCCGAATGTCCCAGGGTTCGGGACTCGATCCTCGCGCAATCGCCGACCTACATAACGTTATTGAAATATTACTGAGGGACGATAAAAATCGTTGTCTACCCGTTAAAGGGGGATAAGGATTATGACCGCGAGAACTATCGTTCGAAAACCGTGGACAAGTGGGGGAGTTGTTAATTTCTATGGTGATTGTTGGGATTTTTTAAGTTTTCTGCCTCTGTCCCGATGCACCACTCAAAATGTTGTTCTTTGCTCTTTTTACCAACTTTACTTAATACAGGGTCATTTTCATTTTCTCACGTGGGGTACCCAAACAATAAGAGAAAGTATTGTAATCGTGCTGATTTTCGGAATTTGAGATATTGGCATTTCTGGACGTTTTGAGGTCCCCTGAGTTTGAAAAACACGTTTGTGGAAACATGTTTGTATGTATATATGTATGTATGTGTACGAATGGTGTATGTAGTCAACGTTATTTTCAGAAACTATAAACAGTGGAAAGTTGAAATATTGTATTTAGGCTCAGTCCCCTGAAAATTCGCGACCACATAAATTTCATCACAATCAGTTAAGGACAAAGTGCATTTTACTCCTGATTTTTAGGTTATTTTTGAATTATCTCAAAAACTGGTCCAACGGTTTTTTTAAACTTCATATGTCTACTTTACTATTCAATTCCTATTGATTGCCGTCATCGTTATCTTGACTGATCTTCTGCGAAGGGCCTTCTACTTTTGTGAATTTTCAATTTTTCTCAATTTTTCCAAAACGACTTTACCAATTCTTACCAAATTTTAAATTTGAACTGACCTAACTAATGGCTACAACTCGTATTTGAAACATTTTTACTTTCTCATATGAGGTACTCATATATGAGAGAGTATTGTAATCGGGTCGATTTTTCGAAATTGAGTTATTAGCATTTCTCAACGTTTTGAGGTCCCCTGAGTCCAAAATCATGTTTTTGGAAAACCGACTGTATGTATGTGTGTATGTGTGTATGTGTGAATGTATGTCTGTGGTAGGATTTTCTCAAAAACAAAAAACCACAAACTGTCAAAACTTTGTATTTAGACTTTATACCATACCAGGACGTAGAAATAAGCTTTTCATTAAAATCGGCCAGGATGAAAGGGTAGTTGACTCTTGTCATTTTTCGGTTTTTTAAATTTTTCTCGAAATTCGTGGGAAGAATTTTTTTGAAACTTTAAATATTTATTGCACGATTAAATAGGTATAAAAAAGTTTTCTAACAATTTTGGCTAAATCTTCTGTGAACGGCACTTTATACTTGTCATTTTTCGGTTTTTTCGATTTTTTTCAAACTACACTTCACGAATTTTTTTTAAACTTTGAACATTTATTCTACTATTGAATATGTATAAAAAGGTTTTCTAACGTTTTTGGCTAAATCTTCTGTGAAGGATACTTTATACTTGTGGTTTTTCGGTTTTTGAATTTTTCTCAAAATTTGCTACAAGAATTTATTTTAAATTTAGAATATATATATTCTACCATTGAATTAGTATGTAATAAACTTTTTTATGGTTTTTTGCAAAATCTTCTGTGAAAGACACTTTGTATCATTCTTAAATTTTTTTAATTTTTCCCGAAATTTGCTCCAAGAATTTTTATAAAATTTTGAGTACCTATTCTACATTAGACAGCTGTCGCCGTCTATCCGTACCCAGTCGCCATTCTTTTCTATCGTAGCACGTATTTTCTTCCAAATTTCGTGTTTCCATTGCTTCTGTTGTCATCTCGCCAACTCCTTCGTGGTCGTCCTCTTCTTCGTCGTTCAGGCGATATCCATTCCAGTACTCTTCGGGGCCATCTATTGTCCTGCATCCTCTTCACGTGTCCAAACCATGTTAATTGTTTTTTCTCTATCTGATCTGTTATAGTTCTTTCTGTGTTCATTTCTCTTCTAATTTGTTCATTCCTGACTCTCTCCCTTCTTGATCTACCGCAGCTGCGTCTTAGAAAGTCCATCTCGGTTGCTAATAATTTCCCTCTGTTTGTCCTGCTAACCTCCCAGACCTCTGATCCATATAGGACTATAGTTTCTACTATACTCTTATATATATATATATATATACACATATATATATATATATATATATATATATATATATATATATATGTTTCTTTGTTTTTTTTAGATATAGTTTTCTCCCAAAGAAGAGAGTTTAGGGTTCTAATTACACTGCGACCCTTGTTTATTGGATCTCGTCCTTACTAGTTCCGCTTTTGTTGAATATCACTCCCAGATATTTACAGTTTTCCACCCCTTTGATTTCTCCGTTGGTCAGTTTTAAGTTTGATATATTTGTATCGCCTACTGTATCTTCTGCTATTACGACCTGGTCATCTGCAAAGTATAGAATTAACATATTAAATGTGTTCAATTTGTATTAGAAATATTTTTTCCCAAAACTGTCCTAAGGGGTACATTACTCTTAAGAATTTTTATTTTGTTGTATAATTTTTTTATAACGATTTTGGTGATTTATACCAAATCTCATAACTTAAGTTAGGTAGCTGTTTAATGCCTATACATTTTATTTGAAACATTTTCATCTAAAGCTGCTCTAAAGGGCACTTTCTTAAGTTCATCGGTTTGTAGAGTAATTGTTCTGTCTAACTGATACATTTCCATCAAGTCAAGTTTTTTTTTTTAAATTTACTCCGAATCGAAGATTGGGCTCTATTTCGAAGTATGGACATTGAAATTTGTTGTTGTCTTCATAAGGAAATTTATTTATCGTTTCGATAAAGTTAGTTGTATTCAAAAACATTTTTCAGAAACATTTGTCATCTAACAAACAACCAAAAGAAATAATTACTAATAAGAGAAAATGTTAATATTCATGACTAAATTTATTTTATAAAACGGTGATAATGTTGCCATGAATATTATGTCCAGCCATATGAGAAAGTCTTACGATGTTACACATCGCCATTTTTATATTCGTGAATATATTGTTTACTAGATATCAATAAATCATATTACTTAAATTTAAGCCTAATAAATTTAAAGTATAACGGGGCGGAAGACGTTTCGACGGGACCAGGTGTTTTACGATGGGTTGATGCGAATTTTCGACGGCATGAACGAAAAGATAGTTTTATTGTACAGGTATTTTCGACTGTAAAGAAATTTAACAAACCCGCGTATTGATTTGTTGAATTAGGAATGAAAATAAGCGGATATATACCTCAAAACAAATTATTTGCTACTACAGGACAAGAGGGCAAGGAAAATCTACGGGAAATCCCATCTTTATCACAACAATATCAATGGACAAGAAAAATGGGTAATCGCATCTTTCTACCGCTACCGATACACTTCCTACCTACCTGTCTTAAGCCGACGTCGAAATTTCTTGTAAGATTATTTGACCCTTCGATTAAAGCAGGTACCCTTAATATTTGCCGTCGAAAGTTCGCCCGCCGGTATGACGGTACTAAACCCATTTTAAAATTAATGTGAGCTGCCTTAAAAGTATAAACAGCATTAAGTTAATTGCGTTTATTTTGTTTTTTCAATTTTAACCGTAAAACTTTTCCCTTTTATATAATTTCCATCACACCTACACAGATATTCATCCCTTATGCCAGAAGGCAACAAATCCTACACCCACAACCGCCACGTTTCATATTTTTAATTTTCCTACATTTTTACGTTATCATCGAGAATTACCGGCAGGTGTAGGACTACGTCGCCTACGTGTGAAACGTTTTCAAGCGGGATTCATCATCGGTTGTTGAATTTTTGAAAATGTCGGGAGATATGGGGGAAAATGCAATTTATTAAAGCCGGAATGTAAACTGTGATCTACGGCATAAGGGTAGTAAATTTAAAAACAATTCGCCGAATAAATTGCTCGAAGTAACAACAGGATTAACTGCTCTGGATGCAATTTTATGTTTAGTATGCCTACCTCTCGATATTTTAGTAACTTTGTAGTGCAGCTTGAACGGGAGCCAAGAACAATCAAGTCAATTGGATCACATAACGCTTTTGGTAGATTTATCTAGTATTGCATTCGTCAACGAAGTCGAAAAAAGAGGAATTAAAACGCGGTTTTCAGTTTTTTAGTATCTAGAGATCATACTTAATCATTTCTCAAGAGTTTACATATATATCGAATATAAAGAAATTTGTCGGCAAGCTATAGGTCGCATTTTTTAAAGAATCACAACGAAATTTGGTACAAAAATCAGTTGGCCGAAAGTCTCGGTCGAGTTCGTTAATGGGCCAAATAGGTCCAGCAGTTTCAAAATGGCGGCTTGTTATTAAAAAAAAAATAAAAAACTTCAATTTTTCGTCTGAGAGAAAAATGTTACTTAGGTTTTTTGTTGATCTTATAGAGGCGAATGACTTTTGTATAAAATATTTTTTCGAGAAATGTACAGAAAAAAAGTTATTTTTTTCAAAAAAAAATCCAAAAATTTTTATTTCGCGTCTGAGAAAAAAATTTTACTTAGGTTTTTTGTTGCCCTTATAGAGGCGAACGACTATTGCATAAAACATATCTTTGAGAAATGTACATAAAAAAAGTTATATGCAAAATGTTAGAAATTTTGACGTTTGTATTTTTTTAACACCTCGTATACATTTTTTTGACACATCGTGTCTGTTATATTACTCTATATCCTACCCATAAATCTACCTTTCGGCCTGGCATGCCATGGGGTTTTTTATTCACAAGATGAAAACTCATTATTATTATCACAATCTATAATATCGTACAACTCACAAAAGTTGTAATTATTTATTTGCAGTATGTACACAGATTCAGCCAGTTACGTACAGGTAAAATTCCACAAATTTCATATCATGACTGATTCTGAAATTTTGAAATCGCCTGAATTCACGTCCTCCAAATCGGCAACCGTAAATATAACATGAACTAATTCCGCTGTTATTATGTTTGATTTGCTATGCATAAAGCCGACTTTCTTGAAATCACGAATCGCATTCGCAATTTGCAAACCGTCAAATAACCTGATTAGCATGTTTTAATGAATGTCACACTCCAGAGTATTAAACTGTTCTCATTTCGCAGAATCAAAATGCATAATAAAGCATGGGCACGCACCAATTTGATCTCATTTCTTTCTCGATAAAAATGCTAATTTAAACAGACGAGTAAACAAAGCGTGTATGAATAGCAGCCTGAGTAATTGTCAGTTATAAGGACGTAAAATTTTGAAGTTTAAAAATAATTTTTTACTTATATTAGGTTGCTTCAATTTGAATATTAATTGATATTGATGTCTAACCTATAAAATCTTTACTTATATGTACTATAACCACAACACAATTTATTCTCGTCCAACTGTACAGAAATAGGGTAAATTGCACTGTTTTGTTTTAAAATTTACGTTATAAAAGACATGAAACGTTCCAATTCGTCTTCAAATCCATCAAAAATGAAGCCACTATTCCAGAATTGAACAATGGGCAATTGAAATAAAGTAATATCCGTGTCCAAGTCTTATCACATGTGACTGCCAGTGCCGTCGGTGCACCATTTTATGTATTTAGCGTTACTACAGACATACAAGAAAAAAATTATGCATTCGATTTTGATCTTCCAGCACTTGTCAAAATTCAGTGTCTACATGTATCCACATTACTCCACATGAAAAAAAAAAAGATTTTATATATGTTTTGTCATTTAGATACCAAGAATTTATATTTTATTTATCTGATTTCCATTAGTATAAGGCTAAATTAATGAAATTCCCTGCGATCTTTTATATGTATATATAAATACTATATTAATTCCTAAAGTTTTTAAATTACCAGGACAAATTTACGGTGCTTTCAGTGAAACTTATTATTTTTTTTACAAATTAATTTTATGTGACTGGTTTGATATAGGTATAGAAAATATAACTTTACGAATGTACCTAGACAATTATTACACCGTTCTTTATTACTCCAATTGATAGGTTAATATTCTAATTGGTTTTTACTGTGGGATTCCTTTAAAAACTTTTCATTGAAGGGTCGAAAATTAATCAGACCATTTTTATAACATCAAATCATCTACAACCATTTACTTCAAAAAATACTAAAAGCTAAATAGGAAATACCAAAAATATCATTGTTTTATTTTGAGAAATATGTATACGTAGACTTCTCTCCTACTAAAGCATCTTATTTGATATTGCACGATAAATGACGATCAGTAGGAAATTTTCATTATAGAATGTAATAGTGTGAATGTTATAGTGGACTGTTAATACTAGTATATAATTACCCTTACTAAAATATTCAAAGTTAAATTAACGTAACAAAATTTCAACATAACGCAAACGAGGTATTTTTTTTAAATTTCCTCCTCTCCCTAAAATGGTGGATTTGGTTTCAGCGTAGATTTCTCGGAATGGTAAATCGAAAAAATATAAGAGGAACAACCCAACGTTGTAATATAACTAATTATAGGGTAATGGGTTATGCTAGAAAAATTAAGTTTTCCAAAAACTTCAATATTTGTACTTCCTCATATGAGGCACTTATATCTTAGAGGTTCCCCTATCAACTCATTATGATTCCCTGAGAGCAAAAACATATTTTTGTAAAAATGTCTGTGTGTGTGCCTTTAATAAGTTTTTCTCGAAAATTAAAAAGTACAAACAATTTCCACTTTGTATTTAGACTTTTTATCAGGGCATGATCTCCAAATAAGCATGCTTCTTATTAAAATTGGCTAGGATGAAGGAGTACTGACTCTCATTTCTCAGAAAAAAAATCTCATTTTTTAAAATTCCCTCAAATTCCGCTATGAGATTATTTTCAAAAATTTTGAATATATTATCCTATTTGTGTATGTATACTAAAATTTCATGACATTTGATGCTTAAATTTCTAAAATGGCCACTTCACATCTGTTATGTTTTTGAAAATTCCTCGAAAACAGTTCCAAGAATTTTTCCAACCATTGAATATTATTCTACTATGGAATATATAATAAAGTTAAATAATAATTTTGGCGTTTTTCGCTACTTTTAAAATTGTCTGAAAATCTCAAAGAATTTCTTTCGGATATTTTTCTACTGCCGAATATCTATAATAAGACATGAGAAATTAGTTCTATGGGCATATCGCCGTTTATTACTATTACTAATAATGGTTTACAAAATGTATATATAGCTATTTATTGGGCTTATGTGTTATTTTATGAAAAACAAATCGGTTACTATTTGAGATAAATCATTTATATTTAAATTATATATTTTTTTAATTCCAATAACCCAATTATTATTATTCATAAATTGTTTTATAAATCGCTGATTTTTCTTCAACATAATCTATTTAATATGCCTATGGTTGTTCTAAAATGATGATAACCATTCGTTAGAGTTGTTGATCAGAAGCAAAATCAAATGAAATAAAAAGTAGATTGCATTAAATTAATGTTAAAAGTGTAATTTAATTTAACGCTGTGATAATGGTCATTGTAATTATTAACTATTTTGTATGAAAATTACTGTAATAATCAAATTATTTTGAAGTTTTCAAGTTCAGTGTTTAATACTATAAAATACGAGAACGACAGCTATAGAAATAATTCATTTAAAACCAAGTGTTCTATTTTAGAGCCACTTATATGCATTTTTCTACTTATTGGGTATATCTCTTATCGAATTTAGTGATTACTATAAGTACCCTACTTTAGTTAAAAATGATCACCTTTTTTTTTAACAAAGAAAGGAATTGAAACAGTAGCGTGGCAATATATAAAAAAAAATTATTAAAAGAGGTAATTTAACCAAAGGAAAACACCAAGTGTTAAACAACTGCTTTATTTAATGATGAGCGGTAGTTACTTCCCAACCTCTCTAGAATGAGGAAGCTCACTCCTTTAGGGCTATAACCATGTCCTGAAAGAACTTTATGTAGTTAATCTTTTTCGATATGTGCAAATTTTTTATTTTTATTTATTTTTCTATGAAGCCGAAACCGGTCGCTCATCTTTAAATAAAGCAGTTGGTTAAGACTTGGTGTGTTCCTTTGGTTAAGGTATTATATAAGATTTTCAGTCACCTTCAGGTAACCTTAAAGATGAAAGTTACTATAGCTTAAACATGTTTCTCATTCCAAAAAATCAAACTAGATACCTTTTAACCATTTTCTTATCTAGATGGTCTATAGTTCTTCCTGAAATAATGTTTTGCCCTTCTTGCATCAAATGACCACCTCAAATTTATTATGATTTTTGTAGGTGGTACAAAGAGGTAAAGAAAGTAGAAATTCCCGTTTTAAGCATTTTAATTAATTTTTCTGAGCACTGAATTCGGAAATATCGATTTATTTTGGAAATATTTTTGAAGTGATTTATGGATCTAATGGGTGTAAACATAAATATATTGTCAATATAAAATTTCTGCAAATAATTAAAATTTTTACTCTAACTCCTTTGTACGCACTTTGCAAAAATTTTGAAATGAGATATCACTTAAGAGGCATTTTAATTTCAAATTTTATAGTTTGGGGTAGCTAACCTGCTGCCACTAATAATCTGGTTGCCACTCCATTCTGTCGAAACTGATTTTAAATGTCTTAGAAAAAATATTGATCTTCGGAGTTATACCCAATCCAAAGTTTTGAAATTGACACAGTTCATACCTACAGGTCAAATAAAATTACATTCAATGCCCATCATCAAATAATAGACAAACTCTGTTGCCCCCAAATTTTTCAAATAATAATGGGATGGAGTATAAATAAACTTAACCTTACTTTTCACTCGGAAGTAAATGCACACGTATCCAATAATTAATTTACAAGTTATACTATATATATATATATATATATATATATTGTTTGTTTGGCCATTTCAACAGGGACACATTTGACCCTCTATATGGGCTACACCCCACAGTAATCGCAATATGGATGGCAATATGTGAAAACACTGCAAGCAAAGGGGATAGCTAACTGAGTCAAAACATTGGATGGCAGTAAACTGACGAAACAAAGCAAAATAAGTAAAGATGGCTTACGACCCACGACTTTATTTTTGGTTTCATTTTCTTGCTGTAATGCAATACGCTGCAATCCAATCCAAGCATGTGACTGATTTCTATTATCAAATTAGAAGGGCTTGAATTGCACGAAAAGATCAGTAATCGCAACATACATGTAAATAAGTGGAAATACTGCATGCAAAAGAAATAAATATCTTTTTTTCTAATAATTCTTATTAGAATAATTATAGGGGCAATTTTTTGCCATGTTAGTATAATTAGGCAATTTATTCAGGATAATCCATTTACAACTTCAGGGAATCAAGCATGGAAGGGGGCTGCTCCCATCTTAAATAACTGAGTTAAACGATTGGATGGCAGTAACTCAGGAATATTATGTTTATATAGATTACAGTCGATACGGTTATATATTAAAATCGATCATTTACAGTATAGTCCAGTCATCTTAGGTTGAATTAGGTGAAAATCTCAGAAAATCGACATACCCAGTATATTGAAATGTAAAAACTTCTATTTTGGCATCCTAAAACTTTCCTCAAAACTCACATTTAATTCGATGGCCGCAAGTTTTAAAGTCGGGGGTCAAAAGTCACAAAAATCGATTTTTTCTACATTTTTTGCAAATATCTCGTTTTCTATGGGTTTTAGGCTATTTATATCTATTTTATCAATATTGTAGAGAATCAAATTCTCTACAACTTTTGTATTTAACATTTTTTCATATCTTGAACTGTTTTCGAGATAGAGGGCGGAGAGCTCTGGTCAGAGAGTCATGTGAAGTCAACTGGTACTACTGGTAGTCCCGAACAAAACTTCTAATATTAAGGATATAAATTATTGATAAATATATAAATATCATTTTTTATTAACTTTTTCATTAAATTCATTTTGTTTGGTTACTTATCTATTATACTATTAATACGTAAGTTGTAGAGAATTTGATTCTCTACAATATCGATAATGAATATAAATAGCGTAAAACCCATAGAAAACGAGATATTTGCAGAATATATAGAAAAAAATCGATTTTTGTGACTTTTGACCCCCGACACTTGCGGCCATCCAATTATATGTGAGTTTTGAGGAAAATTTTAGGATGCCAAAATAGAAGTTTTGAGGTTTTAATATACTGGGTATGTCGATTTTCCTAGGTGAACCCCCTATAATGACTGGACTAGTAAGCGGTTAAAACACTATTTGAAATAGTGGAGTACCTGTAAAATGCTAACTCACACAGCTTTCATTGATTTTCACAATGCATTCGACTTAATTGAGATCTGTTATACTCGTATATTAAAATCTATGGACAACGCACGCATCGATTCCCAAGTTATTTTCATCCAGCTTAAACTATTTGTATAGCTCCAGTTCGCTTCATTTTCAATCTAAACTTCTCAAAGTCTCTCTCACAAACAAGGCGGAATTTAATTTATCATAAACGCTTTTATTAAATTTATAAACGTAATTTATCATTAACGTTTTTGTCCATATTCTCCTCAACTTAAATTTGTCTAATAATAGTAAAGAAATAGGTAATTCTAAATTCCCCTTTTTTTCTTGGAAGAAATATTTTAACCCTGTTCGCCGCCCCTGATCCTTTTACAGGATCCATCGTGTGTTTACAGAAGTTTGCGCCGGTCTGCCCCTCAAAACGAGAGGATAGAGCAGTGGAAGATGGAGAAGGCGTGCAAGTTGCGGCGTTGCCGCCTGTTCTGTAATTACCATGTGCAGTCAGTTTACCAGATAAACACCATATAGTTCTTCGTTACATTACGTGCCGGATTATATGTAAAAATTTTAGGGTCACTATTGGATTTTCGGATTATTATATTAACAAGAGTGTGGTTATTACATTGGTCAGCACACCAAAAAATTTTTTTAGGGCAATTTTCCTCGTATAACTTTAATTTAACTACAATTATTGATTTTACCCTTAGGTGAAACTATTGTACTTACTAATATTGCTACATTTGTTAGTAAACACCAAAATTAACTTAAAATTTAAAATTAAAAAAATTAAAATTTTAATTATTGTAAAATAGTATTTCAACACAAAGAATTAGTTGGTTCCTTTGCATAGAACTGTTAAAGAGTGTCGATTATAGAACGGCCAAAAATAGTTCTTCAGTGTCTGATTGCTGAGCATTATCGTATTATTTTCAGGGGTAAGGTGAAAAATGAGATTTATTCAAGTATATACTACCTATTTAAATTAAATTTAAAATAAAAATTTCACCCTCTGGATTGAGTAATGATATACAATTTCTATAAACAAATGATGCATCAATGAAGTGAGAATCATAGAAGGGTAACTATTATTATCTAACTTTAGTTTCCTCGAGTTCACCTTATCGTGATCTAACTTTAAAATCCTTTTAGAGCTATAGATAAAATGTCTTAATTGATTTTTTTTATAAACTTCTGAATTGTCAGAATAAAAAAAATAACCTTGAAGTTGTTTGAAATCATAAGGATAACTGTCGCTATTTTATAAATGATTGTCGTGATGTCGGAAAATGTGTACAAAGACACATTAGACACAATTTAAACAGAATTTAAAACAGCCGACAGGTTATCGTAACGATATCCGTATAAACTATCTAGAAAAAATCACATCTGGATTTATACTTCAGGCAAAACTAAATTTATTATGACGTGTTACTGGTTACACCATGGCGGATACACTATTGTTATGGCGAATTCTCATACCGCTGCCCAATTTCCATAATATATGTACTACGATGTACAGAGATTAAAAATGAAAAATGAAAAAAATAGGTTTAATTGTTGTCTTCAGAACACCCGTGATTTAATATACGTAACTATACCCTAATTTTGCTAGCAGAGAGAAGAGTAAAATGGCGAAATCTTCTGTACTTCACCAAAATTTCAAAAGATGTAAGTGTGGCTTAGATGAACTGGCGGGCGGACGTTTACTAATTTTGTGTTTTGATTTTTTATGTGTATACATACAATAGTAATTTAAATTTGATGAATTTTTAAATATTTTTCTACACCGCATCCATACCTTGTATTTTCTATATTACACGATTTACCATTTCTTGATTGAATTATAAAAAAAATGAAATTATTTTTAAATGAAATATAATATACTAATTACATGTCCTAACAGATATTTAGGTATTTGGATCAATAAACTGGAACAAGATTCACTATGTACAGCGAATGTAATTTGTGGTGTATTACCCCCATTATCATCTGCCTTGGATAGTTCTCGTCAATAGTTGTTCATCACAGGAAATAGAAATCTGGATATAATGAGCATAATAATCTCGATAATAAACAATTCAAATAATAAGCCAACATAATTGTCGATTGTATTGTAAGCGTTCAAATACAATCAAATCATTTTCGGTATCAAATTGATTACCTATCTTAATATGAATTGTAGAAGTTTCAATGCTTCAAAGTTTATAAAGCGCTAATGGAATATTTTAAATATGCATCTACAATTTTATTAACATTCTTCGTCTTCTTCTTTTTAGTAGGTATTTCCTGTTTGTCTGCCTCCTATTCAGTTTAATTCACGTCATTTATACGTAGTAATGTGCAATGTTTTAATAAAATATACATTTTACCTAAAATTCGAGCTTTAGCGATATTGTTGTGTGTCCGTTTTTAATTGACATCTAATAATTTTATGTAATTCATTAAAATAGCACGCATTCATGTTCCTTTTTTATTACAATTAATGAGTCAAATTGAGATAAAGGTCTCGAACTATGAAACAAATGTTTTTCTTTTCTCTGTAATATTGGGGGATTCGAAATTGTGATTTGTAGTAAATGACAAATTTTTTAGCATTCGTTGCATACCCGTTAAATTGTATTGTTTAAATACGCTTTATACTTTTTAACCGAAATTTTTGTTTAATATCTACAGTAAATCACAAACTGTTTTCAAAACCCCAATAATATGGTATTTTTCCCAAAATATCTTGTAAATATGTATAATACGTTTATTACTGCAACAAACAGGTAATATCACATAAAGTTTGTCAAATTTACAATGACTTCAGAGATTACAAATAAAAATATAATTTTTGTTTTTATATTTTTTTTAAGTCTAACGCTATATGGTCTTTGTCCGCTGCAAAACTCGGACAAAACAGATGTTACTTGAACAATTGATTCTAATTTCATATTTCCACTTAAAGTCCGATTTACGTAGCGGTTTGCTCGGGCGCCAGATTCAACTAGTTTACTCCATAAAGCCTCAAGTAGTTTATACTCCACAAAATGCCAGTGCCCCTAAAATGAAACGCAGTTAATGCGTAGTATCAGCACAGTGGCGGTCGGTTTCTGTTCGACGCAAACTGTCGCGCGAATCTAAACCATAGGAATTTACGCTAAACAGAGTTGACCGTTACTCACAGAATTCTAAAATTTGGTACCATGGAATTATATATTTTAAAAAGACGCCTAAAGGTACGATCAGAGTGCGAGCGACCGGCGACGCGACGCGATAACGATGAGACAGCGACGTTCGGCTGTCGCTAAGCTCGTCGTTGCCACGTCGCATCGCTGGTCGCTATCACTCTGAACGTTTGCATTTGGTTACACAATATTGTTCCGTTCTGCGGCGTCGCTCGTCGCATCGCTATCGCGTCGCGTCGCCGGTCGCTCGCACTCTGATCGTACCTTAACAGTGTAACACAGCTATCTTCAGATATTTAAGGTCCTCCGTATAATATTTCAGAAATGTGGGTGTTGAATGGGGGCAAATCCCGGAGTTTTCATCGTAACAATTCCAATTCCGTCTTATTATGTGGTCTAAGGTGGATGATTCATAGGTTCGAGTTAACCTATTTTCCTGAGTTTTGGTCATAGCAACTCCAAAGTAATTTTATTGTATAGTGTGTTCAACAGCTATGATTACAGCTTTTGACCTATTTCAATTCCATCTCGAGATATTTGAGGTTTTGCATAATGTTTTAGAAATGTGGGTATTGAGATTCGGGTTGCCGTAACTCCTTGAGTTTAGTTCATAGCAACTCCAAATTAATTCTATTGGACAGCTTGAGGTTTAATAGATCAAAGCTGTTATTGCAGTTTTTGAACTATTTCAACCCCTTCTCGAGACATTTAAAGTTCTTTATAGTATTTCAGAAATGTAGATGCTAAGATTCCAATTCACCCATCTTCCGAAGTTTTCACACTAGTAATTCCAATTCAATTCATACACGGTTGCAAGGTGCAGTAAATAGTAATAGTGCTGTAACAATTTTTGACCGATTTCAGATCATTCTCGGGTTACTTGATGCTGTTCGTAATTTTACAAAAATGGGGGTGACAAGTAAATGTTCGACCTAACCCATTTTCCTAAGTTTTGATCGTAATAAGTCGCTACGTTATTACTAACGTAGCGACTTAGTCAATAAAATCTCTTATTGCAGTTTCTGAACTACTTCAACTCCTTGTCGAGGAATTTTAGATACTTCATAATGTTTTTACTACAGTTGAATTTAGATTTTAGAGTAAAGGGAAATTCTAAAATTTGGCACCATGATTTTGAGTATCTTTAAAAAATGCCTAAGAAGTGTTATGCAATGTGAGGAGTGGTCGATTTTTGAAAAATTTCAACTCCTTCTCTTGGGATTATATCTAATATTTGACTTGAAGCAACTCCCGGAGTTTTCATTTTAACGATTACAATTTAGTCTCATTATATGGTTTAAGATACGGTAAAAAAATCTCTTGGTAAAGTTGTTGGAGTTTCAACTGCTTCTCAGATTATTTCAGGCGGTTCGTCATGTTACAAAAATGTAGGTGCTAAGTATGGGTTTGAGTTAATCACCTTTAAATTTTGATCCCAGTAACTCCGAATTGGTCATATTGGACAACTTGAGACGTGGCAATAAAGGCCATTCATATTTTAAGCGATATCAACTCCTTTTCGGGATATTTAAAGTTCTCCGAGATGGTTCAAAATAAAGTTGCTGAACGATTTAAACCCCTTTTCGGTTCATTTGAGGTTGTTTGTAATGTTTTAAAATGTGGGTGCAAAACGAAGTTAACCCATTTTCCTTGAATTGTGATGGTAGCCATTCCAACGTTGTTTTACTAGATAGCTTGAGACGCAGTCGATAAAAGCTCAAAATAACAAATAGTTTTTGAGTAATTTTAACACCTTCTCGAGACATTTGAGATCCTTTGTAACACGTGTCAGAAGTGTTGGTGTTATTATTCGAGTCGACGCAACTCCAGAAGTTTTCATCGCTACAATTTCAATGCAGTCTCAGTAAACTGTCAATAAAATCTTTTGTAGTAGTTTTGAATGATGTCAACTCATTTTCTGGTTATTTGAGGTTGTTATGTTTAAAATGTGAGTGGAAAGCAAAGGTTCGAATTAACCAATTTCCCTAAACTTCAATTATAGCAACTCCGAATTAGTCCTGTGCTGACAACAATAAAAGATCGTTTTTTTCAGATTTTGAGCGATTTTGACACTTTCTCGAGATATTTGAATTACTCCATAATGTTTCACAAATGTAGGTATGTACTAAAAGTCGAGTTGCGGCCACTTCTGGAGTTTTCATCGTAACAACTCCAAAATAATTTGTTTGTACGGTCTGAAGTGCAGGTATAAATGTTTTTGTAATAGTTTCATCTAATTCTGGAAAAATGGAAAAAATTCTATAATTTGAGATCAGGCCACTGAGTACATACATACTTTTAAGAAATGCCTCAGAAATATCGTGTAAGTAGTGTATTGCAAAATGTCACAAAAGTGATAAAATGTCAATTTAGATTCGCAAATTTTTAATATATATTTATAAATTTGTTTAAAACAAGTAAACTAGCAATTTAGGTACATTATTATTTATTTATTTCTAAATATTTGCTACTTAGTATTTTTAAGAAATAGCTAAGAAATATTATCTGTTTTACAAAATTTCACAAAGGTGGTGTAATTTTAATTCAGATTTCCAAATTTATGAATTTATATAAATTTATTTAAAACTATGAATTTAGGAAAATTATTATATATTTATTTCCAGATTATTGCCACTGAGTATTTTCAACAAATTATCTTATATTAAGGAATATAAAAAATATCGTATGTGTTACAAAATTTCATAAAGATGATGAAATGTCAATTCATATGCCCAAATTTATAAATTTATATAAATTAATTTAAAATAGGTAAACGAACAATTTAGGTATACTATTACATATTGTAACGTTTTGACCTACGCGAGAATTACTACACGACAAGAGTTGTCTTAATTTATTTATTTTCACCACTTAACACTAATTTATTTGTACACTTACACTTAGCACTTATCTACTAATACTTAATCTAATTTATATTATCGCACTTACATCATTAACAAAAAAGGCTGTACAGAAAATCAAAGTGGCACAACATGCAATGGAAAGGTCAATGCTGGGATTGACCCTCAGAGATCACATCACAAACGCTGAGCTACGTAGAAGAACCAGAGTGATTGATGCAGTAGAAAGAATAGCAATCCTAAAGTGGAATTGGGCGGGACACATTGCGAGAATGCAGGACAACAGATGGACCAAGAGGATCATAGAGTGGAGGCCTAGACAGGATGCATACAGAAGCAAGGGACGACCACCAACTAGATGGTCCGATGATATTAAACGTATTCACACCAACTGGATACAAGAGGCACAAAATAGGACGATGTGGAGGCAATCAATGGAGGCCTATGTCCAGCAGTGGACGAATATAGGCTGAATGATGATGATGATGATGACTTACATCTAATTTATATAAACCACATTTATTTATCTTTCCGGGCTGGCCGACGTACGTCGACCAGTCTACCGGCGACTGTCCGTCTGCTATTTATTTAGCCGCATGGGATTTCCAGAAACATCTCGTCCCTTCCCGAATGTAAATACGGCTTCACAGGAAATCCATCCGTTTTCTGAATTCCAGAAAGATCTCGTCATAACTCGAAGATTCGGCGACTTCGGGGGAAATCCATCATTTCCCCGAATCTATCTCGTTAGGAGTTCCCTTGAAGAGACTCATTCTGACGTGCTTATTTTTAAGGCAGGCTATTTCGTTAAAATATTTATTTGTTTCCGAATAATTGCCACTGACTACTTCTAAGAGATGCCTTAGACGTATAACATGTGTTATTAAATTTCACAAAGGTGATGAAATTTCAATTCAGATTTCTAAATTTTTGAATTTGTATAACTTATTTATTCAAGTAAACTAACAATTATTTATTTCCAAATATTTGCCACTGAGTATTTTTAAGAAATGCCTTAGAAATATTATGTTTTACAAAATTTCACAAAGGTGATTAAATGTCAATTCAGATTTCCAAATTTATGAATTTGTATAAATTAATTTAATTAAGTAAACTAACAATTAAGGTAAATTATTATTTATTTCCAAACAATTACTAATGAGTAGTACTTTTAAGAGATGCCTAGTTATTATATGTAATGCAAAATTTCACAAAGGCGATGAAACGTCAATGCAGATTTCCAAATTTATTTATGATTGGTAAACTAACAATTTAGGTAAATTATTATTTATTTATTTCCAAATAATTGCCACTGAGTATTTTTAAGTGATACCTTAGAAGTATCATATGTATTACAAAATGTCACAAAGATGATGAAATTTAAATTCACATTCCCAAATTGATAAGGTTAGGTATATAAATTTATTTAATTAAGGAAACTAACAATTAACTTGAATTAATATAAATATATTTATTTCCAAATGATTGCCAATGAGTACTTTTAAGAAATGCCTTAGAAGTATCGTGTAGTGTGTGTTACAAAACTTCACAAACATGATGAAATTTTAATTCACAATCCCATTATTTTAAATTTAATCAGGTACACCAACAATTAAAACAAAATATTGTTTAATTATTTTCAAATTTAAATTACTTACGGTGCATACTATCAATACATTTCGTTGAGTAACTAATAAAAGTAACACGAGTTGCAAACAAATTATAGAAAATACGTTATAAATTAAAATTTGTGTAAGTATTAACGAATAGTCACGAAATAAATATGGCATAGGTGCAATATAATATTTTAGCAATTGAATTATTCACATAATTGAATTAGTATATCGTTACACACATTTACAATTAAGCAGGAAACGCATGTGTATACCTCGTAATTAATAACTCATGGTTAATTTACTATTATTAATTCAAATATGGAACGATTGCTACGAACCCTAGAATTGCGTGTGCGGCTGGTTTATTTTAACTATCCCAATCCAGAAAATTTTCGTAATTAATACCGTCTATTACCGTTATATCCATATATGACCGTGAGTCATTGTACAATCATTATTGTATATTAGTCTAGTCAACGTATACCATTTTTGAAAACTTTTTTGTATACTCTCCGAAAATTATGATCATGGTGTCATGTAGAAAGTTTAAGGAAAGGTCCCAAAAGGCGCTCCAAAAAATTGCAAAGTTGCAAGTTATAAATAATTAAGTAAAAAAAAGTCTGACTTTTGTTTTTTTTTAATATTTCGAAAAGTATTAAAGATTTTCGAAATATTAAAAGAGATCTGAAAAGATCAGTAAATTTGCTGAAAAAAAGTTCCAACTCCCGAAAGTGTACCTGGAATATTTATAATTTTTACAGAGCCCAGAAAATAGAGCCAAAAACGGCTAGTCTGGCTTCCGCGCGCGTTACCTGAATCTGACACAATAATAAATAAATTATTTTAACATATTAAATATGAATATCAAGGAATAAAAAAAATTCATGTATTATAGGGATACATCAATTAACAATAATCCGCGGTTAAAAAATTTTTATCCCAATTTCTCCATGAATTATTCATTTGTAATTTAACAAATTTTTCTACACTGAATGTTAACATAAAAACCCCGATAATTATTGAACTAAAACCCTAGGATTTTTTTCACTTACTGAAGTTATTCTTAATAGGCTTACAAATAGATCACCGTTGCAAAAATTGTAAAGTTTTGATTTTCCACTTTGTTGACTAGACTATATTGCAAATGACAACCAATGCTCAAAACGTTAGGTACACTCAGCTGGGGGGGCTTCGGTGAGCTTGACACATGTAGCGATTCTGTTGGGAACAAAACTCAGAAGCGCTCAGAACTTAGCTGTGTAAGTTATCCCGTCGGAAGAGGGTAGGAAGAGGGTAGCGACCCGGCAACGCCGCCTGCGAGAGAGCGTGTGTGCGAGTGAGTGAGTGTGGGGGTTGGATCGGAGCAGAACAGAAAAGGGCGCAGAGTAGGTCAGGTCGCGTCGGGATGCGGTCGTCGTAGGGATAGAGCGGGAGCGAGAGAGAGAGAGAAAGACAGAGCGAGAGAGTGGGGGGATAGGGCAGGGGTGTGCGGCACAGCGCGTACCTAATCCAACCTACGTGCGTACCCTTCGTACAGGTAATAATGGGTGTGTTGCAGGAATCGCGCGGAAAGAGACCCTTCAAGTTATGGGACGGGAGACGTAACGTGCGCAAGGGGCTGGTGGTCGGCAGTCTCGAGGAGCTGGTGCAAAGGGGTCGGGACAAGCTGGGAGTGTCCATCGTCGAACCGGTCCGGTTGGTACTCGAGAGTGACGGCACCCAGGTCGAGGACGCGGAGTACTTTCGCACACTTCCTGCCAACACTATCCTTCTGCTGCTCAGGCCGGGGGAGAGATGGCTGCCCGCCGGCGTAGATGTCATACGAGCAGGTAACTCTTCGCATATTACTAACCTAACCACGTACGTACATAACCTACACCTTCCTATGTCACCGCAACTACCTAACCCCATAGCACCCTCTCTTGGTGTGTCCTTTGACAATGCATTTTAGGTATAGGTTCGTCTTATCGGACCGAGCCAATTTTAACGCATTTTTCTTAATAAAAGGGGACACCATAAGTATATCAGAAAAAGTGATAATAACCTTAGGAAATCAGCAGTTTTTGCAAAAAAAAAACAAATGAGGAACTCCGGGAATGACCGAGAGGAGAAACATAGCTTTCTTGAAGCACTACCCTACAAGTGGATCAAATAAATATGTGAAAAATTCATGACGCAATGTAAATTTTAATTATTAATAATAATATTAAATATAAATTATTAATATCAAGGAAAAATAAATGAAATAGAAAATAGTTAACTTAAGTACCGTCTTATAATGAGAAAAAGGATGTTAATAAAAAGTATACTTTAATGTGTTAAAAAACTTGACGTCAGATATAAAACGTCTATCTATTAATAGGATTGCATTCTACACAATTGGTTTATGGTAGCTAAAATAAGAAACCAAAATCTGAGATTCCACTTTTTCTAAATAAAACGTGATCAAGAATAACTGTTTGAGTTGGCCATACTGAATTTCATTTTTAAATGGTACAACTGGTAATTTGAATTTGCTATTTCAAATTCAAATTTCTGGTATTCTTTTTGATTTTATTTATTTAAAATGGTTTTCACGTTACAACACGATATTTTCATTGGAATGACGTACTTTCGAAGCGGGATTTATAATCCAATTACTGGTTGGCAGTACTCTCTCGAAGCGACATACCAGCAATTTCAGGAAATGTTTCCGGAGACTTTGGTCACTTTTGCTGTCTTTCAGCAACATTGCATGCGAGTAGTTGAACGTTATTTAAACATAGGGAGCGTAAGCAAACAAAAATGAACTGGTAGACCATCTACTTTAATCGAGGAAGTTGTCGAGGATATCAGAACTCCGACGAAAAGAAGTCCTCCCAAATCCTTAAGAAAGCTCTCCCTTCAAACAGGTTTGGTCCTTATGCCTCCTATTGAACCAGTTTTCATTCTTACCCATAAGTCTTCCACTTTTCCATGTTGTTCTAATTCACGGTTTTACAGGTTTATCACACGGAAGTTGCTCCACTGTGCTTAAAAAGAAATTAAAGTACCACCCTTAAAAAATTTCCATTGTCCAGTCATTAACCCCTCCTGATCACCCACAGAGAGTTTTATTTTGGAATTGGTTCAATGATATATTAAATAATAATGATATCCTTGACAATACCTACTTTTCCGACGAAGCCTGGTTTCATCTCAACGGCTATGTGAATAAACAAAATTACAGAATTTGGTCACGTGGAAATCCTTACGCTATCAGAGAGACACATTTGCACCCTGTTAAAGTTGGTGTTTGGTTGGCAGTCTCAAGGACGCGGGTGTATAGGACGATATTTCTTAACTTTACCGTTAATTCGGAGAGATATATCTAACACCTTTTGAGGCCTTTTATAAACCAATTAACACACGAAGAGCGTCGAATTGGATATTTCCAACAAGTCTCTGCAAGGGCACATACGGCTCGCGTTAGTATGGGATATTTAAGAGAGAATTTTGGCGACAGAGTAATTAATCAGGGCATTTGGCCAAGCAGGTCACCAGATCTCATTCCATTAGATTTTTCATTATTTGGGTTCTTGAAGGACAATGTCTTAGGAACATATTGCACACTGAAGAAGAGCTGCAAGAAGCTCAGAAGAAGTTCAGGAAGTGACAAACATTACCCCCAATATGCTGGTGAATATCTTCGAGGGCCTAAAAAGAAGAGTTAATTTATGTCTGGACCAAAATGGGGGCATTTTGAGCATTACCTTTAGCTGTTTAATTAAATTATTGTTCTGTATTTCGAGTTTCATTTTTTATGCGTTAAGTTTTATTCACATAACCTACAATCTTATCGCTGATTGTTATGTCAAATTTTTGTCAAATAAACATATCTGGTTGTAGCGTTGCAAACCCTTAGGCAAAAAAATCTTCCAGGTAGGATTGCCAACTCAAACAATCATTCTTAATCACCCAGTATCTTGAAAAAACGGCATCAATTGTTGTTCCGTACTTTGTTGTAGATTCAAGTGAATTATTATTTAATTTCAAGCTAAATGTTGTATACAGAGCGTCTAGTAGTTTCGTGACTCTTCTTTCGAAAAGCTATTCTATTCATTTATGGATCGTCAACTATATAATTTGTATGTATTATTTCAAAACATTAAATATAAAATACACACATTTTAAATTATCCACCTAATATATAGTTTAAAAAGAGAGAAAGCAAGGAGGCTGCAAGTAAAGCCGACATTTCTCCAGAGAAAGAGAGATACTATATTATGCGTTTGCTTTAAAATTAATTATTTACTTATTACTGACATTGATTGAGGAATAAAAACGTTAACAGATTGATAGTGACTAGAGTCATCACTAGCACTGTTTTTGTGATATAATTTAATGGGGAAAAATGTATATCTAAATTTCACATCTAAGAGAGCACGTGTCTACAATGTTACCGCAAACTGTACATATTATCGAATATGTATAGTTTTATAACACATCTGCGTAAATCTTATTTTTAGGACCCGTTACTCTTGTCATTTTTCGGTTTTTTTAAAACTGTCTCAAAACTCCCTGCTAGATTTTTTTGAATTTTAAATTTTCTCTGGACGGCACTTTACAGTTAAACCAAAAATTTCAATTTGGACAATTGTACAAACAGTGAAATGTACAACCAATTTTTTTTAAATGAACTAATTACTTACATTAAGCTTAAGAAGCTTAAGATCAGAATTGTTTTTAGTAATCTTAGTTTAGAACCTACCTAAATGTTTATATATCCTTCGAAAACACCTATTATTTCAATTGGTACTTTTTTATGTTATCCCAAAAAAATTGGAAATAGTTTCGTAACTAAATTTATCTGGCGTAGTCCTGAGTTATTTCTGCTTAATTTAGTAACAACTAAATTCACAATACAGCGCCTAACTGTATCTGTAGCCTCGTCAATTGAGATCCAAATGTTATTTTGTCCAAGGTTTGCTATAATTACAAGTTCCTAAATAAATATTAATTCACATATCCTTATAATAATTTCATAAAATATTTCATATATACCGCTTGGTACCACAAGTCCAAATTAGTTTTTTGGTATAATACAATTTTTGTTTTAATAAACCATTCCAGAAAATCATTTTTATTTAATTTTAATTTTTATGTATAATATTAAATACCTACTATATATTAAACATTCATTAAATATAAATTAATATATAATATTAAATATTATATTTAATATTTAATTTTTAAATGATTAATTATGTATTAAAAGGAATATTTTCAGAAACTAGTGCATTTCTAAATTTGTACGAAAAATCTGTTTTCGACAGTCCTTTTTTTGTCCATTTCACACAGTACGGCGTAAATTTTTTTCTTTTGTACATTTTGATGTAAATTGTGAACATGTATTCCATTTAAAAAATGTGGAGTAACAATGTAATTATGGTTGTTTTGGTCTAAAAAATAAAATACAAGTAAATTCTCATATTTTTCTAGGAAAATATCATAATTAGTTGTTCCAAAAATCATAGAATCAATATTAAAAATTGTTTTCCGACTCGACTAAGACTCCAAACTTGATCTTTCGATTCCGCGACGAATTTGCTACTAATTGCACTATACAGGAATAATTAGAACTAACTCGAATCTTTTTAATACTCAATCACATTACCATCAATAGAAATGCAATATGGCACAAACCAAGTTAAACTGAAACAAAAAAAATTAACCAAAGTTCAAAATATTGCGCGGAAAAATCTGGAATACGGATCTGTTCGTACATCAGGAAATATCCCAGAGGACCTGGAAGCTTGAAACTTCGCAAGTTTGTCGCTTCCGAAAACCCTGAGGGGGTGAAAAATAGGGATGAATTTTTTTTTGTGGGTTGTACTCAGGTACTTTTTGAATAGGTATAAACCTGAAACTGCGCACGGTTATACCGTAGGACCTCGAGTAGTACAAAAAATTTAAGAATCGCGAATTTCCCTTTTCGAGAGGGTGAAATTTAATTTTGTCGTTTGTGTCGAAGCTATATTTCAGGCGAAGTGCTAATGGTCAAATAGGTGTAAAAATGGGGAACTCACTATAAGATTTTTAAACATTCTTGGTACTGCCGAAACTTGTTCAATTTGCTACTGTGAGCCTGCATCTCCAGTACATTATATATAGGGATTCGATACCACTTTCTCCATAAGACAGTCTCAAGAAGAGAAGTCCAGTCAATTGAGATATAAGTCTCATCCTTTCTGTGACTATTTCAATGTCAAGGCAACACGGCGTACCCCAAAGTGGAGTATCTACCAGTTGTTTGCAATTGTTTACGAAACCTTTTTAGATGTAGAAGTGAACGGTCCAAATTTTGAACATTAACTGATTCTGAAGTTGTTCTTTTAACAATATTTGCATATGGGATCGTGTAATTTTTATTTCGATACAGGTACGTTACGTGTTTATCAAACCTTGCAACATTCTCTCATCTTTCTAAATTTTCAATGATTATGTAGACAATTCGGTGATAATTGCAAATCGAGGGATAAAATTATCGTCTTCAGTAAAAGAAATCGTGTCTTCCCAGATGCGGTCATTCCCAGATGCGGTCAGTAGTTTCGAAATCCGAGGACAGGCCAATTTATCGCGGTACGGCTCGCCATGAGCGGTAGTATCTTATGCGGTCACAATTAAAAAACGTCCTAGATGTGATCCCTCGAAAATATTTCTACGAACGTGTTTGATCCTTGCCCTCTCGCGTTTCCAACGTACTTTCGAGCAGATCACATACCATTCACGTATCAGAAAGCTTCTCGAACCCTATTTTAACATTAGTAATCAATATTCCATATCGGCCGATGGTGTCTACCGATAAATGCGAAGATTAAACGCTGGTTAAAGCAATCTCGATTGATCGCATTTGGAAATGACCGCACCTGGTAGGGCACCCGTACATCATGTAGAAATATTTTTGGAGTGACCGCATCTGACACGATTTTTCACCGTGACCGCATGAGACATGACCGCTCGTGGCACGGAGCCATAGAAATACCCAATGACGTCATTATCCGAAAATTAATAACCTATTGCTTTTTTACTAAGAAAGGTGTGTACCAACAAATGTATAGGAATACGTAATTTTTTACTTCATATTATAATGTACGTACAGTTAAGAGGATCCTGGTTCTTTTTGACTCACCCTGTATTACTCTAGAATTATACCTATTGCATTATAATCATTATAGTTGGAGCGAATTAGCTCAAAAGCCGTTTTTTGCAAAATGCGGACGAGGCCTGTTTTTTGCAGGAATTTGTTCTCACTAATACCTACAATAAATATATTCATGTGCGCATGCCTGAAAAGTTGTGGAAAAATTGTTATTAACAAATTTATGTGAAAAAATCGATGTTTTTTTTTGTTTTTCGGCTGTAACTTCGTTCCTTTAGGTTTTAGAAAAAAAAGTTTCTTATCAAAATTTGTTCACAATTAAATTTTCTATAAGTTATGCGATGCGAATTCCAAAAATTTCTAAATTTATTCGGAAAATGACAATTTCTCGCGAAATTGGGATAATTTTCGATCAATATTAAATTCACTCTAATCCATTTATACAAAAAAATTATAAACTACGAAATCGGTATTTAGTTACTAATGTATTTAGATAAAAATTTATACAAAAATTGTCACAACTTAAAGCTTTCAAATAACTTCCGTAAAAAGTAAAAATACGGTAGTTTCTCAGTCTCTCTCTCCTAGCAAATACTTACATAATCATTGTAGATCGATGAATATGTCTACGATCGTAGATGAAACGTCGGATATCAGCTGTTTGGATTAAATATCATCTAAATTTTTTGAATTGGTTTTATTTGGGGGATACTGAAAACTTTCATCTTTAGCTTTAAAACCTTTATAACTTTTTCAATTTTCAGAGTGAAAACTTATTAAAGCCGGCAAATTCAACATCTCGAAAATACCTTTCAATCGGATTTTTAGAATTTGAAAATATTGAAAACTGCCCGAGATACTTAAATTAATTTATAAAGGTCTAACTTGCAGATTTAACAAAAAATAGATTTTGACAATCTTACATGATAAATGGGTCTTCCCTTTACACGCCCATAGACTTTTAGTATTTTATTTAATATTTCGGGTTTGGCATTCAATTGCAATTTTCGCTTTTTTTAAGCAACAAATTAATTGTTGCTCTTCCTTTGCACCGACCACTACAGCTTTAAAGGAGCTTCAAGTACAATAAAAAATCTTCCTTTTCACGAAGTTTCGACTGGATTGGAGTGAATTTAGATTCTTAAAATATTAATCGAAAATTATCCTTATTCTGTGAGAAATGGTCATTTTCCGAAAAAAATGGAATTTTTTGGAATTCGCATCACACTATTCTTATAGAAAATCTAATTCAGAACAACTTTTGATAAGAAAGTTTTTTTCTAAAACCTAAACGAACGATGTTACAGGCGAAAAACAAAAAAAAAACATAAATTTTTTCACCTTAGTTTATTAATAACATTTTTTTCACAACTTTTTTTGCATGCGCACATGGATATATTAATTATATACATTATTTACAACAGATTCCTGTAAAAAATAGGCCTCGTCCGCATTTTGCACAAAATTTTGCTAGTCCGCTCGGATTATTACATTAATAGTAATGTTCTTTACTGTTTTAGAACGAATCCTACAAAGTGAAGTTTTCCCATCGAACACTTCAGTGCATAAACTGTAAATAAATGCATTTGGACTAATCCCAAATCCTTCCGATCTTTACACAATCGCTGATCCTTTCCAGAAATGAAATATCTATTTATATAATTATCTCTAATAATCTAAAGTCGGTTTATTCGTATAAACGTACATCATTTACTAAGTAGTAAATACAGTCTGGGTTTTACTTCTATATTTTTCCATTAAATTCCCATAAATTGCCCAAATTTGCAAAGATAACGACTATATCTTACTCATACTCATCATATGGTCAAATTTGAGTATTAACTTAAACGTACACTCCTTCCAGATACCATCTTAGACAGAGATCATAGATCTTTATCAGCCTTGGAATAAGAAATTTCTGTCTCACAATGAGTAGGATCACATGGCCTGCTGGAATAAACAGTTGATTTGCACTGCACTGCATTTGTCGGTAGCTGTTGCGAAGATGGATAGAGAATTTTATAAGCTCTCTAAATTGGGTCTGGATAGAGTTTACGTCTGGTATTATAGAACTTATCGTGTATTGTCCTTGACAGTGATGGTTAAATGTAACTCCCGATTAATTTAATCAGTTAATTTACTACTTTACGAGTATTTTTTGTACGGGTGTTAAGTTAGCCACATTCAAAAATTCAAAAGAATGAAGACACGTCTCATTATCATTTCAATTAATGCCGTAAAAGTTCAACAAAAATCATATTTAACGTTATCCATTGGTTAGGAAGATGCTGACCAATTATTACCACTAAGAAGTTTATTCCTCTACCCCCGAGGGTGTTGGAAATAGGGGTGAAATCTAGATGATTTATTAGAATTTGTAGGACTAATTTTCGATGCAAAAATTCTTAAATAAATCAATACATCATAAGCCATAAAAAAACCGCACGGCCGTCAGGGGGTGTTAATAGGGGTGGAAGTAAGGTTGATCGCTCTAGATTTTTTTTATTGTAATATGTAACACTAATTCTCTTTTTGAAATTCCTATTAACCCTATCATCCCACCTTATCTGCTTGCCTGATGGCCGAGTGGAAGTTTTTTCGTGTGGTATGTGATGAAATGATTTATTTGGGAACTTCTAATGGAAAACTAGGGTTTTAAAAATTTAAATAACAAATCTAGGGTGATCACCCTTACTTCCACCCTTATGGTCATATGCGAGTTTTTATATGGCGTAAGATAAAATGATTTATTTAAGGCTTTTGAAAGGGACGATGATGATGATGATGCTGATGAAAATCGGATCAATCGATATTTTTTTTGACAATTTTGACTTTATTTATTAGTAATCAAATTTCAGTAGCAGTCAATTAAAGGTCCACTGTATAGTCACATTTTAGATCAACTATAGTTTGTGAATCAGTAGAATTAATAATCATTTACGAATCAATACTGTTCCAAGGTATCACTTCTTAGTCAGTTATAACTTATAACTAACCCATAGGTTACTAACATAAAGCGCTCCATCCGAAGGTGATCTTTGACTATTCCTTCTTAGTAGCAATCTCGGCCATACCGAAGATCGTCTGCGAGACTATCCACGCCCTAGAGCTGCAAGATGAGACGCCCTCCTGGAAAATTATGGACAACAAGGGGCGCGTCACCGTCGTGCTGCACTGGGACCAACGTTCCGGCCCTTCCAGGTAAAATACAAACACGCCATGTCCACGGGTCGGGTTGCAAAAAGGAGGAAATTTTTATATTTCAGACTTCTTTAAAGATTTACACTCGATGAAATGCCCTAACCTAAAGGTTGGACGAAGATGACGCAGGTTCCCTTCTGGCACTGCAGTACGCTTCAGACAATCAACCAGGCAGTTTTAAGACGATCGGTTCACATTGAACTAACGATTTCAGATGCTCCTAAAGGTAAAAGTCGATTGGGTTTGGACAAGATAGCCGTCGTGGCAATTGTCGCTACCGCGATCTATCCAGATATTACCATAACTTACTTTTATTTAGCTGTCAAACTAAAAACACCCTGTAGATAGATGGATATTTTTAGATTCGATGCAAATTTGATATGGTTTTTGCTGTAAGAAGAGCTCAATTTTTTTCCTTTATTGTTTACTCTTCATTGAAAATTAATTGTAACAATTAGAATACAAAGCAATGCATTTTACTATTAAGTAAATACTTAGTAAGAAATCTAGAATTAAACACTTTCTCCTCCATGTAACTCGACTGGTGGACATATTACACAGTCGCTTCTACTCGCACGATGGAATTTTTTTATGCTGCCACGAAGAAATAGCGAAGTGCTCATAATTTTTTGATGGTAAACGTAATTATGGCTTCTTAAATTGAGTTTGAATGGAGACCAGCGTCTTTGCCATATAAATATAATACACTCTAGAACGCCAATAGGTACGTGTGAGATTCAGCTAATTGACTCCACATAGCAAACAGGCACCTACTACTTGTACATGCGCACAACGCCTTTTCTGGCCACATCTTTGCAAGTTTGTTTTGTCGTTGATATTTTTTAAATGAAGTTCGTAATAGATCATATGCGATTATGGCAGGTAATTGTAACAAAGTTCAGTAAATTTGGCAACACGGCCTCACAAGCGCACGTGATAGTAACAAGAATACGGCGCGTTATAAAATGAACAGGTTGGGCTTTGAAAAGTTGTTGATCCCTTTTTGGTTTCATGTTTTTACTTTCTCATATAATACCCATATAATAAGAGGAAGTATTGTAATCTTACTGATTTTCGGAATTTGAGATACATGTTGGCATTTCTGGACATTTTGAGGTCCCCTAAGTTCGAAAAATGTATTTTTGAAAACATCACTGTATGTTGTGTGTGTATATATATGAATGTATGTATGTGTGTATGTAGCTAACATTTTCTCAGAAACTATATATAGTGGAAAGTTCAAATTTTATATTAAGGCTGGGTCCCCTGAAAACTCGATAGCACATAAATTTCATCTGAATCAGTTAAGGGCAAAGGACATTTTACTCGTAATTTTTAAGCTTTATTAGGTTTCTTTGGATTATCTCAAAAGCTGCTCAACTGTTTTTTTAAATCTTTGTATATTTACTTTACTGTTCCAATCGTCATCGATTGCCGTTATCGTTATCTTGACTTATCTTCTGCGAAGGGCCCTCTACTTTTGTGAATTTTCAGTTTTTCTTAATTTTCTCCAAAACGTCATTCAATTCTTACCTAGTTTTAGATTTGAACTGACTTAACCAATGGCTACAACTCGCATTTGAAACATTTTTTATGTATGAAAAAGCTATGTTGATTTGTGTAACTGCAGTGTTGCGAAGTCGCCCGTGACAATATACTCAGATATATTTTGAGTGGCAACAGTATATGAATAATTTTCCTTTTTTTATGAAAAATCAAACTAACCTGTGGATTCCATTTTTTATGAGCTCAAATTTTCATTTACAAGAAGTCGGTTGAAACAAATATTCATATCGACAACTTGTTGATACAAGATTCAAGAACGGGAATTCAAAAACCCTCAGTCCTGCCCTGATGTCACGGTGAAATATCCCGCGCTTAATACAATATTTACTGCGCAAACTCGGAAGTAGGCTAGTTTGCCCTATGGAGTTCATAATTGTTCAGAACTGATTGGCGTTCTAGACTTTATTACGTTTCTATGGTCTCCACCCTTGGCGCTGTAACAAGCCCATCAATCGAATGTGGAAGCGATCGTCGGTCGGTTTCCTCGTGTTTTAGACCAGTCATTGAAGGGAAAAATCGGGTCTTACCTGCGAATTTTTTGACTATGAACCGATTTACATGTTATCTTACCCTTAACTTCAAAAGTGACATTGACCCGATCGCCGCTTTTACCCTGAGGCGTGGTTGACACCCCTTCTCGGGGGTGGAATTTTTTGGCCAAATGAACCTCGGGAATCGATAGAGGACACAATTCTGCGCAAAAAGTGTTGGATATTTTTTTTTGGAAACTCAATACTTTTTGAGTTATTCGTGATTGAAAACTTGTCATTTTCATTGAAAAATGACAGTTTTTCGGGCGGTTCTTTGCGAATAACTTAAAAACTACGCGTCTAACGGAAAAAAAAGTGTAAGGCACCTAATTGTAGTCTATAAAAGAACATAGAGATGTGTTTTTTTTTAGAAATCTTCTAGTTGCAATGAAAAGCAAGATATGGTAAGTGGAAGGAGACTTTTTATTTTACAAATTAAAAAAAAAAGTTTAGTTCTTGCACCATAACTCCTTCAATTTTAAAGCTATCATAACCATAAAAAAACATTTTAAAGGTAACTTAATGGGCTACATGATAAAGCAGTTTTTTTTGGAAGCCCAGCACTTTTAATTTTTTAAAGGTAAAGGGTTAAAGGACCCGGGACAGCTAGTACGCACCTCACGGTATCTACTTCAATCGGTAGTATCTTCTTTATTTTTCATTGTACAGGAATTTAAAAAAACAACAAAATTTTCGCTGAAATGAAAGCTAAATTTTAATCCTTTACGAAATTTTACGTATCTATCATCTTTTATAAAGTTATTTCGAAAAAAGAAAATTTTTTAGAAATATTAAAACAAAACATTAAAATTAAAATTAACATTTTTCAAAAAGTATGTATTTTAAACCAGTCAAACTGTTTGATCATATAAATAACACTATAATAATAGATATTGTAGAGGGAAAATGATGCATTTCAATTTTGGTGGTAGTAGAGTTCATTTTACTACTCATTTTGACTTGATATATCTCTCTCTCTTCTCTTTATCGCTCTTCCACTACAGCAACACAGCGTCCGAGTGAAAGAGACAGAGAGACCGTAACCACACAACCAATGGAACACCTAAGTCTGACGTCACAAGTGGGCGGTGCTAAGAAACCTTTCCAAACAAATCGATAAAGCGTGTAATTTGCCCACAAGAAGATTTTATATTCAAATTTGTTATTAGTTTTGACGTGAATAAGAGTGGCCAGTTCAATATTTTGTGAAAACATACGACAGTTCAACGTTTTAACAAAGTATTTTTGATAAAAGGTAAGTCTAATTATTATTTTTCGCCCATTTTACTTTTTTGAGGTTATGTTTATGTTTACAAGTGCGATTTATTTTGTTTACTTTTTAGTTAAATAAATCCATTTGAAGTCAGAATTTTGTCTTTTGAAAAAGTCTTTTGAAGACGAGAATAAAATTATAAAAAGGGGTGAAAATGCATTGGCATCCAATCATGTAAAAAGCATGTAGTTTGATGTTGATGCTGACTTTGTGATTATTAGAGGGGAAATATATGCCAGCATGAAGGATAAAATATATAGAGTACAGGTAGCTATTCTGCTATCCATAGATTTTATAGATATTTGTCTTATTAAATTTTCCTATTGCAGATTACACTAAATAAATCAGGAGAGATTACTTCGGCTACTTGTACCTGCTCGAGGGGTATAAAATGCCACCATATTGCTAAGCTGGCTCTTTTTGGGCATTATAATATATCAGTCATTGATAAAGAATGTCAATGGAATGCTTTAGAACTAAAAGAATTGCCAGTTAAAAACAGCCGTTGAAATGTATCCTCCAAAACCATATGTGGCTATCGAGGATCCTTTGCGTGAGTGCTTACTTTTGCTGTTAAAAAAACGGTATTTAAACACAGCAGCACCACTAAACTTAACAAAAATGATAAGTTTTGATGGAAATAAAACAATAACATAACCTATAATATATAATATGGGCCAAAACTACATTATACTACATACCTATCTAGAAATGTTTGGTGAAAACATAGGTTTGTACAAACTTTATCACAATATACAGCTGGCAACTCTTATTTACAACAAAATTAGCAATAAATGTAGAATTAAAACTTTCTTATGGGCAAATTACACGCTTTATCGATTTGTTTAAGTAGTCTATTAGAGCCATAGCCATAATACTGTATAGACTACGGATCGGTATAAGGAGCGATGTGCCGAGTGGGAGCGAGAGGCAAATAAATACTTGCATCTCACTCTAAATAGGCGGAGCTAACAACTCCGTAACCATGACGCCCTAACCTCTACAGCCTCATGTCAATCATGTGTCAACATAATCAAGAATTTGTGATCACTTATCTTCGAAAACTATTGAGGGAATAAAAGAAATGAAAGAAAACTGTAAATATAGCGGGAAAATAGTGGAATTGAGAAGAAAAAGTTCGTTTTCTTGGAGTTTAGAACCCGCGACCTCCAAAATAAAAAGACGTGACGTAACTGACAAGGCAAGAGGTTAGATCGTCATGGTTACGGAGTTGTCAACTCCGCTCATTTAGAGTGAGAGACAAGTCGCCTTTTTATTTGCCTCTCGCTCCCACTCGGCACATCGCGACTTATACCGATCCGTAGTCTATATAGTATTATGTCTATGATTTCGACTAAAACATTATGATGAATGATATAAATGATCGTGTAAAAAGTCGACTGCTTTCATTTAGTATTCAGTGAAAACAATTACCCTGCGCAGCAAATCATGTAAGGTTCAAGATTAATGTTCAACTTTACACATGTTTTAACAATGTGTCTAAAATGACTAGTTGGACCGGCCAACCGCAGTGCGAAAAAAACCTTCTAATGATAATTTAGCGATAATAATTCTATTCAATTCATAAACGTATGCCATTTTTCATCAATGTTTTCTTATGGCGTTATCACGTAAAATTATCTTCCGTAAACCGACTTTACAGACAACCAAATTTTTTTTCTTAAAAAATTTTAGTAGTCAATCTGTTTTGCAACGTATCTCGCTTAGTTTGAATGCAATCGACATTTAGCGGTACTTATTTTAAAGGTCTTTTTAAGCACTACACAGTGTTTTCAGCATTATACCCATAAAATCGATCATTTTTCTGTTATTTCAAGTTGAATGCACAGATTCGAGCATATACGTAAAAAAGTGTCTTTTCACCTATCATACCTCGCTTTTCATTGCAACTAGAAGATTTCTAAAAAAAACATGTTTCTTTGTTTTTTCTAAGATACAATTATATATCTTAGTAGTCGAGGCAATGAAGCACAAAAGTTAACAAAAGTTGACAGAAGGACCACTAGTCGTTCAACCTTTGTACAATGACGATGTTAGAATCTTAGGGTTATCCTTCATACACTTTTAGTTCGTGTTTCGATGTGTGTTAATTTTAACTGTATTTGTCTAAGTTGTTTTACTGTTTGACGTCTCACATGTCGCATACCCGGAGCCCTAAAAACTTTTGTTCTACAGCCTGATGATGACTGTTAAGCAGTCGAAACCGGTCGCTCAATCCCAAATAAATTTGTTGGCGAAGACTTAGTGTTTTTCTTCGGATACTTAAGCACAAAAGTTCGAAATTTTTTCCATAAAGACGGATCGGAAAGTGATTTTTTGCATTCTCTTCCAAAAATTTTTTGTAAAAAGTGTGGCTACTTTGTGTTTCTGACAAACCGGAAATTGCATTACTGCAGCCAAAAATGCATTCAAAAAATGGATTTTTTTGAGGCGCCTTTTGTAAGATTTCAAAACTTTATAAATAAGAGTCAGAACTGGCCCAAATCAGGTACTCGGCGGTTTTCAAGGTCGCTGATCACGATTATGATGTTCAAATTGACCCCCCGAAGACCTGGAGCTCAGGAACGCCGATGAACATCATCTCCTTGGGACTCTCCCACAAATCGCGGGGAAGGAGAGAAACCCCGCGCCCGGGAGTTTTTTGAGTCGCTGAATTCAAATATGCCATCGTCAAACACTCCCGGACACCTGGAGCGCACGAACCTGGACTTGGGCGTCATCCCCGAGAATTTTCCTAACAAGATCGCCAAAAACAACTCAAAAATCATCGTAGGGGCGATTTTTGGGGCGCTTTATCAGAACTCCCCGTCAACAACGAACCCTCACATACCTGGTGCACCATAACCTGGGCCTGATCGTCGTCTCCGAGGGTTTTCCAGACACGATCGCTTTTGAAACGATTTTGGGTTCGTCATTTTCGATTGTGTGAGGAAACGACGTTTTCGACGTGAGATTTGGATTGGGCGCACCAAAAAAGTCCCCACGATGATTTTTGAGTTGTTTCTGCGATCTTGTTAGGAAAATTCTCGGGGATGACGTCCACGTCCATGTTCGGGCGCACCAGATGTCCGGAGGGGGGGGGTGGTCGCCGATGCCACATTTCAATTCAGCAACCCAAGAAACCCCTAGGCGTTGAGTTTCTCTCCTTTCCCGCCTGAATTTTGGAAGAACCCTACGGAGAAGATGTTCGGGGCCAGGGTCCTGTGCAACAGGTGTTTGGGGGGTCGTTGTCGACGTAGAATTCGGATTCAGCGCCCCAAAAGCCCCCTCATCGATTTTCGGTCCGTCTTTTTCGATTGTGCGAGGAAAACCCACGGAGATGAGGTCAGTGTCCAAATTCGGGTGCACCAGGTGTACAGGGGGTCGTTTTCGACGTGAAATTTGGCCCAAAATGGCTCCAGGTGTCCCGGGGATGTTCGACGATGGCATATTTGAATTCAGCGATCCAGAAAACCCCCAGGCGCCGAGTTTCTCTCCTTCCCCGCGATTTGTGGGAGAGTCCCAAGGAGATGATGTTCATCGGCGTTCCTGAGCTCCAGGTCTTCGGGGGGTCAATTTGAACATCATAATCGTGATCAGCGACCTTGAAAACCATCGAGTACCTGATTTGGGCCAGTTCTGACTCTAATTTACAAAGTTTTGAAATCTTCCAAAAGGCGCCTCAAAAAATGCATTTTTGGCTGCAGTAATGCAATTTCCGGTTTGTCAGAAACACAAAGTAGACACACATTTTACAAAAAATTTTTGGAAGAGAATGCAAAAAACCACATTCCAATCCGTCTTTATGGAGAAAATTTCGAACTTTTGGCCTTTTTAGTGCTTCGTTGCCTCAACTATACATGTTTTTTTTTTTTTTCGTTAGACGCATAGCTTTTAAGTTATTCGCAAAAAACCGCCCGAGAAATGGCAAGTTTTCAATCACAAATAACTCAAAGAGTATTGAGTTTAAAAAAAATTATACAACAGTCTTTGCTTAAAATTGTGTTCTCTATCGATTTCCGAGTTTATTTTGGCCAAAAAAATTTCCACCCCCGAGAAGTGGTTGCAACCGCCCCCGGGGTAAAAGCTGCGATCGGGTCAACGTCACTTCTGAAGTTAAGGGTTAGGTAAGCCTAATTCCAAAATTTCATGTAAATCGGTTCATAGCCAAAGAATTCGGAGGTGTATCGCTTCAATAACTGGACTATTTGTGTACGTCGGTCTCTGTGTGTGTGTCCAGGGCATCGTCCGAGACTCCATCGCCGGCGCCCGGCAAGTTCTCGCCGAGCAAGCGTCCCTCCCTGGTCATCCAGACGGGCGGCAAGAAGGAGACGATCATCAACGACGGGTACGGCCAAGTTCAGCCCCAGCCGAGGTACGCTAGCCCTCAAATCACTGTGATAAACCACGATGACGTGAAGCCGGTGCACAGGCTGTCCAAACAGGGCGGCTCCCTCGAGAGCACCATACACATCCACACGCCGGAGTGCGCTCACCACGTCCACCATCCGAGGGCGGGCAGCCCCCAGAGTAATGGGGCCTTCCAGTGCGACTTCCACTGTTTGGCGTTACACGAGGAAGGTAAGAGACTCTATTCAAGTTGAACCGACGTAACCGACTCATCCGATTCGGACGGTCCTCGGTGATTATGTGCCATCTAATCACTTACCTACTTGACGTGTAACTGAATCGATGAACTTACATTTTGACAAAGTACAGTGGCTCCTAGTGATGCATTGCTATCTAAACACAGTTACTTAACTTACTTGCTACGAAATCGAAGCACCTTGTTCAGGGCTCCTGGAGATGAGCTTGAGTGCCAAATCACCGACTGACTTGCGAAGGAATGGATACTTCTTAGATTGTAATCCCTTGATAGCGCCTGGTGACCCTGACCCATCTAACTAAATATTATAATTTTGCAGAGACTAAATCGAAAAACGTGAAAATCAGGCTTAGTGGTAACAGACATTTTCCCAAAACTGCCAGCCTTATTTGCCCAAAAATGCAAATAGAAATTATTTATTTAAATTTAATTGCTACGGATGACCACGTGTCATGTAAGCTATGCCATTTTACAATCTATCAAACATCATAAATCATCACACCATAAATTTTACTGAAATTAATGACTATTGGTCATTAATACTGGATGTGTTAAATTATCACCATTTTGGTAGCTACCAACTGACGTTTAAAAAAAAACGAAACACTAAATTCGAGCGATGACTCTTGGTGGTGCTATGCCATCGAATTAAAGCTGTCCTACCTAATCTTGAAAAATACTCGAAACACCCTAGCAACTTAATCAAGTTTAATAGTCATCTGGTGGTAGGTATCTTATGTCATGTCAATATCGTGTTACAAATTACCATATTGAATATCGTGAATTGTGATTAATTTAATACCTTCCAGCCATTCTGTATAAGCTACTAATTTTTTTTTCAAAATAATCGTAGTAGCTTAAATTTCGAGCCAGTTTGATGGTAACTAATAATGCTGTACTATTTAACTAAAACTATCAATTTGGCATGTCCAAAAATCGAAACACAAATTATTTACTCGATGGGTCCTGGTGACCATGTATCATCTAACCAGCCCTATTTTACAAGCTATCAAACTGATTTGCAAAACAATCACGCCATAAATTTCATTAAAATTAATGACCGTTGGTCTCGGCTTGGACGTTGGATATGTCAAATAATTAAAATTGTGGAAGCCACCAATTGACTTTTAATAAAAAAACCCCATGGCATGCCAGGCTGAAAGGTAGATTTATGGGTAGGATATATAGTAATATAACACATGATGTGTCAAAAAAATGCATACGAGGTTTGAAAAAATACAAACGACAAAATTTTAAAATATTCGCAAATAACTTTTTCGCTGTACATTTCTCAAAGATATGTTTTATACAAAAGTTGTTCGCCTCTATAAGGGCAACAAAAAATCTAAATAACATTTTTCTCTCAGACGCGAAATAATTTTTTTTTTATTTTTTGACAAAAATAACTTTATTTTTGTACGTTTCTCGACAGATTGTTTTATACAAAAGTTGTTCACCTTTATAGGAGCAATAAAACACCTTAGTAACATTTTTCTCTCAGACGCGAAATAAAAGTGTTTCTTATTTTTTTTTATTTTTGAAAAAAATAACTTTTTTTCTGTACATTTTTCGAAAAAATGTTTTATACAAAAGTCGTTCGCCTCTATAAGAGCAACAAAAAACCCAAGTAACATTTTTCTCTCAGACGCGAAATAAAGATTTTTTGATTTTTTTTTGAAAATAACAAGCCGCCATTTTGAAACCGCTAGACCGATTTGGCCCATTAACGAACTCGACCGAGATTTTCGGCCAACTGATTTTTGTACGAAATTTCGTTGTGATTCTTTAAAAAATGCGACCTGTAGCCTGCCGACAAATTTCGTTATATCCGATATATATATATACATATATATATATACATATATATATATATATACATATATATATAAATTTTTGGGAAATGATTAGGTATGACCTCTAGATACCAAAAAACTGAAAACCGCATTTTAATTCCTATTTTTTCGACTTCGTTAACGAATGCAATACTAGATATAAATCTACCAAAAGTCAAAACTCTTTTAATTTAAAGCAATGACTCCTTAACAATTTAATCATGTTTAATAGCTATATGGTCATCTCATGTCACGTTAACATCTTCTTTCAAACTATCAAACTGAATGAATTCGAAAAAAATTGAAATATGCTAAATTGTGATCAGTTTAATAGCTTCCAGCCATCCTGCATCATTTAGTCACCTCCTATTTATAAGCTACCAAACTGCTTTTCAAAAGAATCCTAATAACCTAATTTTTAAGCGAGTTTTGTGCTAACTAGTGATGCTGCACTATTTAACCGAAACAACCAATCTAGCATGTCTAAAAATAAAAAATAAATATTTATTCATATATACCAAACTCTTGTGAAACAGTCATAGCACCAAAAATGTCATTGAAATTAATGACTATTGGTTAAGGTTTGGACATTGGATGTGTCAAATAATCACCATTTTAGAAGCTGATAAATTTAATGACTTATAAAAAATGGAAACCCTTTTAATTTCGAGCGATGACTCCTAGTGATATTATGTCATCTAATTAAACTGTCAGGCTGTCTTACAAAAAAACTCTAAACACAACAATTTCATCAAGTTTAATAGTCATCGGTTGGTGATCTTATGTCATGTCAATATCTTGTTACAAACTGCCAAACTAAATTCGTAAAAAATTGAATCATCCTAAATAGTTTAATTTCTTTAGGTTAATTAAGGTTAATTAACTGATTAGCTTTAATTCAGTTCAATAGCGTTCAGCCATCCTGCATCATTTATTCACCTCCATAAGCTACCAAACTGATTTTCAAAATAATCGTAAGAACTTAATTTTCGAGCGAGTTTTATGGTAACTAGTATGCTGTACTATTTAATCAAATCTCCCATCTGACATGTCTAAATATCAAAACACAAATAATTTCTTTGAACTGAATGGCTACTGATCTCCATATGCCACGCACCCAGCCCCATTTTACAAGCTATCAAACTGACTTGTAAAACAATCACCCCATCAATTTCAATCAAATTTGATGGTTATCGATATTGGCTTGGTCATTGGATGTATCAAACTACCATCACCTTAAATATATAAACACCTTTAATTTTATGCGATGCCTCCTAGTGTGTCATCTAAACAAACTTGTTAAATTGACTTGAAAGTACTGGTAACAACTTAGCAATTTAACCAAGTTTACTGGTATCTTACATTAATTAGGACATCTTAAAAGGAGATGAGTTTGATAGCTTTCAGCTACCCTCCGTCATTTAAATCAACTTCAATTTATAAGCTACTAAAGTGATTTGCAAAATAATTGAAATAGCTTAAATGTTGACGGACGATGTCGTCCCAATTTATCAAACAATCATGTATCATACAAACAACGTCAATTTACTTGCAGTCTGATTTAAAAAAAATAGTCTTCGATGTTGAGCAACTTAAATGACACCTGATGATCCTGTATTATCCAACTAACATAAGCTAACATTTTACAAGCTATAAAACTGACAATATTCACTACATTTTCACTACATTTGATGGCTATTGGCGATCCAGTATCATCTTACCAAAACATTTTTATGAGCTACCAATAGACTTTAAAAAAAGAAATAATGTCATCTTTAACCTAAGATAATTTAATGATACCCAACTGACTATCAAAAATTTAAAACTGTATAACTGTTTATCTAAATTTGACGACAGTTGATGGTTATTATGTCTCATATAAAAACACCATTGTACAAAGCTATCAAACTACTTTGTGAAAAAAAATCAGCTTCAATCTAAACGAAGTTTGATGGCACCTGGTGATCCTATCTCATCTAATCAACACAGTTTTACAAGCTACCAAACTGGTTAGTAGAACAATTTACAGCACACGGTTTTTAACTCTGATCATCCTGTATTAACTCACCTACATCTCGAGCTACGAGAAAACCCAGCAAAATAAACTGGAGCAGCGAACATTTTAATGTACTCGTAGCTTGATGCCTGTTTACTTGTTTATCTATTTATTTTGCAGACACTTTCATTGGACTGTTACTGTTTATTTGCCAAGTTGAAGCATCAATTTTCGTGATTAAATTCCTTGCGTTTCCTCGTCAAATAGCTAACTTAATCTTAGCGTGGTTAATTTGTCAACTGTTCTTACAGAACTACTTACAGAGGTGTATACCTACTGTGTTATGATTGTTTAAGGAGAGCATTATTCTATTAAATCTCCTTTTAATGTACCCATAAAACTGTTCATAATTATTTTATAATGCGTCATTAATCTTGTCATGTGAAGTCAGACATTTGCGTTTAAATTTCGGTCCATATTTGGTACGTCCGACAACTTGAAAATTATTCAAATACTTTTATGCAATGGCAATAACTTATATTACCCTACATGCAATGTAGGGTAATGAGTAATGAGGGTAAATGAGGTATGACCAAATATGCTCTCTTTATGATTATAATAATCATAAGTTTATATAAATATCTACCTTAAGCTTTTACCCTTTTCATTCCAGCAAATAACAAACGGGTACAGTAGTCGGTACTGTAGAACAGTACGAAGCGTTTTACTAATTTTTTGAAGCGTAGCTTCTATACCTGTATTATATTATGTTTTCTGTAGAGTAAAATGCTGCAGCGAGCATCACGTAAAGCAGTAGCATGTATTATATACATGCTCTGTACCATGCATACGATTTCGAGCTTGGAGAGGAGAGAATATAAGTTCTCCCACACTTTCTCTCTCTCTCTCTCTCTCTCTCTCTATTTCTTCGTTTTCTGGGTACGCCACGGTGATTCGACAGTCGGTTATCAGCTACAAGTTGAGCCCGACCTCGACGTTGCCGCCATCGACATTAAAGATGTAAAGTTATAAGATCACTCGTAAATAGGTGACGTTGCCGTTCTTGTGGGAAAGTCGTGAAAGTCTCGAATTGTGTTGAAAAGTAAAGATGCGTGCGTAACCCACCACAATGTCGCGTAGTTTGTGAATTCCCACTTGTTTTATTGTGGTTCATTGTAATTTTCCAACGTGGAGCTTATAACCGACTGTCGAATCACCGTGGCATACCATTGTTGTTAATTAAGAAAATTCGTTATAAACAAAATAAACAAAATTTATACAACTTTATGACGCCATCTTATTGAGTACACTCATAGAAAGGATTCCAGGAGGCAAAAAACTTGTAATGTGATTATTTAAACAATTATCCAGCTTTCAATGTAGATGGTGGTACGAAATAAAATAGGTATAATTAACAATTGGCTAGCTTTTTGAAAAATGCATTTAAATATTTTTTCTCAACGGGACTTTCTTTCTGCAAGTGTTAAAATGACACCATAATTATTTCAAATTTTTAAATCAATATTTATTGGTTTAACAAAATTTTTTTAGGTGCGGCACTCAACTTTACAGGCGGCGTTATCCCGAAACGGCCGCGCGGAGCGCTATTTCAACACCAAATTACCATTATAAATGTTAGAGCTAGAGATCCGGAAGCTAGGAGTTTTTTATAGGAAATTTCCTCCTCTTTAAGGTTCTTTTTTGCAATTCCCGCTATCTTGTATAGTTTTTGAATTATCATCCAAAAACAAAATGACTTTTATTTTTTCGTTTTTTGTTAATAACAATTGCAATTTTTTTTGCAGGCAAAAAACGAAAATACGCATTTCTCAGAATTGCAATCCGCGTCGAATGAGCCATCGCTTATATTTTTTTCACCCTTCTAACTATTTTTCTCAGGAAATTCACTTTTTGACTAGGACTAACTGATTTGGTATCGATCCTGTCTTCCTTCGTTCTTCTAATTTAGTTTGAAAGTTAGAAATAGTGATAATTCCTGTTATGACTCTAAAAAATATGAGCAAGACCTCATACCATTTGTAATGATGATAAACAATTGCAAAATATTAACAAAATAAGTAGAGTAAAAAAAAAGAAAAAGGTTTAGTTTTTTGAAAATTACTCGAAAAGCACTAATAATGAAGAAAATAAATAAAAATATTCTTAAAGAGGAGAACATTTCTCACAATAAATTTTGACTCTCGACATCGTGCGCTAGCAACGGTAATAAGTTTAGTAACAATTATATTTTTTTTTCAAAGTTTGAAAAACAAAGTATTAACTAGATTCGAGAGGCACTTAAAAAAACCATATTCCGTGGAATTGTTGATCATAATTTACAAGCGGTTTTTTTGTAAATTAAAGAAAAAATTGCAAAAGTTATAAAGGACAATCAGGACATTCATAAATCATAAAGGATCATAAAGAACAAAGAAAAAAGGACATTCAGTTTTCCGTGAATAACTCAGAAACTACAAGAGCTAATCTAAATCTGAAAAGAGATTCTAAAAGAGGAGAAAATTTTCAACAAAACTGTCCCACCTCCTGTAACTTTCCTCATTGCTAATTATTTTAAATTAACGCTGAAAATAGGTTTCCGCTTGGCTATTTTGGGAAGAACGTGCGGTTTCTAAAGCGAGTACGTGGCATAAAATAATGCTTTATAATTATCTAATATCAATTAAAAAATTCAAATAAATTATGGTGTGTTCTCAATACCGGAAAGAATATGGTCCCGTAGTAAAATCGATCTAACTCAATTTTTCAACAAGTTACTCGATTGTAAATGAAATAATTTTTCTAAGACCACTGTGTCAATTGAAAGCAATAAAAATTGTTTAAATAATTGAAGAATTCAAGAAGAGCACGTCAATTTTTTTAAATTGATCATATCGTTTATAATATCTTTTTTCAGTTAACAACAATTAATAAATTGATACATATTAGGAATGAATTGAATTTTCATTGTTGCTACGCACTGCTTCCTAGATTATGCGAGCGGAGCGGAGGATCGACAGATGACAGAGACAAGGCTCTGTCTGAGTGAGATGTGAGATGTGACGATGTGAGTGTGGAGGTGGAGATGGTCTGTAGTGGAGGTGGGAGAGTGGGAGTCAGAAGAAAACCGTCTCTCTTTCTACTACGTTTTAATTCCCATATTCTGTCTCGCACTCACGGTGAGCCCTATTCACCGATTTTTTCATTCTCTCTGTATATAGCTATCGCGTTACACATTTTCGTGACGCTCGCTCCAGTATTTTACTCTACAGAAAACATAATATAACATATAACGCCAGTCTAGAAGCTTAGCTTCAAAAAATCTGATCGAAATCTGAGAAAAACAGAGAAACTACCTTTCAAACTTTGTCAAATCAGTTCTAATGGATCGATTTAAAAAAAGCACAATGGAATTAAAAGTGCATTCCATTTATGAAATCCATAATAGAAAGATTTCAAGTTGTATTTGCCAAAAATAACTTGAATATTTAACTCATTATACCCTTTTCTTAGAATCGCTGTATCTTACATATAAGTACTATACCCCTAACTAGGACATTTAATCTAATCGCTTTTAAGTATTATAAACAAAATGACGATCACTTGCTGCAGAAATTAAAAATAAGTCAAGCGACTCAAAACGATTCGATCGTCCGTAAGGATTCCCCTGGAGGAATTGTGTATCACTTGGTGAGTCAGATGATTAGAGTGATCCTCTTGTTGGGTTCCTGTTAGAAATTTTTGCTCTGGCCATTGTTCAGTTCGACTAGATTGATTCTGAGTTGAATTAATCTTACAAGATGTGCCAATGAGTGATACACAATTTGGTGACATTAATGGTAGAGTCGGTAGGCTCCTGTTAGTAACCTATTGTCGTTAACTGCGTACCACATGACGTCGAATGAAATATACGGTGGTTTTCTAGTATAGACGGCAGAGTCCACAAATTAATAAGCAACTCGGAGTTTGTTAAGTTGTGTTCGATGTGGTCCTGTTGGTGCTTGAGACATTTAAAATTGGGATTCGATCGATGTCGATGGATTTTGTGTTTCGAACTCGGCGTTACCTAAACAGAGTAGAATTTGACAGTATGTCAGTTATTTTATTGTATGCATAAGAACGCCTTATTTGTAGTAATTGTTGAATATTTAGAGAGTTGCTCAAAGCAATATTATACTGACATGGGTTCAAAGATCCTTCTGGATTTTTTAAACTAAATAAAAATAATAAAATCTCATTGTTACCAATAATGATTTAATTTAATAACTAAGATCATTACAACATCCGCTCTCTATTCTTTAATCAGTGATCCTTATGGTCTCTTATTATGGTCTTATTTTGTCTGAAAAAACAGTTGGTTTCAATTACAGTATTGACACTTGGTAGTTTCTTAATATTTCCCTATTCTCGTGTGGTAACGATTTTGTCCTTGATTGCTCCCTAACAACAATTAGCTGGTATTGCTCTCTCGTGTGTCTGAATAAATAAACCGTAAGTTAATAATATTAATATACATCATATTTAGGCCTTGCTTTTCGTTTAGTTGTATACAGTAAGTATAGACTTACAACTTACGGTAAGTGAATTTTGCAGTGTCTCGTTTGGATGACAGAATTCTTTCTGTTATCCTTCCAGTCCTCTTCTCTTGTCGCCCTATCTATGATGGTGTCCTTATTTTCGTTTATCCATATCCTTCCTGGACTTCCTCTTCTTCGTCTATTTTCTGGTTCGCATTTCATTGCTATTTTTGGCCATCCCCATCTTTCTGGGTTCATCCTCTTTACGTGGCCATACCATAACAACTGCTTCCATTCTACTCTTATTTCCTCATTTGGTATAGGTTCTATTCTCGATGTTCTACACGCTCTTCGTAGATAGTTTGTTTCGACTGTTCCTATTCTCTTTTTTTGTCTTCTTTTTAGACTACAAACACTCACTCCCATATGTAAGAATCGGTTCTACAACAACATTGCAGATAGTCATTTTTGTTTGTAACCTGATTGTATTTGACCATAATAGTGAATTTGGTGCGCGACTAGCCCTTTTTCCTTGTTGTGCTCTGTTATTGATGTCTATTTTTGTTGTATCCTCTTCCGAAATTATAGTTCCTAGGTATTTAAACTCATTACACCTTTTAAATTCATAAATGTTCAGTTCTGCATCTTCTGCTTCGTTTCCTATTTTAAGGTACTCCGTTTTCCCCATGTTCATATTTAACCCCCATCGCTGGGGGTCAAATCTGCGTTTAATTCATCGTTGGCTACTATCACTTGATCATCTGCAAATAATAGTGGACATTTGTATTCCCATTCCAGGTATTTTCCTACTCCAGTTATTAAGTGCTTCCTATTTCTATTTTGAACAGTGTTGGAGAGAGGCTGCATCCCTGTTTTAAAAATTAAAAATATTAAAAGATATTAAAAAAATATTTAAAATTAATTTAAAAAAATACCAGTTTCTAATAATCGCCTAGGAATTTATGAAGCTGAAAATATTTCTTGGGACGTTCTGAATTTGGCCTACTAATAACTAACTTGAATTAATTCATTACTTACTTGAATATTGATCTGTATGACAATGTTAAAAATGTGTAAAGTTGAAAGTTTCTTGCAACAACTTTGCCAAAATTTTCCAATTTCCAATAATTAGTTTGCTATTTAGGAATCTGTGAAAAATTTTAATACTTTCTGAGATTATCCTTTTGAACTTTCGATAGATGCAATGATTCAGTAAAGATTATCTACTTAGTATTAATTCTTTAATTTAACGATCGTTGATCACTTTAATATACATATAAATAAAATGTGTTGTGATGTCTCTGTCATACTTTTTTATTGCGCATGAACGAATTACCGATACGTGAGTGGTAAACGTGCGCATCGCAGGGTAGAGCTGTGAGATTTACACGGAAGTGGTGCATGCGCAGTAGTGACAGAGTAACTGTCGGCTTCGATTGGTCGGATCGCTGTATAAATCCGAAAAGTTTAGTTTCTCGTCACGGGCGGTGGTAGATTCGGCCAGATAGCAGGTAGATGACCATTTGGTGTGGTAATCTCGACCAGAAAAATTTTGGAAGCAATATTTGTACATGTAAACTCGGCCAGATTTTTGGCCCGCAGATTTTAGAGTGCTATTTTAAAACCAAAAAAATTATGAATTAGATATTATAAAAATATTTCAACTCAGTAAAGAAAATCGAAGTATACAACTATCATCTTCTTCTTCTGCACTTCAAGGACTAGCCTTGCAGCCTGTTCCGTCTTTATTCTAGCCATCTTCTTCTGGGTCTACCAATGTCTCTTCTTCCGTGTGGTCTATAGTTTACCACTTGTTTGAACAATCTGTCTTCGTTCATTCTTTCAATGTGATGTCTCCATTTTAATGAATTTTGGTGTATTCTGCCATTCATTGAAAATATGTTCAATTCGGTCTTTATATCTTCATTTCTTATATGGTCCCTCAGTGTACAACCTTTTGTCATTCTTAGAAATTTCATTTCGGCCGACTGTATTCGTTGTCTATCTTGTTTCCGAAATGCCCAGGTTTTGCTTCCATATGTTAATACAAGTGTTGTCATCACTTTATAGAATTTTATTTTTGTTTCTTTGCTTGTCTTGTTTTGTAGTGTTCTCTGTATGGTGCTACACATCATTTGGTATTTATGTAGTTTGTTTGTAACATCTTTGTCATATTCGTAGCTTATATCGCATCCCAAGAAATTGAAGTGTGATACTTGTTCTATGGGTGTTTCGTTTATAAGTATTTTGGAACGAACAGGTTGTTTTCCTCGAAAAGCCATAACTTTCGTCTTTTTTTCTGATATTTTTAAGTTGTAATTTTTACATATCTGATTCAAGCGGTAGATTGCGTATTGTAGGTCGTCTTCTGTTTTTTGTAAAATTATTTGGTCATCGGCAAACAGTACTGTGTTTGTACATTTATTGGTGGGTGTTAGTCTTATTCCGGGGTTAATTTCTTATTTCCATTGTCGTACAGCGTCGTCAATATATATATATTGAACAGGGTTGGCGACAGGCCGCATCCCTGTCTTACACCTCTGTTGATTGTTATTGGTCCTGTTCTGTCTTTTCCGGTGTTTATTATTATTTCCGTGTTATTGTATAGTTTCTCTTATCACCTCTATCAGATGTCTGGGGTAACCCCGTCTTTCCATAATTTTCTATAGTATATCTCTGTTTACCCGATCGAAGGCCTTTTCGTAGTCGATAAACCCAATATGGGTTTCTAAGTTATATTCTCTACGTTTTTCAATTAACTGTCGTATTATGGTGATATTGTCGTTGCAGGATCTTTCTTTGCGAAAGCCACTTTGTTCTTCTAGTAGTAGCAAATCAGCTATGCTTTTTAGCCTATTGTTTACAATCCGGGCATATAGTTTGTATGTAGCATTTAATAAACTTATTCCTCTATAATTGCCACAGGAGCTTCGATCTCCTTTTTTATACAGTGATATTACTTCCGCCGTTTTCCATTCGTCCGGTCCTTTTCTCTGTTTCCAGCATTCATTTAATAAATGTAGTATTCTCAGTTCCAACAGCAATACTCCATATTTTATACAACTATCATGTATATGTAAACTTATATTTTCGAAATGTACAAATTCATACAAAGACAACAAAATTGAAAAGTGTAAAAGTAATGAAAGAAATGTTAACTAAAAATTAAACATTGTAGTATGTAGTATATAACATAAATTATTTACACAGCATAAAATCATGCAACCGGTTTTACGAACTGAAATTCAGTTATTTGATTATTTTTAAGCTCGTTAATCTTTGTTTGTAAAATCCTTTGCTTTTTGACACTTCGTATTTTTTATTTTTCATGTAGTATTCCAACTATTAATTTTCATATATATTTCAGTTTGAATCTTTTGAAGCACATCCACAAAATACAAAATGTGTGGATGACTACAATAAAAAGAACTATTAAAATGACTATGGAAGGATTCGCATGCGTCTGTGATTTTATTCAGTCCTGCTGTTGTTTGTGTCCAGATAAGTGGAGGAAATAATGAGTTGTCTGAAACATAAGTTTCCACTAAATAGTCAGAAAACTCCGTCGATTTATCATCATTTGGCTGAATATTCAATAAATTAGATACAAAAAAGTCCCCCAACTTGTTTATACCAAAACAATAATGAAGCCACATTCCGATTTGAGAATTTTTATCGTTATATTCGATGCTCATACCTAAATTCCGTACTTTTCTTCACCAAGATTATGCAAGGTGGAACCTACATCCAGTTATATGAATATCATTCCATATAGTTTGAACAGCATTGTGAATACATACTAATTTCAAAATCAATAACAACTACCAGCCTCCTGTACCTGTGACAGTTTTTGGTCGAATTTACCTGTGAACTTAAAACGACCTTTGTGAAACCGCAGGTCGGGTAATTAATTTGGCCGAATTTACATCCCCGGCTCGCCACAATTTACAGTGTTCGTCAATCAGAAACCGACCCCTTCTCTACAGCTACTGCGCATGTACCACTTCCGTGTAAATCTCGCAACTCTGTCGCAGGGTAACGCGTCGATCGTTCGATCCCAATTTCGAATGTCGATGGTGATTTGAGCGCCGCAGGACGTCCGTTTAGGTATTTCTTTCTCTGTTTGTCCGTTCGCAGGTCGTAAGATAGCGGTGCACAAGAACGTCGCGACGTCGCCGATCCAGGACACGCAGCAGACGTCCCCCCAGCCGCCCTCTCGTCACGTGCGTTTTAAAGACATTGTAGGCGGCGGCCGCGGGGGACAGTCCGAGCACGAGAGCTCCGAGAGCGAGACGGAGAACACCGTTATGGAGGACGAGGCCATCACCTCGGAAAAGTTCCTGCTGCTGATCGACCAGCTCAGCGTCGATCAGAAGCGACACCTGACGATCAAAGACATCGGTATCATACTCGAGCGGCTCAGCTCGAAGATCCTCGACGTCGAACGGTTGGACAGGGAGAGCGAAAGCGACGACTGCTACAATTGGACTATTAAGGCGACGATCCGGGGCGACGTGCTGAGGGAGCTGGGGGTCATATACAATGGCAACTATTACGCGATCTCGGAACACCCCGGCTACAAGGAGGAGAACGAGGGGGTCGTCGAGGAGGCGGAGGAGGAGGAGGAGGAGGAGGACCGGCTGTGAAAATAGTTAAAAATTGCGGTAATTCTTTACGTTACGGTTGCGGTTTTTACATACACACACTCACACACCCGTCGTTCGTCGTTAAATCACGTTAAATTTATAAATAATTATCCGAGCGGGATCCAATCCGGGCGCATCCACATCAGCCCATTCGACGCAGGCGCATGCGGATAAAGAAACCGAGCACCAGAATCGCGCGCGCAAGCGCGTCTAATAACATACGTAGCATATTATTAAAACGAATGAATACAAAACGAATCGCTCTGTAAAGAGTACCGGTATAAAGCTACCGACTGCCAATTCGTCAAATAGCACAAAAACTTGACTTTAATACATAATAAAAGTTGAGCAGGTGCAATATCACATATCGGATGTGAAATGTTCGTATCTGTACTAACAAAAATTTAAAAAAAAATATATGAAAATTTAATAATAAAAAAAAATTACATAGTATATGGTGAGGCTGTCGGGCGCGGTGCGGATCATAAAAGCAAATCCCATCCCATCCGATCCGCGGGCGCGTTAATATTTCCGAGTGTTTACTTCCAGGGAGAAAGACAATCTCGCAACGATCGCGATTCAAATCGTGGAGATAAACTACGGCAGAAAACAATTTTTGTATAGGTATTGATCATGTTAAAATCATGTAAATCATTTATTAACTAATAAATAACAGTAAACGCTTAATGGTTGTTTGTTGTGTGCGGGTTAATGAAATGCACGACGACGACTGCAGGGCGGAACTTTTTTGAAAATGCGACCCCCGGGCGCTAAACTAGATTGTAATTGCTTTATACTTTTTATAATTATTATGTGGATTGTAATCGAAATTTAGCCGATCTAAGGTTAATTATTTTTAAGACATTAAATAGCAAAGTTCTAGTCACGAATTGAACAAAAAATACGTTGTTTAGGATATTAAATATACCGGGTGGTTCCGCTAAGTATTCGCGGTCTTGTAATCATTTTCTTCGAAGAGAACACCGTAATTTGGTTTGCATCCTATCGAACGAGTTGTTGCGGCCAATCGAATACCCATAAAATTATCCCTACGATGTCAGTTAACAAAAATTGGCATATCGACATATTCAGTATTATTCTATTTAATCGAGTAATAATGGATTATTGAATCATGTAACGGTTTTCTTTTCTAAAGGCAATCATAGAGAAAAGAGAACATTTCTACATTTCTAATCTACAAACCCACTTATGTTAAGATCTTTTTCTTCTTCGGCCTCGTTCATCCAACTTTGGACATAGGCTTCTCTGAAAATACACCATCCTTCTCTGTTGCGTGCTGCTCCTTTCCAAATTAGACCGGCTGTTCTTTTTAGGTTATCACTCCATCTCATTTGTGGTCTAAACCAAAAGAAAAACACCAAGTCTTAACCAACTGCTTTATTTAGAGATGAGCGACCGGTTTCGGCTTCATTGAAGTCATCTTCAGGCTCGCACTACATGAATCCTGGTAAAACTAGGTAGAATCCTGGCTGAACATGGCATCACAATCTCTTACAGAACCGTTAACAACTTCGGGAAGTTTCTTGTGAATTCCAAAGACAAAAGAGAGGTTTGGAAGGAATCGGGGTAATTACAAGGATCAAGGTATTGTTGTTACACAGTCGTAATTTGCTAACCACTTATTATTAGAGCACCATACCTGCGATTTCAAGGAGGACGTACAATTTTTACACCTTTGTAATAAGGGTGTGAGGCTGAACGTCCTGGAGACCCTTGAAATATTTAAGGCGCTTAAGCGCAATAGCGTGACTTGTGTTAATGACCTAACCTATCTTAGCAAACAGTCGATCCTTAACACTTTTTAAGGTTAGACCGTTGTTCCGTCACCTTCTGTTTAATCCGTGAATAAGCTTGTTTCTGTGTTTTACCTGCGCCCGCCAATTTTGAAATTTGCGCAGGTTTTCTTCAAATGCCCCCCCCCCCCCCCCCTTGTTCGTTCCGACATTCGAGATCTTTCTAGAATGTCAAGGGGGTCACAAATTTAATCCTTGAAGAATGACTGCGTTCGTAGTTACTCTCCAACCTCTCTAGAATGAGGAAGCTCACTCATTTAGGGCTGTATCCGTGTCCTGAAAGTATTTTATGTAGTTAACATTCTTGTTCGATGTGTGTTAATTTTATTTGTTTTTTAACTGTGTGTGCCGACGTAATTGTTTTGTATGTGTGACGCCGCACATTTCGAGCAACGAGCCCTAAAAACAACTTGTTGTGAGTATTGCTTTGTAAGGTACTTACCATCTGTTGCTAATGCTCTTCATTCGTGTAGTGCGAGCCTGAAGTTGGCTTCAATGAAGCCGAAACCGGTCGCTCACCTCTAAATAAAGCAGTTGGTTAAGACTTGGTTTTTTCCTTTGGTTTAAATTGCCATGGCCAACTTTGAGAAGCTGGACAACCTTCGGTCATTTGTGGTCGTCCTCGGGGTACGGTGTCCTAGGTATGGCTCCACTACTGGATTAAATTGTTCCATCTGTCATCTCGGTGTCTAATGACTTGGTCTGCAAAGTTCCACTTCAGCCTGGCGACATTTTGGGTAACATCTTCAATATTAGTTTTGCTGCGAATCCATGTGTTCCTCTTCCTTTCGGTTAGTCGTATTCCCAACATAGATAATTTCTGTGTCTTTGTTACCCTTTCCATGTTTTTCTTTGTGAGTGTCTAGGTTTGACATCTGACAGTCTAGAAAGAAAACATTGGTTAAACACTTTGCTTTTTATAGGTTGTGGTATTTTTCGGCTCTTGAATATCCATGCTAACTTTCCACACCCCGTCCATGTTAATCTTATGCGTCTCGCTATTTTATCATACTGGTGGTTTTTGTTCAATTTGAAGACCTTCCCGAGGTATATGTATTCACTGACCTGTTCACTTGTATTTCCATTCACTTGCATATTTCTGACATCTTCTGTGTTTTCGCATATTCATCTTCTGGCGGCCAACTTTATTTGAGGCTGCTTCCAACTGGCTAATCATGATTTGTAGTTCTTCATATGTGCTGGTAATAAGGACTACATCGTCAGCAAATCTAAAGTGGTTCAGTCTCTTTCCATTGATATTTATTCCTACGTTTGCCCAGTCCAGTGTTCTGAATATGTTCTCCGTGGGTAGGGTAAACAACTTGGGTGATGTTACGTCTCCTTGTTGGACTCCTCTGTCATTTGGGATGGGTTTCGTTTGCACGTCTTGTTCTAGCTATATTTTCTTCTTCTTCTTCTTATGTTAGCTGTTCCCTACCCTTTAGGTGTAGACCTCTTCTAAAATTCTCCATTTACTTCTGTTTTGGACTATCTGGTCCGCCCGATTTATCTTTTTCCGCCCATGGTCTCCATCTTACGAGTCTTCCACTCCAGTTTTCCACCTGCCGAGCAACGCTGTATGCTTATTGTGGCATTTTCGTATGTGTTGTGTATAAGCTGTCTGTATCTAGAATCTATTCTACTATTGTTCATGGCTTGTTCCATTGCCCATAGCTCAACACTATCGAATGCCTTCTCATAGTCTATAGAGGCGATAAATAGAAGAAGATTCATTTGTTTTTTCTATTAACATTAATCTTCGTATTTATTTTAAAATTGGCGTCTTTAAATAATTCTGTTTAAGTACACAATAGTACGTTCTTTCATTAAATACATACTCAAAACCTTTGGTAGTCTTCAGCCTTCTCTTTGAGGTTTTAGAGCACTTATGATTGAACAGCGGGACTGCTCAATCAATATAAGTGTTCCTGAAGTCTTTCTTCATTGTTTTGCAGAAAATATTGTTATCTTATCAGCAGCCACTTCCATTTTCTGCATGGCAATTTTGCTTCACAACTAATTAAAAAAAATCCAAATGACTAACAAACTAACCTTGTCGTGGATGATTATATCATTAGGTCGTCTCGTTGGCAATAAATAATAATTTTGTTTGGCAAATACCTTTTCAAAGCCTACTAGCGCCCGAAATAACTATAGCCTAAATGCTCCCATATGTCTTCTAAGTGATTTCCTCTCATAAATCTCACTTATCATTTTTTGACTTAAGTGCCTTTCTCTATATGCCATACCTTTCCTACACGTTTTTTTAAGTTTACAAATTCAGGCCCATAATTTGAATTTGAGCATGTAAGCACAGTAATCTACTTTTTAAGTAAAACTCGAAACAATAACTTGGAGTTATAATGTCCCTGTGCTTACCTCTCCGCGCGCCCAAACGTCCTCTTTTCAATAATTTCCATTTTAAATACTGCTTGTCATTTTCCAATGCGTCAAACCTTGTTTGTAGGTGTCTTGTTATAGTATGTAGCAATGGTATATTTTTCCTATCCTGACATTTTCTTCGTTTTATGGGAAAACCACCCTGAATCAGATTATTTTTATACCTGGATTCACGAATATATGGGGTAATACAATGAAGAAATTTCAAGCCTTTCACCGAAGTTTCGAGAAATAGGACGTGTCGCTTAGTTGCATTAAAACTCATTATGTGAGTTTTGTTTCTGCGTATAAGAACACCGCCATAAAATAAACATTTACCGCTGTTACTGCTCAACCCTACTTAGAATTATGCTAATGTACTGTACATTTCTTTGATAATATTTTTTTAAATATTTGAAATAAATGCATCACTAACAAAATTTTAAAAAAATCCATAAAAATGGCATATGCGCCAGAATCATCTTTTATGCTTTTTATAACGACACCTCACTCGAAATAGTCCGAAACTAATTTAAATGAGTTATTTTGTAGTTCATTTCACTTTACGTAAGTTTCTAACTTATCGAGCGAGGTATCGTTATAAAGAGCCGAAAAATGGTTCTCGTCCACAAGTCTTATTTAATAAGAAACCCTTCATTGATGCAATTATTTCAATTGTTTTATTACAGATTTGACCGCGAAGAATAAATCGGTCTCATTAGCAATATTCCTCAAAAGGTCCAGTGGTAAATGTTCTTGTTTTAAATCCGGTGTTCTTATATCTGGAAATCAATTAAAAATGTAAATTTTAATATGCAATTTGTTTTACTTATAATTCAGTTACTATATAATAATATAAGTATTGAAATTATATGTCGGTATATATGACGTTTATAACGTTAAAAAAGGCGACGATTACATCGAGACACAGTAGCATATGTTTTCTCTATTTCCATCGGCTGGATGGTATATTATACATAAATCAAAATAACTAGACATTCGCCATTCTATTAAGTAATATGGTTTCGTAACCCTCATAACATTTGGCGGAGGCGTGTGTATATCTCCATTTTATCCTAGATCTATTGGTGAATTCAAGAATAGTTTCAAAAGAACATCTTTCATTTACTAAGATAACCCAATTTTCAAAGGTGAAGTCTCCGCTGAGCATTACTGTACCTTCACAAAATATAGACCAATAAACTTATATTAATTACACGCATTTCGTGGAAATTGCTTTTAAGGGTCTTCTTGGAAGTCATACGAGCCGTTATGGCTGTTGACTGTTCCATGTGATTCGTCAGGTCATAACATTAAATGTAATAGAGAGCCATTTCTTCGGCAACCACGCAATAAAACTATAACGTCATTGGTATAAACCTTAAAGCAAATGAATGTTAAATAGTTCCATTTTATTGTTCTTAAGAATGTTATGCTAAGATTGCAAGTATGTTCTTCGGTATCTTTTTACGAAAGATCCCTTTTGAATCATTTTTGGACATTTCTGTCATAAATTCGATGGAAGCAAGACGTTTATTTGAAAATCACATTTTACATTCTACATGAGTTAAAAACATATCCAATTTTTCTTTGTTGGAGTAATTGCCAATTGTGGACAATAAACTGTAAAACAAAGTTTCTACAACTTTTAATACAAGTCATTGTTTACAGCAACGAAGTGTTTTTTTTATAAAATAGACACTTATTAGACGATACTACAAAGAAAGAATCCGTTACATGGTTCAATAAAAAATAATAATGTTAGGGAAAACAAATAGTCTATACATTTGTATCTATAAATGCCATATGTCATCATAGGGATAATTTGACGTAAGCAATAGATTGCCTTTAATATCCCATTCAGATAACATGCGAGGCGAAATACGGTTTTACGCCCAATAAAACAATTACAAAACCGCTAATACTTGGCCGAGTGACTTTGTATTTACTATTGAGTTACGATTGTACATTGCTCAATTAAGAAAAGTTTTGTTTTCTTTTTATATTTCACTTTGACCGATGTTGTGATATGATAGATATATTAAAAAAATGAAACGGATGAATCATTCTGGTTATAGATAATTTTTCATGAGAATGGAAAGATCTGTAGGTCTATATTAGATAATTTATATATATACAATTTAATTAATGGGAATGGACAAGGGGAAACAATAATCCGGAACGTTTCGTTGTCTCTACGATCGCTTTACGAAAACTCCCTGCACCGCTTTTGTCAGTTTGTTCAGGTACAGAGCAGCATTTCCTAAATCGACTGTAGGACGTGTGTTCGAAGTGTTAAAACAGAAATAATATCGGATTAAGAACATATGCGTTAATAAATCGAGAGCTAAATGAAAATGGGTTGTTGCGCCATCTTAATATGTTCTAAACTCCAAAACCACTGCCATAATTATCTGAAGACAGACTTATAGACGAAACAAATAATACAGACTGTTGGGAAATATAAAATGAAGTGTTCGTTTAAGTGTTGTTCTCATCAGCTGAGGGGGCGGGGTTCATCCTAGTTCACCTCCATCGCGGGTCGTTCGACTGACCTAATTTCCAACACAGAGGGCGAAGACACCGAGTGCCCTGGTTACTACGCCCCTGACGTTGTACTACTACTACACACACTCACACATACATACATACACACACCATTACTGCCAACAGTGTTGCCAGGACGGATTTTTTGTAAGGTAACTAGCTCGTTTTGTTCACTTCGTTTTTTGTGTTTCTATCGATTGCAAAATGTACGTAATTTAATGTCAGGTTTCCAGAAGATTTTTTACCGTTTACGGTGGTTCGAATGACGATGAGTTTTAGTATTACAATTAGTTGCGAAGTGCCAAACCAAGTGTAATAGACTTTGAACTTCAATCAAGTAAAGTAAAGTTTGTGCCAAATTGTACATAATAAACTACTACTACGAATACACCAGTACGAAAAATTTAAGCTTCCGCTGGTGCGATTGGTGATGTCGAACTACTTTAATAATTCGACATCACTTGTAAGATTTAAATTATTTTTTAACATTTTCTGGAAACCGCAACCGCTTCGGTGAGGAGGACAATTATAACAGTTCAATCCACTCCCTGTTGTTACTAATTAGGTGTATGTTTTCTGGTGCTATTAATCCTAAGATTTAATTTAAGGATAATGTGACGGAGTATATTCACGATATCTTTTCCTCGCAAACAAATTAACAATTATTGGGCACTTAATTGGAGTTCGAAACCGGAAAATTTGCTCATTTTAAAGTAATCAAATTGATTCGAACTAAAACTATCCAGGTCAGATGGTTAGTGTTAAAAAGTTCATTCAAGCATTCTTATATTAACTTTTGTAATTTTAAATTCATGATTTTGCTAGATCAATATTATTTTACACGAAGTAGCATTGGTTACACTGTAATGTTAATAACTCACATGGACGTTTGACAATATTTTCATAATTCAGTTAGATCAATGTTACACGAGACATTGTTACTAATTCACATAGACGATTGATAATATTTTCATCATTCAGTTAGATTAATGTTATCTTACATGAAGCAGCATTGGTTACACTGTGATGTTAATAATTCACATGGGCAATTGATGTTATTTTCATAATTTAGCGTGATGTTATTAATTCACATGGACAATTGATATTATTTTCATAATTATGTTATATGGAAAGACTACTTAAACTGTGATGTTAATAATTCACTTGGAGAACTTAAAATGACAGAAATTGTTTTTAGGGCAGTTGTTTGAAGTTATAGGTTTCTTTGCGAAGATTTTTGGTATGATTTGAATTAGTGGAATGTAGACTGAAGATTGAAGCATACTTTATTGACTCATTACGTGTTGTCAGTTATTAAATTATTTTAAGTAGAATTTCTTTACTTCTTCCATACATACATTAAATGTTTACCTAAAAGGTATGGTTTCACCAAACAGAGTAAGTCATAACGGATACAGAGCACAATAAAATTGAAACATTGATCAACATTCACTATTAACTCTTTTGATATAAATGACACAACAAATTTAACAACCATCCAAAATGCGTAGAGATAACACATAGATGTTTTTCTTTTATGTGTTGTCTGAACTTGTGTACTTTAAGTATAGGTCCTTCATTTCTGAGGCAACTGTGAGTATTATATGCAAGAGCAACAATAACATACATTATACGGTAATATTCAACTGTGTATTAAACATTCCACGATTTATTGGAATCTGGAAAAATGTTTTTAACAGTTTTTCAGGTCCAAAATAGCTGACGTAAAGTGGAAAGTACCAAAAATTTTCACAAAATTTGTTTGGTAAATGGTAAGATTTCCTTCAAAAAGAAGCTTTGGTTTCTGTTGTCAATTCACTCATTGACCCCACTGGCTGCTAACGGTTTGATACCAAGGAATACTTCCGCATATTACTTGCAATGATCTTGTATTTTGGTGTTATCGATTTTATTTCAAAAATCTGACGTGGTAAGTAATGACTGTCCAGAGCAAGAATTTCAAACGGTTTCCCGTTTCAGAGAATGACCCGTGTGTTCCGCAATCAGGGAAATACGAGAAAGTGGCGCCTGTTTTCCGTATATGTAGTTAATCCATTAACTATGAAGTGACGGGGGACATCTTAAAGATGGTGCTTTAGCTGCAGTTGGCTAGTTATTTACGACCGGTTTTCAGAGCTTTTACGGTTAACAAGCTATAGATATATACGGTGGTGCTCGAAATGCACCAGCGGGATTATAGACACCCCGTGGCGTTAGGGATCGTACCTGTCGGCCGTTCGCAGGTAGTGGTCAGGTAGTCCGCACTACCAAACAATATAAAATTGAATATAATTTAATATTATGTTCCAGCGAATTTTTATTAACGCGAATATATTTTTATTAAGATCGTTGTTTCTTCCTCTATAAATCTATACCAAACTCAAAATATTTCCAACAAAAACAAATTGTTTTATGGTTTTAAATGTGTCTCTTAACAATATAAAATTGATTATAATTAAATATTATGTTCCAGCGACCTTTGATTAATGCGAATATATTTTTATTAAGATCGTTGTTTCTTCCTCTATAAATCGATACCAAACTCAAAATATTTCCATGCGTATCTACTCACTAATATAAAGACGAAATTGTTACATATTTGAGAAACAGAACCAGGCACCAATAACCTTACCAAGGCACGTAACTATCGGTTAAAACAAACATTTTATATAGTTGACCATAATATTTTGCTTATATTTAATACAATCATAAAGGTCGACCAATCACAAACTTGTTTCAAGGATGAAACCACAGTTTAGGTATATCATAGACAGAGATATATCATAGACTGTGGTCAAACCAGAGCACAGTCCTGAAATTTTACACTACTTATGTGGTAAACAACATTAAGAAGGTATAACATGTTCCCATTTCATCAACATAAAGATAACAGGTCAAGATTTCTCTTTCTCAAATATGTAACAATTTCGTCTTTATATCAGTGAGTAGATACGCATTTATAATTTCGTATATGTTGAGAAATATACTTCTAATATAATAATTATTTTCACCGAATATAGACCACAAACCATAAAACAATTTGATTTTCTCGGAAATTATTAAAGTTTGGTATCGATTTGTAGAGGAAGAAACAACGATCTTAATAAAAATATATTCGCGTTAATCAAAATTCGCTGGAACATAATATTGAATTATAATCAATTTTATAGTGTTTGGTAGTGCGGACTACCTGACCACTACCTCCGAACGCCCGACAGGTACGATCCCTAACGCTACGGGGGGGTTTATAATCGGCTTGGTGCATTTCAAGCACGACCCACAAAATGTGAATCGTGAAAGAAATGGAAAATGTGTTCTGGGAAAAATGTTTCTACCTCCATAGATGACGACTGAATGGGTTGTTTAGAAATATTTGGAAATTACGGCTTTCAATAACTAATGGATTATCAGATATGAGTAAGTTAGTTGATCTGGAAATCGAGTTTGGGTCTCGTGCATCAATCGGTCTAACTTGCAGCCGCTGACCGAACCCATAACTTCCGTTATCCAGGATCGGTTCGGAATCAGCTCGGCGACACTTTCCCGCTGGAATCATTTTCCTGATTTCTGGAAACGGCCCCGACAGGCGACGGTACCTGTCTCCCGAGCGCCGGACGCGAACCGGCAACGCCGTCGTTCCCGGTGTTCCCGGTCTCCCGACTCCCCTCTCCGCTCCCTCCTCCGCGTGTATATATCCCAGTGCATCCAGACTGCACCGCACTGCGAAATCCAGTTGGCCGGTCGCAGGAGGTCGTCGACCTACTGCGCGCCGAGAGGGACTCCGTTCTCCCCTGCCGTGGCACACTGCCCCACTTTCCCAGGTCGGGACGGGAGAGGTCGGGAGTGGGGGAGGGGAGGTAGGGTGAGGGCAGAGGTCGCCGATGGAGGGGCGGAAAACGGGGTCGGCGGGGAGGATCAGCTATCACTCAATCCTCCGCCCGATTAGACGCGATATGAGGTTTGTTCCTGCGAGGGAATCCTACGGGACGGGTTACGAGATCCTGCAGGAGTTGGTATTCGATGGCGCCGATTCGAGACTTGAGATTCCTCGATCTGTAGTCGTCTTATAGACGCGCTATTAGAATTTCGCCAGATTTCTAATCCATCGTTTAATTTTCAATGGATTAGGAGTCCTAATACTGAATCCCGAGGAACGAATCACAATATCCTACAGTACGTTTCGTATTATATTTTTGATTTTTAAATTTTGTATCCGCAGACAGTTCGTAGTTCTGCATTAATAGGATCGATCCATATCTGTAGGCAGATTTCACTTTGAAGGAATTCTGCACAGGATCCCGATCACCGATCTCCTAGGAATTAGGTTCTGAAATTGAAATGGGGCCAGATCTCAAATCTGACTTGCGTTCAATCTGGAATTGTGTGAATTTGTGGATCAGTAAGGTCTAGCCATGTTTAATGGCAGATTTAACGTTGAAATCACTAGGTACGTGTCACACGATCTTACTGGAATTCAGATTCACGAGAGAAGCTTGGGTTAATTTTAACAAATTGGTCGATCTGTAATTTGTAATGCTATGTTCCATATATGACCAGCATTTATTTTTTCATATGAGTGAATCTCTGGAAAAGTATATCATGGATAGGTATATCCATTCCTGCTGATATCAAGATTTAGTTTTGACTAACCATAAAATCCTGTAAGGATAAAGACCAGGTACCGGTTCAAGACCGATGTGGCTTACACTTTTACAAATTTCTGGAATAGTTGTCGTTTCTATACATATATACTTAATTTAAATTGGTGACTCATTCTTTTAGTCATTTCGCTACATTTCAAACATGACCAACCATTCATAGCCAAAGGTTTGGTGCTCTGAATGGTCCGTTTCTGCTTATAGCAAGAATTAATTTTGAAACAATCCTGCAGGAAGTATCAGTCATACCATGTTGCAGAAGGTAGAATTTAATGGTGTCAGTGCAGGACAAATATGGTTAATTTTTTGGGAAAAATCTGGATTTGTTTCAATTTCCAAACGTGTCTACCTAATTAAGCATATGGTATCCTTTCAGTTCTTTTTCTACATTTAAAGCGATAACCTGCCAAAGGTTTGGGGTTCATCATAAGTGTGGTCTGTTTCTGGTTATGGAAAGATTAAATTTTGAAAAACTATGCAGAACGTGTCATACGATCCTGCAGGAGTAAAGATCCACAGATACCAGTCCAGGACGAATATGGTTCACTTTTTAAAAATTCTGGATCTGTTGTAATTTTCAGACATGGTAGCTAATTTAGACTTGGTTATTCCTTTTTATTTATTTCGCTGCGTTTAAAATGTAACCATTGTTGGTTTTGCTAATGGTTTTGATCCTGGATAAGTAAAGTTCTGCTCCTGTTACAAGTCAGAATTACATTCAAGAATCCTTCAGGACGTGTAACATAATCTTGTAGGAATTAAGATGAAGTGTCACCAATCCAGGAGAAGCGCGATTGTATTTATGGATTTAGTTTATGGATCTGTAGGTATTTACAGACGTACCCAATTTAGACGTGTCACGTTGTTTTAATTTTTTTGATACATTTTGTTGTCGGTCAGGATAAGTATCTGGACTATCCATAATTACAAGATTTACAGGGTTCAAAGGGACAAGTTAAAGGGACACAGGGATGGGTAAGATGTACCCTTGCTTAGAGTGAGATTTAATTTTGCAGAAACCTTACGAAAGTTTGGAATCGTTGGTGCAGAATGTTAATTGTTCAATTTTTACCAATTTTTGGATCTGTTGTCATTTATAGACGTAATTTAGATGTATATTCTTTTCAAATTTCGCTGCATTTCAAATCTATGTTCAATTTTAAACTTATCAAAGCTTTGAAGTTCTGGATAGGTGTGTAATAAGATAGGTAATAAGAAAGATAATAATAATGAGATAGGTCTGTTCTGGCATATGTAAAAATTAAATTTTCTAATAGTTAATAATTTAATAACAGGAATAAGAAATCAGTTTGACTATTTCAGGGCACATATGGTTTATTTTTATGATCTGAACATGCTGTCATTTCCAGACGTACCTACTTTAGATGTCTGAATTTTTTTAATTATTTGGCTCTGTTTAAAATCAGAACAGCGTTAAATTTGACAAAGGATTAACATTCTGGATAAATAAGATCCATTCCTGCTTATTGCAACAATGGTATTGAACGAAATCTGCAGGAATTGCAATAAAATCCCACAGAATGAGTATCAAGTGGTGACAGTACAAGACTAATGTGATTCATCGTTTAACAATTTCTGGATCTGTACCTACTTTAGAGTTCTCAGTCCTACAGTTATCTTACTGTAATTTTAAGATTTCAAACTTTTGAGATCATCACTTAACTTCATTATGGAATTCTATGCATATTTATAAAAGAAAAAACGGTTTCGGTTACGAAAATAACAGTTATACACTGAAAGTTGTAAAGTTAATTAAACACCTCATCCAAATGACACAAAACATGTTTTGCATACTTTTTTGGTAGGTATTTTCGGTATTACTTTTTTTAACGTTCTTTGTTCTTTGCTCACTCAAAAAGAAAAATGTATTATGCTGAATAACTCTTGTAATGTTCACATGTTAGCAAAATGTGAATTGGGTAAAAGTCATTGTTCGTGATTAATTAGCCAATTCAACAAAACCTGCATAATTTCTTTAGAAAATCTAAGTTCAAAATAGAACATATTGCAGATTCTAAAATTAAGTACTTTTATCCCTTTTGTGACATAAATTATTTCAATCGCCCAATCCACAGCGAAAATTGGATATTAAAAATGTCGGTCGAATCATATACAGTGATGTCAAGTTTAAGGAATTTCTCCATTTTAGGAAATTTTAGGTTGACTTTCGGACATGGAGATTTTCTTCGCCGTTTGAAAATTTTAGATGTATAGAAATTCTAGAAATTTATAATTTCTTCTGTATTCACGCATAGTGGCGTAAAGTACTATACTAAAATAAGGGTTCAACACAAAAGGTATTACATAGGAAAAGGTTATTAAAAATGCTTCATGTTACAATTTTACAATAAGGTTTGGAATGATAGGTGATATAAAAAGCAATACTTTGTTTGATCATAGGATGGCTAGAGAATTCAGTGATAGTGGGAGCAATTAAGAACTGATTAACATCTCTGGTTAAAGTTGATAGATTTAACTTTGCCAATGAAAATGTCTTACATATATACCTTCTTATGTTGTATAATTTTACTATACATTATTGGTTAATGTATTTGTATATGAATATTGTAATATTTATTTTTAATACTAGCTATTTTAACGCAGGTTCTTGAAACTTAATTTTCTAAGGTTTCGTTTAAAAACAGTGTCATATATGTAAAATTTTGAAATCTAGATAACTTAAAGTTGACAACACTGACCATGTGAATGAGTCATTAAATCTCGCCAAAACATCTTCAAAAAGATTTCACTTTCAAAAAGACTTTTTTCCAAAATTAAATCCAACGAGCTCCAACAAAATAATCGTAAACGCCGGAGGAGTGAACTCTAAAGTCTGTGTCTGATAGGTGAAGTCTGAATATGAGTTTGAATGAAGACTCAAGTTTGAGTGAAGTCTCAATTTTGAGTGAAATTTGGATGAAAGTCCGTTAACTTTACTGAAACATCATTAAATAGTTCTCACTTCTTTCGGGTCCAAAATAACTTGTGAACTCCGAAGTTCGACTTGTATATGCATGAAGTCTTAAGTCTAATTGAACTCTGTTTAATGAAAGTAGGTTAACATCCCTGAAATATCACTAAAAACATTTTGATTTCATCGTGTTCAACAAGACTTTTTAAGAAATTAAATTGTCCCAGCAGGAGCAAACCAATCATAAACTAACGAGCAGTGAACTCTGAAGTCTGAGTCTAATTAGTGAAATCTGAAGTATTAGTCTGTTGGATGAATCTTGACATAACATTACTGAAAATGTTGTTTACATCGGGTTCAAAAAATTATTTTAATAATTCAAATTGTCCCAGCAGGAACAAACCATCGCACGATGAGCCATGTTTGCGCAGTTGAGATCACTGTAAACACGTCTTACGCATTTATAAAAAATCCTCTGACAATATCTTTTATAATCCCAAATATCCAATTTGTATTATATATACATATATTAAAATGATTTAAGGATCCGTTATCCATTTCTTAATGAGGCGTGGATGCATATAATGGTGAGTATCACTTCAGGCTTGGAAAGAGAATTTTCCTTCAAATTTTTTGATATTGTATACAGGGTGTTAGGGGTTTGATTGCCTTTATTTTAACAGGCGATAGTATTCACCAAAATACACAAAAACCTTATATAACAGGGGTCCTAAAACCAACCGTTTTCGAGAAAAAAATTGGCAAACTTCTAATTTTAAGGTGTAAAAATTCAGTTTTATTAAAGAATCTAAAATAATTTTGTAGATGAAATGACCATAAGATGTATTGTTTTAATGTATTTATGTTTAATTTTTAACAAAACACATTTTTTTCTTTAGAGAATAAAAAAATATTTCCAATCAAACAACTTGATAAAGTGGCTATGATGTGGTGTGGCAACACCGTGAATTTATCGCACGCGTCGCGAAGCATTGCCTCGCACAGCTGTTTACATGTATATACGTATCTTTTCTTGTCGGTGTTGCCAAGTTGTGATTAAATGCCTTGATAAAATAACTCGACTTTTCTCGAAAACGGTTGGTTTTAGGACCCCCGTTATGGTTTTTTTGTTTGTTTTTATGAATACTATCACCTATTAAAATAAAGGCAGTCAAACCCCTAACACCCTGTATAGGATATACACTAATATTGTCCCAGCAGGAACAAACCAATCGTAATCTAGAGGCGCAGTTGGAATTACTGTAAATACATCTCACGCATTTCTTAAAAATCTTCTGGTAATATCTTTTATAATCAAAAGTATCCAATTTGTATTGTATGCATTTTAAAATGATTTAAAAACGCGATATCTATTCCTTATTGAGTAGTGGATGCACATAGTGGTGAGCATCACTCCAGGCTTGGAAAGAGAATTTTCCTTCAAATTTTTTGACATTGTATACAGGATATACACAGTCATACATATGAAGTAAGGTAAAGGTTTGTAGTAATTGATTTTAGTAAAGATAACACTAAAACACTTCTGTTGATTTTATTGAAAGTTAAAGTATCGGGAAAAGTAAATGTCTTTCGAAGGAGTGTAGGTTTATTTTTATTTTTACCATTAAGTATTTGTAATTAATTATTAATTATTAATTAAATATACTTTCTTTAATTGTTTTTTTTTTAATTTTAAAAGTAAATATGTCGCGTACCGTATGTTGTAGAAATATCATCAATAGTCCATGAGGAGAATATACAAAGCAGTTTTTGGAAGTTTACTTAATTTTAAAAAGTTCTGTTGATCGAACGCATATTTAATCAAAAAAAAAATTAAACGAAGTATGTTAGGAACCAATATTCGTAGTATTGTAGTTAGTCGGTATTACCCAATTTGGTAATACGTAATTAATGAAATGTATCGTGAAAATATACCCGTCGACGAGCTTCTAAGTCGCTGTATAAATCTTTGGATGTTACCGCATACAATTTAAGATTAGCAAGTCGTTTAATAATTAATCCAGTTAGATTGTCCGGCCTCGCCCGACGTAAAAAGTAAAATTTCGTTGCGACGCATTCTATTATCTCCATAAAGTCCTGCCGTTCCCTATCAATACAAACGTTTGTAACGCCACGACTATCATATTGAAACTGTAAACATGTGATATCCCCCACCGACCTTATCTCAGCAGAACAAGGGGGCGCTCAGGTCTGTAGAGGTGCGAAGTCCCCAGATCCATGGGGACTTCGCAGGGGACTACCTCGTAGTGGTGTATCAATCCCTCTGCTGCAGTCCTACGACCCGTACGGATCGTTTTGTACACTTGCGGTTTTTTAATACGGAAATCCTTGCGGTTCATTAGTTATTTTTTTACACGTCGCACGGTCGATCGCGTACCTACCTTCCAATATCCGATCTAGCTGCGCGACGGCGGGAAAGTCTCTCGAATCGATCGATCGATCGATCGATCGATCGCGAGAGAAGGTACTTTCCGAGCTGTCGAGGCTGGAGGTGGTTGGTTATTCATACACTAAAGGACAGTCGTTTCTTGTTTTTGGCTGGCTCATTGTTAAATTTTCGATCGCAGTGTATACGACCGCCTGGAAGTTACGAGAGTATGTTTACCTAAGCTTTCCCAATCTCAAAATAATGTAAAGATAATAGGCTAGTCTTTAAATAAATGTGACGTACAAACTACCAAGGAGTGTTCAATCGATTGTTGATTTTTTGAAATTGTTCGACTTTATATATTGGTTACTATGTACGGGGAAGGGTTCTCTTGTTTTTTTTATGTTCGTTTCAAGTTATGTGATCGACCGTTTAGTTTAAGTTAACAAAGCAACTGCCACACTTCTGCAGGAGAGATCGTTTCTGTCTTACTTCTGACGTATTTCAGAAGTGTGACGGCTGAGGCGAAAATGTTTGAATGTAGTAGGAAGTTATTCGATAAGTTCAGCCGATGTGGTTGAGAAAAAAAAATATATGCATGTAAAATTAATTGAAAGGAAATTTTAGTGAATGAAGAGATTCCTTGTTATAAAAAAAGTATATAATATATTTTTCCGTTTTAAGGAAAATCGACAAAAAAAAATTGGCATATGCTTTCTTGACTTCTTAGGTAATTATAAATGACTACATTAACCGGTACAAGCAAGAAAATGGATATAAAGAAAATATTCAGTCGAGTTTTTTTGTTTTTGCCGGATACAAAAGCTACATGAATATTTTTCATGGTTTTCATTAGATAAATTTAATGTTACTAGATTAATTTATTGTTTTTTATAACATACCAGACAGATTTAAATTATTCGGTGATAAGAAAGAGAAAAGTAGAAAAATGAATTTAATTCAATTTTATAATGTTCTTAATTTGGATTTATAAAACGAACTGTAATTTATATATACATATAAATTTATAAGTCGAAAATAATAAAGGTACAAAAACAAATATTTCTATTTTATTATTTCTCGCCCCTAAAATTACACCCCACACAATGCACCAAAATACCAAACTTTCGAGACGAAGAGAAAAGATCAAATTATAAACGGACAGAAAGGGCTACTGAGATGGCAGAAAATGTGCACTGCCTAGAAATATTGAGAACATATAGTACATACTAATCTTTTAATCTCAAAAAAATATCTGAGAACTTAAAAAGCAAAAGACATTATTTTTTATTTCTCAATACACGTAGAATGTTATAACTCCAGCATATTTGTAGACGTTGCAAGATAAAAAGGAGCTGTAAACTTTTAGTCATTCAAATGTTCTTATGCAGATATTCAAGGTCTGACCACAAATTCAAAAAATAGTTTTGGAATTTTTGGAAAAATTTCTCAAAATTGCCTGAAAAAGTGTGAGAAATAACCCAATTATTCACTATAACCGTTCATTTGGTTGACGGGTTCTTTAAGAGAAATTTAATTTTCTAAACATTTCAAAAAGATTATTACTTTCAAAGTGGAAAGTCAAAAATTATAAATAAAATACCTATAGTAACCCATATTCCTATTTAGTGAACTAAGAGCTTCTTTTAGAAGAAAATTAATTTTCTAAACGTATCAATACTAGGTTTTTGGTTTCTTTAGGAAAAGTAAATTTTTTAAAAATTTCAATTAATGTTTTTAATTATAAATACAATGTTACACTGACACAATAAACCTACATTCTGTATATTTTGCAGAAAAATAGGTATATTTTATTACCACAAACATAAATTTGAAAATCATTGCAAAAATTCGTTAAAAGAATTTATCTGACTTTGTTATTTCCTTATAAATGTCATTTTTTTACAAAAATTTTCGTGGCATCTTTATTCTATAATATTTTTAAAAATGTGGGTTACTGGGTCTTTGCATTATTGTATTTTTACTTATAATTGATTGAAATAAATTTTCATGCAATTGGTTATAAATTTGATTTTATCCAATACCCCGATGACCTAGTAAATAGTTATATTGAAATTAAAAAAAATATGTAACTAGAATTTACAAAAAAATTATAACTTTTAGAAAATCATTGTTTTAGAAGTAACTCATTAACCCAATGGTAATGTTGGTTTATTGTACTTGTAATTAAACGAAATGTAACTCTAAATTAATGTACTATTTTCAATTAATATAATGATTTGATTAATGCATAATATTAATGCTTATTGACTTATTGAAATTCAAAAAAATATTATAAATATAAGTTTTTTAAAAACTACTTAATTCTTTTCTAAACGAATCTAAATTAAAACCTAAAGGTAAATACTCATATTGGCTTTTTGTATTATAACTTTAAAAAAATTAAAAAATTTACTGAAACGTCTTAAATTAATACAATGTTATATTCTCGGCACAAAATGAGTTTATTTTGTTATCATAATCATCAATTTGAGTTATCATGATAAAAATTCATTGACGTTGCCCCATTTTTTAATTTCGTTGTCAATGTCCAATTTCTCAATAAAAAAATTTTATACATTCTTTTATCTTAGGGAATTTCTCGAAATTTGGATTACTGGGTTATTGTGTTAACAGGCCTAAGTGAAACAAGATTTAACGCAATTAGTTAAAAAAAATATTACTAAATATTCTATACTATACTAAACTAAGTATATAATTTTAAAAATATTAAAATTTTTAGAAAAGAAATAGCTTTTTAAAATAACCTATTTACCCTATACTTACAATGGAATATTTGTATTTATGGTTTAAAAAAGTGTAACCCTAAATATAGTGAAATATTTTAAATTGATACAGTGCTGTACATTCCACAGAAAAAATGAGTTTATTTTGTGATGATAAACATGAATTTGGGTTATCATGACAAATATATTCTTACAAGACTACCTCATCTTGTCCTTTAAAATTTTCATGCAATCTTTTCTGAATTTCTGCAAATTTGAGAAACGTGTTATTATATTTATAATTAACAGGCATTATTGAAACTCAATTCAATTGAAAATTTAACTTCTTCTAATAACCCAATAACTAATAAGTAGTTATATTGGAATATTAGAATTTAAAGCTATATGTAATTAGAGAAGAAAAAAAATGGAAATTTTTCTAAAGTAACCTATTATTTTAATAAGGTTTATTTTCTTATAATTGAAAAAATAAACGAAAAAGTGACTAAACCTTTTTGAAAATTCAATATTTCTAGAGGAATTTATTACCCAGTATACTGAGTGAGTGACTGGGTTATTACGCCTATATTTCGCAGTTTTCAGTAATTCAGCACAAAGGTTTCACTACACTGAATTTGTTAATAGTATTGCCTTGAATATCTGAGCAATGGCAATACTTGAAAGTCTAAAAATTTAATTCTAATTGTCTTGCATCATGCCTTATCAAGAAATATGCCATAGTTTAAAAAAATCTAGGAACATTATATTTTAAAATCAGAAAAAATATTATTATATTCTTTAAGTTTTCAGTGTTTCTTTTTCCAAAGTCAAAGGTCTTTTGAATGACTCATTCATTCTGTAGCCCATTCCAAGCCTCTCGTATTTTATAATGAACATTTTAAAATTTTAGACCTTCTCTCTCTTTTCCAAATTATCTCTTGATCGACTTGTCACGATATAAGAATAATTTTCGTTCAAAACTGAAAGTTTTTTTCAAGTTGTTTAGAAACCCACACAATACACAGAATTGTCACAAAACATAAATCATATTTTTGTGAATTCTGTGAATAAATCGATTTGATAAACACCCTGTATAGTAGACAAAAAACTGGTTAAGCGAAGAAACTAAAATTTCTTTCTAAATAACAAAATAGTTATATAATGGCAATGGCGTCCATTAAACATAACTTCATATATCTCCTTCTAAATAACCCCTTATTTACTACCTTGCATTTTCCCTTAAATCACCAAATCACAACCAAACGCCACAAACTATCATGTGTGGAAAAAGAAATTTTTCCGACGTATTACCGACGGAGACGCCATGCTGACTATATCTACACCAACTTCACTACACTGCAATTAACTTCATAAGACTCGGCGTGAAGTTACCGGAGCGTCGGGCCAATCAGGAGCTGCGACTTCGTAGGCGAGTTCCATTGGTACGATTTCATCAGATTGAGGTATTTATACGTAGAACATTCTTAATTGTGTAATGTGATTTTTTTTGAGAAAAAATGTTGAAAATGTCCTGTGGATGTATTGATAAATGCAATTTTAATTTATTATAATGTTATGTTGGTTACGAAGATTCTTGTAATCATCTATAACATGTACTGTAGGTTGTATAACACTGAGAACTAGAGGTGGAATGATCCAGACGACGTACCAAGGACACATCAAAAATATTCCATTCTATGTTAGAGTATAGCAGATTTTCTATAATTTGAGCTCAAATTCAACTCTGCAGCTGGAGTAGACACTGAGATGTAAGTTTCAAACACTCGCATCTTTATCAAAAAGTTGCCAAAGTTGTGATTTTCCAACGAATTTTGTTAAATATATTCTTAATCAAGGTATTACCACTCACTTTTCGAGACATTAATTTTTTTAAATCGTTAGGTGTTTCACAAATTCACACATGTCAGCAACTTTTGAGTCCAGTTTTATACTAAAATTGGGAAATCCACCTTTTTGGACGAAAAAAGGAAAGATTAACCTCTTCTCTTTTTACCAAAAAAGGATCCGATTTCGGATTTTCAAATCCATAAAGGGTACACGTTCGCGATTTCTTTCATGTACCTAATATTTCTTTTTCTAAATGTGATTGCGTGAAAATGGTTTTCTTTTTGGGTCTAAAGTTTCAAAAGATTTGTCACGTTACTTATAATGTACCCTCTGAGTGTCATCATGACATTCGAAAAATCATTTTATTGGACCGTTACATGGAAAGGTAACCCCTTACAACTGTTTTTTTTTTCCGAAAATTGGTCGATTTTGGATACAGGTAGGTACACTTCGATTACATCACTAACAAAATCAAAATTGACACAATTTATAAATCGTCATTTACGGCATTTTGCAACAAATTGCATGTGTAAAATACATGACAACTAAAGAATACAAATAAAATACAAACAGAAAGATGATTGACAAATCAAAATTCGCTAAACAAGTTTTCGCTGAAAACATCTGCATTGCTTCATGTCGATTTGGAAATTGCATGGCTTCCAGTACTTCGAAAAATGTTATTTAAAAAACGTTTATTTTCTAATTTATTTACACTAATACTAATTGTACACTAGACACTACTTAATTTATATACACTCCTACTAAACTAATTAATTTATATAACACACTTAACTATTTCCTACTAATTAATTTATCTCACTCTTAATTATTAATTTATTTAAACGCTCTCGCTCTAGCTATTTCGCTTGTTCACTATTTACTCTCGCGGCTTCCGTCTAATAATAATCTCTCGTCCGCCGCGTGCACTTTTATGGCCCCCCATAATGTTTTCCCGAATTTACTAGTATTTGCTCGATGTTTCCACAAAGCACTCGATTGTTCTTTTAATAATGTTTACGTAGAAATGTCCAGAAGGTCATAAATTACTTTCCTTAAATCATAATCGGGGAGTATTTATGGAGCTGTCTTTTTTATAGAATTCAATTAAGCGTCGCGGCAATTCTTTTGAGGTAGCCGCCCAGGTCCGATACGAGTAAACACGTCTCGCGCTATTGTTTACTTTTCGCATTACAATAATAACACTACGCAACAAAATAGTCAAAGAGGGCGGATGAAGTTTCGACCCGACCAGGTGTTTTAGGACGGGTTGATGAGAATTTTCGACCCGATTACCGAAAATGTGGTTTTATTGTACAGGTATTTTCGACCCAAAAGAAATTTAACCCTGGCGGATTGGTGGTTGAATTAGAAATGGGTAAGGGCAAGGGAAACGGGTAAGGACAAGAGGGCAAGGAAAATTTGCGAGAAATCCCATCTTTATCACGAAAATATTAAAGGGCAAGGGAATACGCAAATTACGGAAATCCCATCTTTATCACGGGCTTCAACTTAAACCGTTCCTATCGATACACTTCCTACCTACCTGTCTTAAGCCCGGGTCGAAATTTCTTGTAGGATTATTTGACCTTTGGATTAATGCAGGTATAATATTTCGGGTCGAAAGTTCGCCCGCCGGTCAAAGATGGAGAAGGTCAAACACCTAGAACATCAAAATCCTTCTCTGTTTCATTCTCAAACATCATTGCTACTCAAGACACGATTTGTGAACATATATCAGCAACAATGTGTCAGAAATGACACATTTGTTATATGATTATCTGCTTATTACAACAATTCCTTTGGAACATCAGTCCACAGATTCATCAGTCGCTTTGAGTGAAAAGGAAAGTACATTATCAGTATGCAAACATTTGCACTGATTGAATGTCAAATTGTGACGGAAAAATGGAGAACAGCGTTTAGTTGCTTATTGTTTTTATAATAAAATAGGTATAATATTGGTATTAATTTCTATAAGCAACTGTGGTAAGTACTTGTAATAAATTGTGTTATAATATATAATGTACATATAAAATCGATTAAAAGTCGATTCTTTTAATTTGTAGTTGCATCAATAAACAGTAAATGTATATAATATACCCGATAACAGCTTTCACAATAGAATAAAATATATATAAGATAATATATAAAGTATATGTAAAGATTGCAATTTGGAATTTATTCCATGCAACATATGTAAAACGCCAAAAATCAATATAAATAGAAACGAAACAATTATCAATCATTTTTGCATTTAACTGACAATATTTTGTTATGTACAAACAGTCAACTGCATTATTATTGTGTATTATATTTAAACTTATAAGAAAATGCATTCATAAGTAAAAGACTTTTTTCGTAGAGAAAAATGTCGATTTTCCGGCACTTCCCGATTTTCCAGAATAATGGAAATGCGCCAGTTGTTAATATTTCTATTTCCAACTATGGCTTTTTAAATGTTGCTATTTTGGTAGCTATTGATAGTAGGAAGTTCTAGTTTTTTGATACATGTTTTTCAAACAGCTTTTTAGTACACACAATTTCAAGCGTGTATCATTAAAAATAACAAGGTTACGCTATTTGTTCATGTTGGAAATAAAACATTTATAATCCAACACTGAATAGACGTTATCCTGAGTCACAATGGGTTTGATGTTGTCTATATTAGTTTTAATTAACAACTCTCATTGTGTTGTTTTTCAATAAAACCGCGTTAATAACAATTTGTGTACTACAAACTACTTATTTATTAACAGACTATAGGAAAAACATATGCTTTGTATATGCAGCGTGAAACAGCCTCAAACCTTTTTAAAGTAGGAACAATACATGGTATTCTCAATCAACGTTATTCAAGAAACCAATTTTCAGTGTGTAAGGGACGATTTGCTGCGCTTGAAGATATTCCGGAGAAGAGATTTCACTGAGAAAGTGTGTTAGGATGTCGTCTAAATGTGGAAGGCAAGGTTACAGTCTATGTTCTATGTGGTTGTAAAGGTGACTGTAAGACTAATAGATGCAGTTGTCGCAAGAGAAGGTACTGTGTAACTCTAGATGCCTTCAAAGTGAAAATTGTTTCAATAAATATGGCAATTAATCCTCCACATATTACTTGTGCTCATTTTGCTTATTAAAGGACAAGAATGGAAATAAAGATGTGTTTTTATTATCCTGCCCAACAGGTGATAGACATTATTTATAAAGCCCGGGCAATTGAATTATTTTATCAAATATTATCACATTGCCTTCTCATGTTGGGCATTTTTCAAAATGCCCGGGCATTCTATACAATGCCCCATTAATCACTTGGTCCATACATATATAAAGTGAATGTTTGTGTATATGTATGTTCCGCATAGGCTCCGCCTTGCCTCGACAAGCAAGGCATAGACCAACGATTATAGACTAAATCAGGATGGCTCACTTACATTTGACCAATGTTGGACTGTTTGGTGACGCCACCACCGGTGCTGAAGTCGTGCGTTTACGTGTTGATATGTGGATGACGTGATGTGGATATCGTACGTAAATATGGATTACGTAGAGTACGTACGTAAACCGTACAGTTTACTATGATACATCTTTAACATCTTACTGTTTACTACAGTAAGATGAATAAACCGGGGCTTACTCATAATGATTGATTTTACTATGTATGGCTGAGCGCTTTCCCCATGCTCTATCTCAAAAATGGTTAACCGTTTTGTTAAAAATGTTTTAAATAAAATGTAAAGAGATTTTTTGCTTAACCATCCCTACTACGGATGCAAATTGCATCGATACCGTAGGAAGCGAGATATTTGCGAAAAAATGATTTTTTGTGACATTTGATCATCAATATCTTAAGACGGGGACACGAAATTTTATGAAACTTTGAGACAAAACCTTTAGTATGCCAAAATAAAGGTTTTTACGAATTTACAGCTTTTTATATCTCACTCCGAGGTTGACTCTATTTTATCTTAGATGACTGCACTATAGGTCGTATAGCCACGCTTTCTGTCCAGCATCGGTGGTGACGTCACAGAGTTTGCCAGGCAGATTCGGCGAACTGAGCAATCCTGGGCATAGGCCACATATTCAACCTCGGAGGCCGAGACAGAGAATCAACGACAAAGAAAAATCAAAAATTCGACTTTTCTGTTGCCACCGTAAGTGACAAGCGTCAGATTGACAAATGAAAGTAGGCGTCATCTCGCGAAGAAGACGGAACTTTGAAAGTCCAGCTAAGCTATTTAATAGATTTAGCAGTTGCATTTTATCTTGCCTCTAAAAATGAAAATGTCGGAATCATAAAATCAATGAGAATCGAGACATGATAATATGCGACAAAGATCAAGAGCATGAAGAGCTGTAGAAACGAAAAAAAAAACATGAAGCCATGTTCACTCCAATGAGGAAGAGCCAGGACGACAAAGGCTATAACTTTGGAAGATTTCATTATGATTACAAGAAAAAAATTATAGGCGACACCTCAGTGTTGTACTAGGACTAATAGATAAGGTACGAAGTTCCTGTAATACAAAAAAAAGGAAGATTAACCTGTAGGAATGTGATGTAAAAATGGAACAGTGACATTTTTATAGCTTGTATCACCACTACTCAACCTGATGCCTTCCATGTCAAGGCCAATATCAGATTCAAATTTTTCAAATGACCTGTTTCGGTGCCACATCATAAATTAAACAACTCGGTTTTTCATCAATACTCAAGGTACCAGGTTAGGTATATTATAAGGAAAGATCTTTTGGGTAAAAGTTCGTTAGCGAGAAGTGTTAATCAAAAACTGTTTTCTAAAGAAGCAAAAGGTGATGCCAAAAAAGAAGTTTCCCATCGTTTTCCAGTCTTTCGATTGACTAATGACGATTTTTTGGTGAGTTTTGAATTTGCAACCCTATAAAGTCCTACCTAAAATGACTATTTCAAAAAGCCATATCTTTTTATTAGATCGTTTCCTTAACTAATAATTAGTATTTTTGGACTAGTTATTCCCATATATTCCAGTAAAGTAAAAAATATTGTGGTCCCATAAGACGAACATCACCCATCTAATAACAGTCAGAGTAAAAATGTAGTGAAGAACATGTTTTATAGGAGGTGGAAAATGGGAAGTAGATAGACGGTACATTTCTGGTTTAAGGCGTGACATTATACTGAAAGTACAAAGAAAGAATCAAGGGGAGAAAAATAAAACTTTCAGATAGCACTGGAACGTATGCCGAAGAACTTATCCAAAAATCTTATTTCTTATAATATAATAAACGAAAAATATGTATGATCAATAACATTTCCAAATAAGTGAGCGAACGAAGGCACGACGGGTCACGTCTAGTTTCTTATGAACTATTTTACCAACTTGGCTGAAATTTTTCACATTTATTAAGACTCATAATGGCTTACGGTTGTATATGCCATTTATGTCCACATTATGTTATTAACATTTTCTAAATATGTAATAAAAAAATAGGGATTTTCGCCATTATCCAATTATTATCCAATATTAGCCATTTTCTTAATTACTTATTTATCAATTTTGACGCACAAAAAATCAATAACATCTCTTAACTATCTTCAACTTTCACCAATCCAACTTTTTCCTAAAACATAATCGAAAAAATCTGTAGATAATGTAAGATAATGTAGATAATATCATCCGGGCATTCGCTTCGTAAGTCGTTGATTTAAATTTAATGGAGCCCCGTCAAAATAGCCCACGTCAAAATAGCCCCGACAAAACAACCCCGAACAAAATAGCCCCGGAAAAACAGCTACAAACAAAATAGCCTAGAACAAAATAGCCTAGAGCAAAATTGCCCCGACAAATTAGTCCCAGACAAACTAACGTATTGTATCATTTTGATATAATAATTGCAAACCAAAGAAAAAAAACCTATCAATTCACAAAGTGTTTTATTGGAAAATGTACATATCCAACAAATCAAAAATCAAAAAATGAAATCTCTAGATTATTATATATAAAAAAAATACATTTTGAGATTATGGGAAACTCTCCGAAGAAAGTCTATACTTTCCATATTTTCATAGGTTCCGACTGGTGCTTCTAAACGGCGATAGTTGAACATATTTAGCCTTACCTACTTCCCCCTGGATGGACAATTCCAGCAGCAATGCGAGCTAATCCGATCTCGACCATATTTTGCTCCTTGCGAAAATGCTCCATGAGCTTAAAGACAGATGGTTGATGACAATCCAGTTAGTTGGAATGTTCTTTGCCATCCTTCCACTGAATTATTTGTTCTTGGTAACCTAGGGACCACACGTTGATCAAAGTTCCAGATATTAATGGGAAAACGTGGTTGCATCCGTCTATTACGCCTAATTCTTCCTAAGTATGTGTCTTCTCAGTAATCCATGATCGGGTTTATTTCGTTGGGGCAACTCATCCCTGCCAATTATGAGCCTGCCGCAAAATGATTAACGAGATATTTTTGCCAAGAGATTTTTGACAGAAGTTATTGTAGCTATTTTGTCAGAGCTATTTTGCTCGGGGCTATTCTGTATGGAGCTGTTTTGTCCCGGCCCGTTTTGTTCGGGGCTACTTTGTCGGGGCTGTTTTGTCGGGGCTATTTTTACTTGGACTATTCTGACGGGTCACAAAATGTATTATTGTGATTTTGGAATAGGGGTAGTTTCACCCACTTCGACGTGTGGTAAGTCGGTAAGGTATGCTGTATCGGTTTTATGGAGGCAATTCCTATCTATCCTGTAAATATCTTCGTTGCACTCGATTTGTAAGTCGTTCATTTAAATAAATAATATAATTTTGGAATAGGGGTAGTTTCGCTCACTTCGACGGGAGGGAAGTGAGTGGAGTATTAGGTATTGGTGGTATTGGTTTTGTGGAGGCAGTTATTACCTACTCTGTAAATACCATCTACGGACGAGGGATAGCTGATTAACCAATTGTAAGTATTAAAACGTGATCTTTTAAAAAATACCTATTTCAAAAGTAATCCCTAAAAAAATTTAAACGGGTTTTTCTCGAAACTCCATTTTTCCAATCGACTCAGCTTTTTTCATTTTTTGTGCGTTTTATTTGTTCTGATGTGCGACACCGTACCTGAATACCAATAAATTGAAGAAAATGAGAAGAAGAAAAAATTTGGTTAATTAATATTGAAACAAACCCCATGGCATGCCAGGCTGAAAGGTAGATTTATGGGTAGGATATATAGTAATATAACACATGATGTGTCAAAAAAATGCATACGAGGTTTGAAAAAATACAAACGACAAAATTTTAAAATATTCGCAAATAACTTTTTCGCTGTACATTTCTCAAAGATATGTTTTATACAAAAGTTGTTTGTCTCTATAAGGGCAACAAAAAATCTAAATAACATTTTTCTCTCAGACGCGAAATATTATTTTTTTTATTTTTTGACAAAAATAACTTTATTTTTGTACGTTTCTCGACAGATTGTTTTATACAAAAGTTGTTCACCTTTATAGGAGCAATAAAACACCTTAGTAACATTTTTCTCTCAGACGCGAAATAAAAGTGTTTCTTATTTTTTTTTTTATTTTTGAAAAAAATAACTTTTTTTCTGTACATTTTTCGAAAAAATGTTTTATACAAAAGTCGTTCGCCTCTATAAGAGCAACAAAAAACCCAAGTAACATTTTTCTCTCAGACGCGAAATAAAGATTTTTTGATTTTTTTTTGAAAATAACAAGCCGCCATTTTGAAACCGCTAGACCGATTTGGCCCATTAACGAACTCGACCGAGATTTTCGGCCAACTGATTTTTGTACGAAATTTCGTTGTGATTCTTTAAAAAATGCGTACCTGTAGCCTGCCGACAAATTTCGTTATATCCGATATATATATATATACATATATATATATATACATATATATATATATACATATATATATAAATTTTTGGGAAATGATTAGGTATGACCTCTAGATACCAAAAAACTGAAAACCGCATTTTAATTCCTATTTTTTCGACTTCGTTAACGAATGCAATACTAGATATAAATCTACCAAAAACGTGAAAATTTTTCTTTTGTACAGCCGCCATTTTCCTTTGAAATTGATTTTTTATAAAAAGATGGTGAATTACGATGTAATCGACCTTTCTTTTTAACAAGCTATTTTAATTTTTTGTTACAAGAGGGGTCATTTTCAAGATTAACTTGAGTGCCATGAGTTGACATAATTTTGAAGGAGGCAACATTAGCGCCCCCTCTAAAATGATCTGAATAAAAATACCTCAATTAAAAGAAAGCATTTTTTGCTCCTGAAGAGTATATTAATATGTTTAAAAATTTTGTAAGGTTTCATACTGAAATAAGGGAGAAAAAAATATTGATATATGTGTCGACTTTAGACACTTTTTCCGGTACTAGTACCTTAACAACTCGTGACGCAATTAACGGCTTTGTTGTGCCATATTGTGCTCACTGTCGCTCATGTACGGGTTTTTATTCTTGTATTCCATGAATAATGGCCCCTTTTCGATCTCTGCTCCCACATATGTGAGCAAAAGACATTTCTTTGGCTCACATGGCTTTTGATCTAAGGATTGTAATGTTGAAGACCTGTGAAGTCGCCATGATTATGTCCAGGATCTTGGACGAAACGTCGGCAAGATTAAAAATTGCATTTTGAAACAATTGTTTTATTTGGGGGGTCCATCGAGAAAAATCACCTCAGCTAACGCCTTTGGTTTTTTTAAGTATTTTCAGTCACTTATGTAGGGTGTCCTCAACAAGAGCGCTGGATTTAAATATGCCGCCATTTTGTTAATACGAGTTGGACAGTGATTTTCTTTTTCGCGTACCTACAGACCACGCGATTTAAGATTATGGAGAGGTAGGTATTCAAACGAACAACGTTTAATTATTGTAAGAACACTTTACAAAAATGGTGAAAGTATTGCGAAAACAGTTCGCCAATTACGTCAAGTTTTCGGTCACAATAATGCGCCAAATAGTGAGGCGGTTAATTACAAAATTTGAAACCAAATTTACGCTGATGGAACAGAAGATTTCGTCGTCGTCCTTGTCGGTTACTCGAAAATATAGCCACGGTAAGGGAATCTGTGGACGAGTATACAGGAACTTTCATTCGGTGTCGTGGTTAGGTTAGGTTAGGAATTTTGCATGTTTTTCCAACAAGACAGTGCGACCTACCACACTTCACGTGAAAAAATGTGGTTACTGCAGACCAAGTTTTCAGACAGTGTTGATCGATTTGGCGATCAACATTGGCCACCAAGATCGTGCGATCTACCACCGATGGACTTTTTTCTTTGGTGCTATGTGAAGTAAAAGGTGTATGCGAATAAGCCTGAAACAGTTGAATACCTTAAAGAGGCTTTATTTGTGAAATAGACCCACATTTATGCTAAAACTTTATTCAAAATCTCAACAAAAGAATAACCTGTTGCAGAGGTTTCGTGGTGGCCATTTGCCTGATGTTGTATTTCACGTTTAATCGGAACTATTTTTTTTATGTTGAATTAAAAATGTTTGCTTAATCTCTATATATATAAAAATGAATTGCTGTTCGTTTGTCTCGCTAAAACTCGAGAATGGCTGGACCGATTTTTCTCATTTTGATCTTGAACTATTTGTGGAAGTTCAGGGAAGGTTTAAACGGTGAGAAACATAAATAATAAGTAACGGGAATACTGAAAAAGGTACGTTTTGTAATTTTGGGGACAAATCCCAAGGCAACGAATCAAACAAATGAAAGTATAGTGTGGTTGTCAAATAAATAAATATCAAGACGATTATTAAAATCTATCGTCAGTTTGTCAGTGCGCGAGAACTTTATTGAATTTAAAATGCCAAGGAGAAGACGATCTGACTTAGGTCGTCGAAGTCAATCAAATGTGCGACGAGCTACCTCACGTGCAAATCGTACTGACGACCAGCGGGAGGCAGATAATGGTTGGTATTGGTATGATAGAATTGCTTTCAACGGTGAATAATTATGTAGATAACTAAGTAGATAGGTTTAGAATGGAACGAGTTCGGGCACATCAAACACAACAGCAGCGAGCACGACACGATGAAATAGAGCGATTCCGCAGACGCAGTGTTCCCGTGAACCTGGAACGAGTAGCATTCCACTACGACCCGGAAATAGATTATTGTGCCGACCAATCCGTCACGATTGGAGAAATGGTAATCATTTGTCAATATTGTAAATCGTTAAAATACAGCTGTGAATCTACTCGATTATGTTGTGCTGGTGGTAAAGTAAAATTGCCCCAATTGTTCCCACCACCAGATCCATTTACGCTCATTAGTTTCTGGGGTGGGAAATGACTCTAAACATTTCTTGGCCAACATCCAAAAATAAAAAAATGGCTTTCAAATGAGGTTGGTGCAACGCATATTATACAGGAAAATTTCATGCCCACTTCCAAGATAGTTTTTGATAAATTAGTAATTAAAAATATAAAGAGATAATATACAATTGCAGTTACAAGGACAGTTTGCGGAAACAACTTGGAGTTTCCCTGTGTCGCGCATGGGCAATTATACGTCGCGTGTTCGCGAGTCGTAAAATCATCATCTTTATATATTTACGCACCGCAAAAAATACAAAAAATATAGTACATCAGAAAGTCTTAAATTGATTATGTGTATAACGGTGTTGCATTTAATTTAATGCAGATAAAAATTTTATATTACGTTTTGACAATATTTTTCAAAAATATATGTACCTAGGCGATACAAAGTTCACCGGGTCATCTATAATTTTTATTTATCTTTCTTTTTTAAACTTCACGTGGCATTTCAACGTATGCCGGGTACGGCTGGTAGACAATAAATACAAATTTTCTAGTGGAAGGTCAACCAACAATTACTCCAAAATAAAACAATACTATTTGTAAAAACCGAAATTGTTCTATAGAAGAGCAGAAAATTAGCAAAAACTTTAGCATAAGCCCGGCTAAACTGAACACCTGCAGAAAAGCCACATGCGCGCGCTCACACTCTAAAGCTCATATACGAATTTCTCGAGTACTATGAGCAAAATAAACTACAGTACACTATTGTTAAAGGTGTATTGTATATGAAACTGACATTTTTGAAAAATCGATTTTTTTCAAAATTGATAACCAGAATACCCCCCAAGGAGTTAAGCAGGAATGTCCATGAAACGCAAACCGATAAATCTGCATTTAAAATAATAATTGCTCATGTTATAAATACTTCATTCGTGTTTTTTTTTTTGTGATCTTGCCAATTCGATTTATATATTGGAACGGATGAGAACTATCATTTTCGTATTGATTAAATGGGAATCTGTCAGAAAGTTATGATGGCATGTCAAATATGGCCAGAGATTTAAACAGTAGAGGACAATCGTCATGACAATGACAAGTAAACAAGTTGTTTCACATAAACTTCAAATTACTTCTTCCACAATATAAAGCACAGATTGTATGAGAGAAAATTTCCTCTCCATAACTGACTCCCAACTGAAGAGAATATAAGAACTTATGGGGTGGCAAGGGCGATGAAGTATTCTAACCAACAAAGAGATAATTAATATAGTCTTTACCTTATATGTATGTTCAGGAAGTTGTAATTATAAACAGCTTTGAAAATTCAAGCCATATGCAAATGGGTTCAGTTCATTATTTATGAATATCATATCAGTAGTTGACGGTGTAAGGATTTTTGGGGCAGTGAGGTTATCCTAAAAGCATTGATTCCATAGGGTCAGCCGTTTGAAGAAACAACAAATGCCAAAAAATCATTACATCGATTACTACAGCCATGCAGATATGAACTTTAAATGTTCATATCTGCGATGTAAACAAATTATTTTTTGTTACCGTATACAAAGAATTGAATTTAACTCGTTTTACATATGGAGTTTAGGAAGTAACGAATACTTTTTGTAGATATGGTGAGTACATCGGGAGGTGTAATATTTTTATGCAACTATCTCGAGGAACGCACAAAGATAAACGTGTAGTAACGAACCCGTAACGACTCCCAGGAAGACCTCCTCCCGTAGTAAGTGACTGTGCGAGCGTACGGGAAAAGTCAAAGTGCATTGCGCTACGGGATGCGTGTGTGGGTGTCGCGTATCCAGCAGGAGAGACGGGAGGACGACGGCGATGATCATCCGGGCCCGCGCCCGGGACTTCCACTGAATGAAATCGCGGGGGCGGCAAGGGCGGTTACCTACGCGTGCTATCGACTCTACCGGGAGCCGGCGACCTGCCCCTGGTTCTGTTATCTTACGAGGTTTTTAATCGCAGCATCAATCAGATTTATTGTGTTCGGTAAGATGGCCTAATTTTCCTCTGAAAGGCGATAATGCGAATAGTCGCTAAGGCCGGATTTAATGCGAAATGCGTATTTCGTAAAACGGGATAGTTAAGGGAGGATAGGGCAATGGCGGTCAGTTAGGCACTTTTTGGAATAAAACTCAAAATACAAATCACAACTTTATTAGGAACATAACATAGCAATTCTAAATTAAACAACTATTATAATTTAAGATCAAAACAATCATCTTTGGGTTTGGAGTACCTATCCATCTATTAGATATAAAAATAGAAAATAATGGCTTTGACCACCATTATAGGTGAGGGCAACAGACGTGAGGGCAATGGTAGTCATGATGTTGACAATGATGGTCAAAATACTTTTAGCACTTTTATTAACTTTTTCATTAAATTCTTTTTTTTTTTGGTTACTTATCTATTCTTAATTAAGTGTCAATTTATTTAATAACACTTACCTGGCCATGTAATTAAAAAATTGTTGAGGAAAATACTTAAATTATATTCTAATTCTAATCTAACTTATACTAATGACTTTCTAAATAAATAAAGAACTAAAGAATTAAATTTTTAAATAATGTTTTCATTAAAAATGTCATTTGATAGATTTAATATGTAAGAATTTATGGATTGTAAACAAGATGTAACAAGATTATTTTTTACTTCAAATGCAATTAGTGTAAATGAGAATATAATTAAAATATAATGAAAGTAGTGTTATTCAATTGATAAATTTTAGAATTACTAAAAAGAAGGATTCAATCTAATGTAAAAGTTGATAATAAATGATAATTATATATTTAGCAATAATTTATAAACTTAATATTACGAGTTTTTGATCGAGACTACCAGTTGACCTCACATGATTCTCTGACCGCGCGCTCTCCACCCGCTATCTCGAAAACAGTTCGAGGTATGAAGAAATGTTAAATAAAAAAGTTGTAGAGAATTTGATTCTCTACAATATCGATAGTAAATACAAATAGCGTAAAACCCATAGAAAACGAGATATTTGTAAAAAATATAGAAAAAAATCGATTTTTATGACTTTTGACCCCTGACTTTAAAACTTCCGACCCTCCAATTATATGTGAATTTTGAGAAAAGTTTTAAGATACCAAAATAGAAGTTTTTACGTAGTAATATACTGAGTATGTCGATTTTCCAAAGTGAAACACCTGGACCACAGGATACATAATATAGTCCAGTCATTATACTGGACTATAGTCCAGTCATTATACTGGACTATATGTATCCTGTGGGACAATGATTTTCTGAGTCCTCATCACTCATCATCATCATCTACGCAGAGGTCATCAATATCTACTTCAGTCAATGAAGAGTCATTGTCTTCCTGAAGAACTTTTCTTTTAGCCTTTTTAAGACTTTCCTTGTATTCTTTGATTTTTTGGACTTGCCTTTGCCTGCTTTTTGTTTTTTCTTTTCTTTTAATATCTTGTTCTGCTTTTTGTTTTCCTTTTCTATAAGGCTGTCTTTAACTGAATTTAAGTTTAATTGAATCAAGAATGTCTTTAATTGTCTTTAATTTTAATTGTCTTGATCGTTTTATGGCGGTATTTCTTGGCCAGATGTGGATGCGACTACCAGTTTTGTTCTTGTCCAAAAGTTGATGTAATCGCCTGGGGTTCCCATTTAGACGCAATTACCAGGGGCTCCAGTACATATGATGAGGCAACCACCCAGGGGTTCTTGTTCTTGTGCAGATGTTAATGCAACCGCCAGTGATTCTTGGGATGTCAAAGTTAAAGTTGTTTCAAGAGGAAAAGAGCTTTCGGTATCTTGAATTACCACTGGTTCGCCTTGCAGTATTTCAGAAGGTAAAGAGTCTTCATCACTAAACTCATTTCATTGGAAAAATGCCAATAATAACTCTAAGTTCAGACTCTTCCTTACTGACAGGCGCAACGTTCGAATATGCCTGGTTGCACATTTGCACAACCATGCAACATCGTATGGAGTTATTTGTTGTGCGTGGTGGCGCTTCATAAAGCAGATTCTTTTTTGTAAGCAACCATAATTAGTCCGTAAAGCGTCACGTCCAACGGCTGCATTCTATGGGACGTGTGTGGTGCTAAGGACAGCATGTGAATGTTGTGGGCTTTGCAGTGCTTGCAAATATCGCGAGAAATGTGGCACGCGTGGTTATCTAGTATCAACAAGATTGTTTTTATGCAGAAGGTTTGGCAAATATTGTGAAATGTTGAAGCTATTAAAGAAAACGGTTTCATTGATCCAGCCATTTTCTAAGCAGCGGTATATTAGCACCGGCAGGCCCATCTTTTTCCGGGTGAGGGGAATATCGTTTCCTTGGAAAGATAAACATTAGATGAGGTATAAATAACCCAGGAGCGCTCATCGTACACATAATAGTGATTTTATTCCCCTCTCCCAACTAGTAAAGGATCCTACCCTCTTCTGTCATTTGGAGCTTATATTTTTCCCGGACTTGGACTGTTTTGAGATCCCTGTCTCATCACAATTGTAAATATTTTTGGAGGTAAATTTATAGACCTCCATAAGAACCTCCAAGTTATTTTAGAAAAGTGAACCTTCTCTTTTGTTAAAGGCCGTTATTCTACTTATACTGGTGGATGCTAGCTTCCTTACCGATATGCCATTTCTCTTTAAGAAGCCTTCTGTTATTAAAATTTTGTGGCAATTTTAAACTTTCTGCACATTCATAGGACATTTTTTCTTGCTTGGAAAACTGTGCAGTCGTAAAATATATTAGCCATTTTTTTCACCACTGTTTTTGAAACTTCTGCATCAGATACAGCTTTTCGCCTCAGAGATGGGTTTTCATACAGTTTCTTCTTGTGTCGAATTTGTAGCGTGGAAATGGAATTCCAGTTTGTTAGGTGGCTTTTCTCATACCTACATGTTCCATTGGCCATAAGCCTTAGAGCCAAAACGACACCCATAAAAACATTGCGGGAAATAGGTAGTGGTCAGTTGATCACGATAACCCGCAACGGACTTCATAGAAAAAGAAATTATAACACAAACAAATACATATTTTGATTCGAACTGACCATTACTATATATAATATTCCAATATTCAATATACCAATTTCGACCCACTTTGTAAGATTTGTTTTTTAAATTTATACTACAAAATAGATTAGTAGTTTGAAAAGTTAAAATGTACTTTCTTCTTCTTTTTCTTTTATTATAGGGCCATGCCTTGTTCTTTTTCACGCTTCAAATTTTTGTCAAATCCTCTTCCAAAGCTAGCCAACTTTGGGCCCATCTTTTTTGTAGTCTAATGTGGAAAACCTACTTTAAATCCAACAAACACTAGAATTAGGTATGTATGAAACAAACACTCTTTGTAGTAGTTTCTTTAACCTTGTATCTATAACACTCGCCGATTTATGCAGGTGACAAACCTTTCAGACGGTCACATTGCAACAAACAACATAAACATTTTTCTATCTCTTCTCATTGGAAGGTCATTTGACTATTAATACAAATGACAAAACTTCAATGCTCATATTGTACCAAATGTTTTTGTGTTTATTCATTTATGAACACTCATTTGCGCGTTCTTGCAGGTAATAATAAAGTTCTTAAATGGTTGCATTGTAACAAAACTATCTCTTTCTTCTATATAAGAGACACTTATGCATATATATAGATACATACACATTAATCATCTGCATTTTGCAAGTGAAATGTCCACAGCTAAGCAACTGTAAATGTGGTTTCTTATGCTTTTTTTTGAAAAATGTCCTATGGTTATGTTAATTCTGAATATATAAAAAATTGCTATTCCTATACTCTTACTATACAAAATTGTAATTTTGTACCAACTTCTCAAGTCTTGTCCTATCGTTCCCCATACAATAGTTCTTCGCATTACCGTATAATAAGTCATGTCGATTTAATTATTGCTCCATTTAATTATTTTGCTGTTAAATATTTGCCAAAATGTTTTAATAGCAAAGATGATTCTGAAGAATGAAAAACAAAATCGTCTTTGATAATAGTAGTAAAAAACAAAACTATTTTCTTCCAAATTATGTCACTTAAAAAAAATCAATAAATAATTTTCAATTAAGATTTTAATTGAATTATGAACTGCCACATCACTTTTCGGCTTTCCGTTATTGATTTAAAAGTTGTAAAGGTAAGCAAGGTTTCAAAATTTCATAAATGTGGCTACTTTGTACAATTATGGTCACAATCATTAAAACAAGCCATAAGTGTTAATCTTGTAACCCTGCCTAGAGTAACTTTATTACTTTCTATCACTCTAAGAACCCAACCATCACATTGTTCCAAAAACTCTTGTAAAATGATTATAATCAGTACAATATAACTATGTAGCTTTATACATGTAGCTTGTAGTTATGTAGCAATCATAATTATGTAGTTAATATTCAGTGTCATTGTGGAAATAAATACTCGACATTAAGAAGTAGTAATTTGTTGTTCAGGAAGTTTTAGGCAGTTTAATTAATTACTAGGTGATTATACTAAAAACCAATAATTGCATTTTCATAATTACAATTTTGCGTGATATTGCAGTGGGTATTTTAAAAAACAACACTCGTTTACTTAAATCCCTGTATTATTAATAATTCAACTGCGTGTGTGATATTTTTTGTTTAGAAGGTGTTTCATATTCATGTTCGTATTCTATTTCAATCCTCGGTTTCCTTCTCGCCTTAGAAGGACCAGGTTTGCTGTCATCCGAACCCCCTCGTTTCGGCGTTTGTTTCTTTTCTGGTAAGGACTCCGTTATATCCTGCAAAGAAAAATAATACACTGTCAATATCAATAACAACACAATACACTGAATTTAGTTTTATCGATTACCTTTCCAAATTACATTGTTAAAAATAATACTTTATTTTGACTGAATATTTTCGAGAGGTTTCAGTTAAGGAAATGTAACTGTATTTAGGTAGAAATCTATTAAAATAGCAACAAGATATACAATATAAATTATGTACGAATGCAAATAAAATATAGAAAATTCATTCGACTTTCTTTATTGTGCTAGGTATGCTTTGTAAAACTCAAAATTTTCTATAAGAACAGACTGAGGAATCTGTGACAAATTACTTTCATTTTTATATCAGAGGGAAATTATTGTCAAAAACTTTGATATAAAGAGTGTATATATGAAAATTAGGTAAAATCTTACAGGCAAACTATGAAAACAATGTTAGTAATAAAAATTTGTTTGATTTCAACAATCCAGTTAAGTGAGCTTAAAAAGCAAATATTTTGTGAAATACTCATGAGGTCAATTATTGTAACAATTGATTTGACGTATTAAGCGCCCTCCAAAACTTACTTCCACATCAGAATCTGAAGACTCAAAATTGCTGTCCAATGCGACTTTTTCTATTTGTCCACTCTCGCTTTCCTACAACAATGTTCATTATATGTTATATATAAACTAGAATGTTAAACTTACATTGTCACTTTCATCAGTATCGGCTGGTACAAATTCAGGGCCACCCTCCATTTCCAACTCGGTTTCTAGTTCCATTTCATCTTCGTTCTCAACTTCCACTTCATGTTCTTTGAGTGCATCATCAAAGGCTTGTTGTGGGATATTGTACAGGTCCTCATACTAAAATAAAGGAAAATACGAACTAAATTATGACTATAAATTAGGTTTAAACAATATAGATTCAACAGTAAATTTTAATGTTCAATATCAGTCTAAATTAATTGTATTTATAACTTATAAGAAGCAGACTATTTATATTATAGAAGCAAAGATTAAATGAGTGCCAGAGAGATTATTTGCCAGTTATTCTAGTCAAAAGTTTGTACAAAAACCATTGGTTTGGTTATTGTATAATTCTAGATATACTTCCAATAACCCTCACAATTTCTCCATGATAATTAAATATACTTACTACTCCCTTCTTTAACCGATCTAGTAATGCTTTTTCTACGCCCTTTTCTATCCTTGCAGCGACCAAAGCTTTTTCTTCACGTCTCCTCTCCCTTCTTTCCACTTTGCTCTGTATAGGTACTATCAGTTTCCTACAAAAACAAGTTTTGAAAGATAAAATTTATAACAAAACATATAAATAACGGAGCCGAAATGAAGTTTAAGTAAATGAGTGTAATAAATGTATTTTCACACTTACTGTCTTCTAAGCCTCAACTTTCTCATACGAATCAAGTACTGGGTAATTTTGACGAATCTCTGTTTGCATTTGGACTTGATAAACCCGGGCCAGTATAGTAAGTTCTCATTTATCTGATGTATCGCCTTCTCGAAGTTCCTAGATAGCTTTACCTTCTCCCATGTATCTCTAGGGAAAGCTGACCTATAAGTCAAAAGATGAGATATACTCAAATTTAGTTAGGGTCGATGAAGTAACTATAATCCATTTAGATCTGAGTGTATTCAAGAAAACCATACAGTAATTTGTTTGGTTACTTTGCGTACCTTTCAGCAGTTTTCATATATAAACAGATAATCCCATTCTCCTCCCGTACGGTCGCGTACCGACTATTAGCCAAAGGGCATGAAGAGCGATTACACAGACCTGTAAGATTGTATTCGTTCCTACAAAACTTCTGCGTCTTTGTACTGAAAAACATTGCAGAATTAAACCGTATTTAAGGGGCAAGCGGGAGCAGACTTACTTGGTTTTGTAAGAACAAAACGATTTATTTATAATCGACCAAACGACCTGAAATTTTAAGCAGGATTAAATTTGAGGAGAGAGGGTGACACTTATTAAAACTTACGTCGTCGTGCTGCATTTTGAAATCGACAAGAAAATGCTGTTGAAAATGTTGTGCACTTAACCTTAAAGCGACTCTAACCTAAAAGAATTATACACGTGACATGTCTGACAGGACTGGAATATCTCATAAAACTGACGTTTGGTGGCGCGAATTTAAAATGAAAGTCAGATCCTTAAAAAAAACTTATATTACACAAAAGTAGTATTTCATTTATACTTTTCTGCTTTCTATAATTCTTCATCTGACATTTGTACTTCCTCGAACTCCTCAGCATCCATTCCACTTTCTTCCAAGAATTTACCATATTGTTCATCGACAGTTTTGAACCTCCTAATTTTCTGACGAATCTGCTTCCACGTCTCCTGATTATAATTCTTCTTGTCCCTTGCCATCGCTCTGTAATCGTTCTTATACTTTTTCAAAAGATAGCTCAACCACTCAACTTGGCTGTTTGGAAGCTTTAGTCGCCTCTCTCTCGGTGCCCTCGCCTCCGTATCCAGCTCCTGTGCGACCAGAGACTTATCCGAAACCTCCACAGGCTCTTCAATGGGTTCATCCTCCTTGGAAGTTAGTGATACCAATATTTTCTTTTTGTTGCTGGGGATTTTAATGGTTTTGTTCGGATCGTAGGAGAGACCCATCTCAGTAAGATTGGTTTCGACAGATTTCTTGGAGTCCCACGCGTTCTTAACCTGTTTACTGTAAGAAATTTTTTGGAATCATGGATTCTAAATTGAGGTTATGTTCTTACCAGAGGATACTTCCGACGTTGGAGATCTTATTCCTGAGCCTTTTTCTGTTCACATTGTGTCTATACACTTTCCTTCGGCGTTGTTTTCTCAGTCTTGGCATTTTAGGAATTTGGAATACAAACGAAACGAAGTTATTAAGGTTACGATAACCGGATAACCTCACAGAACACCATCTGTCCACCCACAGATCATCCACAGATCATCTTAAACGACATCTTAAAAAGCAGAAAGGCATAATTTTTTGAAATTCACAGGTCACTAAATCAATATCTGATGTTCATTTAAAAAAAAAAAACAAGGTAATAGATGAACTTTGGATTTGGAAGCATAGCTTTCCTATCGTGGGCTTCGCTCGAAGCGCTGGATCAGTGAGAGGTGTTAACTTGCGTTACAATTATGATGTGTATTGTCCGTTGCCCACCTAAGAGGCGGCGATTGCGAGCGCGGTGCGACAGCGCTGCGCTAGCTACCATTTGTTTCTGTACGTGACATAGATTTGAATCGTTTATTTCAGAAACCACCTAAGCGACAAAATATCAAAAAATGTGTTTTTGGTGGTACTGTACAATTTAAAGGTAAATACATCTTTCAGTGCAGAAATAACCTATGTTCCACATCAGCAATGCTATTTGACAGCCTTGAAAATAATCCGTTTATTTCAGAAAGAACCCAAGCGCCGTCGCTTAGGTTCTTTCTGCGGTAAATTTCACTCGTGACTCGTTTCATTCAATGTTTATTTTCGACAACCCTGTTCTAAAAAATAAAGTAAAGTATACGGAGCTTTTCTATCGAAACGCATGGTGGGAAATGAACAAGAGCAAACGAGAAACTAACAGTAGTTCGTTAGTATGACAGACATGGATGTTTTGCAACGTTGCCGGCCAAGCAGGCAGTCCAAGTCAACGCGTATCGCGGTCGCGTATCGCTTTACACTTTCGGATGTGTGCGGAGCGGATGAATGTGATGTTTCGCGAGCTAGCAACATCGCAAATGTTCTTTCTCTGTTTAGCCAACGAGAAATATATGGCCTTTCTCTTGCTTTTACGTTTATCCCATCCTGCGACTCTGTAGAAACGATCTAGTTTCTACAACATATACTTTAAACAGAACTTTGCTTACTGTTTGGAAACCACAAGCTGATGTGTGTTCAACTTGTGAAAAACTGTAGGCCAAACTGAAAGACAAGGGTTTAAGTGACAATGCTAAAAGAAATGTAGCTGCTGAGAAAATGATACAATCAAGGCGAGCAAAAAAGTTTTATAAAGCTATGGATGAGGCAAGCAAAGACAAAGATGACAACACGGTAGCACTAGCCTTCGTCTATATGCAAAAATTACCCTTGCCGCACATACATGTACAGGTGGTTTTCTATATGAGACAGCTCTGGGTAAATGTGTTTTTGTTACACGATTTGAAAACCAGTTCTTCGAAACTGTATTTCTATCATCACTTAATTTCAACAATAGTTTTAAAAAAATCACTGGATTATTATCCATGTATTACTCATTTATTGCAGAAACCACCTAAGTGAAATTTTTCCAAAAATTTATAACTCAAAAACTTAAAGGAATAAAATTTTGTAGAAAATAGGATATCCCAATAGCATGATTTTGATTTAGTAAAAAATATTTGAAGGAGACTAGAGCTATACTTAAGCTGCAAAATAGTTTTTTTTTAGTTTTCCGAAAGTTGAAAAAAGCGCACTTAGGTGGTTTCTGAAATAAACGATTCATTTATCCTTATCCTTAGTAACATAATACAATATATATATATACAGCTATGCTTCCCCCCTCGGTCATTCCCGGAGTATCTCATTTCGTTTCTTATAGACTAAATAAATCTCAAGAGTAAAAAACATGTTGTCTTAACCGAATTTACTTGTTAAATTACTAAATGGAAATAAAAAAATTGAAAATGCTTTTGAATAACCCCTACCAAATCAGTATTTTATTATCTCGCTTTACATATTAAGTAAAATTGATGGCAGTGATTTGACAATGGGTCAGAGTTTACATTTATTTACTCAAAATAGAAAATGAAACAATACAATCGCATTTCCTTCTTTATTAATAGTTTTTAAGTCAAGTTTGATAATGGAAAGGATTTCTAATATTGTACCATACACAAGATGGTCCGATAAAATTTAAAATCATTTAATATAAAACGTTAGAAACACATCATAAGAGAACAATTAGCACTCCTGAAACACTTAGATGAACTTAGAGCTAACATTCTTAAATAACGCATTCGTTAGTGCTTCCATTTGGAGAGCATAACAAGTTCTTAATTTGCAATCCAACACCTCGAATGGTAAATGGATTCTCCCACGCGGTTGCCAGGTGAACTCTTAGCTCTTCAACGACACGATATAACGATACAGGACGTATTACATTTTTTACCAAAACTTTAATTTTTAGTGAAAAAAATTACTTAAATATGTAGGTATAGGTCCAGTAATTTTTCTATGTTTACACTTTTCCCTACATAAAAGGTTTTCAAACAACGCGAATTTCTCCGAAATGATACTATTCCTATTCCTATGCCGCCTAAAGCCGCCTTTGGCGCGAAGAGGTTCAACTTTTTATTACATAATACAAAATTATCTGTGTCGTGGAAATATTTTCCTATTGTAAATAAGTAAACTGACAGAAAGCAACGGAAGACACAGTACGACAATACTCAACTAGCGAAAATAGCGGAAAAGATAAAATGGGTATTGGCAACATTACCCTACTACGGCGTACGTGCTTGACGTCATCTTTACTCCGTTTCGGGTGGGGACTTCTTTACTCATTCATTTTAATTCAATTCGTTTGTGCATTGTTGCCAATAGAATACCCGGCATTATTTTGCGGCTTTCTTGTTTTTGGGAATTCTTTACACACTTTCGGGACAATATCTTCATCCTCATTTCACCAATACATAACATCGATGTTAATTCGCACATTCCAAGTCAATAAAATGTACATTTAATATATAAACATCGTTATGTTTATATATTACGCACCATCTGCCACTTCATAATTTGTTATGATTTTATGATAAAGCATGCCTGCGCTGTTGCCAATATGCGATGAATTCAATTTTTCCTGAAAACTTATGATTGATTGCTTTCCAAAGCGATTTATGAATGACTTGATCCGTCTAACTAGATTAAAGGTCAATGGTCAAAACAAAGACCACAATCAGTTAGCCCTCCAAACGTAGAACATCTGTTAGTTCTAAAATACACTACATACAAACTTATTATACTAAGTAATAACTTTTCAAACGTAACATAATTCTAAATTTTAAAATAAACCTAATCCTTAATTATATACCTTCATGAACCTCAACTGATATGCAAAGTGTAAGTAACTTTAATATTCTCGAGTTGATCTAAAGTTTCAGGATATATAAGATTGTCACATATAGTAAATTGTCAAATACAGAAACAAATCCCTGAGATCCCTCTGGAAAATAGGAAACTTAGTTCCACTAATAGCCAATTGACTAAAAAGGGACGAGTATGATACAAAATGCAGAAATCTCGTAGAGTAGCTGGAAGTTATACTAAGATTGACAAACTCTTATTTTTCTCTTATTAGTTCGCCATAGTAAGCTGTGATGGCTATCAGTTTCTTGTTGACAAAGTTCTGCTGGATTTCCACTTTTCCGCCTGGACCGGCCTCCATGACCAACTGTTAACCAATTTGTATTTAATAGTAAATTACTTCATATATTCCTTCTCTATACTCACTGGATGGGTATTGCTGTTTTTAGGTAAGTAAACTGCAATATTGTCGGAAATTTTTCTAGCTGCAGTCAGTAGTTCTGATATAGGAACAGGTTTCAAGTTAGTGTTGAGATCGTAAACGGGTTCAAGTAGATAGGACGCTCCTCCCCAAGGTGGGCTTAAAAACACAATGTCCGCTTTTAAATTGTCTGCTAATTGCAAGAAGTCTCCTACTATGAATTCTATTTTATCTGCAACGCCATATATTTCCGCGTTGTTTCGAGCCATTTCTATCTTCTTCGCATCTATATCAATTGCAATAACTGTAATAAATGATATTTATTGTTGGAAATTTTGGTCAATATTTGTAGGTCCTTACCTCGATTGCATGTAAGAGCAAACTGTATAGTATTTCCACCAACACCGCAGAACGCATCCACTATTACATTGCACTTACAGCGATCTGCATCATGTTTCGCTACCAGCTCTGGGGTCACCGAATACCAACTTTCTATAAGAAAAATGTAGGTAAGTAAGGATCAAAAGAGTTTTCCGCAAAAATCCCAACTCCAATACTTATACTAGGGATTCTATATACCAACTTGTATATCCCACCTGACGCATACATTCGTCCTTTAAAATAAGTTAAAGTAAATAAGTAAATCCTCTTATAGAGAACTTTTGAGACCTTTGGAGCTATGACCTTTGATCAATTATTAACGCAAAATTATTTGGTACGTTCATATGCAATTGAGGTCAGTCAGTTATATTTTAGAAACCAGTACTTGTACGAAAATTACACTTCAGTTAAGTCAGATTCAAATCGATGACTTATAAGCACACTTATAAACATTGATAGAGCACAGAACTATGTATTAATATAAAAATAGTGAAAGTTGTACTAATGAATAAATATGAAGGTAGAAGAATGAATGTTTTTACCTTTTTAATTCAAATCATTGTATTCGACTACAACCTAAGTTGGAGTTTAAGTGATGATTATATAAATTAGATAAATGTTTAGAAGGAATAGTAAGGTAGTTAATTCAAGAGTTATAAATAGAAATTTTCACTTTGTTTAGTTTAAAGCGAGTGTTTCAACTGTGGTTTTAACATCAGTATAAAGCTAAATCAAGAGCTGATTAAACCTACTAAAATGAAACATAAATTAACTAATACTGAGACCTAAAGTATAAGATATACGAGGGGGACCCAAAAATACCCGGAATTTGTTCATAAAAAGTATGTGCTTTATTCTTTTACTTTAATTTCATTCGAAGTAGTGTCATCATCAACCAGCCCTTATCGTCCACTGCTGGACATAGGCCTCCCTCATGGCTTGCCATCCGCGTCTATCTTGACCTGCGTGGATCCAGTTGTTTGCAACTCTTTTTAGGTCATCAGTCCAACGTGTAGGTGGTCTTCTTCTATTTCGCTTATCTGTGCGTGGCCTCCATTCCAGCAACCTCTTTGTCCACCTATCGTCACTCATTCTGGCCACGTGTCCTGCCCAATTCCATTTTAATGTGGTTATTCGTTCGATGATATCTTTCACACCGGTTTTTCGCCGCAGGTCCTGGTTTGTGACGTGGTCCCTCAAACTCAATCCAAGCATTGACCTTTCCATTTTGCGTTGTGCTACTTTGAGTTTTCTCGCTGATGTCACCGTTAAGGTGAGTGTTTCCGCGCCATATATGAGCACTGGCAGAACGCACTGGTCGAACACTTTTCTTTTTTGACAGATGGGGAGTTCGCTCTTAAAGATGTGTCTTAACTTTCCATAGGCCGCCCATCCGAGGTTGATCCTTCTGTTCAACTCGCATGTCTGATTGTCTCTAGATATTCTAATTTCGTGGCCCAGATATGTATATTTTTCAACCAATTCAATTTCGGTGTTGTCGATGTTTATACCTTCGCTCATGACAAGGTTTGTCATGATCTTCGTTTTAGAAAAGTTCATTTTTAGACCAACCCCGGAGCATGCATCTTCTAATTCGTGGAGCATTTGTTTTGCCTCTCCCAAGTCATCCGTTGTTAAGACAATGTCGTCCGCGAAGCGGAGGTGGCTAAATTTCTGACCATCTATGTTTATTCCCCTTTTATCCCAGTTAAGCTTTTTGAAGGCATGTTCTAAAACAGTGATAAATATTTTAGGAGACATAGTGTCCCCTTGCCTCACACCTCTTCCGATTTCAATGCGGTTGCTGGCTTTATGCAGTCTAACTGACATAGTAGCGTTTTTGTATATATTATAGATGAGTTTTGAGTATCTATAGTCAACACGACATTCTTTCAAGGCGTCTAGTATAGCTTTCAACTCGATCGTGTCAAAAGCCTTGTGGAAGTCTATAAACAGGAGGACTAGAGGTCTATTGTATTCAATGGTTTTTCTCGATGAGAGTCTTAATACTCTGCAAGTGATCATTAGTCCCAAAACCGGATCGAAAACCCGCTTGTTCTCTTGGCTGGTAAAGCTCGAGTTTATTATCCAGCCTTGATGTTATGATTCTGGTAAACAGTTTGTATAGATGGCTGAGGAGAGTTATTGGCCGGTAATTTTCCAGGCTTGTTTTGTCTCCCTTTTTATGGAGTAGTATGGTGGTCGCTTCCTGCCACTGCTCCGGGATAGCGCCTGAATGCAGACATAGGTTGAAGAGCGTTCGTATCTTCTCTAATAAAAGAGGGCCTCCAGCTTTTATTGCCTCTGCAACCACCTCGTCCTCTCCGGGAGCTTTATTGTTTTTCATTTTTGACAATGCTCCTTTAATTTCCTCGATGATGATATCTGGTATCTCCTCTGATCCTTGATTTACGACTCGTCGCTCTTGTGTAAGTACGCTGGGGTTTAGGGGTTCTTCGATGCGGCTCCGATATAATTCGTAATAGAACTCCTCCACAATGTTCAAGATTTCATCTCGATTTGAGGTGATGATACCATGTTTATTTCTCAGTTTGATTATTTCAGATTTGCCTTCGGTAAGATTGTTGCGTAGTACTTTCATACTTCTGTTCTTTTCTATTGTTTCTTGAGTTTTCCTACTGTGGTAGTTTCTGATGTCCCGTCTGATTTCTTTAGAGACTTCCTTGTTTTTTTTCTCTCATTTCTGTACAGGTGGTGTTTCTATTTTCTCTTATTTTGTTCCGCTCGAGGATCAGATTTTTTGTGGTTTGGCTAATTTTCTCTTCTTTTTTGTTTCTGGGGCAAAATATGTCTTGGCCCTTTCTTAAAGCCTCGGTTATTTCACGGTTCAAGCTGTTGATGTTTGTATCCGAGAGAACATTGTTCTGTAGTGAATTGGTAATATGGGTCTCAAATCCGTGGATATCTCTTGGTGCTGTCCGCATCCGTTTGGATGTTTTCCTTATCAATTTGTATCGTTCTCTATCGAGTTCCATACGGACTTTACATCGCACCATTCTGTGGTCGCTTCCTGTCCTGCAGTTGTTTAGTACTGTCACGTCTTCCACACTTTGTAACTTATCTGTGATTATGAAATCGATCTCATTTCGGGTTTTACCATCTGGGCTTTCCCATGTCCACCTTCTGTGTGGCTTTTTCTGAAAGAAGCTGTTCATTTGGTATAAGTTGTGTTGTAGTAGGAAGCCCAGCATAGTTTCTCCTCGGGCATTTCTTCCTTCTGTCCCAAAATTTCCCAGGCATGTCTCGGATTTGTCTGTTTTCAGACCCATTTTTGCATTAAAATCACCGCAGATTATGGTGGAATGTGTTTTTATGTCATTGAGGGCTGATGTCACATCTTCATAGAAAATGTCCACTTCTTCTGTGTGGGATGACGTCGGGGCGTAAACCTGTATAACTTTGATACTATATTTTGTGTTTAGTTTTATTACTAGGTAGGCTACTCTGGTTGAAATTTTCTTAACCACTAGAATTTGATTTTTAAGGCACTTATTGATGAGAAAGCCGATACCTCCCTCCGATTTGTCATCTTCTCCGGCGTAATAAAATGAGTGGCCGGATTTTAGTGTTATTAAATTTTCACCTCGCCTCCTGACTTCGCTGAGTCCGATAACATCCCATTTGATCTTTTGCGTCTCGATTTCTAGTTCAGCCATATTTTCTTCAGATCGAAGTGTTCTCACGTTGTATGTAACAATGTTTAATCTTTTAATGCTGGTTCCCTTCGCTGAATCTGTTTTGGTGGTAGGTTGTGATAGCGACCTTTTGCCTCCCCCAGAATCCTTGAGGCAGACCCCTATAGGGGTGTGGGAGTTGCCAGCGAGTGGTCTACCCACCTGGGGTTCACTTCCATTTGTTAGAAAATGTTGGTGTTGATTCCCATAGAAAGGGCGAAGTAGTGTATATTAGCACTAATGCACTTCTTCAAACATTCGTTCTAGTTACTGAGTTAAAAGAATAAAGCTTTCACCACTTTTCAGAAATTATATTAAATTTTTATTGAAGTTTCGGTATCATACCATTTGTCAGACCTTGAATTGATCAAACGGCGAACATATAGTAAAAACAATCACAAATACCTTCAGACTATTTACTAACCAGAAGTCTTCTGATTAGTTCTCGCCATTGTACACATGCAAAGGAAAATTCTAACCTTGGCTTAAAGTATAAAAAAGAAAAACTCTTCCTTGTATTGAATTATTAATCCATGACCTTTCATCGCAATATTATATATCTACGAAGATTGGTGAACCAGATGAGGCTTCTAGTTGGAGAATAGACGTAACAGTCGGAAGATATCTGCGATCGTTTTTACATACTTGATCGATTTGATGATGGTATAATACTTAAACCAGTCCACTCAATAAAAGTTCAATATAATTTCTAACAAGTGGTCGAGACTTCATTCTTTTGACCCGACCCTGTAAATCATGTAATGCCACTTCAAGCTCCTGGAGGATCTGCATTTGATGAGAAGCGTGGGCACATACTTTGTTACCACTTTTCACATTTTCAATTCAACATTCAAAATGCGTTTAATTGTGCTCCATAGCAACCTAGATATGTTTTCGAGGGCCAATTAGGTATTTTCACATTTTTTGAAAACTGGCTAAATGAGAGATTATATGCCTATAAATCTTAGGTTAATACTAAAAAAAACTCTAAAACATTCAAGCAAAAAAAGGCATTTGAAATCCAAACGCTAGGAATTGGCGCCAAAACGCCATCTGACGTCACACCGCATATAAATAGTGTAGTGAAAACACTATTTTACGACGTGAATAATACAAATTACTAGATTTGGTCGCAATTTAACTCCTACACTCCAGCGGAAACAATAATAACTCCAAAATACTCGAAAAATCTATTTGTGGACTGCAGAACGGACCCATGTTTATATGCGGAGTGATGTCACGATGAGCAGTCGTTTCGCTGGTCCTCACACATTTACTGCTTTTTATACTTGGTGCTGGGCCTATTACACAATTTTTTATGATTATAAAATTTGTCTGAGGGTTCGTCCCTATGAATTTAGATATATTTCGTTTAATTTAAAATATATGGCAAATACCTAATAAATTGTCTTGCGTCGATATTCACTGATGAGATCATGATTTTGCTGCTGTTATCTTTGGTTCGAGCAGTTGACACATACACAAAACTGCTCCAGTAACCACACTCCTCATTGTTAGGTGACGCCACTTGGCACACCGAGTCAGAGGAGGACCCACAACAGCTTCCTAGTGGTGCAAACAGGTATTACAAGTGCACAATGCGCAGTATGATTCCAGTTATTTTTAGGTTTCGTTTAGTACTTCTAAGTCAGTAGACATTTTGTAATAAAGGACGCTTAAACAGCTTCAAATGGGTATTAAATGGTGTGTAAAGGTAATAAAATCTTAATTATACTTCTTTAACTTACCTTCATCTAATTTTATTCCTTGATTGAATTTACTGAACAATGAGAACCTTCTATACCAGTATTTCCTTAATTTTACGTTGTCTTTGATTTCCTGTGGTACAAACAATTTCTTTTTCCTTTTTTTACGTTTTGGTATAATTTCCTGCGTCTTGTCGCCCATTTTGACAAATGTTGCCTCCATTTCCTCCTCGTCCACAGAGCTGAGCTTACAACTCTCCGAGACTGTAAAAGGTACATCCTCCTGCAATAAATATCTAATTATGTTAGTAGATGACTGATAAATAGGTAGTATTTGTTTTATTACATACCTTGTTCATTGCAGTACATGCATTATTGTAAGATGTTTTTATTACATTTTTTGTTGTTAGAGGACTGACCGATTTCATAACATCACATTGCATTTTCAATATGGTTGTCAGTGTTTGGTCAAGTATCTTCATAATATCCGAAGTTTATTTAAAATATATAACGCGCATAAGGATTAAAATTTATAGTACAAACAATGTATACATGTCCTATCAAATTGATGAAAAGGATAGTAAATTAATTTGTATTCTACATCATTCAATAATTGATTCATCAGTCTTAAAGAGCAGCTATGTGGCTAAACCTGCCCAATATAACTCATAATCATGTTTGGAATTTACATTTTTTGTTTAAATAAACTCGATTACTATTATTATTACATTTCTTTAAACATTTAAACTTTGGTACATTTACCTCATTGGTCTTATCAGTTCCAGGTAAGATGGCATTCCCATCATCATCAAAATAAACATGAACCGGGATCTTCTGTTCCTTTTTAATTTTTAGATTACGGTTCTGCAGTCTAATATGTTTCATCTTGTAATCGACGTAGCCAGTCATCGGCGCTTCCTGCTTGTCCCTGAACTCGATCCCCATGAGCTTATAAGCAGCGATAACTTTATTCCTGCCACTTAGAAAATCGTCTGAATAAACGATGGTTTTACTTAATGAACTGCAAAGTTATAATTACTAAAATTAAATTTGATTCGATTAAATACGATCAGCTCATTATATATTTCATTTATCTTGAGGGCTGCTCTTACCTTTCATCCCATTTCTTCCCGAAATGAATTGGGAGGCCCATGGACGTCATCAGTTGTGCCTCGTTTTGTGTTGCATCCTCTTCGCTGTCAGCAATGTCGATGTCTTCAGATTCGTTTTCTTTATCGTTTACATCCAGTTTACTGAGTAAGTGACCCAGGGAATCAATAATCTGCAAGTCGACCTTTGAAGCCTGATTGGAAACTTCTGATATTTTCCCTCGAAACACCTTATGAATGTTTTTCTTTAAAAGAGGAGATTTCGCGGAATGGCTTCGAAGGTAAGTATGTGGCGAATATGAGTCGATTTCTTCCTTAAAATCTAAAAATAATAGAAACCTATGGAATCTTGAAAATATTGCATACAAGGCTGAAAATCTACATATATCCTGATTATCCATAACATTTAATAGGCTAAGCTGATCAATAACAAATGTCAGATACCATATAAAAAAATCCGTAACTTTAGGAATGTACAAAACTCTTTGAAACAGTACTATTCACAAATAACATCTAGTAAAAGTTCTAAAAGAACTATATAGGACATGCTATTATGGAAATAGGTCAAATAAGGTTTTTAAGACAATCCACAAACTTGATCCAAACTTGTTCTACGATACACAAAAAATAGAAATGTAATCTGGGCTGTAAATTTTTAACTTCTTAAAAGGAGTTTGGATCAAGAGTGCATCACTTCACTTTTTCAAAAACATCAAGTACTATCGCCAGTATTATTTACCTAAGTGAAACGTAGTCTTAATAAACTTATTGTACTGCTCCAAATACTCCTCCTCATAATGTTTCTTCCATAACGCGTCCCACTGGTGCTGGTAATCCCCTTCAGATTCTTCCGTAGTTATGGAACTATTTACGGAGCTGACTGAAGAGAAACTATCTGAACTTGAAGAAGACGAAGTCGAATTGCTCAATTCTAAAGAAGAGATTGTCATGCGGGTGACATTGGTCATCGAATCGACTGTCCTCAATGAACTGCTCGCGTGGGAACCACACCTAAATTAGATAAAGTTAATTAGTAATTGTGTATAGTGGTTATAATTGTTCTTTTAAATTTCAGGTGTAATCAAATGTTTAAAGATATGTATCAACTCTCATGTTATCTTAATCTAGTAAAATATTTTACACAAAGTTAAAAACTCTATGCTAAACTGAAATGTTGTGTTTACCTATTAACCTATATCAGATCCATTAAAAGACTTGGTAATGTAATAAAAATACAAAAAAGTAATATGTGGAGAACACAAAAGATATAAAAGTTGTAATGAGCAATTTCTGGCCTCTATAATAATGTTATAAGACATCTTGATAGATGCCCAATTATGTATTTATAATAAGAGAGAATCAATTAACGCAATACCAAGATTAATAACACTTTTTCTAATAAAAAAACATTTAAATCCATGCTTACAATAGTTAAAATGGTGGCAACTGTATTTAAATCTTACATATTAATTCTTACCTGGAACTCAATAATCTTTCTGCTTCTGTCTCGCCTTCAATACTCAGGGGCGAGAGCGGGTTCCAACCCTCAGATACCTCGGTGAAGAGTTTCTCATCGCTACCCGATAGAGTACGTATTAAAAAGCGATTCTTATTGCTACATTCCGGTTTATCAAGTTCCTTTGGATAGCTCGTGAAAGTTTGGAGGTCCTTAGAGTCGAAACTAAACTTTGACGTTTTCTGTTGAGAGGAAGACTCTTCTGCAGAAAAGGACCCTTTAAATTGAATTACAGTTTAAACACACAGTTTAGAATAAACTTTAATTTCCATTGTATTCCCAGTATGTCAGTACTACTACTACATTATATGCGTCCCATATATGGGGTACATTTGTGAGTTTGCAGTCTATCAGCATTATATGTATTGTATGTACATGTATGTATTGTATGTATTACATATAAACATAATATACAAAGTAGGCTTGTGCTATTACCTGGGACTGAATGATTCTCCTCGATAGTTGCCCCTTCCTGAGCGTTCTGCAGGTAATCAGGATTGATGTAAGCGCTGTACTTCCTTATCCAGGACTCCCAGATCAGCTTCTCTCCATTTTGGGCCCAGTATTTATTCCACTCCGATTCGAAGTCGCAAGCAAGTTGCTCAGTCAAATCTGCTCCGCTGTCGCTCTGCTGCAGACTCTTAACGACCAGAAGCTCCTGATTGTCACGTAAACTGTCATGCTCGTCGGTCGAAAAATTGTCTGTGTGCGAGGCGCTGCAGTAGCAGCTTAAGGTTTCTTGTTCGTGCTACAGATATCAAATAGATAATCGCATATCGGCAACGGAAGTTAGTTTTTGGACATTTCAGTTATTCTCTGATGAACTACTCTTATTTGTGGCTAACTAAATTACTTTGTTATTATTGAGGTTATATTGATGTAGAGTATGCAAATAGGTTTAAACTCAAACGGACTGAAAATTAAATAATATAAATTTTAAATCAGTTATTTTTGAATTCATACTAATAATGTATTATATATAAATACCCCATTTCAATCATTCATAGGAGCTTTCAGAGACAAAGAAGAGGATTGAAGGACTGATGTTCAAGGCAATGTTGCTAAAGTGAACAACAGTTTAGTTTACAACAAAATGATAACAACTGACAAATTCTACAGCCTATCTACTAGTTACATACACAAGTCTCATAAAATAAAAACATGACCTGCTACCTTGTAAAGTGTCTTAAAGTGTACCAAAATTATTGTTCGAAACTTAAGAATTGAAGTGTTTTCCGTGCATACCTGAACTGTTTCATTTGAATAAAACTGTTTCTCAGGGAACGCACTTGAGGTTTCGGAAAATTCACACAAAGTTGATTGCCTAATAAGTTTCGTGGAGGTCAATTTTGAAAAAAAAGTTTTCATATATTACCTCTTGTTTCATACACGTGTTCGTTGTGATTTCGTCTCCAGTAATTTCTAAATCTCCAGTTCCCTCCTCGATTTGCTCATCTTCAGAAACGCTGTGTTCATCAGATAAGTTATCTTTCGACAAATCTTTGGTGCTATAACATAGTACTTGCTTTAAAATTCTCCAAATAAAAATATCCAGTAAAATAATATAAATGTTAATTCCGCTTTTTGTAAAATCCTAACTAAAGTGTTTTATACTGTTCCATTTTCTCTAGTGCTTTAACCCTCCGCCCAAGGCGCTTAGTCCATTAGACCTCACTCTAACGTACTAACAAATCGCTTTAATGTAGAAGCCTAAGGTAGAAGCTTGCGCTTTTGTGGAGCTTCTTTATTTGGGCCTTAGTTCAACGACAGCAAGCGATAAAAGTGCAAAAGTCATCATTTTTAATAAGTTTGATATGGGGCTACCAAATAGGAAAGTTTTTAAAAGTTGAAATGGTCAAGTTATTTAACAAAATTCTTATTTCAAAGATATGAATTAAACAGAGAGTACAATTGTCTGGTTCTTGGTGTTGAAGAATCCCACAATGATGAAGAGAAACTAACTAGGTACTACTTAGAGGATTTTATTGAAAATCATGATTCGGACAGCAATACGAAACAGGAAAGGGATGCTGAAGATGATATTGAGAATTCTCTCCATCAAAGATTAAAGGAATTGCATGCTGCACTGGAAAGAACGACAGCTTAATGCCATTGTGCAAAAACATAATTATTCATTTACCAGGGAAAAAGAATGCAACAAACTTGAATGCTGCAAACAACTTTGACAATACAAACTGTATATACATCACTCGGCATATACGGAGCTTTTCTATTGAAATGCAGGGTCAGAAATCAACAAGAGCAAAAGAGAAACTAATAATAGTTCGTTAGTATGACAGAGAAGGAAGTTTTGCAACGTTGCCGGCCGACCAGGCAGTCCAGGCATCTAACGCGTATCGCTTTCGTATTTTAGTAGAGTGCAGAGTGCATGTAAAACCACTTTACAACAAATACCTTTTCATTCGGTCCATAACCCGTTCCAAATATTCCCGTCGGAGGCTATACAGCGGATGATCACCACAGATGATCACGTTCGTATGTGTTTTCCTCATATTATCATAATGCCGGCCGGTAGACGTAGAGTGTGGCGATGACTGTGATGTTTCGCGAGCTAGCAACGTCGCAAAAGTTCTTTCTCTGTTTAGCCAACGAGAAACATATGGCCTTTCTTTCGCTCTTATGTTTATACTATACTACGACTAGAAACAGTCTGTATGTAAACCCTTAAAATTCGAAACCCTCCCTCCATTTCCACGTCCATTCTCCTACTTCAGTGACACTTATCTATACATAACTCCAAAGTATATTTTAATGGTTCGATTTATGCGTTAGCTTCTGGATGGTTTATCTGACCCAAAAAACGTGCTGCTCTCTAGACCGCAAAGATGAAGACACCAAAGATGGTTTGATATCAGTAGCGGAGGGTTAAATGCAGTTTATTCAAACATTAAAAACCTTAACAGAGACATTGACCATAAATACTTGTTTTTGATACATATTAATAATTTTTTATGACATAAATGCCTTCATGGCACTCAAGAATTATTTTGATTGGTACTTGTTAATCCTTTAAAAATGGTTAAAAATTTAAACAAATGGATATGAATACATATATTGGGAAATAATAAAATAGTTATATACAAAAAATATGTTATTTTTAAATGCATGATTAAAAGCAGAAAATATTACAAGGCATTTAAACAGAACATTTGAAATTACATAAGTAATTTTGGGTTTGTTGTAATATGTACACATATATACTTCCATATGCTGAACAGAAACAATATAAAACCAGGCACACTAACTTAACTCGAAATATATATTTACACAGATATTTCCATTATGCATTTCACATTAAATGACTAGCACCTTCAACATTCCTAATAATATACTCATTCCACATTAAGCCACCAACAAATTTAACAATTACATTATTAATCTTCTTAACAGAGATGACAAAGGTAGTTCTGTCGCCATTGTTCATTCCAGCAAGTAATCCCACTATCACGTTGTGACATAGATATGATTAAATTGACAATGTGTTGCAGGTGTAATGATTTTTTTTAATGTCAAATATCAACTCTGAATACTTCAGAGTGAAAACAATCAATAGCATTGATAGCTGAGATTTTCTTACACACTATAATCTTTAAATTCCCAATTAGTACTGTGAAATGCAGAACACTCAGAATTTGAATTGAAAACTTTAATTTGAATCAAAATTTGATATATTGAAGTTCAAAAGTTCGTTTCGAGCTTGGAAATACCCGGTATCAGTCAAATCACAAGGATCTGGAAGAAAAGGAGGAGTCACGCTTAACAAATTATCCCAATCAATGTCCCTGAATGCATCCATCTTTACAACTTCCTCAGCACCAGCTCTCTTTTCTGGATCGTGCGTCAACAGCCCATTTATCGCATCAACGATTTCAGTAGATAATGCTTCATCGTCCGTAGGCCATTCGATGTTATACTCCAGGATGTTCTTGAAAACCAACTGAGGTGTTGCATCGTTGAACGGAGGTATCCCGGTAACAAACTCATACAGGCAACAACCCAGCGCCCACCAATCTACTGAGTGGTTGTGCCCTTTTTTAAGCAACAGCTCTGGAGCAAGATAGTCCGGAGTCCCCAGGATCCTTTGCTCAGAACTCCACTGCCCCCTCCGGACGGACTTTGGTGTCCTGTAAGGCGTCCTAGGTGTTTTAGGGGTAGTAGAGGGGGTGGTAAAGGAAAAATTCTTTTGAATCGGGCTGACAACATGTGAAGATTCTTCAGTGCTTTTCAGACTTTCATCGGTAGCCTGAGGCAGCTCAAACCTCGTTGATTTCGCCTTCATAAGTTTCTGAGCAGAAACCGGAGTGGAAAAGGTGACACCTTTTGGAGAACTCAATCGCAATACCTGGATCTCCCCAGTTAGACCCGATTTAATGTAAGTTTTCTTCATTCCATTCGGTGAGAGAGACTGTTGCTTACGTTTTCGTTCATTCATCATTTTGTACAAATTACGGCTCGAGTTCCTGCCGAGACCTTTACGGCTTACAGGAGAGCTGGTGCAGGAATCATCATCCTGGGTACTTTGACATGTGAAATAGCTGGATGAAGATTCTGATTCGAGGATGTCACCAGCAGACAGGAAGTTAACTCCTGATACTCCAGAATTATCTGAATTAATCGAGATGTCGTGCTCAGTTTTCAGTTTTAAGCAACGGTCTTTAGAATTATCACCATTGTAGCTGCCAAAGCTACAATCGCTCACATTAGTGTGATTCATATTGCTGTAATACTTGATGTTCCCTGAGCCGAAACTTATGTGGGAAGTGAGACTTAGTAACTGACCAGGCGTTCTCGTGTTAAAGTTCGGAGTGCCGTTTTCAAAATCAGACATCTCCAAGTCCCTATGAATCTGTACCTTGGAAAGTCCAAAGTCGGTTAGCTTTACGTGTCCTTCCTTGGATAACAACATATTGTCTGGTTTGATGTCGCGGTGTATGATGTTGTGCTTGTGTAAGTAACGCAACGCGAGGCACACTTCAGCGATGTAAAACACAGCCATCGATTCGTCAAAGAAACCGTAAACACTCAGAAGCGATTTCAAATCGCCTCCAACCATGTACTCCATGACTAAATAGATGGATGAGGCGCTTTGAAGGCTGTAGAATAGATGCACACAAAAGGGGCTCCTGGTCAACGCGAGGGCGTTCCTCTCCATAACGACTTGTGACACCATGTTCTTATTGATCATCTCGCTCTTTTTCATCACTTTGATCGCGTACATTACATCAGGGTTGGTCTTCTTGTAGCCCAAGAAGACTTTCCCGAAAGCGCCTTTGCTGATGGGTTTGATCACTATGAAATCTTGTATATTCGGCGGTTTCACCTGACCTTTTGAACTGTTAAACGTTTCGAATTCACGGTGTTGCTCTTCCATGATGTTTATAACCGCGAACGTTAGCGTTAGGCGTTAGGATTTTAAAACCGGGAAAAATGTATGCCTGAGATTAATGACAGATGACAAAAATCGACTCACCGTATAAAAACTCTGCTACACAAACAAGAGGTGTTCTCTCGGAGGTTCTGATTTTTTACGAATATCACGGCCAGGACGTCCCACTGACCGAACTCGCACATATTAACAACACATCTAAGGACTTATTATGTTATTATTATTGCTTTAAAATCATCATAAATAAATCACCCAACATCCTCCCTCGCAGCTCTGTCACCCACAAAACATATTACCCACAGAACACACAAACGATATAAACACCAACAACCAACAACCTAAAGTCACAACCCAAGGTCACAACCGATCGTCGTAGAACGATTTCACCGCCATGGGACAAGAAATTAATCAGGTATAAAATATTACGTTCCACGAAAACGTTCCTATTTCAAAAGTTTTGGTAAGCTCCAGAAATTTTGGGAACAATGGAAGAGCAAGAGCCTGGCATTAACGCCGAAGTACAACTCACCGTTGCAGAAGAAACAACATCAAATAAAGTGAAAGAGGTCGAAGCCGAGGATGTTCTTGAAAAAGAAAACGGAGAATCTCAGCAGGCTCCAGGAATTAACAGTTCGATTGTCACTGTTATTTTCAGTGATGAGAGCCAGAAGCAGATATTAAAAGAGGTAACGTACAAATCACGTTTATTAAAATCAGCTTGTCATGTAGTCCACATGGTTCTTCGGACTAATAATGGTTTTTGTGGATCGGCCATGTAAAGCATACTTTTACTAAAACATGAATTAACGATACTCTCCTACCAAGATTATACAAACAAAACGCATAATAGATACAAACCACACTATCTTACAACAGATATTTGTTACCGCTATCATATCCTTTACGTTTCTATTTTTGGATATTCCGCTGACGACCAGCATGTATGACGAAGGAAATCCACTCTGGATGCATTTGTACTGTCCTTCCAAATGTTTGTCTCTTTTAGGAATCTGACGCCATCACCTTAGCTGTCCTGAAACAACGAGAAGTGGAGTCGACCAACCAAGTCACTCAAAAGCAAAAGCTCATTGAAGACATGAAGAATGAAAACGAAGCCATAAAAAAGAAATTGGCCGTTTTGGCTGAAAAGCGGAAGTTGGTCAAGGAACAAGTCGAGGCCGATGAAAATATAGTGAAATACTTTACGGGTTACGTTCAACGCTTACAGGGAGACAGTAAAAGTTTTATGGATAAGCAGAGTCGATTCGGTAAGAAATGTAAGGAGCTAAACGACAATGTTGGAAAGCTGCAGGAAATCACTAACAGTATTGCTGCATACAAAAAGAGATATGAAGATATTGAGAAAAAGAAAACTGTAGTGAAAAGAGTTAAAGACGGGAATTCACCTATTCAAGAAGAAATAATTAAAATGCAGACCGAGATTGCTAAAATGAAAAATATATATGACGATGAAGCTGTAAACATTCAGAAACTAACTGACGAGAAAATCGAAATTTCCAAAACTTTGTTGTCGAAGAAGGAACAGTTAACAGACATAAAAAACAAAATAAGCAATGAAGAGAGAAAACTTGATATTGTGAAAACCCTTCGTCTTGCCGCAGAACAAAAGAACGCAAAGTAAGTACTTATAAAATTAATGGACAATGAACTAATCTGTTAAATTTAATTTCCAGATTAAAAGAAATTGAACTTAGCATCTCAAAGTATGACGAGGAAATCGCCCTGTTAATGAAACAAAATGAAGAAAACTCCATTGTTCTGAATGACAAGCAGATCACAGTCCAGGACCTGAAAGAATCCATCGAACTTATAAAAAATAAAGTGGAAATTGCCCAAAGTACCATGAAGAATGCCACCCAGAAAACATATGAGGACATTAAAACTTCAGAGGACCGTTATGAAGCTCTGGAAAGAGATTTGATGAAATTGAATGAAGAAACGAAAGAGAAAAATAAGGTAAACTTGCAGGGACTATATCATATTTATGTCATTTTGTTTCATTCTATAAAACCACAATATTGTCTCTCTTTTCTAGAGTTTGCAAAAGTCAAACATAGATCTTCTACGTCTCATAGAGGAGAAAAACTCTCTACAAACCCAGCAATTGAACAAGCAAAAAGATAAAGAGATAAGAAGCATCCGCAAACTTTACCTAGAATCCCGCAAGGAATACCTCCGGGAGATTTTGGAATCTCGACAGAAGTTAAACAAACAACACGAAGAGCTCATACTACACAGTGCCACCTCCTTGTTAAAAATGAATAAGGAAAAGGAATACCTAAATGCCAACATTCATTATGTGAACGATGTGCAGAGCACACAGAGAGAACAAACTGACAAACTGAAAGTTAGACTCGTGAAATTAGAAAAAGATAAAGAGATGAATGAAAAACGTATGGCCGAGAAGCAAAAGAAGATCGAGAGCTTGAAGAGACTTCCTCAAAAACGTAAGTAAAGGGCGTTTTAAAAGACTACACAATTTAATCACAACTACAAATTTACTGTGTGTTCTGAATATCACAGATATATGCAATACGAGTGAACGGTAACAAACATGCATCGACAAACTTACAAGGGATCATAAAGGTTATCCAAACCAAATGTTTGGCTATATGATTGATAAAAATCTCAGATAGAGTACAAATACTAAATCCTTTACATCCTTAGAAAACCATAATTACAGTTATAGGAATCTAGTATTGTCTGTATGAGCACTCCGTGCGAAACCTGGAAACAATACAGAAAACTTGTGTCAAAAATATTCCTTGACATGGTTCAGATGTAGTTAAAAGTTGGTCGCTGCATTTCTCAACAATTTGAAACCCGCTCAATTGCTCCTTCATAACTCAATAAATAAATAAATAAATCTTAGATTAATTGCTGCTTGGTTTAAAGTAATGAATAAAAAATTCTTCTTGAACTTCTGAATCCATTTTCGTTTATTTTTAAAGGAATTATTACACAGCAATATAACTCCTTAAAAACTGTTCACTTTGCCAAACATTTTGAACGACAAAACAGATGAAATTTCAAAACTACACATTTTTATAAAAACATTCATCAATCTTATTTAAAGGTGAAAGCGTCCGACCCGGGATATTAAAAAGGACTCGACCCGTCACCCCAACCAAAAAAGTTCGTTTCGAAAGAAGGCCTTCCGACTCAACTACAACAGATTCGTCTCAAGCATCTGAGCCGAAGACCCCATCAGAGGTGAATTAGTAAAGCTGTATAATTAATCAATATAGACGATTTAAAAATATTTTTCAGAAACTATTTGATCAATTGAGGAAGAATGACAACTAGCGGCCAAGGATTTTTGAGTTATAATATGAAGCAGAAGTAAGTAAAATTGTAGAATTATATCACCAATACTCCGAATGATGATTAATGGATAAATATATTAACAAAACACTTATAATGAAGGGACGAATGAAATTGTATTCCAAGAACAGTATGAATTTTAAATTTATGATAGGAATGCTGATAAACTTTAAAACGACAGAAATTTCTTTATGAATAATTGACAACTTTTATTTTGGCAAATGATTAATTTTGTATATCGCCAATCAGACCCAAAGATATATAATATATATTAGGATCAGAGCAGTAAAATATACGTTTTAATAATGAATGAAATGATTTGCGTGCACTGGTCGACATGTAGCACTTGCTCAAATTTTTCTAGTAATAATGTAGCTATAAATCACATTCCTTCTAAGGCTAAGCTATCTGTGCTTTTCAGTTTAAATTCTCTAAATATAATCTCAACCAAAAATTAACAACAGTGTTATTCAATAAGAGTCAACATGCGACAAAAGTGTGATTTAATGTCGTTAGGGATGTTAGTCCTCATAAAGTTTTTGTTGGTTTTACGTACTTTTCTTATGGAATGACAAAATAATTTTGTGCAACTTTCACTGAATGTGTAATAAATTGTTACAGATTTCCCTCAAAACAAGCATTTGTCGACCATTTCTACGTGGGATTAGTAAACACCTGGAATTTTTTTCGTAGGTAATATGTTAAACAAAGTATGAAATTTGTGAATAAGCTTATTGATCTTGCTAAGCTGATTGCTAGTTAGTCCATTTCAAATAATTACTCAGGATTATGCTTAAGTATGCCAATGTGTTTGTTTCGTCTATAGTTAAGTTCGTCTTATAGTTAACTAAATACATTAGTGTTGTCCGTATTTAATGGTAATCAGGCCATTTTTTTACGATCACTTGTCCATTCTGAGCTTGATCTTTGGTAACGATGCCACGAGTATTTATAAACATTAAAGCTGCATTTTCTATCATCTATATTACAGTCGGGTTAGTAGTAATACAGTGTGAAGCAAAATGATTAGTGGGTTTTGAATGACCACCTAGAGATATGATGTGCCACTTTATGAAAATAGTAAATAGAAGCTATGTCAACCATCTGTATTATACTAGATTTTCTAAGACTATATTTTTGATGTTTCTTCACAAAAAAAAAAAATGTTTTAATACGTACATGCATAGCAAGCAATGCAAATGCAATCGTCACCGTTTTGTTACCTGCATACAAATACACCATATTTCATATTATTTAGTACATACATTTCAATTTTCTTGTACTAACTTAATAAGCTAGAAGCAGTAAAGCGGCACACAACAAATCCATATGTAAAAATTTCAAAGGTCGCTAGGTGTGTCATTTTGTTTCACACTATGTGTCATGAAAAACATAGATGTTAAGTACAGTTGAATGTAGAACCCCAATTTGTATCATTTGAGAATTACTAATATATTACTGAGTTTTTAGTATGTCTTTTATTTGTCAACTAGTTCCTGAAAAGGCCTACAACTTCATAAGCCTGAAAAGAAAACCATTTCACTATCGAATTGAACCCAATGGAACAGTTTTGCTTGGATAAGTGTTGATAGAGTACTAATAAGCTTGATAACCAATAAGCTAGTTGGTTAAACTACGCTTCGGAAATTTCAAATTGATTTATAAAATAAATCCCGCCATTTAAAAATGGTACTGTCGATCTCTTTTCGCATAGAGTAGCCATAATGCATGTGATCGAAGATTTTAAATTCAAAGACACATTCAGTATGACCATTAACATTAATTACTGTCACGTACATGTAGGCCGTTTCACTGGTGTACCTTACTGATTATGTTGTAATTTTAAATAATCCTACTGCATTATTTGCTGGGGCGCCAGTGCACTTTTCGTCCTCCCATTTTTAAATGGCATGACTTATAGTAGGTTTTTCCATAACGAAACGCCCCATGAGGTTAAATACCTTTTATTAAACTCTTAGAATCCACAATTATTAAAGAACCAAATATTAATATATACATACAAATACAGACACTTGGACTCTTTAATTCCTTACCTACTTATGTTTAGACCGCTTCTTCTTTTTCTTGCTCTTCCGATGTTTCTTCCTCTTTTTCCCCTTGTCGCTGTCGCTCGAATCTGACTCGGATTCCGATGTATTACTGCTGCTCGACTCCTTTTTCCTCTTCTTCCTGTGTTTCTTCCGTTTCTTTTTCTTGCGCTCCTCTTCCGAAGTGGACGAGGACGCCGATTCGGAGCTGGAGCTCTTTTCCTCCTCGGAGTGTTTCTTCGCTTTCTTCTTTGTGTTCTCCTCGTCGGAGTGTGATTCGAGATCATAATCTGGCTCGAAGCTCGCCTCATCTATCGTCGGCTTCCTTTTAGTAACTGCCGACGGTTTGGCGGGCTCCTCCTTATCTTCGTTCTTCGTGGGTTCCTTAATGGTCTCTTCCTTTTTTTTTGTTTTCTCCTTCTTCGGTTTTTTATCTTTCCTCTTGTGTTTCGGTTCCTCGCTTTCCGCCCGGGACTTGGTGCGCTTCCTCCGGTTCCTCTCGTCATTGGCGTCATCATCGTCGCGTTTACTCGTGCTGCTTTTCTCCTTGCTTTTGTTCCTGTTCCTGTCTCTTCTTTCTTCGCTTCTCTTGTTTCTCGAGCGCCTCCTTCCTTCCGCCCTACTCCGGTGCCTGTCCTTGCTCGAATCGCGTTGCTTGGACCTGGAACGTCTACCTTTGTCATGTCTGCTCCTGGATTCCGTCTCCGTCCTTCTGTCTCCCGGCTCGTGGTTCCTGCCACCCTCGCCTCTCCGGCTGAACGGGGAGATGGTCCTCGCTCGTTTCTTGATCAAGTTGATGACCTTTTCGGGATCCTCGACTTTGATGCCGAGCCTCTCTTTCACCGGTAACCTGGCCGCGTGTTGTGAGGTTTCCGAGGGAAAGTCGGTGAGGGCGCTGGAGACAGTTATCTGTAGCTTGTTGTGCGTTTTCTCCACTTCCCTCTCGCCAGAGTACAATTTGGCGCGGTCCGTACTGATCTTCTTGATCTCTATCGGGCGTATCGCGTTGATCGCCTTTGCGAAGATCGCGTTCTCGGCCCTCTTCAGGACTTCATTGGTCACCTTGCCGGACTTGTCCGATTTCGAATCGGACTTGTATGTGTCCTTAGGGCTCAGCGGGACGTCCTCCTCCACCTCCCACTTGGATTTCTCCGGCATCGGAGCCAATATGTCGCTCTTGTCGAGGCCTTTCAAGTCGATGTCGTTCGAGTGGAGCTCGAGGACGTCTTTCTCTTCCTCCTCCTCCTCCTCTAATTCTTTGTGGACAGGTTCAGGCGTGCCTGTTTTGTTGATTTCCTTTTCGATCTTTCCATACTCTTCCATCACTTCCGTGTCGACGCCTTCTTCTAGTATGTCAGCGTATAGTTCCGGTTTACGTTCTGGTGAAGGTTGCTGTATGGGTTCTTCTGGTTCCACTTTTCTTTCTTTGGGTTTCTTTATGGGGCTCGATTCCGTGAGGTCCTCGTCGGGCGTTTCTTCGATTTTATGTTTCTCCGCTTCCTTGGGTTTTTTCGCTCTTTCTTCGTCTTTTAGTCTATGCGATTTCTCCTCCTTCGGCTTCCTCGTGCGGTCCTCATCGGTTTTCGTTTTTTCTTTCATAGCAACGACTGGTTCCTCTTCTGTTCTAACGTGTTTTTCCTTAACTGGACTTGTCGTTTCCTCAGGTTTCCGAGGCTCATCCTCCATGAAATCATCTTCGATATTTTTCGGTATAACCTGCTTAAATTCCTCCTTGGACTTCTTGTCCTTACTCTCCTTCTTGTGTTTCTCTTTCTTGTCCTTCTTCTTCTTGCGCTCGGTCTCCTTTTTCTCTTTGTGTTTCTTCTTGTCTTTACTCCTCTTACCTTTATCATCGTCTGAATCGTCCCTCTTTCTCTCTTCCCTGTCAGAGGACTCCTTCCTCTTCTTTTTGTTATGACGGTCGGGGGTGTTCGATTTCGACCTCCGCTTAGGGCTGCTGGGGGCCTTCTTCTCGGGCGTCCTGTCGTGCCTCTTCTTCTCCTTGTCGGAGCGCTTCGGCGCCTTCTCCTCCTTCTTGGGGCTCCTCAGGAGAGCGACTGGCGGCGGCGGCTCGTCGACGCCCGGCGGGGCGATGTCGTCATCGACTCCGGGCGGGTGGATGTCCTGGAACTGCCGCTGGATGTTGTGGATCGTCTGCGGCAGCGGCTGGCTGAACGGCGGCGGCGGCAGGCCGAAGTCCCTCGGGGGCCCAGCGCCGAACCTAGGGGGATAAAAAGGGGACTAAGTGAACGGTTATGTAACGTGGAAATTGGTCGTTTTTACAGCTATTGGCGGATGAATTTTGGAAAAAAAAGGTTTCAAGGGTGACGCATGTGTGTATCTTTGTATGCGTATATTTTTCCAAAATTCTCTTATTTTCTAGCAAACCGACGATGTTATTGATAGGTCGGAGTCTCAGATTGAATGCTGCAGGGGCGGCGGTGGCGTTCTCACCTCCTAGAACAGATTTATTTAAAAACAGTTGTTTTCTAAGAAATAATAAAGACTTTTCGTTCAACAATTTTATTTTTGAAAAGAAAAACAAAAAATAAATAAAAAGTTTAAGTACTTACAACTAAAATCTTTCAGAGTTGAATCACATCAAATTTTGAACATTGCTAAGATTTATATATATCACATCATTACATATTACATATTTAAACAATAGAACTTGCACCTCATTTGATAATAGACCTGTCTCATAACGCGTAACAGCGAACACGTATGGTGGCTATCTTGATATGGACAACCCTGAAAGCAGGTGAAAATTAATAACCCATGGCTCAGCTAATAAAGGACACCATTTTTCTAATAAATATCTGATGTCGACTATGTGTATCACTATCACACACCTTACATCTTTGGGTGTAGGTATTTATTTATGAATTTGTGTTGTAATTCGAACGCTGGTCTGGTTTTTCACATTTTTCTTTTATTATTGCAAACAGACTTCTAACTTTTCGTCAGTTTTCATTTATATGCGATGCAAGTGTTATATCACTAAAATTGTTAATCATAACAGTATTTATTTATGAGTTTGTGTTGTAATTCGAACGCTGGTCTGGTTTTTCACATTTTTCTTTTATCATTGCAAACAACAGACTTCTAATGTTTCGTCAGTTTTCATTTATATGCGATGCAAGTGTTATATCACTATAAATTGTTAATCATAACGGTATTTATTTATGAGTTTGTGTTGTAATTCGAACGCTGGTCTGGTTTTTCACATTTTTCTTTTATCATTGCAAACAACAGACTTCTAATGTTTCGTCAGTTTTCATTTACATGCGATGCAAGTGTTATATCTTATATCACTATAAGTTGTTAATCATAACGGTCCACTTCTCATGAGACTCGTGGTTTTAATATCGCGTTGCCATATACAACACAAAAATTATTTTGAAACATATGTTCAACGACACTGCATCACAAAAACATATTTGTTGCATAATAATAAGTCAATATATTTCTATATTCGAACAGTACGTTTTTACTTTCTCATATGGGGTATTATTCTCATATAAGAGAAAATATTGTAACCATGGTGATTTTCGGAATTTGAGATACTGGCATTTCTGGACGTTTTGAGGTCCACCGAGTTCGAAAAAAGTAGTTTAAAGTACAAGTTGCAGAAGACGTCATATTTCAAGCCCGAGTTTTAGAACGGACGAGGGCTTGGAATGTCTTCTGCAACGAGTACTTTACAACATTTTCTATGTTCCGGCTTCCATTTCATTTTTATTTATGTTTAAATAATTTAAAATTTCTTATCTGGGGAATTTTTTATAGTGACATTTAAGTTGGTATTACTGCTGTTTCCTAGACATCTGTCAATTTTCACACCATTTTCAAATTTAATTTAATGGATTTAAATAAAATCGAAATTATGTCTCAAGAATCCAAATCGCATCAAGTACAAGAGGGTGTTTCTTTAACTCCACCGGGACTACAAGAAGTGGCTTCAAATGCAGTAAGGAATTTGCTACCTGATAAGTCTAGAGACGCATATGAAAAAGTTTACAATAACTTTGTGAACTGGTGTAAAGAAAATAAAGTTAAAGTTGTAACAGAAAATGTCATGTTTGCATTTTTTAAATTCAAAGCCAGATTTATAAGAGTTCAACCATGTGGAGAACATATTCGATGTTAAGAGCAACATTAAATATCCACCAAAATGGTAGCATTTCCAAATTCGGCCATATTTATTTTTAATTTTGTTTTGACATACATCAGACAGCATTAGGGAATATCTTGTTACCAACTCAACAAAAAAAAAATACCAAAAACAATGCTTTAATAAGCCTCATTAAAGCACTGTTTTCGGCCATTTTTGTGCTAGAATAGCTGTCATTTTAGTGCCAGAACATAGAAACATGTCTGTGTGTGTGTGTATGTATGTATGTATGTGTGTTTTCTTAGAAACTCTAAATAGTGGAAAGTTGAAATTTTGTATTTAGGCTGGGTCCCCTAAAAACTCGGGACAACATAAATTTCATCATAATCCGTTAAGGGCAAAGGGCATTTTACTCGTATTTTATAGTTTTTTTTGTTGATTATCTCAAAAACTGGTACGTCTTTTTTAAACTTCGTATGTTTACTTTACTATTGAATACCTATTGATTGCCGTTATCGTTAGCTTGACTGATCTTCTGCGAAGGGCCCTCTACTTGTGTGAATTTTCAGTTTTTCTCAATTTACTCCTAAACGGCTTTACCGATTCTTACCAAGTTTTAAACTTTTACACTAATGGTTACAACTATTATTTGAAATACATATTTTTTTCTAAAACCTCCCTAAAGGGCACTTTACTACTAACATTTTCATTTTCTCAAAAAGGCTTTGAATGTTTTCACTAAACTTTATGTTTGAATTAACATATTAAATGTATACAATTTTTATCTGAAACATTTTTTCCTAAAAAGAGCACTGTACTCTTAAGAATTTTTATTTTGTTGTACAATTTTCTTTAAAACGGTTTTGGTGATTTATACCAAATATCTTAACGTAAGTTAGCTGTTTAATGCCTATACCTTTTATTTGAAACATTTTTATCTAAAATTGCCCTAAAGGGCACTTCCTTAAATGCATCGGTTTGTAGAGTATATGTTCAGTCTAACTGATACATCTCCATCCAGTAGTTGTTTTTATTTATTCCAAGTCGATGATTAGATTCTTATTTCGTAGTATGGACATTGAAATTTGTGGTAGTTTTATTACAAAAGTAAATTTATTTATCGTTTCGATGAAGTTAGATGTATTCAAAAACATTTTTCAGAAATATTTGTCATCTAAAAAACAACCAAAAGAAATATTTACTAATACGGGAAAATGTTGATATTCATTACAAAATTTATTTTACAAAACAGTGATAATGTTGCCATGAATATTTCGTCCGGCCATATGAGAAAGTCTTACGATGTTACACATCGCCACTTTTTTTTCTAATTTTTAATGCAACCTTTTGTAAAAACTTGAACATCATACTATACGCTAGATTTTTATTCTATTCTTTACTCTCCCGCTGAAAATAATATACACATACACGGAATATGGCATCCTCCTTAAAGGCAGTAATATGCTGTGGAGTACATTGTCGAGTGGTAAGTTATCTCGGGGTAATTCCGATATATTGATATCCGAAAATAACTAATAACAAAATAAATGATTGTGAACTCAACTGTAACAAAACTCTTAGTAAAAAGAAAAAAAAGCGTATTTGAACTCTAGGTGAACGAATAATGGTAAAAACGTGTATGTCGGGATTTGCTATATGCTATATATACTGGAATCGGATTCCCCTTGACACCTCAAAGGTTTGTAATCTCACGCTCGTTGTGATGTGAGTTAATCTCAAGAGAAGTGGATTTTGGGTACAACACAAAACTGATAGTTGTCACATCAATCCGTTATTTGAGTTGTATGACAAAACTCAATGCACAGTGTCACTTTTATTAGTAGAAAACGCATCCCCGAAATAAAAAAAAATCCTATTAATTAGTCAAATAAAACAAAGTTAATTATAATCGCTATGTTAGTCTGGTTCAGAAGAAAGTGTATGCAATTTTGTTTTTAAGTAGAAAAGATATTAATTTTGAACTTTTTGAATGTGAAAGTAAACACATTTACACGGCTGAACTTCGCAATGGAACTTTTGGACTTTTTGAAGTATTATTTCGTAGGTATTATTTTTTTAGTTTAGCCGTTGACAGTAAAACCAGAATTTACACTTTATTTAATCAGAATTGTGATAGCAATGTTGCCACATGTCCCGATTTTGTAACCTACATGTCGGTCTGCGACGTTGTCCCCTTTCCATAGTAAAGTATAGTGTACATCTACAATTCTGCGTATCCTGTCGCATCGTAGATTTCTACTGTTTGTATCGAAATAAGTTCTTAGGGCGTAAGTGCTATACTGTAGCTTGACAATTTAATGAATGGAAATTTCATTCGGACTTCTGTCGGCGGCCCCCAAGGCTTCCACGTTTTCTGTTTTCAATGATTTTGGCAGCCGATAAAGCGAAAATTTAAGCCCTTTACCTCTTAGTTGGCAATGATTTTGGAATAGGTGCTTTTTGAATAGAAAGAGGGACAAAGATATGAGTATACACATTTTTACAAAATGTTGCAAACACACAGATGTTGCACAGTTTTTACAGATGTTGCAAAATGCAACATCTTATGCTGATAAGTAGGACCTAAGATGTCTGTTAGAAGAAGAGTGACATTTATCAGCTAGGTATCACTTTTCACCTACCATCAGTATTTAATCAGAATGCTACAACAATATGAGTGCACTATGCTATTATCCTTCACATAGTTTTCCTCTGACATAAATTCCTGAGACATGTTTATTCCCTAATGAAAAATTACCTAAAATAAATCTTATACTGAAAATATCACATTTACAGTTATATACGAGCAACTGCAATAGAATCAACATATGTACAAATTAACTACATAACATTTTACAGGATTTCAAAAATTAACAACAAAAAATACATTTTGAAACTTATCCATAACAAATACGTAGATTTCTACTTTCTTTCTTTAGTGGCGAGGTATAAATGTTATAGAGAAGTTCCAGTGTACATCACAATTGAATTTTACATTACAGCAGTTCAAATAATGGATTTTCCTTATTTAAACTTGTCGACATTTTGCAATACAGTACAGAAATATCTGAACACGCAACCGTAATCGCATCTATCACAATACTCTTTACAGCCATAAACAATAAAATCACACATTTACTGTATAATTTACGCATGTACAAAATATGAACTGAATTGATAAACTTTCTGCAGCATTACAGAGCTGTCTATTTTTGTAGAACGGTCTAATATTTTGAACAGTGTTGAACAGTGAATGAAATTTTATAACGTTAGGAAACTCAAAACATAGAACATGCAAAAGTACGAAAAATTACTTACCCCAATCGAATGTATTTCAGTTTTTTATTTTAGATTGTCTTAATGTTTCAATTTTCATTAAGGAACTATACTGGATGAAGTAATTTTAATTTATGTAACATTTATGAACCTAAAGTAGGCAAAATGACGGAACATTCATCGATTTTCTGACATCTTTTTGCAAGATTTTTCAAGATGTTCTCATCTGTGCTGAAACACCAAAATAAACTGGTAATCGAATTATTTCGTGAATTTTACAGGCAGTACAAGTGCAAGCTAAAATCACTGTGTACAGTGTACATCATAACAGAAGACACCATAAAAAATGTTACTATTTAATACATATCAGATATTTAGATACATCAGCCTAATTGAAGAAAATATGTACTGCATAAATAATACTACATTCCATAATAGGCTAGAGAGAAAAGTTTATTTTCAAAATATGAACAAACAGATATATTAGAAATGTTAAAAAAAGTTGGGGAAACTTTTATGTTATCATTTCCTAATAACAATAATTATTTCGTACTTTTCCAGGAATTTTATGTTAACGAAGGATGTCATTACAAGACACCCTTCATACTGAATTTACTAAACAAGAATTATTTTATTACTATTACGCAATAAATGGTGAAGATACAACTCAACTCTTCCAATTAAAAACCTATTTACAGCTTTTTATTGGAAAATCAGCTGTGGAATTTCTGATTGTATCAAATATTCGATGCTAAAATTAATTAGAAAATATTCACAAACCTGTATTTGTAGTTACATCTGTTTATAACCTATCAAACGTAAAATATGTTTCACCTTATTCGCAATTTTGGCTATAACACAGTCTTAAACAATTTCTTATAAATACAATTTCAGTCAATTGAAATTCACAAAAATGTCTCACACATAGAAAGTTCAATTGAAGACTGGAAATATGCCCACAAATACATATTACGTCTTATATACAGCTCACAAAATTAGTCATATTATTTTAGTACCCAGTACTTCGAATTCTATTTTGTACTGTTCTGCAGTAGGAGAAACCGACATTTGCAAATCGTTATAACATGGGAATTACACCCTCACAAAGTAGTTTATAGCGATTGTTTTAAATAATAAATGAGCGAAACAGATGAGTTGGTACATCCCCTTCATTAATTAAAAAAGGTGTTTTATTTACGCGTCAATCGTAATATGTTCCTTAAATAGTTTTTATATTTCCTTAAATATCATTTGATGAATTACCGAGTGACGGGTCTTTTGAAAATATGTCAAACAATACTTAAGATATATCTGAAAAATTATTAAATGTATCATTAGGGGTACTCACAATGTTATTTAACATGCTAAATCGTTAGCATGCTAAAATTAGAATGAGTGACCCAAGGTAAGTACTATAGTAATCTTGCTAAATAATTGCGGTGTAACACTGTATTTAGCACACAACCAGGTGTGCTAAATTGACCAACTTTTTTCGATTGGAATATTTAGCATGTTATTGCTGAAACTCTACGACTAGCATAACTAGCACGCTATAGCATGCCAAATGAAAGAGTACCCCTATTGTTAGACTTAGTGAGAGTTCGCCTGCCAAACCAACCAGTTTAGGTGCTTTGATTGAGTTGAGAGGTATACTGCGTGTAAGAAAATTATAGGGGCGCAATCAGTAATTATATTATAACGGTATATTATAAGTTGATTCATGTGTTGTTGATTGCCGTTGCATAAAAATTAAATGATTTAAACTAATGCATTTCCCTTTTAGGCACTCAAAAGCCTGATAATAAGAGATGATTTTTGTTTGGCAGAAGACAAGAAACTAAAGGGACATGATAATTTTTTAACCCATGAATATAATACAATATATTGAATAGTTATTTTCTGTTCTCTACTAAATAGATCCCCATTATCACACTTTAAACGCTTAAACGAATTTTCTTTCTAAAAACTGAATTTTTATTATCTCCCCTAAGCATACCAAACAATTCTTGTTTAAATAAAAAAAAAAATAGAAATACATGTTAACATGTGTTATTAGGTTACCTCTATAGCATAAGTTTATTTTAAAAATGTTACAATAGGATAGAGCAAGTTGGCAGGACTGCAACAGCTGGCATTAGAGATAGAGACCCATACATTGTAAAAAGAGGTTAAGGGAGTATATTAAATGTAACAATTACTAACGTAATAAGCAGCATCCATGCAATGAGTGTGTTAGTATAGCTAGTACCTCGAGACAGAACACATCATTACGTACTATAGTCATTACTCTTGATCCCAATGAATTGTATAAATGTATAAAACGAGAATATTACCAAATCATTAGTTTAAAAGAGGTCAAGTTTAAGTTAGTAGGAAATAACACTGTAATGGAAAGTTTCGCCTGGTTCTGAGATGAGAAACGCCTTTCTGCGAACCAGATGAGATTATTCCTCCGAGCTGGCGATATGTTTCAAGCTATGGAGAAGCATGAACGGAGAACCAGAGCATGAAGATAAATAGTTGAGAAATGAGAAATAAATAATTCAATAATATTAGTATAGGATAATTACTAAACCCACTAAAACTTTAAATTCTGTACAAGACTTTAAGGATGGTGTTTATCACTTGAAACCAGACCTGAGTTAAGTAAAGTATGCACATTTTCAAAACCGTTGTAAGTTTGAAATTTGAGAATATTTCAGAAGATAAATATCAAACATTTTGGAGATATATCAAATGTGATCAACTATTTTAACAGATCTGTTGACATATGCGAATTCCTTTAGAGAGCATGATTAACTTCCAAATCAAGTTATTAAAGATATACGGTTCAACCCTATACTATCAAAAATAATTCCTAATAACTACAAAACCAAATTCCAATTTAGAGTAGATGAAGTATTATACATGGGCTAAAAGAATACAGGATATAAAACCATAGAAATCAAAAAATGAATTACAAAAGTTGTTAAATTTTGTAAATTATATGAGAAAATATGAGATGTCATCATCAGTACAAAAATTTCTGACAACGATACAGGTTTTCAGTGGTTGGAAGTTCATAATAAATTTTAAATAAAATCTGATTGAAGAACCTAACTGCATGGAATATTCTGAACGAAATATTTGTGGGTATGTTCCACTTGTAAACTTTTCCAATAAGCGAGACATCGAAGCAGCGACAGGTCATGGCTATTAGTTATTAAATATTATTTATATAACGAATATATATACCTATATATATATATAACTAAATAGCTAGACGTAAAATAATTAGAAAATAAACAAAGTATGGATGCTATAGGGACATTAAAACAAGTATTTTTGAGTCATGAGATACCAGATAAGATTTGTTGCAGATGATGTCTTTTTGTCATATGAATAGCTATTTAAATTTGTCAAAGAGAGAGGTTGCGAGTTCAGCTTTTATTAGTCCCAGATATACTCTAGACATAATAGACGACCTGAAACTAGTCCATTATGGATTATCCCAGATATGTACTTTGCTTTATGGATTAGTGGAATACTTTACTGTTTGGATTGCCGGTAAGTGGCAAATATGATGTTAAAATATTCGAAAAACCTTTGAAAGACTTTTAAAGAGCTTTATTAAACTTTAAAAAAACTGAAAAGGAAATTTAAGACCAAATGACCTATAGTAAAGGGAAGAGGTCGACAGATGAGACAGTATTCTAGAAACTTTTAAAAAAAGAAAGGAAAACTACAAATTTTACTATGATAGGATTGAAAAGAAAGAAAAAGCTTTACAGAGGTACCAAAGTTTAGCAGTCGGGACCAGGTCAAAAGAACAGATCATGTGTAATCCAAAGAGGCAAGGGACAAACTTTAGGATGAAACAGTTATCAATGAAGGCAGTCTAATGTTAAAAGGAATGTACAAGATGACTATTGTAATATACGGATATGTAATGATAGTGTTAGAGGTGAAAACAATGAAAAATGAAAATGGACAAGTGTCACTGGTAAACAAAAATCAGGCTTAAAATACCTTTGATGGGGTTAAGCGAGAAGTAAAAGTGAATTGGGTTTAAAAGGAGAGGTGTCATAAGAGGTTGAAATAATTGGTAGTACTACAACAGTTGACATTAGAGAACACAGACTATTAGAGCATTTTCTAAGCGTTTATCAAATTATTGCACAAATTCATTTCACGAATTATTGCTTACGATTTGCATGTACATTACAATCGGTGCTTTCGTTGTATGTCAATCTACAATGATATTAAGTTCCAATAGGAGTGGCTACAGCAATTCGTATGCTTTCAACAAGACATTTGTTTGTTTACTTACTTCGTGAAGCATTTTAGGTAGAATTCAAAAAAGACACAATGCTCAATAGGTTCATAGTATCCAAAGTGTATAGCAATGAAGAAAAGACGTTTGGATTATTCTTTCATAGCTAAATATGACAAATTGACAAGGAAATTTAAAGAGATTATATAGCGTGTCAGTGACGTTCTATCTGTTTTCTTACTGTATGTTTCCAGCAGATCGCTTTAAAATAAATGTTTGGATGTCCGTGTTGGGACTTAATGAAGCCAATAAAATAAAAAAAATCAGCCTACATTTGCTCTAAACAGTTTAAAGAAAGTGATTTTGAGTGTAAGTAGGTGCAGCCAAATATTAAAAGTAGTACAAGGTTAACTAATTTTTACAGAATGTACTAATGTGACTATTACAGAGCTCTTATAAATCACTTATAATTTTAATCAAGACTTAAGTCATTTAAAATGAAAAGTAACTAATTTGCAAGAAAATAAGTTATTGTACAAAAAATAAATGATTGAATTATTGAATGACTTTAATCATGCCTGATTTAAACATTTGTAAGTCAGAGAAGTCGCACATTTTCTGAAGAAATTTATACTACATTACAACACTCATATAGTATCAGAATTCAATTTCAAGTAGGAAAATAAAAGATATAAAATTCAGTTAAATAATTTAACTGTAGATATCATATCATAAATTTATATGTAGCAATAAATCACTCTTGAAGAAAAACTTACTTAAATTTCTTAAATTCATTTGAAAAATTTCAAAATGACTGAATTAGTTTTTTGTAGACTTATTAAAAACCGAGTATTTCAATCTTTTCAAAACATTGAAATGAACAAATTTACTTATTATACTTCAGCGTTTCGTTCTCAATGATCATTGAATACTATGTAGATCCCCCATTCCACGCTAGATGGCACAAGTTTTAAAACGTACCTAAAGCTTTTGCCGTCTACCACCGACTCCCCGCGCCGCTAGTCGACACTTCTCTTCTTTGTGCTGAGAATACATCGCAATTTTCGTGTTTTCCCGTGATTTTTCGAAGATAAGAAGGTGTACGACATGGGAAAACATTGAAGAAAGGAGTTATCGACATCGGATAGCAGCGACGACGAGGTCTACAGGCTGGAGCGATCCTTAGAGAGACTGAAGAGGAAAAGGCGACGACGGGAATGTAGTCCTAGTTCGGACAGCCAGAAAGAAAATGGCCGCCGATCAGGTAGCCATGAAGAGACGCGTAGACCGCGAAGGCGTTCGCGCTGAACTCGGCGACAGGCGTTTGAGGGAGACGTCCACTCAGTCAATTCAGTACCCCTCAGGTCCAGTAAAAATTGGAGACGGAACGAGACTTCCCAATGGTTTTTATGGAGGAACGAGAAGAGGACGATATCAATAGTAAGTTTCATGAAACTCTTGGTTGTTTCAGAATTCTATACGTTTCACTCACGGATGGAGGTTGTCTGTGGCTTAGTGCGAGCCCACGAGACTTAATGCCTCTCCTTTTCATTCATTCATTTACTGAATGCATCTATGGCTTAGTGCGAGCCTATAAGACTAGAGTGCGAGTCTTACACTTTAACGTAGAAACATCCTGGGAGGCTGAGATGGAATAGACTTAGTGCAAGTCTCGATTACGAGGTAGTCAGGAGGAATTAGGCTCTATTTTCTAGGCCAGCTTCCGGATCAGGAACAGGATCCACTCTGCGAAGTAGATCTTCCCCCTCTAAGGAAGGAGATTTTGAATCTCCTTGGGAGCCAGGCTCCAGATAATGCAGAAGAGGGAGAGGTTATCCACAGGAACGTAGCCATTAGATGGACGGAGATCCTGGCGAGGGGCATAGGCGAAGAGTGTCGCAGAAAGCTCGTTTCAAAGTACCCTCCGCCTAAGAACTGCTCATTCGCGGGACCCCCGAGACTAAATCCGGAGGCCAAGGCAGCAATCAACAACATGGCGTTGAAGCGAGACGAGAAGATGTCGACCATGCAGGCTCAACTAGGAGCCAGTTTATCAGCTCTAGGGAAGGGCCTTACTCTCCTTCTCGACTCTGAGGAGGGGGGGGGGGGAGAGGAGACCAGACTAAAGCTGATCGAGCTGATGAGTGATTCGGGTCAACTCCTAGCCGACATTAAATTACAGCAGTCGGAAGTAAGATGGAGTTTGATGTCCCTAGAGTTCAACGCCAGCCCAAAAGAAGTCATAATGCAGGGAAGACTAGACAGTTGGCTGTTCAGTGAGAACCTGGGTGACCGGATTAAGGCAGCAAAGGCAATGAAAAGATCCGGCCAGGACTTGAAGAGCAAGAAACAGGCTTCTACTCTAATATCCCAGCGGAGGAATTTAAACTCCAAGAGTCCTCCCACCCGTCAATTTTCCCAGAAGCAATACCAAAGGGGGGGGGGAGGACAGAGAACCAAGCCGGGGAACCGGGTACGCCAGACAGCTCGTCCAGAGAAAACCTACCGCAGACAGCAGCCCACGAGGGGGAGGAGAGAGTTCCGCTAACAGAGATCCAGGTAAGCTTCAAGGCCGGCAGCTTGAGCGATCATCTCTAGAGGCTTGGATGGACATCACCTCAGGCCCCATGGTGCTGACCTGGGTCAAGGACTATTCTACTCCTTTTAAGAAGAGAGTTATTCAACAAATTCCTCCAAAAGAGTCAGATTGGTCTCAGGACGAAAGATTGACTATCCAAAGAGAAATCACTCATTTGCTGGCAATAAAAGCCATCAGGGCATGTACTCCCTGTCAGGGACACTTCCTGTCTAAGATCTTTGTAGTCAAAAAATCTAATGGAAAATATCGTCTTGTCCTCAATCTGAAGAAGTTGAATACCTTTATCTGTACAGATCACTTTAATCTGGAAGACAGGCGCACAGTCTGTAAACTAATGTCTAGTAATTGTTTTATGGCCAGCTTAGATTTACAGGAGGCATGTTATTTAGTAAACATTGAAATAGATTCATGGAAATTTTTAAGGTTCCAGTTCAATAATCAGTCGTACGAATACTGCTGCCTCCCTTTTGGCTTATGTACAGCCCCCTGGGAATTCAAAAATTATGAAACCAGTAGTGGCTCACTTACGAGCAAGAGGTTTTATGCCTGCAATTTACCTTGACGATTTTTTACTGTTAGGGGAATCCTTCGGTGAATGTACGAAGGGCGTGTCGAAGACCGTTTCATTACTAAACAATCTTGGTTTCACAGTTAATCAAGAGAAGAGCTCTCTGTGTCCCTCAACAAGTTGCAAATTTTTGGGCTTTCTGTGCGACTCTGTTACAATGACCATTTCTCTTCCGAATGAAAAGAGTAGCAAGATTTCAGGATTACTTAAAGAATTTCAATACAGGTCTACCTGCTCCATACGGAGCTATGCTTGTTTTGTTGGCATTTTGGTAGCGGCATGCCCAGCCATCAAGTACGGCTGGTTGTATACCAAAGCATTCGTAAGGGATAAATATTGAGGTCTAAAGAGATCCGAGGGTAATTTTGATAGAGAAATGAGAATTTCACCTCAAAGTAAAGAAGACATTAATTGGTGGCTTAACCACATATTCCTAGGTTTCAATGATATCGATAAGGGTTCTTATGTGATCACCATTTATTCGGATGCGTCTACATTGGGATGAGGAGCAGTTTGTGGGGAGGAAAGGGCCAATGGTCACTGGACAGATGATGAAGCTTCACACCATATCAATTTGTTGGAACTCAAGGCGGCTTTTTTCGGCTTAAAATGTTTTGCCGAGAAAAGGCGCAATTGGAGTATACTACTGAAAATAAATAACACAACAGCCATTTCTTATATAAACAGAATGGGTGAAATGGGTGGGAGAAAGAACTCAACAATAAACGTAATAATTTTGTCTCTTGGCATAGGGATCCTGAAGCATCAGCTGTAGACGCCTTTACATTGAACTGGTCACTTTTCTTCTTTTATACTTTTCCGCTTTTCTCCGTTATTTTGGTTACCTTACAAAAGATTTGTAGAGACCGAGCTATGGGCATCGTAGTGGTTCCATATTGGACTACACAGCCCTGGTTTCCGTTATACTCTAGACCAGGGGTGCTCAAACGGTCGATCGCGAGTGCTTCTTGAGTCGATCTCGAGAAAAAATTGCCATTTACCTATGCCTATGCCAATATAGAACTATTCACAGATTTTGTTTTAGTAGGTATGTATAGTACGAGCACATGGAAAAATTGTAAACAGTTTGTTGTGATTTAGTTATTCACACGGACGTCAGGTGGTTGAGTCGCGGAAAATTCCTACAAAGATTTCAAGAATTATTACCTGAAATAACAACTTTTCTAGACGAAAGAGGTGATGACACTCAAATGCTGAAAAACGGAAAATGGCTGTCTGATTTAGCATTTTTGATAGATATCACAATGCATTTAAATAACATTAATTTGGAGCTTCAAGGTAAAAAAAAAATATTATTAAAATGATTAGCGCAATAAACGCATTCAAAGAAAAATTGCAACTTATGATAGATCAACTGAAAAGAAAGGATCTGAAACATTTTCCGTCTTTGAAAGCAAGAATTCCCCAGTTAAATTATGATATTTATCAGGCAGAATTATCAAATATTTTGGGAGAATTCGAAAGACGTTTTTATGATTTCAGTAAATTGACCAATATCGCATCATTTATGAGTTACCCTTTTTCGTGTAAGAACATTGACGAATTTGCTACTGCAATAGCAAATCAGTTTATCATGGACTTATGTTCTGTTGAAAATGAGGTACTGCAGATTATATCAGATATACATCTCAAAGCCACAGCATCTGACACAAAATTCTGGTCTTTTATATCTGCAGATAAATATCCGAATCTAAGACAAGTCGCCCTTCAGCTGACGGCAATGTTTGGGTCAACATACTACTTGTGCGGGTCTGCATTTTCTGAAATGAAGATGAAGATGAAGTCAAAATATCGCAACTGATGAACATATGACATCATGCTTGCGACTAGCACTCGGTAATTACGTACCATCTTATGAAAAGTATGCTGAGGGCATGTAGTGCCACGCCTCAGTATCCAAAGTTATTCTTTAGTCAAGTTTAGACACTAGAACTCGTTTGTTTTGTAAGAATCAATAAACTTGCAATTTTGAATAAGTATGAATTTTTTTTGTTGACTTTTTAGAACAACCCTACCTTATCTAGATGACAATCTTGCATCACACATACTTGAAACCTCTCAAAGTCGATCGATCGTAGTCTAACAATATTGAGGTGGATCGCCGGCAGTTTAAGTTTGAGCACCCCTGCTCTAGACCTAGACTATTGAAATCGAACCTATTGACTCTGGGCCCTAACATTAATCTTCTTTGCTCTCCTAATAGGTCTCCCCATCCCCTATGGAGGAAGCTTTCCCTGGTAGAAGGGATATTATCAGGCAAGCCTTCGCTCGGAAGGGCGTCCAATCCTTGACAGCGGATATCATGAGGGCATCCATCACAGACTCAACCCTGAGACAATATAAGACAGGTTGGAGGAAGTGGTGGAAGTTCTGCAATTCCAGGAAAATAGATCCTTTTCGAGGTACACCAGTGGAAGTATTAAAGTTTTTGGAAACGGAATTTCACAATGGGGCAGCATACGGTTTTCTCACAGTGCTCGGTCTGCCCTAGCATTGATTCTATCGCCGGACCTTTCGTCCGACCACAGAATCAAGAGGTTAATGAAGGGTATAGCAAACTTAAGGCCCCCTAGGTCCAGATACGATTCCGTTTGGGACCCGGCCATTGTCATCATATTCTTACAGGGATGGTACCCTAACGAGGATATTTCCCTGGAAGCCATCTCGCAAAAATTGGTAACTCTCCTTGCCCTTGTCACTGCCCACCGGGTTCAAACGTTCGCTTTAATAGAAATAGGGAACATAGTAAGAAAACAGGGTGTTTTTGAAATTAAGATTCCCGCGAGAATCAAGACTTCAAGCAGAAATAGGTTGCAGCCCGTTCTGCGCCTACCGTTTTTTAAGGAAAACCCAAAGATTTGTCCAGCAGAAGCACTTTCAGCTTACCTTGCCAGAACAAATACAATTAGAGGGGATATAGGGAGACTCTTCATAATGTTTAAAAAACCTCACCATGGAGCTACTTCTCAGTCTCTGAGCTGTTGGATAAAATCAACACTATCAAGAGCAGGCATTGATACAAAGTCTTTTTCGGCTCATAGTACAAGACATGCTGCGACATCGGCAGCTTTAAGGAAGGGGGTTAGTCTTGACGTGATAAGAAGCACTGCAGGTTAGACAAAGAAGTCTGATACCTTTGCAGTCTTTTATAATCGAAGAGAATGTCAATGTTTCAGTTCAGATATAATATAGTCTATAACATGTAAATTGGGTGATAAATGTTTTAACAAATATTTTTTCTGGAAATGTTAATCTTGTTGATTTTAAGTAGGTACTTTCAGTGTTCAAAATTTCAAGTACGAGTATATTCATTTCTGATATATTTCACTTTTTTGAACATTGTATGGTTGATGGTCCTGTTAATGGCAACATTTCTTTTTTAATATAGCATCTCACGATTTCAAAAACGGGGAAAAAGCTGAATAAGTCGTAACAAAATATAAGATGTATTTGGACAAAATTAATTTTGTTTTGTAAATGACTAGTGACTAATTTTTTGGTTTCTCAATTTTCTTTCCTGTTGACCCCTATTATTATTACGCCTATGGACAACTGGTCAGTTGTCTACCACAAATCGTTAATGGCGGCAATATTTGCCTTCCCATTTGTAACGCGCCCATCAACTATGTAGGCATGTAAATCTGTGATGTAAACAAATAATGTCTTCTTTAGAGGAACACTGGGTCTAGTTATATTAATTGTCTTTGTTAGAGAAGCACATCTATTGTAAGAAGAAGTTAAGAGCATATGTAAAATGTTAATAATTATTGCAATAAGGATCCATGCGCCGAGTGCATTATTGTAGCTAGTAACCCCATACAAAACACATGAGCATTAGTATTATACGAAATTTTTCAACTATGGTAGACCTCTCAAGTTAGATAGGATCTTTTCTAACTTCACTCATTACAGTCGTATTAAAAACTGTAAAACTTTCATATTGAAATTTAATTACATTTAATATACAATCCCAAACATCGGTTTCTCTTACCATAGATATTATCAGTAATATATACTACAATTGAAAATAGAAATGTTTCAATTAAACATGGGGAATGATAGAAGGCACGCTACAAAATGGACTTAAACTACAACCCGCTCGACAGTGCACAACTTTCACTGTATCTAACACAATCATAACATCTCGACATTTCCGATTGCCCTCTTTCACCTCCACTGCTCTTCTACCTAATACATTGACAAACAGCAAGCAACAGTACCTGTTCGGGGGGTATCCTGGCTGGATTTCCGGAGGATAAAAACTGTCCTGCATCGGTGGCCTTTGCTGACTGGCGGCCCACTGCTGTTGCTGCCTGCTGCCACCTCTCCTATCGTCGTAATTGTCATAATAACGGTCCCGATCTCTGGAGCGTCTGTCACGGTTTCTCGACCTTTCTTTGTACAGGTAATCTCTGTCGTCGTCAAATTCCCTGGACCGGTGACGTTCGTGCCGAGATCTGAAAGACAGAAAATTAAAATATGACTGTAGAAATATATAATGAGCGTAAATGAATGAAATCCTGTGTCTCCTAACAAGTTTTGTTACTCCACTGCACATACAAATCTCCTAATTTTTCTGTGTAATACAATTACAAGATTTGCAGTACTTGTTCAAGACTGTCGGTGAACACAGTAAACGCATGGGATAATATCAACATCAAGAAGACCAAATTTATGATATTTACTCGCAAGCCACAATGATTTCAAAACGCAAGCCTAACACATGACAATTAACCAATAGAGCGGGTAAATAAATTCAAATATTTAGGAACGTGGCTGTGTGAAGACTGGGAATCGGATGTGGAAATCAGATGTCGAATTGAAAACGCCCGCAGTGCGTCCATGAAATTTAAAAAAGTGTTTACCAATACTGAATTTGATCTTGGCCCATGTATTAGATTTGTAAAATGCTATGTCTGGACGGTATTACTGTATGGTATGGAGGGATGGACACTAAAGGTGAACACTATGAATAAGCTTGAGGCATTCGAGATGTGGATTTATAGGCATATACTAAAGATTCCTTGGATTGCAAGAAGGACAAACGAGGAGATCCTGAGAATTATCAATAAAGACCGCGAACTGCTATGCACAATCAAACGTAGTAAAACAGCATATCTAGGCCCCGTGATACGGAGCGAGCAATACCAATTCCTACAATTGATAACTGAAGGAAAGATTGAGGGAAAAAGAGGAGTTGGCAGGACAGGAAGAGGATGTCATGGCTTCGCAACGTCAGACAATGGACGGGATTGAGGACAATGGGAGAACTAATACATACAATACGGAATAAGGAGGAGTGGAGGAATGTGATCGCGAACATCCATTAGTGGATATGCAGCAGAAGAAGAATAAGAAGCATACAATTGTTAAGATTTAACACTTTTTGAAGGATACTTCAAAGCAACATTTTTGCCTTCCATTGTGAGTATAATTAAGTATTACTATCTATTATTGTCAAAATGTTTGTACATGCATCCTAAGAAAAACTAACCTTGGCGGGGGCGATCTAGACGGCGGTAGCGGTGATTTGTAACGTGAGGGGCCCCGACGTGGCGGTGGCGGTGATCGTCTCGCCGGGGATCTGTACGGTGTGCCCCTTGGGCTCCCCGAGAATGACCGTGATCGGGACCTATGTAACACGAAATTGCTTTTACTACATTTTAAAAGCTACGACAATGGCTACTTCTCAGCATGCATGTACAACAACTTAACAACACACATCATATCAAAGAAACAGTCAGTCAATCAGTTAGTCAGTCAGTCAGTCACTTTCTAAGCATACATCCTCGATTCAGAGGACATGATTCGTGCAACTTCGAACTCCGCGCTTACCTGCTTAAAGAGAACGACCTGGACCGACTCCTCGACCTGCGACTCATTCTCGGCGACCTGCTCCTCCGCCTTACCGGAGACCTGGAGAAACTGCGTGGGCTTCTGCTCCTACTTCTGCTGTAACTGCTCCTGCGTTTAGCTCTTCTCTTCCGTTCGTCCTTCTCCCTGAGCATCCTGTTAAAAGCTGCTAATGGATCGTCGATAACCCTGCAGGTAATATATAAGCAAATTTAGCGGCAATATCCTAGTAATTCAGCTAGTTAATGATTCTTTGTTTCAAATTGCGATTGTGTTATAACGAAATATTAAAGGGTTCCTGAATTTAAACTTTACTTCCATATTCACAAGATATGACCTTTACAGCGTGCACACATACAGAATGCAAACGATGTGTTTGGGCAGTATGGCTGTGCAGTTTGCGGGACGACGTTGTCCCGGCACGTCGCTTTTTAAACAGCTGAGTAAGGGTCGTAATGATTGCTAAAATTTGCTGCTCTATCTGTCACGTTCTCGTTTTGATATGAAGGCATTTAATTACGCGCCTAGTAATTTAGAAGTGTTAGTTTTAAAATTTTGAAGAGCATATCTCAGTGTAAACTAAAAAAGAGGTGAAACCTTCTAACATGTCAGCATTTGTGATCAAAATCCAAAGTGGCTGTCCTCCAAATACACATGGTATGAGTAAGCACTTCAAGAATATTACATACAAATTATTAGTAATTGGTAAATAAATTCAATAAGAGACTAATCAATGTTACTCTAAATGGACAATTGTAAATGGCGAGCAGTCTTAGTATGTTTTTAAGTAGTGGTAGAAATGGCTGGAAGTTATGAATAAATTTTACTACATTTAACTTAACTACCAGTAGCAATTGCAAAATATTGAAATAGACATGTATTTTATTTATAAAACACTTCATTATTAAAGATCACTGATTCCATTGTCTCATTTTCGGTTATACTAAAATCTTCAATAGATGTATGTTCGTCACTGCTCCACGGATGCAACATTATGTAGATGTGACTCTCCCATTATTAAAACAGTACTGAAAGTCTGACCGAAAGCTCCACCTATTTAACAGCAAGGATTTTCTACTTGAAATTCCTTGGAAAATAACTTTATCTACGAAATAAGACTATCCCAATCTCGAAAACAGTCATTACATTATGATGATAGGTTATGTCACAAAAGAAGCCCTTTACTTGAGAAAAACATTTTCTATAGTGGATCATAACCTCCTTACGTTGGTAAGAGGATACAATAATAATTTGAATTCTCTTGCAATTTACCTTGAAACATTTTCTAAGAGGGCACTTTAGTAGGCTCGAAATACTAATACTACCTACTGTGAGTAGGTAGTATTCTCGAAAGATCCGAGAATGTCATAAAATCCATTGATCATTCTCAACCCTGTACACAACATATAAATATCAAACCCAGATAATCAAACACAAGAAGTAATTTTATTGATCTCGAGTAGCATCTCTCCTGACGATGTCCACCACAGTAGTGAATGAAACGTTAGATATAAAGAATCTGTTTGGACCATGACCCAACAGCGCAGAAATCAACTCTCCTATTCGGGATTTTCAAATAAAGAGTAAACATTAATGGCTAACAGCCTTAACAGAATAAGCAACACGATAAGCAACTTAGGTTGAGTGATAATTGGCACATTTCAACCGTTATTGGGGTGTTGTCTTTGATATAATTTGGAAGCTTATTAATAAAGTGCAGATTTTATGCAAATGTATGTTTCATAAAACAATAGATGTATTGACTTGAGTATTTCCAAAACAATCCATGCTTTTATGAAAAATGAACATAATGTTTATTTCAGGATGTCTTCATATTTTCGATATTTCTTAAATTTGTTAAAAATTTTCTTTCATAAAAAACCCAAATGTAAAACTAAAACAAAAAACAACAAACCCCAAACAAAATAGAGTTGCAATTTATAAATTGAAACAATTGGAGTGTGGCGGAAGTAATGAGCGCTCGACATGGACCTGCAAGGTTATTGGTTCAAATTGTTGAATTTTTAAAGGTTCTCATCTTAAAATTGCAATATTTTCAAACTAAATAAATAAACAAAATGCAATTTACCCAGGAGGAGTCCTTTCCCTCAATCTCCTACTGAACTCCCTGTGTCCTCTCGGAGGGAAGCTTGGGTTGAAACTGGGAGGCAGACCCCCTATCGGGGGCCGTGAAGTGTCATACAGTGCACGTGGGGGAACCGGCGGATAAGAACTAAAACGTTTTAGAATAAAAACTGTCATATGATATTAAAAACTCTAACTCCTTACCCTGGTGGGAGATACGGAGCTGCCCCTGGTGGCGGCATCCTATAGTTCGGTGGAGGTCCTTGGCTCGGAGGATATGAGCTGATTGGTGGGGGATGGTTCGAAGGGAAAGGTGGAGGGCCACCCTAAAAATGATAAATTAACATGACGAAAACAATTTTTCTTCAGAAGTTCTATACTTACCGGCATTGGATTCATATGTGGCATCAATGGAGGCATGGAAGTTGAATTTCCATATGTCACTGGTGGATTGAAGATGCCATTACCAGTTGTAGGTTCATCTACTGTGGGAGTACCTGACCTTTCTTCCCCCCTGGAACTATAGTAATGAGAATGATAAATCCTTCATTCAATTCAATTGTTTACATATAAAAGAGTAGATGAAAAGTATTCAATCCCCAACTAACAATTTAGGCGAAATATTACTAGAAATTTACCTTACATAGGCTATTTCACAAATTGTATTTGGTAGGAAAGTACTCATTTCTAGCGGCAATTTGACCAAAATGGTGCTATTGTTCACGGCAAATTATTATTAGGAACTACTTAATTTTGGTAATTTCTATAGGGTATTAGGTCGCCAATGATCTGGTGAAGGATCAACTTAACATCGTAAATTTCTATATGCAAGAAATTTTATCATCAGACCTTGTACATCGAAAAATACATGCATCAAAAATAACCAATAAGATAAACTATTTAAATATTTCACCAAGTGTAGTACTATATACATATTAATAGCATTTTAGTGCTTCGATATGTCAGTTAAACCGAATATTACTAAGTCAAACATGTTGTGTTCTTAAAATATGAGTAATTCTTTGTTTAATTTTGAAAATATATATATAATTATTTCGTAATTTAATTTACGTATATCGTTTGGAATTATATATTGTAATGCGAGAAGTAAACAAAGCGACACATGTTTACTCCTTCAAAAGAATAACTACGACGCGTAGGACAGGTGCATGAACATTTGCTGCGTAGGCTTCTAGAATGTACTAGAATGTTCTCGATCAGGGTTGGGGGTGTATATATAAGGGGGTTTGTGATCGAGGGAGTTAGTTAGAAGTAGAGAAGCAGAAGTGAACGCGACATACGATCCGAATGCGGAGCAGTACAAATAAATTATGTAGTGTCTAGTCTAGTGAACAAGTAGTTTAGTGTGTTAAATAAATTAGTGTTCAATTAATGTAAATAAATTATAAAATAAACGTTACATTGGTGTCAGAAGAGCGGATCATGAAGAAGTTACGCGAATTAAAAGTGGCCGAGTTAAAAAAAGAACTCGAGGAACGGGAATTGGAAACAGGAGGGAGGAAGACTGAACTCCAGGACCGGCTCTCAGCATTTTTGAAAGAAAATGGCCAGGACCCGGAAGTTTTCGAGTTCGAAGACGATGACATCACGAAGCAAATCGCCGCCCAGAGGGAAGAAAGCGCCGCCCAGAGGGAAGACATCACTGCTCAAATCGCCGCCCAGAGGGAAGACATTACTGCTCAAATCGCTGCCCAGAGGGAAGAAATCGCCGCCCAGAGGGAAGAAAGCGCCGCCCAGAGGGAAGACATCGCTGCTCAAATCGCCGCCCAGAGGGAAGACATCACTGCTCAAATCGCTGCCCAGAGGGAAGAAATCGCCGCCCAGAGGGAAGAAATCGCCGACCAGAGGGAAGACATCACTGCTCAAATCGCCGCCCAGAGGGAAGAAATCGCCGCCCAGAGGGAAGAAAGCGCCGCCCAGAGGGAAGACATCACTGCTCAAATCGCCGCCCAGAGGGAAGACATCACTGCTCAAATCGCTGCCCAGAGGGAAGACATCACTGCTCAAATCGCTGCCCAGAGGGAAGAAATCGCCGCCCAGAGGGAAGAGATAACCGACCAGATTGAGGCTCAGCGTAAGGAGATGGAACAGAAGATCAAGCAGTTGGAAGAACGACTAGAGCGAGTCAGTAGCGGCGAGACGAAGGAAGAAATAAAGGCGGTCGTTCAACAGAACTCGATATGCACTAATCGAGTGACGCCCCCAACGTTCGATGGAAAAATTCCGTGGGCCAGCTACAAGAAGCAGTTTGAGGCAGCAGCGGAGGCTAATGCTTGGTCCCCTCACGAGAAAGCTGTTTCCCTAACGGTAGCCTTACGTGGAGAGGCGTTGGAAGTTCTTCAGACGCTATCCACCGAGGAAGCCGGGAATTACACGGAGCTGCTGAGGCGACTGGAAATGCGGTTCGGCCAAACACATCTGGAGCAAGTTCATCAATCCCAGATGTCCAATCGCCGTCAGAGATCGAACGAGACCCTGCAGGAGTTCGAAGCGGACGTAGCCAGACTAGTGAGGTTGGCGTATCCCACGGCACCGGAACAGATGATGGAGTGCCTCGCAGTGCAGACGTTCGTGAGCGGGCTGCGGGACCAGGAACTGCAGAGGGCCCTGAGACTAGCTCGACCGAAAACATTAATGGACGCGCTCGCCATCGCACTGGAGCATGATGCAGCCATGGAAGCCTCCCGCATTCACGGTTGTGCTCGAGCTGTTACCGAGGAGGTAGGCACAGAAAAACTCGTGGAGAAGGCCGTTCAGCAGATCATGGAGTTGCTGTCAGCACAGAAGACGCGGCCCAAAACAGCGGTGCCGGCAAAGGCCCCGGAAAAACTAATGCGGGTCGATAAAAGGGAGGGGACGTCGACCCGTGGCAATAGGAACCCCTGGACCAGTATAGCCTCGTTTTCCCACCAATTGGGGAGCGCGTACGTCGATGGCACTATCGACGGGAGATCCCACGCCATGCTTGTGGACACGGGAGCTACGAAGACGATCGTACGCTCGGAAGTTGTGAGGGACCGTAGGAAGATTAGGCCAAGTAGGTGGCAATTAAGAACTGCCACTGGGGAGAAGACAGTAATACACGGCGAAGCGACGGTTAGCATGACGTTGGGACGAGTAAAGTTTGACCATCCTGTTCTCATAGCCGAAATTGAGGAAGACGTCATACTGGGGATGGACGTCATGAGGAATCATGGATTCCAGTTGGATTTCGGACACCGAGTGTTGAGGATCGGTCAAGAAGAATTACTGCTACACAATCGTGACAACTTTGTGTTAGACGTAATAATGGCAGAAGATGTGATTCTCCCGGAACGAAGCGAAACAATCACCTCTACCTGTCTGAGGGGTGTTGTGGAAGAGGGAATCCCAGCCGTGATCGAACCAGAAAACGATGACAATCGACTGGCTCGGGGGGTACTGGTAGGAAAGGCGCTCGTTACTCTCTCAAGTGAAGTGCCTGTGCGACTACTCAACATCAATCAGTACCCGGTCACCATCAAGAAGGGTACGAAGCTGGGCACATGTATAGCCGCTTCGGCCATCGTAAGGGGCGTTAGTGAGGAAGAAAGGTCCAGACACACTCCGCAGGACTTGAAACAAATTCTTTCCCAGACCAGTGCGTTTCTCTCGCCCACACAGAAACAAAAGGCCAATGAATTAATAAATAAGTACCAGGACATATTTACCACCGAGAATGGAAAGCTGGGAAAGACCAAGGTCGTGACACATAAAATTGACACGGGCGAGACACGACCGATTCGACAAACAGCAAGACGACTACCCTTGGCCAAACGAGAGGAAGCCGAGAAAATCATCAAGGACCTAGAGCGGGACGGGGTCATCGAGCCGTCAAGCAGTCCATGGGCCTCGCCGGTAGTACTGGTGAAGAAAAAGGATGGGACTACTCGATTCTGTGTAGACTACCGGCAGGTGAACAGTGTCACCAAAAAGGACAGCTACCCGCTACCACGTATCGACGACACACTCGATACCCTTGCTGGATCCACGATATTTTCGACCTTGGATTTAAAAAGCGGCTATTGGCAAGTCGAAATGAACCCTGCCGATAAGGAAAAGACGGCATTTACCTTCGGTAACGGCCTGTGGCATTTTACAGTCATGCCATTCGGACTTTGTAATGCCCCAGCGACGTTTGAGAGGCTGATGGAGAGCGTGCTAATGGGTCTGACGTGGAAAACGTGCCTAGTCTATTTGGACGATGTCATCGTGATGGGCAAGATCTTCGAGGGACATCTGAAAAACTTAGAGGACGTCTTCCAGAGACTGCGAGGTGCGGGGCTGAAACTGAACCCTAAGAAATGTCAGCTCTTCAGAAGGAAGGTCTCATACTTAGGGCACGTAGTGAGCAGAGAGGGCGTCGCCGTTGATCCGGATAAGACAAGTACGGTGAAGGAGTGGCCAATACCGGTAGATAAACACCAGTTGAGGAGTTTTCTGGGCCTCTGCACGTACTACCGACGATATGTCCGGATGTTCTCCGACGTCGCTAAGCCGTTGACAAGGCTCACGGAAGAAGGACGAAACTTCTGTTGGGATGAGGAATGCCAGTCTGCCTTCGACGAGCTGAAGAGGAAGTTGACCAGTGCCCCAGTGCTGAGTTTTCCTCTGCCAGAAGGACAGTTCATCCTGGACACCGACGCGAGCAATGTGGGAATTGGAAGTGTTCTGTCGCAGCGCCAGGAGGGACAAGAACGTGTCCTTGGATACTTCAGCAAGGTACTCTCCAAACCAGAAAGGAATTACTGCGTCACCCGGCGTGAATTATTGGCCATCGTCAAGTCCATCGAGCACTTCCATAAATATTTGTGTGGAAGGAGGTTTTTGGTCCGGACCGATCATGCTGCTCTTAAATGGCTCCTCCAGTTTAAGAATCCCGAAGGACAGATCGCTCGCTGGATCGAGAGGCTCCAGGAGTATGACTTTGTCATAGAACATCGGCCAGGACAGAGTCATGGAAACGCAGACGCACTCTCGAGAAGACCATGCCCTGATGAGTGTCCTCATTGTCATAAAGCTGAGGAAAAGTCCGAGAAAGTCTATCGAACGACCGTGGTCGCCGAGGAATGGACACCATCCTCGTTACGACAAGAGCAAGGAAAAGACCCGGTTCTCAAAGAAATCCTGGTTTGGAAAGAGGGAGGAGAGCGTCCTGAGTGGCAAAAGGTATCACCTGGCTCGCCAAAACTTAAGAGCTATTGGGCACAGTGGGACTCGCTAGTGGTTGAGGATGGGCTACTAAAACGCGTACTGGAGAGCCAAGACGGGACGGAGGAAAGACGGCAGTTGGTAATTCCCTCCAGTAAAATCCCGGAGGTCTTGCGGCACCTTCACGACGGATCGTCTGGTGGACATTTAGGGATCAAGAAAACGCTGCAGAAGGTACGGGAGCGCTTCTACTGGATCAATTGTTCAGACGACGTGAAGAACTGGTGCAAGAAATGTACTACATGCTTTGCAAGTAATGGGCCACAAAGACGACCGAAAGCTCCCATGAAACAATATAACGTCGGAAGCCCCTTCGAAAGGATCGCTATTGATATAGCAGGACCCTTCCCTGAGACCGAAAAGGGGAATAAATACATCTTGGTCGTGATGGACTACTTTACGAAGTGGGTAGAAGCGTACGCTCTCCCTAATCAGGAGGCAGAGACAGTGGCCGATGTGCTAGTGAAGGAGACGATCTGCCGGTTTGGAGTACCCATGGAATTACACTCGGATCAAGGAAGAAACTTTGAGAGTGGCCTATTCCGGAGGATCTGTGAGAAGTTTGGGGTACGAAAAACAAGAACCACGGCCCTTCACCCTCAGTCTGACGGCATGGTAGAACGAATGAATCGCACCCTCAACCGCTATCTAGCGAAAATGGTCTCGTCACATCAAAGAGACTGGGACGAACACGTGCCGTTCTTCCTGATGGCCTACCGCTCGGCCGTTCATGAGTCGACAGGACAAACTCCAGCCAAAGTCCTGTTCGGGCGAGAACTTAAACTACCCTGTGATCTAATCTTTGGCGCTAGACCGGACGAGGACGTTTCGGGGGAAGATTACGTTTCCCGGATGCGGCAAAGGATGAACGAAATTCACGATCAAGTCCGGTACCAACTAAATATCGCCAGTGATCGCATCAAAGAGCGTTACGACATCAACGCTAAAGAGGGTGGCTACCAAATGGGAGACCGAGTTTGGCTGTACAACCCACAGAAGAAACGTGGTTTGTCCCCTAAGTTACAGACCAATTGGGAAGGTCCCTATGTTGTGAAGAAACGAATCAATGACGTGGTCTACCGGGTAAGCAAACTACCAAACGGCAAGCCGAGAGTGGTGCACTTTAATCGGTTGGCACCCTATGAGGGGTCGCACGATGAGGCGGAGGTTCCCCGAGTAAGAAACACATTGGCGCAGGAGAACGAACTTTCCTTCGAAGAATTTATGAGCGCCTACGGGGGTACCGGAAAAGCACGGTATGGGGTAACCTGTGAAAAACAACAGGATTTGTTCAGCGTACCTGAAGAATACTCGTTGGCCCATTGTGTGTCCGCCGACCTGGTAATGTCACGAGGTATCGCCACGGTTTTCAAGAAGAAGTACGGGCGCTCGGAACAACTCAGAGAGCAACTCCCGGAAATTGGCAAGGTTCTGGAACTACGTGACAACGTAAGACACATCTTTTATCTGGTTACGAAGGAGATCGGGTCCCTTAAACCATGTTATCACGATGTATGGCGAACCTTGCATAGGCTACGAGACCGACTGCTGGAGCTCGACATCAGGAAGCTAGCTGTCCCCAAGTTAGGTGCTGGACGAGATCAGCTGGACTGGAGGGTTGTCCGGAACATGCTGGAAGTAGTGTTGAAGAATACCGGAGTGGAAGTTTTAGTCTGCTGTTTTGGGCCTGCACCATGTCGACTCGGGAAGACGGTCCCCTGTTATTTTGACGCCACGTCTCGCTGTAAGCGGGGGGCTAACTGCAGGTTCCTGCATGGGCCTACCAGGGATACGTTCCGAGACGAAACGTCTCTAAGGCGGGGGCAGTGTAATGCGAGAAGTAAACAAAGCGACACATGTTTACTCCTTCAAAAGAATAACTACGACGCGTAGGACAGGTGCATGAACATTTGCTGCGTAGGCTTCTAGAATGTACTAGAATGTTCTCGATCAGGGTTGGGGGTGTATATATAAGGGGGTTTGTGATCGAGGGAGTTAGTTAGAAGTAGAGAAGCAGAAGTGAACGCGACATACGATCCGAATGCGGAGCAGTACAAATAAATTATGTAGTGTCTAGTCTAGTGAACAAGTAGTTTAGTGTGTTAAATAAATTAGTGTTCAATTAATGTAAATAAATTATAAAATAAACGTTACAATATTATATTCGCCATATTGTTTTCAAAATATCTAAAGTGACATTCTACTTACAATTTAGGTAAACTGAAAGTATCTATTGAGATGAACAACTTTTAGGTAATAAAATTGAGTAATTTTGACCACTTAGTCACAATGTGACGTGCCATATTACACCAATTAGGCAAAAAAAAAATAGTTTTTGGTGCAAATTGGCCACATAATAAGTGAAACAGTAATCATTGACTTATGTTACTTATTAAGTGGTGTTTATAACACCTACTAAACTAACTCAACAAGTAATACTACGAAAATGAGACCTAATAGATGAAACATGATGCCATACGCATTTAACCAATTTGCAAGTAGACTATAACCTGTTTGGTGATATAAATTGTGTAGTATCATGGCCCCATTCTACCTATTAAGTAATTATGTTCTTGGGCGACCTGTTAGTATTCTGATACTACTTAACATAATGTTGTGACTTATTCGGAATTTTTTTTCACCAAATTTTCACCAAACCTACTTGGTTTCCTAGAATGACCTCACCTAATGCACTGAAATATCACTCAATATCTACATAAATAGGTAAAAGTAAGGGACTGGCGAACAACTAAATTTTTTGCTGGGTTACTTGATGAATGTAAAAGACAGTGAATTTTAAAGGATTACTCAATATAATGAATCGGTTGTTATAATTAACTTACACTGGACTGTTGTAAGGTGATTTTGATGACCTCATTCTCCGCGCGTTTTTCCTTGGTGAATCACCCCTATACCTATTACGACTGTTTCGACGTGTACCTAAACAGAGAAACAAAATTTTCACATTTTGTCCACTTATTACTTGAAAATAATTTACCCTTCCGTTCTCTGAATTCCCTTTCCTTGGAGGAACGTTCCTTGGTCCTCTCTCTTTCCTTACTCCTTTTCTCTCCGTGTTCCTGATGTTCTTTAGGTGATGTCTTAGGGGACACTCCCGGGGGTCCTTCAGCGTTAGTTTCAAGCTCAGCAAGTTTTTTATTATTATCCTATGAAGTGTAAAATTAGTAAACGAACAGTACCTCATGAAGAAAAGTTACCTTAGCAACATTTTTCGAGTGTTCAGTCGAGTCTGCTTCTGAAATAATGGTTTTCTCATCTGGATTTGGTTTTTCAGTTGGTTCCCGTTCTGGCTCCAATGGCGGTGTAAACTGCAATAAGATTTTAAAATTGAGGCAATCATTTAAAATCTGGTGTAGCAATTTACTCACTTCTTTTGCAGATGGGGTTCCATTATTCTGGATTTTTTGTATTTCATGCTTTTCTCTATAAATAGACTTTTTTACATAGCCTGTGGTGTTTCCGAAGTTTGCCACAGATGTTCTTAGGAATCTGAGTAGAATACAAATATTATTTATTAACAATTATTATTAACATAAGAAACAGTTTAAAATGTATTTAGTTACATTTTTCTGGGAAATTTGTTTATACGTATACCACTTCTCTGATACTGTTATTTTAACAGCAAACTTCACAAGGTTAAATACAAATTAATTAAACACCTAAACAGGGCTTCGATGAAGAAAAGTATCTACAAAAACGCATCACTACAGGTTAAAATTCACATGGATGCCAAGATCTATATGACCCCAATGAACAACACAGTGCGAGAGGCCAAACCATTTTACTATGGTGTGTAGAGGGTATTATTAAAAAATTATCATCATAAGACAAATTAATGAAAATAGGTGGCTTATCTAAATTATCAATAATGTGCTGATCACATTGCCACTTAATAAAAAATTACAGCAAACCACTGAGATGAAGAAGGTGCCGAATTGTAAAATAAACATATGTTAGCGTAATATGCCAACATCCCTCGTACATCGTACATAAGTCGCGATGCCATTGGTGAGCTAGTACGCATGACCGAGGAATTGATGGAGCAGGAGCAGCTTACAACAGCGCAAGTCGAGACTGACTCACTGCCATGTATTGAAGAGAGCCGTGTCATTAAAAGTAATAGTACGCTTTCCTGAGTTTAATTAGGGGTAGAAACCCCAAATTGGCAGCTAATGCTAACATCAGAAGTGGGATTGTTCCCTAAATTGTTTCTCGTGTCGTGACAGTGGTTATAAACAATAAGAAACCAGACCAAACAATAAAAGTGAAGATGGCGGAAGAGAACAGTTCTCGTCGCGACACGGTGCTGGATTATCTGAGCATGGTGCGGACACGGATTCTGAAGATGTTCCCCAGGCTTCTAAGGCAAGAGACGCTTATCAACTTAGTGGCGACGCAACAGCAACAACTTGCTGAGTTGCAAACCAAGATGGCTACCTCACCACTCACCAGTGCCAACGCCCGCCCAGTACATCGGAAACGGACAACTCCAACACGCATGTGGCGGAACATGCGCATTCACACTTCAAGCTGGCGAGTTATGATCCCGATAAGAGCGCCTACTCCCGAAAAGAATGGCTTGATGACGCATCCAAGCTGAAGCAAGAGCTTAGTGTAAGCGATATCTTATGAACGAGAAACACCAGGTGTTCGTGCTCTCGTCGCAGCAACCATGCGAAGCAGTGATTGTGATACGTTATGCGAGTACGGAAATCAAAAACTTCGAAGGATCAACGGCGAATTTGATGTGCGTCGGATAAGTTCGTCGAGAGTACCGCAAGTTGCAGAATCAGCGAAACGTGCGATCGTCGTTCAAGAGATCAGCGTCCTACCAGAAGTACGGCAGACGGCAGACAAGACCTTCAGATTCAGAGTAGTTTGCTTCAAATCTGGTCGTCGTTGTCACCAGCAGGGCAATTGTCGCAGCTCCTCCGTGAATCTACAAGCATCCCATCTTGTACCCATTGTAAGAAAATCGGTCACACAGAAACAAAGTGTTGGTATAACACGGGCGACTTTTCTTACTTAATTGTGGTGCTGACGTGTCACTCATTAGACAGTCCGTTGTAAAGCCATCAAACGGTACGATTAAACCGAACGAAAGTGTACGTGCGGTTTCGGGAATAGAGACCCAGATTGTTTATACGATCGGTTGCTGTCCCAAGTGGAATCGATGTTATTATTGGATGGGACCTTATAAGTCGACCTTGCTTGCGTGTTGAGAAAAGTGATGAAGGACTTGAATGACCCGCACAATATCCCAAAAGTCTTGGTCATCAGAAATTCAATTAACATGAAAATAAACATTACTCAACCGGACCTCGACAGCGAATTGAGACAGTCCGTAGTAGAGTTGAGCTAAAAATCACTACCTGTGAATTATTCACTGTTAACGGAAAATCACATTCACGACCTGTGAACAATTTTAAAATAAAGCGTGAATGCCGTGGCCCGTGAATGCGTGAATGTGAATGTGAATATGAAGGAACGAGTCACGGATCACGGAGAGGAGAGGGAGAACAGTCGAAGATCGAACACGTTCCCGAAACAGTAAACGTAAACCGTGAATTCACATTCACAGGATAGCGACCATATGATGTGAACTGCATGCACGCTTACGCTATTGACAACAAATGACTAACAAGATCAAGGCATTAAATTTAAACCGTGAATTCACATTCACAGGTTAAAATCACAGTGAATAAAAAATCACGTTCACAGATATACCTGTGAATGGAAAATCACGGTTTCGCTCAACTCTAGTCCGTAGGAACGGTTATTATCCGAATACCAAAACAAAACACCAGATCATATTACCACCGACGATAAAATTAAAAGACTTCACACCAGTTTCGTACCGTCCTCGGCGATTGGCCTTTGAAGAAAGAAAACTTGTAAAAACTATTGTCAGCAAACTTTTGGAGGATGGCATAATACGCGAAAGCTTTTCGGATTATGCTAGGCCGATAGTACTTGTGCAAATTTAAGGGACCATAGGTTCGCAAGGTTTTGCCCAACAAGAGGTATCTGCTTTCAAGCAAGGGGAAGAGAACTACAGTAGCTGCACACGAACAGCAACAGCTGAGGCCTTGGCCTACAGAGGAGGCAACGGCATAAAATAAAGGTACGTTCTAGCAAAACTACCTGTTTTTCTTTGTAAAAAGAAATGTGTTCAGATGGATAGTGGCAACCCCACTAGTCCTAAATGGTGGCAACCCCACTAGTCCTAAATAGTGGCAACCCCACTAGAGTAGTGCGTATAAGGATAGTGGCAACCCCACTAGTCCTAAATAGTGGCAACCCCACTAGAGTAGTGCGTAAGGATAGTGGCAACCCCACTAGTCATAAATGGTGGCAACCCCACTATTGTTATGAGGAAGGATAGTGGCATCCCCACTAGTCCAAAAATAGTGGCAACCCCACTAGTGTTAAAAGAGAGAATAATTTGGGAAAATCATTGAATGATAAGTTGATAAACAAACACTGAATCAGTATTTATACTCGTAGCTGCTGCGTTGTGTTTTAAAATTACAGAGTATGAAGATGAGAAGTGTCGCAGGGACGCTCCAAGTGCAGGATGGCCGTGTTAGCGTAATATGCCAACATCCCTCGTACATCGTACATAAGTCGCGATGCCATTGGTGAGCTAGTACGCATGACCGAGGAATTGATGGAGCAGGAGCAGCTTACAACAGCGCAAGTCGAGACTGACTCACTGCCATGTATTGAAGAGAGCCGTGTCATTAAAAGTAATAGTACGCTTTCCTGAGTTTAATTAGGGGTAGAAACCCCAAATTGGCAGCTAATGCTAACACATATATAAGAGGAAACTGAGGAAGTGAATTGATCTTCCAGATTTTTAAGCAATGACAACACTGTTTTTACTTTACAAGTTCCTTTCTCAAATTCCCTCTTAGCTGAGCCAATGTACTTCTCAAATTAAAACATTATGTACCTATTAGGGATCAGTGTATCCGGAGAAATGTCCTTTTCGTGGCAATCGGGGCACTCGTGATCCTCACTTTCCAACAGGACGCTCCGGATGCACTCGTCACAGAAGGAATTCCCGCAACACGGGATCATGACGGCATCGGCCAGTAGATCGGAACAGATGCTGCAAAGTAAGTCTTCTGGAATTTCAGTTTTCTGCTCAACGATCGGGGCGGAGGTAACTTTCTGATTGTACGCTTGGAGATCGAGAAGGGGCACGGCGTACTGTCCGTTAGGAGTCATCATCGCGCCGGGCACTTGCGGTCCGTCGACCGGCACGAGGAAGTTACGGGGGATGCCGGTGCTTTTCTTGATCTCTATAGGGTCCTACAACAGAAGCAACAGTTATTACTATAATTGATTCAGCATTTGAGAATATGAAAGCTGTGGGAAGGATTTGTGGTATGTGAGCTACTTATGATAAATCATATAATTTGGACTCTACGAGAGTTGTTCATTTGTCAATCACCATTTCACTTCGATGGTTTAAATAAAGGATGCTAAGTACATACATTTTCAGTCTACCCACCATACCTTCATTATGTTATGCAAGTAGAATTGTCTTTTAAGAATGTAAGAAAGAATGAATAAAAAAAAAGTCACCCAAAGTTCATGAGCAACTTACACTTCCTTGACCAAAGGTACAGTCTTTTATCCAATGTCCCCCTTGGTGACACTTGTGACACCTGTAATGTGGAGGAACCACTCCCATCTGATTGGCACCACGGATTTTCATATAACTAAAACAAAAGTTGAAATTACTAAGTAGTACTTTAGAATCATGCGACATTCAGCCCTAGCTACACACTGTTGAAACAGAGGAGGCAAGAGCGAGAAAAGTATAGATAGAGATAGCATACTTGCACAGCACTCAGAAAATACATTGTTATTTCGATCATGCGCATATCCCAATTCCAGGTGCTTGGATACTTATTCAATCTTTTTCTCACCTCTCTTTCTGTCTATGTATACTCTCAATTTCACTCTAAATCCTATTGGCTTCACACTGAATGTATGGGGCTGGTCCATATACATTATAATGTAAATATATAATAAAGATAATACAGATATTATACATATTAATAGACCGGTCTCGTTTTACCTACACACTGCGTACACAGTATAGGTACCTACTGAGGCTCAACTGGGCTCACATAACTTTTTGACATTTTTAATTAAGGATGTCGTGTTTTGAGGAGGCACTAACTCAACGATTATAGACTACCAGGATTGCTTAGTTCGCCGAATCTGCCTGGCAAAAACTCTGTGACATCACCACCGGTGCTGGACAGAAGTTAGAGATTTATTCATTTTACTGTAGTAAACAGTAAGATTTATCATTGTAAACTGTACGGTTTACGTACGTACTCTACGTAATCCATATTTACGTATGATATCCATGTCACGTTATCCACAGATCAACACGTAAACGCACTTCAGCACCGGTGGTGACGTCACAAAACTGTCCAACATTGGTCAAATGTAAGTGAGCAATCCTGGTTAGTCTATAATCGTTGGCACTAACTAGTGTTTTGTACTGTAAAATAACCTCATTTGAATGCATTTTGTCGATATGGTTTTTACTTGTAATCAGAGTAAAATAAGAGTAAAATCAGAGAGAAAATAAATAACCTCATTGCTTTAGTTGCCTTACTCCAATTACATACTGTACCATACACTTACCACGTATAGACTGCAGATCCTCATAAGGGACGTTGAAGACCGGAAGGAACGAGAGGGCAATAAATAAGGCATGTTGCTTTCACCCTAAATGGACGCACTAACCTCTATAGCCTTGTGGATAACGTCGCTTACTTTTATTTCAGAGGTCGCGGAATATTTAACATTTTATTTCATTTCTTATATTTTCCAAATACAGTTTTCGAAAATAAGTGATAACAATTCTTGATTCAACTGATAGGAGGCAATAGAGGTTAGAGCGTCATGGTTACGGGGTTGTTAGCTCCGCCCATTTAGAGTGAGAAATCAAGGTGCCTTATTTGTTGCCCTTTCGTTCCTTCCAATCTTCAACGGCCCTTATGGAGATCCATAATCTATATGTGGTAAGCCTATGTACTATACAGAGAGTTAATTTACAACTATTTCCGTTTATATATTGGGACTGAATCATAAAGTAAATAACTTTTCCGATTCTTGGGCAGACATCATGGCTCTAGGGTAAAACCGAACTATGTACGGCTACTTCTAACTTCATCAGATTTAATCAATCCTAACCTATACTGAGAATATTTCCCTTCTCTTTATCAAGTACAAGTAATGCCATACCATGCTAACTAATTACTTAATGAGTACTTACTATTAATCATTCAGTGTAATGGTAAAGATCTTACTTGCTGGGATCGTAATCCTGTGTGGATTGTGACATCATCGCCTTAATCTTATCATCTTCAGAGGCGTCCAGACTAGATAAGTCTGCAGTTTTAGCTATAGGTCCCTCATCTACTTTAGGAGGAGGTGTGTGGTCACCCCCATAACCTTCCCATGGCTTCGTTTTTGGTGTCAGAATGGGGATACGAGCGATTAGAAGCGACGTATTTTTTGGGATTAACGTGTTCTCATCTTCATATACTAAAATGAGAGGTAAATAGGACATGTAGGTTTCACATACACACACTGTGGTATAGTTAACAGAGATTTGTATCGGAATCTATACATGTTAGACAATATTTAAATGTTTAATAGGTGGGTGGCGAATTCATATGTAGTTTTAGGAATTGTTTTCGGGTAGTGAGCGTGTTAATAATTCCGGTAAATTCCGATATCACCCTCACCCTCTTTTGTTTGCGCGTTAGTGACTTGCAAGTCGAAGTCGGTGCTCTTCCCAATCCTCTTCTGCTGGAGTATCGCATTCTTCAAATCCTTCACTGAAATATGTAGACCGTCGAAGGTTACCGTGTCGTATTCCAGAGCAGACTTGAATTTATAATGTACCGACATGTTACGTTTCACATTTGGGACGCAAAATTTTCAATTTTTGCCGGAAACAAGGAGATAACGCGAAGACGTGCGGTGCGGACCGGACGCAGGGAGTTCTCATCAATACTTCATAACACTGTCGAAGACTCAAGCACTCGATTTTAATTCCAATTTAAGTTCATTCTACATGATTTTCCGGTGTATTTTAGGTAAAAACCAGGCGAATTAGTGTTCCACTCGACTTGACGACAGACAAACTTTCAATATGGCTACGAGCATAGAACCACAAAACGAAATATTGAAGATAATATCAATTTATGAAGTGTCCTGTGCTTGTGTTTCTGCACGTCGTGTGCCTAACTGCCTAACTATTGGTAAATAAAAACTACCCGTACAAACTTAATTTCTAGACTATATGTTCGTTTGATACTTTATTTCAATAGATTCGAAAAAATACAAAAAGAGAAAAACAATAAAAATATAATTAAATATCACAGAGAACGATAACAAAAGTTGATAGATTAAAGTAGCATATATTCTAGAGTATAACGCCTAATTTCAAAGTAAGAGTATAAAAATGTAAAAACTTGAGAACATGTACTGACAATTTCAATGTGTTACAATATACCAACAAATATAATTATATTTTCTCTCCAAAACCTAATTAATGAGGTATTTTCACTTATTAGCGCTCGAAAGCATGTTCACACAAGGAAAAAATTATTGCAGGGATTCAAGGTTCTAACACTTCCTTTCTAAAGGTCTTCAAAAAAATACAGCCCTACTTTTCATTTACAAATAAAGATCGCCTGGGCTCATGGATTACCTACTATTCTCAAACGTACATTGATATTACCATTTAATTATTATTGAACCGGCGTTATATGGAGTATTTTTTGAGAATTTGCGGCAACTTCTGTACTTAGGTTTAAGAATAATAATTTAAATAACTTAAGTTTTTTTAAAACGGTTTTCATCTCAAAAGACTAATACACATTATACATCTGAATATACCTAACAGTGAGCTTTTGCCCATAAAGAGCTACTATAACTATTAATTATCAGAAGTTTTTATATCAAAAAAGTTAAACTTCATCTTTAAAATAGGACACGGACACTGCATCACCTCCAACGTGAACGAGACACTGTCCTTGATTTTTATGTAAATTATTGATCAAGACAACTTCGTTTAGAAAGAAAGCGACCAAAGCATTACCTCCTAGTGTGACCACTTGAGCTCTTACTATAGCTAAAACATCAGAGATGAAACTGTGAAGGAATCCATTCGGACCACCTTCTTCCCTTATGGATGTTGTCTCTCTGATGAAAAAGAAGTTCAAATTCCCCAAGTACCTAAAACAAAACTCCAAATAGCTTAGGAAATAAATAACATCAAAATGGAATACCACTATAAGTAACCTTATAAAAACTTACAATATTATTTATTGTAGTGCATGAAAAAAAAATGTCAGCAGAAATTGTAAGTGATGTTCTAACCAATTAAAAAAAAAACTAAAGCAAACTGGAATCAATAACTCTAAAAGTCGACTCTGTTCTTTTTAAATCGTGTTTATGTATGCTTGTTATTGTCAGGTGCGCCTGTGCGGCGATGTTGTGAAATTTAACGGATTTTCTCCAATTACTTGCCCTAGTCGCATATAATCGAGTCCGAATTGACTTGAAAAAATACCAACAACAAAAAAACTTGCACTGGTGTGGCAAGAAAAGACAATCTGCGCATGTACAAGTAGTGGGTGTTTATTCATTATGTGGAGTCCTTCAACTGAATCGCGAGCGTACCTATTGGCGTTCCAGAGTTTATTATATTTCTATGATTTTAGAAAGATCTATGGTGATGATAGATCATGATGATGATCTAAGGTCTAAGGTATACCTTCATCGAAATTAAATAATGTAATATTTATCGAAAAAAATATAAAGTACAGAAATAAAAAATGATACTGATTATTACTCACAAAATTAGTTACTTTATTTTCATTAAATTTTATTTTAGAAGTAGGTAAATTTATGTAAAATACTGAGGGGAGAATATAACTTCACAAAGTATGTACCCTTAAACGAACACTGTATAGCAGCGTATGTCAATTTCATGGAAAAAAGTATCCAACAATAAAAAATGACTACGCAAAAAACATTACTAATATTTTTTTATTTCATAATATTCCAAAATGCAATTTTTTGACGATATTCTGGACACTTTTACGAGATCAAGTGGCAATTATTTAAAATGTTTACATACCTGTCGATGTATCCACCTGGTATAAACGATAAGGGAGTAATGTCAACACCATAGCGCTCTTTTAGTTTAAGTTTATTCAATCGATGTCTCAGAGGAGACCTCTGTTTGTATTTCTTTTGCAAAACCTCGTTCTCCGGGATTTGTTCCTCGTCCAATTTGAATATCGTCTCGTCTTCAGCCTTTTTATTTATCAGCTTCGATTTCTTCTGTTTCTTATCCAGGCTTAGAGCCATACCGAAAACGCACAGCTGCACTTCGTCAGGTTCTGGTATATCGACCCGGAACTGCATTTTGCACAAAGCGCATGGTACGACTCGGCGTAATTTGAAGTAGATCGTTTGCAGGAGCCTACGGAAGTGATGGTTCACCGCGAACGGTGCTTGGAATTTGACCCTGTACATTTGAGTGAAGAACTGCAGGTTTTTTATTATCTCATAGTCGTCCATTCCGGGCAGACTTTCCGTGTTCACCACGTGGAAACCGTCCGGGGGTTTTTCTTCCACCAGAAGCTTCAAAACCTGCAAAAAGGGTGCAGACTATTTATTGAATACACATACATTTCATAAGAAGGCTGGTATACTATAACTGTGCAGTGTGCACTGCACATCTAACACTACAATTGAAAAACTCTAGTATAATGTAGTAAAATTTCGGAAGATGGAACAACAAAAGAAGATATAAGAAATAGAGTACAACAAGGGAAAAAAGCAACACGAATTTTGAATTCACTACTTTGGTCGGATACAATTAAATTAAACACGAAATTGACAATCTACAAAGTCATAGTGGAGCCCATTTTAACGTATGGATGCGAGTGCTGGCAACTTACGGATAGACAGGAGAAAACAATAGAGGCTGTCGAAATGGACTACTTGAGAAGATCCTGCAGGATATCCAGAATAGAACATATTCGGAATGAAAATATACGGCGAAGAACAGGACGGGTATGCACGACTGCAGAGAGAATACAGACTAAACAACTGCTCTGGTATGGACATGTGATGAGGATGGAGCAGGACAGGTGGCCAAAAAAGGCATTGATGTATCAACCGCACAGTAGAAGAAGACGAGGAAGGCCCTCAAGGTCCTGGAAGGACGGAATCGAACAGACCATGAGAGACAGGGCTATTCAGCAGAACGAGTGGATAGACAGAAAAGTGTGGCGTACGAAATGAGGGATGCGGCAAGGAAGGCTGTAGGACCCCCGCTATGTATATATATATATATATATATATATATATATATATATATATATATATATATATATATATATATATATATATAAAATGTAGTAAAAATGTTTAAAGTTACGAAAAGTTGCAGCTAGGTAAGAGAACTTAGAAAATAAAAAGAAAGAGAATGGGTCATTGCGTTCTAGCTGCCTAATGGCACAATTTAAAAACAAAACCATAAGTTCATCATAAAATCATACATTGTATATCTACATTTTTTATATAACCTAATAAAACTACCAATATTGGAGCATAATATATTGATCCTGTAAATTTTGAGTGCTGTATATCAGGATTTTTTTGCAAAATTCACTCCTATTTCATTGTATTTCAGAAAACTTTCAATTTCTTATAAACCCATTTCCATTTTCAAGTCAGCTTTAGCAAATGTTTATATCAACAACTTATTCATATCAGATTCATGAACCAGAAGTCAAAAACTCTTAATCCTACACTGATGACAGGATGAAATATCCCGCTTATTACAATATTTATTAGGTAAACTTAATACCTTTGAAATATTTGTTTATAACAAATCAGCTACACAATTTAACACAAGGAGACTGTGGTATACAAACAACTTTGATAATTTATTAAACTTGTTCAACCGAACCTTTTCCAGAAAAAGCGAATTATAAACTTTTCCTGAAAAGAATATTAGAATTTTTATGTTTAATGATTTATTGCTACATAGCATAAAGAGTATCACTATGCAGTCTTGTCGAATATATGTAATTCAGTTAATTTTCTGGAGATAATTTTGTTGTTGAAAGTTTTTGTCTAAAAACTTGAACAAGTCCATTTGGTTTGCTGTATGTTGATGACTCAAATTTATAGAACTATAAATGATAGACCCAATAATAATAGTTACAAACTCTTCCCATAAACAAGTAATGTACTGGTATAGGGTTTAGCAAAAACAGTAAGAGCCTTATATCAATTAACACACATGTTCTCTTCAACCAGGAAAGCTGGGTGCATAATTGTTGCTTATTAAGATAGTGAAGAGGGAATCAGACAGAAGGGATAACAAATAAGCATATGTTCAAAGTAAATGCAAATGTTTCATCAATTTTGAGTATTTTGCTACTAAAGAACATGCTCTGAAAGAAATGCTGCGTGCTGTGACTACGCCTTTGTATTATTGTCCCTCCTTGTAAGTATAGTGAGATTTATGTAGAATAAAACAAAAAATAAATTCACCTCTTCGTCTTGAGGATCGTCAACTTCCAACACACAACAATCCTTATTGCCAGCAGATAAATCCAGTGAAGACTGTTTCTCCTCCAGAGGCTCGTCTTCGATAACCACGTTCCCAACCTGGACGCCATCTTTGATCTGATAGAACTCCTTGTTCTTGGCGACGGTCCCCTCAAGGAGCTCCTGGAGTTCCATCAGCTTCTTCTCATCTGAGCTTTGGTCCGACACGAGCTTCGGACACGCGGGGCTTGGGAGAGAACTGAGGAATACAGCGGTGCCTGTCACAACGCCTATTATCATCTTCTCGCCGATGCTTATGTTGAATTTCAGTCCGAATATCGCGTTCATCCCTTTTATCTTCAGTTTGTTAATGAGTAATCTGTGCAGTTCATACTCCAAAAACGGTAACCCATCGGAGATCTCCTTCGCTACTGACTCGCCTTTCTGCTCCTTCAGGGGCCTGTAGACGTACGAATTGATAAGGCAACCCTTTCCTGTGGTCGGGACGTTATCAGGCGGTTCGATGGTGGCGATCAACAGTTCTGGTACTTTCCCGCTACCGCAGCTACCGCAACGGGAGACCGTCGACTTCAATTGGATATTGTTAACGTTCTCATACGGAAGGTGGGTGATCGCACAGTAATTACCGCCGCCGCAGTGCTCAGGGCTCTCGAATATCCTCTCGCTTCGCTCCGTGAAGCTGTCCTTCTGCTTCTCCTCCAGCTCCTCGGCGGTCTGGAAATTGATAACTGCGGCCGTGCCACAGGCGCTCAACACGCACACGTCGTCGCAAATGCTCGAATCCTCCGAGTAGCCGAGCACGGCGTTGCAGTTCAAGCTGCGCGCGTGCGAGCGGATCTCCATGCGCAGCTCCGACCACCAAGTGTCCCTGGACTCGGGCTCCTCCAGGTTCGAGATCGTCTCCAACCTCTTAACCGATCTTAAATAATAAATTCCTCGAGTTATTTTTTTTAATACTGCACGTTTTAATATTACGCGCATTAAAAATTCGGATCACCTGATATTTGGCAACACAGTAATATTAGCAGGGCCATGCTTTTAAATGAAAATATGAATTGAACATCCGCTAAATCAAGATAGCTGTGAAACAATTACTTTTTGGGGCATTCCACGCCAACTCAGCAGTCGATCCCACGTCACCCTCTCGGATCGGGCTCAAAATTGGTAGATCGATTAGTACTATCGAAAGAAGGATAGTCCCAAATTTTCAGCCCCGGGGACCGATTCTTGTCCCCAGGGGCCCATATTGAAGTTTTCGGGCATAATCTCACCTCCAGGTGTCCGCGATCGGTTTTTCGTATACTGACGCGGCATTTTAGTCTAAAAAATGGTCAAAATTACACCGGAGATGGAGATGCCAAATTTCCCGAAGAATACCATGCCGGCATCTGTTTTTAGTTATCTTATAACCGGAGCTCAGAAATCGCAAAAAAACTGCTTTTTATCCAAAATCTGATATCTCATGTGAGGCCACTACAAATTGGCTAAAAATTTACCAGAAGGCTCTTCGATTACTGCTCTTTCGAATGTTCATATGCGTGCAGTGATCATTTTATATAAAAAAAAAGTTACATGCATTTTACCGATTTTTTAGAGACATTTTCGTAGTTTTGTGACTTTAACCCTTCTGTAGGTTGTCCTAGTTAGATGCGAGTTTAAATTTTGTGTCTCGGAAAGCGCCCTCTTTGTTTGTCGACCCTCAAAAACACAAACATTTTCTTCGCTGGTAGGTATTAGGGGAAAAATGATCGATTTAATTATATTTTTTCGTGAATTTTTCAATATGTTGAACAAATTTATATTTATTGCAGACTGATTCCACCAATCATGGAAGAAGAAACAAAATTTCATTGAAAAGCAATCATAATCATATTAAATTTTACATTAATACTACTCAACTCTATAATATTATCGATAATTTACATATAATTTTCTTACACATGGAACAGCGTTTTGTCTAATTTACCGAAGCATTTTGGTCTATTTCTTGAATTTGCTGTCTGTTGGCCCAGTTTTATGGTGAATTCACTTGCTTTCTCGATAGCAACGATCTGACACAATATATCAGTAAATAAGGGAATAAGTAAATAAGTTTCTTGTCCCCTGGGGACAAGAAGCGGTCCCCGGGGCTGAAAATTTTGGACTATCCTTCTTTCGATAGTAATAATCGATGTACCAATTTTGAGCCCGATCCGAGAAGGTGATGTGGGATCGACTGCTGAGTTGGCGTGGAATGCCCCTATTACATATTTATATCACTCTTCAATATCACTCTTGTTAACAGCCAATCTGGCTGTCACTTTATTTTTACTCTGGTGCTATAGGCTTCAAGAACCCATTTGCGTTAAATAATGGCTACATTTCAAGAAATTACAGACATGTTAACATTTTAGGTAAACAACAATTACAGGTAAAGGAACAAAATGCAGAGCGCAAGTATGCGGAAAAATTTCCTAATCGACAAATACCGCATCATGCCACATTTGCTGCTGTGAAAAGAGAGCTTTTCTGAGACGGTTACACTGAACTCTAATAACCACCATGCAGGTAAAATTCTAACTACCTGAACAGTAGAATTAATGATGAAGTTTTCGACATAATAGGTACAAGAACAAGTGCCAGGGATATCGCTAGAAATATGGAAACAGATTGTTGTGTGGAGAATTGCTTTCTGTGAAATTATAACTGGTTTTATCTAACGCAGGTCTAAACCTGCCCTTTGAATCAAAAAATCTCCTGTCAAACTTAAGAGGGCTCTCTACCATCGCCAAAGTTTTACCTGCGGGGCAACGGTGTGGTGGGAAGGCACTCTATATGTTGTATGTAGGCGTGGTTTATCTTGTGTTCAACAGATTACTTTATTGCATTTCGTTCCGTAGGTACGTTGTAATATGCGTTTTAATCAGCCGGTACAAGATGGCACAACAATAGTACGTCAACTTTCCGCGCCAAATATGAACCACTCAAATGAGATGCAATACAAGAATGATAGTTTTCGCACCATTAGTTCGTTGTCTTTTTTCTCATTAGATTTTTTGGCCAATGTTGTTCAAAATAGACCCTCTTTGTAGAATGGACAGGTCGCCAGTGGGGTTCCGTTGTCCAATATGTTTTAGACAAAAGAATAATTTTGAATGTTTTGTTTTGAAACAAGTTTTTGTGGATTATTTTGAGCAAAAAGGCACGTAACCACGCTGGCAACCTGTGGATTCTTTAAAAGGGGCGAATTTTAAATAACACTGGGCAAAAAATGTAATGAGAAAAAATATGCAACGAGTGCGACTCCACGAATTATACTATTATAATTTTTGTTACAAATGAAAAGTTCGTCATTTCATGTGTCGTCGAAACCTGATCAATGTACCGAGATCCCGTGGTTCAAATAAAAATATTACAATAAAATAATAAATAAATAGGTAATTAATAAAATTAATTTAAAAATAAATGAACAAAAGAACTAAAAGGGTCAGGTGATGGAAAAAAATGTTCGGGGCTAATACAATTTATTAATAAATGAAACAAAAATTCTGAAAACCATGACAAACCAGGTATAAAGGTAGATATATGGGTATAGGAGACAAAATATACATAACTCTTTTACAAAAAAGTGTGACTTTAGTAAAGTAACCAATTTAAAATGAAATTTGTAACAAAATTTTAAAATTAAGGTATGAGGGTTCCAACAAAGTTAAAAATATTCAAGTATACTACCTTTTTTGAATTTCAATGCACTGACGACGTTCTGGAAAAGGTACCATTGTTTCAAGAATAAATCAAGAGTTAGAAATTTAATTTTTGTTGTTTCACCCGGCGAATTTTCAGAAATAATTGGTAAATTTCATGAATCTCTATGATACCCGAAACTATCACAAGGCGCGTATGAGATGAAATGTGAACTGGTCTTGACAGGAACAAAGGGATGAACCAGATGTATTTACGTTATCTAGCCAATAGGACGCTTAGGGCATAGTTCGGTGAAATGTAATATTTTACGAAAGTTTCTAGGCCCTAAACAGTTCAAGCCTGAAATCTCTATGAAAAGATTGCCCTCGAAATTGTGGAATTGTACTTTGAGAGGCCCCTCTTTAATCTGTCGATTGTAGCGTTTGGGAACATTATCCCAAATAATGAATCGGGTAGAAATGTTAGTAGGGTAGTAGGGATTAATGGTAGATACATGTTGGTACAAAGGCCATTACTGAATGAGAGGAGTACCAAAACTTCAAAATGACCAAAATTATTATTCTCTTGGTGGATTTCTAATCTCTAGTTTCCTTGGGTATCTAGGATCTATAAGTTCTGGCAATAGGCTAGTTTCAAAAAAAATTGTCAATTTGGGTTTCATGTAGTTATTCCAAAAACTGTCGTCGCGATGTATCTAAAAGTTAATGTGATTAGAAGAAGGCAAATATAATTGATAATACCAAACATATACCTTTTCTACTAACATCCCTTTTGGAGACCAAATAATAAAATTGCATACTTCTCGTTTCGTAACGTGAAGTTGCCCTTGTATTTGGAAATAATATTGATCATTTCTTTTTAAAATTAACTGTTCATTTTCATCCAGTACTGCATATTTTATCTTTTTCTCCCGAATGGCTTCCCTTGGATGCAGTTGTTCCGATGTTTTGGGGCATTTCACCTCGATAATCTCGTTATTTCCGAGCAGTCCATCCGGACTTGCCCCAAACATGCAATCGTCTGGATCTATGAAAAAACCACATGGCTCAACCTGAAACAGATGTATATTAATAAAATTATCTGAAAGACTTTACATAAATGTGTATAGAAAATGTACCTACTTTTAAATTGAATTCTTGTTCAAATTGACGTATCGCAAACGGTTCATTTTCTCTCCCATATTTGGTACTCTCGTTGCCTCTAAAAGTGGAGTAAAGAATTTTTTTTATTGTGTTGGCACAAGAGGTGGTCTTTTTTAATTTGCATATTCCACCAAAATGCGACGCTGTAACGCGTAACAATCTTTCCTGTTGCCACAAAGGATTGATTGCTTGGCCTCGGGTTTTTTCTTCGATAATCTTAATTTCGTCTGGAGTTTTTTGGAGGGTCTGCAGGAACTCCTTTTTCTTTGTTAAGAATTGATCCATAGGAAGATCTGGTTCTGAAACGGCACCATAATCGGCATCTGCGGGCGCAAGTTTCTTATTTCTTCTTTGAGGTTTCTTTTGAAGCCTCTTACTTTTTAGATGTTTCTTTCTTTGCATTTTTTCTACATATCTTTTTGTAAAGACAGGAGTAGCATCCTTGTTAAGTGTGTTGTACAAATCTCCTTCTGCATTAAATGAAATAGCAGCAGCTTTGCACCGAGTTTCATATGAACCACGCAGCGAAAAATTTATTCTTTTTCCTCCAGTAAATTTGCAAATTATTGAATTATATTGTTCCGCAATGTTATTATCCATATTGTGTATCAGACTGTTTGCATTTGTAATCAGTCGGTTCATGCATACTTCGATATCATCTATCAATCCACAAGATTTCATAGTTTGTGTGTAATCCATTGCATTAGTATGTGGAGAGCATCGAAAATACCCGATATCTTTGCAACCTATATGATTTCCAAAAGTATGATATGGCACATTTTTCAAATCTATACAAAGTTGTTGTACTTTTTCGAGAAATTCATTATCTTCCTGTATTCTGTACTTCGTCGCAGATTGAATTGAGGTCCGCAGTCTTCTGATATTATTTTTTAGAATGTTTCGGAGAAATGGCGAAACGGGTAAATTTTTGCTATTACTCCTTTTTCGTGCTGCAAAAGAAATTAATTCGTTTACGAACCATATTATTACATTTATTGTTTTCATAATATCCAAAAATTAATACAAACGAGGTCTTACCACATATGTCTGTTGCTTTTTTGCAAAAATTCCTCAATAAATGGTTTCGACATTCAACTTTTTCCACTAGTAAGGTGCCATATGGTCTAGCTTGTAGAAGTTTTTTAGTGACACTACTATCACCATCTCCAATCAATTGATGAAATATTACATTATGAATTTCAATACTTCTTTTGAAGCCTTCTACTATTATATCAGCTTCCATACTTGTAGATGTTCCGGTCCAATTCTTGTAACATTTGTGGACTACTACTTCATCTATGTGTTCTTCTTCTGCTCTAGCACATACCGTGCAATATTTATTTCTTATGCCAAGAAATAAAATTTTTTTTGTTTTCGCTCCAATAATACAAGCCTACAGAATCAATAAAAAATAAATAAGAATGGATACCAGTTGTGCTTAATACTAATTTCTAGTATGAAATACGAAAAACGAATATTATTATAACAGCATCAAAACAAAACGTAATATAATAGATAAAAAATTATCTACTTACGACTCCTGAAAGGGCATCATAATTAACGGAGTACGACCGCTTACTCCATGCTCCATCAGCAACAACAGATATCATGGGAATTCCGTTTTCATTTACCCGGCCGTTTTCGATGGCCAATCGTGCCTCCTCACGTCCAGCTTCCCTAATGGTTTCCCATAGAGTTCTCTCCACCATATTAGAGACATGTTGATGATGTTTCTGGTAGGTTTGATTGCTCATGAATGGCACATTCAAAACAGAAAAGAGTTCATCCGCCGTAGAGTATCCAGTTCCCGTTGCAACTGTAGCCAATGCCAAGGAAGTGTTTACATCCTGCCCAGTTTCGGAATCGTTAATAAGTTTTATTTTTTTTGTTATATTGCACATGCGACATTTAAAAACGATGGTGGATTTTAATCCTGCCCTAGTCTCGTAAATTGGGTACATATCGCTAAATGTACACTCAAATAAAGGATGTTTTGATATAATGGCGATTTGTTGCAATACAAAGTCAATGTCAACTAATCTTCTGCCTTCCAGAAGAAATGGCAAATTAAAGGGTTCCCCAGCAATAAATTCCTCAGCGGAACTAAAATATTTGTTGGTAGTTATATAAATTCTCTTTTAATTACATAAGTAAATAAATATATACAGGGTGTCATGTAAAGGATGCCCAAAAAATACCACAGTACACTGAAGGTCTGAGAAAACCATATCTGAAAAGTTTTTTGAAATCGGAGCATGTTTATTTATTTTCTTGAAAACCCCTAAGTCCTGCCCGCTCTGGACGCCCTCCCAATAGTAAACGCGAATGTGGCAGGATTCTATTTGCGGAATTAGGAAAAAGTGTTCGAAATTCCGCCACCTATTTGTTTTTTTTTTTATTGGGCATCATTTACTTATACCCAGTATGTATATACCTTCCAGCCCTTCCAGGAAGTTCTACTGGACATTCAGAGTTTTCAACAGGTTGATTTGCAATTGATTCTGTCGTGACATCCAACATGGTATTGTCAACTTGGTTCACATTGTCAACATTGATATTCCTGGAAGTAAATTAACATATTTAATACTATGTTTTTGTCTTTAGTTGTATCGTTAATCTTTTGAACTCAATCAAAGAGATTTTCTGATACCAAGCGTGTAACTGTGAACGATGTCTATTGTCTATTGATTTACATTCTGGGCCAAAGATGTAATGTATAGTTTAGTTATGAAAGGTATGTAAGTCATTATCAAATATAAATTTTAAATGCAAACGGATATGTGAACATGAATTACCTAATAGTATTTAGAATTATACAATAAATAGTAATTAGTACACCACATTTTTAAAACTTTATCGAATTGTTACTTACCTTTTAGCAAATCGTGCCTGTGTCACCTTATGGCGCCTTTGGGACAAATACAGTGCTTTTTTGGGATATTTACGGTCCTTTAACTTTCCCATATTTCACTATAATGTTTATAAATGTCTATTTACACCACAATTTGTATTCTTCTACAGAAGTAGTCCTAAATAATCCGACACTTCAACAACCACAACTTACAGAGGGACAATTCTCGCTTAATATATTTTTGCCGGCCGGCGCAAAAAACCATAAACACGAGCGTATTTACTATCGTGCGGGCGCTCGTTGCTAGTACTGCTCACAGCTCTATTTACGTAGAGGGAGACACGGTACGGGACGATTCAAAATGCACTCTTAGTTTCGTTTTTTAACCTGCTACACTTATTATTAAGCTACATAATTTCGTATTTAGCATTATTTCGACATAGACAATCATTCTAAGGAGCCATATTTTTAATTTTGTCATTTATAAGAGTACTTTTATTCAGACCAAAAAATATTTTTTTCCATAGCGCACAACTATACATCGATCTGAGTACATCACCAAAATTTCAACCCAATCCGTTAAATATTAAACGCTCCAGCGCGATACGCATAAAGGAATACCTATACAGTCCCCTTAAACTTAGACTTCCTTAAAGCAATTATCAAATTTTTTAGAGGAATTAAGAAAAATATTTAGTTTACCAAGATTCAAAAGAAGACCCAAATTACCCCCCCTCCCCTCCTTCCTAAGAAATCACAACTTGGTTGGTAGCTAATATTTTAGAAAGAAGAGGTTATGAGCCTTGACTCAGACCACAGACTCACGCAAGTGGACCTCGACTCTAGAAAAAATTGCACTGGCTAACTTCCCAAAGGAAAAAGCCATTTTGGATAGAAGAAGAAGAAGATAACTGGTTTAATTCAACAAAATGAAAATTTCTTAAACACCGTACTTTTTATGAATGTGGTTTGTTTTAGTGATGCTGTGATTTTTTATAACAAAAACCTGCAAGAATGGGATGATGAAAATCCACATTATTGTACATTCAGAGCCCACCAATAACAATTTAGTGTTAATATTTGGACTGAAGTTATTGAAAATTTTCTGTTGGGGCCATTTGTTCTGCCCAACTGACTTAATGGCGAAATTTAAGATTTTCTTGCCAAATGAATTTCCAGCATTATTAATGTTTCATTGAAAACCAAGCTAAATATGTGGTATATGCACAAAAGTGCACCATCACATTTATCAAGAGACATTTATCTCAGACACGTTTCTGGATAAGTGGATTAGCAATAATGGTCTAATTCAGTGACGGGCGAGATTTCCAGACATTAATCCACTTAATTTTTTTCTCTCTCTCTGGGGACATATTAAGGGAACTGTTTATGAAACTCATGTGGGAAACAACGCAGAACTGCTGCAAACAATACAAAGAATGTATGAGAGGGTAATGCATATCCTCGGAATATTTGAGCATTTATGGCAATCTTTTTGTTATTTCGACTTCATCTTTGTATGCAACTGAATGGAAGGAATTTTAAACAGCTATTGTGAAGCTCTGTTCATTGCCAAGAATGCAATGTTATAAAAAATTGCTTAGATCTTAATTGAAAACAGTTTTTTAAAAATATGTATACATACTTTGTTTAAATATTATTTTGCCAAATATCGGGTGAATCAAATGATAGTAAAAAAGTGCTGTGGTCCCCCAAAAATACCGCCCTGAACATATTTTCTTTAACTATAAAGGAGTTATTTTGTTGATACTGCAATATGTAATGTATGTACCAAATATAGAGAAGTAATATTTAAACATGCATTAAATAAATGTAAAGAATCATAAAAAATAAAGCTTCAACACCATGTATTTTGAAAAAGAACCAATTTCGGACATACGTTTATATTAGTTTTTTTTATATATTTTCAATTTAAGAATCACCTGTTAAAGTTTGTGTACTATTAAAACACCCTATCATGCACTTGTGGCTAACTCTCTCGTATGTGTTCACATCTTGTCATGTATTAAAGTATACCCCTTTATTATTATTTACCTAGCACTTACTGCACCTCCGATATGCTTAACGAAACCTTGCGGGTACTTCATTACTGTAAGAAAGGGATACTCAAGCATGTCAAAGTTTTCCTGATGTATCTGGGAGCGAAACAACAAATTGTTCCTAGAAAAATAACTCCCGGTGTAACCCCAGGATTTATCGCTGCCGGTCAGACTTCCCCCTTTCGGGGTAATGCTCAGATCCGAATCTGATGACCGCCTGTGAGGGTTCGGGATCGTGTGCCTCTCGGGCGAGTGACAATTGTCGACCCCGTTGTGTTCAGCATGAGGTAAATTCTTATTTTCCTCCCTTATCTCCTCGATATTGGTACTCGAATGACATATATTGACAGACTTGACGAGGGTCACGGCGGTTCCGATGCCACGGGCGACAATGCCGGATTCCCCTTCCAGGTCATAACTCTGTTTGTAACCTATGACTGCGTTCCCGCCCAGGTTCAGTGCTTTTACTCCTATTTTTCTCTGTAGCTCACCAGATAACTTGCAGAACAATGTTTGGCGTGCCTCATTCGAGGCCCTCGGCGTTCTGATCTTATCTATCCATTGGTATTCCGGGTCATCGTTCACGACGAGTTCTTCTACAAAACCGTGAATCACCTGAAACAAAAAATGTCATTTATCTCCCTTACATATTTTGTCTCCCTTGATGTGAAGAAAGTGTTTCACCTATTAGTTAACCATGAACTGGTATTGACTAAGGTGAAATAAATAAAATAAAGTAAAGTGACATGATACACAAAGGTACAAAGACAAAGCAAAGTACTATTGTAGTTTGTAGTTCAATATAAATTATTTCTAAACGTTTGAAAACTTCTATAAAAAATCTGTGTTTCCTTTTAATAAGATATAAACCACACAAAGAAGATTTATGATCGAGATAAAATATAGCAGACCAATAAATGTCTGATTAGAAACTAATCCTACATAATACTTATGTAATTTATTGTTCGGATCAACTGAGAAGTAGTACATCTAGACATTCACCCTCTTTTCTATTATTAGATAAAAAACATACATGACAATTATAAACTACGTGTGCTATACCTTTGCAAAGAAACCCTGTGGAATTCCAGGAGAATAAAAGAAATGCACGCCACAAGATGACTGCCGAAAACGGTTGAAATCTGAGAATAGCTCCACTTTAACTATGACGTTCACTTCTCCCCTGATACCGTGCATCGTATCGTACACTGGAATCCAACCAGATATTTCATGGTGCGAACTGTTGTCTCCGCTGCTACCATATCTGGTTACCTGCAGATCGATCGGCAACAGCAATGGGTTTAAGTTTAGGTATACCTTCCCGATGGCATCGTTAGCCGAATAAGTGTCGTGATCCATCACACGTATCTGAAGTGGTTCGTCTTGCAGCTCCGAGTCGTCCACTTCGAAACGGTACCAGTCTGTGTTCCACTGTGGGTGGAGAGACTTGCGGCAAACGTCCGTCTTGTAAGTTATATTACCTGGGACATCAAAAAGTGCATATTCAGCAGATTTGCATTATTTAGTTATGACTGCGAATTTACTAATTACACTAAAGTGAAAATGTACCTAGTTTAATCTCAACGTAAGCATCGGTGGTATCGCTCGACCTGTCCATTACAGGTAAATTTCTACCAGAGCAGATTTTTACTTTAACCTTTCCGGGCATTTTAACACTAACTTCAAACTCAAAAAAACAACAATTTAAATGCTCTTATAATGGAGTATCAGTTTGCTGGATTACTCAGATAATAATTAGTTTAACACCGTCGAAAATCCGCAAATATTTATTTGGAAAATTTCATATTATAGTGAAATTTAATTCAAAGTATGTACCCCAAAACCGCGAGACACGAAAAAACATCAATTCCATAGAACACTAAGAACACCTACGCCACAGGACACGATCTATATCTATGGCAACATAAAACATAGGATCCACAATACGTAGAATAAATCACGGACGTTAACGGTTTCATTTGTGTCTGGAATTAAAAAAAGTATCACAAGAAGCGACAATAGGTGTACATTTTTTTGGCGATCACACTTTTTTGAATGTGTTCCGTCATTTATGTTTATAAATATAATGTGGTCGGAGTTGGTCGGAGTCCGAGCCACTTGTACGTGCCGCCATAAGCTGACGTGTCTGACAGGCCGTCCAGTTTCGACCAATTGCGCCTCTGAAGAGATCACCACGTGACGGATTGCTTGCGACCGATTGGTCGTCGTCCTCCCACTGCCAGCTTGTTTATCTGTCAGATTCACTTTTAGTCCGTCGTTTCTTCCAGAAGGACGTAAGCGTACGTGTCAACATTTTCTGTTGAATTATTCGGATAATTGGATTTTGTATTATTTCGGAAAGGGGAAAATGGCACCAAAACAGAGGATGCGTATCGCCAACGAAAAAGCGATGAAGAACGTAACGCTGAGGGGAAACGTGCCGAAGTCGACGGTGAGTGGACCATAACCATATTGTTTGTTATTGTAAGCAGAAATGAGGAGTTAATTGAATATGTATTTAGTGTGCTCTGTTTAAATCGTGTTAAGTAATGGTAGCGAAGTGTAGTTAGCGGATAGGAGTTTTAATATTTTCGAAAAACTCGATAACATGGCTTTGCTTCTGTCACGAATACAGCCCCTGTTTTGAAGCTGCATCACCCTTAACTGTGCCTAACTTATTGAAACTATTTCGTTTGTAACAATAATTTTAGTGACTGCACTGATGAGTTCTCATATGGTTGACTGCAATTAACTGTGCATTTTTCAGAAACCGAACCAGGATGGCCCAGCTGTGGGGCCCTGGCTCCTGGCGCTCTTCATCTTCGTCGTCTGCGGATCCGCTGTGTTCCAGATAATCCAGAGCATCCGTATGGCATAATTTCCTTTTCCACAAATTGATAAGATCCTGTTTTGCTCATTACCATCAGATTTTATTATAATAACTCGTTCCTTGTGCAATCCTTTTCTTTTTGTAAATTTTCTTAAATTGTTATCAACAGAAAGATGTATGTATGAAGATAATCCATATTTTTACATAAGTTGTAATACAATGAACTCATTGCATTTAATTCTTGTTGTGTGCACAAATCTTTAGGCTTGAATTATGTCATTCCAATTGTACTTTATTTACAATTTATGTATTAATAGTAATGATAATCTATATATTTTTTGAATATAATACGATTTTCAATGCTTGCAGTTTCACATATCCTCTATCTTATCTGGGAGAGGCTCCAGAGATAATTTTATGGGAACAAAGTAGATAATGGCAGGATTTCGATATCTGCACATTTCAGGTATATCAGCAACATACATATGACATGAAGAAGTGTGAAAAAATTATATTGCACACACCGCTTACATTCCTTTTGAATACTGTAATACAAATGCCTGCTAACTATGCATCTTGTGAGTGACTTCTTCCAGAGTCTTCACCTAAATCAATTTCTCTTGTTTTTTTTTTCAAAGAGCAGGTGTTAAAAAGACCCAGCCACAAATAAACAAATGGTATTGTGAACTCAATAGTTGTAAGGCATTAAAAAGTAAAAGGACTGTAGCGAAAGTAACAAAATATATAGATTCAAATTACTATTCTTTGGTCATGCCTTTACCTAACTATCAAAATGGGATGGAGTTTAGAGAATAGAAAGTTTTGGCAGACCTATCTTCATTTACCATGGTTCTATTGATATTTGTGTGTCGTTAATTATTCATTAATACTATCAAATACGACTCATTTGTTCCATTGGTCATTCTACAGAGGTTTTACTGTATGTCTATAACTCATACTGCTCCAATTTTCACCACTTTATTTTTACTTGGATATCTTATAAATGATTGGTTTGTCATTGAACGTAACAGACCTCCTGCTCTTCCCGAGATTCCTCGGAATTGGAGCCGGCATGACCCTGTTGGAGAGCCTGGAGAACCTCCTCAGGCTGTTCCTGAAACTTGACATTCTCGAAAGGTTCGCTTGGTTTATCGCCTTTTTGAGCAGCATCGCGTTAATGAGATCCAGGGTGATATCCGGGATTTTCAGGGGGTCAGAGTCTGGATTCAACTCGATCCAGAGGAGGAGCTGGCGCATGATCTCCACTTGTTCTTCTGGGGTGATCTAAGAGGAGATAGTAGAGTTCAATTCATTTCAATGATTTTTACTGTATGTTATACATAACAATGTATTGCTGATTTTTCTTTAATTTTTGCTCGATACCTTAATGAGGAGGCACAGAAGTTTGTATTCGTCGTTGGTAGACAGCGACACGAATTGGAATCTCTTACTGCATAACCAGTTGTATTTGGATTTGTTATCGCTCCTTCCTTCAGCATTCTTGATTTGCTGTATCTCCATCAACACTTGCACCTACAAGATCAATTCAATTCACCCATTAAACCTACTGATATTTCCTTACCTGCTGTATGAATTGCGATCTCATTACTGCCAAAAGGTGAACTGTTCTTCACTCCTCGATAAGCAAACATAATAATATGGGTAGTTTGGATATCTAAGTAAATAAACGTTTTCCAATATCGCATTATATTATTGCTTTTATTAGTAGAAATATAATTTCTAATCAATTTAATAAAGGCGATAAAAGGTTTATGGTGTTAAGCTGTGCTAAATGTATCTTCGTGATTTTTTTTATATACAGTAAATCGATTAAGGGAAGTATAAAAGTATATATTGTTTTTGGATGATTTTAAATTAGATAGGGTTTATTTAAAAAATACTGCAAGAGTACCAAAAAGAATAATTTTATTGGCATGTCCTTTACAATCTGTAGAGGTTATACGGGTGTAAGGAGATAAATGATTGCTTAGTATGCTTAGTAATTACTATCGTTCATGAATAATTAATTAAAGAATTAAAAATTAAGTTTCAGGAAAATCAGAATTTCACGCAACCCACTGTACAATCTACACCATAGAATACATCTCGCAGCTAAAACTTCATGAACTTCATCATCTGTTTTCGTGTTTTCTGTTATCGTTTCGTTCGTTTTTCGTTTTCTGTTTTCTGTTTTGTGACTTTTGATTGCTTGCATAGGAGGCGTCCTCTCAACTCTTTCCTTAATTAATCAATTATTTTAATAATCGACTCTTAAATTAGGTCAATACCGACATCATCGAAGTTTTCTCGATTAAATCTCATCAAGTAAGCACTTAAATACACTCCAGCTTCACTTGTAAGCAGAAACTGGATCCCGACATAACCTCCAAATTTTCCGACGTCATCTCTGACATCCTTTTTGCATTAGGGAGAAATTAGATTTTACTCACCGTTGCTCCTAGTTAGCTGTGAACTCTGGCTGCGACTACTTTGGAGATGGGCGACAGCGAGGACGAGTACGATAGGAAACGCCGCGATAAGTTTCGCGGGGAGAGAGCGGAGCCCCCGTACAGGGGGCCCGAGAGAGTCGTCAGGCCTAGGGACGACTGGGGTGTGGAAAGGTATGTGGAACATCTTCATTTTGAAAGCATTCAATTTTCGATACTGAGATGAGTGGAAAAGAGTTAAAAGAGTAGGTCCCATTCCTGAATATATTTCTATTGTTTACTGTTAACATCAAAACCGGTATCAAATATGCGATATTTGGTATACCCGATATTTATCGTTTACCTTTAGTATATCGAAATTATATATTTACTGCTCATATTAAAGGGTTTAATCGTTTAATGTGGTAACTGTTTTCTTGTGTAGAATGGCATTTTCAGCGTTTAAGAATGTATGCTTATGTCCAGTCACAATTGGAACACCAAAAAAAAAAACACTTAATGGCTTTTTAGTCCTCCATGGGCGTATCATTACGGAAAATAACTCTAACAATGAATTCACTTCCAAATCGCACAAACAAATGGCACACACATTCACACACCACTGCTTTCTCGGGTATAAGTGCGGAAGAAGACATCACAAGGAAAGCACACATGGCCGCTGTGTTATGGTCCAGTGGACCATCCAGTATCCGTGGAGTCTCGCGTACTTCCTCGTACACGATTTCACTGATCGACTGTACACCTGCACCTTAGAAGAAGAAGAAAATACAAACGAGGTGCCGCTGTCGTAAAAAAAAATTTGCAGTCCAATGGACCCTCTAGTTCTTTATCTGTACATATCCATACATTCACATATATGATTTCACCTGGGCAACTGAACACCTGCATTTTAAAAATACCAGGGCGTTTCTGAATAAGCAAAAAGATAAGTCCCATGGTTTTGTATAGAGACAACGGGCTCTTTTCGAATGTCCTCGGTAAATTCAGATTTTATTGAGTGCTCCAATTGCTACTGGTTAGAGTATACTTGCTACTTGTGTGATGTGTTCATGAATTTGACTTATTTTGGGTAAGGTTATCATTCTAACAGGTTAGATTTTCTAGTTATATTATGTACAGGTTCTGTTATAGAAATGCTCAGCAAATGGGCGTTCTTATTTTTTGAGAATCACTAGATGATTTTTAAAATATCTAATGCCTCTATTCACTTGTTAATGGTGTTCTGCCATTTTGGTGTATGCATAATATGAATGACAGTGCTTCACCTCACAAAATTCAATATTTGCTCAAAATCACTGGTTTGATTCACCAAATAGCACACTTTTTAACAGAACAATGATGGCGTAACCTATTGATAATATTGTAATGTTTCATACTTCATCAGCTTACAAATTTTTAACTTTTACGCAGAGTCTTCCTCCGAGTCTCTTGAATGTCATTATAGAGACTGTACTTGTTTATAAATGTTCGTTTTTTCATCTCTCACCTTTTTGATTTTTGGAACTTTACCCTTTTGATTTCAGAGAGTCATGGCCACGTCCCAGACCGAGGGATTACAGAGGTGGCATGAGGGATCGAGGCTATTCTCCGAGCATGGAACCGGCACCAAAAAGGATGCGGCATGATTATTATGGGGAGAATTATTATAATCACTATACACCATACCATCAGCCAGCGCACAGGTATCATTTTGTTTTGATCTAATTGAACGTAGTTATTGGTATTTAGTTTGACAAGTAGTAATCCCATTTTTGTTTTCTTGTAGTTTGTTGTTTTTTGTATAGTTATTTTTATACCCATTTGTTCTCATTTCGTTTTTCTTATGATTTATTCTTGGTAGCACCACTTTAATGCAATGATTTTTTTTCCTTTTGTTTTTCCCCGCATGTCTAGACATCGTACGTTTTGAATTCTTGATAACACGGTCTCTCTCTCTCTAACATAATTTTTCTTCTCGTTATTTTTAAAGAGGTTATTTCTTCAGAGAACCACCGAGTTCGTCTCAAATTGAGGGTCAGCAGCCCCCGATGATGTCTTTCAAAGCTTTCCTCGCGACGCAGGATGATAATATCTCCGATAGTGAGGCTATCGAGAAGTATAATGACTATAAGCTGGAGTTTCAGCGACAGCAGTTAAATGAATTCTTCGTCGCGCATAAGGACGATGAGTGGTAAGTGAAAATGTGTAGGACATGAAAGTTGGTTAAGAGGAGTCCTAATTGCAAAAGTGGCAGTTCAGATAAAAAGTTATTGGGGGTTTCTTTAAAATTGGTGTATTTAAAAAAAGGAGAGGGGTGTGGAATAGCTACTGGATGTATCCATTAATAACAAACCTTGTATTTCCTAAAGAATCAAAATTTTCAAATTTAGGTATATTTTTGCACAAGTTTCCTTTAATGTAAACCCTCTGAGGTCTGACTCAAATGTCCTCCCTTTAGTACTTCGTCTTTTTTTCTAAATTGAAAGAAAACGTGTTTGTTATTAATGATCGATTTAAGACTTGAATCAACCTGGACAGAACTAAGGCGCTCTTTCAGCAAATTACCTGTTGTGAACATTTTAAAAACAACCTTTTTCCTCTACAGCACCAGAGAGCATCTCGTCGCAAATAATATAACAACGTATTGTGTGTGAGGGATCTTTCGCGTATTTTAAACTCGTTCAAATTGTAAAAAGTACAAAATATTAAATTGTGCCAATATTATATAAAAGTCTTCGTTTGTGATGAATAAGAAGCCTGTGCGCGCAATGCACAGGCTTATCGCGTACACGTTGCTTTTTAGGTTTGTTTAATAACGAACAGGTGAGATTTCTGTCCTAAGACTATAAGACATAAGAGTCCTTAATCAGTTTATCATAGGGAAATGTGTGCGAGATTGTATGTATGCAGAACTCATTATTAGCACTTCTCGTGCCGTCATTCACTTTTATTAGTCATTTTTATACTTTTAAGCTTTCACTTATATTATTGCTTTTGTTTCCATCATTGTTATCATTTCTTTATTTGTTTGCTTGGTTATTCTGATGGTATGAATGGTTCTTCTCTCTCTTTTTCTCTCTCGAGAAAAAATTCTCTCCCTCCTTCACTCATTTCATGAAAAACCACTTCAAGGTTTCGGCTCAAGTACCACCCAGAAGATTCTGTGCGGAGGAAGGAAGAGCAGATGGCTTCGTTGAAGGTAAATCGATTAGACCTGCTGATCTTTGGAAAAAATAAAATTTTAAATAATTTTTCCAGAAACGCGTCGAGGTCTTCCTCGACTTACTCGATCAGGGAAAGCTCGGCGCTGTAACCGTGGACTGCTCTAAAACGAACGAGCTGTTGAAGCTTCTCGATACGGTGGTTATCAAGTTGGAAGGCGGGACCGAGGAGGACCTCGCTCTCCTAGAGAAGGAATATGAGGAAATGGAGCAGAAGTACCGGGAACAAAAGGAGAAAGAAGAAGCCGAGAAAGCTAAGGAAGTGAAAGACGCGGAGGTCGTCACTAAGAGGGAAGTAATCGAAGACGTGGAGAAGAAATCTGAGGAGGAGCCGACCAAGCAGAATGGTGAAGCAATGGAGAAAAACGACAACCAGCTGGAAGAGGGAGAAGAAGAACCGGAAGTTCAGCAAACTGAAGAAAAAGACGAAATCGAAGAGGGTGAGGCGGCAAAAGACGAAGAGATGCCTCCAGAGGTGGAGAAAATGGACCAAGAGGGAGGTAAAAAGGACGAAGAACCGGAAGAGAAGAATGAGGAGACGGTCACTGAGAAGAAACGTAAGAGGTCTTACTCCGGCAGCAGCAGCAACGCCGGTTCTTCCAATGGCAGTAGCAGTGACAGTGACGATGACAAGAAACGCGAGAAGGCCGAGAAGGACGAAGAGAAGGAGGAGAAGAGGGACGATAAGGAGGACGACATTCATTCTATCAAGGATGATGATGAGAGTGTCAAGCCGGAAAAGCCGAAATCACTGCATAAAACTACGTCGATATTTCTTAGGAATCTCGCTCCGAACATCACCAAGGAAGAGGTGGAGGCGATTTGTTCCAGGTAAATTGGAAGTAAAAGATAGCTACAAATATGAGATTGGTCAAAGTCACCAGACTTAATTAATGTAACTGGTAAAGGGGTATTGGTTTTTTGATGTTGGTAGAGAGGTTTTTCAGTTTTGGTATCAAAAATGGATGTAAAACTGAATTTATTTATGTTTTTATAGGGCAGTGAAGTAGAATATATTCACAAATGCTTATGCAGGCTCAGCAGCAGTGGACGAGCTGGGATGTGTGATTATTAACATGAATTGAAAAAAAATCAGAGCAAGTCGGAAATGACAAGTAGATACAATATACCACAGTAATACAATATGGGCATGTCCGTAAATTCAGCAATTGAGGATGCACATAAAGTGCAATTTCATAAAATCGTTCTTAAATTATGGATAGATCAATGCGTCATCTCGTGATGAACAATATGCGCACAAATTCAGCACTTGAAACACCACTGAATTTACGAGTATGCCCTATATTAGCCGTGTTTTTAAAGTATACAATTACGGGTTCGAGTACTCAAGCAGGAAAATTGCGTTTTAAAATAGAGCTCGAGTACATAGTGAAGCGTTTTAAAATTAACAAGTTTGTTCGAACACTTATTCGAACACAATTTTCATACACCAGTTCGTGAGACGGTACACTGGTGTACAAATAAACAGTATATGAAATTATTAGAAAATGGGACAATGTATTGAATGTTTTGTAATTTAAGTTACTACACTACTTCAATACAAACTATAATTATATAAATGAAGAAAGCAGGGAAATGTTTTTACCAAATAATAAGTGTCTTTGAGCAAAAAATCATGTTAATTAAATTCAAACTCAAAATATGTATATGAGTAACTAAATGTGAGTTCTGGAGATTGATTTTCTTTTCCGAGCGTAATAGTATGCCCTAAGGAAATATATTCTTTCACAAATTCTATTTTGTAATTCAGAATAAACATTTCCTCTTCATTTTCACTTATAATTTTTGTTTTCTTATAGTTCATATCTAAAACCAATTTGCTTGAGAAACACGGTTAAGTCATTCCAACTTAGATTTTAGTTGTACAAGATCCTTGCTGATGAGAATCACATCATCAGCAAAACTACGATGACTCAAATATTTTCTGTCAATATTAATTCCGCTATTTTTCCAGTTCAGTTTCTTAAATAATTCTTCCAGGGCTAATGTAAGCAGTTTCGTCTTGGAACTGTATGGACATTTATTACAATACAATTTATATAAATATATAATTCATCTATTAATAGGGGCGTTTCCTCCACCTTTAGAGGAAACCAAATAAAAAGGAAAATGACATGCCCCGCGACCCAACATCAACGATACAACAGAAGGCAAATAAACGAGTTGCGGACCTTAAAAAAGATAAACCAAATAGATGCCATAACTGCTAAGTCTCTAACCATTTATAACTCAGTATGCCCTAATATCAATATGCCCTAATAAATTTATAGTCTGCTAACCATACACAAACCCACACTAGCTTTAAGACCTATCATTTGATCCATAGACGCCCCAAACAGTAAGATTGCCAATTTCTTACAAACATACTATCCCAAGCTTACAATACGAACAATCTTTATTTTATTGCTGACGCTTTTCAGTTCTCAGCACTGTTCAATAATAATTTCCAACTTCCACCCAACCATAGGTTGATCAGGTTGGATGTAGTTTCGTTATTTAGCAATATCCCGTTAGGACTGGTAACAAGGAGTACTAACAAAGACAGAACCAACATCAGTGATTATTGTATTTTTGAAAAGAACATTTCAACTCAATTAATGTCATGTTCACGACCACGTTTCCAATACAAGAACATATTTACAAACAAATATTAGGATCTCCTCTAGGATCAAAAGTCAACCCGGTAATTGCATAATACGTAAATGGACGACCTCTTAGAGGCTGTTCTAAGAAAACTGTTTTCCAACTTAGCATTCCTCAAAAAATATGTAGTTGACTCGTTAGTAATATGGAACCCTGAAAATAAAATCATACTGGTCTGGTTCCGGAAACCTATAAGCTCAGGAAGATACATCAAGTATGCGTGTATGCCTCATATCATAAACAGCATATGAAAACGAATTTAGTTGTAGCATTGAAAACACACATTAATATAATTTGCCACGATATGTTAAGGACTCGCAGCCTGAGATTACACACTCTATGTTGGAAAACAATTTTCCTAGACCCCTCCTAGATAAATTAATATTTATGGTGCCAGTTAACCCCAAAGTCACTGAAAATAGTTTCATCCAACGACTATTAAATAATAGTAACAACAAAAGCAATACCGAACCACAGCTTGAACTAAACATAAGAAATACCCTTCCGTCCATCAAACAACTCACACCCAAACTTACCAATATATTCAAGCAGGACCAGTCTATTAAGGTAGCTAACAGTACCATTAGGAAAGTTGACAACCTTTACATCAAAGTCAAAGACCCCTTAAATAAATGGGATGTGCCAGGAGTTGTTTATAGGATTGAATGTCTGGGCAGTAATTCCCACACTATGTAAGTCAAACTTCACGTCCTCTCAAAGCCAGAATCGTATCACACAAAAGCGACATTAGATTAAGGGCAGATGTGTGTGCCCTTCAAAACATGCACAGAAGGAAGGACACGCAATAGATTTTGAGAACACCCAAATTCTGACCAGGGAAAAGAATAGCTACAAACGTAATTTCATACAAATGACTTACATTCATAATCAACACAAACCAATTAATAAGAAAACTGATATTCAAATCTTAAACACTTCATATGCATACATCCTACACCTTGAGGAATAAAGGAGAAACACGAGAGAAGAAGTGGAAGAAAAATTTAATAGATGAATAACCTAAATCGATAGTCAAAGAGAAAATGTTTCACCCTTGAGAGGTTTCTTTTAACTTATATATAATTATGCACTACAGAAAACATACACTACAGATACATAAACTTATTTATTGAAACACAATGAGCCCAATTAATTATTAATCAATTAATCATCAATTAATTTTAAAACAATACAACTTAATATTCAAGAGTGATTAGCACACAATTATTAATCATTAACTGTTAACGGTGTTAATACTAAAATAATTGCTTTCATCACAATAATTACCAAATTCTATCTTCGTTATAATCCAACAACTAACTCTGCAAAATGAAGAACAGCAATATATTAATTGAAATATGACATTTTCCTACAAAAGAAAATTGAAAAGTGGAATAATTTCTCTCATGTCATCCAGTTAAGAGCGTGATTACTAGAATCGAATACGTTTCTAGATATGATGGTTTCCTCCGCGTGGCCCTGGCAGACCCTCAGCCGGAAAGGCGCTGGCTGCGCAGGGGCTGGGTGACTTTCAAGAGAGACGCCAACATCAAGGAGATCTGCTGGAACCTGAACAACATCAGACTGAAGGACTGCGAACTGGGCGCGATCGTCAACAGAGACCTGAGTCGGAGGATCAGACCCGTGAACGGGATCACTTCGCACAAGCAAGTCGTCAGATCTGATATCAGGATATCTGCGAAGGTCGTACTGCACCTCGACACCAAGTCCGGCCTGTGGCAGGACGAGGGGGAGAAGAAGGATAAACCAAAGCAGGTATAGAAAAAATATGAATAGTTTTCTTCGAATAGTCTTATGTTCCATATTCATTACAGAAATTATCAAGTTCTTGATTAAAAGCTCGCTGTAGAAAGTTACATGAAACTACCTGCTCTCAAATATATTTCTGTTATACAGTGAAATCTTGATAATTCAAAGTGCCAATGTAATACCACATATGCATGTACATATGCATATATGGAGCTTTTCTATTGAAACGCAGGGTCCGAAATCAACAAGAGCAAAAGAGAAACTAATAGTAGTTCGTTAGTATGACAGAGAAGGATGTTTTGCAACGTTGCCGGCCGACCAGGCAGTTCAGACATCTAACGCGTATCGCTTTCGGAGATCAGTAGAGTGCAGAGTGCATGCCTCCACAGCGTGCATGTAAAACCACTTTATAATAAATACCTTTTCATTCGGTCCGTAACCCATTCCAAATATTCCCATCGGAGGGTATACAGCGAATGATCACCACAGGCGATCACGTTCCTACGTGTGTTCCTCATATTATCATAATGCCGGCCGGTAGAGTGTGGCAATGACTGTGATGTTTCGCAACGTCGCAAAAGTTGTTTCTCTGTTTAGCCAACGAGAAATATATGGCCTTTCTTTCGCTCTTATGTTTATACTATCCTCCGACTCTGTAGAAACGGTCTGTATATACATATACTATTTGTTTGAAATAGGGTAATAGATTTTTAACAACTTTAGTTTGCTATATTATTTGCTGTAATATAATGCTTTACATGTTTTTAATATAAATATAAAAGTCGTAATTATGTACTTCTTAGCTTTCTTCTAACCGTCTTTCTTCTATCTATCTTCTTTCTTATCTTCTACATGTGTACATACGTGTATAAAGTCCATTTCTACAGCTTTTTGTTGGTTTCTTATTTTTGGTGTTAGTTGCCAACATTCTGCCCCATATGTTGTTATTGGTTCTAAGATAGTGTGGTACAACTGGACTTTTGTATTTAAGTAAATTTTCGGGGACCATAGAATTGAGATAAATTTCTGAATTACCGTTTTTCCCTGAACTAACTTGTTTTGAATCTTCTCACATTGAAACTTCCGATGATATGTAGATTCCCAAGTATTTGAATTCATCAGTGCCATTGTTGATTTGAAGATCATTGGTTTTTTTTTCTGATGACAATGTATTCATTTTTGTTAATTTTGATGTTCAGCCCCCATTTAGGGTATTCCTCAATGAGCTTGTAATATATGTAATGTCTTTTTCATCGTTTGTTTTCAGTACTTGATCATATACAAGTATATAAGCAGGTATTTCCACCTTCAACTCCCATTCTATGACATTTTTTCATCCAAGCAAGGTTTTTTGTAGATATGTTTTGAAGAGGGTCGGAGATAGACTATAGTCTTCCAAAAGATATATGGGTTTTATGATTTTGACTCTTCAAGTTGATTGCGGTTTTTCGTTGTAAACAGTAGTAAATATAAATGAGATTCTGGATGGCGCGTGCCGACAAAAACCCACTGTACTTAGGATATTTAAAATGTATTAATATCTTGGAAATGATTCTCAAATAAAAAAAATGTTATTTCACTTTATTACTACTCTACTGGTCTTAAATTTACATTGTTATAACAGGATACTTTGATAAAATATAAGCCATTATTTTGCATTTGATTTATAAAATTATTTCACTTCCATGTTTGTTTCAATTTTCCGAATACGGTCCGTTCGAAACAGGCTATCTTCACCTGCAAAGAGGGTTCCCAGAACAATGTTACTTCTGTTTATTGACATTCACAACAGGGATGCTATAAACAGCTTGAAAAGTCAAAGTCATAAACACGGTATACCTCTTGAAAGACTACATCCCTGTTTCAAGCCCTTGTTAATTTTAAATGGCTGGGATATTTTATTATTTAACTTAATCATACATTCTGAGTTCCTATATAGTGTTTTTATGGTTCTGATTATAGTATTTGTTAATGTAAGTCACATGTAGTACTTATTTTAAATATTATTATTTTAATAATTACTGTCTAAAAATATCCAAAACTTGAATTTATCAAAACGAAAATATTCTTTCGGGACTGTTGATTCAGTTCTATTTATTGAAAATTCGAATTATCGACTTTTCACTGTATTTAAAGATTGTCCCTCGTTCCCCAATATGGTTCATTAACATTTGTTTACGTTCTCCTTTACAGACCTTTGGTTTGGTATCGAACAACCCCGTGTTGCACAACATAACGGATTACCTGATAGAGGAGGCTAGCGCCGAAGAGGAGGAACTGCTCGGCCTCGAGCCGAGTGCCGAGACCCACGACTCCATCTCGACGGTCGAGAGGGACGAGAATCTGATCTCTGTCCTCGACAGGATCCTCTTATATCTGCGCATCGTGCACTCCGTCGACTATTACAATCACTGCGAGTACCCCAACGAGGATGAGATGCCCAACAGGTGCGGTATCTTGCACGCCAGGGGGCCCCCGCCCACAGCGAAAGTGAGTGTTTTAAATAAGTTAAATTTGCTTTTTTCCGTTGATTCTTAATTATTATCTATTTCAATCAATGGGAAGAAAGAAGTAGTTAGGTTTCTTCTTCACTCTGTCAAGCTTATGGAAATACTTATTGTCTTTATAAGGGGTGCAAATGTACAATAAGTATTAATATTATTACTGAAGCTCGGGAGATATCACTTAAAAATCCCAAAAAATCACAAAGTTATGAGATACACAGAGCTGACAAACCATTCATAAATACGCATTTTTTTGTCGCCAGCATTGATATGGAGCAACGCGGAGATGTAAACATCTAGTGGGGAAAGACGTGAGGTAGGAGTGGGGGTAGGAATGGGTATAAAAATAACCAACTTCCACTAAGATAGAAGATAGGTTAGAATTCTTATAATCCTGTTTTCCGCAAACTTCACAGATTTTAACCATTTCTATTAACTGTTTTTATAAATGCGGGAAGTAAACAAATAGTATCGGTAGCAAACTACACGAACAAACCTGAAGAAATAACTAAAAACGCCAAATAACACCGATTGTTTACAGTATATTTAAATCATAGTAAAATTGACCTTGGGCCCCAAGACTAGTTTACGTGGTATAAACCACGGTTGCCGGTTTTATCGTCAAATATATTTGATCTAACGATATGTATTTGTCTACATGTATTTTAGGAAAGTTTTATAAAACAAAATAGACCTAATTTATTTCCACAATTAACATATTTATATCGATGGAATAGCACTGCATGTAAGAAACAAGTATTGCTCCTCCTTACACTGTGGGCATAGATCTCATTTTCCATAAAAAAAACTATATTTTGTGTAACACTGGCAACATTATTGTTTATCCCCATTTTCAGCCATCTTTAACTATTCAATGTTGGCTACACGAAAAATGTAAATAATCATCTCTGTTATTCTTATAACTCTGTGAAAAAAATGCATGCAGATATGAGAAACAGCATTCAAAATATGCATTTAACATGCAAATATGCATTTATGAAGCAACGAATTAAGCAGTTTTTACCTATATATTTTTTATTTTAAGAACTACATGCAATAAAAAAAATATTCAATTATCTGCTATTGTTATTATTTATTAAGTGTAACGCAGTTACCTCTTATTTTTATTACACTTATCATTTATTAATGATTAATTATAAATTACAAGAAATATATTAACTATTACAACGGAAACAATACCATTAATATAAAATTAATTTACATTAATTTGTAGGCGGAAAAACTGCCTTCGACTTCACAGGACGTCAGTAGAGCTAATTGAAATTATTAGAGATGGTTCTAAATCTAAATTAAAATTATCATCACCACAGAAATTTCCTTTTATCGCATTATTTATGTGCACAAATTTTTGATACCCTTTTTTTAATATAGTGCAGAATTTTTCGTAAATTTTATTAACTTTTCCAAGATGTTTAATTTTGTTAGGTAGTGAGTTATTGACTTGTGAAATATTTCGTTTTTCCAATTTACTAATTAATGAAGCAATATAAACGAAATTTGTCTGAATATGTGCTAAGTGGCTTTTCCGTAATTAACTTTTGAAAACATCTATACATTTCTTTACAGTATTACAACTGTCTACTTCGAAATTACATCTCTAATTCCCTCAAAATTGTCTGTTATAAAATCGACATAATTTAACCACACAAGTTACATGTATTAGGTTTGGAAAAATATTTTTAAATTTTGTCCAAATATAAAATTAGTCAAGAGATTCGTTTACAAAACCAGGTATAGTTAAATTATTGCCTTTTTATAACCTCTTAAAAGAAAGTAAATATCTGGTGCTACATTCACTGGCGTTTAAACGTCAATTATCTAGTTTGCAACATACCGTCCTTTAATATTGGTCGCCTCGTCAACGGATAGCCATATTGGATTATTACCATTGGCAGCCTTAATCACTTTAATAGTAGAGTGATAAATGTGATCCACATATTTTTTTTGAAAAGTCGTGGCAAAATACACGTGAACATCTTTGCGGTGCTTTATTCAAAATTGTTGAAATAATGGATTGTCCAATTTTACATTTGGGATATTGCAACCTACTAGCAAACCACATAAATCCTTATTAAAATTTTCTGTTATTTAGTTATGTTAGTAAAGAAAAAGAAATTCAAAATTTAAAACTTTAAAATCTTTAGAATGGAACATTATAATTTATAAATTATAGTTATAAAAAATTTAATAGTACCTTTTATTAAAAGATATATTTTGGATTGAAAATAAGGGAATTGTAAATACATTTTTTGAAAAGTAAAACAATTAGACACAAGACCTACGCAAGCTGTGTAAAATATATGATCATTATGAATGATTGAAAAATCTTTTTTAAATTGTTACAGTTTTGAAAGATTTTACATTTGAAATGTCCTATTATAGTAATTCCGCGAATGAAGTGCACATTTCATTATTACTTTTAATAGCCTTTCCACAACAATTCTTAACAAGAGAGCACCGGCCATTAGTTAGCCTTTCCACATCAACCCTTAACACTATTTTTAGAGGACAACTGGCTTAACGCTAAGCAGAAAGTATGTGTCATAATAACCTGTCACTCATGCCTACACAGAGATTTGTACCATTAAAATTTTTATTTTTTTGAGATTTAATTCCGAAAATCGCCGAAAATATCACTTTTAATAAATACATATGAATTTATAGAATTTTTTCGGGATATGCACTTTATATGCATTTTACATATTTCCCGAGCTCTAATTATTACACAAATAACACTCGCGTTGTATGTAGCACCATAATTCAATATACATTTTTCAAACATGAATTGTGAATTATTTATGTTTGTTTATTTCAGACTGACATGACCCAGTTCATTGGTTCTTCAGTGGAATCGAAGATGTCAGCCTTTTTGCCGGACAAACCGAAAGACGAGAAGGACAAGAATGAGGCCAAATTGGTTACTTTGGCCCTCAAGGATGTCAATACGGAGATTGACAAGTTTGTTCAAGCGAACACTAGAGAACTGGCCAAGGATAAGTGGTTGTGCCCATTGTCGGGCAAGAAGTTCAAAGGTTCGAAAGTTTTACCATAAATACTACTATATGTAGGGCTCTAGGGAAAATATGCCCTGCAAAGGTGTCAAAAATGCAAGGCAATACCCTATAAAGAGTGCTTTACTCTTACAATAATCGTTTTCCACATTCCAAACCAATTCCAAACATTTTTGGAAGTCGCATGTTTTATTCTACTTCTTATATAGTTAGTGTGAATCTTCAAAATTGTTTCCAGGGCCTGACTTTGTGCGTAAACATATCTTCAATAAACATGCAGAAAAACTCGAGGAGGTGAAGAAAGAAGTGGAGTTCTTTAACAACTACCTCAAGGACCCGAAGAGACCAATGTTGGCAGACACCCCACAGTCCAAAAGGGAGGATGCTCCCATCTATAATCATCCGTAAGTTATCACTTAAAGTATTGTATCAGTTTTTCTAACTTTAACTTGTCATATCAGAGGATTCGGCGGTGGGTATGGCGGTGGTGGATATGGAAGGCCGCCACCTTTTTACAATCAAGGGTTCCAACAGAGGTCCAGAGGATATCAGCCAAGGGGCAGGTAAGACTTCACTTTGAATTTATTATTGTAGTGTTTACTGTAACGTATATTACGTGTTGTATTTCAGAGGGGGCCCGAGTGAATTCAGACCTGTCATCCACTACCGCGACCTGGACGCCCCTAGGGAACCCGAGGAGTTCATATAGCGTTATAATTGCAACCTTTTTAAGTATTTTTAAGGTGACAGAATAGTGTTCTTTTTTTTCTTTGTAGAGAAGCTGTAATCTATTTGTGAAGTCAGTGAATAAATAAAGTCATTTCGATCGTGCTTTTGAGAAACCCAGATGTTTAAAATGTAGCAGATCCTCGATTATCAATCTCCTAAGTGACATTGCAAAAATATTTTACTATACTCCTTTTATCTGCTCAATGAATAGATCAGAGGGGAAACAATCAAAAATTCAACCTAGGACAAGGTCTATGATTCACGGAAGGATGTTTTAAGTACATATCCTAAGTGAATACTGAAATATTGGTTGTTAAGGTTTAAATTTAATGATCAATTACTTATTTATAGCAACAGATAAATACGCATTGTCACGCTTATGGCCTGATCGACTCTTAAGTGTGCATGGTTTGAAAGCAGTACCTACCTCAGAGAATGGAGTAGAATAAACCAGTCATTTATTTAACATGCCAGCAGATGTGTTACAGGGGGCGTTACTTGAATTAAACAAATTAAAAAACTGCATAGCTTAGGTGAGTCAGAGCTATAGAGGGGTAAGAAATCACTAGGACAGTACGGCTATTCTTATTGCTGTTTAAAAATTGCTAGATCAGTGAGTCTCAACTTCAGTAGTTTGAATTTAAAATCAACCCAGTTTTAATTTTGATTATTTAAATATATACCATGTTCAACAGGGACAAAAGGAGATTGCAGAAAACGATTTTTAAACGAGAATGAATCATGAATTCAAAAATCTGGATTGAAACAAGCTATTATGATTCTGAGATCGGTTCTGAAAGAAAGCGCCTAATATGCGGTGTCATGTTTAATGAATGAATTCATTGTCTGTAAATTTATGTCACTGAAGAATTAATTAGAGGTTATTTTAGTTTTATCTGGTTAATTAAAAAACTAAGCCAAATTTAGAAGAAGAAAAAAAGGTTCGAGTTGCAAAAGTTCCCAATCAAATGAATCTTCTTGTAAAATTTTGTAGTTTAAGATGTCTGCATTTTCGCGTACTTCAATCATACATACATCTGTAATAGATATCACAAGATTTGTTAAAGTGTAAAAGAAAGAAGAAAACAGTTGATTACTAAATTTTTCTTAAATGCAACATAATTAACATGTATTATGTAACATAATTATTTGGTTTATTATTTATCATTTTATTTCCTGTTAGTGCTTTTATTATTAAGAATACTACCCAACAGTCCTTTTTTAAAAATGGCGCGATTCTTCAAAGATTCTTCAGGTGTCCCTTGTTCTTGGTACACAAGTACAGAACAACAATTTCGTTTGTTTGGTTTGGCGATTTTAGCTGACTTTAGCGTGGTTATAAGAAAATGGTGGAGGAGTAGTTGTTTGTTTGTTTGTGAAACTTTTTCCGGGGTGTTTCCTTGGTAAGTAAATAGTAAAAGTTACACTTTCAATATCCCACGAATAAAATATGCACATTTAAGATCTCCTATTGTTTGCGGCACACTTCCTTCGAATATATTGTGAGTTGGTGCCGAAGGGACACTTGTTGCGTTATTTCGCTAAAAACGGGAAAGTACCGTTAAAAACATGAAAATAGAAATTTCAGTTGATATAAGTGAATTATTTTGGTTATTTAGTATCTTCAGGAAGTTTACGTTCAATTTTAATAAACGATCCTATTGATTTTTTTATCCTAAACTTATCTACATTATCTGCGTGAATATAGCATTAAATTAATGTAATGTTAAATTTGTTACGAAACTAAAATACCGATTGGAAGTACCTATTTGGTTATTTTGCAGATTTAGCTGTCGGTACCATCTATTTGTGTCATAAATAATAAACATCGTGGAAACAAGTAAGTATCTAATATTAATAAACTATAAAAATGAATTACATGTAAAACTGTACCAATACGCAAACTATTTTTAGAAATGTCCATGACTTCCGATATTCTTTGCAGTGAAGATGTAAATTACCTGTATCATACCCTGTAAGTTTGAGACAAAAATCACTATTATTAATTAAGGTAATAATTTGTTCCTGAGAAATAATTCTTATTCCTATTTTTAGGGAATCACAGGAGTTGTTAATTCAGGATGAATTTATGGTAAGTCCTACAAGTACACCAAAATTTTAAACTAAAATTACTTATTACAAGAAGTGATTTGGATTATTTAAATTGTGGATAATTTTCATGTGGCATTAAAAATTTATAAAGAAGTAAATAACTGCTTGTTTAATAGCTGTAGGCTACAGTTATAAAATACATTTGATCAAACGAAGGGTGCATAAAGGAATTTTTAAGGTATCACAGCATAACCCCAACAGAGACAGGAGACTGAGACTGCTACTTGACTTTATGTTTTCATACTCTGTTGGCAAACCTTGTGAAAAGTGGTAGGGTAATGAAGAAACTAATTAATTGAATAAAATAATAAGACCACATCCTGCACTGTTCAGTCCTCAACTTGAATCATATAGAGATGAAGAGGGTAATATTTGGAAAAGCATAAGTGAAGTGGATAAATGTGGTAGAGCGATTTTTTAAATAACATCACAGAGATTACAATACTTTTAATTCGCTAAATAAAACATTTATTTTGCACTTATGCAATAGTCCATTTACACACGGGTGTTGGCGAATGTTCCAAAAACACTTTCCAGAAAAGAAATTAAGCAAACAACATGCAACTAATATGTCAGTACCTAGATGTTTCTAGCGTTATTTCTATAAATGTGTAAAACACTCAGACTATTTGACAAAGCAAATCAAACACGCTTCGCGCGACAAAGGCAGTAGTTAAATACTTCTTTGGGTAAATTATTTCTAGGTACTTCCCTAGCTTAGGACTTCATCATGAAAGTGTCAATACAGAATACTCAGTGTTTCGTCTCCAATTATGAAATTCGGGAAGGTTTTTCTTCAGAAAATTACTCATTTTTCATGTTTTTTCCATTCGTAACTTTTAGTGTTCTATTTGCCATAAGAGCCAACTTCAACTGCTGTAAACTTTCAGTTGTGATCTACAATAGTCAGGAGGACTATTAAATTAAATTCCTTGTCATTAAAACACAAAGTTCCTTTAAGTTCTGAGTCTCTTCTGTTTATCACTTTGTGGGCTCGCCTCAGACCTTATGGATATTTACTATCATAGCGTCATTCTTATCATTCGTCTTTTAAGACTTAAAAGTCGAAGGGATAGAGATGCAGTTAAGTTTCTGCTGTTGCCATGAACCCGAGAAAAAGAATTTTAATGCATTACTTTCAAGTATTAATTCATAATAAGATTCAGAATGTGGTAAGATATGGAAATTAACAATTAACTCTTACGACCAGTACAAGCTATAACAAAAATGTTCAATGGGATAGGTAGCCCCGGAAAAAAAATTAAAAATGGCAATTTCTTAATTTTGGAAAAAGCTATAAAAACTTCGTTAAGGAAAATATGAATTTACCTTCAGAAGTTGTAAACGCTGAAGTCGCAGAGGAACTTTCAACAGAAGAAAACTGAAGAGTTTTTGAAGCGATTGAAGAAATGATAGGAAAGCAGATATGCAAGCAACAAAAGATGGTCTACAAAATGTCGTTTTTTTCGTCAATTTCATTAAGGGGTTAAGCAGGAATGTCCATGAAACGCAAACCGATAAATCTGCATTTAAAATAATTGCTCATGTTATAAATACTTCATTCGTGTTTTTTTTTTGTGATCTTGCCAATTTGATTTATATATTGGAAGGTATGAGAACTATCACTTTCGTGTTGATTAAATGGGAATCTGTCAGAAAGTTATGATGACATGTCGGATATGGCCAGAGATTTAAACAGTAGAGGACAATCGCCATGACAATGACAAGTAAACAAGTTGTTTCACATAAACTTCAAATTACTTCTTCCACAATATAAAGCACAGATTGTATGTGGAAAATTTCCTGTTCATAACCGACTCTCAACTGAAGGAAATATAAGAAGGGCGATGAAGTATTCTAACCAACAAAGAGATGATTAATATAATCTTTACCTCATATGTTTGTTCAGGAAGTTATAATTATAAACAGCTTTAAAAATTCAAGCCATATGCAAATGGGTTCAGTTCATTAAATATGAATATATCAGTAGTTGACGGTGTAACGATTTTTGGGGCAGAGTGAGGTTATCCTAAAAGCATTGATTCCATAGGATCAATCGTTTGAAGGAACAATGAATGAACTCTGCCAAAAAATCATTACATCGATTACTACAGACATGCAGATATGAACTTTCAATTTTTATATCTGCGATGTAAACAAATTATTTTTTTGTTTTTTTTTTCTGTCACCGTCTACGCATATGCGTATTTGATGTATTAGGGCATTCTTTTGGAACGAGAGGTCAGTAATTGTTGAGATATCATTTGGCGAACAATATTGAAACACTTATTGAAACTTGCCTCTTTTAACTTCTTACCAGAAGGTTCAGCTGATTTAACATCATTCTTCCAATTCCAGAACATTTCAACTGGTTTATAATCGACAGCTTGCTAATTTTAAAATCTTTTAATTTTAAATGATCAATTTGGAATGACCAATTTCAGAACGAATTTAATTACTAAATATTACTTATTACTTCTTCCTTATTCTTCCTCTTTTTTTGCATCTGTCTTGAAGTGTATTTAATATTTACCTATTTTTCTCAAATATTACATGGTTCTTGTTCAAAAGTGAATGATCCTACTTGGTTTCCAGCTCTACAATTTATTGAACAACATTCTTTGATCTTTTATTGAAATAATATAGCAAGTCATCGCTTTCTTCTTCTTCCAATATTACTTTAATGGCTTTAATCACTGTACAGATTCTCATTACACAAGTGTCTCCAACGACTGACTGTGCAATAATTTTATTACAGTAACTGATTGAACAGTGATCTCTGTCGATCTAGTATTTCGGTTTCCTCTGACGCGAACTACAATTTTTACACTTCAAATACAGAAAATTACAAGATTTAATCTGTTTCACCATTAGGAGTCTTTTAAACATCCGTAATGAAATCAATCATCAATACATCAAATTGTTATAACACTTCAATACTTTAATTTTGAAACATATTGTTTGCAGATAGCATTTATTAACTACTGTAAGTATATGTGGTGTAATATTTCTAATGCAAGTACGTTACGATTTTTCATTTCTACAAAGTTGAATTTCATTTTAAACAGGCACTGGAAGACACAAAATTTCTGATCTCTCCATTGTCGGGCGTCCTACCCAATAAAGATCTCTCGGGGGATTATGAGTTCGAGGTGAACATACATCCAAACGGATCGAAGAATTCATGGGTGGTAAGATACAATAAAGCTTTCTGGTGGGATTCCTTTTCCTCTTTTCTTTCCAGTATTCATCTGTGCTGAACAAAGTCTATATGGACATCAAGTGTACGTTCCCAGTAGATTTCAAATTAAAACGTCGTCCGGATATCCCATTGGTAATCAGGGTCACCCCGGTATTCAGCTCTCCCCAGTATGCACATGAGAGTGTGTCGAGATGTGTAAACCATTCCTTTTCAGATAGTAAGAAATATTTATGAATTACTCTGTCTTAAAATGTCTTTAAACAATTTTTTTTCAGGTAAAGAGTTCCCAGCTTTCCAACACATCATACGATGTGAAAACACGAAGGCTCATTACCAAGGGGACCTAGAGAAAAAGGAGCATCTTAGTATTATCATCCCGTTTCCGTCCGATGGTGCCGACAGTATCCGGGAAGTCTTCATGTTCGTCTGTAAGAATTCCTGTCCCTATCCTGGGATTAATAGGAGGGACATTGAAGTCCTCTTTACTTTAGAAGATTACTGCGGGAACACACTTGGTCGTAGACCACTTAATGTTAGAATTTGCTCTTGTCCAAACAGAGACAAGGGTAAAGATGAAGACAAGTATAAAACGAAGAATGAACCAATCCCAAAGGGAAAGAAGAGGAAAGTTGAGATGTTGGTGAAAGTACCTGTAACTTCCGGGACTGTAAATTCAGACTTTGATAATTATGAGTTAACAGTAAGTAGTCAAATTAAAAATTATTTTTAATATCGTTTGTAATACCTTAGCTGCCAGTGTGTGGAAAGAATCATGCCAAGCAGGTCTTGAAATTCTACCACGATTTATTAGCAGGAGATATTCATGAATTGCAGGATAAAGAAAGGGATGAGCCTCTGAGAAAGTGTTTAGAGAAAATATCTGCTTTGAGTAAGTATACTTTACTTCACATTTTGACAAATTGTTTTACAAATTTACTTATTTTTCAGGGAAGAGTGTTGAAACTGAGGTTAACTGAAACAATGAGTGGGTCAGATTCAAGTGATACAATACATTTCCTTTGCAATAGTCCTTTAGTGTCACTCGAATATGATCTCTTTGTATGCTTTTTAAAAATTGTGATAGGTTAATATAGTGTTTTGTTTTGTCTCTGGAAGACATGATCGATGACAGAGTCACAGGAGGTTCTGGAAACCAATAATGTAACCATGTATAATGTATACTTTGTTATCACTACATCCCAAAGAACTAACTAAGGCAAGTTAGACTGTTAACATTTACACCTCATGAATTAACAGAGATGGAAATCCGATTCCAGCTAAGCGACAGCATTTGATAAGAATATTTAATAGTGGAGAAATAGTAGCTAATAAAATATATTTAATAATTGGGATGAATTTATAACAAAATTAAAAAAAAATGTGAGTGCAATCTTACATGGTAATTTTTATGTCAAGTAATGTTAGTATTGATTACTTAATGTCTTCATAAATGTCTCATAGTTTAATAGAATGAGGGAAAGCCATATCTTTTTTGTTTACAAATTATTGCATTTCCATGACTTACTATGACTCCCTTTTTATATAGATCATATATTGTTTAAGTTTTTCGTTTTTACGGCGATTCCATTAAAGTTAATTCTGACTTTGTTGTCAGCTTAGTTTGTAAGTTTAATGCTGTTTTGGTAACTTTTGGCCTTGGCATTTAGTTCACGTGACCCTATTTATGAGGTAGCTAAGCTACAGGTTCTGGTTCATTAGTTGTTAATTTTAACAAAACCAGGTAACATTTACCTGATGTCAGTGAAGCTTCCTGGAGGAGGTTTATGAGTACTTACCATATTTTATGGACCTTACCTCTCTTCTTTAATCTAAAGAAAGAAATTTGTACCAAGTTCCATCATAAAATATGGCGAGTATTTACCTGATGGTTAAATTAACCAAAGATAAGAATGAGCTTTACCAAAACCAGTTTTTTTGTTACACTCGTTATATTAGCTTCACTTGTATGTTTTTTCCAATGGTACTCAATGAACTATCAGTTTCTGTTTTGATAGCTAGCCAAGTTGCGCTGAGACAAACTGTTGACTGTCGTGCATACCCTTAAAAGGTTTGATAGAACTCGGGCCAAGTACTTCAAACGTACTTCAAGTTATTAATAGTAGTTCTTTGTATTCTTATAGTTATTATTGTCATTCCATTTTTGATGTTCAAAATCTTTAAAATGTTCTAAAATTTCCTTGGAACAAATACATGCCAGTTTAAATAATGTTAAGTGAAAATAAGTATTTTCTTGCAGGGCTAACTATTGAGATGTTAATGAATACCTGTTACAGAAGGAATTGTTAATCGTAGTCTTTGTCAAATTTGTTTGGTCCTACAAAGTTTTAATTCCTATATAATCTACTTCAAATTTATTTGTAAAGTAGTAGACTGTTTTGCTAATTTTTTTGTATGGTGTTAGATTAACTCCAGAACTATTCCAAACTTTATGTACCTACTAAAGAAGGTATTTCATGGTGTACACTGTATAAGTCAATGATTTTGTAATGTTTTAATTTTGTAATTTTGATGGTGTAATTTTAATTTTTTCTAAAGTTCATATTTCCACCTCATCTTACCTTGAATTTTTATATCATTCATTTCTTGGATTAAGACCAAAAATAGGATAATTTTGTCTACTACTTTGTAAAATGTATTTGGAGCAGATAATACTCACCATATGCTAGGATTTAGGTAAACAATATTTTTTTACTTGTGTTAACTGTTTGTTCTTAGTCAAGAGAATAGTTGTTCTCTTTGTCTATTTTTGTATCTATATTTAGTTTCTTATCCACAATATACACTTGTTCTGTAGTTTTTTTTTCTGTATAAATGCTACATCTTTTCAATCACTCCAAATAAGAAATATACACAAGTATCCTCTTTATTCAATAACATAGTAAATTCATATTATTTCGATTTTGTCGCAATATTTTTTCTCGACGGAATAGTAATGACAAAACACCGCCACGGCATCCTGAATTACACTTCTTACGGTCGAGTATGGCCTGGCTTCCCTTAGAACCATCAGAATTTGCCCAAAGAAAGCGTGGCAAGGTACTCTGCTCTCCATGTGGAGCCCTTCGTCGTCGGCTGCGACCACCTTCTCACTGAGGGATTCGTAATTCGATTTCTCCCTCAGGACGAAACGTAAGATTTTCCTCTTGTAGATGGCATCGATGGGAGTCTTAATAACGTCGCTGTGGTTTCCCAGAGTGGGATTCAGGTCGAAGCTGATGCCGCCGTATTGCCACAATTGTAGCACCCTTACGGCGAATATTTTCAGCGCGCCGTTCAATTCTTTCCAATATGGGTAAAGGGGTGAGTTGAAGAAGGCTTTGTTGTAGGTGGTTTTTTCGATGATGATCGCGTCAGGGTAGTTATTGAGGAGATCTTCGATGGTGGAAAAAGTTGTGGTTGAAGGGATGGTAGTGGTGGATGATGTAGGGGTTGTTGTGGTGGTGGTGGTGATGGCGAACGCATGATCTGTGAAGTTTTTCTCCCACATCTTCCCATGTAAAATCATCTCCAGTAATTTTTTTGCATCGGTGTTGAAATCATGTACTTTTCTCTTCTTCCTTTCGTGTATCTTTTTCATCTTGGCAATCTTACTCTTCTGTGTACTCAAAGTTGTACTAACAGTGGAAGTGACAGCAGCAGTAGTACTTGCATCACTACCGCTAGCACTCGCGTTTCTCTTGCTGATCTCGTTCTTCAACATCTTCTGGATCAACACCAGATGTATCTTGTAGCCCGTGTAAGTCTTCACGATCTTCTCGATGATTTCAATCTCCCCAGGTTTCCAGTTATCTTCGGTGTGGACTAAATGGACACTTCTGTTATCCATCTCGTCATTGGCTACACACCTGGGGATGCGCAGGCTCCCCACGGTCAGAGTCGAGAGGAGAAGGAGGATCATCATGAAAAATAACAGGACGAAGAAGGCTGTTGTTATCCACCAGGAACTAACGTAATCTAGAATAAAACAATGGAGTGTGGATGTGTGAAAGTTTTGAGGGGAGCAATAATTAGTTTGTTCAAAAAAAAATATATATATATATATATAAACTAAATAGTAACGGGGATGCAGCCTTATCTTGGGACTTTTTTAAAAGAACACTCTTATTCCTTTAATACAGGAGCTTTCGACAATGTTTATTGTCTTTATCAACTGCAAAGAAAACGAGATTGCTGTTAAAACTATATAACACATCAGATCCAGAAAAAAATTCAATATTGGAGTGGAAGAGGCAGGTTATTTGTTCACAAATAAAGTGAGGTTCTGTTACAAATTTTGTCGCTGAAGTCTCCCAAAGTATCTACTTGAAGTAGTATACTTATATACAGGTGTGGTAAACTTTGAGTGTACAGAGATTAGTCTTTTATCGCTTTCATATTTCAATCAAGATATTCAATTTTTTGAACATGTTGGATTAAAGAAAGAATATTTGAGAACAGGTAAAATATCTAAAATCCAATTGATTAATAAATAGGTTTGTTAGGATACCCCGAAACCTTTCAATTATTCTAATGAGGTATAAGGTCAAATAAAAAAATTAATATAAACTATATGTTATATATGACAAATTGGCATTATTTAATATAATTATCGATCTTAAAATTACAATTACCTAAAATTTGAGACCTCTACAATTTTCGAGACGAGACCAAAATTAGATCTCTTCTCGTATCGAGATTTCAACGTTTAAACTCATCTCGTCCCTTCTCACAATTATAAACCCGTCATATTTCATTAGTTCGTTATTCCAACGTTTCTACTTTTCGAATTATTCCAAAAACGATCAATTTATTAAAATTATATGAAAGCCTAAAAATGATTCGAAATAAATGATTATTTCAAAAAAGATAAGAAAGTCAGTGGCATGGGTAGTAAAATACATGGGGGACAATGTGTACAGAACGGGGATTTCAGGGAACTATTTTGATTGTTGAGTACTGTACCAAATTTAAAATTAACATCTTAAATATTCAGGTTAATTAAAAATTATGAAATCCAAATTTTGACTCACAAACTTTTATGAAAAATGGTACATATGTATAAGGAGTCATATAATTTTGCTAAAAAAATCCAGTCAACGAACTGACCTGTTTTTTTGTTCTTTCCTTTATTTTAATCAATTTTTAAACATTGTGATCTTGTGTTTTTTTTAAATTCTTTGTTATTTAACTTTTGTTTAATCGCATAATATTTTCTGTATGCAACATTAATTTTTGTTTTAATTTTTTTGTATTAATTAAAATACTAAATCTAGTTAAGTGTGAGACGCCTTTAGACTGGTTTTACTAATTTTCCAAGTAAGTACCTATAACTTTTGTTCTAGGCTTTAAAGATGTTCAAGGTACAATAAAACATTCGCAAGAAAACCTCAAAAGAACTAATTTTACAACTAAGAACATCACTAAAGACCTTGCCTGACAATTAATATTATTAGTATTAATTTTTCCGTTTCATTTGTTTAAGATTTATTTTTACCTGAATATTAAGCATGTGGTTTCCGTGCTACTGTAGTCTATTTTCGTTTAATTTGGCTTTTTCGGGGACTTTCGGGACTTAATTTTTATTGTAACAAAGCCTTTAGTTGCCTACCTTCTTAGTTCACAATTTCGGCATGCAAACGAACAAATTGATTTCATTGTAACTATCTACTATGTCTGTGTTTCAAACACTGATTTCCAAACCAACATTTTTCGACGGTTAAATCCGAGGCGTAAATAATTTGTAATTTATTTTAATAATTTCCTTGGCTTTGTCCAAATGTAACGCGACAAGTGTTAAAAGCATCATCAATCTTGCTACATTATGTAACGTTTGTATTGTATAACACATTCCTTACCCGGAAAACGTGTGAAAACGTGAGTAGTGCCCGCGGAAATATCTCTCAGCCTGTTGTGTTTCTCAAAATGGCCCTTTTTCTTCTCCTCGCATTTCTCCTCGTAGTACAGCAGGGGCGATTTTTCCTCTGTGGACATGTTAGACATTTTCTTCTACAATCGGACAAGTGTAAAATACCAATTTTCTTTTTTAAAAAATATTTAAGATAGCAAAATGTGACGGGAAAACGTCATTTCTTTGACGAATTTAACGCTACAGGGCGTTCGCAAAAACTTGTCATACTAACCTGATGTGCACTTAAGATTTAACTGCCTTAAAGTTATGAGTGATATTTTAGGACGTGCATTTAACGTGAATTACTGTTATTGTTTTGGGTTTACGATGGGCTAAATATTTTTATTGCGAAGTGTACACCGTAGTAATTACGTAATAAATTTTGCTATTATTCCAAGAACGTGTTAACAAAATATTACGATATTTGTTTTAAATGCACAACACGTGATCGCCTTTGTATTTCCAAATAAGCGCACTAAAAGACAACAAACTCCAGAACAATTTAAAATGGAGTATTAGCGTATCCAGAAGCTGATACAAGCTCTATCGCCGTCTTCACACATAACGAGATAATTTAGCTTATGAGACACAATATAAGAGCGCTCAACGAAATATAAGGCAAATAATAAATAGACTCTGTACGTGATAGTAATACGGATAACCTAAACCAGAAATACTGGAAACAAATTCAGATGAGATATCGAAGAACATAACTATAATCATGAAGTAACAGAAAATTGCTTTGAGTTCAAGCGAAAAAGGATGAGCACTTCACATACGAAGTTCTAGGGTTCGTTGAAACAGTTCTATCTTTGAATTGATTTTTTTTTCAATTTTCTGCTCCATTTGTGGTGATGGGTTCAATAATAGCTCTGCAAATATTTGTTTTTGTATTCAGTGTGATGTTTCTTTGACCACAGAATGGGGTTTAGTTGTTTAATCGTTCTACGACCTTGTGTAACTCTATTATCAATAGCTTTTTCTGTGTTTCCTACATCACTACTATAATTTCCTAGGTACTTATATTCTCTACAACAATTGATTACATTATTTTCTAGGTGTAAGTTTGATTGAGTTCTTCCGATTACTAGATGCTCTGTTTTGTTTGTGTTAATTGTAAGTCCTCACTTAAAGTATTTTTCCATTAACTTTCTTGTCATATATATTCTACGTCGTCCATGTTTCCCCAATTTGTATTTCCCATTTCCAAACATTTTCTCGTCCATAAACTCCGCATATCTTTTGAACACAAATTTTGAAAAGGGTGAGCGAGATACAGCAGCCTTGCTTTAATCCCTCTTATATCTTAAACGGCGATGCAATCTGATTTCCCACTTTTACTACGGCAGATGAGTTGCATTGTATATTTTCTAATGCTTTTACTTAGGTCTCCTTTATTTCAGAGTCATGTAATACTTAGAACAATTTATTTATTGGAACGGTGTCGTAGGCTTTTGCTAAGTCTGTAAATTAGGTGGCTTATCATGTTTCTTGCCATTCTCGTTTCCACTAGTTGTTACAATATAAAAGTGCTATTTAAACAGGATCGACCTGCGCGAAATCCATTGTGATTCTCTATGTCCCTAAATTGACTTTCAATATTCTATCCTTCAGAACTCTGTCGTACAGTCTATCAACAGAATTAGTTACACTGCTGCTTCTCTAATTGCAGCATGTCTTTTTGCAATCTTTTTTATGAACATAACTAATATAAGCCATTCCCTAATCTATAGGAATGTTGTGTTTATCTTTGTTTTAATCTTCATCTTCGTTTGTTAAATAATTCTATTATTAGATGCAGCAATTCTTCTGTCCCCTTTTTAACCAGTTCAATAAAAGAATACCTCCAGGTCCTGCTGCTTTCTCATTTTTCATACCTTTTATAGCTTTTTTAACTTCCTCCACTGTAATCGGTTCATCGATTCCACCTTTTCTTCGTTTTTTGTCTGATTGCCTGTGATTGATTTATAAATTCTAGCCTTTTTCTTCTATACACAGATTTTCGTAATATTTTTCCCACTGCTTTATTTCTATTATGTTTATGTCTGTGTTATATTTCCCCTCTTTTCTTAAGGTTTTCCATACCTCTGAGCCTCTGACAGTCTAGTTCCTCCTAAGTACCTATTCATCTCTTCACACTTTTAATCCTATATTTCATTTTCCCTTCTTGAAACTTCCCTTTTTACCTGTCTATTTACTCTATTTCTAGTTTTCTTTCTTCACTATCCTGTGTCAATAACCAAGGCTTTATTTTTAGAGTTTACAGTTTCTTATTACGTAGACGACTAACCTGGGTGTAGTACTTTTTTCGATTTTCATATTTTCCTAATAATTCTTTTGCAGCATTATGAATAGCTTGTTATTTGTTCGTATATTTCCTCTGCGTTTATTTTGAGGCTCATCTCAATTTGTAAAGGAAACTTACGGATTCCTGTTGAAAACTACTAAGGTTATATTCAGGTTGTAACGATTTTTCGTATGATTGGTCTCGGAGGCCTAGGTCTTGTTCTTTTCACAGAACAAGATTTTTCACAGAAGATCACATTGCATGTTAATGTTATACACTGATTGCATCTACGTGTATGACTGTCTTCGTGTTGCAAAGGGTACGGCACATAAAGGAGAAAAAAAAAGAAACGTTAATTTCTTCGGTTTTACCGGGATGAGACTTTTTAAAAAACAAAATTACAACTACTCTTACATGTGTGACAGCTAAACAGAGAATGATCTATATTTTTCAAATACAATTTTTATATGAACAATATAATATACCACTGGGTGATCAAGAATGACTGTTTGAGTTGGTAATCCTACCTGGAGGATTTTTTTGTCTAAGGGTTTGCAACGCTACAACCAGATATGTTGACAAAAATTTGACATAACAATCAGGGATAAGATTGTAGGTTATGTGAATAAAAATTAACGCTTAAAAAATGAAACTCGAAATACAGAACAACGACTTAATTAAACAGCTAAAGGTAATGCTTAAAATGCCCCCCCCCCCATTTTGGTCCAGACATAAATTAACTCTTCTTTGTAGGCTCTCGAAGATATTCACCAGCATATTGGGGGTAATGTTTGCCACTTCTTGACTATTGCCTCTCGCAGCTCTTCTTCAGTATGCAATATGTTCCTATAGACATTGTCCTTCAAGAGCCCAAATAACGAAAAATCTAATGGAGTGAGATCTTGGCCTGCTTGGCCAAATGCCCTGACTAATTACTCTGTCGCCAAAATTCTCTCTTAAATATCCCATAGTAGCACGAGCCGTATGTGCCCTTGCAGAGTCTTGTTGGAAATATCCAATTTGACGCTCTTCGTCTGTTAATTGGTTTATAAAAGGCCTCAAAAGGTGTTGGATGTAGAATTGAAAGTAAAATCAAAAAATATCGGCCCATACACCCGCGTCCTTGAGACTGCCAACCAAACACCAACTTTAACCCGGTGCAAATGTGTCTCTCTGATAGCGGAAGGATTTTCAACTGACCAAATTCTGTAATTTTGTTTATTCAGATAGCCGTTGAGATGAAACCAGGCTTAGTCGGAAAAGAAGGTATTGTCAAGGATATCATTATTATTTAATATGTCATTGAACCAATTGCAAAATAAAACTCTCTGCGGGTGATCAGGAGGGGTTAATGACTGGACGATGGAAATTTTGTAAGGGTGGTACTTTAATTTCTTTTTAAGCACAGTGGAGCAACTTCCATATGATAAACCTGTAAAACCGTGAATTAGAACAACATGAGAAAGTGTAAGTGTTATGGGTAAGAATGAAAATTGGTTGAATAGGAGGCATAAGGACCAAACCTGTTTGAAGGAAGAGCTTTCTTAAGGATTTGGGAGGACTTCTTTGCGTTCGAGTTCTGATATCCTCGACAACTTTCTCGTTTAGAGTAGAAGGTCTACCAGTTGATTTTTGTTTGCTTACGCTCCCTGTGTTTAAATAACGTTGAACTACTCGCATGCAATGTTGCAGAAAGACAGCAAAAGTGACCAAAGTCTCCGGAAACAACTCCTGAAATTGCTGGTATGTCGCTTCGAGAGAGTACTGCCAACCAGTAATTGGGTTATAAATCCCGCTTCGAAAGTACGCCATTCCAATGAAAATTTCGTGTTGTAACGTGAAAAACATTTTAAATAAATAAATTTGAAAAGAATACCAGAAATTTGAATTTTAAATAGCAAATTCAAATTACCAGTTGTACCATTTAAAAATGAAATTCAGCATTGCCAACTGCCAACTCACACAGTCATTCTTGATCACGTTGTAGTAACATGATATAGCGTTGAGTTGCATCTTCTTATCTTCTTCTTCTTATCTCCTTATCTTGGTTGACCGTGTGACTTTGACACACGTACTTAACTCTTTAAAGGAAATGAAACATCACTACTAATATAAATTCGATTTATTTCATATTCACGTATGAAATCGTTACATCCAATCCTAATCAGACGAATTTTCGCGTGTTTCTCCCTAACATTAACATTAATCAAGAAAATAAATAATCCCCCTACCGAAACCCACATTGTCCATCCCGAAAAATGACCGAAACTCACGAATGTTCCAATCAAACTATTAATTAAAAACAACGGATCGATTGATAATTTGACAGAAACTAATTTCGGGACTTTTAAACGCTTTTCCTCCTCCTGTAGGACACGTTCACGCTATCCACCGGTATCTGCCATCTCGTTCTCGAAACTTCGTGTCCCGTGCAATCGATCGGTTTGAAGTCCCTCTCGCACCTCCTGCTTATTCTCCAGAAGGAGAATCCTTCGGGACATTGAAAGAGGAAACCTTCCATCTTCCCCGAAAGGGACTTTTGGCACTTGATGAAGTTGCTGGTGCAGGTGTAAGACTCTAAATCGTGGTAACCATCTGATGGGCAGAGGGAGGTAGTTCTTTTGATTCTGATCTGAAAGGGCAATGAAGGTTCAGCGTCAACAAGTAAAATGAATGTACCAAAATGTAAACCATCACTTCTTTTAATTGAAGGATGAGAGGCGAGCAAAAGCAGTGTTCTAATCGAAATCGATCAGAAAACGCAAGGAAAAAGTAAATTCTATTAGAAGTACAATCCTTAGGAATGCGTAGTTTCTAAATATACAATCATCAAGAAATTCGTAAGGATTGTGACAACCTGTAACTTGCATACTATTAACACTTACAGGTGGTAACTCGTTGTCGTCCAGCTTCCTATACAAAGTACTCCCGGCGATCTGCCCATGGCAAATCCTAGTCTCGTTCTGAGGCAAACATTGTATTTTCTGATCATCGAATATCAACCCATCAGGACAACTCAGAACCAGAACCTTGTAGTCGTGGCTGTTCTGACTCCTAGTACACTGGTAAAATAGGTTACAATACTTCGGGTGCCTCCTGAAACCTGTCGGGCAAACTAAAGCGATCTGATCTCCTTCCAGTTGTCCGATCGGGCATGGTTCCATAGTGGTGCCGCTCGGTTGTGTCGTTAGCTCAGTAGGAGTACTTTGAGTCCACTCTGATGGAGTCGATGAGGTCGTGCTGTCTGTTAGTGATGTAGTGCTATACGTAGCCGACGTAGTGCTGTATATCGGTGCGGTGGTACTATCTGTAGGTAAAGTAGTGCTATATATCGGAGCTGTAGTGCTATATGTAGAAGTTAGCGTATTATCTAAAAGTGCGGTGCTGCTTTCCGTTTGAGACGTAGTACTGTATGTAGTCGATATGGTGCTAGGAACTTGAGTAGAACTTTCTGTAGAAGACGTCGTGCTATCTGTCGGCGAAGTGGTACTCTCTGTTGGTGGAGTAGTGCTCTCTGTTGTGGAAACGGTAGAACTCTCCGTTGTGCTGACGGAGCTATCCGTCTGAAATATCTCAAATCACGTATACAGTAATTCAAAAAACAATTACATTACATACCGCAGGAGTTTCATTGTCTACAGGCACGTTCGCACATTTCCCAGATACAGCCCAAGGGTAGTTACATGTCACAGATTGCGTGTCCCAGACAGTGCCTTTACCGCAAGCAAACTCGTATTTGGTATAGCTTCCCTTGCCATCACCTACACATCTAAAATAGAACAAGTTGTATAATCAGTATACATTTCAATATTATGAGAATAATAATACCTACCTATAGAATTTACTGCAATCATCCGGATCACCCAAAAAACCTTCCTGACTGCAAGTATTACCAACTCCACTGGAAACGTTCGATGGGTTCCATGGTGTCTGAGTGGTTTGGTTGCAACTGGCTTGGTTGTCTGGCTGCCCTGGATGACCTGGCTCGCCCGGTTGCCCTAATTGGCCTGGTTGGCCTGGTTGTCCACCTGTCTGACCTGGTTGCCCAGGTTGACCTGACTGTCCACCTGTTTGTCCAGGCTGCCCCGGTTGGCCGGGCTGTCCCGGCTGTCCCGGTTGGCCCGGTTGCCCAGGTTGTCCTGGCTGGCCTGGCTGTCCTCCTGGTTGGCCTGGTTGACCTGGTTGTCCAGGCAGGCCTGGTTGACCTGGCTGTCCTCCTGGTTGGCCTGGTTGACCTGGTTGTCCAGGCTGACCAGGCTCTCCTGGTTGCCCAGGTTGTCCAGGATGGCCCGGCTGTCCTGTCTGGCCATCTGTCTGCCCCGGTTGGCCCTGATTAGTTCTGCATCTACCACGTACAGCGTAGGCGTGATTACAAGCTGATATATCTTCATCCCAAACAGTTCCGTTTGCACAACTGAATTCGTATTTAATAAAACCTCCGCGTCCATTATTTACACATCTGTAGAACTTTTGACAATTATCCTCGTCTTTTACAAAACCTTCTGATATGCAATTGTTGTTTATGATTTGACCTGGTCGCACTGGTTCGACAGGTGATCCCGGTTGTGCCGGTTGTCCCGGTTGCCCAGGTTGTCCTGTCTGACCTGGTTGTCCTGGCTGGCCTGGTTGTCCTGGCTGGCCACCTGTCTGACCTGGTTGTCCAGGTTGCCCTGGTTGACCTGGATGTCCACCTGTCTGTCCGGGTTGTCCAGGTTGCCCTGGTTGGCCTGGATGTCCACCTGTCTGTCCGGGTTGTCCAGGTTGTCCCGGTTGGCCCGGCTGTCCCGGTTCGCCCGGCTGTCCCGGTTGTCCTGGTTGCCCAGGTTGTCCTGGCTGGCTACCTGTTTGACCGGGTTGTCCAGGTTGCCCTGGTTGACCTGGTTGTCCACCTGTCTGTCCAGGCAGTCCCGGTTGGCCCGGCAGTCCCGGCTGGCCTGGTTGCCCAGGTTGTCCTGGCTGGCCTGGTTGTCCTGGCTGGCCACCTGTCTGACCGGGTGGTCCAGGTTGCCCTGGTTGGCCTGGTTGTCCACCTGTCTGTCCAGGTAGTCCAGGCTGTCCTGGTAGGCCCGGCTGTCCCGGTTGGCCTGGTTGCCCAGGTTGTCCTGGCTGTCCTCCTGATTGGTCTGGTTGCCCAGGTTGTCCTGGCTGGCCTGGTTGTCCTGGCTGGCCACCTGTCTGACCTGGTTGCCCAGGTTGACCTGGTTGTTCACCTGTCTGTCCAGGTTGTCCATGCTGACCCTGTTGGCCTGGTTGCCCAGGTTGTCCTGGCTGGCCTGGCTGTCCTCCTGATTGGCCTGGATGTCCGGGCTGGCCACCTGTCTGACCTGGTTGTCCAGGTTGCCCAGGGTGACCAGGTTGTCCACCTGTCTGTCCAGGTTGTCCAGGCTGTCCCGGTTGGCCCAGCTGTCCCGGTTGGCCTGGTTGCCCAGGTTGTCCTGGCTGGCCTGGCTGTCCTCCTGGTTGGCCTGGTTGCCCAGGTTGACCCGGCTCTCCCGGTTGGCTCTGACTAGTTCTGCATTTACCACGTACAGCGTAGGCGTGATTACAAGCTGATATATCTTCATCCCACACAGTTCCATCTGCACAACTGAATTCGTATTTAGTGAAACCTCCGCGCCCATTATTTACACATCTATAGAACTTTTGACAATTATTCTCGTCTTTTACGAAACCTTCTGATATGCAATTGTTGTTTACGATTTGACCTGGTCGCACTGGTTCGACAGGGGAGCCCGGTTGTCCCGGTTGTCCCTGTTGTTCAGGCTGCCCTGGCTGGCCTGGTTGTCCTGGCTGGCCACCTGTTTGACCTGGTTGTCCAGGTTGCCCTGGTTGGCCTGGTTGTCCACCGTTCTGTCCAGGTAGTCCAGGCTGTCCTGGTTGGCCCGGCTGTCCCGGCTGTCCCGGTTGGCCTGGTTGCCCAGGTTGTCCTGGTTGCCCAGGATGTCCTAACTGGCCTGGTTGTCCGGGCTGGCCATCTGTCTGACCTGGTTGTCCAGGTTGACCTGGTTGTCCACCTGTCTGTCCAGGCTGACCCGGTTGGCCTGGTTGCCCAGGTTGTCCTGGCTGGCCTGGCTGTCCTCCTGGTTGGCCTGGTTGTCCGGGCTGACCACCTGTCTGACCTGGTTGTCCAGGTTGCCCAGGTTGACCTGGTTGTCCACCTGTCTGTCCAGGTTGTCCAGGCTGTCCCGGTTGGCCCAGCTGTCCCGGTTGGCCTGGTTGTCCAGGTTGTCCTGGTTGACCTGGTTGTCCACCTGTCTGTCCAGGCTGACCCGGTTGTCCTGGTTGCCCAGGTTGTCCTGGCTGGCCTGGCTGTCCTCCTGGTTGGCCTGGTTGCCCAGGTTGACCCGGCTCTCCCGGTTGGCTCTGACTAGTTCTGCATTTACCACGTACAGCGTAGGCGTGATTACAAGCTGATATATCTTCATCCCACACAGTTCCATCTGCACAACTGAATTCGTATTTAGTGAAACCTCCGCGCCCATTATTTACACATCTATAGAACTTTTGACAATTATTCTCGTCTTTTACGAAACCTTCTGATATGCAATTGTTGTTTACGATTTGACCTGGTCGCACTGGTTCGACAGGGGAGCCCGGTTGTCCCGGTTGTCCCTGTTGTTCAGGTCGTACTGGCTGGCCTGGTTGTCCTGGCTGGCCACCTGTCTGGCCTGGTTGTCCTGGCTGTCCTCCTGTTTGACCTGGTTGTCCAGGTGGCCCTGGTTGGCCTGGTTGTCCACCGTTTTGTCCAGGTAGTCCAGGCTGTCCTGGTTGGCCCGGCTGTCCCGGTTGGCCTGGTTGCTCAGGTTGTCCTGGTTGCCCAGGATGTCCTAACTGGCCTGGTTGTCCGGGCTGGCCATCTGTCTGACCTGGTTGTCCAGGTTGACCAGGTTGACCTGGTTGTCCACCTGTCTGTCCAGGTTGCCCAGGCTGTCCCGGTTGGCCCGGCTCTCCCGGTTGGCCCGGCTGTCCCGGTTGGCCTGGTTGCCCAGGTTGTCCTGGCTGGCCTGGAAGTCCTCCTGGTTGACCTGGTTGTCCGGGCTGGCCACCTGTCTGACCTGGTTGTCCAGGTTGTCCAGGTTGACCTGGTTGTCCACCTGGCTGTCCTGGTTGTCCAGGCTGTCCCGGTTGTCCTGGTTGCCCAGGTTGTCCTGGCTGGCCTGGCTGTCCTCCTGGTTGGCCTGGTTGCCCAGGTTGACCCGGCTCTCCCGGTTGGCTCTGACTAGTTCTGCATTTACCACGTACAGCGTAGGCGTGATTACATGCTGATATATCTTCATCCCACACAGTTCCATCTGCACAACTGAATTCGTATTTAGTGAAACCTCCGCGCCCATTATTTACACATCTATAGAACTTTTGACAATTATTCTCGTCTTTTACGAAACCTTCTGATATGCAATTGTTGTTTACGATTTGACCTGGTCGCACTGGTTCGACAGGGGAGCCCGGTTGTCCCGGTTGTCCCTGTTGTTCAGGCTGCCCTGGCTGGCCTGGTTGTCCTGGCTGGCCACCTGTCTGGCCTGGTTGTCCTGGCTGGCCACCTGTCTGGCCTGGTTGTCCTGGCTGGCCACCTGTTTGACCTGGTTGTCCAGGTTGCCCTGGTTGGCCTGGTTGTCCACCGTTCTGTCCAGGTAGTCCAGGCTGTCCTGGTTGGCCCGGCTGTCCCGGCTGTCCCGGTTGGCCTGGTTGCCCAGGTTGTCCTGGTTGCCCAGGATGTCCTAACTGGCCTGGTTGTCCGGGCTGGCCATCTGTCTGACCTGGTTGTCCAGGTTGACCTGGTTGTCCACCTGTCTGTCCAGGCTGACCCGGTTGGCCTGGTTGCCCAGGTTGTCCTGGCTGGCCTGGCTGTCCTCCTGGTTGGCCTGGTTGTCCGGGCTGACCACCTGTCTGACCTGGTTGTCCAGGTTGCCCAGGTTGACCTGGTTGTCCACCTGTCTGTCCAGGTTGTCCAGGCTGTCCCGGTTGGCCCGGCTGTCCCGGTTGGCCTGGTTGCCCAGCTTGTCCTGTCTGGCCTGGCTGTCCTCCTGGTTGGCCTGGTTGCCCAGGTTGACCCGGCTCTCCCGGTTGGCTCTGACTAGTTCTGCATTTACCACGTACAGCGTAGGCGTGATTGCAAGCTGATATATCTTCATCCCACACAGTTCCATCTGCACAACTGAATTCGTATTTAGTATAACCTCCGCGTCCATTATTTACACATCTATAGAACTTTTGACAATTATTCTCGTCTTTTACGAAACCTTCTGATATGCAATTGTTGTTTATGATTTGACCTGGTCGCACTGGTTCGACAGGGGAGCCCGGTTGTCCCTGTTGTTCAGGTTGTCCTGGCTGGCCACCTGTCTGTCCAGGTTGTCCTGGTTGGCCCGGCTGTCCTTGTTGGCCTGGTTGTCCAGGTTGTCCTGGCTGTCCTCCTGATTGGCCTGGTGTCCCAGGTTGTCCTGACTGGCCTGGTTGTCCTGGCTGGCCACCTGTCTGACCTGGTTGCCCAGGTTGTCCAGGTTGCCAAGGTTGCCCTGGTTGAACTGGTTGTCCACCTGTCTGTTCAGGTTGTTCAGGGTGTCCTGGTTGGCCCGGTTGTCCCGGATTTCCCGGTTGCCCAGGTTGTCCTGGCTGGCCTGGCTGTCCTCCTGGTTGGCCCTGTTGTCCGGGCTGCCCTCCCGATTGACCAGGTTGCCCAGGTTGTCCTGGTTGACCTGGCTGTCCGCCTGTCTGTCCCGGATGCCCAGATTGACCTGGTTGTCCTGGTTGGCTACCCGGCTGTTCTGGTTGTCCAGGTTGGCCAGGTTGTCCTTGTTGATTCAGATTTGGGCCATTACATTTTCCCCTTACAGCACTTGGGTAATTGCAAGTTAAAGCGTCCTGATCCCAAACCGTTCCTACCGTACAGGAAAACTCGTACTTATTATAACCACCTCTACCGTTATTGACGCATCTATAAAATTTACTGCAATTCTGGTTGTCTCCCATAAAACCGTCCATGGCGCAGGCTACACTAGACGTTTGATGATTTTGTCCATTTGAGCCTGATGCATTTTGCTGATTCTGATTTGAATTGGAACCTGACGATTGGCTATTTTGTTGATTGCTAGAGCTACCTTGCTGATTTTGATTCGAGGCGGAGCCTGAAGACTGCTGACTCTGTTGGCTGCTAGTAGAGGACGATCCTTGTTGATTCTGGTTCGATCCCGAACTTGACGATCCTTGCTGATTCTGATTAGCATTAGACTGCTGATTTTGTTGATTGTTCGAACCACTTTGTTGGTTTTGATTGGAAGTAGAACCAGCAGATTGTTGGTTCTGCTGATTACTGGAAGTCGAAGATCCCTGTTGATTCTGATTAGAAGAAGTACCAGCAGACTGTTGGTTCTGTTGATTGTTGGAACTTGACGAGCCCTGCTGATTCTGGTTAGAACTGGAGCCAGTGGACTGGTTGTTATTCGATCCGGAAGAACTTTGTTGGTTTTGATTAGAACCAGAACTCGACGACTGTTGGTTTTGCTGGTTACTGGAAGTCGATGATCCCTGTTGATTCTGATTAGAAGCAGTACCAGAAGACTGTTGATTCTGTTGATTGTTGGAACTTGACGAGCTCTGCTGATTCTGGTTAGAACTGGAGCCAGTGGACTGATTGTTATTGGATCCGGAAGAGCTTTGTTGGTTTTGATTAAAACCAGAACTTGAAGACTGTTGGTTTTGCTGGTTACTGGAAGTCGATGATCCCTGTTGATTCTGATTAGAAGCGGTACCAGAAGATTGTTGGTTCTGCTGATTGTTGGAACTAGACGATCCCTGCTGATTCTGGTTAGAACTGGAGCCAGTGGACTGATTGTTATTGGATCCGGAAGAGTTTTGTTGATTTTGATTAGAACCAGAACTCGAAGACTGTTGGTTCTGCTGGTTGTTAGATCCAGAGACGCTCTGTTGGTTCTGATTTAAACTAGAATTAGAAGACTGCTGGTTTTGTTGATTACCGGAACTGAATGAGCCTTGTTGATTCTGGTTAGAACCGGAGTTCGAATTGGATGATCCTGAGGTTTGTTGATTCTGCTGATTGCTAGAGGAGCCCTGCTGATTTTGCTGACTAGATCCAGACTGTTGATTATTAGAGCTTGAAGAAGATTGCTGACTAGAAGAGGAACCTTGCTGGTTTTGATTCGATCCGGAAGAATTCTGATGATTCTGCTGATTAGAACCTGAAGAGGTGTTCTGTTGATTGTAGTTAGAATTAGAACCAGAGTGCTGTTGATTCTGATTCGAATTGGAAGAACCTTGTTGATTGAAACTAGATCCAGAGGACGAGGAGTTTTGTTGGTTTTGTTGATTAGAGCTTGAAGAACCTTGTTGATTTGAACCAGAGTTAGAAGAGGATTGATTCTGATTCGAAGAGCTTGAAGAGCCTCCCTGACTAGAGTTGAAGCCTGTTGAAGATTCATTCGCATTTGAAGTCGAGCTGCTGAAGCTACTACTCGAGGACGAGCTACTATTACTACTGCTAGAGCTACTACTGCTGCTGCTGGTTGAGGTTTGGAAGGAACTTTGCTGGGAGGAAGAGGAGGAAGAGTTCGACGTGGTGTAATTGTGAAAGCCCAAGCTAGCCTCGTTCGCTCTAAAGCTAACGGCGTTACCTTCAGTGCCGCAGCCGGCCCTGTTGGCGGCCCAGGGGAAGTTGCACGACACTGCAGCGGGATCCCAAATGGTGCCGGGACCGCAGGTGAACTCGTATTTGGTGTAATCGTGTCGGCCGTCCCCAACGCATCTGTAGAATTTTGTGCAGTCTCGTGGATCCGCCAAGAAACCCTCTTGAGAGCACCTGGTGCCAATGTTGCTTGAAGGGGTCGTAGTCGATATGGGATGAGTGAAGTATGTCACCGTGAAATCACCAACACTGCTACTGGTGACCGGTAATTGGTGAACCACTTCCGGTCGGTAATTCCCCTCTATGCCGTTACCGCCGCACTCTAACCTAACGCTCGCGTAGGGATAGTTGCAAGAACTGATCGCTGGGTCGAAGACTGTTCCTTCGCCGCATTCGAACCTTAAGGGGTAGAAACTGTTCTTGCCGTCCGGGATACATCTGTAAAAGGTCTTGCATTCGATCGGGTCGGGGTGGAAGCCTTCACTGGGGCAGCGAAAGCCACCGTTCCTTAATAAGTCTGGAAAAGAAAAGTACAATGAATAAATTTAGCCTGTATCGGATACAACTTTAGAAGTATATTTGTTTCGTAAATAAATCGTCATCACCTTCAGGCAATTGATTCATTCCCAGATTAATGTTTCACATGTCTATGATTCTGGATCCATTTAACTTATCTTTCACCAGCATACCTCATAATATGTCTGGTCCACTGCTACCGAGAATGCAATGAGAAATATCTTTGAATCGGTATTAACATTACCTCTCAGGTGTATCAGTGGGTACCAATGTTTCAAAATTGAATTTAATAAACTTTGGTGAAAGTTATTGGTGATTTGTTGGATTGGATTAAATTTAATTATATTTTTTGTTATTACAGTTGAACTCCAGTCGACACTTTAAAGTATAGTTTGAGTCTTTAAATGACTTAATTAAATATGGCGAACGTTGTTAGTGATCTTGATCTATTGGATTGGGTTGAATTGAATTCTGCTCTACTTGGATTCTGGTTGAGTTCCAGGAGACGCTTTAGGGGAAGGCTCGGGGTGTTGGTTAAGTTGCCTATATTTTCAACTATGGGAGGACCAAATTTTCAGAATTTGTTTGATGGAAGATGTAGGTTTTCCTCACTTAGTGATAAATATTTAACGATATTGTATCTGAAAGTGCACAAGGTTTAAAGTTTTCTTGATGATCTGTTGAGATTTTAAATATATTACATTTACAAGAAGTTGGAAGTACCAATTTTTAAAATTGTTTATATTAAGCCACGAGGTCTCATTTATTTAAAGTTTGACTATCTTTTAGTGTTATATTGGATTGGGTTAAATTGAATCTAACTTTTCTGGAATTTTAGTTGGATTCTAACTGATTTTTAGAAGCAAGATTTGAAATGTCTGATGTCTGCCAATCCAATTATGTTGTAGATTTACGAGCACAGATTTTTCAATCTGTAATTTATTATATCTGGAAGACCGCAGGGTTTATAGTTCAATACATTTTGGTGATCTTTTGGGTTGGATTAAATTGAGTTCCTGTTCTTCTTGAACTGCAGGTCACTGTTTAAAGAGGGCTTTGGAGAGCGTCTGCCAACTTGATTTTCAGGTTGATTATTGAAGTTTGAATTCAAAATTTAAATTTGAAGTTGAATTTAATTGGATCACAGATACCTTCAAAAAATAATCAACTTTTTATAATAATAATAATTTCAATCATTATTCAAGATTAATCAATTTTTGGCGAATCCAGAATCAACGAATGTGAAACGCATAATAGTTAAAACGGCGTGCCCATAGCCCATAGTAGAGCGAGAGAGAAAATGCAAGAGAGTATCTATCTCATTAGAGAGATAGAGTTGCTTTACACAAAGATAAATGGTTACTTTGAATGTCTCTCTCTCGTTTCCACTTATTGGCAATTGTAGGCAAGCTTCCATTTATTGGCGGTCCTACAGCTTGTCTCCTATTTATATGGTTAAATATCGCAGTAACGATGTGATACTTGGAAACCTATTACATTTTAGATAAATTATCACAAAATGTCGTGTGAAATATAGTGAAAATCGCGCAGGGTACAGTTTCGCGACTGCGTTAATTAGTGATAGTCGCAATTTACGAAAAAGGGAAAAAAGAAGTGACTATCGTTTTCCTCGTCTTTTGGTTAATGACGATTTTTTGAATTTTCAAGCCTATAACCTCCTATATGTTTTATAGATTATGAGAAGGCGTTCGACCGCGTAGATCATGTAAAACTCTTAAAAATGTTGGAGTCAAGGGGACTAGATAAGATCGATATTGCAATCATCCTGCTTGATTCCATGATTCCAAATTTGTATTGGAATCAAACAGCGGTAGTAAAATATAATAATATAACAACCGAACCAGCAACCATACAAAAAGGTGTTCGACAGGGGTGTATCTTGTCCCCAATGCTTTTTAACATTTAACGCATTTTTGAAGAAGCCATCCAAGACTCAACTGATGGGATTAAGATCAACGGTAGAACGCTTAACAATCTTAGATATGCTGATGACACTGCAGTAATAGCGGATAGCCCAGAAGCCTTGCAACGCTTGCTAAATCAACTTACCCCAGAGCCGCCTATAAATATATGGCACATATATGTGAAACGAATAGAAGTGGTAGAAAAATTCAAATATTTGGGGACCTGGATTGGCAGCAACCTAGATCCAGATGTAGAAATTAGGTCCAGAATCGAGCAGGCAAGGGCCACCTTTAACCAGATGCGGTCACTCCTGTGTAATTCCACCCTAAGTCTGAGTCTTAGATACCCATTTGTGAAATGTTATATACACTCAGTTCTGATGTATGGCTGTGAAGCATGGACTCTAAAGGTTAACACCATTAACAAAATAGAAGCCTTTGAGATGTGGGTAGCTCGTAGACTTCTCAAAATACCTTGGACAGCGCATGTCACGAACGAAAAAGTATTGAGGAGAGCTCAGTGCGAGAGAGACAGTTGGTGCACACAGCTAAAAAACGAAAAAGAGCCTACCTGGGTCATATAATGCGTGGGAGCAGATATGAGAGCCTGAAACTGATAATGGAAGGAAAAATTGAGGGCAAGCGGGGCATAGGAAGAAAGAAGCATTCATGGCTAAGGAACATCAGAGATTGGACAGGTATGGATGCCCACTCACTATTTCGAACTGCCCAGGATCGTCAGAGGTTCGCCGAGATTGTTGCCAACCTTCAATAAATGAAGACGGCACTCTAAGAAGAAGAAGATAACCTCCTATGTAAAAAGGCACTTTCAGAAGGTCATATCTTTTAAAGGGATCATTTCCTAAAAAAATCACTGGTATTTTCGAACTAATGATTCCAAGTACTCTCCAGTAAAGTAAAAAAAAAAATCCATGGTTCAATTCGCTTCATTGTCATTTACCGATTTCCTCAAAATGTATTTTTGGATCTACTGCTCATGATTCTCTTATAGTATTATGATCTCCTCATCCGGAGTCCCTCTAGTTTATGAAGCACTTCCACAACATATTTTTCTAAATGTGTTGTGTTAGCTTCTTAAAGGCAAGACAACTTATCTGAAGATGTAGATGTAGATGTAGAATGGATTAAAATAAGTCGTCACCAAGGTGTCTCGGTCTGTTTGGATAGCGAATGGGGATTGCGTGAGACGTTGGAATTAACGCCTGCTGTACCCACAAGACGTAAATCCCCGGTTCGGAGTGCCAAAATATGATTTACTTAACCCAGACGGCCTTGGGAGGTCGTTAAAGGTACAAAATAAACGAAAGTGGTAAGACCTGACTTTCCCCGCGGCGTCCCCTTTGAGTAACATTTTAAAGCCTATTAACTCAGCTCGTATGATTTGAATGAAAAATCTGACTCTTCTTAAAAACCCAACCTTGGGCATCCTTTACGGCCGTTAATCCGACCGGCGGAGGCAATTATTTCTTTTACGTCCCTAGTGAATGACATCGATCAAAATGTTGTCCGGAGCTCTTTTTCGCTATGGGATACCGGAGAGATCGCGTCGCGGAATGAAATTTATTTACGCGAAAAAATAAAACACGCGGATGGGGAAAAATAGAGAACCGCAGAAGCGAAACGGCAGAGATGTAGAACGGGTCGGCAAACGTAAAAATCCCTACGCTACATTATACGTTCCTGTGATAGGAAACAGATATGTAAAGGAAAAAAGAGCCTCTCCGGGCCGTCCTTGGGATTTTTATATGGGTTTGTTGAACCACGCGGCAAAATAGAAGACATGAGGACAGACTGGGAGATAAAATTTCGATCTTTTTTCCTGAAGGTTCCCACGTCTTCTTTGAAGTCTTCTTTTATTAAAAGCTAGTCAATTTACTTTTTTGTTGACAGTCATTCCGGTAATTTACAAATTGCACAAGCCAATCAGGAATCTAAAGAATTTTATCCAGATTCAATCAGCATCGTACTCTTCAATCAATTCAAGAAGCTACTAAGACCTAATTATGTTTGCAGGTACTTCCAATTGGATGCAGCCATCAACAATTTGAGGGTGTGAAAAGCGGATGCTATGCAATTATTATAGTCCATAAAATTTCCCCCCTACCTTCGGCGATGAGCGGTGAAATGTGAACTATTTAAAAAATGTTTTATTAATGTTTCACATTTTTATTTTTTTATTTTCTAAATGGGTCACTTAATATACGCCACAAGAAAAGACAGTATTATTCAAAGTTGTATTTATCATTACCGATAATTCAAGTGGGTAAACAATTGCTATTGTCGAAGAAATTTCCATCTCTACTTTCTAAGATGGTAAAATAGGGATGAAATGTGAACTAACTAGATTTTTTGATAAACTTTATCACACTCCAATTTTTTTCTCAAAAAAATTTAAAATAAATAACAAATCATATGCCACACTTAATATACTGTACTATTGTAACGCGAAATGTAAACAACAGCGCGAGACGTGTTTACTCTTATCGGACCTCGGCGGCTTACCTCAAAGGAACGACGCTACGCTTAATTGAGCCTGCCGCCAACATCTTATTAAAGAAGGAATCATTCCCGACCTCTCTAGACCTTTCTACATAAAAAAAGAACGTTCGAGTTATTTCAGGAACTATCGCGAACACAATTGAGATGTATATAAGTGGGCTTGCGGTCAGAGAGAGATTAGATTAGAAGTGAAGCGCGACATAGTAAACAAGGTGAAAAGCGAGAGCGTATAAATAAATTACATTTAAGAGTGATATAAATTAATTAGTTAGGAAGTAGTTAAGTGTGTTATATAAATTAGTTCAGTAATAGTCTAAGATAAATTAAGTAGTGTGTAGTATATAATTAGGATAGTGTAAATAATTTAGAAATAAACGTTACACTATGGCAAAAGCGTCCCGCATGAACGTCAGGGGTGGAAATAAGAGTGGCAAATTATAAACTCCACAAAGTTAAACATGTGTACCACTACAAATCTAATTACTCTGTGCTTTTTTTCAAAATTGTATATATCGTTACCCATTGATTAAGAAGATGTTAAACAATTACTGTTGAAAAGAAATCTCCTCTATCCTCGAGAATGATGGAAATAGGGAATTTGAAAAATCTAAAATATTTATTCAGCTTTGTTACGTTTAACAAGACCCATGCATAATTCAAACCCAATTAACATATTACTTAAGATAATACATAAGTAAAGCAATGTGACTATGAACAATTTTCTGCATATTTTGCATATTATTACATTTTGTACATATTTTGTAAATTGATGAAATCTTATCAAGTGTTCAAAGCGAGTTCACGAGTAACGCTTATCTACCCCATCCTTCTTCATCTTATGAAAACATGCGACATTCTTAGAATATTTAGGTAAATACCGTGAACCTATTGAGGTTTGGGAATATAATCACTAATCACTATAATCAGTATTAAAGACGGTTATTGTGAGTCGTTATTTCTAATGCGTTCATGAAATGACTGGAATTTCAAACGATAATGAAAGGGGCTAAAAAAGAAGCAGATATGTTTGTCTTCGTCTTAAGTTGTAAACATTCATTCCTTTTTGGACCATAGTCTGTGATATTATAGGCATTGCCAACTCCCACAGTGCAGAGTGAATTACAAATACCTATAACAATGTCTTCCAAAATTCTTTTGTATATCCGACAGTATTTATAGATGGAGATGGACTTTTCTGCAAACCTGGTGGCGAAACAGTAAGTGTTTTAATTTTCAAATTGAAAATTGAACATTTAATTCGATATCAGTGATTATCGATAATAATTAATTTATTGTCATATTAACAACAATAAATAACCATTAGCCCAATAAATCACCTTTAAGTCTCAGGAATGTATTTTTAATTTTGGTCCACCGAAAATGTCTAAAATTAATTGTGCTTAATTGGAATATCTAAAATATGTAGTTTTGGAATATAGAATCAAACATTACATACGTGCTTAATTACCTTAAATTACTTTCCACAAGCTCTTCAAGCCTTCTACACCTCAATAAACAAATATGGTAAGTTTTAGTAAATTTCTTATGAATTTTTAAAATCCTTGCAAATTGCAACTTTAACCAGTCATTGTCAAGTTGTTAAATAGACACCGATAACTTCACAACTCCTTCACTATGTAGAAATCTACTATGCTTCTTAACGACACTCCAATAAACAAATCTTGTGAGTTTTGCCAATATGTGAGTTTTGATACAAAAGCTATCAATTTTTTGAATTTTTAAGTCGTGGCAAATTTCATTCACTTGTGTCAATCTTTCACATAAAGCGTCACAAGTTCAAACTCATTTATAAAAAGTGCTGAAACTCACTAAAATTCTTCAGAACACTTTGCTATACAGCCATGAGTAAATTTTAAAAAAGTTCGAGTTTGATATTTTTTATGAATTTTTATAATCTTTGCAAATTGCAACTCCATCCAATCATTGTCAGGTTATTCAATAAACACTTCCAACTTGAAAACTCCTTCACAAGAAGAGTTGAAACTCACTAAGCTCCTCAAGAACACTTCAGTCAACAAATTCAGTGAATTTTACTATAATCTGAGATTCAACAACTTTTGTATAAATTTTTAAATTTCTCAAATTGCAACTTCATCAAATCATATCACTAAGCTCACCAAGGATGCTTCAATAAACAAAGCTATACCTGAGTCAGTTTTACCTATACCTGAGTTTAAATACAAAAATTAGTATTTTTTTTGACTATAATAAGTCACAAAAATTCCTAGTTCCTAAAAATTTCTAAAAAATTCCTCTAAATTCTAATTCCTAATTTTAATTCCTCTGATTCCACTAAAAAAAAATCCTAAAAAAACAGCATTATGTGCAGAACATAAAAAAAACCTAAAAAACACTAAACTTCCTCGAAACACATCACTAAATAACCATTAGTGAATTATGTATTAAATTAAATTTCCTTTATCTCCCTTAAAACTCCCTCACTTAAAAAGTTTGAACTTATTAAACTACCCAGGAACACTTCAATAATGAACTCTAGTGAGTTTCACTCAGTTCAGTAACGTCACTATTTTCATTAACAAAACATGTAATTTTACGAAGTAAAATCGATTTGATTTACTCATTAACCTTTAATAATGTTAATAAAACTCACATTGTTGGCGAGTTTACCGTAAATAAAGCAACTTAAGTATTTTTCGACTTCTTTTTACCGTTACCCTCACATTCTCCTAAGCATTAAACACTAGAGGAAACTAGAAGGGAGAAAACCCTTCAAATCAGGTGCTCGAGGAATCCCACCCTAAAAACCATTATGCCAGATGTCTCCAACTCCATCAATTCTGCAAGTAACTACCTCCTTACCCTCGACTTGCCGCGGACAAAGACAAAAGGGCGTCACAATACTTTCCCCCATGTTGCTAAAGGATAAATCTGAAAATCTTAAGAAAATTCCCTCATGCGAGGGAAATGTTTTTTGAGAAAAATGGAAGAGTAGAAACTTGTAAAGAATTGTTCTAGAAACTTTTCCAGGGTCCAAAGTGGGTCATTTGGATAACCATTAAAGCAAACACAAGGTTTCAACTAACGATGTTAAACTAGTGATCTAAGTTCAGGTTCAAGTCTAGGAGAACCACAGTGGAAATATGTTAAAATGACAAACGCAGTAGAACGTATGTGAATTGAAGTTTTCCAACAGAAAGTTTCGGGTTGAGACAAACACGGCCAGTCGACATGCAGCAGGTAGTGACTTTCCAGAATCGAGAAGTCTTTCCGAAATTAAGGTTTCTATTTTTTCATGACCTCTCCATCCCTTATCTCGAACATGTAAGCGAGGGGGATAAAAGGGCCCACTAATGATAGCGAGACATAATCGAATACGAGCCAAGTGTGAACGTTCAACCCGAGCGCGAATATAAACCCAGACAGCACCAAGACGTCTTTAAGAGTAAGACCACAGGTAAGACTTCTGATAGAAATTACCATTAGGCATTTGCGACATCTCAAAGATGTCCTGTGACGTCCGAAGAACGTCATTAAAGTGTCCATTTTATGTCCATTTCATGTTATTTGTTACAAAACGGTACGTTTCAAAGATGTCTTCAAGGTATTAAAAAGACAACTTTACGACGTCCATTTTTCGTCTTCAAGATGTCATAAGGGCGCCTTCCTCAAGTCTGTAAGACGTCTTAAAGATGCCCCCTAATTTTTTAGGAACGTCTTTAAAATGTTCATTTTACTTCTATTTCACGTTATTTGTCACAAAACGGTACGTCTCAAAGATGCCTTCAAGGCATTAAAAAGATGTCCGCAAATCCATAATGACGTCCAAAGACGTCTGTTTTAAGACATTTTTTTATACAAAGCTACGCCTTTAAGACGTCTCTAATACTGCAGGCATGAAGTCAGGCATGAAAAGACGTAAATTAGACGTCATTCAGACGTTTGTCTTTTAGTATCTTATAGACATCCAAAAATAAACGTCCTAAAGAGGTCCACTTCAGGCATAAAGAAGGCAAGGCATGAAATCTATATAAACTGGAACTCATTAAGATGTGCGCCTCTTAACATCTTAGAGACATCCAAAAATAGACGTCCTAAATAGGTCTATTTTAGGCATATAAAAGATCAGGCATATAATTTACGTAAATTAGACGTCATTAAGACGTCCGCTTTGGAACCTTTTAGAGACATCCAGAACTGGACGTCCTAAAGAAGTCCACTTTCAGGCATAAAAAGATCAGGAATAAAATTGACGTAAATCAGACGTCCTTAAGGCGTCCGCCTTTTAACCTCTTCGGGACATCCAAAACTGGACCGCCTAAAGAGGTCCACTTCAGGCATAAAAAACGGCAGGCATAAAATAGACGAAAATTAGATGTCATTGGGACATTCCGCTCTGGACATCTTATTAGAGACATCCAGAAATAGATGTCCTAAAGACGTCCACTTCAGGCATAAAAAGGTCAGGCTAAAAAATGACGGAAATTAGACTTCTTTGGGACGTCCGGCCTTGGACGTCTTAGAGACTTCCGGATATGGACGTCTTATAGATGTACTTTTTATGTCTTAAGACGTCCAGGCATAAAATGGATGCCTTTAAGACGTTATGTGCTGTCTGGGAATAAACTGATAAATAAGTCTTAGGTAGTAATTGGTGTGAAATAAATTAGTTAAGTACATAAATAGTATAGTGTAATTATTTGGACCCACGAAAACGTACAATATGAAGAATTAAAAGATAGAAAGTATCACGAGCTGTATGAATCGTCATATAAAATAAATTCGTTCAACATAGTTAAAGAATCAACTGAATCATTTTTAAGTACTTCCAGGCATTTCCTATCTCCGGGGTAATATATAACTATAAGTATAACTCATTAAAAAATTCCAGCGCTTTTGAAGTTCGACAGCAATCTCTACTAATCAAATCCGCGAAATTTAGATAATTTAATTTCAATTAATTATATTTATTATTGTACCCGCTTCTGATATACCTAAATTGTTTTAAATACAACTGAAACCCCAGTTTGTTTTATAGAACTTCGATCTAGCGAGGGTCGTATACGTCGTCTTATGTAGATCAGATAAGTCCAACACAAGCCCAATGTCTCGTCATATTTTCCCTGTCTAAGCGTATACGTCTCGCTAGGTCGTAACTATCCGGGATTTTTACGAGAAATCTGCGTCTCGGACGTTTCGACTTCCATCATCAGAGAGCCCGAGATGGTAGATAAAGCGGACGCACGTCGCGTCCAGAAATGAGACGTACAACTCGTATGCTTTGCGTAAAACTTCAGGTTGTCACGTCCGAAAAGGGGGATTATCCCGTCAGGTAATTACAAGTGCTAAATAATATATGTATACATCATCACCGCTTCCTCTCGACGAAATGTTTACGTGTCGTAAATCTTAAGAGCTGCCCGTTTTTCCGCATTTATTAATTATGGGTGTAATAGCTGTCGAACGAGCTTCGGATTATTATGATTAAATGCGTGGAGATATGCTAAAGGTGGAATTTTAATGGTTTTATTTTTAGCGCTGCCGTATTAAACGTTTAAACGGCCGTTTTCTAAGCTGGAACCTGTAATTTTATGGTCGAATTACGGGACCATATCAAATATGCTCGGGCCACTAAACGGTGGTTCCTCCCAGTTTTACATAAATTCCATCTCTATTAAGATCGGGATCGGCCGAAAAACTAGATGATATACAAGTTGAAACTTTCCATTGACTTATAGACGTGCCTCACATAAATCGAGATGTGGTGACTAAGAACCTGATCAAAATATACAAACTTCATATTTTGCATATCTTGCATATTTTGAGTGTTTAAAGTCATATGTATATTTTTCAAAGGATCAAATGTAAAGCGGAAAACACCGAAAACACACTTCCTCAATAACGTAGGTATTAAGTTATTAAGTAAATATGATTAGGGTTATTAAGTAAATTACTTGGAAGGTCTTAATTTGGTGTCACATCTGTATCGATAGATGACAGTTCCAAATCTCTTTTATAAGTAAAGGAAGTGCTAGTAACAACACCGCCCATTTATCAAGTACAATTCTAGTGGTATTCATAATTTAGTCAGAATCATCAAATTTGTCAAATTTTGAGAACTTATGTAAGAAAATAATATGAAACAGATTTTATAAGTGTTAAGGGCACAAACCGTTAAAAAAAATCTGAAAATTAAGAACTTTTTTAAATATTCTTTATTTAGAGTCTTAAGAAATATTAGAACCCTTCATGAAAAAATGGTGAATACGCGTTCTGTCTGAAACATTTTAATAGAAAGTTTTATAAGTTCCATTGACACAGCCTGAAATCTTAACCAGTCTAAAAATGCCCCATATATTTTTCTTGAAGTAAAAAGAATTTTTATTTCAATTCCAGTTTTTGATTAAAGTTTTCCATTTATAGCCACATATCTTTAGTTAGAAATATAAACAAAGGTTAGAGCAGAGGTTCCCAAATTTTTTTTGGTCATAGACCCCTTTCAAAATTTATCTGGTTCGGGTGGACCCCCTGCAGCTACATTTCTACCATATTTCCAAAACTCGACAAAAAATGCGAAGATTGGATCTAGCTATGGAAATTTGAGTTGCGGCTGAGTTCTAACTACGAATTAATAGTTTACAGAAAACAAAGTGCGAATTTTTTGGTAAATTAATTAATTGATTGTGCTGTGAGTGAATGTCAAAAAAAGTAAAGTTGGCCAATCAAAAAAGTGATTCCATCGAACTTTAATTTTTTGACATCTACTGACAGCACAAGGAACCAACCAATTCATTTTAGAAAACACCCCATTCGGAGTGGTAAAAATAAAAATAGTATAAAAATAAATAGTCAATAATATGCAAGTTTTTACAACAGTCGCTGAGCTTCTTAAAATATTATCTGCCTACATTGATATATGAATTCAAGCCAACATTTTAGTCCTTCACTATCGAAAGAAGATAAATTTTTGTGGACCCCCGTTTACGAATTGTGAACCCCCATTTTTTTGTCACGCCAACATAGACCCCGTCGTGTTTCCCGTGGACCCCAGGGGGTCCACCTGGACCACTTTGGGAACCTATGGGTTAGAGGATCATTTAAAAAAATATTCTATTTTTCATTATTTTTTAATTTTAATATCCTCCTTAGTTGCCATAATGTAAATTAAAAAATCCTGTTGTAATAACATTTTCAAAAATGATTTTGTAATTGCGTATTTCTAAATATCATTGCATATAATTGAATATAATATGACATAATTATAGCATATATTTGCACATAAATGTTAAACTTCATGCATAAATATGCGCATTTTATTGATACACTTTGTATAGTGATGGATGACTATGGAAAGGCATGAAAATATACCCAAATTATACGCATGTTAATCTATGAAATTTATAAATTATGTGCAATAATAGGTCAATATTTAAGAAAATGTTAATACACCATATTACCACTATTAAATTAAGACAACTCAGCGGATTAGATCAGCTGAATGTTTCTTTAAATTTTCCATTATTTTTTTTTAATTGTCTATCGACAGATAGAAACTCCTTTTCATTTCAACAAAAGTATTCTGTGCCCTTTTTGAGTTAAAACAATTTAATGATCTTTCACTGAAATCAATGGAATTTCGTAATAAAACGCCATCCACTTAAGACAGAAACTAGGATCTTTCAAGAAAGTTATTAAACATTTTTTAAGAATTAGAATAGACAAGATTTTAAAGATCACCTTAGTCTTTGTTTTAAGCACCATAATTTTTAAACTGTTTTCTTAGATTTGCCCTTAACTCTTCTAAAATCTGTTTTATATTATTATACTTTTTATGAAAGTGACATTACATGAGTCTGACTAAGTTATGAATAACACCATAGTCAATACCAATTAGTACATAATAATTGTAATAATTATTATATAAGGTCATCACTCGGAATTTTGTTTACATAATTACAAATTGAATCGTCAAAAAAATTTTACTCGTGAAACATGTGCTTCACTTCATCGATGGCGTTGTGGCCGAACATCACAAAACTTTCTAAACCTTGTAATGAGTTATTTCAAACGCCTTACAAAATTTTGGCGAAATCAAATTTCCAAAAAATTTTCTATGACTCGCGAACTATTTAATTTACGTCACTGATTGTGTTCTGGTCCAATAAATGTGAAACTTTCTACATGTACTAATATTGAAACTCATTTCATACATATGTTATAAAATTTTATCATAATTGGGTTTTTAATTTTTCTCTATAATTTCTGAAATATTTGCCATCATCAAATCATAGTGCCATAACTCAGAAAGGTGTTTATAATGTAAACTTGTAAACTGAATCTTGTATTGATATTTATTTCAAATATCTTATAAAATTTGATGGTAATTAAAACTCCAACAATTTTCTATGACTCGTAAAACATGTACTGTACTTCATTGCATGTTATGTATGTTACATGTTATGTACCTACTTCAAACGTCAATATGACACTCTGGTCAAATACAAGATCTTCGTTCAAAAAAGTGTTTAAAATAATTACTTAAAATTTTCTGTAGCTTATAACCCAACCAATTTCAAATAAATTCTACAATTTCATCGAAATTGGTTCTCCAAAAAAATTCCATGACTCCTGAAATATGCGCTTCACTCCAATAAGTGCGTTTTGGTCATAACTATGGAAGTTGTTCATGTAATCACTTAAAAGTCTCTAAATTTATGACAAAACTTAACCTCAACATTCTATAGAATTTCATCGAAATTACATTGTTCGAAAAGTTTCTGTGACTCGTGGACGTTTGGTTTAATTCACTAATATCGTCAAACACAACGTTATGACTTCATTTTAAACTTTATGAAATTTCAAATTCATGGATTTTTCTGCAACTCGTGAAATAATTATATATTTTACTTTACTGAGACCGTTGTGATAAAGCATGTCATATGTTATAAAGTTATTTGGGTAAATGACTTGTAAGTTTTCGAGCGATGTAATGAAGCTTTAATGTAAGGAGTTTCGTCAGACTTGGACTTCCCAAACTCTTCTTCTCCGCCCAAACTATTACACCTTAGATATCATCCAATGTGAAGCCAAAGTATTATGACAGATAAGGGTAGTGATGAACCATAAAATTCCTCTTGAACCTAAATAGGAAAAAGTTGTAGGTGTATTATGTATTGTAGATCGGTGAGAAGCACTGGCTAGGTAATTACTTGACAATACCAAACCAAGATGGACAAGCTAAAGACATTACAAACGTAGGCTCAGAAGGCTTGTCGGAAATACCACCATCAGACGTTAAATACACCCTTCAACAGATGAAAAATGGCAAGAGCCCAGGAGGAGATCAAATTACACCGAAAATGCGGAAGATGTGCGGGAAAACATTAATAGAAGCAATAGCAGAACAATACTAAACAAACGTCTGATAGAGGGAAAAGTTCTGGAACTATGGATAAATGCAGAGGTCGTGTTAATATCCAAAAAAAGATCATACAAATATAGAAAGCTACAGACCAATAAGTCTGTTGTCACACATGTATAAACAATTTACTAGGATTATAATAAGAAACTGGATTACCAAACCAATAGAAAAGGCAGGTGTTTGAAAGGGCTTTAGCACCTGGTATTTGTGGACTACCAGAAAGCCTTTGACCGCATTGAAACCTGTTCATTTCTAACAGCAATGGAGGTCGCAAGAATCGATTCCAGATATTCTGCCGTTATTAAGAATACCTACGATAAGGCAACCTTCCACGTAAAAATAAATGGCGATCTTAAAACAGGTAAAATATTACTTGTATAAGGCGTACGACGGGGGGATAGCATCTCCTCAAAGCTATTTACCCTAGCACGGGAAAATGTTTTTGAGAAGCTCGAATGGGAAAGAAAGGCCTAAACATCGATGGAGTATACCTCAGTCATCTTAGATTCGCAGACGATATAGTCTTGCTGAGCAATGGCATTCAAGAACTGAACACCATGAGTTGAACGAACAATCTAAGAACATGATCTTGAATAAGTCCAATGAGCAACAATGCATGTAACATTACCACAGGCAACGTTACCACAGAAAAAGTACATTAGATATATTTAGAACAAAATCAGGTTGGGCAAAGAAAATCAAGATGTGGAAACCAAACACATAGGTGGTTCGGAAATATGAACTGTATTTTTAAAGACAAAAAGGTATCTATCAAGCTAAAGAAAAAACCTGCGATACTTGCATTTTCCTACTTTCACTTATTGCTTATAAACTATGGTAATATCCCTAAAAGCAGCAGAACAACTGAGAGTTGTACAACGAGCCATGCAGAGAATAATGGTGGGAGTCACCTTCATAGAACCAAGGTGATAGACGTTGTGAAAAGCCTGAAGTGACAATGGATCGGACATGTGGCGAGGAAGGACCCCAGACAGATGGACCCAGAAAGCGATACTCTGGGGACCAAGAGGGAACCAAAAAAGAGATGGATCGATGAAGCTAGAACAGTGTCAGTAAGACAATGGATGAGATTGGCAAGAGATCGTATAGCATGGAAAAACCTGGAAGAGGCCTATATTCGACAAAGGATGGACCCAGGCTGAGAAATGAGAAAAAAGGTAATTCAGTCCTTTACATGACCATATTTCGTAGAGGAATAAGAAGAAGATTGATTATCAGCTAAGAATTGAGCTGTTAATTTGCTTTCAGGATATGCATACAAAATGCTAAATTTATGACGCATATATCGGACCAAATTAACAAGGATTTTGTTGACACCTGAAAGATTTGATCAATTGATTACAGTTTGTGCTGTATTGTTCCATGTCCCGTAGAGGAAAAGTATCTATTGGCAGTTACCCATCTCCGCCCATGTTTCCCCTCTTCGGCGATATGCAAGCTACCATCGCCAATAACTCCTGCCGTCCTCCGTGTACGTTGTACCATTAAGGAACCCCGCTATCGCGTATAATGGTATAAAAATAATATTTATTGGTGCGTTCGGAACGCCCATTGTATTCGCGTGTTAACACGAGGTTTAAGTTTTAAAAATTTACCTTGCGATTTCGCCGTCGATAGACAACAGCATATCGTCGTTATTAGCACTGAGAGTTTCTGCATTTTCGTTTCATTTGGTTCCCCCTGAAACAAACAATAAAGGAAATCAAAAGTGCATCGTAACAGGTTTCAGTTAATCCATCCGTGCTCCCTCGTACGTGCTTAATTAACTAATTAATTAAGTGCATTATATGCTTTCTTAACGACTAGCATAAAGAATTAATATGCAAGGAGAGAATGCAGGCGTAGTGTCCACGTATTTAATGCATATGCCATGGAATGCAGTTAATGCGCGAAGGTCGGAGTGCGTTTGGTTGTTTCCAAGCAACTGGATAGATTAACTGAAAAGTTTCCAAAGTGGATGATTAATCTTGAATAAATTGCAACGTTTCGTTAGCAAAAACAGTTCGGGACGTTGTAGGATGAGTAGGAATTACCTAATTAAAAAATTACAGTTTATCGACCTTAAAAGTTCTCACGGTTTTAATTACTCTCTTCATTAAAATTTCATTCCGTGTCATTAAAATTAAGAGCGGAAATGCCCCAAACTCGGATAAAAATCTTGAAAAAAATTCACAAAAAATTAATTATCAAAAAAATAACAAAAAATGCCCGGTAATTTTTTTAAAAGCCATTATGGCATTAATTAATTATTAATATTATTAATATAATGTTATTAACGCGATTAGACATTCACGCTCGCGAAGGAAATAACTCGATATTTGGGTTTCTTTTTAGGTTTTCTTAGTAGCCATTTTCTTGGTTTTTTATTGATTTTTTTAAATTTTGACAATGAAAACTAAGTATAGTTCATTTTGTAAGAAATGTTCCTTATTAAAGATTATTATTTGAAATTATTTTGATTTAAATTTTTTTTACTGATTTTTTTCTGAGTAATTTGGTGTCTGGTTAATTTTTCTGTTGAGTGCCTGTTACGATTAATTTTCCTTTAAAGGAAAATTCATTTCGAATTCTGTAAAATTTGGGACAGATGGAAAGAAGCAGTGCTCTTTGGGGTAAGTTTAAAGTTTTTTTCGGGAAAAACTGAATTTAACTTTTTTCTGGAGAGAATGAGATAGATAGAAACAAATTTTACTTTTGTGAGAAAGGCTGAAGTGAACTTTCTAATTTGAGAAATTTGCGAGATTTAAAAAAGCCCAACTTTCCAGGAATGTTTGAAATATTACATCTCGAAAAGATTGATATCTGGACAAAATAAAAAATGGGAAGAATTGGGATTGGCTTTGAATATTAGAAAATGATAAAAGTATACTATTTTTCGAAAAATTCATGAGAGATTGTTTTATGAACCGGAAAAATGTACGTATTTGATTCGTTTTGGAGAAAAATGCTAGGAATTGCAGTTTGTTGCGAATTCTGTGAAATTTGGGATAGATCGAAAAAAGTTGTGTTCTCTGAGACAAGTTGAAACTTACGTTTCAGAAAAACACTGAAGTCACTTTTCCTTCGAAAAAATACAAAAATTTGAAACAGCCTTTGCTTTCTTGAAAACACTAAAATAAACTTTATACTTCAGGAAAGTTAGGTAAGTACGAAACAAGCTTGACTTGACAGAAATATTTGAAACATTATACCTACAACATATTGATGTTATCTTTCATTTTATAGGTACAAAATGGGAAAGACTGAGACTTTCTTTGATTTTTAGCAATGGCTAAAATGAAGTTTTATTTTTTTGAAAAATTTGCGTTCTGAAAAAGGGACGAATAAATGCAGAAAAAGATTGAATTTTGCTTTAAATTCTGTAAAATGTGATCAAAAAGGTTAAAATGACTTTTGTATGTAGAAAAATTAGGAGAGACCGAAACAAATTCTAACGTACCAGATATAGATGGTACATTACTTTTCGAAGAGATGGAAATTAAGTATTTCTGGAAACTTTAAAAAATATTAAAATCCTTGGAAAAGTCGAATATGATTTACGTTTTAATACTGGGTAATCAAGAATGACTGTTTGAGTTGGCAATCCTACCTGGAACCTAAGGGTTTGCAATGCTACAAGCAGCTATGTTTATTTGACAAAAATTTGACATAACAATCAGCGATAAGATTGTAGGTTATGTGAATAAAAATTAACGCTTAAAAAATGAAACTCGTAATACAGAACAATGATTTAATTAAACAGCTAAAGGTAATGCTCAAAATGCCCCCCATTTTGTTCCAGACATAAAATAACTCTTCTTTTTAGGCTCTGGAAGATATTCATCAGCATATTGGGGGTAAGGTTTGCCACTTCTTCTACTATTGCCTCTCGCAGCTCTTCTTCAGTATGCAATATGTTCCTAAAGACATTGTCTTTCAAGAGCCCAAATAACGAAAAATCTAATGGAGTGAGATCTGGTGACCTGCTTGGCCAAATGCCCTGACTAATTACTCTGTCGCCAAAATTCTCTCTTAAATATCCCATAGTAGCACGAGCCGTATGTGCCCTTGCAGAGTCTTGTTGGAAATATCCAATTTGACTCTCTTTGTCTGTTAATTGGTTTATAAAAGGCCTCAAAAGGTATTGGATGTAGAATTGAAAGTAAAATTAAAAAATATCGGCCCATACACCCGCGTCCTTGAGACTGCCAACCAAACACCAACTTTAACCGGGTGCAAATGTGTCTCTCTGATAGCGTAAGGATTTTCAACTGACCAAATTCTGTAATTTTGTTTATTCAGATAGCCGTTGAGATGAAACCAGGCTTCGTCGGAAAAGAAGGTATTGTGAAGGATATCATTATTATTTAATATGTCATTGAACCAATTGCAAAATAAAGCTCTCTGCGGGTGATCAGGAGGGGTTAATGACTGAACGATGGAAATTTTGTAAGGGTGGTACTTTAATTTCTTTTTAAGCACAGTGGAGCAACTTCCATATGATAACCCTGTAAAACCGTGAATTAGAACAACATGGAAAAGTGGAAGTCTTATGGGTAAGAATGAAAATTGGTTGAATAGGAGGCATAAGGACCAAACCTGTTTGAAGTGAGAGCTTTCTTAAGGATTTGGGAGGACTTCTTTGCGTTCGAGTTCTGATATCCTCGACAACTTCCTCGTTTAGAGTAGAAAGTCTACCAGTTGATTTTTGTTTGCTTACGCTCCCTGTGTTTAAATAACGTTCAACTACTCGCATGCAATGTTGCAGAAAGACAGCAAAAGTGACCAAAGTCTCCGGAAACAACTCCTGAAATTGCTGGAATGTCGCTTTGAGAGAGTACTGCCAACCAGTAATTGGGTTATAAATCCCGCTTCGAAAGTACGCCATTCCAATGAAAATTTCGTGTTGTAACGTGAAAACCATTTTAAATAAATAAATTTGAAAAGAATACCAGAAATTTGAATTTTAAATAGAAAATTCAAATTACCAGTTGTACCATTTAAAAATGAAATTCAGCATTGCCAACTCAAACAGTCATTCTTGATCACGTTGTACATTCAAGAAATACCAATACCAATTTCAAAGTATGAATATGAAGTTAAATAATTGTGAGTTTTAAAATGTGGAAACAGACAATCGGAATAATGTGGTTTTTATGAAAGATTAAAATACACTTTATTTTTGAAAGAGATACAAATTAGCTTCTTCTTTTAGACGAACATGAAGAGGCTGAAGTACGTTTTCAGTTCTGAAAGGTTTAAACATTATGTAAGGCCCTCTGCTCTGTGGGAAAGGTGCAACGTTGTTTCAGGAAAAGATTTAAATAAGAGGTATTTCTGGGGGGAAAATTGAAAAATGTGGAAATGATTTTAATGTTTGGAAAACTGGTAAAAAGTGTGTATGGAAATCCCAGAACGAGATTTCTGAACTGAGCTACTAGGTTCTATTGTAAAAATAACTCATTTTCATGTAATGTGCATTAATCCTAGCGAAAAAAGTAGGCTAAAAGGGCCAAAACAACAGATTTTGGCCTTTTGGACTGTCGTAGTACCTACACATAAAATTCTGAAAAAAATTCACGGCATTAGGTCTACCATACCGTACATTTTCTTTCTGAGAAAACTATTAGCTTCCAATCTTTTAATGGAGGCCGAACAGAAACCTATTTTTCTTTTTTGGATATCACCTGGGATATTTTTGACCGTCTCATCCGTCTACGCCCTTTGATATAGAGAAGCACGTAACAAAGATATTAGTAAAAAAATAACCAGAAACCAGAAGTACAACCTTCTTTAAAACAAATGATTAAAAATGGACGTAGGGTACAAGGGAAACCTCTACTTTATTTTTTGACGCAGATTTAATTTCTCGGAGAAACCTCTAAAGTATCCCAACAAGACGACGATTATGCCATTCCTTCTCGATGAAATATTACGGCTAACGCTTGTTTGTCACAACACATGAACGTTGTCCTATGATAACGAGGCAGGCTTTTACATCGATAAGTCATGCGGAATATTTACAGAAGTAAATTGGATCCCTCCGGTCGGGATCTCGTGGCTCGGCGGGGTACCGGAATGGACATATTATACCAGAGGTGCGAGTTGAGTGAATAAATAGATTCCTCGGATGGATAAATTATTATATTACCGCAGGAATATGCATAGAATGTTACACGGCATATCCATTCAAATTAACCATGGAGGACGACGGTAGGGAATACAAACACCTTCCACATGCTTCAGCATAATAGCCCGATTAGTTAAACAACGGGTATAAAAAATAAACAGGGGAAAATCGCAGAAAACGAAGTTTGGAAACAATATTTAAGGAAGTACCTACTATATGAAAAAGTAAATATCCTATAACTAACGCAAGAAGACCAAAACCTTAAATAACAACACCACAGAACAAATATATATAGACGGTGCAAAACTCGAAAATGTGGAGGAATATATATACTTGGGACACGGAACTTCGGAAAGCTGAAATTTATATTTAGAAACAGTGAGATTCCTATAAACCTAAAAAGAAGAGTTTTCGACACGTGCATATCGCCAGTGGCTACTTATGGCCTGGAAACAATGGCGATGACAAAAAAGACCGCTAATCAATTGAGGGTAATGCAGCGAGCCATGGAAAGGACAATGCTTAACATCAGTCTTAGGGATAAAATAAGAAACGAAGAAATCCGACGAAGAACTAAGGTCGTAAATATTATAGCCCGTATTGCAGACCTGAGGTGGCAGTGGGTGGGTCATGTCGCACGACAAGATCAGTCGAGATAGACATACAAGCTCATACACTGGAGACCAAGACTGACAAAGCGCAGCATAGGCAGACCACAGAGAAGATGGCTCGATAACATCAAGCAATATGCGGGAAGGAGGTGGTTCCAGATAGCACAGGACAGATCAACATGGAGAAGCATGAGGGAGGCCTATGTCCAACAGAGAACACCAGAGGGCTGACTAAGAAGAAGAAGAAGAAGAAGGACGCAAGAAGATGCTAACACAGACAAAACATGGAAGTCGTAGATGAGATCTTAACAAGAGAAGAGATGAAATAAATTAATAGAAGCCGAAATGGAGTAAAGGTTAATGGAATACCCATTAACAATATCCGGTATGCAGACGACACCATACTTATTGCTGAAACAATAGAAGATTTACAGAGCTTGGTTGATCAAGTAGTGACGAGTAGTGAGGAGAGCGGAATATCAAAAAGACCAAATTAATGACCATTACAAAATCAGTTTAGTAACAGAAAAACCAATGGATCAAAGGAGGACTAGTAGAGAATGTCAGAAAGTACAAATACTTAGGAACAATTGTCAATAAAGATAATGAGTACACTGAAGAAATTAAATCAAGAATTGGACAAGCCAGAACCATATTTAACAAAATGAGAAATGTGTTATGCAGTAGAGATCTTAACTTACACCTTAGAGTCAGAATATTGAGTGCTATGTTTTCTCGGTGTTGTTATATGGGATGGAATCCTGGACGTTGAAGAAAAATATAAGTGATCGACTGGAAGCATTTGAAATGTGAGCATATAGAAGGATCTTGAGAATAAGTTGGGTAAACATGGTAACAAACGAGGAGGTACTGGAAAGAATGAGAAAGGAAGAGGAAATATTCAACACAATTAAAATAAGGAAGCTGCAATATCTGGGACACGTGATGAGGGGAAATAAATACGGATTGTTGCAGAATATTATACAGGGAAAAAGAAGCATAGGAAGAAGACGCATTTCCTGGTTAAATAATCTGAGAAAATGGTACAACTGTAGTTCCACTGAGTTGTTTAGAGCTGCAGCATCAAAAGTGAGAATAGCTATGGTGATAGCCAACTTTCTAAGAGGACATGGCACTTGAAGAAGAAGAAATGGTAACGTCCCCTGTAGAGATGGGATTAACACAGAGCTAACAAAGTACGGAGGAGAATGGGCAACAAGACAGATTGTGACAATACATGACATAGATCAACACATATGCTGCAACCATAGTGGATTATAACGCTACTAAAAACGGCTTACAAAATATTGTCCACATTAATACAGAACAGGTTATTATCTAACAAGACAAGAAATTTAATTGGACAATACCAATGTGGGCCGTGAAGGGAATATCGACAATATAGGCTATCAATATTTTTAGAGAAATAATAGAGAAGACACAGGAGTATAACATAAAAACAGGGCTAATATTTGTAGACTTCAAACAAGCTTTTGATCCAATGAAAAGCAAAGCACTTACGAAAGCGCTACAAAAGATGGGAATACAAAGCGAATTTAGAAGATTAATACAAATAACGATAAGCAAGAGTAAAAACACCAAAAGAATACATGAAACAGTTTTAAAATAAAAGTTACTAACTATCGGCAACACTGTTTAACATAGCGTTGGATCAAGTGCTCGGAACAATAAATAAAGGTGCATTAAGGACAAGGGATGAACAAATCATAGTTTATGCCGAAGATACAGTAATTGTATCAAAAAACAGAAAAATAACCGAAATTATTCTAGAAGAAATTAAACCAAGAAAACAAACCAAAAAAAACAAAAATGACGATAATGGATAAAACGGTGAATATTAAAAATAACAAACTCAAAATAGATACGCTCACACTTGAAGAAGCAAATGAGTTCAAACACCTGGAAGTAATGATAACAACTGATGTTAGTAGGGAAGCAGAAGTAAAGGATAGACTAATGAACATAAGCAGGATATATCAAGTAAATAAAAAATTGCTAAGAAATAAGATAATGAAGAAGAAAATAAAAATGAGGATATATAAAACGATAATACAACCATCAGTGATGCATGCAGCGGAAACGATAACAATGACTAAAAATTAGAGGAACTGAAGGTACAGGAATATCAATAAAGAAATATTAGATGAACTAGAAGAAGAAGATGTGATCAGAAGAACAAATAGACAAAGGACTAGGTGATTGGGGCATGTGTGGAGAACAGGAGCCAGATCTATTTATTAGGTATTTACAGTATTACAGTATTTACAGGTATAATATAGGTATTTACAGTACCTATGGTAGAATGGCCACCTTGTGGAAAATAAAGAGAGGCAGACTTGGAACTAACTGGATGCAAGAAGTAAATGCAGACCTAACCAGAGCTATAGTACGTAATTGCCCGATAAAACGAGGAATAGAACAACATGGAAGCATGTATATGCAACACTTCAATAAACAGAAAATGGGAACAGATCTACCCCTAAAACTAGATCTAGCGAGCATTGCGGCGATACCCCTCCAGGGGTGACTAGTCATTATATTTATAATCGGTGTCATATTGGGGTCTTTTTAAATAAAAGTATAGGTGAAAAGAAATAATATGATCCAATGAGTATCGATTTAAAATGACGGCGTCATTATGTATAATCACTGGTTTTGTTTAAAATGTAAAAATGGACCTTTTATTTACCTATAATTTACCTACAATATAATACATATCCCACCAGAAGTATTTTTTTAATTATGCTTTTTTTAAAAAAGGGTTCATTTTAAACCTGCTTTAAATAATTCCAAAAAACAATCTCATTTGAATTTACATTAATTAAAAGAATCATTAAGAATCTCGAAAATCACATGAAAAGTTGCCTTTACCGGAGAATGCGAGTTCGGACCGATCGAGCTCAGGTAGTTAAGGATTCGGACCCGCTATAGATGCAAATTTGAACCCACACAGGTGCGATTCATACTGATCAATTTCAGGAAAGTTAGGGTACTATCGTCGGTTTTTCGTAAGTTTCCTAGGAAAGTTATATTTTCGCCCTATAAAACATCCCCCAATGATCCCCAAAATCAGTTTCCTTGCCCGTTTTCCCTTGTCCCCTTGAAAAATATTTCATTCTACTTATAATTCGAATTCGAATTGGGACTCACTACGAGCAGGTAGGCTGGGTCCGAACTCGTATGAAACCCCGCTGTGTTAAAGGGTAGCGGGTCCGAACTCGCACGCGCCCGCCTTTACTACCCTTAAGAAACCCTTAAAAATGGGTTAAAATACAATAATTTGTTTATGGGTTATTATTTCGGTTTATTAGAAAGTTTTTCCAGAGTTCAAAAAGGCGGTTATTGTTATAATACAGGTGTTTATATATATATATATATATATATATATATATATATATAAAAAACTAAATAGTAACGGGGATGCAGCCTTATCTTGGGACTTTTTTAAAAGAACACTCTTATTCCTTTAATACAGGAGCTTTCGACAATGTTTATTGTCTTTATCAACTGCAAAGAAAACGAGATTGCTGTTAAAACTATATAACACATCAGATCCAGAAAAAAATTCAATATTGGAGTGGAAGAGGCAGGTTATTTGTTCAGAGACGTTACAAAGATATTTCAAAAATTATTTGACAAAACCCATGGAAACAAATAATTGATAAGTGATACAGGAACAAAGAGAACCTTTCACATTAATGCTATGAATTCAGTGATATTTGATTTTATAGAATTGCTACTCATGGGTGCCAAACCATGGAGCGTAATTATTAATTCCTGTTCTGTCTCATTAATAATTAATTAATAATTAATAATTATTTAATTAATTTATTAATTAATAATTGGGGTAGAAGCATGGACGCTAAATGCAGATGCAATGAGACGACTTAACTCTTTCGAAATGTGGACTTATCGAAGAATTTTGAGAATCGCGTGGACGGATCATATCACAAATATTGAAGTGTTAAGAAGAATCGGTAAAGAAAAAGAAGTTGAACGTACGATCAAAGAGAGAAAGTTGCAATATCTGGGGCACATAATGCGAGGCGAAAAGTACTGCATCTTACGAGTGATAATGCAGGGGAAGATAGAAGGCAGAAGAAGCATAGGAAGAAGACGAATATCATGGCTGAAAAATCTGAGAGAATGGTTTGGATGCAGCTCAAATCATCTTTTTAGAACCGCTGCCTCAAAAGTCAGGATAGCCATGATGGTTGCCGACATCCGCCGCGGATATGGCACTTAAAGAAGAAGAATTATTTAATAATTATTAATTAATAATAATTAATTATTATTAATTAATTATCGAATTAATAATTACGCTCCATGGTTTGGCACCCATGAGTAGCAATTCTATAAAATCAAACATCACTGAATTCATAGCATTAATGTGAAAGGTTCTCTTTGTTCCTGTATCACTTATCAATTATTTGTTTCCATGGGTTTTGTCAAATAATTTTTGAAATATCTTTGTAACGTCTCTGAACAAATAACCTGCCTCTTCCACTCCAATATTGAATTTTTTTCTGGATCTGATGTGTTATATAGTTTTAGCAGCAATCTCGTTTTCTGTAAGTATATAATTTTCATCTTTGTATAATTTTTAACAAACATACCATGTTCACAGTTGCAGTTGATAAAGACAATAAACATTGTCGAAAGCTCCTGTATTAAAGGAATAAGAGTGTTCTTTTAAAAAAGTCCCAAGATAAGGCTGCATCCCCGTTACTATTTAGTTTATTAACTAATTCAGCCGTGACTACAAAGTTATATATATATATATATATATATATATATATATATATATATATTTGTTGTGAAGAGATTGTATTACGAAGATGTCACAAAATAGACCGACCTTTAAGTCTAACGGCCCTTGGCCTACTACTGTAAAATGAAACGGTAAATATCTTAATATTAAAGGGATACGTTTCAGATCCACATAATGCATCATCAGTACAGATGCTAAATTAAAAGTTAAAATCAATAAATATATCACTACTATTTTCTGTTAATGCTATTCTGAAAGCAATACTTTAAACAAGAAATATTCTAGTCTATTACCACAAATAACTTACGGTCTGGACTAGCGGTGGGTGGGTGCTACGCGACCCGAAACATGTCTCCAGTAACAAACAACTTTGACAGGAATTTATTGTTTCTTCTTGCGGAGGAGAGATTTTAATGGACTTTCTGCGATAAAATAATAGATCATTATTGTTGTTTGAATTCTGAGAGTTTATAATTATGGGGTTGCACCGATCCTCTTTCAAAACATGAACTGTGTTTATTACTTTACCATGTCAAGCTGATTATAGCATCCCAGTTACGAATCGCAATAAGTCAAAGGATTATTGTTAGAGAAACCACCGGTGAAGTCCGGCCCGAATGGACCGTATTCAGAAAAATGAAACAAAAATTTTGAAACAAAAATATGTCATCAAGATCAAATTTGATCTTGATGACATCGCCATGATTATGTTCAGAACACTGAACGAAACGTCGGCTGTTTGATCAAGATTATTTTTGTATTGGGGTTTGTCAAGAACACTTCATAATACATGACATTTATCTTTTATAAGATATTTTCTCTAATTTGTTTTATTGTACTACTTTTATTCAATTTCATTTTAACATTGTTCGTTGGGTAGTTTGGACGTTACACAATTATACAGCTATTTTAATGTTTATTGTCATAATATTCATGTAAATATATGTACATTTTAAGATTGCAAATAAATGTTTATCCAATTTCTCATTAATTTTTTAATCTTTCCCATTTATTTTCTAACCAAATTCATTACACTCCTTTAAATAGGGCACTCAATCAAGAACAGAACTTCTATCGCACTATTTATGACTTAGATAGATCCCAAAAAAGATTTACAGAACTAAAGAAATTTGGCAATGGTTTAAAAAGGTACAAAAGGTACGAAGTTAACTACGGTTTAAATCCTTTTATGATGCTGAGCTTAGGATACATTTAATTGTATCCTAAAATTAAATCATTAATTTAATTTAAAATAATTCACTATAGCTCATCATACTTCTCGATCATGTTTTGTATAAATTGACTGATATAGGTAGTTAATTTTTCCATTCTCTTAAGCCTGTTAAAGCTATTTCAATCCACTTAGCACGGTGTGCAAAGGTCAATGAGGATCCTTGTAGGTTCGAGCAATTCAATTTTTAATGGCATTACTTAGAATTGTAAACTTTGGGGAGTTTGGGAACCGAAGGTTACCTAGTAGCCCAGATCCCCAATTTTTCTTTTAAACAGGGATATCCCTTAACTGCTCGCGGGTTTTCGCAAAACCTCAATCGACGCATGCGTGACGAATCACTCAATCCGTGCCACACGTTATTCAAAATAATTATAATTTTTCTTGTCCCAACGGGACGAACGTCCGAAGAATGCACTTCGTTTATCAGATGACGTCGGTCGGACAATGACAAATTATGGTCCCCTTTTTTCGTGATCGTAATCGCGAATCCGTTTAACAGTAAAAAGAGGGGAGCGTACGTTCCCGATATCGGAGAAAAACAATTTCGCGCATATCTGAATATTTAAAATCGAGCGGTAACGGGGGCGATGATTCCTCGCGATAATATGGATCTTCTTGTAATTCACCGAACGTATTGTGGGTTACGAGAGAAAATCCGCAGGTTAAGTCGTTGCTTGGAGTGCTGTTTACATCCTCGCGAAATGTAATGTGTGTCATACGGAATGAGCTGAGTAGCTGAGTTCAGACCAAAGTCGAAGAGTACGAGCCTGCAGTTGTAACGACATATCTTCTTGTTAATTTGAAACAAAAATTCCTGTACCAAAATAAAGTAAATTGGCACAGGGTTCTTGGTCCTATCTTGACTACCTACTGCTTATCTCGCTTATCATTAAAAATAGAACAGAATTATACAAAAGTTGTTTGGTTTGCCTTTGAATTGAGAAATATTTTTGATGTTAATGCATGTAATGGCACGCTTAACAGTAACTTCGAGCGTTGCGGGACAACAGCGCCCGTGGCACGTGGCCTGCTCCCTCTCTTCAGTACTCTGTGCTATATAATCTACCTACAGTACATGTTACCGATAATTACAGGAATCTTCGTAACCGAAACTTATGAATACGATATTTTAAACATCACATTACGCAATTACGTTAATTACGTTAACACTACTACATTAACAACATTAGCACGTTCAATAGTAACTTTAAACGTTGCGTTATATTCTGTGCGTTCGACAATCTACAGTACGTGTATTGGAATATTCGTAACCGACACTTAAGAAGATGACACTATTTGAACACCATTCCCATAAGAAACATCACATTACATATTTTACACATTTTCTACTTTTAAATCTGATAGGATCGCAATAATGGTAATCAAGGAGGGTGAGGGTGGTTTTCGTAAGAAATTTTGTAATACAGTTTTAAAGAAGCCTTATGATCTCCCACTCACTTACGAAGAGAATTGAGATTTATTTTAAAAATCTATATATTTGAATAGAACCTCAGTACTTTCAACTAGGATAACGGTATTTTTTGAACTTATAACATGCATCATGCATACATAGTTCTTCAAGAAATATGTACGTGTAAAAATACCCGATTAAATTTTATTCTAACATAAAAATTATCTCATGATGATTTAGAAATATATTTCAGTGTGTTATATAACCATAACAATGTAATAATAACTCAAGCACTAAACATATTAGCATATAAAACAACTAGTAGGTACCTAATATACTATACCAGAATATCAAGGAACTAATAGTGAAACTGCTTTTACCGTGAATACTATTAACATTCATACATTAGTAGAGACATAAGTGTCACAACAAGTAATGACAATAATGAAAATAGGAAAAATGGGAACTGAAAAAGGCAGATAAGTCAAAAATACTAGCCACGGAAGTGAACTATTGGAGAAGGTGCTGTAGAAGACCTCGAAATAAGAGCGAAAATGGGTATCGATCTGGATACTGGATATGCTAGGCACAATCGAGGCAAAACGTTTAAAATGGTATGGACATCTAAGACGGATGCCAGACGAAAGATGGCCAAAGAATACATGGGATTGGACTCCACCACAAAGACGATTTAGAGGAAGATCTCGAAGATCATGGAAAGAGGAGGTCGATCATTTTGGATTTTTTCTTAGATGTGGCCCAAAATGAAGGAAAATGGTCCTTTTGGGCCATTGGGAAACTCACCCTAAATGTTTAGGGCCCCAAGTGGAATAGAACTCAAGTTATGGACAATTGAAAATTGAAATTTACAGGTTCGGCTCTAAAACCACAAATTTTCAACCATCCATAACTTGTAAAAATACCCATTTTTATGAAAAAGGTTTCAAACAAAAGTTGTTTACAATGCTTTAAACTTTTGGAAACGGTAAAAAAAAGTTCATCCGACATGGTTCATTATTGACGAGTCTGGGCGCCATTAGCCGTCAGGCCACCAAAAATAAAACATCATCAGCTTTCCTGACCAGAAAAATCAGGAGCGTAGCAGTATTTGTTACAAAACTTTTGAGCCCAAACAGAAGTTAGCCAGACCTAAGGGCTCCGAGAAGAAAAACGGTTTTCAGGTTCGGCTCCAAAACCAAAAATTTTCAACCATCCATATCTTGTAAAAATACCCATTTTTATGAAAAAAGTTTCAAACAAGAGTTGTTTGTAATTAAACTTTTGTAAACTGCCAAAAAAAAGTTCATCCGACGTGGTTCACTGCTGACGGGTCTGGGCTCCATTAGTCGTCAGGCCGCCAAAAAATTAGCGTTTTTAGTTTTAGCTAGTCATTAGCGTTCCTGACGAAAAAATCAGAAGCGTAGCGGTATTCGATATAAAACTTTTGAGCCCAAACAGAAATTCGCCAGACCTAAGGGCTCCGAGAAAAAAAATGGTACAATCCGGCAAAAATCTCCCGATACCAAAAAAATTTCATTGAGCCCCCAGAAATCCATTGTTTGCTAGTCAATATCAAACCATGAGCGACATTTTTTCTTGAAGTTGACTGGGGATCAATGTCACTAAGGTTGGTATGATTTTCATACAAGTAGAGGATTTCCCAATTCCCCGGCGGCTCAAAAACTCAAAATCCCCTAAAATACTTAAATTTGGGGCCCAGACGACTTCGCTTGACGCACATTTTTTATCCAAGAAGCGACTCTCACCCAATTTTTTGCTTTTGTTGGTGTTTTTGAAGGTCCACAACGGTTGAAGACAACGCTGAAGCAACCTTCCACGAGAATTGTGCTGGAAATTTGAATTTTCAACACAATTCTTGAAATTTGAGGCCAGGCCTTAGGTCTGGCGAACTTCTGTTTAGGCTCAAAAGCTTTGTGTCGGATCCAGCTACGCTCCTAATTTTTTTTGGTCAGGAACGCTGCATATGTTTTTTTTGCGGCCTGGCGAATAATGGCGCCCAGACCCGTCAACAGTGAACCATGTCGGATGAACTTTTTTAGCAGTTTCCAAAAGTTTAAAGCATTACAAACAAGTTTTGTTTGAAACTTTTTTCATAAAAATGGATATTTTTATCTACAAGTTATGAATGGTTGAATTTTTTGGTTTTGGAGCCGAACCTGTATATTTCAATTTTCAGTTGTCCATAACTTGGGGTCCTAAAAATTTAGGGGGAGTTTCGGGGACCCAAAAGGACCATTTTCCTTCATTTTGGGCCACATCTAAAAAAAATCCAAATTCGGCGTGGAACGTACCATATAAGTATATAGGAAAAATTATTGTTTAGAATATAGACTAATTAATTAATAATTAATGAGCCATCCCCTTAAGACTTTCCTGAGAAATTCACCACAGAATCAGACACAACTGCGAGGAAGACTTTGAAGAGACCCAGTTCGCTTTCAAACATGTGCTTGGAACTAAAGAAGCACTTTTTGCGTAGAACAGCCTATTACACGAATGCCTGAAAATGCCTTATTTGGGTCACGTATTGTGGGGAAATTGACATCGATTACCACAACTGGTTCTCAAAGGCAAAATAGGCCGAAGAGATGTGGGACGGAAACAAGTTTCTTGGCCGAAAAACATTCAAGTGTGGACCGGGATTCGAAAAGCAGGACAGCTTTTCCATATTGCAGGAAACTAGGAAGCCTTCGATATGGTGAAAGGTAACGTCAGATAATTCTGATATGGCACGCAAAGGATTACAAGAAGAAGTGAAGAGTAAAAATGTGCCAAGGAATTAATAACTACGACTATTTAAGATCATATGTGCGGCATTTAACTTGATGGCACATGAGAGAAATTATAAAATGTAATGCTGGTTTTGTAGTAAAATATTTACTCAAATTGTAAATGTGTGAAATCTTCTTTGTTAATCAAATCACCATATTGCAGTTCTATTTTACCAAAACCTATTTAATTACTAATTATAATAGTTAGTTAACTAACTACTAAATGAACTAATTAACTATTGCTTGTGCATTTGTCGTAGATGTTTGTAGATAATAGAAAAGCTTTAGACAGCCATTTCTCATCTCTAGCAAGATGAATTTGTTAAAAATAGAGTATGTATATAAAGTTGGCGGACCACCCTCACAGGCCGGCAAAACAAAATAGTGGAGATTTTGTGTCTTTTTTGTAGCTTTTTTGTAGCGAGAAAACGAATTTTGTAGCTTTTGAATAGCCGGAGCTACAAAAGGTGGGCTAACTTAATATTAAGTTAGCGGCCACCGCTATAACTCATACACGGAATGTAATAGGATGCTCTGGTTTGCGCAGGAATTTGTGTCTTTAGAAGTACTTGAAAGTTACTGGGCCAAAAAAAGTTTTTGGCCACATTTGGCCAATTTTGGCCAAAAATGACAAGATGTTCAATCATCACTCGCGGTTCAATTTCATGATATAGTAGCGATCATAAAAATCATTTGGCATTGAAAACCTTCTGTTAACTGGCCGAAAAAGCGGGCAAAAATTGCCAGAAATGGCCAAAAATTCGAAAATTATTTATTTCTGCCAAAACATGGGAAATCCTGTATACACGTCGACAGGTCGAACATGTGGTACACAGAGAGCTGAGAAAAACTAGCAGGGGGTCAATAAAAAATACCCAGAAATGGCCAAAAATTCTAAAATGACTTATTTCTGCCAAAACGTGATAAATCCTGTATATACTTCAACAGTTCGAAAATGTGGTCCCCGGAATTTTCAGACACACTGTCTAAGGATCCAATAGATCCATCTAGCCCCCGGAATTCACCTAAACCTGCGGGCCTGTGGAGCTACAAATTCTAATATTAGTAATTTCGGCCAAAACGTGATAAATCCTGTATATACTTCGACAGTTCGAAAATGTGGGCACAGGAATTTTCAGACACACTGTCTAAGGATCCAATAAATCCTTCTAGCGACCGGAATTTTCCTGAAACTGCGGGCCTGTGGAGCTACAAATTCTAATATTGTAATTTCGCCCAAAACGTGATAAATCCTGTATATACTTCGACAGTTCGCAAATGTCCTTTTAGAATTTGTAGCTCCACAGGCCCGCAGTTTCAGGTGAATTTCGGTGGCTAGAAGGATCTATTGGATCCTTAGACAGTGTGTCTGAAAATTCCGGGGACCACATTTTCGAACTGTCGAAATATATACAGGAGTTATCACGTTTTGGCCGAAATAAGTCTTATAGAATTTGTAGCTCCACAGGCCCGCAGTTTCAGTTGAATTCCAGTGTCTAGAAAGATCCATTGGATCCTTAGACAGTGTGTCTAAAAATTCCTTGGCCCACATTTTCGAACTGTCGAAGTATATACAGGATTTATCACGTTTTGGCCGAAATTACTAATATTAGAATTTGTAGCTCCACAGGCCCGCAGTTTCAGCTGAATTCCAGTTGCTAGAAGGATCCATTGGATCCTTAGACAGTGTGTCTGAAAATTCCGGGGCCCACGTTTTCGAACTGTCGTAGTATATACGGAGTTATCACGTTTTGGACGAAATAAGTCCTTTTAGAATTTGTAGCTCCACAGGCCCGCAGTTTCAGTTGAATTCCAATGACAAGAAGGATCCATGGGATCCTTAGAGAGTGTGTCTGAAAATTCCTGGGCCCACATTTTCGAACTGTCGAAGTATATACAGGATTTATCACGTTTTGGCCGAAATTACTAATATTAGAATTTGTAGCTCCACAGGCCCGCAGGTTTAGGTGAATTCCGGGGGCTAGATGGATCTATTGGATCCTTAGACAGTGTGTCTGAAAATTCCGGGGACCACATTTTCGAACTGTTGAAGTATATACAGAGTTTATCACGTTTTGGCCGAAATTACTAATATTAGAATTTGTAGCTCCACAGGCCCGCAGTTTCAGGTGAATTCCGGTGGCCAGAAGGATCTATTGGATCCTTAGACAGGGTGTCTAAAAATTCCTGGGCCCACATTTTCGGACTGTCGAAGTATATACAAGATTTATCACGTTTTGGCCGAAATTACTAATATTAGATTGTAGCTTCACAGGTCCGCAGTTTCAGGTGAATTTCGGTGGCTAGAAGGATCTATTGGACCCTTAGACAGTGTGTCTGAAAATTCCTGGGCCCACATTTTAGAACTGTCGAAGTATATACAGGAGTTATCACGTTTTGGCCGAAATTACTAACATTAGAATTTGTAGCTCCATAGGCCCGCAGTTTCAGGTGAATTCTGGTGGCTAGAAGGATCTATTGGATCCTTAGACAGTGTGTCTGAACATTCCGGGAACCACATTTTCGAACTGTTGAAGTATATACAGGATTTATCACGTTTTGGCCGAAATAAGTCCTTTTAGAATTTGTAGCTCCACAGGCCCGCTGTGCAAAGTGACTTTTAGTGTCTATCAGAGTCTCCTAAATCCTCCACATTGTTGCTTAAATTTCCATGGCCTGCATTTTCGAACAATTCAGGTATATACAGGATTTAGCACGTTTTGGCAGAAATAAGTCATTTTAGAATTTTTGGCCATTTCTGGGTATTTTTTATTGACCCCCTGCTAGTTTTTCTGAGCTCTCTGTGTACCACATGTTCGACCTGTCGACGTGTATACAGGATTTCTCATGTTTTGGCAGAAATAAATAATTTTCGAATTTTTGGCGATTTCTGGCAATTTTGGCCGCTTTTTCGGCCAATTAACAGAAGGTTTTCCATGCCAAATGATTTTTAAGATCGCTACTATATCATGAAATTGAACCGCGAGTGATGATTGAACATCTTGTCATTTTTGGCCAAAATTGGCCAAATGTGGCCAAAAACTTTTTTGGCCCAGTGACTTTCAAGTACTTCTAAAGACACAAATTCCTGCGCAAACCAGAGCATCCTATTACATTCCGTGTATGAGTTATAGCGGTGGCCGCTAACTTAATATTAAGTTAGCCCACCTTTTGTAGCTCCGGCTATTCAAAAGCTACAAAATTCGTTTTCTCGCTACAAAAAAGCTACAAAAAAGACACAAAATCTCCACTATTTTGTTTTGCCGGCCTGTGAGGGTGGTCCGCCAACTTTATATACATAAATAGAGTCTTATTATCAAACAAAGCAATAAAATTATAAAATAGAAAAATTGTAAATGAAAATGTAAGATTTGGTATTATTTTTTGTTCGATATTTATATATCTTGTATTTTGCACTTTGTTTGGTTTAAAAAGTATATAGCGTTGTGTTGTTTTTATTTGTCATATAAAATTTTTGTACTTCTATTTATACATATGTAAAAGTATAAATGTAGAAAATTGCATGAAAGAAAGTACAGATATATAAATGAACGTGTTTTTTAAAATTTACAGGTTTTCCTATTTCAAATTTCATAGACAAATGTAGGACACTTCGAATCAGAAGAAAATTGGTCTAGATTTTTAGTAACTATCCATTTACTGAAAAAAGGAACTTAATAAGCAAATCATTAGAAGTATTGGTAAAGAAAGGAATTTATGTAAACTGTACATTTTGCATTTCTTGCATATTGTGTGAATGTGTTAAGTAATCTGCATTTAAAAAAAAAACTACTTAATATGTATAAAATACGGAAATAATGTACTTCCCCAATAACCTACTTCTGTATTTTACTTTTTTTATACTAAGTATTTAATCATGGTGCTAACCTATTAAGTAAATTAGCTGAAAAATCTTAATTTGTTTTAACATTTCAACTCATAGATGACTATTCCCTATTCCCAATCTAGTTCGCAAACTAAGGTGTTCATTTATTAAGTGTTAATTTAGTGCTATGTATGATTTAATAAAAAAATATCTCATTTGTTACTTTTCGAATGCATTACGAAATATTGAAAGCAAATCTATCAAATCTAATCAAATATGTAAATTAAAAATATTTTAAAACGCTCTTAAAAAAAGATTAGGTATTTAAAATACTCTTGACAATATAAAGAAATCCTTAAAACACTCTTGAAAAAAATAATGAATAATAATTTTGAATAGGAAATTTTGTTGATTCTAGTGACATCCAGCAATATTGACCAGTTTAAAAAATTCTCCTATTCTTTCTGGTTGAAGTGAAAAGGAATGTTTTCAAGTTTATAAATATATGCATTTAAGTAGAGAGAAAACCAAAAAATAACAGAACAGCGTTTATCATTATTTTTATAATTATTTCAATAATTACTCAGTTGTCTTGATTTCATAATAATGCTACTATTTTGTATAATGTCATTTTCTTAAATATATTTTTTTTTCATATATACAGTTACGTTTCTATAGTAATTAGGAAATATTTAAGCTGACGTCTAAATTGGTAACTTATAAATCAGGGCTGTTTTTTCAATAAAATCGAGCAATTTTTTCAAAACATTGGTGTTGTATTTTTTATTTGGTTTAGTAATATAAATAGTTTGATGTATATAACATACACTGCATAGTTACTAAACATGCATTAATAAAATATTTGCCAATGTGACCTATCCACTCAGTCCCTACACCAGTTTTTAATTTTTTGATATGAGGTATTAAATACATGAGAAATATTTTAAACAGGCAGATTTTTCGAATTTGAATTATTGCCATTTATAGACCCTTTAAGGTCCCCTGAATTCAAAAAATATGTTTTTGAAAAAATGTCTGTGGGTATGTGTCTGTGGTTTGTGTCGTTTTTCTCCCAAAATAAAAACCACAAACAGTCCCAACATTGAATTTAGACTTTGTGTTACACTAGGACTTCCCAGTGTTTTTCCAAGGTCTTCAAATTCTTTCCAAAGTTTTTCACTAAAATCGGCCATAATAAAAGTAGTTTACGCTTGCGATTTTTCGATTTTTGTAAATTTTTTCGAAATTCGCCCCCAGAATTGTTTTTCAATTTTTAGATTATTCAACTATGTAATAATATGTAATAAAGTTTAATAAAGTCCATGGCAAAATCGTCTTCGAAGGACACTTTACTCTCATCATTTTTCAGTTTTTTGAAATTTTCTCGAAATCAGCCAGAAGAATTATTTTCAAATTTTAACTATTATTCCACTATCGAATATGTATAATAAAGTATAATTACACTTTTGGCTAAAATCGTGTCTGAAGGGCACTTCACTCTTGTCATTATTCGGCGTTTGAAAAAGTTCTCAAAATCCACTCGGACACTTTTTTCTAAACTTTGAGTATTTATTCTACCGTCGAATGTTCATAAAATATTTAATAACATTTTTCGCTAAATCGTCTCTAAAGTACACTTCGGTTTTTTGAAATTGTCTCGAAATCAGCCTGAAGAATAATTTTTAGATTTGAACTATAATTCGACTATCGAATGTGCATAATGAAGTATAATTACACATTTGGCTAAATCTTCTCTGAGGAGCATTTTACACTTGTTATGCTTTTTTGAAATTTTCTCGAAATCAGCCGGAAGAATTATTTTCAAATTCGAACTATTATTCTACTATCGAATATGCATAATAAAGTATAATTACACATTTGGCTAAATCTTCTTTGTACACTTGCAATTTTTCAGTTTTTGAAACTGCATCAAAATCTACCATATTTTCTTCTAAACTTATAAAATATTATACTTATAAAGTATATATTTTTAGCTTAATCATATCTGAAAGTTACTTCACTCTTTTCGATTTTCGGTTTATAAACTGGGAATATTTATTTTATGATTCAATGTGTACACTCAAGTTTAATAACATTATTGGCTAAATTTTCCCTGAAGGGCAGTTATACTTACTTGTATCGTTTTTTTTTTTAATTTTCTGGAGATCCGATTCCACTATTTTTTAAATATTGAATTTAAACGGTTATTATGTGTACTATTGAATATTTATAACAAAATTTATGAAAGTAGCCCCGTCACCATTTTTTTAAAATATAAGTTATAGGTGGGTACAGGGCCTATTTTTGGTTTAAGTGGGCCCTAGGCCCATATACTGGGCCCTGGGCCCATATACCACCTGAGGGCCCCTTGTAGGGATACTTAGGTCAATCTTGGGGCCCCCTGAGCCAGGGGACCCCAGGCAAGGGCCTATAGGGCCTATTGGAAAAATTGGGTGATAATAAATAATAATAATTCGAAGATAGAACGGTTCCAACGAACGCGTGTGAGAAGCTTCACACCTTCAGGCTTGTTTTTGTTGTATATTCGATAAACCTTATCCGTCCCAAGCCGGAAATTTAACCTGAAGGTTTTATTAAAAAATCCTGTGAAATTCTGAAATACCTGACGGCCTCACTATCTTAAATCTTAAGTGAGGTAATGAAACGATGCAGCTCACCATTACTTTCTGCAGCCTCTTACATCGGATATTGAAATTCCTCTCGTCTCGTGTGTATTCTGTAAAAGGCCGAGTCAAGTTCAGGTTCAAGTCAGTTTAGTTTTTGCGCAATAAACTGTCCAGCGGCAGACTAGTCTTTCAATTGTTAGACCCTTAAAGACGGCTATCATATAAATAAATTGTAGTGCCCATGTATTCGAGGTAGAGTGAGTAAACAATCCTAAAGTGATAATTTTTCTCTCGGTTCTCTCGAGGCGTAATTTCCACTTAAAGCGAGAGGAGGCGGGAGAAAAATCCCGCAAACCTGTTATTTTACATAGTATCATCTAATTGAATCAGTATCGAAAGGAACCCATGGAAGAGCGACTAAAAGGAAAGGTGGATATTACATTGAACACAGCTCGATTAATAAAAGTGTCGTTAATCCCGTTAATCCTTGTTTACAACTGTGTTTACCGCCAATTAATTCCACATGCAAAAATCGTTTCATTATCGCCTGGCAGCGTGTAAAGTGTTTATTAACCCACGATATATCAAAACTGACACGGAGACAATGCTCGCCACGAAATTTATCTTATTCATTAATCACGCCGAAAAAAATAAAAAACGATATAAAAATACAATCGTGGGTTAAGCGACCTCTTGGGCCCGCAGACCGTCCAGATTTCGTTCGTTTGATTCTTATTTCGAACTTCAGAATAGAATTGCAATTAAAAACCAGTTTCGCCGAGGGGATTTGCCAATAGTTTCAGTTTTATTGCGTTTCCTACTTGTGGGAAGAATTCGTCTCGATGATTTCAAATTGAGATTTTATTACAAGGCAGTGAGGTGATTCAAGAGGGTCTAGTCACTTACTCACTCGAGTGATTCAGAATCAGGATATACGCATAACGTAATGGTTGGTTCTTGGCATACTTCAACCCGTAATGTACTTGTTCGGACATTTTTCACATGGAAACTTGTTCACATGGAAACTTCCATTACATTACAACGGTAATGTCAGGACAATAAGACGTCATGCTTGAAATCGCTGAGACTCAAAGAAGCAAAGTTGAAAATTGTGTATTATGCACTCAAAACAGTGATTTCCTTAAGTATCGAATTCCAAGAAATATGGCAATAGTAATAATAATCAAGCCGTATCTCTTCTCGTCTTTAGCCCGTATCAATCCACTCCCGAATTCCACCTCTTCCATTGTCTTCCACGTCGTTCTAACTTGAGCAGTTTGTAACTAGTTTTGGATATCATCTCGATATCGCATTAGGGGTCTTTCTGTTTTTCTCTTGGTGCTTCTTGGTCGCCATTGAATCATTCTTTTGGTCCACCTTGATAGTCCTGTCACTCTTTTTACGTCTGTTACTTGTCTGATGCCTAGCATGGCACGTTCCATTGCTCTCTGGGTTGTTCTGCACTTTTCATCACTTTTCTTCGCTAAAGTTAGGGTCTCAAGACCACATGTGGCAACTGGTAAAATGCAAGTTTCGTAAATTTTGCGTTTAAGATTTATTGGGATATCCTGCGATTTAAGAACGTACCCAAACCTTCCAAAGGCAGCCTAGCTCAATCTCGTTCTTCTAGATCAATGGTTCCCAACCAGTGGTCCGTGGACCACCAGTGGTCCGCAGAAGCCAAAATATGGTCCGCGAATGATTTTAAATTTAGCGGGATTTAGTAATATGTTGGGAAGATTATATAAACTGAGAGGAGAGGTTGAGATTTTTCTGGTTGACAAAAAATGAATAATTTGTTGATGCAGTTTACTAATCCAGCATGTTAGATGAATTTGGCTTATCTTATGGATATTTTCACACACTTAAATAAATTGAATATGCAACTGTAAGATTCCGGAAATAAACAATTAGAAAAATATATTCATTTTTGAAGATAAACTTCGCCCTTTTATTTGTAAACTTCAGTTTTGGTTACGCAAAATTGAAGAAAATAATTATTTTGCATTTGCGATATTAAAAGCACTTGTGTAAGACAAAAAGTATGACGCTAGTAAAGCTAATATGCAAGAAAACATCAGGACTCATTTACAAATGTAGATTGATGAATTCAATCATTACTTCCCAGAATATACCGAAGAAGCTAAAGTTGATCAAAAACTGATTTGTAACCCTTGTAGCACAGACGCTGGTGAAGTTACTGAAGGAATCCAGAAAAAACTCATTGAATTCCAAAATGACAGAAACTGCAAGGATGCTTTTGAGTCGAATTCACTTGAGTCGTTTTGGTGTAAAAAAGCAATTTCTTATACTAAACTGCGAGAAATCGCCTTGCGCTATTTTATGGTTTTCTCAACAACTTATTTATGTGAACAAGGATTTTCTGCTTTGTTGGTAATTAAAAACAAGACGAGGAATCATTTGAAAGTGAGTGATGATTTTCGTGTAGCTTTGAGTAACAATATTAGTCCTAGGATAGCTGAACTCGTGAAGAAGATGCAAGCGCAGAAATCACATTAAACCAAAATTACAGAATTCTATCCTAAAAATATTATTAGGTATTTCTTTTTATGTAATTTCCTATTGACTTTTTGATTAAAGTTTCAGTTTGATTATTACAGTTCATATTTCTTATACCTACATAGTGGTCCCAGCTAACAAGAATAATATAAATGTGGTCCCTGGCCAAGAAAAGGTTGGGAACCCCTGTTCTAGATATTTCGAAGGTTTGGTTTTAAGGTATATGTATTCATCGACATGCTCAAGTGCTTGACCCTCAATGCCTATGTCGTCATCCTCCATTGGCATTAACTTGGTTTTCTTTAGGTTCGCCTTAAGCCGAATTTGAAACTTCTTGCAGTTCTTCGAGCATAGTTTTTAATTCATTTTTGTCGCTGCTACTGATGATAATATCGTCAGCGAAACGAAGGTGATTCAAGTATGTACCACCTATATTAATACCCTTACCATCCCAGTACTGTTGTTTAAAAATATTTTCCAATGCCAAGGTGAAGAGTTTTGGAGATATGGTGTCACCCTGGCGTACTCTTTTTTTTCTATTTTAATGTAATCTGTAACTTTTTCATCGATAATTACCTGCATTGTGGCATTTTGGTATATATGCTTCATCTTGCTTGTTAGCTTGCTTTAGATATGAAGCATATCTAAAGCAAGTGGTATTACCTATCTAAAATATTGTAACGCGAAATGTAAACAGCAGCGCGGGACGTGTTTACTCTTATCGGTTGGCGGCTTTCCTCAAAGGAACGCGGCTACGCTTATTAAGCGCAGCGGCGAGCAATAAAAACCGTTCCGAGCGTTCCCGCAACATCTCAATAAGGAAAAGTGATTTATGACCTTCTAGACCTTTCTACATACAAAAAGAAGGTTCGAGTAATTACAGGAACCATCGCGAACACAATTGAAATATATATAAGCGGGCTTGCGGTCGGAGAAGATTAGACGTGAAGCGCCACATAGTAAACAAGCGAAAAACGGGCCAGTAAAAATAAATTACATTTAAGAGTGATATAAATCAATTAGTTAGAAAGTAGTTAAGTGTGTTATATAAATTAGTTCAGTAATAGTCTAAGATAAATTAAGTAGTGTGTAGTGAATAATTAGGATAGTGTAAATAAATTAGAAAATAAACGTTACAATATATACGTTTTGCATCGGAAATTAGCTTGAACTGGTCAAAGTGACTGTTTACTGGAAGGTATCACCGGAAAACGCCTCAAGTAAAGCCAACAGTACTATAAAATAATATTCTAGTTAAGTATCAGCAGCAATAAAATGTTTTCTATCCTTTCGAGCCTTGACTTTGTTTTAACGACCTATTACAACTGTTCCTGAGATCTACTGGTTCTTAATTATTCCATTATCTTTACTACCAGAGGTGTGGTATTTTATTTTCCTGTTTACCCGTAGCGTGTTCTTTGTGTTCTTACATAGAAACGAGCGAAGAAGTGAGTTGATTGAAATTATAATTCAAAAAATACAAAGAAATGAAAAAGTTGTATTCGGATTCCAGTTTTGAGAACGTTTTTGTTAAAGATTTACGTAATTTATAATAATTTGGTTCAACAATGGTTCAAGCAAATAAGATTAATATACAGGGTGTTAAAATAGGAGTATCATTTACGTTAAGGGGAGGGGGGTTAGTGTGTTCTTAAATATGTAGAAAAGTTTTAAAGAATACATGATTTAATGAAAATTTATTGAGCGATAAAGAATTAATAAAGCGTTTTAATGAGAACGCTGAAATAGAACACGTTAAATAATTTTAAAAAATGACATCAATATACTCGAAATTGACTTCAATTGCTAACTTTGGTTACGTTAATTGGAATTGGGGAATTAAAAAATCCTATTTTAAGGGAAATATGATTTGCAGGGATTATTGGGGGTAAAACATATTCTAACTTTGTTGTAGGTAACTATTAAAAGATTTTGACAAAGAATTATGGAAATATGAATCTTTTGACATAAAATTTGTTTTCTTGTACCATTTCGATATGAGGACCAGCTCTTCAGAAACTTAATGCTGAAAATTTTAATGCATCATTGAAAATGTTTATGGTATCAAAAAAGGAATCGCAAACTTTAAAGGTGGATGGTATGGTCCGAAATAGACAGAAAAATCATAATAAATGTGTCCGCAAATGGACGGTTTTAGAGATAAGGGAAAATATTGCGTCATTAATATCATAAACATTTTTAATAATGCATTAATTTATTTTCTGGAAAACTGCTGAAAAATATGTCGAAAATGAACAAGGATAAAAGTTTTAAGGCAAAAGCTTAATTTTTTCATAATTCTTAGTTAGAATCTCTAAACAATTAGTTTTGAACAACTTTGTACCTACGTACAAGGAAGATAGAGTATTTCTTACCCATAACAATCGATAAAAATCTGATTTAACTTAAAACGGGTTAATTTTCAATGTCACAATTGCAAACAGCGCATAAAAATTAGTAAATGTCGGAAATCTATTAAAATCATATTTGAAAATAATAAAATAATTGAATATTTTTCGATAATACTTGATTATTATAAGCGTTTCTGATATATGCTTGAAAACAGACATGTACATATAACCCCTTCCCCTTTAAAGTACATTAAGTTGCTGTATATAGGATAAACCTAAAAATGTTAATTATCATTCGTATCTTAATTGATACATAGTCAATATGTTCTACCGTAAACAGAATGATAGCAGAGATTAGTACCTTTGCACTAACACGTACTTGTATATTGATTCCATTGTTTGCTTACTAAACAAGGTTGATAAATATTGTAATTTTCATTGTACGATTACATGTTACATGTAATTACTAAACAGGTGTAAGTAGAAACTAAACAAATACGTAAATAACAATTTAACACGATAGGTTGTAAGAGTCGAACATACTTTAGAACCAAAATATTTTAAAAACAATGTATGGGGAGAACTAGTAAGTCTCTATCTGACTTCCAAAAACGGTTTCATGCCTAGCCATTTGGTGTGTTTAATACAAGATCAGAGGTTATTAACGGTACGTTCATTGATTTAAAGAACACAAATTCTGAAAACGAGTAGTACAGAAAACCTAAAGTACCATCACAAAGAGTTTAAATCACATACATTGTAATTTCTAAACCAAAGTGTTAAACGCTAATAAACATAGCACCGGTAATTAAACCATTAGCATCCTTGTAATAAGTAGTTAGAGACCCAGACAAGTTGAATTGTGTCTATTGTTTATTATTTGAAATCGTGTGCTTTAAGTCAAACTTACTTTGAGACACGTACTCAACTATAGTGACGTAGTGATATATCGCCACTTTGCATAAGAGTCACGCGAAGAGGACTTACCAAAAGTCATTTATCCTTAAACCTTCTTCTGAAACGTTACTTCTATGAATCAATAGATATTTAAGACTTTATAGTATCGTTAGATGTCAGACAAAAACCTTTCAAAAAACTACAACATTAACGACTAATTAACCTGTAGATACAGAGATCTTACTGGATCTTAAAATTTGAACACAACATATGCTGACACCACAAGCTGACATGGACAAAAAACCATAAATTCAATTTTCTATTAGCTGAATGAAACCATTACTTTGCTATTACATGACCATTACAGACTTTGACCTTAATATTCTAGAAACTGTAATTCTATTGGAACTACCTAAGACTTTTCAGGAAACCAAAATTGTTGTATCTTAAAAGATTGTATAATTATGAAGTAAAAGAGATATATTAGAAACCTAAAAAAATAACATATTGGAAATTGCTATCATTGTAAAAGCACCAGAATCTTCCAGGAAGTATTAATTGAACATTCTGGAATTGAGAGCAATCTGGAGAACCAAGTAGGGACGCTTATGTATAAAGCGAAAGAGAAGAAAAGACTTGTATAATTGTATTTGTACCTCACTTTTACTGCTTGACTTTCTAACCAACAAAATTAAGTTATCAGTTGTAACGTCTTAGGATGTAATTATATTGATTTAAACTTATACCTGTGAGTTATCATTAAAGACCGGATTCTCGTGCAACTGTATTTTTTGTTGTATGCTCTGATAAAAATTACTAACTAGTCAAGGGAAGCTGGTTCAATTATTATAAGTTTTATATTGCATAAAATTACACGTTTTGAGGATTCCTGCATAAATTTGCATGTTTTAGGTTTTAATTTTACGAAAGCGCACATTTTGAGGGTTCGTTATAATTTTGTGTTTATAATTTTTTCGGAGAAAAAGTTAAGATGAATTTAAGAGTATTAATATTTAATATCCTGTAAAAATGACATGGACTGGCCCCTTTTCCTAGAATATGTATTAAGATGAGGAACGTAGATTGAAGCTGCTCGATTTTACCAGATCGATTTAATTTAAGCCGATAATTTTAATAAATTTAAAGAGTTGTAATATCTGTAAAAATGTTAAAAAAAAGCTTTAAATTAAACATCTATTGCATCAGATTTAGTTTTTTAACTTCTACTATTTCAGAAAAAAAGAATTTGATGAGCAAATATTAACTTCAACGTCTCAAATTGCTATTGCTGAACAAGTGGAAGATGGATGTAGAAAATTGATGACAAAAAGGAACAAAAATTTTTGAAAAATATGTTAGTAATTGTAAAAAATACGGGATTCATTTTTTTTGTATGACGTAGCTCTTAAAGGAGAAGACACTAATATAGAGTTAGATCAAATGTTAATCTAAACAAGTTTAAAACATGTTCCATCAGTATGTTAATATAGAGTGCGCATTTTCACAATTAAAACATGTATATATATATATATATATATATATGATATAGTAAGTAGTATATAAGCTAATATAGTAGTTCGAAGATATGATTGAAGTGTACATGTCATAGTCAATTTTAGAAAATATGATTTGGTAAAAAAATTTAATCAGAAAAATCAAAATAAAATTCGTGCTTTATTATATCTTCTTGTGTATCTACATACTGACGATTTAAGTATTTAAATAAAAAATATCAAATTGGAATATTATTTGAAATAAGGAAAAGTGTCTTATCGGATTATGGAATTTAAATTTTACAAATGAGTAGTAATTGTCGTAATACATTGAAACACACTGTGGATTAATGAGCAACATGCTCACTATTAACCATACAAACATAAAAATTCCAAATTTGAGAATTTTCTGAAATAAGAAAAGTTTTCCGGTATTCGGTTTCGAAATTAAATTTTTTTTTATTCCAGATAGTGACAGTAGGATTGGCCGCGAAACGTGGTTTCACGGCTAATCACCGTCAAATTCAAGGACATGTTCACTAAAGATTTAAGCACTTATTTTCAAACATCCAAATTAGAATATTTTTTAAAACAAGAAAGACTCCCTCTATTAATTTTAAAATTTCAATCCCCAATATCTCAGAAAATAACGTTACAGTGAAACAGACTGTGGAATAATCAGAGACACGCGCCAGTTATCCATTTAGACAGTTGGATGTAAAATTCCAAATTAGAATATTTGGAAAATCGCTAAGCTATTTGGTGATAGTTCTTTTGTTATTTTTGCTCAATAAGACAAAAAAACAAATAGAACTCTGTAGAGCATTTCACAAGATTGTGGAAACTAATAAGAACTTGGTGTCAACTAGATTTTAAGGAAATTTATTGGAATAAAGAGAAGCGTGAAAAACTGTGGATACAGACTCAAAGGTGAATTTTGTAGAATATCATAAAATATTATGGAAGTGCAATGGAATGAAACTGCAGAACCTCTTTTAGAAACAGATATATAGAACATTTTAGACGAATATGGAAATGTGTTAAGTTCTATAAAGCTTTGTATTTTGCCCAATTGGTAAAATCGTTATAATTACTACGTATTTTCAACATAACAGCAAAACCTGATACAGTAGAATCCGATTAATGTGATCTCGGTTAATGTTATCATTCGTTTAATGTTATCAAAACGTACAAGAACCGTCCGTTTGTATACTGATACACAGTAAATTTTTCGTTTATTATAATTATCATGCCGGTTATTATTATCATAAGGCGACTTGTTTCGTATTAAAAATTCCGAAATTACAGAAATTACCGGTCCACATTTATAACTCAGTACCTATTTTAATGGCGTTGAGAGAAGGAAAGACCCTAATTTGTAAGGTAGTTACTGTGAAGTTTCTCAGAATTGACGCTGTTGGTAACTGTTGTTTTTATTTCCATATTTGATATTTACCCATTTAATAAACCGAAGTTCGAAAAAGTTTTTGCTCTGCATATTGTGTTGAAAATGATTAAACGGCGCGATTTAACGCTATCTGAGAAACGCGAGATTTTAAAAACGTATGACACAAGTTGTCCAGGTTTAAGTCAACGTGAAGCTGCAGCTAAGCTTAAAATTTCACAACCACTGTTATGCAACCTTCTAAAACAACAATATGAAATTGAAGCAACTTGTGTTTTGGATGAAAACAAAAATAGAAAAAGGAAACGAAGCGAAAAGGTTGAAGATGTTGAAAATGCGACTGGTTTACAAGTGTTAAAAAGGGATGCACGATTAAACGGACCGTTAATGAAACAGAAAATTTAGAGAAACGCATGGGAAAAACGATTTTCGGGCTACAGATGGTTGGTTTTCAAGATGGAAAAATCGAGAGAAATGTGATTTATTGTAAACCACAATGAGAACAGGTAAGAAATTTGGTATTTTAAAAGGGAGTTTTGATAGCAATATGCCGAATACTGTGGATCTTCCGCCAAATGACACACCTGATATCTCAGATGTTCCACACGAACTATACGACGAGTGGATGGCAATTGATGAAAACATACAAACTTCAGGAGAAATTACCGAACAAAAAATATTCTCCAGTAATCCAGTCAACGTAGTCATTTCTTGACGTTTTACGACATTAATTCATAACCGTATGGGAGTGGTCAAATGTTGTAGGCTCTGATTAGTTGATCATGCCTATATAGTTTTAAACATTCAAATTTAAACATTTAACAAATGGGAGGGGTTCAAAGTTAGCAAAAACAAGTTTTTTGGTTCTACAAGCCAAAGTATGCATTTTTGGCGAGAAAAGTTTCAAATATAAGTTGTAGAGAATTTAAAACCCTACAATTTAAGCTACAGCACGATTAGTTTTGTTAAATATTTATTGCAAAAATGCCAGAAAACCACTGAAAATGGTCATTTTTTGCACATTGATTATTTATTGCAAAAATAATATGATTTAGGTTTTTACTACTTTAAAAGCTAGCTTTTAAAATTCCAAACCTAAACAGCTTTTATAAAAGTTAATTGGTTAATTTGTTGCTGAGATATTGCTATTTGTTTATTCCAAGACGCATAATGTTCATTGCTGTTACGTCTTTTTGGATAAACATTTCGAGGTGCACAAAGGCTTATTCTTCACAAATAACCAAATTTTAATATCCCGTTAAGAAAATATGGTAAAAACAATTGTCAACCCCTTATTTATCGCTTTAAAAAAGGGGGTGATTTTGTTTATAAATAAATAGACCTGGAGCCATTTTCATAACTTGTACAAATTTCTGACTTACAAATTCGGATAGATGAATTCAAAACGGAGAATTGAAAAAAAAAAACAACAACTTTTTTCGACCATCAGAAGCCGAGATAGGAATTTTTTTAAAAAATTTGCAGCCCTTTTGTTTATAACAGTTAAGAAATGAATTTTGCTCTATTCAATAGTTCAATATTCATATTTTTTCTAAAAAAAAAAAAACGATTGGTATTGTTAAAAATACTGTATGAGGCAGTATATGCACAATAAAGGTGTATAGGTACTCTCGGACTATGCTAGAGTGCGAGTGGGGATGGCAGTTCGCAACATCTCTCACTGAGACGACCGAATTGAAGCGTTTAAATTGGCAGAGCGCGGACAAAATATCCGTATCTCTGTCTCAAAAAAAATTCCTATCTCGGCTTCTAATGGTCGAAAAAAGTTGTTTTTTTTCAATTCTCCGCTTTCAATCCAGCTATCCGAATTTGTAAGTCATAAATTTGTACATGTTATGAAAATGGCTCCAGGTCTATTTCTTTATAAAAATAATCACCCCCTTTTAAAAGCGAGAAATTAGGGGTTGACAATTGTTTTTATCATATTTTCTTAACGGGATATAAAAATTTGGTTATTTATGAAGAGAATAAGCCTTTGTGCACCTCGAAATGTTTATCCAAAAAGACGTAACAGCAATGAACATTATGCGTCTTGGAATAAACAAATAGCCTTATCTCAGCAACAAATTAACCAATTGACTTTTATAAAAGCTGTTTAGGTTTGGAATTTTAAAAGCTAGCTTTTAAAGTAGTAAAAACTTAAATCATATTATTTTTGCAATAAATAATCAATATGCAAAAATGACCATTTTCAGTGTTTTTTTTGGCATTTTTGCAATAAATATTTAAGAAAATTAATCGTGCTGGAGTTCACATTGTGGGGTTTTGAATTCTCTACAACTTATATTTGAAACTTTTCTCGCCAAAATGCATACTTTGCTTTGTAAAATCAAAAAACTTGTTTTTGCTAACTTTGGACCCCTCCCATTTGTTAATGCACACTTTTTGAATGTTTAAGACTATATAGGCATGATCAACTAATCAGAGCCTACAACATTTGACCACTCCCATCCGGTTATGAATTAATGTCGTGAAAAATCTACACAGACTGGGCTACAGGTATACCTCGGAAGGTATAGAACATACAGAAAACCAGGAAGAAGAGGAAGATATTATTACATTAAAAAAACCTCCCCCTCAAAAAGAAATGTTATGTTACACGTAATTAATGTTTTGGAGGAAGGAGCGCATCATTATGCTGACACGTTTGAATCACATTATCGCTATGAAGAATTTATAAATGATACACTACTAAAAAATAAACGACAAAAAAATTATGAATTCTTTGTAAGAAATAACCATGCCTAACATTAGCATTACGTATTACATATGTATGTACAATCAAATTTAAATAAAATGTGTATTTTAGTTGTTTTATTACCCTAATGATATTTTTTTGCTGTATTTCATTTTGTGCAATTTTTTACTTTCGTCGTTTATTGTTATCTCATCACTCACATATATGTTACGGAAGCGATCACATTAAGCGGACTCTACTGTATAACAAATATAACATGGCTGTACCAACTGAAAAAATCAAATTTATGGTTATATCCAAAGAACCGGTAAGATGCAAATTAGATACCGAAGGAAAAGTAATTCAACAAGTAATGAATTTTAAATACCTACCTAAGGATAGACATATCTAGCGATCGTAATAAACTCATGGAAGTATAGGTACAATCTCAAGCCGTAAAAGGAGCACAAGTATCAGGAGTTTTACGGGGCATAACATGGAAAAATAGATAGCAAAGTCAAAATATTTAAACCAATGATGAGACTAATAATGTAATAATGACAAAACAATTAGGACAAAACAACTATTTCGTACAGTTGAAAACACTTTAAGAGCAATAGCAGCAAAGACCAAGTTGGACATAGTAAGAAGTACAGTTGAAAACACTTTAAGAGCAATAGCAGCAAAGACCAAGTTGGACATAGTAAGAAGTTCAGAAATACGACAACAAAGTAACGTAACCGACAACATGAACTTTATATAGGCGAATCAAATTTTTTTTTGTCGAAAACTGTGTGTAGACGGGTTTGACAGTTGGAAAGCGTAGTTTGAGTTATTACAAGAAGCTTCTCATCTAGAGATTCATCACTTTTTAGTGGAACCATTATCAAATAAATAATTAAAGTGCCAATATCACTTCTTCATTTATAACTCGAAATGGCTTAGATTTAGACTTTTGCAGTCGCCAGAGAACTTTTAAAGAAAACTGCTATCTTTAAAATGAGACTTTCTGAATTAAAATTGCATGATAAATAAAAAAGTTATTTTAAAAAGGACTTACAATGGGCATTTTTAAATATTGTTAATAACTTTTTAATTAGTTGTTCAAATTGCGTAAAATGTTTATAATTTGTGAGCTCTGATGTACTTTATATGTATATAAAAGATGGGCTCGATCGGTCTAGTAGTTGTTGCAGAATTCTATTTGTTTATCCCGATTCTTGAAAGACTCAAAAATTTTTAAGTCCTGTGTTAACAAATTTGCGCTTATTCTCTTCGTAAAGACTTATGTTAACGTTCTATGTTAAAAACAAATAATTTTTTTTAATGTTTATTTAAAAAAAAACGCTTAACAAAAATTATTGTTATTTTAGCTTATAAACATTTACATTAACTTGGCTGGTTTTTGTTCAAACTTTATGACAATGATTTATACGAAAAGCTGATCAGAAATACGCATTTAAAAATAAAAGAAAGATCTACCATCTTTGGAAGCCAAGACAGCCTTTTTTTAAGTTCACCGTCGCTATAATTAATAATACTAAGGGATGAAAATAACGGGGTATTAAGAAGTAGAGTTGAAGTTTCAGCTCGAAGCTTCAGCTTTCAGTTGAAGTTTATTTGATAATGGTTCCACTAAAAAATTAATGAATCTCTAGATGAAAGGCTTCTTGTAATAACTCAAACTACACTTTCTCACTGTCAAACCCGTCTGCGCAGTTTTCGAAAAAAAAACACCTCATTTTCTTCTAATTTGATTCGCCCAATAAGAGAAGAAGAAGAATTTGGAATGAACATGTGCCAAGAGCAGATGATACCAGACCAATATAAATACCGAGAGACTATAAAGCTCCAGGTAAATGAAGCACAGGAAGACCACAAAAAGATGGGCCCAAAGTTGGGTATCTTCGAAAGGGCGCGTGCGAGTTTCCTCACGAACCCTTTTTGTAATACGCAAATTACGGGAAATCCTATCTTTATGACGAGAATATTAAACGGCAAGAGGGCAAGGAAAATCAATCAAGATATAAATATTATGCCTAAGTACAAATATTATGCCTAATGTAAGTAATAGAATAATCCTGACGGTGGGGTGGTGAGGCAATTCGACACCTCCGCTTCGGAAGAGGACTTAACAAAAGTTTGAAGCGTGAAGAAGAACAGGGCATGGCCCTACAATAAAAGAAGAAGGAGAAGACTTTTTAATGAGATGATGGGTTTAATTAAATCCAATCGGCTTTTAGCCGGCAATTACGGCTTAAAAAGTGATCTCGACCCAGATGCGTGAAATGGAGCGAGTGGGCGTACCCACTTATACAAAGTCAAAATCTCAAAATACCTGACCCGGCTTTTGTATAATTATACTTTAATTCTTTTCTGCTCTCTCTCTTTCTCTCTCTCCGTGGCCATAATTCGATTTATGGTGTCTCTCTAACGGCTTGATTAACGACCTACCGAATTGTAAAACGTCTCCGACCACGAAAAACAAATTATCTATGCAAAATCGGGCCGTATATCAAAAACCTCGCGAAAAATATCCGCTCGGACTCGAAACCACGCCGGTACCGTTACGGACGCGCGATTTGATTAAATTAACAATAAAAACGAGGATTTTATAGCGCAGCATTTACGGTACACTCGGCGTGTATACGTATAAAGTACGACCTGCGCGGGGAAATTTGCATCGGCGGGTCGTTATCGAGAGGAAAAATCTCTAAAACGCAGAAAAAATCGGACGCATAAATCCTGCGCACCGACGATAAATGCAGCGAAATGGACGTGTGGGTTTTGCCGTTTTAGCGACCCATCTGGGTTCGTGTTGTACCGATAAGGAGGTGTAGAGGAAATTAATTTTAGTACCCTCCGGAGAGACGATTTCGGACTCGGAACGGCCAATTTTATTGGAGGATTTTATTGTATACGAACGACCTCTCAACACTCAACAGGCAATGAAGTGGTAACTTTTGCGGCTTCTGAAACAAAGCTTCATATCGAGTCGAAACTACTCGAGCCGTGGCTGCTCGAAACTAAAAAGTGGGAATTTTTGGGCAAAATTGGTCAAAATTATTATTTCTTGACTCAAATGTGGTACAAGAGGCAAAAATAATCATGTTCGGGTTCATTACCTAAAACTGACATTTATTATATTTACATAAAAGTCAGGAAAACCCGGAGGTGTCGAGTTACCTCACCTCTACCTAAGGCCGCTAAGCAGATGTTCGAATTACCTTACCACCCCACCGTCAGTATTATTCTATTTGTTACAATAGGCATAATATTTGTATTTAGCCCTCCTGCCCTTTAACACCATTTTCCTTGCCCTCTTGTCGTTTAATATTTTCGTGATAAAGATGGGATTTCCCGTAATTTGCGTATTCCCTTAATTGAACCACCAATACGCCAGGGTACCTGCAACTGGTAGACGTTAAGAGAGAGAAGGTAGACCGATTAAAAAAGGCGGCGGCGGTGAACTCGTAAGAAATTTTAATGCCCCACCCTAAGATCGATCTTCTCGTAAGCGCACCGGCAGGTAAATTTTTAAAGGGTTGTTTTGGATGAGTCAACTCGTAAGAGGATTCTCAGAGATAGTCGAGGGGATGATGATTGCAACGAAGTAGTTCGGATATTTGTTGAAACTAAGAATATGATATAAGGGGGTGGTTTGTTACGTTCAAACTAAACGGTGCCGATGGGTCGCACCGAGATAGTTGTGGATTTTATTAAAAGTCAACGCGGCAAAGACTTGCTTGTTGTTAATGTTCATATGCGTTTTATGACCCTAGGGTCGGGTTCCGCAGGGTTTTCCTTGCCCTCTCGCAAGGAATACGATAATCCCTCTTTTGGGAATTTTCAGGTAGTTCTAACCCTTGCGAGTTGACCGATCTAGAGAACCATATTCTTACGAGTTGACCAACCTCGCGAAGGTCAAATGCGGACCGGGGATTAATTCTTACGAGTTGACCCGTGCCCAAAAAAGGATCCGTGAGGCAACTCGTACGCGGCCGGAAACCCTCACGTTACTGTAGAGGAGTTAAATTAAAATACGAGTCACTAAGTTCCGAGTCAAGTAAGAGATTTTACTGATTTTATATTATTTTTTGCAGAAATCATAAAAAAGACGAAATTTACAAATTTTTGAATAAAACCTAACAAACTCCACAAAAATCAAGTTTGATCAATTTTGTTGCCAACTATAGTTACAAAGAAAACAACATCGAAAAAATGTCAGTTTGCGTCTTGTACAGTCTATACAGTACTAATCCGGAAAATTAAATTTTCCTGCGCGTAAATAAGCATGAAAATGTTGTTTCCAAGAAGATTTCCGGAAGAAGCATTTAATCGCTGTTTGACAGTGGCGTAACGTGAGTATCAGTCGCCCGGGCCAATGGGCAACTCTCCTGCCCCTTATTTAAGTATTTAAATCCAAAGTTTCCGAAAATAACTTTTTGGCAAGAATAAATTTGTTACTGTGTATTGTGTAAAGAAGTCGTAAAGATACCTCATACGACGAAATTCGGAGTTAATCTCACATCATATAAGTAAAATAACTGATAAAATGTATAAAGTGTATCACCAGTGTTGTTAAACATAATTTTAAAAATGTATTTAAATACAAACGCAAATACTTTTCACAAAATGTATTTACTTGGATTTTAAATACTTCTCTGGACAATGTATTTAAATACAAATAACAAGTATTTCGTTTTTGTATTTAAACAGTATTTAAAGTTGTAAATTATTCTTAATTGCAGCAATGTTAAGCATAACCCCAGGAAGCTTAGAATTCCTATTATTTTCTTTGTGAAATTGTTGAAATTATTCAATTTTTTAAATTTCTAAATCAGTTTAAGAAAATGGAATCTAATTTCTAATGGAAGCTTTCTAATGAAGTTCTAAAATCTTTGTTTTATTGCCCGAAGTTGTGAAGTTTTCAATTATTTTTAAAATATCTAAGTTATTTGTATCGAAAGCCTCAAATACATAGGCTGACTTTTATACACTAAACCTAAGTTTACGGTTTTAACACTTAAAACAATCTCAGTGTTAGGAATTATTTTCTTTGCTTCATGAAATCATAAAATTTTTGCAATTTTCCGAAATTTACCAACTACTTTGTAAACAAGTGTTTAGAAATTGAAGTGATACTTTAAAAAACAACAGGCTAATGTAAGTTTCAAACTTCTAAAAAATAATTCCAAGGCAAAGATGTCGACACAATGCACACTTTACTTTTTAACTTTATCTAAATAAGTAGCTAATTAAAAAACTTCATTAGTTACTTTTCCAACTTCATATATGGCAGTTCAAGTTATTTGTGTTGTATTAGATTTGTCATAAGTTCTTTAGAAGCTCCTTAACTTCTTTTGAAACAACAGCTTAAGTTTAAGATAACTGCGACTTCTTTAAAAATGTCGACAAGCTACTTAGTACCTTCAAAATTGTCTTACAATGTCACAACTTTTTTAAAAACCTTATGAATTGTACACCTTCGTTAAGATAATCGCAACTCCGTTAAAAGTGTCGTAGGATTATTATAACTAACAATTAGCTTCAAAATAAGCATGTAAGTACATACTACATAAACCAAAATGTAAATACAAATGAACATTCTAAAATCTTTGTTTTATTGTTGTGATAAATGGGCACTTGTCGAAGTTGTGAAGTTTTCAATTATTTTCAAAATATCTAAGTTATTTGTCGAAAAGCCTCAAATACATAGGCTGACTTTTACACACTAAACCTAAGTTTATGGTTTTAACACTTAAAACAATCTCAAAAAGTGTTAGGAATTATTTTCTTTGCTTCATGAAATCGTAAAATTTTTGCAATTTTCCGAAATTTACCAACTACTTTGTAAACAAGTGTACAAGTGTTTAGAAATTGAAGTGATACTTCAAAACACAACAGGCTAATGTAAGTTTCAAACTCCTAAAAAATAATCCCAAGGCAAAGATGTCGACACATTAGACACTTTACTTTTTAACTTGATCTAACGAAGTAGCTAATTAAAAAACTTCATTAGTTACTTTTCCAACTTCATATATGTCAGTTCAAGTTATTTCTGTTGCATTAAAGTTGTCATAAGTTCTTTAGAAGCTCCTTAACTTCTTTTGAAACAACAGCTTAAGTTTGATTAAGCTTCCTACTGAGTTACATGGATTTCTCGATAAATAATTGACCGATTTTAACATGACATGGCACATTTTATATTTATTAAAGATATCTACTCCTGTAATACATAACTTTCTGTCTCTAGGTTAATAGCTTTTGCGACATATAAGGAAAACCTTTCTTTCGTACTTATACCTCAAAATAAACAAAAATTGCCAATGACCTAGGTATTACTTCCATGAATATAGCACTTCTATAGATAGAATAGTACCTACAACCCATAGCGGTTATAACATTCTCTATGGGTTGCGATGGTACAAAACTGACTTGTAATTTTTAATGTAGGATGCCCACACTAAAATCTTTTATTCAATTTTGCCATATAAACTGACGTTTATTGACGTCAAATCGAACCTATAAAGTCATTGTTTATTTTGTTTATTTAGGCAGCGCATTAAAATATTTTAATCCGCTGCCTATTCAATTTTGCCGTATAAAGTGACGTTTTATATGTTTAAAATTGTTTTCGTCGTTGTCAAGGTTGCGGCACTGAAGTCATCTTGTCAAATTTTCTCTTCAAAATTGGACTTACTCCGCTAAACGTCAGTTTATATATGGCAAAATTGAATAAAACGTTGTAATACACTCGCGGACACAATGAACTAAACACATATCGTTCGTTAAACGTTCTTTTTATCTGCTTGTATAATAAATAACTATTATTTCAATTTTAAGAGTTCTGTGATCATATTATTTATTGCGAAATTTTGAAGCTCCCGCTACGCTACGCCTCTGGTGCTCGGTAAGACCACATTAATTTCAGATTCAATGCTTGGGTCAGAACTATTAAAATACCGGTTTTTTATTCAAATTTTGGGCAAAAAGTAAGCTTGTATACACAAAACCATATCAAGAAACAAGATAATGATATTTATCTCAAATTTACGTAAAAACGGAAAAAAATGTCAGTATATGATTCCCTAGTAGAGAACATATTGAAGCAATTTCTAGTAAGGCTACACTAATTTTCACATGGTAGCTCGGATCAACACTAGGTACAAAATACTTGTTTTTACTTAAATCGGTTCGAAGGGATAAAATAGTTAATTTTACCTGAAAACTAAAGAACATATTGTAAAAATTCCTGATAAGACTAAATTTACTTACTTTACTTAATTTACTTGAAACTACAAGCTAATAGACTTCAATCCGGGTCAAAACTATAAAATACTAATTTTTGACTCAAACTTGAGCGGAAAGAGAAAACTGGATGTGTAGGTTTTAACTAATTTTGCACTAAAAACTTGTAAGCGCAATACTTCTGGTCTCAAATCCGATTTTTCATGGATTCAAGTTGCCTTGAAAAGCAAAATTATTGAGTCAATAATTGCTTACTGTGAAATGCTAGAATATGTACGAAAGTATAAGTGCAATAATGTTTGTTTCAGGTTAACTGATGTTTGAGCTTTGAGACTTAAAAAATGGGCCAATTTTAACTGAGAATGAATTGAGCTCTACATAAATTTGGGCAGAAGAAGAGAACATAAATTTTTGGCGAATGCGCAAGAGAATAGGAATAAACGATAATAACGAAAGAAAATGAGAGGAAAGTGAATATTAAGTGATTTTTTAAAGCTATAGAATCAAAATTAAGTCAAAACGAGACAAATTTGAAATTTTCCAACGAAGATTGAAAGATTGAGCCAAAATGTGAAACAAATGCCAGTCTAACTGAAAATGATGAATTTTCCAATCAAAACTCATAGGCTCAAAGATAGGGTGTTTAGGAGAAAAAATTGTAACATTTTTGACTTAAAATCTAACGACTGAGGAAAATGTGAGAAAAAAATACACTACTCTAACTGAAAATGAGCTTGACTTTTAAACCAAAACATTGAGGCTCAAAATTGAGTCCATTACAAGGGGAAATTAAGACAGTTTTTACTGAAAACCGAAACATTGAGCCAGAATGTGAGAACAAAAACATTATTCTAACTAACTATGGACTGAATGAATGAATTTTTGAATTAAATCATTAAGGTTAAAAATTGAGTCTCACAATGTTTTTAAACTTTTTTGACTGAAAATTTTAAATTTCGACCAGAATGTGAATATAATGCATTCTACCTTTTAATTAAAAGTAAACTAATTTTTAACTCAAAATATGTAGGCTCAAAGTTGAGTCCACGCAAAAGAAATATGTATCAGATTTAATTAAAAATCAAAACATTAGGCAAAAATGAAAAAACAAACACTATTTCTAACTGAAAATGTACTAACTGTTAAATCAAAATATGGAAGCTCAAAATTGGACCAGCACATTTGACATAGCTTTGAGTGAAAATCAAAGCATCGAGCCAAAATGTGAATAAACACACCCTTCTAACTGAAAATGAACTAATTTTTTGATCAAACCATAAATGTTAAGACATGAATCTAACAAAAATATTTTGAAACAATTTTAACCAAAAATCAAAAGATTGAGCCAAAATGTGAGAAAAGACACCGTTCTAACTGGACCTGAATTAATTTTTAACCCAAAACATGGATATCAAAGTTGGGTCCACACGAGAAAAATTTAAAATAATCTTGATAAAAAAATCAAAAATTGAGCCAAAATCTACGAAAAGACACTCTTTTGACCTAAAATGAACTCATCATTAAATCAAACTAAGTAGATAAAAAATTGAGCACTGCAAGAGAAAATTGAAACAGTTTTGACTGGAAATTGAAAGCAACGTGAAATGAAACATCCCAGCTTAAAATTTCTCCAAAAATTTTACAAAATGTTGTGCTGCACGACCAGACTCCATAATCGAACTATTTGAAGTTGCCACTGAACCCAAATATGTTGAGTTACATTGAGATATATTCAAAAGATTTTTTTGAGTCAAGGTGAGAGGACTCAAAATGTGTCGAAATGAGAAAAATCGAAAACAGTTCTGATTGAAGACGTGTCTCATACCGGAAAATTTCGAAAATCGAAAAACATTAATCGACTAGGTTTATAGCCCTATAGCCAAGAACGAGCTTAAAATGAAAATTAGAAAAAAATGAAAAATTTGTATACCTACTCATTTTTGAGTAACCTGCTAAATTCCTCCGATTATTATTGGATCAGAAATTAATTCAAATCCCGATTATTGCCTGAAGACAACCTATCACAGAAACATGGTATTTAATGAAATTGAGTCTGCCCACTTTAGAGGTATGACACGTCAGCTCAAAATTCTCCTGTGAGTCAAAGCGCGTAGGCTAAAAATTGGGTCAATTCTTGAGCCAATATTGAACAAGACATGAAGAGCCTTTGTGGCTAAGCCTGTGAGCTCGTACTGAAAAATGAGTTACCGTTAACTCAGGGATAATGCAGGTACATAATCGTCACGAATATGTTGATAATTTCTCAATGAGGAAAAGTATCATTACAAGCGAAATGAGAACTACGTTTAGAACGAATATTTTCCGAACTAAACGCGCTACTTTAAGGATTTTTTGCTGACAAACTTTATTGGGCAATTACCAAAAAACAACGAAAAAAGTTTAAACGTACTCATTTTTGAGTAACGTTCTAAATTTCCTCCGATAATTATTGGATCAGAAATTGATTCAAATCCTGATTAGGGTCAAAAGACAATCCATCACAGAAACATGATATTTAATGAAATTGAGTCTGCCCACTTTTATAGAGGTATGAGGTATGACACGTCAGCTCAAAAATCTCCTGCGAGTCAAAGCGCGTAGGCTAAAAATTGGGTCAATTCTTGACCCAATATTGAACAAGGCATGAAGAGACTTTGTGGCTAAGCCTGTGGGCTCGTACTGAAAAATGAGTCACCATTGACTCAGGGATAATGTAGGTACATAATCGTCACGAATATGTTGACAATTTCTCAAGGAGGAAAAGTATCATTACAAGCGAAATCAGAACTACGTTTAGAACAAATATTTTCCGAACTAAACGCCTTACTTTAAGGATTTGTTGCTGACAAACTTTATTGAGCCATTACAAAAAAATAACGAAACTTTAAACCGACTCATTTTTGAGTAACTTTCTAAATTCCTCCAATTATTATTGGATCAGAGAGCAATTCAAATCCCGATTATTGCCTAAAGACAATCTATCACAGAAACATGGTATCTAATGAAATTGAGTCTGCCCACTTTAGAGGTATGACACGTTGGCTCAAAATTCTTCTGTGAGTCAAAGCGCGTAGGCTAAAAATTGGGTCAATTCTTGAGCCAATATTGAACAAGACATGAAGAGCCTTTGTGGCTAAGCCTGTGGGCTCGTACTGAAAAATGAGTCACCATTGACTCAGGGATAATGTAGGTACATAATCGTCAAGAATATGTTGATAATTTCGCAAGGAGGAAAAATATCATTACATGCGAAATCAGAACTACGTTTAGAACGAATATTTTCAGAACTAAACGCGCTACTTTAAGGATTTTTTGCTGACAAACTTTATTGAGCAATTACCAAAAAACAACGAAAAAAAGTTTAAACGTACTCATTTTTGAGTAACGTTCTAAATTTCCTCCGATAATTATTGGATCAGAAATTGATTCAAATCCTGATTAGGGTCAAAAGACAATATATCACAGAAACATGATATTTAATGAAATTGAGTCTGCCCACTTTTATAGAGGTATGAGGTATGACACGTCAGCTCAAAATTCTCCTGCGAGTCAAAGCGCGTAGGCTAAAAATTGGGTCAATTCTTGACCCAATATTGAACAAGGCATGAAGAGACTTTGTGGCTAAGCCTGTGGGCTCGTACTGAAAAATGAGTCACCATTGACTCAGGGATAATGTAGGTACATAATCGTCAAGAATATGTTGATAATTTCGCAAGGAGGAAAAATATCATTACAAACGAAATCAGAACTACGTTTAGAACGAATATTTTCAGAACTAAACGCGCTACTTTAAGGATTTTTTGCTGACAAACTTTATTGAGCAATTACCAAAAAACAACGAAAAAAGTTTAAACGTACTCATAACGTTCTAAATTTCCTCCGATAATTATTGGATCAGAAATTGATTCAAACCCTGATTAGGGTCAAAAGACAACCTATCACAGAAACATGATATTTAATGAAATTGAGTCTACCCACTTTAGAGCTATGACACGTCAGCTCAAAATTCTCCTGTAATTTTGAGCCAAACACTTCGAGTCAAAGCGCGTTAGGGTAAGAATTAGGTCAATTCTTCAGCCAATATTGAACAAGACATGAAGAGCCTTTGTGGCTAAGTCTGTGGGCTCGCATTGAAAAATGAGTCATCATTGACTCAGGGATAACGTAGATACCTACATAATCGTCACGGGTATCTTGATAATTTCGCAAGGAGGAAAAGTGTTATTACTATGTTTAGAACGAATTTTCCAGAACAGTTTTGTAAAAATTATCGAAACAAATATTTTATTAATATAATTTGCAGAACAACTAAACGCGCTATTTTGAGAATTTGTTGTTGACAAACTTAATTAAGCAATTACCAAAATTCATTTTCAAATAAGAACGTTACGCATTTCAGTTGGATTTTTAACGAAGAACTTCACTGTCCTACTTTAGAGTTTTACCTCTTGACTCTAAACAAACAAATTCTACATCATCATAATCAGACTCTTCTATCTCTTCCATCTCCGGAAAATCCCTCCTCCTATGGCACAACGTACCCATTCATTTCGGTATTCTGGCACTTGCAAAACAGCACGAGAGAGATATATCGTACCATCATTACATCATAATAACAACGTTCATACACTTTCACATTGACATTGACTTATTATAGAATCCACGACTTCGGCAAGGCCGATTATGTTTACTCTAGCGTGTATTTATTATTAGATCCATTCAATGTGGAGACGAGGAGGAAAAAAATGATGAATGGACCGATGCTGGAGGAGGTTTACATTCGATTAACATAACAACGAAAATTATGCGGAGGAGATATTAGAATGGAAAATCGTAAAAATGTGAAGTAGGTGTCGAGTCGATTAATTGATGCGATTGTTTCTAAAGGAGATTGATTTATTGAAGTTACAGAAATTGTAAATAAAAGATAATTAAGGGGGTTGCAATAAATAAACAAAAATTCCTACTTACCACTTTCGACGTACTACCCTCGATAAGCTCAAGTCTCTCTCTCGTGCCACAAATTGTAAATTCGGCTCTACTGGAACTTCCCTCGGATTTCCAATTCTGACTCCCTTACGAAAATTATTTTTGCAAACGTTCCAATGCTTTTGCGAATATGTAACTTGCTCTTTCGCCCAAAGTGGTCGATATATGTACTTATAGGATCCCCTCTCTCTCGAGAATTTTTGCGAAGCCGGTAGGCCTACGGTCGCGAAAGAAGAAGAAGAAGAAGAAGATGCAGGAGAAGAGAAGAACAACGGGAGGAGGAGGAGGAGGGTGGGTAATGGTAGCGATTGCACGTGCGTGACGTGTTATTATCGGTGCGGTAATGAGACTGTTATTACACGCTGGACGATTGTGTGTGCGATGGATGTTTCGATTTTGTGACGATTTTTGTATTTTTTTTAAAGATACGTCGATATGGACAGTTACGTTTTTCTGTAATTGTTTTCTGGAAAATCGCGTTTCGTTACAGTTCTACAGTGAATCAAATTAAATTTATGCACCGTCAGTTACAATAAAAACTACAAGCATCATTGGGAAGGTTCAAAGGCACAAAATCCTTACAATTACATACAAATTACAACATAACGTTTATTAAGCTTACTACATACGAATTGTTTACTATAAAACTTTAGCAGGTACATTAATCAATTACATTAACTTCTGTCATCTTAAATTTGAGAAAACAGAATTGACAAGAGCCAAGTAAAAGGAAGAGGTACGAAAATATGATACAACATAAAATCCTTAACAATGAACTCCGCTACATGTAATTTTGTTACAATCAGACATTTGCAAATATAACAGGTATCAATGGGATGGTCAATGGAAAATTCAATACAGTTCAAAATCTTTACAATTACTTATAAATTCCAACATCACTTTTATTAAACGTACTACATTCCAGTTGTTTATTATAAAGTTTTAGCAAATACATTAATCAACTGCATTAACTTATCTTCTCAAATTTGAGACAACAGAATAGACACGAGCCAAATAAAAGGAGATGGTACGAAAATATGATATATGATATGACATAAAATCGTTAATAATAAACTCCGCTACATATAATTTTGTTACAATAAGACCTTTCCAAGTACCTACAACAGATATCAATGGAATTGTCCAAAAATTCAGTTCAAAATCTGTACAATTACTTACAAATTCCAACATCACTTTTATTAAGCGTAAGATATACAAATTATTAACCATAAAACTAAATATTAGCAATACTTGTAATTCATGTATTTTACTTATACTTTTCTTTGTACTTTGTGTATGTCATGCAACATACATACAATTTATTTGCAATTACTCACTTACAAGTGTCTGTAGGTTTGATCAGGACAAAGAAGGCAAGAACAAGTGACGCAGTTAAGATACTGTAACGTTTATTTCAAATTTATTTACACTGTCCTAATTATTCACTACACACTACTTAATTTATCTTAGGCTATTACTGAACTAATTTATACAACACACTTAACTATTTCCTAACTAATTAATTTATACCACTCTTAAATGTAATTTATTTCACTGGTCCGTCTTTCGCCTTATTTATTCACTAGCGGCTTCACGTCTAATCTTCTCTCCGACCGCAAGCCCGCTTATATACTTATCTCCATTATATTCGCGATGATTCCAGGTCATTCCTTTCTAATAATGTTTGTTCTAGAGAGGTCGGGAAGGTAATAAATCATTTTTCCTTATTAAGATGTTGCCGGGACTCAATTAAGCGTAGCGGCAGTCCTTTGAGGTAAGCCGCCGAGGTCCGATAAGAGTAAACACATTTCGCGCTGCTGTTTACATTTCGCGTTACAATACAAATATGAGATGAGTTACAAATTCGTTACAATTACTAAAAATGGTACAAGAATATTTAATTAATTTATGTTAATTACACTATAAGTAATTTGTGCAGCATAGAACGTTTACAAGTATCAATAACGGTTCATCAAAGCAGAGAAGAAAATGTTACATACCTACATTTGCAAACTTCAATAATATTTAATTAATGCGTAATATTCAAACCACAAGCACCATAAATAATTACCATAAGAGGTTTAAAAGTATTTGTAGATGTAATCAGGACAAAGAAGGCAAAGATAAGTTTCTTACGAAAAACGATATGTTACAAAATTGTTACAATTATTTGCAATATTTAACAGAATGTTTAATTAACATTTAATATTTAAAATAAATAGCTACATGTCAATTACAAGCATATATAATTTATGTATGTTCGTTTAATCAGTTCGAAATAGACAAATACAAGTATCAACGGAATGATAATAGAATTATTAAAGGAATAATAATAATATACGGAACATTATAAACTCGTTACAATTATTTACAAATACCATCAACACTTTTAATGAATGTACCTTAGTTGTTCCGAATTTTGTCACTATGTTGCATGTAAAATACATTTAATCTATGTTAGGTTACAAGTATTTATATTCTTGATAAGGGCAGAGGAGCCAAAAACTGATTCAAACAAAATAACAAAATTATTACAATCAATACAAATTGTAACCAATAATAATTGATTTGCATTAATTTAGACTGCAAGTCATTTATGTAACATAACTGATACAAGTATTATTAAAGGTCAATCCAGACAGAAGTAAATTACGTTACAAATATTTTGAAATATGTAACTAAACATCATCTAATCAATATTTAGACAATTTAGCATAAGCCGTTTATAAGTACATCTAAAGTCAATGAAGACAAATAAGGTAAGAATAAATTTCCAAGTATGATCAACAAAATATTGATAACATGTTAAAAAAGGTTTACAAATATTTGTAAATGTTTTTGCAAAAGTTTTTAATGAACGCCTATTTAAAAAACGCATTCGCCATAACTCAGTTATAAGTACTTACATATAGGTATTATCATGCCAGAAAGGACAAGCGCAATCATTAAAGTGATGATTAAAGTATACCTACTATACGTTACAAAATCGTTACAATTATGTACTTACAAATATTAGCAACGTTAATAAATATGTGTAGGACTTGTATTGTACTGTAATTAATGTACGCCGTGTCAAATTATAGGTAGAGGAAATTCTATATTTGCCATTAGTTAATTACAAGTGTGTGTGTGTGTGGGATTTCATCACGGCAGAGAAGGAAAAAACAATTATCAAAGATACAATACGTTGTACAATAGTTACAACTACTACAAATTGTAACGAACCATTTAATAGATTTACATTATTTACACTACAAATGCAGTATTCAAAATGTAGAAGTATCTATAAATAAATATACACAATATATCGACAAGAATAAATTTAGAAAAAAGATACGTTACAAAATTATTACAATTATTTTCACAGTGTAACAAAACTTTTAATTAGTGCTCATTATTAAACTACGTGCAATGTACTTGCCATAAGTCAGCTACGAGTACATATTGTAACGTTTATTTTGTAATTTATTTACACTAATACTAATACTAGACACTACTTAATTTATTTACACTATTACTAAACTAACTTATATAACACACTTAACTAATTAATTTATATCACACTTCTTAATCGTTAATTTATTTCACTTCAAACGCTCTCGCTATTTCGCTATTTACTCTCGCGGCTTCCGTCTACTAATAATCCTAATTCGACCACAAGCCCGCTTATATATACATCTCAATTGTAATCGGGAACCTTCTCGCGTATTCGTGTAATTACTCGAAATATCTTTTATTATGTAGAAAGCTCCAGAGTGTCATAAATCACTTTCCTTAAATAATAATCCCGGAGTATTCATAGAGCTGTCTTTTTTTATAGAATTCAATTAAGCGTCGCGGCAATTCCTTTTGAAGTAGCCTCTCAGGTCTGATATGAGTAAACACGTCTCGCGCTGTTTACTTTTCGCATTACAATATATAACATTAATCACGATAGAAAAGACAAGTGTAAATATTACAGGATATTACATACATTCAATTCGTTACAAAATCTTTACAATTACTTATAAGTTTCAACAAAACTTTAAATTGAAACTTATCAATTAAACTACGTAAAATTTAATAACCATGAGGCTTTTAGAAGCATTTAAAGCTTTCGTCAAAGACAGAGAAACAATATAAATATTAACGACGATATATTACAAATTCCTAACATTTACTTTCAAAAGATGTAATGAATGTGTAAGTACATATTTAATTATTTACACTAAGGTACTTACAAGCATTAATGGATTATGACAAAAAACACAAATGGCAAAATCAAAGGGATGAGGTCACATGGCCAATTAATAAATTTTAATTGTACATACACCAAAGTAAAGTAAAATTATCTCCAATATTTTTCTTTTTGTTAAAAAGGAGTACAGGTCGAATTTTCAAGCAAGTTTTTCAAATAAATTTTCTACGGAATTTTAGAAATTAAAAAGGTATGACTTTTAAAAAATGTTTGTCTTTCTTAAATATTGAATACGGATCTGGACTGAAAATGTCAAAGAAACTGTTCAAAATTATTAGCATTTTGATTGATACAAACTGACAACGACACAACTAGCAAAATATTGTTAAATAAACTCCTGGACAAAATTAACGCACCACACAATTAAACTTGTATAATTACAATACCGAAATTAATATTGCAATAACATTTTTATAAAAGCTTATAGTTAGGTACTGTCTAATAGCTAGTAAATGAAATTAGCAAATCATGGCGTTATCTCTAATAATTTTTTATTAAAGAAATTTTTTTTCTTGGAAACAATGCAAACTTGCAAGCAGAAAACAAACGAAAACAATAGAATTTTCAGACTTAGAGCTGTTCTAATATCGTGTATGTCCTCCTCTACTCCTAATTACTGCTTCCATGCGTCTTGGCATACTGGAGATCAAATTTTCAACGACTTCTTGAGGAATTTTTCCCATTCCTGCATTGCTGCATCTACCAGTTGATTGCGGTTGGCAGGTGGAGGTGTACGACGTCGAATCCTTTTTCTACTATCGTCCCATAGATGCTCTATTGGGTTCATGTCGGGACTCTTGGCTGGCCATTCCATGAACGGAATAGCATTTAATTAGCGAATAACCTGCCCAGCCACATGAGGACGAGCATTGTCCTGCATAAACAAGAAATTCGGTCCCACAATAGGAGCAAATTGCCTTACATGGTCAACAACAATATGTTCCAGATAATAATCCGCATTCATTGACCTACCACGTATGGGGACCAATTCTGTGCGGCCATCGAAACATATGTCTCCCGAAAACATTACAGAGCCACCACCAAATGGAACTCTTGGAGACATATTGCAATTTGCAAATCTCTCTCCTGGCCTTCTCCAGACACGCTCACGTCCATCAGAAGATTTAAGGCTGATTCTCGTTTCATCTGAGAGTAAAACCCTCTTCCAATCATTACGAGTCCAATCTTGATGTTGTCTCGCAAAACGCACCCATTGAATTTTGTGTTCTCTGGTGAGCAGGAGTTTCTTGGTCGGTTTTCTGCTATCTAATCCAGCTTCCAGCTTTATTTAAGCGCCTTCTAATCGTTCGGGAAGATACAAGAAGATTGCGAGCAGCTACGAGTTCATTTTGTAGGATGGTACTAGTCGTTGTCCTGTTTCTTAGAGCGGATTGTCTAAGAAAACGTTCATCTATTGGATTAGTACACCGTTTTCGCCCTTGTCCCGGCCTTCGTAAATGAGAACCTGTCTAGTTAAATCGTCTAACCAGGCGACTTATGCTGGAATGGTTTCTTCCTATCACATTAACAACATGACGCATTGAATAAGCCTCATTCAGCAAAGTTGATGCTCTTACTGCTTCTTCCACTGACAAATTTGTTCTGCGATTCATTATTAAACTGGAGAACACTCGCACTTACTCTATCAATAACAAAAAACCTTGGTGGCTCAAAACAATTAGTCTTAATAAGCAACAATTTCTGATCAGATTTTAAATTAATTTTCATCGAAAATGCTTTTCTTTGCTATTACACTTTTAAATCAAAACCCCTGTTGACAACATTTACTTGAACTGTCGAAGTATATCCAGAGCCTACTTGTAAGATTGCTAAACGACTGAAAATCATCATTATTTTGGAATAACACAAAATATATGTGGTGGTGCGTTAATTTTGTCCAGGAGTTTATATATGTCAAATTGTCAAATGTTTCACATATAACAAAACAGAAGTAATAATTAAGCAGGACCGTATAAAAAAGTTTTTTCCAAACTTTCTTACTTTTGTGACGAGATAAAAAGTTTATTTGTATATTTATATTGTATAAATTCATATATTTATGTGAGTAGTTTATTGAATTAATTTATAGCAGAATAGGACACATATTATTTATTAAATTTACTAAAAGTCGGATCCTCAAATAATTCATATTTGAAACATAAACGAATCCCTCAAAACACTCTCCCGAAGATTTTATACGTTTCAAGACAGTTTTTCATAAACCATTTCCACCTATCGTGTTAACTTTAATAATTGATATATGGACTCGTTGAAAACCGTGAAATAACCGCAAGGTAATTTCACGGTAATTACAGTAATCACCTCACATAAACGCTGCGGCGTGACCGTTATTCCATCGACGAGGAAAGGGGCGAATTTCCCTCGAGTCCGCCATGAAGAAGGACGATTTGAAAATTTTCCGCGTGATTTTGAAAATCCTCCAGTATTTCTGCCTGGCTCCGATGAATTTCGAAGCCAAAAAATTTGAAGCTATAAGCGTATTAAGTTTGGTACTAACATCTGCCATAAGCGTCATTACCATCAGAACTACGATTATCTCTGGAAAACCCACATACTCCATAAACTTCATCATGATTGTGGACAGCGTGGAATGCTTGTTCGTAATGTACTGCATAATCTTCTCGAGTTTCATTAGTAGGAAGCGCTGGTTGGAACTGACAATGGCCCTAAAGTTGATGGGGAAGATGACATATGACTGGAAAAGTCCTAAAGGTAATTTAAAGCTGTACCTACAGCTACTTGCGGTGTACGGCAATTTTATTCTGATACACATTTGGAAAATTTACATTGTATTCATGAAAGACTCTGTATTCTCGTGGCTATTCGTTCTCTTCACTAAATTTCTCGGGTTACTTTACATGAACTTCGTGATTACTTTCTACGCCACGATCACCCATTACTTAAATATGAAATGCACGGAAATGAAAAGAGCGCTATTGGTGGACCCGAAGTGCCAGATCGGCAACGTTTTGAAGAGCTACAAGACGATGAAGGAGATCATCGACGTTGTCAACAGGCTCTTCGGACAGTTGGTATTCCTGACCATCGCTATTCTGAGTATGAATATTTTGAGCTCCATTTTGATCTTCATGGAGGTGTACTCTGTCTTCAACGACAGCTTTCTGCACAAGTTATTGTACATATGGTCTCTGACCAGATTTCTCGTAAGTACAAGAAGAGGATCAAAGTTTTAATAACTTCCTAATAAGTTACAAAACAACTGAAGTAGAGGTCATTTATGTATTAAGGGACACCGTACAAGGTAACAAAATGAGTCCGTTTTAAGAAAATCCTCCACAACAACTGGAAGACTTCATTAAGCATTAGGTATCTACTTAAAGATCTAAATTATAATTTTGCAGAATTAAATAGGAACTCTTTAATGTTATATGGTCACCTCTCTACTTCAGTTGAAAATTACCTTAATTGGACGCACTCTATAGAGACAAACGACAAACATTTAGGATGGTATATAGGCACCAAATTACACTTATGTAGAGTCTTTAAAAGAGTACGAAACCTCTGGAATATTTCACAAAAGGTTTTATATTAGTACAAATTCACTGTATCCTTTAATGGGTATTAAAAGTTGGAATAATTTGAATATTGGTAAAGGGTGCGCAAAGTGCGTAAGTATGTATTAATTTTGACCCCTATTTCGTACACCGACCTCATTAATGAGCTTCAGGTACGAGAAATGAACTTTATTATCAAATTGTCATTAATTTTTGTCAAAATAGACACTATTTACATATAGTACGTATGTTCATATATATGCAATAATTTATTCTCACGTTTTGGAGTTGGCGTGTACAGGTCATAACGCTGCTGCATTATTTCGTAGAATTTGATCTCTTCTGATAGAACTGTCATCAGTTCAAATATGTTTGGATGACTTTTCCCAACGCGCCTGTTCAACATGCCATCCTTCCACAGCGTTCGTCATCCTATGTCGTTCGCCATTGCGTAACCAGATCCAGTCATTGTCCAGCCACTGAGTCACGAAATAGTTGTTGAATTAGACCACTTTAGGATTGTTGAGCGAAATCTCCATTATTTCTAGCTAAGCGTTGGATATCTGTTTTTCTGGTAAGTGTGCTAATGCAGCACATCTAAGGAGATGATCACGAATTTCTTTGCTCTCCTTGAATTCTTTGACCAATTGCAATTTCTGAATCTTCCTCCATAGCCCCTGATTATAATGGAAATAATTGCTGCTCGTTCGTAGTCGATGTGGACTTTATGGGGGCTGAAGTTGTCCACTTACTTGAAATGACGTTGAAAAACCTCTTGTATGTGGCTTCTCTGCGATTCGGGAGTAGGACGTAGATCACAGGAATCACTCGAGTTGCCTCCGGAGTACTTCCCAAGTCAACGTGAATTGTGGAGAGCTGGTCAAATAAAGGACAGCAACTCTTGAATGTGCCACCCATGAACATTTCAGTGGCTACTCTCAAAATTATTGCTCCATAAGCCGCAAAAATGAATATTTTGTCTTCAACTTCGTCGTCAGCCAATAAATATTTTTTCATTCTTTCCGTCAGAGTGATGTCTGCTCGTATTTTGGGAAGAACATCTATTTCTCGGTGCCTCTCTCTATAGAATCTGCCCTTCACTGAAGACAATTCAGGAACATTGACGACGAAGTCAAGTCAAGCATCCTTGACTGAGGTGATTTCTTCCCTGTAGATTTGGGGAATTGGAAGCAGCTCCTCCCGTGCGCGTTTCTTCACATTCTGTAGGCACACTTCAACCTGGTTTCTGGCGATAGTTGGAACACAGGTGTGACTCGACTTTGCCTATAGAAGCTTGTAGTTTGTAGGACAAGATATTGGTATTCTTGAATACTCGCTTCTTAGTGTAACAATTAAATTGCCAATTGCCAAATTGCCAATTGCCCTTAAAGTGGCAATGGGCAGGACATGTTGCAAGACACAGAGAGAATTGGAGTGGACACATCACTAGATGGAGACCTTGGGGAGAACGAAGAAGTATTGGCAGACCACAACAGAGATGGTACGATCATCTGAAAAAATTCGCTGGGCTGAACTGGTACCAGAGAGCAGAAAATAGAAGTGTATGGTCAAAATGAGAGAGGCCTATATCCAATGGATAGAAGATGGCTGAAAAAAGAAAAAAGAAAAGAAAGAAAGAAGTGTAACAATACCCCGAATGCAAAATGGCTGGATTTCCTCTTTTCGTTTCCACAACTTGAATAACATCCATATCAAAATACTAAATAGGTTACTGCAATATCTCTGGTCACTAGCTGAATATGTTTGAAACTGATGTCAAAAGTGACAACATGCGTATTTATTAGAAGAGCAGCTACCCACGCCACGTCCCTCTTACTCTTTGATAATAATTATGTACAATCAATATAGAATTCAAAGAAAACTAAGACTCATTGTTACTTATCTAATTTCTGTTCGATGGATTTCCAGGTAAAGTACCCCTTTCAGGTATGTAGGTTTCCTTAAGCAGAGATGGGTGGGTCAGTGTACGAAATAGGCATCTAAAATTTACCTAATTTATTCAGTGTACGAATTAGACCATTTTCAAGTAGAAACCCTCCGGTGTACGAAACGGTAGTCTACGAAATAGGAAAACTCTGGCGTTGAGGGTGTGTTTGTATTATGTTTTCCAGGCAAATTTCCATGTTTGAAGTAGTGTGTTCATAAGCTTCATGAGTATTTTTGAATATGTAATACAGTTCAAGACTTTCAGTATCTAAATTTGTTTATGAAGATTTACATGCTTTCAATGGTTTCAGGCCCCTCTTCTGATTGTGGTGATGATGTGTGATTCGTTGGAGAAGTCCGGGAAGGATCTCGTTAAACACTGCTACATCCTTCAGGAGAAAATCGACAATGAACGAATTAAAGAGGAAATGTTGGTTCTGGTTGAATGTATGGAAGAGCTACCTCCGGCGCTATCCGCAGCGGGTTTTTATAACATCAATCAATACTGTTTATCGTCGGTTTTCACTGCTATTATCACACATTTGGTTATTATCCTGCAATTCGACGTTCTCATAATAAGTGAACTCGATCGAAACTCTAACTTGACAGAGAGCATCACAGGACACTAACAAATGTATCCTATTTTGCTAGGAATTCATCTCATCTGCTTTCGTTCCATATTAGCTAACCTCATTCGATGTAACATGTGAATTTTTTTGGCCAGAGTTCACCTGCGACGCACTCTGCATACCTACGTGAAAGCCGCTTAATTGTATTAATTGTAATTCCGCGCGGGTGGAGCACAGAAACGTTTGAACCTGACTCTAATTCCCGAAGGTCGATCAGATTCAGAATTCGAAACATTTATGCGATGGGAGGAAGGAAGTTCGGGCGACGATACTCTTTCCAAGTTAAAGAAAAATGTTGCGATAACCTCTTTTTCGCGCACACATTCACACCCATCGTCCTCGATGACGCAAATCGCATGGAAATAAAAATAAGAACAAAACATCTCTTTCAATCTCGGAGTCATATTAACGGTACAAGTCCGGTGGTACGTGTGGGCCCATGTTTGTGTTTTCAGCTGTCCAAATTGGCGTCGCTGATGACGGCGAGAGATGTCGATGATTATATGGTCCTTTTCTTCGAGTCCTGATGACCTTGCACTTGATCCACTTTCGGGTAATTCACCCGAGAAACCCGGATTTCTTCGTACATTTTGGGAAACCTGTCAATTGCCTTAGTCTAGAAATTTCGTTATCTAGAACGATCCACGTGGATCCTGAATGGGTTGTTAAAATGTTGGAAGGTACTGTAAAACTAGAAAAATGGTACTTATTTATCGGCAATAGAGCATTTGACATGTGTGTGAAGTTAGCGACGAATTTTGTACGAGAGTCATTTCCGCCAATGGTTGTTACTTCACTCCAAACTATGAAAGATGATTCATAAATATTGGATAACCTCTAGTGTAACTTTCTACACATTTCTACTTATAGAGATCACTTTTATCCATGCAACGACTGCAGTAAGAATTTCCAAAAAATGTCAATAATTGAGCTATTTGAGATTCCCGTGTCCTTTTGGTCATCTATCTTTGGTTATAAGAACAAATGTGTAGAAAGTTATACTTCTGGAGTTACAGCGTATCAAGTAACTTCATTACTCACGAACGTGATTCGGAAATCTAAAAATAGCTCCGATATTGAAATTGTTTTGGAAATTCTTGCTACAGTCGTTACATGAGCCATTGTGTTTTCTATCTTTGGTTATAACACAGACCATTAATATAACTAGACCCGGTGTTCCCATTAGAAACTGATGTTTGTTTACATGCCAACATAGTCGATAGGCGCGGTATAAAGGGGGAAGGAAATATGGCCGCCGTTGACGAATTTTGACAGCGTACAAAATAGCCATCCATAGGCGTATCAATAATAAGGGGCAGAAAGGAAACAAAATTAAGAAAATAGTTTATTTATTTAGATCAAAGGGCAATGAAGCCCTTTACATGCTAGGTAACAAAGGTGCGAAATAAGTGACAAATGAAGTATAGAAGAACATAGATTATCAAAATCATCATGACAGTAATAATGCATACAATAAGTATAGTCCAAGACCCATCTGTCAGAAATTTGCTTTGGATTGACGTAAGAGGTAACCGCAATGTTTTTACATGAATACCTCGGGAATAATATCAGATTAAGGACTGACTTATCCTCCTAAGCGCAGTGGTCGGGAACATTGATTAAAATGTAACAATTAAGAAAAAATTAAAAAACCCTTTTTTTCCGACTTGTTTTGCTTCTAACATTTTAAGTATTGAATTTAGAAGAAAGTTGAAGAGAGAAAAAAGATGCAGAATCGCTTTTTACATAAAATGGCGTAGGTTAGAAATTCAACACTTTATTATGGGTTTCGCCAAATAGTAATAAACAAAAAAAAATCGGCCCAAAAAAGTGGTTTTATAATTTATTATTTTAGGCACTTTAAAATGTAGTTAGGACTTTCATATCACAGGTAGAAAGTCTTGAAGTTATAATAAAAGAATCCTGTAAATTTTGTTTTGATCGGTTTATTTGATTTTGCACAATAATTTTGCAATCCAGAAAAATCGAAAAATATTGAAAATTTTCAAAATTGTTTAAATATTCTTCCCAGGATTCGATTTTAATAAAACTGGCTGGGCATATATAAGAGGGAACAAGCTTTCATGTGCTTTTGTCAGAATTAAAAAATATTTATTAGAACAGTCACAGTTATTGTTTAAAATTGTTGTGGTTTTTTTTTGCTTATAAACAAATAGATTATCTCGGCGAATTTTTTGTTAAATGAAATTCTGAAAACACAGCCGGAAAGTACTCGGAAAGACGCTTCTTTGTATACATAACAAGTTGCTATTTTGTTCATTACCTTCTGAGATATAACTCCTCAAAGTTGTTTAGTGTTTAATAAAATGGTTAATAATGGTTAATAAAATTACTATTTTTTCTCATATCTTAAGAAATGATTGTTTCTCACAGTAATAAGTATAATATTTCTGTTGAAATTTATATTAAAAAGATTGAAATTTAAATTTAAAAAAATGTCTGGCTTCGAATTTTGACAAATTCATAAATTTGACATTTCTATTAAACACAGTTACAGGGTAGAAATTAATTACCTTGTAGTACTTTTAGTTTCAAAAACTTAATGCATCGGTAATGGAACAGCATCTCTCTTTAAATATCTAGCATTGTCGGTTGCACCTATTTTAGAAACAAAATCATCTTTATTGAAATGTTTTGAGCAAATATAGGACGATTTTGTTATGTCATCATTTTCGCTATGTCCCAAAACAGAAATCCAAATATTTCTTTTAATTGGATCTGCTGGAAACCTAAAATAATAACACTGATAGAACGCCACTGGGATGATACATAACCTCAAAAATTTTCATCAATAAATTTCTTTATTTACCTATGAAAATACAATCCCGAGGCTTTCCCTGCATCGCTATAAACGTTGCATATCTTGCACCTATTAACCATTGTTAAATGTTTTCTATTTTTATCAAAATACACACAGAAACCGCGTACACAACGAATTCTATCACGTGAAAGACTAGGACGCGATGTTGCCACTCATAACAAAAGTCTATATTATTTTAGATTTACGTACAACCGTTGATTGAAGAATGACATTCTTCAATCAACGGTACAACTGACCAATCGCAGGCGAAGTAGGCTGGATGTATACGCAAATCGTAAGCGAGAATTCGTCATCTGCATTCATGCAACAGCGCAAAAAAACGCTTAGAATGTGCTAAGATCTTGCCAATACATTATTTTGTAAACAATCGGGTCTAGTTATATTAATGGTCTGTGGGTTATAAGAACAAATGTGTAGAAAGTTATATTTCTGGAGTTACATCGTATCAAGTAACTTCATTACTCATGATCGTGATTCGGAAATTTCGAAATAGCTTAGTTATTGACATTTTTTGTAAATTCTTGCTACAGTTGTTGCATGTGTCATAGTGTTCTCTATCTTTGGTTATAAGAACAAAAGTGTAGAAAGTTATACTTCCGGAGTTACAGCGTATCAAGTGACTCCATTACTCATGAACGTGATTCGGAAATCTCAAAATAGCTCAGTTATTGAAATTTTTTTGGAAATTCTTGCTACAGTCGTTGCATGGGTAATTGTGTTTTCTATCTTTGGTTATAAGAAAAAATGTATAGAAAGTTATACTTCCGAGGTTATCCAATATTTACGAATCATCTTCCATAGTTTGGAGTGAAGTAATAACCATTGGCGGAAATGACAAAATTAGTCGCTGGAGATTCGTCGCTAATTTCACACACATGTATTTGACTACATTCGAAAAATAATGTTTAAAGGTTTGTTGTTGGATGTCATGCCGCCCACATATATTTAAATATTTTTAATGGCTGAATTTTGGAGTTCCAAGAGGTAACCAAGCTAAATATGGACATTACCGTCTTAACCGAGACAAAGATAAAAGGAGTGGGAGTAGAAATAATAGAGAACTTTGTACACATCTATATTGGAGTCGAGAAACACCAGAGAGCAAAAACGAGGAGTATCAGTGCTGATACATAAGAAACATCAACGTAATATTAATATTACGATATATGAAGCGGTGGATGAAAACATTATAACGATCAATATCACTTTGCACAATCAACCTGTTAACGTGCTGGGAGTATGTGTAGTTTCTTGAACCATATTCTGTCAAAGACGAATTCTATGAAAAATTGAATGAAGAAATAACGCAAATCGGAGATAGTTGTGGAATTATAATTTTGGGAGATCTAAATGGTAGAACAGGGAAAAGAATAGATAGTAAAGTGGTAGGCCCTTATCAAAGACAAATACGGTATTTGTCTTTGCCCTTATGAAGAAATAAGTCAAAACGGCAACGGAGAAAGGGTAACTGAAGTATGTAAAAGTCATAAACGAAAAATAACAAATGGTTTTTTCAAGCGTAAAGAAATACACACTACATCTGGGTACAGAATACGAGAAATCTACGATCTATTATTGATTGCGTTATTGTTAAACAGAATACAATCCTACAGATAAATGACGTGACGTCAGAGCATACAGAGGCGTCATATGTGGTTCAGATCATGATTTCGTAAAAGCAAAGATTTTTTCCCACACAAAATTAAAAATAGCAGAATCAAATACTGAAGCCCAAACAAAAACTATCACATCGCCATTTTTTGCACTTTAGGTGTAGAGGAACAAGTCATGAATATGATTTCAGCCAATATTTAGTTGTATTTCTTTAATTATTGATAATTAAAGATCAAAAATATATGATTTGGGCGCATTTTTGTCTACAAGTAAAATTGTTTTACATTATCAAAGAAACTGAAGTAACATCTTGTAGTGCTTTAAGAAACCTTCAAAATAAGCTGTGATAAAAGTAATTAGCTTAAATGGAAATTAATAATTTCTGCAAAAATATCTCTACATTTTTGATTCTGCCTAAAATGTAAGCTCTAGTGATGCGCAATATGTAATAAAAATTTTAATGCGATTCATTGTGTAGTTTTTGAATGATTAAATTGTTTTAATCCAAGCTCCTTAATTATGTCAACAACATAAGTCACGTAATAATAAAACTAGAGTAATTCAAAAGAATCCAAATTGAAAAAGAATAGTTATCTAACAATTTAAATAGCTGATTGAGAACATTTCATTTAAACAAATGTAAAAGTTTATCTTAAATGTGTAGTATTTATTTGGCTTATAAATAAATTAATACTTTTGTTACATTGACATATGAGGTTATACTTTTTATCTTGTGACCTTTTAAAAATTTGGAACCAACGGAGTCTTCCTCTACGATAATTTAAAAAGAACAGATGTTACATAATATATGTTATATTCTGGCGAATGTATAAGATTAGTTGAAAAATGATTCCTAAGAAGTCGTTATCTTGTGTTAAGTAGTATCAGACCACCTAACAGGCACCTAACAGGAACCTGTTAGGAACCTAACAGGTTCCTAAAGGAACATAACTATAAAATATATAGAACAGGATCTGATCTGTGATTTATTACTGAAATTATTGAATTATTAGTGAAATTATTGAAATATATACACCATGTTTCATCTATTAGGTCACATTTTCGCTATTATTTAGCGTCATAGTTAGTTAGGTGTCACTAACACCCCTTAATAAGTGACATAAGTCGAAGATTCCTATTTCTGTACTTAAATCGTCAATTTAAACCAAAAAGTAATGTTTTGATCTAATTGATGTAATACTGCACGGTGTATTGTGACTTGTGACCAAGTGGTGAACATTACTTAATTTTAATATTTCCAAGTTATTCATTTCGATAGGTCATTTCAATGTGCTTAACTTGTAAACATTTTTACTCACTATTTAGAAAATAAATGGCGAATATAAACTCCTGGACAAAATTAACGCACCACCACATATATTTTGTGTTATTCCAAAACAATAATTATTTTCAGTTGTTTAGCAATCTTACAAGTAGGCTCTGGATATACTTCGACAGTTCAAGTAAATGTTGTCAACATGGGTTTTGATTTAAAAGTGTAATAGCAAAGAAAAGCATTTTCGATGAAAATTGATTTAAAATCTGATCAGAAATTGTTGCTTATTAAGACTAATTGTTTTGAGCCACCAAGGTTTTTTTGTTATTGATAGTGTAAGTGCGAGTGTTCTCCAGTTTAATAATGAATCGCAGAACAAATTTGTCAGTGGAAGAAGCAGTAAGAGCATCAACTTTGCTGAATGAGGGCTATTCGATGCGTCATGTTGCTAGTGTGATAGGACGAAACCATTCCAGCATAAGTCACATGGTTAGACGATTTAACGAACAGGTTCTCATTTACGAAGGCCGGGACAAGGGCGAAAACGGTTTACTAATCCAATAGATGAACGTTTTCTTAGACAATCCGCTCTAAGAAACAGGACAACGACTATTACCATCCTACAAAATGAACTCGTAGCAGCTCGCAATCTTCTTGTATCTTCCCGAACGATTAGAAGACGCTTAAATGAAGCTGGATTAGACAGCAGAAAACCGACCAAGAAATTCCTGCTCACCAGAGAGCACAAAATTTAAAGGTTGCGTTTTGCGAGACAACATCAAGATTGGACTCGTAATGATTGGAAGGGGGTTTTATTCTCGGATGAAATGAGAATCAGCCTTAAATCTTCTGATGGACGTGAGCGTGTCTGGAGAAGGCCAGGAGAGAGATTTGCAAGTTGCAATATCTCTCCAAGAGTTCCGTTTTGTGGTGGCTCTGTAATGTTTTGGGGAGGCATCTGTTTCGATGGCCGCACAGAGTTGGTCCCCATACGTGGTAGGTCAATGAATGCGGATTATTATCTGGAACATATTGTTGTTGACCATGTAATGCCATTTGCTCCTGTTGTCGGACCGAGTTTCTTGTTTATGCAGGACAATGTTCGTACTCATGTGGCTGGGCAGGTTATTCGCTACTTAAATGCTATAGCTATTCCGTTCATGGAATGGCCAGCCAAGAGTCCCGACATGAACCCAATAGCCCAATAGAGCATCTATGGGACGATATTAAAAAAAGGACTCGACGTCGTACACCTCCACCTGCCAAACCGCAATCAACTGGTAGATGCAGCAATGCAGGAATGGGAAAATATTCGTGAAGAAGTCGTTCAAAATTTGATTTCCAGTATGCCAAGACGCATGGAAGCAGTAATTAGGAGTAGAGGAGGACATACATGATATTAGAACAGCTCTAAGTCTGACAATGCTATTGTTTTCGTTTGTTTTCTGTTTGCAAGTTTGCATTGTTTCCAAGAAAAAAAATTCTTTAATAAAAAATTATTAGAGATAACGCCCTGACTTGCTAATTTCATTTGCTAGCTACTAGACAGTACCTAACTATAAGCTTTTATAAAAATGTTATTGCAATATTAATTTCGGTATTGTAATTATACAAGTTTAATTGTGTGGTGCGTTAATTTTGTCCAGGAGTTTATATTTCCACACAATAATTATATTCTCAAAATTAAACAAAGAATTACCCAAAATGTTAACAACACAACATATTCAACATAGTAATATTCGGTTTAATCAACATGTCAAAGAATTAAAACACTGCAACTTTATATTTGCAAGGTTTATATTTATAAAATTTCTTGGGTATACGAATGTACGACGTTAAGCTGATCTAATTTATTTACAGTGTACGAAGTACCTCTATCTGACTAGAATTCCTGATAATAATGTCGACGAGAAGCTAGCTACCAATTTAGGTGAAATATATAGAAGTTTATGTACACATAGGCTATTTCACCAATTTTATTTGGTAGAAAATTAATTATTTTTAGCGGCAAGTCTACCAAAGTGGTACCATTTTTCACGTCAAATTTACGTAAAAAAATCGTAAATTTGGTGAATTTGTATTATAAGGTATTAAGTCATCGACTACCTATTAGGTGAAGCTTCACGTCGAAATTCCATATTAGGCATGTCGTATTTAAATACCTTCTCAGTTTAAGACTGTCTCAGAAATATATCAGTTTGAATTAAAAATTTAGTTCATGCTGAAAATTAGGAATAGTATCCTAAACTTATAGACCAAGAGCTGGGCACGAGATTTCAACATCATCAGTAATATGGAATTCGTAAACAGGAATAAATTCTATTACCATCAGTTATTAAAGTTCCGAGCAGGCGGACAGCTTACTGGTTGCGAAGGGTAGTTATAAGGGGTGAAAGTGATTAATTTTTAGGGAAAGTTTCGGCATCGATAATAAGCTTACAAATCTATGTAATGATAGTTCTTACCATACCTAAACTAAATTCCAAGCGGCGGACACATAAGTAGGTGCAAAGAGGGTGGCGGACAATGGTAAGGGGGTGAAAACGCGGAGAGCTAGAGCCGAAATTTCAACGTCACCGTCATCAGTAATATGGAATTCGTACACAGGAATAAACTCTATTACCATCAGTTATTAAAGTTCCGAGCAGGCGGACAGCTTACTTGTTGCGGAGGGTAGTTATAAGGGGTGAAAGTGATTAATTTGTAGGGGAAATTTCGGCATCGATAATAAGCTTAAAATTGTATGTCAAGATAGGTCTTACCATATCTAAACGAAATTCCAAGCGGCGGACACATAAGTGGGTGCAAAAGGGGTGCGGCGGACAGTGGTAAAGGGGGTGAAAAGGCGGAGAGCTATATAGAGCCGAAATTTCAACATGATCAGTAATATGGAATTTGTAAACAGGAATAAACTCTATTACCATCAGTTATTAAAGTGCCGAGCAGGCGGACAGATTACTTAGGGCTTAGGGTAGTTATAAGGGGCGAAAGTTGTTAATTTGTGCTTGGAATTTCGTTTAGGTATGGTAAGACCTATCATTATATACATTTTAAGCGTATTATCGATGCCGAAATTTTCCCGAAAAATTATCAAATTTCACCCCTTATAACTACCCTTAGCCCCAAGTAATCTGTCAGCCTGCTCGAAACTTTAATAACTGATGGTAATAGAGTTTATTCCTGTTTACGAATTTCATATTACTGATGATGATGACGTTGAAATTTCGGCTCTAGCTCTTCGCGTTTTCACCCCCTTACTATTGTCCGCCACCCCCTTTGCACCTACTTATGTGTCCGCCGCTTGGAATTTAGTTTAGGTATGGTAAGAACTATCATTACATAGATTTTTAAGCTTATTATCGATGCCGAAACTTCCCCTAAAAATTAATCACTTTCACCCCTTATAACTACCCTCCGCAACAAGTAAGCTGTCCGCCTGCTCGGAACTTGTATAACTGATGGTAATAGAGTTTATTCCTGTGTACGAATTCCATATTATTGATGACGATGACGTTGAAATTTCGGCTCTAGCTCTTCGCGTTTTCACCCCCTTACTATTGTCCGCCACCCCCTTTGCACCTACTTATGTGTCCGCCGCTTGGAATTTAGTTTAGGTATGGTAAGAACTATCATTACATAGATTTTTAAGCTTATTATCGATGCCGAAACTTCCCCTAAAAATTAATCACTTTCACCCCTTATAACTACCCTTCGCAACCAGTAAGCTGTCCGCCTGCTCGGAACTTTAATAACTGATGGTAATAGAATTTATTCCTGTTTACGAATTTCATATTACTGATGATGTTGAAATCTCGTGCCCAGCTCTTGGTCTATTATACTTCTCGTCGACATCAGTATCAGTGATCATAGTAGATAGAAGTATCTCATACACTGATATAATTAAATTAGATCAACTTAACGTAGTGAATTTGTATATGCAAGAAATTTTACTGTCAAACCTTATACTCGTTTTTCAAAAAAATAGTAATGCGCTTCAAAAATAATTGTCATTACAATAAACTGTTTCAATATTGTATCAAGTGTAGTATTTTATTGTTTCGATATGTTGTTTAAACCAAATTTTACTCTCAAATATGTTGCGTTCTTAAAATTTGGAGTAATTCTTTGTTTGACTTGAAAAATATAACTATCCCAAAACTAAATTTCTATTATTTACAAATATATGTTCGTCATATTGTTTCGTCATTACACTTAAATTACAAGTTGAGCAAATTGAAAGCACCTATTGGTATGAATAACTTCTAGGTATTAAAATTAAGTAATTTTCACCACTTGGCCAGAATGTAACGTGCCATATTGTACAAATAAGGTCGAAAAAATGCTTTTTGATATAAACTGATCACTTCATTAGTTGCTGATACAGGGATCTTCGACATATGTCACCAAATTAGATGGTATTCATGACTGCTACTAAATTAACTTAATACGTAATACAGGAAAAATGTGATCTAATAGATGAAATATAGTACCTGACATATTTCACCAATTTGCTATCAGAAACCCAGTAAACACACGACATCCAATGGACGTCCACTACAGATTCATTAAACGTACAAACGTCCATGGACCTGTAGAGGACGTCCAATGTGTGTCCCTTTTCCCCCAAGAGTCGGACGTTCGTGACAGGCTATGAAATGTACGTCCAATGAACATCCATGTTGTAGCATCAGTTGGACGTCCTTAAAAGACTGAAATGGACGTCCAATGTACATCCCTGTTGCAGCATCAATTGGACGTCCTTAAAAGACCATGAAATGGACGTCCAATGTACATCCATGGTGCAGCATCAATTGGACGTCCTTGAAAGACCATGAAATGGACGTCCAATGTAAATCCCTATTTCAGCATGAGTTGGACGTCCTCAAAAGACTATGAAATGGATGTCCAATGTACATCCATATTGTAGTATCGATTGAACGTCCTTAAAATACTATGAAATAGACGTCCAATGTACATCCCTATTTCAGCATGAGTTGGACGTCCTTAAAAGACTATAAAATGAAATATGAACGCCCTGCAAACATCCAATTGACGTCCATTGAACGTCCAATGCTGAGGATCTCTATTGTATGTAAAATGGACGTTTTTGGATATCAATTGACGTCCTCCTGGACATCCAATGGATGTCTTTTGTATATCAATTGTACGTCCAATATACGTCCTTTGGATATCCAATGGACGTCCATTGGATGTCCCGAAGGACGTCCATTGGATGTCCAGAAGGACGTCCATGAAACGTCCACAGTGTTATACTTTGGCTCTCCCATGGACGTACATCGTACATCCAACCGTCATTACGTGGACGTCCAAAGGATGTCAGCCACGTCCAGTGAGGGACGTCCAGTGTAAGTCAACTGGATATGTATGTGCTGTCTGGGAAGTAAATTATAATCAATTAGGTGATATTGGTTAGGTATGTACTATCAAGAGCCAAGTATTACTTATTTGGTAATTATATACTTGTGTCACCAGTTATTTGGTCTGATACTACTTAACATAATATTACGACTCATTATGAATTGTTTTTCACTAAATCTTAACGTTACTTATTTGGTTATCGTGAACGATCTCACTTGATTCACTGAAATGCAACTCAATTTTTACATAAATAGGTAAAGTTAACTTTGACTTTGCTGAAGAACACCTAAATTGTTAACTAGGTTAAGTTTAGAATATCATTCCTCATTTTTTATATTAAATTAATGTTTAATCTAAATCGATATATCTCTGTGACAGTCGTAAAGTAAGAAGGTAAGTATTTCCTAAAAATGTTATGACACAGCTAGGACGTAACCTCGAAGTGAGAGTTTATTGGCGACTTAATCCAGTGTAATAGAAATTTACCAAATTTACAAATTCTTTACGTAAATTTGACGTGAAAAATGGCATCCCCTTGGTAGAACTACCGCTAAAAAAGTAATTTTCTACTAAATAAAGTTGGTGAAATCACATAATATGTGACGTGAATTTCTGGTAATATCTCACCTAAATTGTTAGCTGGAATATTGCATGTTGTCATCTAAAGTGTGATTTCATTTCATGGTTAGGTTATCCGAGAGGCGAGATTATCAAAGTCGGGTTCAAAACAGGTCTGAAAATCGAGGCTCTACTACACATAATACAATACAACAGGTGATAATAACTATTCAATTAAAGTTCCACTTCAATAACTCAGTTAATTATTCAACCACTTTGATTAGATTTGTTAGATTCAAAGATTCACTCAAAAGATGTGTTTACGATTCAGCGCTAATTACGCCGTCAAATATTATTTATTTGCAGAGCCGCAGCCGGGAGAGACGTGCGACGTCCACTCAAAATTATTACCGTAAGTTATGTTCGTGTTTCTGTTTGTCAATATTATAATTACTTTTTTTCCTGTTTCCTCTCTACGCTGCTGTTAAAAAATCTTTCCTATCCTAGAAATTACAGAACCATTCAATAAATTATATGTAAATTGTACCGAAATTGCCGTTATTACAAGTCACTATAGTGATAGTGTGCTTTAACAACAAACGATGTATGACAACTGCTTTATTTATTATCACTCCGGGTACGATTTTTTTCCTGTTTGCATAGCTCCGGGTCGTTTATCATCCGTCCAGTTTTAGAAGTTGTTAATTATATCGCGAAAGCAATAAATATCAGTCATGCAACACGATTATAAGATTTTACTCTTAATCTTCAAAATGTCGAGGTGGTTAGGTTTGGTGCCATTTGACGCCAGCAAACGTTCTAAGGGAAGTTTCTTGGTAATAGTAACAAATCTGTTTCAAATATCTCGTTGTGTTTTCTGGCAATGGTTATTGTTCAACGCCCAGTACAGCGAAGGAAGCTACCTAGCCTCTTATCTGAATCTAATATTTTATTTGTCTTACGATTTGACGGTGCTTGTTTGCCTGTTATCCTCGAATTTCCTGAAAAAAAGCAAGTGGGTACAAATGTACGAATATTTGAGATGTGCCGAAAATACGTTTAACGAAGAGAGATTCATGTCGAAACATCATTGGTGCTTGTACTACGTGGACTTATCGTGGTTGTGCGCTTTTCATTTAATCGAAGTAGCGAATTTTCTTTCCTACGTACCTCTAGTTAGGTTCATGTATGGCGCATTCTCTCTCTGCTTACTAAACTGGCAATCCTCCAGCATCGGAGTCAATATTATGTACCTATGCCTGTTTTTGAAGAGGAGGTTAAATTACGTTAGGAGAAAATTGTACGTAACATCGAAAGCTAATGAAATGGATACTATCGTCTCAATTGTAAGACTATTCGACTCGCTAGTTAACGTTACCGAGATTATTAAAGATATTTACAAATGGCCAATTTTCTTATTTACGGTCTCCGTGGTTTTCGTAAACACGTCTAGCTTCGTGGCAGGATCGGATAGTCATATGGTTGTTATTAACTTGTACAACTTGGTAAGTACCGAATACTGCAAAGTTTGATTTAAAGGAGCTTTCCAAAATCAATTTATAAATCGTTAGGCTTGTCACAACTTATTTCACCAAGTTAGTATGCTACCTGACAATGTTAGTGGTGTCATGACATGTTTGAAATGGTCGCGGCATTAAGTTATGGGGTCGTAAATGTTGTTATGACTCCTTAAATTCGCTTTTGAAGGAGACTCTTACCAGATTTTATTGGGAACAATTCCTTTTTTTTACAAATTAAAGTAAGTAAATAAGTAGGTGTTGTTATACAGGTAGATAGATGGGAATTTTGTGTGTTCAAACCCACACTACACTATCACTATTTTGCACTACACTATAATTTCACTATTATTTTACTATCAACTACCTATTAGATATTGTCCTTCTTCACTAAAAAAACATTCGTTAAACTTGGCGTGGTTCTCACCAATACTGACTAATTTATTTTCACTTAAAACTTAATTTATTTAAATGTTTATAAAATAACCAAAAAGTGAACTTTTTGATTTTTTGCTTATATCATGAAGTGGCATCATTATCAATTTGGGGCAATGTGTTTCATGCACCTTAATCGGACAATTTTTAATCAAGAAACCGATAAAAAGGGTTATTTAAAAAAACATCACTTTGTTGGTTTTTAATATGAAAATATATGGAATATAATGAGACATTTCGGAAAATAACAGGTTTTTTATATTCACATTATTTTTCATATTTCTCATTTTTCATAAATTTATCTCGTTAATAATATTTTCATAATTGCAACATAAATAAATTAGGGCAATATTTTGCAAATTGCATCGTATAAACTGTAATCAACCGATTATAATTTAGCAAACGGATTCTGAAAGCAGAAATCAAAAGTTTCAAGTGGTCTATTCGGCATTTTTGACAATATTAGTTTTAACATACTAAAAATGCTTCCGAACATTGCGCGAAACCTTTTTAACTGTTACTTAACTTACTTAATAACTGTTAAACCAATTAGCCAAGACTATCCTGACTTCCTCCACAAATGTTTCAATTATGTCAGCGGGAAAATTGTTCACGAAGGAAAATGTCAATTCGAAAGCATTAAGGTCGGAATTTAAGGTAATCATCACGAGACTTTTCGAGTCGTTAATCGACGTGTACGAAATATTCGACGAGCTATTTTAACGACACGTAGATACTCCTATATACGAGTTTTGCTCTTTTCTTAACCTGTCCATTTTACAGTACGATGGTTATGGGATATAGCCATTATCATGAGGTTTTTCGGTAACTTAAATCATAAATTGATACAGGGAATATTCAGGAACGTTTTCTGGCATACCTTCAAATTCCGAATTTTTTAAACTAAGTAGCACTTAACGAAATAAGTTGTGTAGAAGACGTCCATTGTCCATTTGTTTAATTCGTGAACCCAGTAGAAATTATTGTGTAATGAGTTTGTTTTGTAAAGTACTTTTTAACCAGGTGATCTACTAAGTCACCTTTTCTTCTACACTTTGATCGTTGAATCATTTGTTACTTTTTCTTCTCATGATCCATTGATTGATGACTCATTGATTTATGGGTTCCAGTACACCTGGGACGTATCTACAAAATAAGTTTACTCAGAAACTCAGAAAATTAAGTATGTATTTAATTTTGTGATGAAGCGGATATGGATTTTCTTTGCTTTTGAGAAAATAAAAAAATCATTCTCTTATAACAAAATAATATTCAGAAAGTATTTTAAAAACTAACTAATCTAAAACTAAATTAAAAACTAGTTTAAAACTTAAAACTTAAAATATTTTTAATATGGTTAAAAAGTCCAAAAGTTTTGACTATAAACTATCTCATGCGATCTTACTTTTAAAACATTAAAAAAAATTATTATTTATTTATTCATTATTAGTTTTATAACTCACACAACTTACTTATTTAACATAAATTTAATAAAATACCTTTCTGAATATAAAGTATAATGTGCTTTTCTTCCTTAATATTGATTTACCAACAATTCAAAGATAAGATGGTTCCTAGAATTGCATGTGCGGAAGGCCTACTCTTCATGACTTGTTTATCCTTATCTGTAGAGATATGTTTTACTCATAGCAAAGGTCATAATTTAAATATCCTTGAATTCTTAATTAAATCGAACTGCTTTCGAAGTATTCAGAAAATGTTTAAACAATTTAAAATCGTGCAGAATAAACTATATTTTGGAACAACCGGCTACTTCCAAAGATTTTGAACCTGGAGCAGAAATTAAATATACCCTACCTTTCAGTTAAACTGAACAGCTGTAGGAGTATTCAGAAAATGTTAAGTATTTTTTTAGCACTGAACATACACGACTTGGTATTTGCTACTATTGGAGTATTTTTTAATTACGAAAACATAAACAGTTTTTGGACCGTTTCCAATATGTATGAAACAAGTAAAAACTTATCCTTCGATGGTAAGTTGACAACTGATTTATCTAATTAAGAGAGACATGGGATGTTTTATACAGAACCTATCAACGTAACTGGTGGTATAATGGATAATTCATAAAATAAATCTGGACGTAATGATAAAATTAATGTTGCAATCCTAAAATCGTTTAAACATCTTATTGTCGCATGCATAATAAACCGTTGCGTTGAATCGGAACAGGCAACTGCCCACGCCTTTTAAACGAGGCAGAAGTTGTTCGTGTCTACATTATATAATGATTAATTATTATTATGTATTAATATATATTTTTAGATAGGTACAGTAATAGCCTTTGACAGTGTGAATTATGTAGCAATACTAATTGACTGTTGATAATAAATAACAAAACAAAATTAATTAAACAATGACATTTATAAAAAAAAATATAATTTTTGAGAAGTAAATTCGACCACATTGACACTAAGAACTGTTCCAGACTTCTATATATAACTTATATAAACAGTTTACTTAAACTATTTTCCTATGATGAGAACAAAGCAATTTTGTGCAGCACACCCCTTAACGTCATGGTTATGTAACGTTTATTTTCTAATTTATTTTCATTGATCGTACACTAATTTATTTAACACACTTAACTACTTGTACACTAGACTAGACACTACTTAATTTATTTGTACTGCTCCTTGATCACAAGCCCGCTTATATATGTTATTCGCAATAGCCGAAATCGGCCACTGCCCGAAATTTTTACCCACAACGCGTTGTGGGTATAGTAGTTTACCCACGACGCGAATGGAAACGTTTTTTCCGAACAGTGGGTAGAACGAATTACCCACAACGCGTTGTGGGTAAACTATGCTACCCATGACGCGAAATAACGTTCCACGCGCCTTTGTTTTGCATTGTGGAGCATTTCGTTTGCACACATCGCTTTCTGGCCATTGTGGTTTACTAAGAACGCGTTTCAAATAAAACTGTGAATAAGAATAAAAATGAAATATTTATTTAAACGCATATAACATATTACATGTTACTATATCTTGAATCGAACACAAAGAAAATTTAAAAAGCAACACAAATAAAACTAGAAATAGAGGAACGAGCTTAAAAACAAACATCACTTATTTTTACAAGAAGAGCTCTTATGACATTTTGAATTACATTTTATATTTAATTTGATGCATCTACATTCTACATGCCTTCGTTTGACGTCCATTCAGGCAATTACGTTGCCATTTAGGTTGCCAAAAGGAGCTTGAAAAACAAGCTATGTAAAATCCTTACCCAATTGCATTGCAAATTCCCATCTGTTAACATATGTGACAACATTTTGATAAACATACCAGAGGTAGATCGTGGACGTCTAACACCTCGAAATGTATTAGCAATCATTATGGAAAAAACTGATCAAGGTGTGTATATTCTCGGTACTAAAAATGGAAAATTGAAACGGTTATACACCCGAAATGACTTTCAATTATCGCCTTCGGTATTTTTATCATTATCAGAGATCCCGTCAGGTCATTCTGTAAACGTGCGTGAAGAAGCCAAGTTGTCTTCTGGGTCTAAGCAAGGATTTGTACAATGTAATTGCCTGAATGGACGTCAAACGAAGGCATGTAGATGCATCAAATTAAATATAAAATGTAATTCAAAATGTCATTTTTATTTGAAACGCGTTCTTAGTAAACCACAATGGCCAGAAAGCGACGTGTGCAAACGAAATGCTCCACAATGCAAAACAAAGGCGCGTGGAACGTTATTTCGCGTCATGGGTAGCATAGTTTACCCACAACGCGTTGTGGGTAATTCGTTCTACCCACTGTTCGGAAAAAACGTTTCCATTCGCGTCGTGGGTAAACTACTATACCCACAACGCGTTGTGGGTAAAAATTTCGGGCAGTGGCCGATTTCGGCTATTGCGAATAACATATGTACACCTTGATTCTGATCTAGAACCTTCTCGAATATTCTTTCATAGTTCTGGATTGTTCTTTTAATAATGTTTACGTAGGAAATGTTCAGGTCTTAAATTACTTTCCGTAAACAACAATCCGGGAGAATTCATGGAGCTGTCTTTTACGCGTCGTGGTAATTCTTTTGAAGTAGCCGCTTCACTCGTTGCGAGTAAACATGTGTCGCGTTGTTTACTTCTCGCATTACAGTTACAAATTCATTAACTGAACAACTGGGACTAGGTAAATGTTGACTGTTAAGGACCGTTTTCTTCAAATACCCCAAAAAGAATAATAAATAACTTTCAATCTGTATAAAAAGGTAGATTGTAGTAGTTCCACTACCACATATGTACTCAAATTTTGAATAGGCGAAATATAACTTTGGAATGGGAAATAGAAATGACTGAGGTGAAATCTTACTCAATTTTCTAGCAAAGGAAAATCTATATCACCTCAACACATTTTTCCGTAAACCAGTATAAATGAACCCAGAAAATGGACCAGGAGAAGCCCAGATGGTGTTACAAGGAACCCTTGTTTGCTACTATACAAGAAAATGAAACCAATAAAGAGAGATACCAAAAAGGATTAGAAATCAGGCTGCAACTAGTCAACTCTGATACCAATCTAAGCATAGATCAAATAACCCAAAAAATAGAATCAGGTATCCTTACCAGCGTAAAAAAGTTGTGCTCTGGAAGTATAACCCCAGGAAATAATGTATTGTAAAGTTTATTTTCTAATTTATTTACACTAATATTAAATGTACACTAGACACTACTTAATTTATTTACACTATTACTAAACTAATTTATATAACACACTTAACTAATTAATTTATATCACACTCTTAATCGTTAATTTATTTCACGGGTCGGTCTTTCGCTTATTTACTATATCGCGCTCACGTCTAATAATCCTCTCTCGTTCGCTGCGCCCACTTTTATAGCCCCCCCATAATGTTTTCTCGAATTTGCTCGATGTTTCCACAAAGCACTCGATTGTTCTTTTAAGCGTCGCGGCAATTCTTTTGAGGTAGCCGCTCAGGTCCGATACGAGTAAACACGTCTCGCGCTATTTACTTTTCGCATTACAGTATTACAACTCAATATTGAAACCTTATAAACAACAGAAGAAAGCTGCAAAGACACAAAGGGCCATACAAAGAGTTATACAAAAATATTAAGAAACACAAACGGAAGGATATAAGACCCAAAACCCCAATTAATACAGAATACTGTTAATCTAAGGGGAGTATGAAGGTGTTGAAAACAAAACTGTCAAAAGGGGAAACACAATTAATACAAATAAAAAATGAAACCACGTAATTATAACAAAGAAAAAGGAAATTTTTAAAAGGAAACGCCCCACTTCAAAGCTGCCAGACTTACACATTTTGGTAATTCGCCTGAAGGGCAATCTATGTTTAAAATTTGAAGTGGTTTCCTATGAGACACTTTTTTGGACTCGGCTCACGGCCTATGCCAATTCATACAGCTTTCATTGATTTTCACATGGTATTCGACTCACCTGAGATCTGTTATACATTAAAATCCACGCATAACGCACGTATTGATTCCAGGTATACTACAATAATTGAAAATATCTACAAAAATGCCTCCCTTCATGTAAAAATCGATGATGAAACTAGAACCAATAACGTTAAGGTTAAACAGCGAGTACAACAGGGTGACACTATTTAGTCAAAGGTATTTACATGAGCTCTTGAAGACGTCTTCAAGAATCTCAAGGGGGAACACAAGGGAATCAAAATTGATGGAACATAATCTGAACAACCTCCGGTTTGCAGATGATATCGTGCTAATATCAGACGATATTAAAGAAATCGAGTCACTGCTCCAAGAACTAAACGAAGGGTCACAAAGTGTGGGACTATAAATGAACATTGCAAAGACAAAAATAATGAGTCCAGCAAACACAGAGATCTATATAGATAACAACGTTATCGAAAATCTAAAAAAATACAATTACATTATATCACTAAGGAAGGAAATCCAATCAAGAGAAATATTAAAGCAAATAAAACTCTTCTGGGCTGCATTCAGAAAAATGTCATACATATAAGAACTAACGATATTTCCATAAACCTAAGAGGGAAAGTTTTCAACGCCTGCGTTCTGCCTATTACAACGTTCGGAATGGGAACAATTGCCATTACCCAAACAAGTGCCAATAGACTTAGTAATGGAGAGGGCCATGGAAAGGTCAACGCTTCGTATCAGTCTAAGAGACAGAACATTAAATGATGATATTCGGAGAAGAACTGAAGTTAAGGATATAATCGCGAAAATTCCAGAAGTGAAATGGCAGTGGGCAAGATTGAGGACAAGAGATGGACATCAAAAGTCGTTAAATGGAGACGGAGAGAAACAAAGTAGAGTGGTATAGGCAGACCTCCACTACGTTGAATGGACGATATAAAGAAAATAGCAAGTGGTAATTTATATTAGAGACTCAAGTCGGGAATCAATGGAAGGAACTAGGAAAAGCCTATGTCCAGAAATGGACGAGAAGTACCTGAAGAAAAAGAACAAAAAGAAATATATTGTGCAGCGTACAATTAGCAATACTAACTATTTGCTTGATACCCTTTGTCAAAATGGAGAAATGTAATGGTATCCATCTTGTTGTTTTCCAGGCTACCCTCGTCATGATCGTGATGGCCTGCGACTCCGTGGAGAAGAGCGGCAGGAGCATAGTCGACGCGTGCCACGTCCTCCGCGACTGCGCCATGGACGAGGTCTTGAAGGATCATCTCCTGCGGATCGCGAAGTACGTGGAGTACAGGAGGCCGATCTTCACGGCTGGCGGGTTCTTCATCGTCAACCAGGCGGCCTTGTGCACCATATTTTTCTCAGTCATTAACTACCTGGTGATAATCATGCAGTTGCATTAGTGAATTTGGTGTTTCCAGAACTCGAGAGTTAGTTTTTCTTAGGTAGTTAAAAGTAATGTGGATTTCATGACATATCGATTTCATTGATTCATTCATTGATTGATTTCATCTTCATTCATATCCATATATTGACTAGAACTCAATAGACGTTTGGAAAATCTGCGGTAGTTAATTCAAAATATGGATTAGACTTTTGATAAAAGTAAGATGGATTTTTGGAAAATTGCTTAGATAATGAAGGGATATGGAAAGACCTGGAAATAGACCAATAATTGTTTGGAAATATCCTTCAATACATTTTTCTTTGGTGCGTGACATTATGTAATATTTGTGTCCATTTCAGATATTCTAAATCTTTGCAGACTTTCTTGTTTAATTCTTGAATGTATATATTTGAACCTCATCTTTGCAAAACTTCTTAAAAGCTTTAATTTTAATTTGAACGCGACTCATGGATCAGTTTCCATGTCAGTTTCTGAAATTTATTGCAATAGTGGTTTCTTGGGTACAAGTAATGAATTTTTCTGGGTAATTGCCCCTAATATCTTTTGATTTTTGCGAAAAATACTGAAAGTGAATCAAAAATACAGATTATGCTCAGTTAAAAATTTATTTTCTGGAAAAATGGAAATTAATTACCAGGAAAAAAATTATGCCCATATAAATTTTACAAGTAAGAGTAAAAAATACAGGGTGAGTATGACATAACCTTTTAAGAAGCAGTTTCATACCCTCAATAGAATCGTAATATGGCAAATCAAAGCTAAACCGCAATTGATAATAAGTTTTAAATACAAGTTCAAAATGTGCAAAAGGAATTTTATTAGAGCGTTATTAAATATTTATAAGAAAATTGCTGAGACGTCGAGAAATTTTTTTTGTAATTTATCGTCGAACATTACTCAAAAACCAATGACGACACTTATTGCTTTTTTAGTAAAAAAGATGCTATTTTTAAAATATAAATCGACCTAGTCGAGCGACTTTCTTATAAACAGTTAATAACGCTACAATAATTTATAATTCATATAATCCAGGGCCGGCGCACATTGTACTGAATTACAAAAAAAAATTGTTTCAAAAGTAAAATTCGGAAACGAAAAGATCTGCAGAGATGAACCAACAATCTTTCGAAAAATGAAGAAGAATATGCATCGAACAAAAATATTGAGGACATTTCAAGACCATTTGACCTGAAAAAAATAAATTGAAAACTTAAAATACACACAAAAATATTATATTTAATTTCTAGAATAGTGTATACGTAGATCTTGTTTAACTACAGCATCTTTTCTGGTAATGCGTGTTAAAATACGACCACAAGTAAATTTTTGGACCTTCAGGTATTGCAGTTGCCCGGATATTCAAAGTCAAATTAACACATTTAATAAAACAGCCTTAATGTTTTTGGTAATTTTCTGAAAATTGCCTAAAAATGTTGAGGAAATAACCCAACCATATAATTAACAGTTAATAACAATTAAAAATATATAATTATATTTATTAATATAAATTAATATTAATTAACATATAATTAACTAACCTATAAGCAATTACTAAGCTAATGGGGTTTAAAAGATTTAAAACAACAAAAACCAAAATTGATAAATATTTAATTTTTTATTCTTATATTTATTCACACATATTTTTTATTGCCAATACCTATATGTAACTATTTTTTAGGTTATTTAAAAAAAATATTTTCTATCAGTTTCAATTCATTGTGTTAACTATAAATACAACAACACAAGGACCCAATAACCCTAATTTGATGAAATGTTATGAAATGAAATAATCCACGGAAATTTCAATAAAAACGCATATTTTTATTTACATTAACAAGGAAATAACAATATTGATTAATTTATTTTAATAAATTGTTTTGGACGTGATATACGTCTTATAAATGCGGGCTACCTACACTTCCCAGGAAACATTGTAACGTTACGCCAGGCCCATGCATTCGAGCGAGAGTGAGAGCGAGAACAATAGACAGAGATCGACCTTAGCGTTTGCCTTGCGACGCATATTCCCCTCTTCCACTACAGAGTCCGAGTGAAAGAGGGACCGGCACCACACAACGAATTAGATCCATGCGGGAGTGAGATGACGCATCTACAATCTCCCTTCCACCCAACTGCCTTCCACTCCGTCGGCGGCGACAGCGATAGCTTACAGCTGGACGTTAGCGGGTATTGCCGACTATTATTTATAACGTTATCTGAATATTTACTGTGTTCCTAAATATTTAACAAATATTACTTTACACATAGATCCCTAACAGGTGTGGGTAAAGAAAAGGTAAACATAGATGTAGGAGTACCTCAGGGTTCTGTTTTGGGACCAACGTTATGAAATATACTGTTATGATGATGTTCTTCGTTTAAAAGTATCTGAAGATGTTACGTTAATGGCATTCGCGGATAATTTGGCAATATTAGTCAAAGAAAATCTTCTCTTGAAGTTAAAGCTGACCGTAATGGCACTCTAGTTTTTGTACTGGATATAAAATCATGATTTATTATTGACTCCTGGTAAAACAGAACCAATTGTTTTAAAAGAAACGAGCAAAAGAAACTTCATTACATTTGAAATTCCAGATATGGAAATTATTTCCAATAAAAGTATTAAATATCTTGGTGTATACTTTGATGACAAATTAACATTTGGATATCGTGTAAAAATGATTGCGAAAGAAGCGAAGGAGTAATTAACCCATTAACTAGATTGATGCCAAACATAGGAAATCCCGTAGTAACTGAGAATCATGAAATTCATTATTATGAATTTATTATGAATTATGCTATTGCATTATAAACTCGATTGTTTTGTGTGTGACTCATGTAGGGATAAATGGCTTAAATGTCACTAAATATAAAAATTACCTAACTATGATCCAAAGAAATTTAACCGTGTATCTTGTGCTTACGGAACAGTTTCTGCAGAAGCTATTCAGGTGATTATAGGTACCTCCCCATGCATTTAATAGCAACGGAAAGATACATAAGATAGGTATCATGATGGAAACTTCTATTACATGGCAAAAAGAATGGATAACAATTTCCAGTAAGGCTCAATGTACCAAGACAATAATACCAAATATTTCCACTTGGTATAACTGTAAACTCAGAACATTGGATTAATTCCTGATCCAGTTTCTAACGGGTCATGGTTCACTTTTCGTATAAGAAAAAGCGAAACATCTGTGTGCCGTTACTGTAATCATATTTAAATAATGCAGAACACGTCATTTCTCAGTGTCCACGATGGTTAACTAAACGGCTACATATTAGTTTGTGATTAAACACAACTATTTCGGCAACCGACGTTATATAAATCTTGCGATTAAGAATAGAAGAAATTAAATTCGAATTCACAAATTGATTCAGGGAGTGATTTTTAAAAAAGAATTATTTGAAAGAAATACCTAAAATATAGAAAATTCGCAATAAAAATTTAATATACTAGTGATAAGTAATTGAAATGATCTGAATCTTTATATTTGATCATATGTCGAAGATATACCCTTTTTTAATGGAAAATTTACCCGATATGGATCAATGGATATAGATTGGGGGGGGGTTAGTTCGGGTAACCGCTGCGATGTGCGGAGTCTCACACTATCTACTCACAATAATTTATTTTGTTCTGTTTCTGAGATGTCTTTGATCTCATCTGGTGTCCATAAAGGATATCCCCTCCTTTAAAAAATAGTCATAAATACAGTACATCGTTTGAAAGATACAGTATACTTGGTATACTGTTGTAATTTTCCATATTTCCTGTCTACTACACCTTACACGTTGTAAATCTCTTAACAGTAAACGATAGATATTAAGATACTTGCAAGTCGTTTAAATTTCTCATAGAAGCAGACGGGTGATAAATCTTCACCGTATCTTCCTTAATCAAAACCACTTGTGCTCCTGCAGAAAAGAACAGCAAAACCGCAACTAACATAAATATTAATACATAGGTATGTACGTATGTATATAACATTTGCACTTTGATATGGTTGCGGCCATCCGAGTTTGCCATCTTCATCACGTACCGCGAAACTCCGGGTTGTAAATCTTTACGTGAGACACATTAAAAAATATAGTACATACACCGAAAAAACTAGGCAAACAAAAAGATGCTTTACGAGGTTCCCGTGCTAACGGTTCTAGCGTGTAGGTACCCACCTCGCCGAGGGTATTCGACGATATTCAAATTTAAATTTCTGCACGTCCATTTCCTGCTCGAGACCACCGGACTACACTTTTAATAAATCTGTCCCCCTAATCCAGGACCGGAGATAATACTATTTCGCGAGAGGACGTCGCCGTTTTAAGTGGATCCATCGATTTATTCGTCGCGATAATCATGCAACCCCGTTGAGTTACTACTTTGACGTTTATTACCGCCGAAAATCGCCGGAATAACGTTTAATGTGCAGATACGGAACTACTCACGGTAATCTGGCGGATTGTGCTGGAATCTGAACATTTGCGGTACCTAACATAAAAATACATATACCACGTAACTCAAATGAATTCATGGACTGATGGAGCATTCAGAGACGATACTCACATTTATTAAATCATTAACTAAGTCAAGATTGTTCTTAATTAAATATGACAAGCGATTTATATTTAGAAATCCAATTTAGTAAAATCTTGGCTGCGAATTATATAAGATTTTTTCCTTTTCTGTCAAATACTGTTATAAAACCTGGCATAACCTGTTTTTTCAATGTTTATATGTACCGTGATATCAAAAATAACCTGGGTCAAGGGTTGCCATAGAATGTAAAACCCTTTAAGTCTTTAATTGATGATTTAACTCTTAACTTAAATCATCCTTTTGAAATAATTCCGTCATTGTCCAGCTACACTGACATCATCAATAACTTACAAATGTGTTACCTATTTTTTTTTCAGCTGTAAAATAGTATAACGTTTATTCTAATTTATTTGTACAGTCATTAACACTACCTAATTTATTGAATCTATTCCTTGACTAATTAATTTATGTTAAACACTTAACGCGCTAATTTATTTATACACTTATCGCTAGTCGGCTTATCGCACTTTTTCACTCACGGTGGCTCCTGGTCTACTATGCCTTCGACCGCCGGCTCGTAATTATATATCTTTTGTCTATATATCTTTTATCTATATACTTTTGGTAACTTTTTAGTTTTGTTAAGTTGGTGTGTCAACCTCTCACAGAGACGTGTGCAGCCAAGGTTAAATTATAGTAAACATAACCTTTAAAATTTACATGAAAAATGTATTATTTGGTATAATTTTGTTATTCTAGTACAATATGCATTACAAATTACAAGTTACAAAAGACGGTATGACCCAAAAGTCGAACAACTAATCAGTAGCTAATGTAGGCTTACCGCTAATGTACAATTAGTGAAAACTTTAACTACGACATTACTGTGGTTTGGGTATTTATGCTAACGCCAGAGACATTTTGGGTGATTAAAGTTAGTATTTCCCGGAATATTTCGTTCGAAACTGGTCTCATTTGTGATTGAATTGATATTGTTTATAGTTCCAATTTTAGGGGGTTCTGGCTCGGACATTGGTTGTGCATTGACGGAAGCAGAAGTGGATGTCGATGATCTCAGCATATCCGCCATATCACTTTTCCTTGTTAACGAAGTGTCAATGTACCACTCTGCTATTGCTTAAGACTACACCAGGCCGCATGGTTTTTTATAGTAATTAAATCGGCTCCATTATTGGCCAAGTTTGATGCACTGGATCTACGGAAGCAGTGCCCCGTGTATATACTGATCCGGATTAGCAAGATTCAGAAATGTAGCAATTATGCGTGGCACTTGGCTAATCTTATTGATCCCTATAGAGTTAGTGATGCATCCGCCGTTTCGGTATGTGAGAAAAAAGCGTTTTGAAGCTATACCGATTAGTCGAAGGCTGACATATTTCTTAATAAGATGAAGCCCGTAAGTAATAAGTATATCCCATTATGAGTATAACCTGAACGAAAACAATACAAGCAGGTAACAAATGAAACATGATTTTTAAGAAAACAAACTTACGTTAATTGTCAAATAATGAAGATCGTCGCCTTGACTTAAAAACTGATTTATTTCAGCAATATCCAAAATTTTTGATTTTTTAGGGTGATATCCTTGAGACTGCCGTTTGAGAAAAGCATGCAATCGTGAAAACTTCGATATATTTGCGTTCTTATAAGCATTTAGACATGCTCTCAGCATGCTACAGTACGATGTCCAGAGTGTCGAAGACTTTTTTGTCTTGCTTTTCTCCTGGAAATACGCTGTACAGGTCAGTTCTACAGTTTTAAGTAAGTAAGAGCGTAGTTATTGAATTTGTCCTAGGGCTACTAGATTTTCAAATTCAAATACGAAACGTCCATGTCAGTAACGTCAGTGTGACCAACCCAAGCAAAATTCCCTAGTGCAGGGATGAGCAACCTTTTTTTGGGTCGGGCCACTTACAATTTTGAAAATTTTGGTCGGGCCGCATATGAGTGTGTTTTCTCATTTGACGTTCTACTTATTAGTTGAATAGGAATAGGTTTGCAGGAGCTTGGCGGGCCGCACGTTGCATGACGACGGGCCGCATGCGGCCCGCGGGCCGCGGGTTGCTCATGCCTGCCCTAGTGTAATACCAGAACTTGAACAGCCAAAATTTAATGAATTAATAAAGCAAAGTAGATAAAATAGTATATTACACATAATAAGACGTATTGTCACACTCGTTCTATTAAAGCACTCGTGTGACAATATTCCGTCTTATTAAACTAGTATAATAATATACTATTTTTCGAGAATGGACCAGATTATCCCTTCTCTAATTGGACGTTCCCGAATAACCGAGAGGAGTTTTTATGGTCCCCTTTGAAATGCGCCGCCCGCTTCAGATAACAAGGAGCACGCTTCACACTAATGTTTACATTTCGCGTTACAATAGTAATGAGCTATGGCATTTTTTTTTGTAACGCCACGTGGTCCATGATCATTTGGTAAGAGATCACTCTCATTAGAGCCACACAGAGCCTCAGCTACAAATGGGTACGATGTTCTAAATTTTTAGGTATTCAATTTAATAATTGTAAATTTTCTCAGATTACCTACATCGATACCAACTTATCCATATTTACAACGTTCTTAAGTTCAATTTCTGGTAATACATGGTCACCACACCTTAAACAGTTCGTGTTTCTTGAATTACATTTAATTCACGTATTTAATTTAATTTACCCATAGTCTATTTGAATAGAAAAATTAGTTTGTGACCATCTACATAAACAGTGAGAAAAAACATATTGTAACGAATTGTACGATCGACAAAACAGATAGAATGGTATAGTGACATAACCAAGGACAATTCTAAACTTCACGATGGCGCATGCGCAGTTCTAAGTAGTTGCTGGACCCTCTACTCACTACTGGGTCATCAGAGCATTCTATAAATTTCTTTTCTAAAGGGTCGGTCTGATATGATACCAGAATTTGACGAAGTGGAAGAACCAGGATTTGATGAGTGATTTATAGTGATTGGTGACTGTGTGGTGGTGATGGTTCCATGTGAGAATAACGACAAATTCCGCTATTTGATTTTGTTGCTCTCATAGATATAGTGGTTGATCCTGAAGAAGATTTATATCTGGTAAAGTTGTTGAGAATGAAAAATCTGAAGACTACTTATTTCATTTTCCCTTATATTTCTGATGAATGACTCGTTTATGAAAAATGATATTTTGAAAAAACTGGTCTTGAAGTAAGTGAGAAGAGGAAGACACTTTTTTAAAAATATACCCAGTGACATCAAGATTGAGTGATGGGTATTGTAGCTTACTACCTACGAAAAGTTTGAAAAGCTTGTATTTTTCGAGTTCCTATTTTTTTGGTGATATAAGGATGAGATTATTCTTTTGTTAGGAAAAGTTTATATAAGTTTGCATTGAATTGTCATGTTGATTTTTTACGATTTAGGCAAAATAATAGTTTCCTAAATAAAAATCCAAATTTAGGATTCTAAAAATATGTGTTTCGATACCCTACCCTCCCTAAAAATGTTTTTGACAACTCTGTCTATATTTTTTTAAGTCCGAATTCACCACACACATAGGGGTGAGTTCGGACACACATTAAAAATAAATAAAAAAGGAAAAAAAATGATATGGAAAAAACAATTATGGCGTTTGATAGGTGAAAGTTAGATGGATGAGCTGCACTTGCGGTCCGGCGGAATTTTTTCTAACCTGCCTGACGGAGTTGCGATCCGGACGAAAGAAAGCATATAATCCTTTACTTGAGATGCGGTCTGGCTGTTAGCCCTTCGTTTGCGAAGTCATTAAAAGTATTCCTGAACATTTTTTAAAAAACTCAAAATCGCGTTTTAATCGGATTACCTTTTTACCTCCTGTGGTTGAAAATGGGCAAGAGGGCAAGGGAAAACCTATGTGGGGCAAGGGAACCTGGGGCGGGTGCGAGTACGGTCCCGCCACCCTTTCACACAACGGGGTTTCAATACGAGTTCGGACCCAGCCTACCTGCTCGCAGTGAGAAGGAGGCAAGGGAAAAGAGGCAAGGAAACTGATTTTGGGGGATCATAGGGGGATGTTTGATAGGGCGAAAATATATCTTTCCTAGAAATCTTACGCAAAACCGACGATAGAACCATTACTTCTCCGGAATTGATCGGTATGAATCGCACCTGTGTGGCTCCGAATTCGCCCCTATAGGGGCCGAATGCTGTGGGAAATATGTGGGTCCGAATCCTCGACTACCTGACCCCGGTAGGTCCAAACTCGCATCCTCCGGGGAACCTGTGTGGAAACCTGTGTGGATCCTAATTCGCCGCTATAGCGGGCCGGATCCACCCTTTAACTTGACTACCCGACCGCGGTGGGTCCGAACTCGCCTCCTCCGGTTTAGATAGCAGGTAGAATGTAGAATCGAAATCGGCCGGACCGCAACTCGGGTAAGTGATTAATGCACCAGGAAAATTTTCAGGTAAGAATTATAAACGGGACCGCAACTGCACCTCACCGGGATAGAGGATCTTATATTAATTTTCACAGATTTTTTGCACGAACCATTATGGCAGTTTAACCGGAAAACCCTGAAAATGGGTCCGAACTCACCCCAGATGACGGTATAACTCTAGTCATGACACTGCTTTTCGGCACGATGCGATTTTCACGAATTTCACATCAGCGCAGATCCTAATTGACTGCGCCAATACCGTCGGTTCTTTTGGGTAAAAATTTTTTAAGAAACGAAGTTACAATTACTTGTTGGTGTTACATACCTTGTGGCTAACTAGAGAATCCTTTATTTTTTCTAAGTACAATTTTTATATGAAAAACATGATATATTGTAACAAGATAATATATGTTTCGGCGTTGCATCTCCATATGTTTTTTGAGTGTGGGAGTTGTGGCCACGAAGCTGGTCATCTTTTTGTCTTGTCAATGAGTCAGTGCATATCAGAACGACTAATTCATAATTGGATTAGTGTGGACGACATATCTTGTAACATTATCATTTATATCCATTAACTATTTAATACGACTTACGCTTCTCATAAACAAATCAATTAATAACATATTTTTTCCCGGCTTCGCGTCTCCATTTTATTAATTAAACGTCGGTTTGTGTCATCAACCTTGCGGTTTGGACGCTATCTCCTTACCGGAAAAAGTACAAGCATCTTCCATTTACCATTTAATTCCGCGAAATTTAGCCGCAAGAAAAAATATAAAACGATACGACGCGTAATCTTTCAGACGTCCATTTTTAATGAAATACACTTCAAAGTAAATTTGGCAGTATCTTTTTCATTTTTCTTTTTCTCTTTCTCTCTCTTTCTCCACTGTTCTCTCGAGACACGTGGGAGTGGACGAAGAATACTTGTCACCCACTGGTCAGTTAAATCAACGAGATTATCAGAATTTCCTTTCCGAATTAACTATCATTGTGGCGCGAGAACACTTGCGCTCTTCTGGGAAAATATGTATCATCACCTCCGTCCAAGGTGAGGGATTCACTGGAAGGTCGCCCAGAACATTCAAAGAGGATAACTGCGAATAATTAAAAGTGTCATTTCTAATCGTATTGCGGCTCTCTCACGCGAGACGGCTCAAAAGCTTGTTGCAATACAAGTACGGAGTAATCTTGATATATCTACATACGTATGCATGTACAGGGTGTCTTATAATTTCCAGTGAGAGTTGAAGTACCTTAAGAACGGTCTTCAGATTTAAGTGGATTTACTTGAACACAACTTTCTTCTGTAATTTTATACTGGAACCATACTATACATTAAAATATACATTGCAGACATTCTGGAAAACTACAATATTTGGACAATTGGACAATTTTTGGACCATAAGTCACAAATATCAGCCCCTAAGTCCATTATATAAAACTAGAATTCTGGAAATCGATTGGATCATTTGGAAAAGAGATTGAATTGCTCGCAATTTTTACCAACTAACTGGCATATTCTGACAAAACAGGATAATCACAACGATTAGCTCCTCAAAACACGATTGAAAGTATTAATAACACAAATTATTAATACACAGAAGGCTTTGCGAAATTCTGAAAACTGGAAATTGATGATAACATTTGGAAAACAGTAAACTTAGCTTTCTATGCAATTTATTTATCACAAATGAGACAACCTATTAAGATAACACATATCCGTAAGAAGACAATTTTAAAACACTGGAAAATGTAAACTACAACATTTGTGAAACCTGGACAAGGATTGGATCACAACTCACTAATATACTTAATAAATACACAAATCAGAATTTGGAATGATTACCAAATGGCATTTACAGGATTCCCAAAAAGTAAATTATTTAAATTATGAAAACTGATTCTACCATTGGAAAAAGAGTTTCATTTCTGGACTATTTGTGAAACACAGATGAAGCAACACAACACATTCTATCCAAACTTGATAGTTCATTAGGACCTATTTCAAACATTCTAGAAAATGTAACTGCAATATTTGGACAACTGGACAAATTTTCACAAAAGTCACGTAAACCCTAAAATGAAGAGTATACAAGTTAGAATGTGCACCAGTAATTAAAACATTTTACCCTAAAAAAAAAATTTCAAAATTCTGGAAATTGATTATACTGTAACGCGAAATGTAAACAGCAGCGCGCAACGTGTTTACTCTTATCGGACCTCGGCGGTCACTTCAAAGCGCTCTGTTAAGTGGGCAATAAAAAAACCGTCCCCAACGTTCCGGCAACATCTTATTAAGGAAAGAATGATTTATTATCTTCTGGGCGTTTCTAGATAAACATTATTAGGAAAAAGAAGGATCGAGTTCTTTTAGGAATCATCGCGAATACAATTGAGATATGTATATAAGCGGGCTTGCGGTCGGAGAGATTAGATTAGACGTGAAGCCGCGAAAGAGTAAACAGTGCGAAAAACGGACAAGCGAATGGTACAAATAAATTAAAAGTCAAGTGTGTTATGTGTTATACAAATTAATTAGTTCAGTAATAATCTAAATAAATTAGGTTGTGTGTAGTGTATAATTGGGACAGTGTAAATAAATTAGAAATAAACGTTGCAGTACCGTATGTAAAACAGTTCTCAGATATTTTTGTAAATCAGAAATGATCTACAAAAATGATCAGAGTAATTCACATATTTTTACAAAACGTAATGTCTATATAAGAACACACTACGAACATCCTGGAAAATGTAACTGACAGATATACAATTCTTGAATCACATCAAGTCATCAAAATACTAAAATAAAGATTGTACAAGTCCAAATCTGGAATAATCATTAATCTATTTGACAGCTAGAAAACATCCAAAAGGAAAATCTTCAAAATTCTGGAAATTAATATTAATATTTGGGGAGAGTTTGATTTTTACGCAATTTTTAAATCACAAACGAAACAACACATTGTGAAAATACATAAGGATCCATTTCACGACACATTTTAAACATTCTACAAAATGTAAACTACATCAATTTGATAATTGGACAATCTTTGAATCACCAGTCTCTAATTCTAGATTCTAGAAGTTTAGATCAAAGAATATACAATTCCGAAACTGGAACAATTATTAAATATGTTTGATAGTTGCTTAACCACTACAAGGAAAGTTTTCAAAATTCAGGAAATCAATTGTAACAATTCGAAAACAGTATGATTTCAGGGCAATTTGTGAATCACAAATGAAACAATATTGTAATGTTTATTCTTAATTTATTTACACTGTCCTAATTATACACTACACACTACTTAATTTATCTTAACTATTTCCTACCTAATTAAGTTATATCACTCTTAAATGTTAATTTATTTCACTCTCACTGGTCCGTTTTTCGGCTTGTTTATTCACTCGCGGCTTCACGTCTAATCTTCTCTCTCCGACCGCAAGCCCGCTTATATACATATCTCCATTGTATTCGCGATGATTCCAGGCCATTCCTTTCTCAAATAATGTTTGTTCTAGAGAGGTCGGGAAGGTCATAAATCATTCTTCTTTAATAAGATGTTGCGGGAACGCTCGGGACGGTTTTTATTGCTCGCCGCTGCGCTTATTAAGCGTAGCGGCGTTTCTTTGAGGTAAGCGGCCGTCCGATAAGAGTACCTGAACACGTTTCACGCTGCTGTTTATATTTCGCGTTACAATATGTTCTGATAAAACATAACGGCTTCTTCTGACACATTTCTGGCATTTTTAAGCAAGCTACCACAATTCAACGGGTAAGTTTTAAATTACAAGATACCAATACCCTAAATCAATAAATCCAAAAATCCAAAAATAAAAAGAATATTAAAATATTTCTCAATTACATGACTTCCAAAAGGAAGGTTTTCAATATTTTGACAGCTGAAAAGTAGTTGTAATATGTAAAAAAGTTTTTGGGTGATTTATGATCACAAATGAAGCAACGTATTTTGACAAAACAATACAAATCTGAAAGAATTAGAAAGAATTTTATCAGTTATGATTTTCGTTTTTCGTTAAGAAAAATTTTAAAAACACTAAGTACGGAAAATTGGCTGTAAAATATTACAGACGGTTTTTCTTTTTAGGAAGAAAGAGTTTGATTATCTGGGAAATTTTTGATTACGAAACATAGCTAAGAAACTACATAATTCTTAGCGACTCGTCTCAAAATTAATGGAAAATTTAAACTTCAACATTTGGACAACTCAATATTTTTTAGAGCACCCATCACCCATCACTAATACATTAGATTAAGAAATACATATAAGGCAAATTTTTAAAATCTTGACTTTTGCAAGTTGTTTGTAAGATTTAAAAGAAGTTTGATTTCCCAGCAAGTTTTTAATCACAAATGAAATAAAATATTGTTATATAGCCTAATATTCCCTCAGAACACGCTTCAGACATCCTGGAAAATGCAAGCCTCATGAGGAAAATTTATAACTTTTGGAATACATATTTTTAATACAACAGATTAAAATACGTAAGTCCGAATCTAGAAGGATTATTAAAATACTTCACAGTTTCAGGACCTCCAAAATGGAAATTGTGTAATTTTCCAAACTGGAAATTGGTTGTAATATTTGGAAAACAGCTTGATTTTTGCACACTTTTTAAATCACAAATGAAGCTATATATTCTGACAAAACATAATGTCCATAAGGACCAATTCAAAGAAATCAAAAAATGGAAGCCACGTAATTTGGACCATTGGACAATTTTTATATCACCAGTCACTAACACACCAGATTAAAGGGTAGGGAAGTTCAAGTCAGGAAAAATTACTAACACATTTAAGTTATGCGGCTTCCATAAAAAAAAGTCGAGTAGCTGGAAGTTATCTGTAATATTTGGAAAATTTTGATTTCTGGTTAATTTTTGAGTTACAAATGAAGCATATTTGACAAAATATATAACAATCCACGGGGACAAATTTCAAACATTATGGAAAATGTAAGCTACAACAAGTGGAGAGTTCGACCATTTTTGGACCAAAAGCCACTAAATCACCAGTATGAATAACACACAAGTCCAAATCTGGAAGAATTGGAAGTGTTTAACAGGTACCCCAAAAAAGAAATTGGTCAACATCTTACGGCTAGAAATTAGTTGTGGTATTCTGAAAAGAGATTGGTTTCCCAGTAATGTTCAAATCAGAAATGAAACCAAATATCGCGATAAAATAGATCAGGACACACTTCAGACATTTTGGAAAATGGAAGCACAACGTTTGGACATTGTTTAGACCATAAATCTATAATACACTAAATTATAATACGAAACACCGAATCTAAAAAATTATTAAAATATTGTAACGTTTATTTTATAATTTATTTACATTAATTGAACACTAATTTATTTAACACACTTAACTACTTTTACACTAGACTAGACACTACATAATTTATTTATACTGCTCCGCATTCGGATCGTATGTCGCGTTCACTTCTGCTTCTCTACTTCTAACTAACTCCCTCGATCACAAACCCCCTTATATATACACCCCCAACCCTGATCGAGAACATTCTAGTACATTCTAGAAGCCTACGCAGCAAATGTTCATGCACCTGTCCTACGCGTCGTAGTTATTCTTTTGAAGGAGTAAACATGTGTCGCTTTGTTTACTTCTCGCATTACACTGCCCCCGCCTTAGAGACGTTTCGTCTCGGAACGTATCCCTGGTAGGCCCATGCAGGAACCTGCAGTTAGCCCCCCGCTTACAGCGAGACGTGGCGTCAAAATAACAGGGGACCGTCTTCCCGAGTCGACATGGTGCAGGCCCAAAACAGCAGACTAAAACTTCCACTCCGGTATTCTTCAACACTACTTCCAGCATGTTCCGGACAACCCTCCAGTCCAGCTGATCTCGTCCAGCACCTAACTTGGGGACAGCTAGCTTCCTGATGTCGAGCTCCAGCAGTCGGTCTCGTAGCCTATGCAAGGTTCGCCATACATCGTGATAACATGGTTTAAGGGACCCGATCTCCTTCGTAACCAGATAAAAGATGTGTCTTACGTTGTCACGTAGTTCCAGAACCTTGCCAATTTCCGGGAGTTGCTCTCTGAGTTGTTCCGAGCGCCCGTACTTCTTCTTGAAAACCGTGGCGATACCTCGTGACATTACCAGGTCGGCGGACACACAATGGGCCAACGAGTATTCTTCAGGTACGCTGAACAAATCCTGTTGTTTTTCACAGGTTACCCCATACCGTGCTTTTCCGGTACCCCCGTAGGCGCTCATAAATTCTTCGAAGGAAAGTTCGTTCTCCTGCGCCAATGTGTTTCTTACTCGGGGAACCTCCGCCTCATCGTGCGACCCCTCATAGGGTGCCAACCGATTAAAGTGCACCACTCTCGGCTTGCCGTTTGGTAGTTTGCTTACCCGGTAGACCACGTCATTGATTCTTTTCTTCACAACATAGGGACCTTCCCAATTGGTCTGTAACTTAGGGGACAAACCACGTTTCTTCTGTGGGTTGTACAGCCAAACTCGATCTCCCATTTGGTAGCCACCCTCTTTAGCGTTGATGTCGTAACGCTCTTTGATGCGATCACTGGCGATATTTAGTTGGTATCGGACTTGATCGTGAATCTCGTTCATCCTTTGCCGCATCCTGGAGACGTAATCTTCCCCCGAAACGTCCTCGTCCGGTCTAGCGCCAAAGATTAGATCACAGGGCAGTTTAAGTTCTCGCCCGAACAGGACTTTGGCTGGAGTTTGTCCTGTCGACTCATGAACGGCCGAGCGGTAGGCCATCAGGAAGAACGGCACGTGTTCGTCCCAGTCTCTTTGATGTGACGAGACCATTTTCGCTAGATAGCGGTTGAGGGTGCGATTCATTCGTTCTACCATGCCGTCAGACTGAGGGTGAAGGGCCGTGGTTCTTGTTTTTCGTACCCCAAACTTCTCACAGATCCTCCGGAATAGGCCACTCTCAAAGTTTCTTCCTTGATCCGAGTGTAATTCCATGGGTACTCCAAACCGGCAGATCGTCTCCTTCACTAGCACATCGGCCACTGTCTCTGCCTCCTGATTAGGGAGAGGGTACGCTTCTACCCACTTCGTAAAGTAGTCCATCACGACCAAGATGTATTTATTCCCCTTTTCGGTCTCAGGGAAGGGTCCTGCTATATCAATAGCGATCCTTTCGAAGGGGCTTCCGACGTTATATTGTTTCATGGGAGCTTTCGGTCGTCTTTGTGGCCCATTACTTGCAAAGCATGTAGTACATTTCTTGCACCAGTCCTTCACGTCGTCTGAACAATTGATCCAGTAGAAGCGCTCCCGTACCTTCTGCAGCGTTTTCTTGATCCCTAAATGTCCGCCAGACGATCCGTCGTGAAGGTGCCGCAAGACCTCCGGGATTTTACTGGAGGGAATTACCAACTGCCGTCTTTCCTCCGTCCCGTCTTGGCTCTCCAGTACGCGTTTTAGTAGTCCATCCTCAACCACTAGCGAGTCCCACTGTGCCCAATAGCTCTTGAGTTTTGGCGAGCCAGGTGATACCTTTTGCCACTCAGGACGCTCTCCTCCCTCCTTCCAAACCAGGATTTCTTTAAGAACCGGGTCTTTTTCTTGCTCTTGTCGTAACGAGGATGGTGTCCATTCCTCGGCGACCACGGTGGTTCGGTAGACTTTCTCGGACTTTTCCTCAGCTCTATGACAATGAGGACATTCATCAGGGCATGGTCTTCTCGAGAGTGCGTCTGCGTTTCCATGACTCTGTCCTGGCCGATGTTCTATAACAAAGTCATACTCCTGGAGCCTCTCGATCCAGCGAGCGATCTGTCCTTCGGGATTCTTAAACTGGAGGAGCCATTTAAGAGCAGCATGATCGGTCCGGATTAAAAACCTCCTTCCACATAAATATTTATGGAAGTGCTCGATGGACTTGACGATGGCCAATAATTCACGTCGGGTGACGCAGTAATTCCTTTCTGGTTTGGAGAGTACCTTGCTGAAGTATCCAAGGACACATTCTTGTCCCTCCTGACGCTGCGACAGAACACTTCCAATTCCCACATTGCTCGCGTCGGTGTCCAGGATGAACTGTCCTTCTGGCAGAGGAGAACTCAGCACTGGAGAACTGGTCAACTTCCTCTTCAGCTCGTCGAAGGCAGACTGGCATTCCTCATCCCAACAGAAGTTTCGTCCTTCTTCCGTGAGCCTTGTCAACGGCTTAGCGACGTCGGAGAACATCCGGACATAGCGTCGGTAGTACGTGCAGAGGCCCAGAAAACTCCTCAACTGGTGTTTATCTACCGGTATTGGCCACTCCTTCACCGTACTTGTCTTGTCCGGATCAACGGCGACGCCCTCTCTGCTCACTACGTGCCCTAAGTAAGAGACCTTCCTTCTGAAGAGCTGACATTTCTTCGGGTTTAATTTCAGCCCCGCACCTCGCAGTCTCTGGAAGACGTCCACTAAGTTTTTCAGATGTCCTTCGAAGGTCTTGCCCATCACGATGACATCGTCCAAATAGACTAGGCACGTTTTCCACGTCAAACCCATTAGCACGCTCTCCATCAGCCTCTCAAACGTCGCTGGGGCATTACAAAGTCCGAATGGCATGACTGTAAAATGCCACAGGCCGTTACCGAAAGTAAATGCCGTCTTTTCCTTATCGGCAGGGTCCATTTCGACTTGCCAATAGCCGCTTTTTAAATCCAAGGTCGAAAATATCGTGGATCCAGCAAGGGTATCGAGTGTGTCGTCGATACGTGGTAGCGGGTAGCTGTCCTTTTTGGTGACACTGTTCACCTGCCGGTAGTCTACACAGAATCGAGTAGTCCCATCCTTTTTCTTCACCAGTACTACCGGCGAGGCCCATGGACTGCTTGACGGCTCGATGACCCCGTCCCGCTCTAGGTCCTTGATGATTTTCTCGGCTTCCTCCCGTTTGGCCAAGGGTAGTCGTCTTGCTGTTTGTCGAATCGGTCGTGTCTCGCCCGTGTCAATTTTGTGTGTCACGACCTTGGTCTTTCCCAGCTTTCCATTCTCGGTGGTAAATATGTCCTGGTACTTATTTATTAATTCATTGGCCTTCTGTTTCTGTATGGGCGAGAGAAACGCACTGGTCTGGGAAAGAATTTGTTTCAAGTCCTGCGGAGTGTGTCTGGACCTTTCTTCCTCACTAACGCCCCTGACGATGGCTGATGCGGCTATACATGTGCCCAGCTTCGTACCCTTCTTGATGGTGACCGGGTACTGATTGATGTTAAGTAGCCGCACAGGCACTTCCCTTGAGAGAGTAACGAGCGCCTTTCCTACCAGTACCCCCCGAGCCAGTCGATTGTCATCGTTTTCTGGTTCGATCACGGCTGGAATTCCCTCTTCCACAACACCCCTTAGACAGGTAGAGGTGATCGTTTCGCTTCGTTCCGGGAGAATCACATCTTCTGCCATTATTACGTCTAACACAAAGTTGTCACGATTGTGTAGCAGTAATTCTTCTTGACCGATCCTCAACACTCGGTGTCCGAAATCCAACTGGAATCCATGATTCCTCATGACGTCCATCCCCAGTATGACGTCTTCCTCAATTTCGGCTATGAGAACAGGATGGTCAAACTTTACTTGTCCCAACGTCATGCTAACCGTCGCTTCACCGTGTATTACTGCCTTCTCCCCAGTGGCAGTTCTCAATTGCCACCTACTTGGCCTAATCTTCCTACGGTCCCTCACAACTTCCGAGCGTACGATCGTCTTCGTAGCTCCCGTGTCCACAAGCATGGCGTGGGATCTCCCGTCGATATTGCCATCGACGTACGCGCTCCCCAATTGGTGGGAAAACGAGGCTATACTGGCCCGGGGGTTCCTATTGCCACGGGTCGACGTCCCCTCCCTTTTATCGACCCGCATTAGTTTTTCCGGGGCCTTTGCCGGCACCGCTGTTTTGGGCCGCGTCTTCTGTGCTGACAGCAACTCCATGATCTGCTGGACGGCCTTCTCCACGAGTTTTTTCGTGCCTACCTCCTCGGTAACAGCTCGAGCACAACCGTGAATGCGGGAGGCTTCCATTGCTGCCTCATGTTCTAGTGCGATGGCGAGCGCGTTCATTACTGTTTTCGGTCGAGCTAGCCTCAGGGCCATCTGTAGTTCCTGGTCCCGCAGCCCGCTCACGAACGTCTGCACTGCGAGGCAATCCATCATCTGTTCCGGCGCCGTGGGATACGCCAACCTCACTAGTCTGGCTACGTCCGCTTCGAACTCCTGCAGGGTCTCGTTCGATCTCTGACGGCGATTGGACATCTGGGATTGATGGACTTGCTCCAGATGTGTTTGGCCGAACCGCATTTCCAGTCGCCTCAGCAGCTCCGTGTAATTCCCGGCTTCCTCGGTGGATAGCGTCTGAAGAACTTCCAACGCCTCTCCACGTAAGGCTACCGTTAGGGAAACAGCTTTCTCGTGAGGGGACCAAGCATTAGCTTCCGCTGCTGCCTCAAACTGCTTCTTGTAGCTGGCCCACGGAATTTTTCCATCGAACGTTGGGGGCGTCACTCGATTGGTGGATATCGAGTTCTGTTGAACGACCGCCTTTATTTCTTCCTTCGTCTCGCCGCTACTGACTCGCTCTAGTCGTTCTTCCAACTGCTTGATCTTCTGTTCCATCTCCTTACGCTGAGCCTCAATCTGGTCGGTTATCTCTTCCCTCTGGGCGGCGATTTCTTCCCTCTGGGCAGCGATTTGAGCAGTGATGTCTTCCCTCTGGGCAGCGATTTGAGCAGTGATGTCTTCCCTCTGGGCGGCGATTTGAGCAGTGATGTCTTCCCTCTGGGCGGCGCTTTCTTCCCTCTGGGCAGCGATTTCTTCCCTCTGGGCGGCGATTTGAGCAGTGATGTCTTCCCTCTGGTCGGCGATTTCTTCCCTCTGGGCGGCGATTTCTTCCCTCTGGGCGGCGATTTGAGCAGTGATGTCTTCCCTCTGGGCGGCGATTTGAGCAGTGATGTCTTCCCTCTGGGCGGCGCTTTCTTCCCTCTGGGCGGCGATTTGCTTCGTGATGTCATCCTTCTGGGCGGCGAACTGCTTCGTTATGTCGTCGTCTTCGAACTCGAAAACTTCCGGGTCCTGGCCATTTTCTTTCAAAAATGCGGAGAGTCGGTCCTGGAGTTCGGTCTTCTTCCCTCCTGTTTCCAATTCTCGTTCCTCGAGTTCTTTTTTTAACTCGGCCACTTTTAATTCGCGTAACTTCTTCATGATCCGCTCTTCTGACACCAATGTAACGTTTATTTTATAATTTATTTACATTAATTGAACACTAATTTATTTAACACACTTAACTACTTTTACACTAGACTAGACACTACATAATTTATTTATACTGCTCCGCATTCGGATCGTATGTCGCGTTCACTTCTGCTTCTCTACTTCTAACTAACTCCCTCGATCACAAACCCCCTTATATATACACCCCCAACCCTGATCGAGAACATTCTAGTACATTCTAGAAGCCTACGCAGCAAATGTTCATGCACCTGTCCTACGCGTCGTAGTTATTCTTTTGAAGGAGTAAACATGTGTCGCTTTGTTTACTTCTCGCATTACAATATCTAACAGTTTACAATAGGTACCTGCAAAAGGCTAACATCCTAATAATTGGAAAATAATTAGATTTTTAGACAATTTGTTGACCAGAAATGAAACAACATGTTCTGGCAGAACATGCAGTACATAAAGACATATTTTAAACATCATTGTACATCACTTAGGCAACTGAATGAATTTTGGAACGAACCTGGAGGAGTTATTAAAGTATTTGATAGTTACAAGACCTCCAAAAAACAAATTTTTGGAATTGTCAAAATTGGAAATTATTTGAAACGTGTGGAAATGGAGTTAATTTCTGGAAACTTTTTTGAAATCACACAAAACAACAAAGTCAAGCAAAACATAAGGACACATTTTACACATTTTACAAACAGGTTTAGGAGTGTTGCTATACAATGAAAAACATTGGCAAGGTTTTTGATCAAATCAGAGGTATAGTGACACAAGTTCAACCATTAAACAGAGCAACATGGCTTTTTATCATTTGCATTATAGCTGTGTTTGAAACATCATCAATGAGGGACATCCAGATCTAAGATATCCGATCCCTGTATTTTTCCTCCTTGTCTCTCTCTCTCTCTCTCTATTCTTTTTCTTATTTTTTGAAATAAATGATGTTCATCCCCGTGTCTGATGGCCCGTCGCCCGAAAAACTGTTATCTCATCTCAGAAACCTCAGAGGAGATCAATTATATTAACGACGTCCCTTGTATCAATTTTTCGATGGTGCTGTCGCTTTATAACCATTGGATTTTTCCTGTAACGGAGCCTCGCATTCCATCGGAAAGAATTAAGCATATGATATTAACGCCTTGCAATACGAAGCGAATTTTATTTGACAAGTCGAAAAAGGTAAGGAATACAGTTACGGTGAAATCTCCGGGGGATTTCCATCATATTCCTATAAATATTTAACAACGAGTTTATCCATTCATATTTGTTATTTATACGCCGAAAATTTATTCGACGGTTCTAATAAATTAGATGGTTAATATTACGGCAGTTTTACGCCTACGCTAAGTGCTAGAATTTTATGAGTGTAACATGTTTAGGGTTGCCACATCTGTACCAGCATAAAGTCTGATTGGTTGGATTTGAAACTGAAACTTTCATCGTTAATTATTGAGACACATCAGAAGTTATGTAGAGGAAGTTAAGTATTTTTGGAACTTTGGAATCAATAAAATTAGGTTATATGTACACAGAGCATTTGTAACGGGGGAAATTTTGCCTCAAAATCACAAACGTAAGAAATCTTATTACACATTAAGTGTTTTTGTAGGTCGTTCACCAAAAATGCCTCAAACATTAATTTAACTAGGTAGGTCTGTGTTTCACTTATTTTCTATAGATTTTTGATAAAGTGCTTCACACTCATGCTTCATCTATTTGAACTAAACTGGATAAAATCAGTTTGCCAAAATTACCACTCCTTTTGGGTATTTTTAAAAAGAAGGTTCTTATGGTGTACGTGTCGTTATTAGTTATGGTTCAAACTAATTAACCTAATTGGGTGCGTTCCAATGTGTACACCTCTTTCATTTTTCTTCGTACTAGGTGTTATTGTCATGTGTGGGCACCAAAATCTTGGCCTTGTCTTCGCCAAGATCGTCCATATCTACGTTGGAAATAAATTTACAATTTCACCAATAAACTCAGACTGCAGCGAAGCAAAATAAATCATGCCAGATCCGGTATTTGCCCACCCTTATTTATTGTAATGTCCATTAATCAATCAAAAGATTACCGCCTAATATAACTCTCCGTAATCTTAATGGATGTTCTTCATCCATTTAATTTAATCTTGATAGATTCAAGCGCAAATTATTTGCATCATAATTCAGGTGCAAACCACTGCCACTGCTACTTACGTATTAGGTACGTATTAGACCTTGTAGATTGTCGCATTATTAATCGCATCCACTGCTGAGAAATTAATTAAAACAAACGACAATCGAGTGGCTCTCGTTATAACTGCATTTTAACGGTTTATTTTTATTTTATGTCAAATCTCATTTCATTTCTCTTGGAACTCGTTCTTGCGGTTTTTTTGTTCCTTTTCTCTTTTCAAGTAACCATTGGGGAATTTTAATGTACCCATGTAATATGTAAGTTTGTAAATATTAACTACTTCAGAGACATAAATGGGAAATGGAGATTCTTCGACCGAGGGAAGCAATTGAGAAATTGTGGCGGGGTGCGAGAAACTAACGAGTTAAAAAAAACGTTAAATTTGCGCAGAACTTCCAAATAGATTAATATAATTGATTAATATTTCTGCAACCTCCCTTTGTTTCTTCTGGCGACGGCCTTCTTAGCGATCCCCTCCTTTTCTTCTTATTCCTCATTATAATCATGCGACCGTCTCGTTTCTTCGATTTCTTCCTTTTTTCTCTGCATCTTCGTCGGAGTTCCCTTCGACAGCAATAAATTCGATTTTCAATTAGCACCTGTCCGACTGTACGAAATGTACACCCTCCTACTTTTAAATCGCTAATGGAACGGATTACAGGTATTCTATACAGAGGGAATTCGATTCCCACAGAGGAAGCTCGAGTATTCGGAGTATTCAGGTCGTTTAAGCTGCTTTTCGTGTTCTAGTTCTGAAAAATATTTGTTCCTAAATGCACTCTGGGCATGGAATAATGGAAGTAGTGGAAATGAGGAAAGATGCATGATACATATATAATGGTTGTTTTTTTACACATGCAGTTAACATGACAGATTTTTATTTTGATTCGTGTGTACTTCCCCAAACTCGGTGATTTCATCTGTTACCTGTTACTCTCCTTGATCAATATGGATAGAGGGTTGCCTATGCACCTCTATAAAGAAACAATAAAGGCAGTAATGATGCGTTTGAAAATAGTACTGAGGAAAACTTCTGACGAATTAATATAACTTTCCATAAGTTCTTGTTAATTTCTAATGTATTTCCCGTTTTCATAAATGTATTCTGGATATATGAATTGAACTGTCGGTGGCGGCACCTATTAATAATGTATTAAACCATAAAGTTTAAATGAGAACGTTTCTATTGGTGGAGCTCTTCGTTTATTTTGAAATGAACCAATAGAAATACACTTCTGACGTCTATAACCTTCAAATTTCGTAACAGATAAATGCAGTGATAAATGGGATAAATGAATGTTACACCTAATAATTACATCTGAGCGTGCGGAAAAGTGAATTATTAGTTGCAAACACCTCAAACCGGCCTCAAACGAGTTATGGATCAGCAGCTCACGCGATACCGTTATTTTAGGTTATGTCGTGAAGAGGCCCCTTATCTCCGAATTCATCAACAATTACGACACATGATGGTGCACGTTTGAAGTTCACGTAAGTATCACGGCAAGTCCCATCAATATGCCTAAGAGCAATCCCAAAAAGCCCCATTCCCTGGTGATCGGGATCTGTGGGGCGACTTGTGCTGGGAAGACGACGGCTGCGAACGAACTCGGTCTAAGAATACCAGGAAGCAAAGTCTTCTCCCAAGACGATTACTTCTTGGACGTGGACGATCCGAGGCACATTTGGATCCCGGATCTGGAACACATTAATTTCGATGTGGTTTCCAGCATTGACATGGAGAAACTGCAAAACGACGTCTCCGATTACATCAACGCAATCCCGAGGAACTGCACCACAAACGTCGTGATCATTGAGGGATTCTCCATCTTCAACTATCCACCCATGCTGCACCTGTTCGATCTGAAGTATTACTTTACTCTGAATGAGAAGGAATGCCTCAAAAGGCGGCTGACTCGGGTGTACGAGCCCCCAGACTGTCCGGGCTACTTTGAGAAGTGTGCTTGGCCAGAACACCTCAAGCAGAAGGAAGAGGTGGTCAGCACCGTCGAGCAGGTTACTTACTTCGATGAGAACAGCAAGAACATCGTGGGGAGAATTTTGGAAGACATCGATAAGTTTAAGGAGAAGTTAGACAGATATGATTAAGATTGGCCATGATGAATAAAATTGGGTATTGGTGCAGTATGCAGTTGGTAAACCATGTCATTGTCTACTTGTCTTCTGTAATTAACAATTATAATTTCACATTGATTAAGAGAAAAAACATGTCCTAAATAGAGTCCACAAAGGTGTAGTGTTTTGAGGAGCTGTTTAATACCTATGACTGGTAATGGCGTATAGTCATTATACATATTTTTAATGAAAGAACTCGCCTTCTTTTTCTTCTGCTGTAATACTTGAACTGTCCTTTTTGGCCATGATGTGTTGAGGACCTCTTTTAACCCTCAACATGTTTAGGCATTTTTAAAAAAAATTGAGGAATTACGTCACCGTTACTTGCATTATATTCAATATTTTGTCTTTAACACTTTCTCATATTTTTTGAAGACTTCTGCTGGTAATTAACTAAGTAGTGACCAATGGTAAGGCATGTACAATATAGTATACAATGCGAATTCATAAGCAAACTGCATTCTATGCTGACACCTAAGTTTAAAGTCGAAACACCCTACTTACTGCTGCACATAATCGTATTGTAAAATCAGCCTGAGTTACTTTAAAGCTATTTAAGATCACTTTAATTAGAATAGTAATTGTACATATTTTAGGGCCAAATTTTTGTTATTATTGAATTATGAAGTTTTCTAATTTATTTTTTGGGGGTAATTTTAGTTAATTGTCAGTAGTTAATTAAGTTACTTAAAGTGGGGGTAAATCTTTAGTCACCCTAGGTAATAATACTCATCCTTCACAGTATTTAAAAATATGACATTCCATTTGAGCTTTTGATAATGGATGTACTTATTTTGGTACAAAAAAAATGTAATGACATTGTTTTGTTGACATTAGTTATGTAAGTTGTTGGGAACAGTTATTTGTTATTTATGGTTTTGTTTGTTATTTTCAATTTCAAGTTATTAATAAATTTTTATTAAACTATATGCATTTTTCATAGGCTCAAAGGGGAAAGAAGAACAGGTAGTTAAATCACTTTTATATAAATACTTCATTACAAAGAAAATCTTAATCTCAGAACTAACAGATTGTACAATAAATAGGCAAAAACCAGAAAATAACATTGCCAAAAAAAGGGAGATTTCAAAACGAAAATGACAAAAATAAAAAAAAACGCGTTTATTTACATAGCATATGTACTTTTACTGGGCTGTTCGTCATCCTGGAGGCCGCTTGATTTTTTGACGTACTGCGGGTTCACCTGGATCTCCTCGTCCATAGCTAAGATCTGCCTATCTAGTTCGACGCAGAGCGCGAGCTGTTCCTCGAGCCCCTTCAGCACGTCCGGGCCACTGTACTTGTCCGGCTCGTCCCTGAACACCACCATGCCATCTTTTTGGTTGATCGTCGCGAAGATCTGCTGGTTCTCAATCTTCAAAGAAACACAATATTCAAATAAATGAAAACATTTATGTAGTGAATGAATGTTAAAGACGTGGAAACTTGACTTAGACTCGACTTTAAAGTTTTCTTTAAATATCTATTGTTACAGCTCTTAATGGAAACTGAACAACTGTAATAGTTTTAATCCTAATACTATAGGTGATCGTATTGGAATATTAAAATAGTAAACTTTCCCATGTTAACTAACTCCTCATGTTTGCAAAGTCGATAATTTCACTGATGTTTAAAGGAACTGGCAAAGATGGATTCATTTCCATGTAATTTTTTTTCCATCAGTTATTTAACAAATTTTCTAAAAAAGTAATTCAACTTCAGTAATAAATTCATATTGGCATCTGGAATTATAATGTGCATTAAATACTAAACGTTTTTATAGAAATTTAAAAAAATATATAAAAGTAACAATGCAATATCCACTATATTTCATTTTGTAATTTTGTTATTTTAAAATAATGCGTGTCTAGTTGGAGCTGAATGCAATTTTGAAAATGTATGAGTCCAATTTTAAAAATCGTTAATGTAATAGTTCTTACACTCACTTCTGGTAAGTTGCAAATAACTATCTTATACCCGTTTGCAAAAATTCCTTAATTACATCTTTACATGAGTTGGGTTCAAAATTCGACCATGGCATTATATGATCAAACCCAGGTTTGGCTGGAAAAATACCAAGGCCTGAAATGCTGTTCACCTTCAAGCTCTGGCCATATTCGTATGGGTAAACCTAGGTAAATGCGAAATATTTAAAGTTGAATTCGTTTCGTCACCTGTGTGACTCCACACAGTTAGAATCACAGTTTAGGTTTAAAAGTATGACATATTAACTATTGGCGAGGTAAAAAATTAGTACAAAAACATTCTACGAATGAAAAGCAAATCATACTGAAACTGTGGAAGGTAATGCATAACACTGATATCAACACAGGACACAAAAGAACGAGGGGGCATGAACAACGAATTCAAAATGAAGTATTGTAATATAACACGTGAAGTAATAGATATTTATTTGTATTTATGTGGACAATATCAACTGAAGCAAATGGAAGAGATAAAGGGATTTAGTGGTAAAACCTATATTAAGCAACTACATCAACTCTAGAGGGCAAGTACATCTAATAGAAATATAGAACCCAGAAAAGGATTACAATTTCATATTCAATTACCAGGATTTAACTAACTTAGTTTTTTTAAAGCCCTTAAACAAGATAAACAAACTGAGGAAGTAGCAAACGATCTTCGCGATTTCTTATTGCATTGTTGGTGTCCTTTATATCAAAACAATAACTGAAGGGAGTTTGTAACATTTGTAATAACTGCAATCGCTGATATGTTTCACTCTAAAATTGTTCACTGTAAGCTGAGGCATTCACAACATCAAGAAAGTGTGAAATGGGCAAATCACGATATCCGAAATAATTTAATATCTTGCATGACCGGGATTAACACCACTACTTGGGCAGGAGTTAAATTTGTTCAATAGAAAAATAACGTCCAATGAAGATCCTTATGAAGCCATGTTTGGAATACCGGTACACATTGGGCTTATGGAGACTGACTTTCTGAGTTCAGTACTTTAAAAATTAAATACAGAAGAGGAATTAGAAGCATCGCCCAATGAAAAGACGAAGTTCGGCCACTCCAATAATTCGGAAGTGGCAAAGCGTCCTTTCTCTTCGCGTGATTGCCCAGTTTGTAAGGAAAAAGAAGTAAGTTGCCTTGTAAAAAGCCAAGTTGATGAAATGCCGATGAAGTCAAACAAACAGTTTCCGCCTACAAATACAGATCAAACAGTTTTGGTGAAAATAAAGAGTTAAACTTTATCATTAGCAATACCTTTAGTTTTCCAACAATTATACAAGGGAAAATCTTATAGCAAAGAATGAGGTGCAGCTAGGAGAAAATTCTTATTATTCAATTATTCACCTTACCACAGTAATCTAACTGAAAAACAGGCATTCCATAAAAAAACTATTCCTCAATCATATTCACTCCAACGCAAAATCAAAGATGTTATAAATGTTGGAATTGAAGAAATTCCCGAAGTGAGCATTGAAAAATGCTTTAAAACAAATACAAAAATTGAAAACCTCAAGGCAAGGACAAAATAACTAATGACATTCTAAAACTGAGAAAAGAAGCTTTTTGAACAATATGGTCATTACTTAACAAGTGCACCGAGGAAATGAAAATAGTGGTAAGTGGCAAAATACTTGAAAAGGCGATCAGAACTTGAGAACTTTCATTTTGTTGGCCTATTATCACACTTGTACAAGCCTTTTACTAAAATTGTAGCTAACCGTCTAACGATCAAATTTGATAACTAATAATCAGGCTTTTAGAGGAGATTCTGAACAGCAGACCATATATAGACTTTTCGCCTTATAATAGAAAAATCAATTCAACACAATATTCATATCCATTTGGCCTTCATTGACGATAAAAATTGTGTTCTAATCCATAGAACAATGGGGAATTACGCAGTCTTTAGATAATGCTAAAATAGATTAAAGATAGGGAGACTCCTCAAATTTCCCATAAAAGTCAAGAGAGGGCGACATTTCTCTTTCTATCTGGAGAATGTGTCTAAAAGTCTGGAATGGAAAAGTAAGGGAATAAAGTTCGATGGTACATCCATACATAACTTGCGATTTGGAGATGATGCGTCAAGGGCAAAAAATCAAGATAAATAGAGACATGGCGAATCAGATTGAATCTGACTAGATTTCATTCTAAGAAACAAAAATGTTCCAATGACTGAAAATAAAAGTCCACGAGAGCTGTATTTTCTCCAAGTTTCAAGTTCAGGCTGAAAACTATGTCTACTACTATACAAACTATGTATGTGGCTAGAACAAGTGACGGTAGATGAACAACGAAACTACTTAAATGAAGACCATGGCAAAATAGGCGATCGAGAATATGCATAGAGAATAGGCATCGAGAAAAGTATGGAAAGATGGACTGATATATGGATAACAGGCAATGGATGGATAAGTATCGCACAGGACAAAGGAAATAAGAAATTGCAGGAAGAATCCTACCATCTGCAGTGAAGAAATTGCGGTTCACCAAGAAGATGACCAATCATTAAAGAATCAATTATAACCTATATTATAATTTATTGTATTTTGAGTACCAAAAATTAACAAGAATAGACATTTTTAAAATCATAGGCAATAGATTCTCGATCAAAACAAAGTTTCATATGATGTGGATATTGGTAATAATGACACTGAAATAAGAAATGCAATGGTGCAAAAGAAGAAAATACAGTTCAAAATTGTATTCGCCCTAAAGTTGAAAAAATAAACATTGTGGCAAATTTATTGTCAAGTTCTATGTAATTCCCTGGATCTCCAAATCCGTTTCAGTTTTGTTTTTATTTACAGAAATATATTTCTTTCGAAATTTATACACATACTTTTAACTATTCTGCAGCAATGTTTGATAATTAGAATTGTTTGGAAATTCGAACCACCCTCAGATCTAATAAGTCCTGATTAATTAGATTGTACTGCATGGGTTTGTGTTTACTCACATACTATTTTCTTGTTTTCAGGTTTTGCGCCCAACATAAATATATAAAATGTAGTTTATTTTTTTAAATTTCAGTGGCAACTTGGAAAATGGTTATAAAATGGAAGAAATTAACTGAATTAACTAAAATCGGAAAGTAGAAATTCTGGAGTTAACAAAGATTGATATTCCCCAGCACAAATGAGCGATCAATTTCTTGGCTCAAAATTAGAGCGATGACGAACATTGGTAAAACCAGGCATGCGCATGCTGTATGGTATCTTACAATTACCATGTTTGAATCTAGCTCTGCTTTCAGTGCAGTTCACAACAGATTAAGGCTTACTCTCTTTCCCAGAATAACAAAATTTGAAGAAAGAAATTGTCTAAATTGTGTGAATTTTCCAAGTTGGGAAGGTCAAAAGGTAAAAAGTAGCTAACCAGCTAATCTTCACCCTCCTAATAATAAAAGTGGTTTATTAATATTAAAGGAAAAGTAAAATAATTTTCGATGCACATGACCGGGCGACTTCAAATATGTACCAACTGTAGGGGGTGGTAGGTATATAACTGTTATATGAAGATTCAAAGTCGCGCGCTTATTTTATATTGGCAAAATTTATGATGTATTATCATATCATTCCATTATAAGTTCGGTCATATTCACCAAAGAGCTGATCTTGTTTACATTTTCGTTTCCTCAGTTTATGGTTTGCATTAAATACAATCAGAAAGCCTGGTAGGTTTACCAAATTTATTTCTTTTTGAAAAGTAAGGTTAGGATTATTTACATGCGATCTCATTGTTACATGAAAACTTTGAGCAAGTATCTATCTTATCATTGATGACGTGCATTGAAAGTTGTTTTACTTGACCTGTATTTATATCAACTTTACCATTTGTAAGATATGGCATTCAGCCTCGGCAGGACTGCTCAGACCCACCCTACTGGCAACATCCGACAAGCTTAACGTTAGAAACGTTTTTGTTAACCTCTGAATGTTTTTTTTGTACAGCACCGAGGAGACTTGCTTGACGAGTCCCGTATTATGATCCCTAGTAAAAATCTGGAAAAAATCAAAAACATAAAGAACTTCTCTTAAAAGCATAAACGTCTCATTTTATGTGATCAATACAATAATTCACTTACTTCTGCATGTTTATTAAGTACAGTATTCAATTCTGCCGTGTTATTTGAGATAAAGGCATTGGCTAAATCATGATAAGGCTGCGACAATGGCTTTATAAACCTCATAACTACCTGAGAAGCGTATTTAGGAATCATATAAATCTGAAAAAAAAATTATCAGTTAAGATTCAAAATGAAGCGACCTGGAAAAAAATTACCTTCCCGTGTAACAACAAGGAAACTAAAATATATTTTTTATATGCCTCCAACATTATGTGGGAAACCGCATGTGAAGGGGTAGTTATTGCTACTTCAAAGAAATACAAGGCTCGATCTAAATTCCGTATCGCTAAATAAATCATCCCACCGTAATAGTAATACAGTAAGAAATATTTAGCATCGAACTGTGTTCCATTTGGTTTATGATTGATCTGAAACAACAACACATCATTTAATACATGTTTGATAACATGGAGTCATGTTAGCCACAATAATCGAGACTTTCTTATATGCCACAATGAGTATTGCCAACACAACCTTCGACTTAATTCTCATACCTCTTGACAAATTCCTGTGATATCGATGTCCAGAATCGTCAAGGCGGGCTTAAAACACTTTGCCAGCAAACACAAGTGGCATAAGTCCGCGTGGATCGAGGTCAATTGAGCATCGAACAGCCTTAACTTCGAGATCGCCTTTTGCAACAGTAATATACCTTTCATGGGCTGCCGTTGTTCTATTAGGTAATTCGTTAGGGAATGGCATAAATCTGCAACTAAAATGCGAACTTTGTAGCTAATATTCGTCAACTAATTGTTAGAGTTGAAGATGAAATCAATTCATAGTCAATGTGGATAAAACATAGCTTTCGGGCCATATCTACGGAGTGTATTATTAGTGGCGCATTTTGAGTTTATGTCTATAATAAGAAAGTTTCTCCAATTTGTTACAAATTTTATAGGACTGAATATTATTTAAGTGAGAAAGGAAGGGATTAACCTTAGAGATTTGTTTTGTCTATATTTAGGTTTTTCAGTTGTTTCAATATTTCTGTAATTTGAATAATGTTGCTAGTACCCCTTGTACCAGAAATTAGTACATGCTATTGTTGAAGTATCAATAGTTAGTGAAACACTTGTAATTGAGTTTTGATAATCAATAGAGTAATTTAGTTATTAGTAAACATAGCGTAGAGATGCATTGCATTAAGTGAGAGAACATTGTACAAATACAAATTTTTGAATTTATAGTCTGGTTGAAATAGGCATACAAAGTCCAGTTTTGTCCTAATTAAGTTATTTGACAAAAATGAAGAACACTGGATGACTATGTTGATGAAGACGAATGGATAAATCACCACCTACAAAGTAGTAAAATATTAACAAGTTGATATATATAAAGGAACATAATGAACATAATGCACTAGGCATATTGAATAAAGCACGAAAAAAGTAAAAAAAAAACAGAAAAGGGCTCGAATAAACGAAATGAGTTTTAAACTACTTGAATATAGTGGCCTACTAGTGCAATATAGACTATGACACCTCCATTACCAATATTAAAGAAACTACATAATCAATTGGCTGAAATCCAAAATTATCGTAATTTTCCTAAAAACATAAACATCTAGTTAAAGCTACAGAAGTAAAAGTCTTGATAGTGCAAGTTATGAAGTACTATATACAATTACATTAAACAACATTAATTAATGAAGAATGCGTCACAGAAAAGGACACCCTTGTTTAAATGAAGTACATTTCATTGAATAAGTCTATATTAAACTGTTAGGAATTTAACCAACAAACACATACAGCCTTTTTGGATACAGGATTATCAATTCTTATGGAGGGAGTGGGTCGAAAAACGTTTTCACTCGTGTCCATTGCCTCATAGCGCAGAATTCAATGAGGCACAGCACTATGGAGTAATAGTAACAGAGCGGAAGCCAGCGACATATTTTAGTCAGACATTTTAATTTGGATCTGGGTCTAGAGAATAATCTGTAGTTTAACATGATGATGCAGGAACTGAATATCTGTCTTCTAGTAATGAAAGAAGTGAGAGTTAAGACGTAGGTAGAATTCAGTAGTTTACTACTGAAAGAGTTGTTCTCATGAAAAAGATTACTACTGAAATTCAAAGAGTAAATGTAATATGGAGTAAGATCAGGTATTTCTTTACAAACCAAAAAAATAACAAAACTATTATGTATTTTCACTATACATGAAGACAAAAGCATTTCTGAGATATCGGGAAAACTTAAAATAATCGAAATATACAACTAAACAAAAGATGCTGTCTACATATTTAACAAAGTGTGTTCAAATATCTATGTCGACAAAAACAATAAAGTGGCCACTATGTATATTATACAGTATGTTCCTAAATTCTTGATATCATGCAGAATTAAAATGAAATATAAACCCATGAACAGGAAATTCTATATAAAGACCCTTCAAGACAGCTTTACTAAGATGTGAATGTAGAAAAGAGAATAGACTCCAAATTTTATGCGCTCAATCTGGGAATACACAACAAATATTTTAGACATATCTATGGGTGAGGTGAAACCCATACCTCATTGCACCCTAGGACCATTTGTTCCATCTGACCAGCCAAGAAAAAATCTGAAGACTAACTTATGCCTGATGAATGCCAAATTTTTTGTTTAGAAAATAATGCAAAAACTTATACACTACCTGAACCAACACTAAATAATTACAATGTGTAATATTTGTTAAATAAATAGTTTTAAAACACAAAATTGTTTCGCTGACCTTAGCCATTTAATACAAATTTAATAATTTCAAAAATATGTCGTAAAATTTTGAAATGTGTAAAATTAACATTACATATTAAGTTAAGTGTACTAACTGTAACAAATACATTTAGTTTTCTAGGGTGAGAAATTTAATCATAAAAAATATAGTTACAGGGGAACGTTGACTGAACATCTGGAACAAATGGAGAATACTAGAATACCATCCTCAGCATATAAATATAGACCAAAAGAAAGTTGCAGAAAAGAGTAACCAAGACATAGGAGGCTTCCCAACAGAACTCGTAATGGAAAGAAGTATAATTTCAGTTTCTTGTTATATTCCAATTTAGTTCAAGAATCGCCTGATACACTCCTACTATGGCTCATACTTGCTACTACCTTCATAATCATTATTTTTTTTTCATTTCAGTTCATAAGAGATCATCTCCCATAAGAGATCAAGTGTTCACCATAATTTCCAATCTGGAAAGACAAATTCAAACATTACTGCTACACAATGCATATTTGACTTGAGGGTGCTCCTCTCTGTGTACTGTGATACTGTCCATCCATACTACCTAGTTAGGCCGCAACTTACACGTGTCAGGCGCGAACCTAATTTGTTCTCCGTTACAATTCAAGATGAAGTCCTGAGTCTGAGCGAACCGATTGTCTTGAGCGCTCGAAGCGGGCGGCCCACCGAACTTAGCGCAGAGCACAGCAAGGATGCCGAGCGAGTGTTGCTGTATGTCTAACGTCTCGAGCACGTTGTCCAGGTGCTGCGTGTTCTTCACGAGCACCTCGCTCGATTTGTTCAGGTAGGCGACCAGTTCCCTGAAGTTCCCTACGAAAACATAACCTCGAAACGGGTACGTCTACGTCGCTCGGACTCACCGTTCGACGACAACGTCCTGACCGAGTGGACGAATTGTTCCAGTGCAGAAGCCCAAGCGGAGGCCATCTCATCACAGGCCCGCGGTGAATTTGCGCTGCGAACGGTTTTAAAAATAAACAGAAGTTCTTTTATGGACGTCCACGGAACCTCGGTACACCGGCAGCGGCAGGAGCAGGTTGCCGTCCAATCACAGAACGTTAAAAAGTGCCTCTTGGCTCTTGGCTCTTGGTCGAATAACGGTCGAATTGAATTTTTTAGAAACTGAATATTCATTGCGGATTTTTAAAAAACATTTCACGTTACTGTACCGCCAATAGCAAGCGGTTTGAAATTTATTCAGAAGGACGTTCTAGCGGTGAGCTAGTAATAATTGTGTCAACTTCTAGTGTCTCGTAAGATTCTTGAAGTCTGTGCTTTTCGTGCTTTTGACGTTTGGTGGGACGAGAATGCCAGGCTCCAACTATCCTAATTTTTTAAGGTAATTTTCCTCTATATTTAAAAAAAATTCTCGTTACAATTCCACGTTGGAAGGTGAATTGTAATGTTCTTACGTCGATTTCGATTATAATACATTCACCGGTTAATGTCCCCGGAATACATTTACATCGACTCTTTATTGTGTTTGTGGTATATGTTTCCTTTCTTTTATTTTTTTCTTTTTGCAGAGGGAATTCGTAATATTTCAAACCGTCTCCACTATGCACCACTGAAATATTACCTCCTTAGCCCTTCAAATACGTTCTATCCTTTCCATTTAATGTACTTCTCTTATCCTTTTACCGAAACCCCCACAGCTAATCATGACTGATATTTTCAATCGGCTAGAATCTAATGACAAAGAAGTGGTCGAAGTAGCCAAACAAAATTTAAGGGAACTGTTTACCAAAGGTAGGCACGTCTTGATTTTTTATTAACTTGCGAATGATCCTATTCTAGTATGAGTAGAATTCGAGGATGTTTCAGGAATCTCACAAGATAGAGTTGCCAGATATCTCAGTTTTCTTTTCTCTCATTCTTTATATAGTTTTTATCCTTGCTGGAAACATCTCAAATTGATGTTTTACATTTAGTTATGATGTAATTTATTTTGTTTGAAACTCACAAACTTTTTGGTTTATATGATGTAATTATGTCTGAATTTGTATCCATCTTTGTGAAATTTACCATAAAAGAGACTCAGAAAATAAAAAGATGTATTTACAGTATGAAATCTTAAAATACAATAGAAAATTACAGTAATCTAGTGAGATGTGCAAACAGACAAAAGCAGGTACTACGATAAACAGGAGTAACCATTCCTGCAATATTATTATTATCAACTGGCACTTCTTTCTTTGTCCCTTGCATATCTCACAGGCCATTATATTGCTCAAGTCACTATTAGAGAATGAAAATCAAATTGTGTTTTATTCCTAGACATTCTTAAATGTAATTGTAACATTTATCTGGCAACTCTATTCAACACGCTTTAACTTGGATAATCAAGTTTATTTCTTTCAGTAAACGAATCATGGTTATTGAATGGACTGTACGAGTACTACTTAAGTACCGATTCGGAGAGAGCTATGGAAATTTTGGTTAGCATTAAAGAGCCTCATCATGTTTATTTGTTTGATAAGTATGTTTCCATGTTGTCTGCCGTCATTTACTTTTAATACCATTGTTATATTTGTAGATTATCGGAATCAATTAAGAGTCAAAAAATCAAAGTTAAAGTACAAGCACTGACACTTTTCGGTTTCGTCGCCCGCAACCAACCCACATGGCTTTACAAAATTCAGGAACATAACTTACTAAAAGATTTAATTAAAATATTAAAGGTGAGAAAGTAAATTATTTGAATTATTTTAAGTGTTTGTAAAATTTATGCTTTTCAGAATGAAATGGAATTGCTCCCGCTGATAAGTGCACTTCTTGTTTTAATTGTGTTGTTACCAATGTTACCATCGATAATGGGTGACTATTTAAGAGATATTTTTGATATTTTTAGGTGAGATCCCACTTGAAATTTCGTACAAGAAATACTAATTTCTTTTTTTAAGTCGATTGGCATCGTGGAACTGCAATCCTGGGAAATTCGTCGAAGAGCAACTGATCCACATGCAGGTCGCCTTGTATGCCTTATTCTTAAGATTGTACGGAATGTATCCTTGTAATTTCTTAGGTTATCTCAAACAACAGTACAAAGATAAAAATAAGCCAGTATTTGAGCATACGATTAAGGTAATAAGTAAAGTAATCTACTATTAATTTAATAATCCATAACTTTGCAGCCTATGTTGTATACAGTGAGAATGCACCCATCCTTGGTCACAACTTCCAGGGAGTCAGAAACAACAACTGAGAGGTGAAGAGAATTAAGTTTTTAAAATTGCATTTCATTAATTTGCCTTTCGTTTGGTTCAGATGGAAAAAGATGGGTGTGCATGATGTGATCATCGAGTGCGAAAGGTTCAGCTTGGACTTGACCGACAGGTGCCCGCACGACTCTTGTCAGTACACATCTGGCTTTCGATCTAGATCCGGTACATCAAACTCTACCATCGGTACAGAAGTTTGAAATGTCCGAGGTTCATTCAAGAACGTTTTTCTTTCAGAAATGTCCCACCAACAAAACTTGAAGAGTTTAATCTCGCTACAGTCAACTAGCACTGAAATTACTGGGAACTTCTTTACTGCCAGTAGAATATTTGTGCAGACCCCGCCTGTCAGCGAAACTGTACCTACCGATATTCCACAGTTACAGGTAATAATTATGAATACCTATATTACAATTTTATCTTATCTAACCCATTTTGTACTCCTATATGGTTAGGGCACTTCATCATCATTCTTCATCTCTGAAGGAATTTCTGTTTCTGTTATCTCCTCAGTTTAACTTGCTTCACTAACCACATTTTCAAAATCGTTGTCCTATTGTTTCTATTCCACTATATCAGATTCTTCAAATAAGATAAAAATACACAAATTAGGGCCGGTTTATATGTGCAATGGACAGGACTTACCTGCAATATCAATGTATTGAGGAGTTACTAAGTCAATAAGTGATTCAGATACTTAAATTCTCATTATTATTATTCCCTCCATTGGGGTCTTATTAAGATGAAGTTCATCATCATCACAATTTTAAAATTTCTCAACTAAAATAATCCTCCAGCACTTTTTGTTTAAAGTTTTAGATTTAAAGTAATTCCAAGCTATCATTTAGTTGATTGCAGCGTCTTTTACAGCCAACTTGTTTTAAGGTATGGATAATACAATTCACATTGTTTAGTATTATTAGCCCAATCGAATTAGCTCCAAAAAGGGGCAAACCTTGCAAAAATTTTTGACAGCAATTTTCCTTCGGAATTGTTTAGGGGGAGGGGGGTCACTGGCAGTCAAAATTTAGATTGCCGTGGTACCAGACCTGTTGCGTCATCCGCCATCTTGAATTTAAGGGTCAACTTTTGTTTATTAAATAACTCGTTTATTTTCAATTTTAAACGAAAACTAGCTATTACAAAAGTTGTGTAAAATTAAATTTCCTACAATTTTGGTTCCTTTCATTTTCTTCCTAGAATCGCTATTTTTCAATTTATACCCGAAAACGTGGGGGTGAATTTTTGTTTATTGAACAACGTTTTCACGTTTATTGTCAATTTTAGGCGAAAAATTGTAATTAACAAAGTTGTTTAAAATAAAATTTCCCATAATTTTGGTCCTTATCAATTTTGCCGTAGGATCGATATTTTTCGATTTATACCTGAGAAGAGGTGAGGGTGAACCTATAAGTATTGTATTCTCGCGTTTATTATTGATGTTTTCGTATTAATATTTTTTTTTCGATCCTACGAAAAAATTTATAAGAACCAAAATTGTGGGAAATTTGATGTCAAACAACTTTAGTCATAACAATTTTTCTCGTAAAATTGACAATAAACGTGACAATACGATGGTAAGATTTTACCCCCACCTCTTCTCAGGTATAAATCGAAAAATATCGATTCTACGGCAAAATTGATAAGGAACAAAATGGTTGGAAATTTTGTTTTAAAAAACTTTGTTAATCACACTTTTTCGCCTAAAATTGACAATAAACGTGAAAAGACAATGATAAGATTTCACCCCCTCCTTTTCTCGAGTATTCATCGAAAAATATCGATCCTAGGAAAAAAATGATAGGAACCAAAATTGTAGGAAATTTTATTTTAAACAACTTTTGTAATTACTAGTTTTCGTTTAAAATTGAAAATAAAAGAGTTATTTAATAAACAAAAGTTCACCCTTAAATTCAAGATGGCCGATGACGCAACGGGTCTGGTACCCCGGCAATCTAAATTTAGACTGCCAGTGACCCCCCTAAACAATTCCGAACGAAAATTGTTGTCAAAAATTTTTGCAAGGTGAAATCCTAATTCGATTGGGCTATCTATCATGACTCTGTAATACAACTTTTATAATCTGACATTTTGATTCATTGTCTGTATGACGGGAGTGACATAAGGGAGAAGATATAACAATTTGTCCATCTTCACTTCCAATTCGCCTTCATCTGAATGAGATAGTGTGTTATCCATCAAAAATAAAGCTTTAACCAGGAGACTATTTTCCTTCAGAAAACGTTTTATCTTAGTAAAAGTTCAGATGTAATTTTAATGAAGGTTGAGAAAGCAAAACTTAAAACTTACTTGAGGTACATACGAAAAATTAAACCATTGTTTAAAAATTAAAGCAGTCATCCAAGCTAATTTGGAATGTTCATAGTCCACCAGAGAACTAGTATTTTAAAGTTACCTGAGGTTCACGGCTTTACCAATAACCAGAGGTTTCACTTAGTGAGTACCGATAGCAAAAATATGTTATTCGCTACTTTTCAGCAACATTTCTTTGTGTCGTAGAAATAAAACATGTTGTCTGGTAACAGTTTCCAATATCTGCATATTTCATCTGAAACCATTTCTGGTTTTATCTGTATTGTATAGTTGTTTTAGTGTGATGCCAAGTTCTTATATTTTGTTGTGTTTTAACTGCTGTACGAATGCCTCCACAAGTTCTGGTCTTGAGGATAATTCTCCCTTGCAAAATTTTGGAAGGCTGAATTAAACCGCTATAAACTATTGTAGTCATTCCTCACTGTCTGAAGATTGTTTGTGGTTTTTACAAATTTGTGAGTGAATGAATTTTGCCATTTTATGTAATTATCTCACCACTGATAATAACATTTTTACTTCCTTATATTCAAGAAGCCATCTGTACAATTTTTTCGATATCTGAATACTGACTTCCCAATACTAAATACTTTTGTGTTATAAGTTCCGGAGTTGTTATGGAGTAATTATGTATATATAATATAGTAATATTAAACGGGCACTGTGATAAGTTTGTTATTAGTTCGTTTTGAAATTCTATATGCATTTACAGGGTGTTTCATCGAAATTCCCATCTCAGGAAGGCACGTCTCCCCCAGAGGCGGCCATTGAAGCTACACCCGAAACCACGCCTGTGAGGGTAGGTACCACCTTTTATTAACTTCAGCTGTTTTGTGGCCTGGAATTCAAAATCACACTTTGTTTTCCTTTTGTTTTTGTTTTTTTTTGTTTTTTTTTTTTGTTTTCTAGGATTATCAAGCGCTATCATCACTAAGATCTCAACAAATAAATTCTAATATCGCTAGGGCCTTGACATCATTCACAATTAAAAACAGACCCTCAGTCTCTCTGTCGACGACACCCACCCACTCTCAACCATCCTCGCCTATGCGTAAAGAAATCCTAACGTTTAGTTACCCGCCAGAGAGCAAGTCGGGCAAGCAAGAGTCCCGCTCGAAACAAAAGATTAACAAATTGATTCTCGATCGGTCGCAGGTTTGTATTTCACTGAGACAGTCTACCTCTTGCATGAGAAAAATGCTGCTAATCCTGAGACTTTCATTAACTAACATACTCCCTATTTGGATTAATGTTAACCTTCTGGTCTAAAGTTAGAGAACTAACCCAGAATAACTTTTGTAGTTGGAGATATGGAAGTTTCCTATTTTTCTACAAATAGGCTCTAATTTGAAAAGTTACATATTGGGGCCGTTCTAGTCCATTTCTTCTAGTTTTAATTTTGTCAAGATGTAGCTAACAATATTTTCTGATGTAGTAGAAAGCTAATTTTTCCAATAACAACTTACTGAGAAGCAGTTTTTTTTAATCGCTTGATATGACTAAAGTGTGTTTTCAGATAAACCTTACTGTTTGTAAATTATTGTTTACATAACATGAGATGTTCCCCGCTTTAACCTGAATTTAAAATTATCACGAAAGCAAAAATATAACTTTCAATTACTTAAATTTCATAATTACATTTTCATTGCTTTTAATTTTGTAATGCAATATCATAGAAGTGAGGAAGAGTAGTAGCAATTAACAATTGATCACTACAACATATACAACAATATACTTTCAAAGATTTCCTCTTCACAAATGAGCTCACTGAAGAAGTTTGGTCCATCTGAACATACACTAGATGTTTTCTAAACTTTTTGTTAATCCAGTCACTTTTGTAGGTGGCGGATACCTCGGGGAATCCCGAACCAACGAAGAGTAACCTTCCCCCTCCGTCTAGTCCGTTACGTATAGTGAACCCTGAACCGATATCGAGGCAGACTCAGAAAGTAGAATCTCCGATTAGCCAGGAGGACGAAGAGGTCCTGTCGATAGTCTCAAAGGAAACGGCCATCAAGCAATCGTTTAACGAGTTCCACTTGCACGAGTTTGATGAAGGTAAAATAGTATTATGAGTTAATTCTGTTTAAATCGGTGGATGTTCTAATAGCTGGGGACTAGAAGATATGATGTAAAATGTGTGTGAAGTGCATGTTTAACCAATTTGTAAATGTAAAGACGTGCATTATGTTATTTGACGTGTTTTAATCAAGTTATTGTTACGGTAAAAGAAGGTTTTTCTGCTGGTATAAAATATTTAGTTTATTAACTTATTATTATTTAATACTTGATGCAAAGTCTCTTACATGCATAGCTAAATTATGTTTAAAAGTTGCCTTTTTTTTGTGACAACATTATAGAATTAATTGTTTCATTTTATCGTACTACTACAAATGCCATTCAAATAATGCGTTTAACTATTAGGAAATTCACCTTTAAAACACAAAATCTGTGTATCACAGACAAGATAGAAAGCGTTAAACATCAAAATTAAATTTTGTCAGATATTATTAATGAGAAATTTAGTCTTGTACTAGTCAAACTTTAAACATTATATAGATTAAATTTTTAGGGTTTCCCCATTTTGGGAATTTTAAAACAAAATCATTTTGGAATTCGAGAGTTACAAATTTTAGAAATTTTAAAGTATTTAGAATGATTTGGTACCAAAGGATATAAGATTTTAAATATAGTAGATATTGCTTCCTGAGCGGGTTTTTGTGTTTTAACATTTTTGCCTAACTTTCTGATTTATATTACATGACATACATAATATATTTATATTTCTATTTTCAGTTTTAAATGATTGTGTCAACAGTTGATTGATCACCGTTAACTAGTTTTAATTTATAGTACAGTATTTAATTCCAGGTTTAGAGGATCAAGGGGACGAAGAGCCCGAACATGGATCGCCTTGTACCGCCGGTGGTCTCCACATGCCAAACTCGAAATCTATGAATATTATCGCAAAGAGGGTTCAACGCCTGAGACATCACAGCCAGTGCAATCCGGAACCGGAGAAGGTGGAGAATTCCACTGGAAGCAGCCCCGGATCTGGTAAGGCCAAAAATTACTGGCGATCCAGATCTCAGAAGTTCTGTGGGACAACCCCTTATCAATATTTCACGTACATGTACAACATACAAAAATCAAAAATTTATAAGAGAAAGTCTGAAGTGGGGTACCTACACAAGACATTTTCATTGTTATTCAGAAGAATGCAGGGGAAATTAAGTTTTAAAAGTAGATAATGCCGATTTGAAGAAATCGAAGGATTGTAACCATTTACAAGACTTTGTATTTGGAGTGAACAGCTATTATAAGTTGTAGATGGAGCCATAAAAAGGAATACAACTACCTTGTGGTGTGAGGTGATACTTGAAAGTTTATTTTTTAAGGATAACTAAAAACACATTGACTTGCCACATGTGATCTTGTGGGCGAGCACAGAATCTGTGTTTTCTTCTCAGCTGTTAAGAAGATATGTTAACAAGTTGCTCAAGCGCCTTTTTCTTCCAGGTCTTCCTTTCAGTAATGCGATTGTGCGTCGAGCTGTCTCTTGTCCCGAGATAAAAAAGGCCACACCGAACATCTCCACCAAGGACACGATAGCCGAGAATAAGATCATCGACGGTAAATCCGAAGATAAACCGAGCAAGAGCGTGAACACGTGCTACACTCAGACGGAAAATTTCTGGCCTTACGAGCACCTCTTTCTGAGCGTTTTTCCATCATTGGAGACCAGCGAGGCCAAACCGAGCCCATCTCCGAGTCCTGCGCCGTTCAATTTCTCGCAAGAGAAGAATTATTCGCCGTCGATTTATGATATTCTGGATAAGTAAGACACTGTAGATTTGGATTTTATATGGGCAATTATGTTTTAACCTAACAGTTTCCAAATTTTTCTTTTTCCAGTCAACACTTTTGGTACTAAATATGCAACAATTTAATGAGTGGCATTGTTGTTATTTGTAAATATGTAGTTGAATACTTGTAGGTACTTTCTTATTTACTCGCGTATTATAAGAATTAATTAATCGTTTGCTGGGAAATATATTAGAATGGAAATGGATGGGGAATAAAACCACTTCACATTTCTATGGTAATCCAATTAATCTCTTTTGAAGATAAGGTTTTGTTTGAAATTAGGTTATATTTTACTAAACAAGCTCCTATTTTACAATCCATACCCAGTATGTTATATCTAAGTGATTTTATTAATATAAAATCAACGTGTTCTATTTAAAATTTTTCAGATATGGTATGTCTTGTCTATGATTCTTGGCGTTACCACCTTTATAGAATTGATAAAGTTCAATATTAATTTTATTACAATTTGGTCTCTTATAATTTGTGATGGAATATAGAAATGAGTTGTTTTCCCTATTTTAATGGTGGCATTATTACTCCAGAGTATTCCCAAGTTCAAGTTATATCAGATATCTGATCTGATCCTCATTACCCTATTGTAATTAAATCCTATAAAAGTATTGTAATGTTGAGGATACTTAAAAAAGTCCTAATTCTATTTCACCCAAGGATGCCAAAGTACTATTTACCATAAAATTGTGATTTGAGATTTCATTTTCTCTAAAGGAAAACAAGGTTATTTTTATTATAACATCTTATATATTTTATTTTAGGTACATTGAAAAGGCGGCTCAGTTGAATCCGCAGAACCTGAACGAACAACTTCTCTTAGTGCATCAGCAATTACTGTTTGAGAAACATCGAAGAGAGACACATGCCTATAGGAACCGTAGGTTACTGTCCGACGCTAAGAACACTAGGTTATTGGAGGAGTGCAATTCTGCCTTGGTAAAAACACTATGTTCATATTATATATAAGTAAGGTTTGGATTATTTGCAAAAGAGATTGTAAAAAATACGCACTTTTCTATTCAATATATATATAGAACTTCGGAGATAAGCAAGATAAATATTGTCACTTAAATCGCAACGAAATAGGGGTTTGAGTAAATCCGATACTCGTACTTACTAATATACCTTACGTTATTTATCATCACACTTCCATTAAAGACATTTCAGACCCAAAAATGTTTAATCAGTGGCGGCTGGTATATAGCCAAAAAATAAAAATTTAACGCTACTTTTAACAAGCACAATTTAGAAAAGAAAACAGTATTTATATAAATATTGCCTAGAAATTAAAGAACTACTTAATCACTAAACCTGATCACTTGTACCTAATTAAACTCTAGAACCACATTGAAATAGTAGCACCTAATGGTGTGTACAAGAGCAGCACACAACGAAAATTACACATGATCATCTATCTCTAGTCAATCCCCTTTTTTGTTCAACTGTTGTATTGATCAGGGACAATTTCACATGTGGCGTTAGTTAGTCAATGCTAGTGAAGCTGAATTAGTTGATCTCCAGGTTGGTTAGCTAGTCATTGTAGTTAGTACATAACCATTCATTTCTGTTTCCCTATACTTTCTGCTTTAGTAATAGCAAGCCCGCGTAGTAAATTATTTATTGTGATAAGTCAGTAAAATAGTTAGGTCAGGAATTGAGGTATTTGACCAGTTGCGACGTTAAACGTTAATTAATGAGTAGAAAACTGGTTGGTGGTAAAGGCTAGTCAGATAGTAAGTAAACTTAAACTAATCATCTCCGGGTTGGAAAGCTAACCAGTCTAGTTGTTTCATTACATTCATTTGTGTTTATTTATACTTTCTGCTAAGTTAGAGCTAGCCAGCTAAGCCAGTTAATTATTGCGATGCATTAGTGAAATAGAAGTATGTATCTGATTAGTTGCAATTACCTTGTGATGCTAATTTTCAGTAATTAATTGAATAGTAAAAGTTGTTCAGTTAGCAAGTAAAGTTAAACTAGTCAATATCCAGGTTAGTTAGTTAGTCAGTCTAGTTTACATCATATTCTTTCTGTTTCTCTATACTTTCTGTTTTAGCAAGAGGTTAGTCTGTTAGTTATTACAATGACTCAGTGGAATAGTTGGTGAGAGACTGGAGTGTTTAAATTATTGCAATGTAGTAGTATATTATGTGCGTTAGCAATTGTTAGTCAAGATTTTTTCTGTTAATGCTTGTTTTGTTGTATATAAGTACTGATATATGATTGATGAAGAAATAAGTTTTGTTTATGTCATGCAGTCAACAGCACCCTTACACAAACTTGTTACTGACCGCATTCCATGCAAATAATTAAAGTAGTATTTAGTAAATAATTGGAACAAAATGTTTTAGCTCAATTCCCCGAAACAGGTATTGATTGCATATTTCTCAAATTGAAAAGATATGGATCCCTTGGGTGTGAGGGACGTAAGCATGTTCTCTATTCTTTCAGAGAGACACTGTACAATTACAACAGAAAGATCTGGACGATCTCAGAAATCAGCTAAAAATCTTTATGATGCAGAGATTGGAGGAAGAAAAGAAATTGAACAAAACAATACAGTTTTGGAAGGATCAGGTAAACAATTTTTTAAAATTTGTAATGAAACAGGTCACCCTGGGTCTTTAATTTTTGGCAAATTTATGTACTTATATATTATCAAATTTACCATTCCAGAGTAGGATATTCCAAGAAGAATTGAAGGACTTGAAAGAAGCCAACGACGTTCTCGCTGAGGAACTGAGCAACTCTAAGAGTAAGGCTTCCGAATTGGACACCCAACTGTTGGAAGTTAGAGCAGAATTGTTGGACGCTGTAGCTGAAGTTAATGTAAGTCGAAAACCAATAATCTTAAACAAATCATTAATCTGTGTATCTAGGTAGCGAAACAGCAAGCACTGGCAGGCGAGAAAGGCAGGAAACAGCTAGAACAACTCAATAAGGATCTACTCCTGATAGGCGAGATCCAGCTGAAATACCAGGAGAGATTGGACGAGTTGTCTGCCCAGAGCAAGGTAGAGGAGGAGCTCGTGATGTTAAAAGAGTCATACAAAGAAGAGATTCAAGGTTTAGGTTCTTTTGAATATAAAGTACCAGATTTTTGAATTTTCATGAGTTTCAGGACTCAATCAACATCTCGAATCGAAAGTGGCAGCTTTGGAGGCTTACAAAGCTCGACTCTTGGAATTAGAACATATCACATCGACTAAGGATGATATGGTGTTGTCCCAGAAGCAAGCTTTGTGCTCCTTGAATGAGCAGCGATTCGAAAAATTGGAGGTAAACATACAAAAAAACGAAATAAGTAGGTTACAGATCTTTGCATACATTCACTAGGCAGTTCAGTTTCGAGATTTGTCGGCAATTACCTTACTTCACTTGTGTAGACTATTTTCCAAACTCAGAAAAGGGTAACGATATGTTTACAACACTTTCTAGAGCCGGTTGATATAGTTCACCAAGTCAAATACCAACCAGAATTCAAGATTATTTTTATGAGGAATTCCTGATGATTAACAAGATGGTTTCTGGTGCCATTTTAGAATAAATAGTGCAATAGGCAATTTAGAGAACGCTAAAAGTAACGTAAAAATTAACTTTTTGAAAAAATGAAAAGGCACATACAATAGGGGGATACTAATATGTATATTTAGGGGGAGGGAGGGGGGGGCAAGGAGGGAGTTTGAAAAGGGAAATAAAGAAACAAGAGAATTATGTACAAAAACGTGCATGCAGTGCAACTCAAGGAATTATGGATTAGGACAACAGAAAAATTAAAGTATATAATGTCATTGATAATTCAGTATAGAGGACCGATAGACAATACAAGAAAAGGAGTCATATAAAACACTGCTGGAACGATTGCAACAGTATAAATCCTTCGACGTTGGAAATGGGAATGAAAGCAAGAAATAGAAGCCATTGGCGGCAATTGTATGGAAATGTGAAAGTTTATGGGATATGTATCTACATACAAATGATATTCTAAAATTTGGAAGGGGTCCCTGAAACCCATAGAGCTATTTAATAGGTCGTGTTAGGGTGTGTAAGTGTGTGTTAGAGCATATTAGGGTGTGTTAGTGTCATAGGATGTTTACGTGTGTGTTAGCATTTGTTGGTGTGTGTTAGAAAGGTGTTTTAGGGTATGTAAGTCTGTGTTAGAATGTATTAGGGTGTGTTAGTGTGTTGGGATGTGTCACTGTGTTTTATGGTATGTTTGGGTGCTTTGGGGTGACAATCTTCTGTTTCAAACAACAAAAAACTCAACAAACCAGTCACTTTCCCTTTCACTCATTCCATTTTAATATACGGAGCTTTTCTATTGAAATAAATGGCCTGAAATCAACAAGAGCAAAAGAGAAACTAATAGTAGTTCGTTAGTATGACAGAAGGAAGTTTTGCAACTTTGCCGGCCGCAGTTCAAGTCCAGGAGCCATTCGAAATATTCCCGTCGGAGACTATACAGCGAATGAAAACGTTCATACATCACGCACGTGTGTTCCTCATACATATAATGCCGGCCGGTAGAGTGTGTGATGACTGTGATGTTTCGCGAGCTAGCAACGTCGCAAAAGTTCTTTCTCTGTTTAACCAACGAGAAATATATGGCCTTTCTTTCGCTCTTATGTTTATACTATACAGCGACTCTGTAGAAAAGGTCTGTATAAGTCACATACAAATGAAACGATTCTGACAACTCTCAGAGGACCATTTTTTTTTATAACCGAAAAATTTTTCTCGTTGCAGGCTGTGGAGAGTAAATACCAGACGCAGTTGACGATAAACAGGGCGCTGGAGGAGAAGCTGCTGGAGCTGAGGCAGCACCTGGACCTGGAGAAGGCGAGACGGGCGGTCAACTCGCCGGACACGAGCAGTTGCCACGAGGTCCACGTCACCACGACGGCGGGGTTCAGTCCTCATTCGTCTCCATTGTCGGCCTCGCTCGCTTCATCCGAGGGGAGCACCGCCTTTCACGAAAGGGAAGTTAAGAACTTGCAGGTAAACTAATATTTTTTATTTATTGATTTATTTATCCTCCCACATAACACAAGGAAGTAGTTGTAATATAATGTAAGAGTGCCTACTAACTAAAACATAAAAGGAAAACTTACACTACAGACTCACACTAAGATCATACACAGACACATTAAAACAACGTGAGGTATCAGACTGGCCAGCTACATATTATGCAAATTGCTTAAAAATAATTGCCTAAAACAAGCTTTTACTGCCCTTATATTAGTGTTGAAGAAATCTATATCACAGTTTTCTACTAAAAGATTACATTCATTCAGCATGTTTTGAATTGGTGAGCAACTCGAGGTACTTGTGGAAAACAGTCTCAAGTCTCATCCTTAAAGCTACCTTAGGTACCCTAAAGTTAATCCTCTTGATTAAGCATAACTCACAGTATTTGGTATTGTTTACGATACAGAATACAAATATAACACATTGTATGCTTCTTCTAATGCTTAAAGTATCAAAATTAAAATCAACTAACATTGATTTACATGAAACCATATCTGGATATACATTGTACTTTTTGACGAGGAGATATCTTAAAAACCTTGAACTTTTTCAATAGCGTTGGAATGAGTTTCTGCTTGAGGTGACCATATCACAGCCGCATATTCTAAGTGTGGTCTTACTTTATTTTATTAATCAACGTTAAGAGTGTCCATTATCCATTAGCGTCAACTTTACGGAATTCCGCTAGATGTAGATACTTGAGAAATTATAGAAATAAGTAAGTAAGAAATATGTATACAAATGTCCGAGACCAGACATTATATACGATTATTACCCAAGTGCAATGATACGTTGATTTGTCATTTTGTGGCTAATTCTACAACAGCTTGAATATCGCTTCATTTTCACTCAGTTTTATACCAAAAGGAAGTCTTTTCAGGCTCTTTAACATTATACCTTCTTATTTCCAATATGTGCATTGTATTTGGCATTATTCGATTCTTGCGATTCTTTTTATGAGAGTCGTTCAAAACTTCTGAATTTGCTCATGATGCCTCTTCGACTCATACCAGGTCTAACGGTTTTCTCGTGCTCTCTTCATTTGTTCTGATAAAAATCTAATCTAATCTAATAAATTAGCATTAGAGCTGCTCATAGTTCTATTGAAACCCATTTGTAGTCTTGATCATCTGCACAATTGTATTGTATTGTACAATTACATATATCTCATTATTTTAAGAAAATTTAATCGTTTTGAAAAACGTCCAAAATTCGCAACAAAGTTAAAAGCTAATAAGCCAGTAATAATTAAATTTAGGTTTATTTAGAACCTCACAAGTGTCGTTCCATATGAGTGGCTACTTATTTTAACCAATAAGAGACTTATTACTTCTTATCCCCTGTATTCAAGCCATTTTTTTCTTAGAATACATCCGTCCTAATTTCTGAGATTACATACAATCAAACATATTATGTACTATTTTAGCCATAATTTCATACTGATTCGATTACAGGTCTGCCACTGCACTATCGATACTTACCCTGCCCTTACGAGTCTCCACCATAAGATTTTATGGTGCGCGCTATAGATTGCTCCTACAGAATTTTTAATCCGAGCTTCCTTACTATTGGATCCTTATACTGTGAATAGGATATTGTACTGGTTGCATTACTTTTGGTCATTATGTAAATTTCGATACAATGTAAACAGATAATCTTATAATAAATATATGTAGCCTGAAAGATGTCATGGGAAGGTACCAGTTTGCAACAATTTCTTGAATACAAAACGGGAGCGAGATAGATTGGAGCTGCGATTCTTTAGTAATCTTGAAGCAAATCTGTTTTGCATAGATACTACATCAACGTTTGTTAAAAATAAACCTTGTTTTTAGGCTATAGTGGACCAAAAGGAGTCAACATCGAAATTCAAGCAAGATGAGACAGGCGAGTCGTTCGATGGAGAAGTGCAACCGATGACTTCCTCGACGAGAACCGACTGACTTTTCACCATAATATTTAAGTTGACTGATATAAGAGCATTCGGTATCGCTTAATTAAAAAAAAAACAACAAGTAGATACAAGTGGATTTTATACGAACAAGTTAATGAGTATGTATTTGTTTTATCTGGTTTTTGATTATGTAAAAAACAAAGAGACACGTTTGTTGTATTTTCCCCGAAGTATTTGCTTTATTTGTGGATTAAATGTTATCTCTGTTGAGACCAAAAATGTTGAGAGAGACTTTTTCTAAATTTGTGATGGTTATCGTAACAAAATACCTATTTATTGTTATGACAGAATTATACTGTTTATTCATTTAGAAATTTTTATTAAATGTATTTAATGATTTGTATGCCATGTTTTCTTTTTACCTAAACGACCATCCGCGAGTGTTCAACATACAATTAAGTTTTTCAGAAGTCGACAGAAAAATTTAAAATAAATTTATATACTTACTTCATTAAGGGCTCTCGTCCCAGTCGGAAACGTCTTTGCACGCAATTCCTTTAAAAATTTACTAATTTTGTTGCGGTTTTCACTGAACTACTAGAAAAATTGTTCGCTTTGGGGTTAACTGAAAATTTAATTTTTGATCAAGAGCAAACTGCAGTTGTCGTAACAGTTTATACAATGAAATGCAATTAACCATTTGCGCATATTAATCATGCACTTAAATATGCGATTGTTTGTTACAAAAATGCGTTAATAAGCATGTAAAGTGCAAAATAGGAAATGCATTTTTTTCATCCGCGAAGAGTCGCCCTCACGCGGCTTAATTCCTAAACGTCACCGCTGCATTCGAACGGAACGTCGAAGTCGAAGTGTAGAAAACGTGTTATTAATTTCACTAACCCGCTCCGCTTGCCTGTCGTGAGCCCTCTTAACTGAAAACGGTAATCTCCAAAACTTACTGTGTACTTGTACTAAAAATAGTACAACTACAAAATTTTCTAATTTTCATAAAATCCATATTGGTGGAATATAGAACTAGAAAGATTGAGGAGAAAGTTAAGATTGTTGTGTAGATGTGTGATTAAAAAAAGGTGCTGATACCATATATTTCCTAGAGTGAAAAAGAAACTATTAAAAAATTAAAAAGTTAATCACCCTAAAAGTGATTAAATATAAAAATTACCTAACTGTGATACAAAGAAAATTTCTAATTCAAGTATCTTGTACTTACAGAACAGTTTCTGCAGAAGCTGTTCAAGTGATTACAGGTACTTCCCCCATATAGGAATATAGGTATCGACCTAAAAGTTATCAAAGAAGACTTATAACACATGTTTATAAGTCATCCTTCATTTAGGGGTTTTATTTTTTATATAGGAAAAAAGCGAAACATCTGTGTGCTTAGTCACATTTTAGATAATGTAGAACACACCCTTTTTGATTGTCCAGGATGGTCTATTAAACGTCTACATATTAATTTACACTACATCTATAACACAACTATTTCGGCAATCAACATTATAAATTTAGTGATTGTGAATCGAAGTCATAAATTTATTCATGAAACCATTGCTGAAAAAGAATCGTTTTGTAATGTTTATTTTAATTTATTTACACTGTCCTAATTATACACTACACACTACTTAATTTATCTTACTATTACTGAACTAATTGATTTATATAACACTTAACTTTAATTTATTTGCACAATTCGCTTGTCCGTTTTTCGCCTTGTTTATTCACTCGCGGCTTCACGTCTAATCCCCTCTCCTTCGTCCGCAAGCCCGCTTATATACATATCTCCATTGTATTCGCGATGATTCCAGGTCATTCCTTCCTCAAATAATGTTTACCTAGAAACGTCCAGAAGGTCATAAATCATTCTTCCTTTACTAAGATGTTGCCGTTTTTATTGCTCGCCGCTGCGCTTATTAAGCGTAGCGGCGTTCCTTTGATGTAAGCCGCCGTCCGATAAGAGTAAACACGTTTCGCGCTGCTGTTTACATTTCGCGTTACAGTTTGAAAGAAATATCCAGAACAGAAAATTCGTAATGATAACTGCTATAGGTACTACTGTTAAGTAATTAAAATCATCTGAATTTTCACAATTGAAGACCCTGGTGCAAGAAGGGGATAAGTGCATAATTCTGCAAAAGTGAGATAGCTCCATATTTAGGTTTCAAAATGTGCGCTTCTTGCCTGGTGCAAGTATGGGATACGTGCGGGCAATAGATACTAAATTATGATAGCAAACTACATATCCCCTTGCATGGTCTGGTGCAATAACGGGATAAGATTTGTGTAACTTATCCCGTTCTTGCACCAAATTTTGTTCCATATTTTTATATGCCTAAACCTGTCCCATTCTTGCGCCTGCCTGTTTGTTTACAACCGTTGAACATTGAACATACGCTTGTGTTAAAACGTGTGGTGTGGTAAAATATTGTGGTATTTTTATTAATTAAAAGCACATTATGAGTTTAAGTAGTGGTGATGAACCATTTCAAAGTTCAGTTTCTGCCTTCAAATTCAAGTGAATCTGAAAATAACTTAATTGGCGAGCATGAGTCCGGTGATAACTATTTCTACATATCATGTATTTAAATACACTAAAAATTTAGATGGTGTTGAGTGTAGTCAGTCTGCTAGTACCCCCTCTTTCACATATTTTACGATGCTTAAAAAGAATTCAAAACCAAATTTAAATTTAATGCCCAAATCTTACGAAAATCCTCTAACTATTAAAGATGCTAAATATCAAAATGTTATGTTGCTAGCCCAGGAATATGTCGGAAAAAACGAAACGCATTTCTATGAATCTCCAAAATCAGACAAAATCTCGTCAGCAGAGGTAGATGTTGATTCAGATCTCACGGACTCACATAGGTCTGGGGATTTTCAGTGTGATTAATTAATCACGCTATTTTTATTTCTTAAAAATTAAAATAAATATTTTTGAGATTTTTAATACTTGCTTGGCTAATACTAATATTAACTATTCTTATAAGAAACATTTGACTTTCTGTTAAAATTATTAGCATATTGATTTAGTTTATATTCATTTTTATTGTTGCCATGGTTCACATTTAATAATAAAGCTTTTCTATTGAAAATTGTTTTATAGCAACTTATCCCTTTTTTTTTGTAACTTATCCCCTTTTTGCACCTGTTCTAAATTACATTATAAAAAGTTATAAACTTATCCCATTATTGCACCACAAATTTGTTTTCCTTAATAGAATTGTTATTTGGCTGTAAAATGCTGTTTAAATCATATATAGCTGCTGTACTAGTTTGGCCACATTGCATGACCAACAAAAAGTTTAAATTTAAAATAAAAACTATTTTTGCCTCTCCTGAACAATTTACATATTGTTACTTATCCCCTTCTTGCACCAGGGTCTTCAATTGCTGTTATGTTGAAGACACTCTTCTTCTAGTCAACCCGGATTAATTTTTATAGATAGAAAGGGGGTGGAGGTTAGTTTGGTAAGCGCTGCGATGTGTAGAATCCCACACTATCAAATGCGATAAACGATCCAATCCAGAGTTACAATTTGCGTTGTCCTGTTTCTAAAATGTCTTTTATCTTATCTAGTGTCCATAAAGGGTTTCTTCTCCATAAAAAAAAGGTCTCAAAAGGGCCATATATTAAAAGAAAATTTTATTGCAGACAGATACAAAAAAAGACTGGAAAAATCGTGAAGAACAATCACTTTACAGGAACAAATTGTACCAATCTTTTGATCTTCCTCAAGAGCGCTCGCACAAACTCCTGATCCGTTTCACTCCGGTTCTGAAATTTAAATCGTTTAAATCTACACAAAAACACATTTTCCTTACAAATTTACCTGTGTAGTTTCCAAAAGTTGTTTACTAAAGCTATCGTTAAAAAGCGAGACAAGACCACGTTTCACATTACTAATCATGTCGGTGGAAATCCTCCACGTCGCCTCTGAAGCAGAAGCGAGAGTTGCTGAAAAGAAAAAAATCTTTAACAATTCAAAATAACTAGAACTGAATCTTGAAAAGTTAGCACAGCTGATCTTTACAATACTTGCGCCCGGTTTTATAATGCAGTTAAAGTCCACTTTAACTTAAAGTTGACTTTGACTGTGACGTTAAGTTAAAGTGGACTTTAACTGAATTATGAAACCGGGCGTTACTACTTCTGACGTCACAGTCAAAGTCAACTTTAAGTTAAAGTGGACTTTAACTGCATTATGAAATCGGGCGTTAGTTTATTAATTTCACATCTACTAATCTACAGGGGTTTTGTTATGCACAAAGCAACTAAGTGAAGACAGTTTAAGGATTCAACAATAAGAAACCTCGAATTAAAAATTCTGTAGGAGCAATAAATATCATGCACCACAAAACCGTACAGTGGACACTGATAAGGCACTGTAAGTATCGATAATGCAGTGGCAGACCTATAGTGGAATCAGTATGAATTTTAGCGAAGACAGTAATATGTTTCATTCTAGGTAATCTTATCAATTAGGACGAATGTATTCTAAGAAAAAAAGGGCATTACTACAAGGGATAAGGGGTAACAGGTCTCTTATCGGTCAAAATAATTAGTCACTTATGTGGGACGACACTTGTGAAGTTATAAATAAACCAAAATTTACTTGTTATTGGCTTATTAGCTATTATTAGCCAACTTTTGTTTCCAAATGATCCTAAACAGTTGTACCTAAGCGATATAATTACCTTTTTTTCAACATTTCCCGTTTCATTTTATAAACATTACATTTAAATGTTTACAACAAATGTTATATATAGAAACAACCTTAAAATCGTATTATTTACTCTTATTTAAAATAAGTTTACAAATTATTTAAACAAAATTAATAGGGCTCTGACAGCCTCTGAGCATCCCTTCGCACTTTGGGGAAACCTGGCCAAGGCTAATTGCTCAAGAGTAGTGTTTTACTCTTCAAGTACACTAAAATGTTTGGAGAAAGATGACAGACCTACCAAAGTATGTCACTACTGTATAGTCCGTATACTGTAGCAAGGAGATATTCAAAGTGCTTTTACTCTTCAGTACATACATAATAGAATATTAAAATTATGCAAAAGAAAAGTATTAACAATAATGGGAAAATAGGAAGGATAAAAAAGAACGACTGAAATATACTCTCATCTCAACCCCAATAATTTCCTGTTACCCCAATATTGTGAATAAAGAAGCCTTACCAACTATACCAAAATGAGATAAATGTAAAAGGAAACTACGATTCAAAAGCCAGTCACGAAATACAATACAAGCAAATAAAGTGATATGGACACATTCCTAGAATGAAAACTCTTTCCCAACTTAATCTGAGGTATACAACAAATCACTGCGACTCTTTCACAATACCAAGAGTGGGATCACCACATCTCTGGTCGGGTGAAATGTACACCTGGTCAGACGTGGCTTTCATGTTCTTAAGATTTAAGCGGTTGTAACTTTCACATGGCTTCTTGAATTGGATTTGAAAAGAGTATCCTAACAACATAGTAGAATCAAAAAGTCTTGAGAATAGACGAGTAAGAAGACCAAGAAAAGGTTATAGACCAAAGAACGGAAGGAGTGGCACAGAAAACAGGAAAAACACTCGCTAAACTAAAACGAATAACAATAAACTGGAAGAAGTGGAGAAATTGGGAGGAAAAAGAACTAGAATTAGTATGTAAATTTTTTTTTACTTACTGTCTGGATTTAAACAAGTGTTGTGTAGTTGGTGGCCAAAATTGTTCATCTTTGGAATCGCCTTCAGCATGTAAAAGTCCAGGTGGGTCCAGATCAGATACATCGCGTTTTCTATGATGTAATCGCAGTACCTGATCTCCTTCTTCTTTCCATTCACTTTCTCAGAAATAACCTCGTAAGCCCTCTCTTTCTTAACTGAAATGTCCGTCAGCTCGAAGGTGTCGTCGATGTAATTTCTAAGATCGGCAGAGTTCATGTCTGGGATTTCCCTGAGTTTCCTCACTAATAAATCGTGAGTCGCTTTCTGTTCATGGTGGTACTCGACGGTTGTGATAACCTGCTGCATTATCACCCCCAGCGAAGGTTCTTGCTCAGTCTTTTTGTCTAAGAGCGGGTCGTTCAGTGTGGGAAGGAATATCACACCAACTCCCTTGTGGTCTATACCGTGATTAGCTACAATGTTCCTCGAATAAGTCAACAGGTTCGCTATGACCTGTATTGCGTATAATAACCTTTCCGATGTCCGGGGAGTATCATTAGTCAAACGCTTAACGACTTCATCGGAGAGTAAAAATTTCGGGAGAAGCGCCAACATTAATTTTTGAATGCGGTACAGCTGCGCCCTGCAGTTCTGTACTATATTCGGATTTTCTAGTATATTAACTAAGTTGTTGCTAGCACTTCTGGCTATGACAGATGTTAACAATGCTAGTTCCTTCAGTGACATCGCGGATGTATCTGGACTTCCTGACCTCAATACTAGTTCGACGACATCCAAATTGCCTAGCAGAAAATACATTACATGAGCAACAGCAGACTGATTTTCTGTTCCCAAGCTCGTCAAGATAGTATTGCAGATATGTAAAGTAGGTAACCATATCTGCAAGTAACGTTGTTCGACTGGCGGTAAGAACTCTTCCAGGACCATGTTCGTTTGCCAAGTTTTCGAGATCTCAGGATGACATGAAAACACCGTCATGTTGCTGAGGACTGTGAGTAACTTATGTTCCAAAATCAACTCGCTGCCTAATTTGCACCCAGCCATTCTACACAAAAGCAACATTTTCGCCATGTATAAATACAACGGCTTGATAGTTTGTGTATCCGGTTCCAAACTGTCCTTCAACTGTTTATCACTGTCAGATATGCTGTGGACGATGTGCCTTAAGTACCCCCTGGCGGACATGTAATTCATCCAATGAACATTCCCGGCCACCATCATTAGATGACTGAAACTCAACATGGCCAATATCTTGCATATCTCTTGGTCACCCATGAAATCGTGACAAAGGACTTCGATAAGCTTGTCGCCGAAAGATGAAAGGACATCCGCCGAGAACTGAAACTGGATGTCTTTACTCGAAGTGTTCAACATTGAGCTATCCAAACGGGTGACATTTAAGCTATCGTTAACGATCACGTCTTCATCAATCGTTTCAAAGTTTGTCAGCTGCAGGAAGGAAGCCAACGTAGCGTATAAATTAATCCTCAGCTCCCCATCTACCACGTCAGACACCATGATCCAGGTGATGAGAGATTCCAAGATCTCCTTAAGGGAACTGTAGTATAATTTCACGATATTTAAATTCATATCGGTCTCGACGTTTGAAATGTTCTGCAACTTTCGGTCTCTAATGTACCACCTTTTCAAATTCTCCATCATCAATAAAACAGCCCCAGACAGTAGTCTGGAAACCTCAGGCAACAAATGCTCTGTGATCACTTTCTTCAAAAGTTGTTTAACCAAAGAAATGCTAACGATTTGTTGTTCGGTAGATGACATTATTTCTGTGGGTATAAAAGTGACTAAAACCTCAACGACTTGCCTCCAAGAATCGACGAAGTTTATTACGCTGTTTTTTGCTTCCATTTTTTTATTGATGTTCAAGGCATACCTCATCACCATGGGAATCTCTTTAGATACTCCTTGGATCTGACCCATCACCGCTGTTCCTTGAAGTGATTTCAGCTCCTCATAAAGTAGCAGGTGCAGTTTCTTCAAATCAATTAATTTCGGGGGAGTTTTCCTCCAGCAGCTTTGAAGTATTTGACTCACTACATCTGCATCGAAACTCTCCCAACTGGGAACTTCCAGTGAATACTCTGTGGACTCAAAATGTGATATCAAGTTGCTCATGAAGCTATCCATTTTGATATCATCGGGCATTATGATCTTAGACTCCAAGTTACTTTTCTGGATCAAAGAGAACATATCTTGACTTCTGGATTCTTCTACAGGGACGTTCACCAGGAAACTCGTCAGCTGTTTCAGGTAAGTGACTTGCTTTGTGTGACTCGCGACTTTCAATTCCACAGCCACGACTTTCAACAACCACGAGAGTCGATTTAACTCGGAGTACCCTTCGTTCATGTTAGCATAAGCTTCCCTCAGCTGATCTTTGTAAAAGTTTTTGTTGAGCCTGATGAATCGTAGTACGGGGAGCGACGTTTTCGAATCAGAAGCTAAATAGTAGAGTAGGCGGTAAGTGGATTCGAGCACAGAAGGCGACGAGTTTGATAGCTTAGTGATGGCTCCGTCCATGATAGATATGATGGAATGCAAGCAGGTGCGCGGGAACCCGAGAACTCCCGGGAACTGAAATTCGGTCCTGGTGACGTCCTTTACGTCGAAACCCATTAGAAAATGCGTCAAGTTCGGCGAGGAGTAGAACAGGCATTGCTCTAACAATCTGAGTATTTCTTTTTTAGTGTCTTCGGACACTTCGTCCTCGTCTGGGTTGTCCAGGCATTCGACGAATCCGCTCCTTATGAGTTCCCTAGAGTTATCATCACTGAATAGGATACTGGCGAATTGAGAGTGAATCATTGGGGAACTCATCATGTTCGTTAATATTTTAACCGCTACATTGCTATGTTTTGGTAGGTAAAGAGAGTAAGTGACATACTTGGCTATGTTAATGCAGTGATCTGGTTTGCCACTTTGACGATTTATAGAAAGTAAAAGTTTGCTAATGCTTGACAGCAGTAGAGTACTGTTGGACGCTGTTAAGAGGCTAAAAAATTTTGTCTGCAACACCACAGCCTTATTAATGATATTCAGCGTGCTCAATACGCTTTCTCTGACTGCTTCTTGCCCAGAGTAGAACACGTAAGAATCAAAAATTCTGTTCCCTTCACTAATAACACCCAAAAGATTATTCAGCAATTCAGATTTACTGTTCAGCTGTAACATGAGGTGATAACCAGGGGGGACGCTAGACCCATCCTCCTCTTCAAAATCTGATAACTTGGGATCATATTGTTTTAAGAATTTTTGGAATAACTTTAGACATAACAAAGCAACCTCCCATTTTTCGGCAGTGGTCCTGTAGCTCCTGGTATGATATTTCAAAAACACTGCATTAATAATGAAACTCAAGTAAGGATTGAACCCAGGTCGTCTTGGTCCTGCCCCTAGCATCCTAGGGATACCGTAATTCGTCAAGACATCGAGAAGTTGCAAAAACGCTCTGGTTAATGGGTACTCCTCCATTCTAGATTCGATCTCCTCCAGCTCGGTTTGGATGCCTCTCGGAGCGTAACTGGACATAGTGGGGACCGTTACCAAGATCTGAGAAGCTTCTAGGTTCTCCCACATTTGCGCGGCGTTTTCCGAAGATTTTGACAGCACGGCCAACGTTAGGAGAAGGTCTGCTTTCAGTGGTATGGGAACAGAGCAACTTACCAACCCTAGCATGATACTCAAAGGCGACCATCCGGGATGTTCACATAAGGCTAACCGGGAAAACTCATCATTATCGGCGATGGTTCTTATCAAGAGCAACACAGCATGTAAACCTTCTAATTCTTGAGGAGAGATCCCCTTGTGGTAAGCATTTCGACTCCTATATACGGTGTCTGCTTGGGCTGGTGTTTCTTGCCTTAAACTGTTGTAATATTGAGAGAACGACATGAAGAAATGGTCCAAGGATAAATTCGCTGATATGTGAGAACCGGCCTGCTTGAGCATGTTAAAGCAGTGCCTTGCCGTTTGTGGTGATGACGATAAACCACTCAACATTGTAATGTATGGTACAAACAATGTCGCAGGCAAGACATCTCCAGCTAGTCTGATAAACTTAAATAATGGCACTGATCGGGGAGTGGTCCTGTAATTTTTGCTCGAGTTTATCTCGACGGGGCTCCAGTAGCTTAAAACATAATCCGTGTCGAGGATATCATTGGAATAAAATTTCCCTACAGTGAGAAGCAAGTATTCGAAATACCTAGGGAGGTTAGCAGGTGCCTCCAGGCCTTCACGTATGTAAATCTGCATTGTTCTGGCTATTTCGTCTGCTTTCATTCTTAAATCTTTCACTTTTGGGTACATGAAGAAGATGAAATCTGTGAGTAAGTAATGGATTCGTTTAAACAGGAAGGGCTCCTTGTACAAAGTTTTGTTTTCTAATAAACTATCATGCATGAAGGTGAAAACGTTCATCTCGATGGCAATGTCAACGAATTCTTCCTCCTTATTAATAATGTCTTGAAATTTGAAACCCTGAGGGACGTCTCTCAAAGAACTTACACATACTGCCAATCCAAAGGTCGATAATGCTTGCAACTCTTTGCACACCCACTTATGTTGAACTTCCTGAATGATCATTGAAATGTACTGAGGATCAGAAAAAATTGGAAGTAACTGCACGGCTTCTTCTCCGTCTTCCCTCGTGTGTAAAATACTCAAATCCATTGCAGACAAGAGCGCCAACAACAAGTATAAGTTAACATCATCAATTTTCCCTGAAGCCTCCTCTTCTCCAATCTTCGCCTCCCTCAAATAACTGATCAAAGCAACGGTCGGTTCTTTTGGCAACCCACTTTGCGCAGCCCACGTAAAGACTATCTCTGCTAGAATGTTCCTGGTATCATTGAACATATCAATGACTTGCCTCCGGTGTTTAGGACCGCCCAACGCGAGATTCTGCTGCAACTTCTCGATTTCCTTACTCAAATCCAAGGTCCTCAACAACTCAAATATGCGATTGAACAACCCACCTTCCATCAGTTGATCCGTGTAGTCCGTTATGAACTTAGCGACATCCGGTTTTATTCTAACGCTCCACTGGACGCCACTCCTGGCTTGGACGAGGCAGAGTAAGGTGGTGACGAGGGCTTTGCGACCATCGTAATACAGCAGCACAGCCACTAGTCCCCTGGGTAATGATGGGTAGTATGGCATCTGCATTTGCGCCGTGCACAGTAGGTCTAATGCTATGTACTCGTTGAGATCGAACATATCAGATAGAATGATGGTCTCCTGGTAAAGTTCCCGGGATAGGATTTGGTGACCGATGCCACGTACATTTATGCCATCAACCATTCCCTTCTTGAGCTCATCTCTGCTTTTCGGGTTCCTCGGCTAGGGAAGAAAAATAAGTTAGATGTTTCAGGAATTGGAAAAACATTTAATGCAACTACCTGCCACTTAGTTGCCAAGTAATATTGTCAACATTAGGTTATGATTGGTTTGGTTATTTGGGTAAATCATTCACCATCAATGGAAAGTTGTTATATAATGTAATAACCAAATAAAATATAAGGTGACCTAATATTGTAAAAAACACACTAAATTTGTATAGAAATCGCCTAAACAAAATGAAATATGAATGAAAAGACCAACATCTCCTGGAATATCTCTGTGACTTTAAAAGCAAAACGGTAAGCTAAAGCTATTAAATTTTTACCGGATTTTGGAGAAGTGAAAAGAAGTTCTGCTTATGCTTCTTGAGAGCATTTTCTAATTCGGCTGTAGTCTTCTCTTCAGACGATTCGTTGAGATGTTTCCAGACTATCCCTTTTAGTTCCTTGTATGGATTCCAAAGGTCCTCCGATTTATTGGTTAAACCTACGAGAATTGATACCGTTTAAAGCGAGAAAATGTTTAGTAATAATGACTCTCTTAAAATAAAATTCAAACCGATGGACGCGATAGATTCATTGGTGATACATTACTTGTTTAAGTAAATAAAATTACCTTCGTTCATCCTGAGGAGCAGCCGTTAACGACGTATAAAAATTTTCTGAAATTGGAAAGTATTGGAAACGTTTTTAGGTTAGAAGCGGCGGATAAACGATAAACGCCGAACACAGAACACGAAGATTACGCCCGCTTGGTAACTTTTACGCGCGAAATAGCGTTTGAATGTTGTTCCGTGCTTTTTGAATTCAGGAATCGAATATCTCTTCTACACGAGCACTGCAGCACAACATAAAAGGAGTAGTAGTGTCGAGATGAATTCGAAGTTTTCAGTTTACCGTAGGTAATGCCATACATTCTTTGAGCTAAAATAACACAACTATTAGTATGCCTTTTTTATTTTAGACATTAATTCGATGCACACAAGACTTCAGAGTTTGCACCAAAACCGTCGGTTTTCAACGTCGGAGTCACTGAAGAAGAGATTTTCAGGCTGTGGTGGAAATAGATTCTTCATACCCGACGTTTATGGAATATACGGAGCTTTTCTATCGAAACGCATGGTGGGAAATCAAAAAGAGCAAACGAGAAACTAACAGCAGTTCGTTAGTATGACAGAGAAGAATGTTTTGCAACGTTGCCGGCCGAGCAGGCAGTCCAAGTCAACGCGTATCTCTTTACACTTTCGGATGTGTGCGGAGCGGATGAATGTGATGTTTCGCGAGCTAGCAACATCGCAAAAGTTCTTTCTCTGTTTAGCCAACGAGAAATATATGGCCTTTCTCTCGCTCTTACGTTTATTCCATCCTGCGACTCTGTACATGGAAACTGAGATTTTCTTCCCTTTGAGACTTGGCAACTTAAAAAAAAGTATATTTTTTGAGTAGGTACTAACTGAATATATGAGTAGGTTTTAAAGTTCTCCTAAGGTTCTAAAACTAATTCCCTATTTAATTGGGAACTTTCAGTAAATTCAATAAACCCTAGAAAGGAATGAGTGAATTTTGTATTCTTATTTGCAGTTTTTGACTGCTTTTAATACTACTTTTGAGATGTCACTATGGCATTTCACAATAACTGGATAAAACCGCTAAACTAGTTTATTGGAATGGCACTAAGGAGCCAGGAGATTCCCAATGAGACGCAGTTTAAAAATTCTTACATTATTTTATTCGACTTAATGCAAATTTCAAAAAGGGGGGAATGTGAAGAATGTACAAAAAAAAAGACGAAAAAGTAGAAAAAAAAAAAGTAGTATGTTTGCCGGAAGTTGTAATGCAGGGACTTAGTTCTCATCGACTTCACCCTCTTGGTCCTCATCAAATTCGGCGTCCTCATCGGCGGTCGCCTCCTGGTACTGTTGGTATTCGCTGACCAGGTCGTTCATGTTGCTCTCAGCTTCAGTGAACTCCATCTCGTCCATGCCCTCGCCGGTGTACCAATGCAAGAAAGCCTTGCGCCTGAACATAGCGGTGAACTGCTCGGAAATACGCTTGAACAGTTCCTGGATGGCCGTGGAGTTTCCGATGAAGGTGGCGGACATTTTCAATCCCCTAGGCGGGATGTCACAGACGGCAGTCTTGACGTTGTTGGGGATCCATTCGACGAAGTAACTGCTGTTCTTGTTTTGGATGTTCAGCATCTGCTCGTCCACCTCCTTCATGGACATGCGACCTGCAAATAATATCGATGTTAGAAATTGGAATTAATCGCTCAGATTTAATAGGAATAGGGCTATAAGTCACTATATAGATCAGATAAGGAAAGTTCCTACACAATCACGAGGAACAGATGCCTGTTATCCAATATGCACTATTCTTCGATCAAGTATGGATTTTCTGTTGCATGTTATTTCATTTTTGTTAATAAGTCAGTTAGTAATAACTTACATTTTTTACATTCTTTCTGATTATTTAAGTACATTCAGGCAAATATTTACACTTGGGGGATGATATTAAAATGCAGGTAACATAATGAAAACCGCAATGTTCACAATTATGAAAAAGATAAAACTTTGGATACATCATAAATTAGTAGTTCTGAGAAAAACTACAGAAATGTTTGGATAAATCCTTTCAAAAACCATAAAATCAGAGCTTGCTAAATTTGAAAATGAAACCTATTTAACAATATTACCCTTATTAAAAGTCTATTAGCCCAATACTTGTTAAAATATTTAACAATTGTAAAGAATGGATATTTGGCGTAAAGCTCTTAAAAAAGCTGAAATGGTTCATCTCTGGCCGGTGATAAAACTCAACTTGCTAACTACCATCCTACATCACATATCAAATTTGGCTAAACTTTTCGAAAGACTAGTACATAACAGCTTGGATAAATTATTCATTAAACGCAGAATTCTGTAAATAAATAAAATCAATATAGATTTATGCAAAATATTGAAGCTACTGATGCTCAATATTATGTATATAACTAAACTTATCTATCAAAATATTAACAAAAATTGAGCTGTTATAGCTGTATACATAAATCTGAGTAAAGCATTAAATTTGATACTGATGAATGCAATTTGTTATTAGAAAAATTATGACTTTTGGATGTTATGCAGCCAGTGTGCCTCAATCAATTAATATTCGTATTAACAAGACTATATTAAAAAGTTATTAATAAATTAAGATATTTTCTGTTGATATAAGATAAAACAACTACCGAAACAGTACATCAAGAACTTTTTATTTTGCAAATGTATGTAGCATTTTGTTATATGAAATTATTATTTGGGGAGATGCCAATCAAATTGTACTCAAATGTCTAAAATCTTTAAATTATTAAATTGTAATGTTTTGTCGCACTCCTTCCTGGAGTTTTTGCTCTTTGTGTGCCCATAAAATGGGTACACTTTATGGGCACACTTCATATCATTTCCCTACAGGTTTAAACATGGGCACGCTTCACATCATTTCCCTGTACATCAACTCAAAGGACTTATGAATATCAAACCAAATGAAACTAATTTCGACCATACAAAATAAGCTATTGTGTAGTTACCTCTGAAGACGGCGGCGACGGTCAGGTACCTTCCGTGCCTCGGATCGCAGGCAGCCATCATGTTCTTAGCATCAAACATTTGTTGGGTCAGTTCTGGCACAGTCAAAGCCCTGTACTGTTGGCTACCGCGGGACGTCAATGGGGCGAATCCGGGCATGAAGAAGTGGAGACGAGGGAACGGTACCATGTTCACTGCTAGTTTACGTAAGTCAGCGTTCAATTGACCCGGGAACCTGAAACGAATAATGTGTAAAATTAAATCAATGAAGCAATCGATTTCTACATATATGTTTAAAAACTCATCCACTACTGACCTGAGACAAGTCGTAACACCAGACATGGTGAGTGAGACAAGATGGTTTAGATCGCCGTAAGTCGGGGTGGTCAGTTTCAACGTTCTGAAGCAGATGTCATAGAGAGCCTCGTTATCGATGCAGTATGTCTCGTCGGTGTTTTCAACCAATTGATGTACGGAGAGGGTGGCGTTGTATGGTTCAACTACGGTATCGGACACTTTCGGCGATGGTACAACTGAGTAGGTGTTCATAATCCTGTCGGGGTATTCTTCCCTGATCTTGGAGATGAGTAAAGTACCCATACCTAGAAAAGAAGAAAAACATGAATTTGATTGAGTAAGGCTGGGATTGATTTTTTACATTACAGAACATGTATAATAAATAATAATGAACGTTTTCGAAGTTTTGGGAGGACAAGTTTTGGACCAAACATTCTGCAAAATGATATCAAGAAAATCAAGTATGTGTATTCAGCATCATGATGAATGGATTTTAAACATTGTTGTATTAAGATAAAATGGTCCACAAAGAAGCAAAAATCGTTAGACCATAAGCTTAATTAGAACATTAAATGTATAATTATGTACAATTCGACAATCAGGTTTATTTTAACAAGCAGTTTGACTGCCTTAAATGTAGTAATGAATCTTTGAATGTGCATTGTAGACAATTTTATTTCGCGTTTCGTTCAAAGCAATGCAGAAAACACTACTACTGCACATGGGTTGTCTGGTTCTGAACTAATTCAGGAGCACGATGGAACAAACATAATAAATGGTATATAATGTGTTTAATCTGCATTAGGAAATATTATTTTCTTGTACTGAGAACTGTTTTATCTGTACATTTAGTTGAGCTATTAGCTATTATTATAGTTATGTTAATTAACTATATAACCATTTCAATAAATCCAATTTGTAACTTACTGTATGCTACTCTTCTCTATGGGAGAGTAATTAAACCAGACTTCTCAAATATAGATTACAAAGGATTCCATTATTTTAATAATCTCTAACGTCAAAACCATCAATTACCTGATCCGGTACCGCCTCCCAGCGAGTGCGTGAGCTGGAATCCCTGCAGGCAGTCGCAGGACTCTGCCTCCTTCCTGACGACGTCCAACACGGAGTCGACGAGTTCGGCGCCCTCAGTGTAGTGCCCCTTCGCCCAGTTGTTGCCGGCGCCGGACTGGCCGAAGACGAAGTTGTCGGGCCTGAAGATCTGCCCGAACGGCCCCGACCTGACCGAGTCCATGGTGCCGGGCTCGAGGTCGACGAGGACGGCGCGCGGCACGTACTTGCCGCCGGAGGCCTCGTTGTAGTACACATTGATCCTCTCCAGTTGGAGGTCGGAGTCGCCATGGTAGGCGCCCGTGGGGTCGATGCCGTGCTCATCGGAGATGATCTCCCAGAACTGGAAAACAATGGGGAAGGTTTAATATATGTTGAGAGGCTAAAATAGTTAAAAGCTCGCTCGTCGGTCCTAAACTTCCATTTGTCACTCAATAAGTAATGGGCTTGTTAAATGGTCAGCTCTGACTGAGAATTGCCAATAATGTACTAACTTTACAGAAAAATGTATTAACTGTGTAGTTTATTATGGTAATGATTTACAAGGGTTGCTCTCGAGATGATGCTGGAACACTATATTCACACAATTATTCATGCGCGCAGGGCGTGATTTAGTATCTCGAACCCCTCTCGGGCCACCCTTTTGAGAGTTAAAGGTCTGTTTTCAAGACCCTGATCCTCTGCACTCACTCTCCCTACTAGTATGATAATTTTGACCATTAAACTCGAACTTGTAAATTTGCATATATTCACCATAAAATAGTATTTAAAGATAGTATTTAACAATATACTATTATTCAACTGGGTTACTCCTCATAAATGTTGAGGTGCGATGTGGGCATACCAGAAAAATCTACAAAATTTTTTAACCTCCATCTACAACTTTGCCCACACAAACAATATACATAGTTGCCGAAACCACACTAGCTGAAGCCTTTTAAGCAAAGGTCGGGAATGAAAATTTTATGTTGCATAGTTCAGTGGTTCTTGGAAATGCATTTTGCCTTTGGAGTGGCATATCCTTGTATATTAGAACGAAAGGCTTAGACGCAGTCAACTATGATGTACTTATTACAAAATTTTCTTCTCTGGATTTTCACGAAATAATTTTGAAGTGAATATAGTTTCTATTGAGGTAGATGTGAGTTATCCACTTTTCTCACACTATTACAAACGAGTTATCAAAATTTATAATTAGGAATTATGATTACGCAAAAATTGATTTTAATGACGATTAGCAATACAAACATGATAAAAAATCACTAGTAGCTATCATACTTTCAGTATGTACAATTTTTTATTGATTGCATTAAAAAGTTTAATTACAAAATAACAATACATTCATGGATACTCCCTCTTGCCAAAACAGTACACATTTAAAGTAAAGAAAAGTGCATTTCAATGTGTGCAATAACAAGCATTTGACAATTGTTTCAAAACTCAAAATTAGATAAACAATTTATATTTTCTCAGATAGTTTTTATCTTTTAAAATCTATAGTGTTTCCAGTTACAGCAGATTAGCTTTATCAGGGAAAACCTCAATTTTATTTAAGTATTATATTTGTTTAAGACAATTATACTTTCTTAGACTTGATACCTTCACAACCCTTCCATTAATGCTAACAATATAATCAAAATAATTTTGTTCCACATTATGAAGATTAATGGTCAGGTATGACAATAGGAAAGTGGGTTACCATGGGAACAAGTAAATAGAAACACTCATCCTGTTGTTCTAAAAATAGACGAGTTATTGAATTATTAACGAATCTGATCCAGTCCTAATCACAAAACTTTCCATCATGTGTCATTCATCATTCATCGATTTTAATATTTCCAAATTGAAAAAAAGATTTAGTCGCTTTTAATAAAACTAGCTAAATCTCGATACTACATTAAAATCCTATTGAAACATATTCACTGGCTCAACAGTTAAATTGTCCATTACAGGACCTTTCATTTTTTGGGGCATCTTCAGTCTATTTCGACCAAATCTATTAGATATTTTCACCAATGTGCTCATTCCTAAAAACCTAACACAGATTTAGAACATTTGTAAAATCTCATACCACCTATCACCTATCAGAAATCTATCTTTTCCCATGGACCATTATACTCCCAGATTGAATCAAGTCACATTCGATATACTAAAATAGACGGAAAATCGTTCGTCATTGAACCTGAAATCATAGATATGTACAATTATTCCCTCCATTGCATTAAATCGATAGGTGGAGTCGGATTAAACCCCCAAATTGGATCAAGTCTCATCGATGGAGATTCATAAAATTGGATTGCATTAAACTTCGATCACTGTTTATATATAATCTATCATTTCTTTCGCTAAATCGGGGTTGGGAACCTTTCTAAATTTAACTCGACAGTCGCGTGAAATGTATGTCGAGTAGTTTGGGTTGATGAACTTGGAGGAATGAAGGTTAGAATGTTCGGTGAAGTGGAGAAAATCGTAGCGGAAAAGATGGACCGGATGAAAGAAAGATACTCTTGTAATATGCCACAACTGTTGTACTTCTTAAGACATTAAAAATAAACCTTAAGTGCCTGTCTTTTGTGTACGGTGACGATAACGATGACAGAATCGATTTATTTTTATGAATTGCATCACCGCGGTTCACGGTTCGAGATAATAGAGTTGAATTGTTTTACGAGCGGTAATATAATAATGTACCGGTTTCAGAGTCAAGGATGTGTGAAATTCCTGGCGGACAAAATGATATTGGAGGCCACGTACAGAAAGGAAGCAAACACGTCAGTTTCCTCCTGGATAATGAACGTCATAAAAGTTTCAAAACTGTTTTACCAACTGCAGCAGATGTAAGCGGTTTGTTCCCTTACCGTTATTGGAAAACTTATAATTTTTGTACTTCAAACGGCAAGATTTTGTTACAATTATAGTCGGTCTCTAAATGTATTTAAGTAATGCAGGCGGGCGGATTTACAATTAACAGGGACCAGTAGGTTAAGTTTTGTAAATGTTAATAAAGCAGTCTTATTACTCTGGTTCTGTTAAACACTGTCAGAATTAAATAAAAGCGGTGATGACGTTTACTCAGATATGACTAATATCAACGTAAACAAGGCTTTTCCCCCTGTAGCTTGTACTGTATACATGTGTATCTTGTGCCCTTCAAGAAATTTTCACAACTAGCATGCATTTTTTCGAAAATTCTTGGCAGTCAATTTCGAATTTTGAAATGATTTTGGTTACGGTGTATTGTGTTCAGCTTGGCCATTGAAATCAGTTGAAATCAATTAATATGAAATGAAAGATATTCCACTTAAGGTCTAGATATAATCTAGACGTTTATTTTAATAGTATGTATATACATACAGGTAAGTGAAATAAATTTAGATCATCAGATAGAGGAGATAGAAAGAAAGCTAGAAAATATAGTATAGAATGATATAAATGCAAGTTTTTATATCATAAATAAAAATACATCACAAAATAGTCAAATCAAACATTCACTTGCACATGTAAAGACGCACAAACTGCTTAGAATTATTGGAGTTCAGTAAACCAGGATCACCAGATTTGTATGGAAGATATCGAATAATTTTATGTTGAGGACAACATATTCAATGAGATGAGCAGAATAAGGCGCCCAAATTACTGAGCAATGAGCGAGATGAGAAAGAACCAAGAGGTTAAACAAATAAAGCCAACTAATTTAGATACATTTGTAGGTAGCTGGAAGGATAACGTCAAATCAAAGTTTACATGTCGGTCTAACTCTTGTGATACAATACTGACCAAAGAGTTAAAGTTGATAGTGTAGGAAACAATACTTACATTTTCCCTTATTTAACAATAGCCCATTAAAACAAGTCCAGAGAAGTATGGTCGGAAGCAGAGAGAAGATTGTATAGGAGCAAATAACTGTTACTAAAGACTAGTTCGTCCTAATGTGACTACATTGAACCCAGATCGCATTGGATGTGTCTGGCCATTTCGATCAAGGATTACTTGTATTAGGGCAATGAAATCAGCCTCACTTCATGTTGTGCAAGAAAAGGTATTAGGTACCCGATCCAATAATGATAGAATAATAATCCAAATAAAATCATAATGCAATAATCTGGGTTTTTCTCTTTGATCGTCTTTGATTTGATATTTTTTATATTTGATTTCCCTTGCCTAAGATTTTCCTCTTTGAATTTAAAGAGGAAACATTTTGCTTAATTAAAAATTGTCAACTGAAAAAAGGACGTTCAAAGGTGCTGGGAACAATATTTTTATCTGCGGAGACGCCTAGATGCCTGAAGCATCAATAGCATTCTGATTCGTCTAATTTTTGATCTAAGATGAAGAAAGTCACTGCTAGCATCTGATGCACCCACAACTGGGTGTATTCTTCTCATTCATACAAAATTAAGTCAGTTTTACTTTTTGGCATTAGTGTTTCATAGTGGCTTTCTGGGATAGACTGAACATAATACAGGGATCGGGCGTAAATAATCTTGACCATAAGTATGATCAGCCTTAATTGATCTAGGCTTGAAACATGACTTGCTCACAGCACATCTAGCGTAAACCAGGCTTCAAGAGAGTTCCATCCCATCAGGAAGATTCAATAAACCTTTGCGTCATTCATTCAAGAAACAAGATTCTCACAACTATGTCGCCTGTGCTATAGGAGGTCCTGTATGGGTTGATACTACACCACATTAACACCGTCAATATGAATTACATATTCTAGAGCCTTTTTGGAGAATATACAAGTTGGTGTATTAGTTCTTAACATTAATCTTAATGAAATTTTAGTGTACAGTAACATACCTCAGATCCCCTTAAAGTTGGCTTTCATTTTACAACTTGACACAATTTTTCTTGCATGATTGTTGGCAGTAAAATAATTATTATGAAATAAGTAACCAAAAATCAAATTACTCTTTTCAGCACAATTTTAAAAAATTGTTGTTTCCAGAGCAGACACAAATTTGAAATGAAAAGCAGAACTTTAATCAAATTCTATAAAGACGATCTCATCTGGCGCAGTATAACAAAGGACCATTCTCAGAAATGTGTAATCCCTTCGTTACACAATCCGACTCCAGATCAAGCATAACTCGATAATAAATTTCTCGCCATATTTGCTCTTTGTGACCATCACCGAATTTATCACAAACTGCCAACAATTAAGCAGCCGTGAAATGTAGGTTTCCAATTTAACATCTGTTGCTTTCTCATGGTTAAACCATTACAAAACTTGCAGTAAATCATTAATCCAACAACAAAATTTATTATTTATTAATTGTAACCTTTTAAGGTGAGTCACGACTATATCCATTGAGATTGAGATTTCAAAACGGGTGACACTTCTGAAACCAAGACCATTTATGGAGACAAATAAGTAATGACGTAATGGTCTCGTATATGGCAATATGACCGAATTTCGAAGTGAAATCTGCGAATTCGAATAATTAATCTCAAAAACTTATCAAGGCTAAAAGTGACCATGTGGTCAGCCTTAACCATCCCACGCGAATTGTATCTATCATTCACCATACATTTTAATGAGGTACCATGGACGTTAAATTTTAATTTAAAACCATATGACGTATTTTGAATTATATTGCGTTTGCAGAGAAATAAGAAAGCATACAACTTGGAAATCTGGCGACGCCAAAATGGCGCCCGGCGTAGCCCAAGCTTTAACGGTCGTCGACAACCGTTACAAAAAAAAAGTCAACAAGACACGTACGAAAATAACTCGAAAAGAAACGTTACGCTCCTCTCTCTACTTTCCAAGTAACCGTTATTTTACACGTTTCCAGCGAGATGAAAATACCGGTAATGAGTAATCGATTGGTTAAGTGGGCTGACTCAAGGCACACTGCACCGTACCGTTTTATACGTATATATTTGCATTTACAATTAGATAAGGAGACGGTGCAGTTTAAATAACGATTTTTTATTAAGCAATTCGACACGTAAGATTGCGAGTATAGCTACACTGAGGCCAAACAAACTATAACCGGTGAACGCCTGGAAGAGACAAATACATAGAAAATTTCTTACCTTAGCTCCAATTTGGTTGCCGCATTGGCCGGCCTGTATGTGCACGATTTCCCTCATATTGATTGTTTAAATTTAATACAAATAACGTACTAAATGCAAGTCGATTCAGTCGATATCCCTCTGACGAGACGCGAATAGCAAATGGTCGCCGAAGCAGAGTGCTTTTATACATTCTCCCCTCCCGCGGCGAAGGCGACGCGGGGGAGCTTCGCCCGTCTCTCTCTCGCTCACGCGATGCGTCGCTTCCATTTCTTTCTCTACCGCCTTCCGCGAAGCGCGCGCGGTTTGAATTCAGGGCGTTGTTTCCGGCGTTAAACTCACCTTAACAACCGTCGCCGCAAATATACTAACATAAATAATGACGAGGATTTTAAAATAACGTAACTAGACTAAATTCGTTAAGTACGAAGCGTACTAATTGGTACGTACATCGATTGCACCGATATTTCCGTATATGGTTTGAATTTATGTCGAGATCTTCTTATTGGTCACTTCAAACGTGGACCGTTAGACGCAGTTGATGCAGATGTTATCTAACGACTTTCTTGCTTATACAGGGTGGTTCGAATACTCTCTACTTGAAGGTTTACTACATTTCATTAATATTTCGTACCAAAACATAATCATTGTTGTTAACGAGTTGAGTTTAATGAGTTACAAAAGTTCTTCTTCGATAAATTACAAACATATGCATTCGACTATACAACATGGTGATTAATTATTAGTTGTTTCAACTGATCGTTTTCGATATGGTTTTGAATACTCTCTACTCGAAGGTTTAATACATTTCATTAATATTCATACCATAACATACCTAATCATTGTTGTTAACCTGATTAACTGAGTTTAATTATTGGATATTCTAAGTTTTTCTTGGAGGAATTACAAATATATGATGCATTCAAGTATACAACATAGTAATTACTTATAGTTGTTTCAACTGATATATAAAGGCTAACTTGTGTTGTACCCACCAGCCATATTTAAATATTTCAAGGTATAAGTTTAGTTAAAGAGAATTATACCTACAATAACCTCTATAACAGTATGCTTGATGGTTTAGTTTTAAATATGCATTGCTAGCAATCACTTTCATTTTATATAAACATTAATTGTAAATCATTACAATCAAATATAAATTTTCGATTACATTTCGGGAATTTGCAGTATCTTTATAAATACTGATGTCCTAAGAGTTTCGCATGTTTTAAATATTCCCCATTCATATATTAGGTGTTATGGTATTTAAACATTTTTCCCGCAAATATCTTGGAATGTAGCCAAGATTTTTAAAATCCCTATGGTTAACTATTAACACATATTGCATTATACATTTCATTTTATCAAAAATGTAACTATCAAAATTATATAGATTTTTCTGGCTGATACTTCTTTAAAAATTGCTCTGAGCTCAATTGTATCAAAATTTTTCTCCAAAGTTCTAACAGCAAATGATTAAATATAGCGGATTTTCGAAGTTAGAACAGTACATACAGTATTGTTTTATTTTCATCTCGCGGAGAAGTTGTGAAATAACGTTAATAAGAATTGCGTAACGTGATCCAAATGACTGCTTTTGGATTTGATTTACTTTATGATTTAATGTATAACATTGTAGTTTTATTAAATCAATACTTATGTGCATTTTTAATTTTTTCCGTAATTGAGAGATTCTGTTGCCATCAATTAATATTTATTATACATAACTTACATATTTAACCGAGTTTAGTATGTCATCTATGTTTCTCATTCATGCATCTAATGAAGGAGCGAATTTTAATATCATACTTTTTACCTTTATTTTCTGTTCAACCATTTATCTCATTATTTCTTTACTACCTACAGTACTTTTATCTTGTAAGACAACTATTACAACCCACATTATACCCACTAATTAGCAAATAAATCACTAATATAAACGTTATTAAATATTTTATTAATTAAACCTAATTGGAACAATTCTGTCTTATTATTAGATCTATTAATAGCTATCTTTTAGCAGAAATGCACATTCCTTGCGTTTGATCAATAACTCACATCCCATACGATTATTCATAAAACGAGACAGTTAATTAGTTTGTCATTGTATACTCGCCAGTACTTACCTTATTCAACACCTCTTTCTTTGACGTGAGTCACACCTCCGTCCGCCCATTCCAAAATGGAAGGATGTTAAAAAAACACTTTTTTTATGGTGTTACGAAACAATCATATTTAACGTCATGTCCGCTGCTTTCTGATTTTTATTCAAGGATCATAAAAGGAGTCGATTTCCAAATTAGAGGAATTATTTTGGGAAGTACAAATATAGAGAAAAACTCTTTAAATAGAATAGATCCTTGTTATAGAGAAATCAAAGTGTACTATAAATTAAGTAATTATTATAATTAGTTTGAATAAAATATCTGTGAATGTGGGATTGACCGTGGACATTCACACCTTGACTAGGTGTCTTGTAGGTTCTTTATTCAGTAAAGTATATGTATAAAAGCATATTTTATTTTATTAATAAATCACACACATTATAATATGTAATAAAATGCATTTCACAAAATTATATCTCTGTACAATGTATATTACAATTCCTTATTGCAAGTAAGTAATTTACTGCGAGAATCACAATATTCGCTTCTTGTTTACAATTGCAAGAAAAAAGAGAATATATTGCTATATAATAATAAATGTATTATTATTATCATCATTATTGAGACTAGTTGTGATTACCTTTATTTACAAATGTCAATGTTACCTGACTTTCTGCTTCAAAAAAATTAAAATAAAGATAATTCCATCGAGTGGACGGTAAAAAGATTCTCAATCTCGATCACAGAAAGCCGAGTAGTGGTGACAACGACTCTCCTAAGCTCGTTTGGTATAAGTTACAAAAATAAATAAATTTCACCTCTATGAAACCGTACCTTTGAACAACATAAAGAACTATAGTACAAGTGGTTATTATTTCTCTGGAGACTTTATTGGTGTTAACCTGAGACCTTTTGCCAGCATTTGCTCCTCCATATCACGGTCCTCATTCGAGTATCTGGAATAGAGCACCGGCGAAACGTTAGTAAATGTATGGTAAAAGCAACTAAACATCTAATAAAGCTTTAGTTCAAAGGAAATATGTAACATGAAAAAATGGGATTTGTGGCTCTATGATTAATAACAACTTTCATATATGATGTATCATTCCTGAGAAACATTCTTCTTAAAAGGCTTGTAAATGGACGTTTCATTGGATCTGGTAACTACAGCAGGTATCAGTAGGTTTATCATAATAATGATTTGAAAGAGCCCAAAAATTATGAGCCATAACAAGTTTGCAAGCAAAATTAAATCGTGTAAACATAGTCCATTAAGTAGTACAAATAGCAGGAATTATGTTAATTTTTTAAAGGAATAACATTGCATTGTTCTCACTTTAAGACAAAATGATGTGTAGGCTCACTTATCCTATTATGGAAAATAGTGTACAAAACAAAGAAATCTCTCCTAAACAAACTCTTTTATATAAATAAAAGTAAAGCAACTCCATATGGTACTGGGTCGGGTGTTGCTATGCTTTCAAACAGGCTTTCATGCTTCAACGGATAAAAGGTGAAACTCATTATGGGCATGTCAAAACAAAATGTTTAAAAATATTGTGTGGTTTCCGCAGTTTCAAAATGACATTAATGAGTCCCATAACCAAAAAACAGTGTACTTATAACGGTATGCATAAACTTACCAATGGAATGTCACCATTTTTGTGAAATTCAAATAGAAACTGTAGCACCACACAAAGTAAAAAAGTGCCAGTAATGCAACGCATGCGGGTAATGAGAAAACGTGCCGGTCGTGATCGTTAATTTGTGACGCTCTACAAGCAACTTTACAATTAATTCTGCACCTTAAACGGTCTTCTTCGATCGTCGCTATCAGCGAGTCGCGCTCCGACACAATCGACATCATCTCATTTATGATCTCCTCCTCGACTTTCAGCTCTCCTTCCGTCTTAGGCTGGTCTGGAAACATAAACGTCATAAGTAAGGAAATTCTGTAGGTAGTTCTTTAAATTGTGAAAATAAAGTATAAGAAAATGTCCCGAATATCACCAGCAACATCAAATGGAGAATACATGAACAACAGTGTCGCACTCCATAGGGCTGTTAGCTGGGTAAGTATGGGAATGTCCAGAAGGAACACACAAAACTTGACTTATGGACAATATAGAAGTGAAATGGCCATGTGAAGAGAATGAGCAAAGAAAGGGGGCACTGTAAGGTGTTCCTTACATTCCATACAATATAGAAGGAAGGGAAGACTGTTAGTGAAAAGGACTAAAAGAGGCGATGAAATATCCGCTATAATACACTTTTTATTGCGCAAACTCAGGAGCAGGTCAATTTACTCTATGGAGTACCAACTTGTTCAGAACTGATTGGCATTCTAGAGTTTATTATATTTCTGTGAAGTCACCCAACACATGTATTATATTCTGTTTTGAAGGATGACCATGTTGGATTTCCCCCAGTTTTAATAGATGCATACAGACAGTTTCTAAAGAGTCGCACGGTGGGATCAACATAAGTGCGAGAGAAAGGCCATATATTTCTCGTTAGCGAAACAGAGAACGACCCCCTGCGATGTTGCTAGCTCGCGGAACATTACAGTCATCCGCTCCGCACACTGTACCGCACACATCCGAAAGTGTGAAGCGATACACGCGCTGACTTGGACTGCGTGCTCGGCCGGCAACGTTGCAAAACTTCTCTCTCCGTCACGCCAACGAACTACTGCTGGCTTCTCTCTTGCTCCCGCTGGTTTCCCATCAAGCGTTTCGATAGGAAAGCTCCGTATATTTGGTATATTAGGATTTGTTCTCCTAGGGACCAGTAGAGTAAATGGAAAAAGCATAGTACATTCAACTTACTATTTTCCAATCTCGCCCTCAGCTCGCACTGCAACCTCGCGTGTCGGTCCTCGAGCTCGAGCTCCTGCGCCCTGACGATCAGCTCCTTCTCATACCTCCTCAACTCCGTACGGTCCCGCATGAGATCGAACCATTCCTGCAACAGCTCGCACTCGTCCTTGCCAGAGTACTCGCCGACGTCCCCTTCGCCCCGTAATGCCTTCTCCACCGAGACGCCTCTCTCCTCTAACTCTTTCGTCTTCACTTCGGTCTCTTCGAGTTTCCTTTGGATCTCCTGCGCCATGCGATGCCTGAAATCGAATCACCTAGATTCAATAACTTACTTTATCTATGTGATAAAAAAATTAGGAGCGCAAGCCTCGGCACCTCAACACTTTTGAGGCTATGGCATTAATCCAATCTTCGAAATATATTTTTTGTTTTAATTGCAACTGATATAGGCACAATGTATGTAACCATGTAAATCATATTAAAGCTGTTCAAGGATCATCTCCTGCAGTTATTTTACGAATTTATTTTATCCTCCAAGGATAAGAATACATTGAAGTCCCATTTACCAATTCAGATTCTGTTTATGGATCATCATTTTTTATTGCTATTGGCCTTCATGTACTACACGGTTAATGCTCCTACCCCTACCACTTTTTTGATAGTGTGCTTAATCTGACTACTTTTTAATCATTTTTCTAATATTTTCCATTTATTACTATTTTTATTCACATTACACTTTCTTCTCGCTTTTACAATTTTTAGATTAAATGGTTTGTTTTAGTTCACAATTCTTATCAAATGTTTTTTGTTAAAGAGGAGATTTCCTGGCAAACATGATTCAAAAATAATTTTTTTATGGTTCACATCGACACTTTTTAGAAATTGTTGCGAATCATAAACATTTATGAATAAGTTCTTTACCTTTTCAGCTGCGCTTGTCGAAGAGCTTTCTGTGCTTTACTCGACCTCCTCCCGGTATTGCTGGAAGTCGACATTTCTAAAGTGCCAACTTTATCTAGCGTGTCACTAGAACCATGATGGTCCTTCTTGTATTCAGATTCGCCATCTGAACTTTCATCTAGAAACAAGATACAAGATATAGATATACTAGTATTACCATAGATATTTCTTTGATGTTACAGCTAGATCTTTGAATACTTAGTACATACAACTAACAACATAATATTCTTAACCATTATGAATAGTATCCACATTTAAACACAAAATCTCAATCAATCTGTACTGTATACTGCGTACTAAATCACGCTGTATGGAGAAAGCCTTTAAATCATATATATGTACTTTAAATCTGTATTCTAAGATTACTTATTATTCTTTACGTGAAATCTGTTTTATTTTCATTTTTATAAAATACATATATGTACTTATTAATTTAAAACAACACACACAATAAAATATCTGTATCGATATACCTGTTGCTTTAATGGAATAATTCATAGGCAAAGGCGGCACAGGTGGTGGGGTTAAGGCGATCCTTTGTGTGGCTTCCGAAAGGCTGTTTCTTCTGATTGGCTGTTTGGCAGGGAACTCCTAGAATAAATTATTTTTAAGAATGACTTCGACATAAAAAATATATCAATTGATTTCACCCAAAAAAAATTAATAAAACATTACAATGTATGTCATCTATATACGATAACCAAACAATGTTTCATTTGGTGTCCAAACGTGCTTTAGTGCAATAACAAAATGATTACTTTCAACAACACTAATAAATAATATTCTCTCAGCCTCCTCTACACAAAGAGTCAAATTTGTTTGAATACACCTTATCCCATCTTTTACTGTTATTAATAACCTTCTCTTTTAATTGTGCAGATATGTAAACAAATCTTATTTAAAAAAAGTTGTCTATGCCATTATATCATCTACTTACTATCTATAGTGTTCATATTGTATTCTTCATTGATAACTTACAATAATAATTTAAAACCTTGTATGAGGAATACAGATAATTTAATCTAGATATTTCTCCTTGGGGCTACTAAAACTGTAAACCAGTTTCTCAAACTGCCTATGGACTACTGAAAGTTTCTATCTCTAGAATTCCAGAATAATTACACCAAGTAGGTCAATTTTAGTAGCATTGGGTTCTAGAAATTTTTATGTATTTACCTGTATTTGAAGCGTTTGCAAGATTGCCAGTTTGTATAAGGTAAGGAAGGCTTCGAGAAGTAACAAACAAGCAAAGCATTACAGAAACAAAATTTAACAAAAGAAACACAAACCATGCACAACGAACACGTCACAAAATAATAAATGAATGAAATGAGATCTTACAGCGGCTCTCAGGTCCAGATTTGCGCACGACTGAAAACGTTTTAGTTTGCAGTTACAAATGAGAATTAGAAAAGTAAATTGTATGTTACAGTCATAACACAAAATTACCTTAGAGATTTCCTTAGACTTGGGCGAGAGTCTAGAGAATAAACCGCTCGGGCTCCTTGTGAATAACGTCGTTATCATCTTTGTGATGCTTTTCCTCCTCTCGCGATCTTTACTCTTCTTTTTACCCTTCGGATCCTCGACTACGCTCAGGTCGGCTCTGCAAATCTTTTCCTTACTATCATCGAGTTTAATCTCTTTGACTTCGTTGCCTTTCGGGATTTCCTGAATCGATTTCGTCCTCGTGGGGTTCGCCGGGGACTTCTTCGGCGTCTCGGAGTCGCCACTCTTTGATCGCCTGAAGGAACCATTATTCTTCTTACTTAAGGTGTCATTGGAGTACAACCAGGAGTTCCTACGCTCGACGTTGACGACGCCTTCAATTTCTTCCTTATCTTGTAACTTAGCGGCTGCTTGTTTCAATTTTTCTAATTTCCTATGAGATTCCTCACTGTTCAGCCTGTGCAGTCTAGGGGGCGCCTTCGGGGTGAAGTCGTCCGGGACTTTCTCCAGGGGAATCAAGTTCGTAGATAGGAGTACATCGGGCGTGCTGTAATTACTGGAGGATGTCGAGTAGGTGGATTTCCTATTATTGTCTAAATTGTTCTGTGAAACAACGTCGGTGGATTTTCTATTGTTGTCTGTGCTAATATGCGAAACAGTGGCGGACTTCGCCAGGCTGAAGGGCGAGGTAGGGCTTACGCCGGACCTGACGCGTTTCTTCCTCTCCAAACTTTTATTTTCCGCTCGCATTTTATTCATCACCATCTCCTGAATCAATTTCTTGTTTACGTCCCTTTCCTTCTTTATGATCTCTTTGTTATACAAGATGTCCGGCGTATGAGGTGCAGGAGACAGATTTAGAGTGATAACGTCTTTATCGATTCGCTCTTCTTGGATCAGGTCAGGTTTCTGAGGCGAGTCCGACTTGCTCTTCCTTCTGGATTTCCTCACATTGATCGAATCCTTCGCGTTACCGAATTCGACTTTGGACTGCAAACGCTGACAATGCTCGTCGAATTCGATCTTCTCCGTGTCCGAAGTTTGCTCGTTGATAGCTTCTAGAGTTTCTTTGCTTTCAACTTTTTCCGCGATGATTTCCGTTACGATTTTCACTGTGGAGTCGCTGAGGGTGTTCTCCTCGGTGGTAGTGCCAGTCGTTTCCAACACTAACAAACTATCGTCTTCGTGTTCATTTGCATTGACTTTAAATTTATGCGTCATCGGCTCAATTATGCAATACCCAGTATTTTTGACGGAGGTTTCGTTTTGGATATTCGGACTTAAGCTGTCCTCTGCGAATTCGTCTTCATTTTTCAGAAGAACGTAACCGTCTTGACTGTTTTGGATCCCGTCGTCGCTACTCGTTTCGGTATCCATGAATTCTATATTGTCGAGGTTAGAGCTGAGGAGGCCGTTCAGGGCTTCGGTGATGATCATGTTTTTGTTACCTTGAAATTTATTCGTCTTGTTCATTTCGCATTCGTTCAGGACGTCCTCCAAGTCATCGGAAGCTTCATCGTCTCTCGCCCAATCGGAGAGCTCGGTTTCCGTGAGAGCCGCTGTGATGGGTTCATCTGGCGAACTAAGCCCGCTCGAGTTCTTCTGAGAGTCCTCGTCCTTCTTTGACAGCTTGATGTGCAAGGAATTGTGGATTTCGGGGAGCGCCGTTTCCAGATCTGGCAACGTCTTGGGTTGGTTCAGGGACTTCTTCTCGCTGGAGATGGATTTCTGGGCGTTCTGATCAATCAGAGAGTCGAACAGAGCGTCTTCTTCATTTGAATGCGCCTCGTGCACTTCGACGGTGGGTATGTTGTCGAATTTTGGAGCGGCGACGTTGTTATCGCTGTCTGAGGACGCTAAGCTGTCCGAGGATATGATGTGGTTGTTTTTGCTCCAGTCGATTTGCGGGACTATTATGGACGTCTGATGTACCGGGCTGCGCGGGCGGACCTCCTCGGGTTTCTCCTCGGCGATCAGCGGAGACTGCGGCGACACCGGCGATCTGCGCTCGTCGAGTTTCGAGCAGAAGGTCTGCATGCTGGCGCTGATCTCCGTCGCGGGCCTCAGGAGCTTCTGGCAGTCGGTGATCGCGTTCTGGAACGTTTTGAACTTGGTATCCAGCGTCGAGACGCTGCCCGACTTCTGTATCCCGCTGATAGAGCTCTCGCCCAGCAGGTACTTCTTCTTAAGCTCTAAGGAGACCTTCGCGGCAATACCACCGGTGCTCTGCGTGCGATTCAAACTGTAGCCACTCTCGGTGGCGGTGCGTGACGGGACAAGTGCCGGTTTTGTGGGTGGTGAGGATAGTACTAGGGGTTTCAGCTTTAGCTCGATGCTCTCCCGTTGTTTCGGTCCCGATTCCCTGATCGGCCGCTGTAAGTAACTGCTCGTCACCTGGATCTTTTTCGGGTAGTTCCTGCCGACCTTGCCGGAGCCGCGCGTCCTCGTCACGAAATCGTTGAGGGCGATCGCGGGCAGCTCGCGCGTTGGCGTCGGGTCGTCGTGGGCGAACTCCGAGTCCGTCGAGATCTCCGTCGCGGAGTTCTGGATCTCGCTCGAGGAGTCCGAGCTCGACTCGTCTGAAACGATCTGTAACAGAGGAAATAGGGGCACGTTACAAGGGCGGCGGATCGAGGGGGCGTCAAGCGAAAACGACACACAAAGTAAAAGCTTGTTAATGTCATTAGGAGCGAGAGAAGGTGCAACGCGTCGCCTCGATATAGTCTGTCCAGAAATATATTCCACCCCTTAATAGGGACCTTTCCAATGAACAAGGAGACGTGGTTTGGCTTAAATACATTTTAAAGTTACATAAAGCATTCAAATCATGTTTATCGACTGATGTAACGTCTATATTACAAAATATATACCACTAAAACCCTGCAAGTACACATGCAGTTTATTTTCGATTTAACTAAATTTAGTTTAGCTGCGAAGAGTTATTGGACGCCATTCTGTAAAATATTGTTATAACAATCGTTAGAGAGCAAAAGTGTTAGGCAGAGGGGGAGGACACCTCCCGCCAGAGAGAACTATAGTAGCAGGCTATTTTCACTTCTCACCAACATCAAAGTTACTTCGACCGAGAAGTGGATTGCCTTCAGATGTTACATAACAATTCATTGATAATCTTACTAGTGGCGAGCTAGCCGTTGATGAGAAATATCACATGGAGACATTTCATTTCCAGTAAGTAATGAGTGCAGGAGCAAACAAACTACTTCTACATCTCTTCGCCTTTTTTACCTAACGATTTCGCTCTTTAACAATTGCTTACAGGATAGCTCGAATTGCAAATTTTAGACAGAGAGGTTCCAACTATTTGTTACTAGATTTGCCAAACTTAGACTGTATATGAACAACGGAGCTTAAATTTTATTAGTACAGACAGAATAGTCAAAGGAATTAATCCCATACAGTCTTCCATTTTACATTCATTAACAGCCCTTGCTATATTTTTCCTAATCCCAGTATTTTAGGTTTTCGTCTGTTTTTGAATTCTCCTTGACCTTATTTGCAAATTTCCAACATGAATTATAAATATTAAAGGTAGAGATAAATGTATAAAACAACTGCGAGTACAGCCACTGAGAAATAGCAAGCTGTAACAGGTTAAAGTATGTATGTGTTATCACATCAACATAAACATCACATTTTCTATGAACTTTCCTAATTATTTGAAGTGTCTGAATATAGATGAAGAGGAATATTGTGACTGTGAAGTTTTATTCTTTTATATCCAACTTTCAGTTGAATGTTTTGTGAAAACTAATGACGAATTGTAAATTCCACAACTGAATTATTTATACAATAAACCAAGTATTGTTGCATCTGCTACATTTCTTTAAAAAACAGCTTCTAAATCGAATTATGAAACATAACTTATTAAAAAAAGATAAATCTCCAATACAGTACTGTTAAATACTAGTATTTCTATGTCGTAACCATTCATAAAAAAGGTGAGTAACTTAAAAAGTAGCACTTTTGTTGCAATGTTCACAAAAGAAGAATAGACTTTGCATACTAAGCACAAAAACTATACTCAGAGGGTTTTGTATATCAGTCAATGCGTTATAAAAAGGGATGCTGCCTTCTTATGGAAGAAGAGTATACATGGGTCGAATATAAGTAAGAATAAACTCGAGGGACACGCTATATTTCTGGACATACTTCACATGTGTGTAAAATGTATTTTATTAAAACTGAAGAGAACTTCTCATATGAAAAACAGTACAAGTCGAAGTCGGTTTTCAATGCTTCCAACAGCAAATTGTTTTTTTTTCTATTTTGGGTAACTTTAAATAAATTTAATGTGCATAACAAATTGTAAGAGCAAAAATACTCGATGTTAATTAAAACAACATAGAGTCAGATATTAACGAATAGATATTACAATTTCAGTTACAAAAAAAATATTCACTTGTTTTATAATACAACAAGTATGTATCATACAAAATGAATCCTTTACAACACTGGTAAGGTAACACATAAATATTGCAAATAATAAATATAATATCGGCCTACAAATAAGTATGAATCTATTAGCCCCTGTTTGATTTATATTGCGATTTCTGTAACTACTCTACCAAAATTAAGAAAGTGAAACTATAAATTTAATCATGAGCAGAAATTAATTTACTAAGTAGCTATTACGGTCTTAAAGAACCTATAATGAAAACCTGTCGACAATAAGCAATTCTATAAGCAGTTGACTGTTTGCATTGCAAGTGAAAACAATTAAATCATGAAAGCGTGATAAATAGATTGTAGAGCAAAATTATTTTTATTAGTTGCCTTTGAATGGACGAAAATAAAACAAATACCTCTAATGTCTGTATTCTGTGAGTTGTTAAGAGTTGTTTCGTGTTTAAAAAGATGAGATGGAAATTGAATAGGAAGCTAATGATGAATTCACTGCATCAATAATGACTATTTTTCTGTATGTTACACATTATAATTACTTATTTCAGTTAGTTCAAGTCAAGTAATAAGTCAATTTATACCACTTTGAATAAAAACGAGTTGCAAGTACAATAAAAGAGAAAAAAAGGCACAAAAACATTTCGGAAAAAATACTAAGGCGATCGACTAGATGCAAATCATAAGCAGGCCTTGTTTGCTTGTTGCAACAAACCCTTTTTGTGAAATTGTAGTTTATCAGTTAAAGAAAAATGAAGTTCAGGCGATAAGCTGAATTTAGGCCCAAGTATACTGTGTTAAATATGTGAAATGATATATGACCCATGAGATCTATTCCAGTTCACATTTTGATCGAAATCTGTATTTATTGTAGTATTTTGTACGTTTACTGACATTGATAGTACAGTTTACAGTGAAATTGAAAACGCGTTAAAGACAATGAAACCTTTACTATTCGACTTGTCTGAGATTTTCAACTGAAACCTCTTTTCAGTTTTAATCACACATTTGGAACGCATTACACAATGGACCATTACAGTTCTCTAACGACATTAAAATAGTGACAGTCACAAATCGACAACGCAGGACACGTACAAAGCACACGAGAGTAATTACCTTTATGCGGTTCGGAGGGAGAAAGGGGGGTTGTCGCAAGAAAATATGGACTATGTCTAGAAATAAATTAGTGCTAGTAACGCAAAAAAAGTTTATTCAACAAGTGTGTCTACAAAAAGTGAACTGTAAAGGTCCATAGGAGGATTTCGTGTGCTGTTTGAACTCATGTAGATAAGTTGTGGTAATGCAAACATCAAAAGAGTCCAGTAACAGTTTTTTTTAAGTATTCTGTGGGAGAGTTTCGATGTTTTACAATTTTAAGAGAGCGAAATCGACAAAAAGTTTAGTCGAGGCAAAAAGAAATTCCATCTGCTTGATATACAGTAGGAATTAAATAGATTTTTGATCAATTTTATCAAAAGTACATCATGTAAAACGTCAATTTTACAAGGAAACTAATACATTTCACCAAAAAGTAATTTGACATGTGCATTAAGTAGGTAAAGAAAATTAAAAGATTTTCTAAAATTTTTCTACCAACTAGTTTTAAATCAAATATGACTGTCATGTGTGAATTGGGCATTTTTAATATGGCGACTGTTTTTGTTAATAACGATGTCGAGCTGCGAAATTAAATAAAAAAAGTAAACATCAATGTTACGTAACACTCACGTCAGCAATAGATTAAACTGCAATATTATGATTAATACATAAAAGAAATCCAGCACACACACATTGTGTAATATTTACCTCTTTACCGTTTTTTGAGCGTTTTTACCGAATTGCTGACCTGGGTGCCGGGATATCATTTTGGAGAATGCATTTCATTGAACATATCAAATACATTAAAATCTTTCAAGGGGTAAACAACGTAAAATTAATTCGCCATTAACACAATCATAAACTTTTAAGAGAGAAAAACTAACAAAACAACAACAACTAACAACATCGAAAAGTGTTTCATTCCGATTAAGCGGGGCGGAATATTTCCGAGCGTACACGTACAAAAATGACTAGAAAATTACAAAATCCCTGCCGTTACTGAATGCAGCAGTCTTTATCGCTATCCCTCTCTCTATCTTTGTCCTTATATTTGTCATGTTTGCTATCTTTTGACACACTCTTCTGTGGCGAAGGGGAAGTACCTGATCTTTTACGCTGAGGCGGCACAGGAGGGACATTCAAAGCTTTACTCTCCTTTTTCAAGCGCCTCGGTACTGGCGGGGAATATGGTGGCTTAACTTTGTTAACCTTCGCATAGAGATCCTCGATATTGACTTTACTCTTACTTTCTGAGTCCGAAGACGAATCTGCAGCCTTGAGAACGCTGTCATGCCCAAAAGGCTTTGGCTCGTCGTTCCTTAAAAGCATGCTTGGATTTCTTGCCTCGCAGATCTCGAAATCGGAATCAGACTCGGAAGAGCTTTGCACAGCCTTGGAGAAATAATGTGGGACGGTTTTGTTGCCCTGAACTTTACCTTTAACGAATGCGTTAGAAGCTTCAGGCACGTCTTCAATTTGGGAAGTGTCTGTAGAATCTACAGCTCTGGCGAAATCGTGGAAGTACATCGGCTCTGGTGTTTCCGACGATGAGATTTCGTCTTGAGACGTCTTTTGATTACTGCGATTAACAGCTTCTGCAAAATCATTTTCGATCTCAAACTCACCGAAGTCATCCAAACGTTGTTTCTGCTCTTTTTTGACATTCTTGTCAAGCGATGCTGGTTTACTGCTAGGATATTGTTGTTCGCCATTTGAAGCACGTTTGGTTGCGCCACCTGTTCCACTTAGTTGGTCCTGCTTGACTGGCGTAATTGTTGTTTTATCACTAGGAGTAGTAACTGATGGCAGTTTAGGTTGTGATTTCTCACGTGTTTCTTTCGGTATATCGCTAGAAATTTTAACAGATTCCAATCTAGGTTGTGACTTTTCTCGCGCCTCTTTTTGTTGATCATGAGGGATATTAACTGGCACCAAACTAGGTTGTGACGTTTCACGCGTCTCTTTCTGCTGATCATTAGCAACATTTTCCGAATTCAATCTAGGTTGTGCTTTTTCCTGTTGATGACTAGGAATATTAACTGGCGACAATCTAGGTTGTGACTTCTCAGGTGTTTCTTTATTCTGATCAGTAAGGGTATTAACTGGTGACAATCTGGTTTGTGACTTTTCATGCACCGCTTGTGGTACATTGTTAGAAATTGTAATAGATTCCAATCTAGGTTGTGACTTTTCTCGCGCCTCTTTTTGGTGATCACGAGAAATATTAACCTGGGCCAGACTAGGTTGTGACTTTTCTTGAGTCTGTTTCTGTTGATCGCTAGGAACATTAACTGCCTGCATTCTTGGTTGTGACTTTTCACGCGTCTCTTTCTGTTGACCGTTAGAAACATTTCCCGAATGCAATCTAGTTTGCGATTTTTCACATGTTTCTTTGTGTTGATCAGTAAGAATATTAACTGGCGACATTCTAGGTTGTGACTTCTCACGTTTTTCTTTCGGTATATCGCTAGACATTTTAAAGGAATCCAATCTAGGTTGTGACTTTTCACGTATTTCTTTCTGTTGGTCGCTAGAAATATTTCCTGAACCCTGGCTAAGTTGTGATTTTTCACGTGTTTCCTTATGTTGATCAGTAAGAATATTAACAGATTCCAATCGAGGTTGTGATTTTTCACGCCTATCTTCCTGTTGATCACTAACAGGCTCTAATCCAGGTTGTGATTTATCACATGTCTCTCTCTGTTGATCACTAGAAGCATTAATCGACTCTGGTCTAGGTGGTGAGTTATCATGTAACTCTTTCTTTTTATCACTGGAAACATTATCTTGTTCAAATCTAGGTTGCGCTTCTTTTTGTTTCTCCTCAGATCCTTTGAGCGAGTCATATAAAGAAATTACATTTAAATTTGGAATCCCGCCGCCGGTCACTACTAAATTTTTGCCATCAGAAGCAGGTTTGTTTGTATCTAATTTCGTGCATTTCACCAATTCCATTTCCTTCTGTTCGTCATCAGAGCTGCTTCCGATCGCTTCGTCTTCGCTTAGTGAAAGTTTCTTAATTCGTTTAGAAACGAGATCGACCTCCGCTTCTGAACTAGTCTCGTCGTCAGAACTACTGCTGGTTGAATCAATTTTGCTTGATGAAACTTTCCCGATTTGTTCAGAAACGAGATCGACCGCTGTTTCTGAATCAGTTTTATTCTGTTTGTCCTCAACGGCATCACTGATTGTTTGTAACTTTGACCTATTTTCGTTTTTACGGTTCTGGTCTTCGTTAGTGACGGTGATAGTTGTGTCCATTGCTGGAGCTTTTTCCTCATTGGATGCTTGTACAATCGAATTAGGTTGGTCTGAATGATCTTGCGTTTCTCTGAGTACAACGAGAGAAGTTGTTTCTAGATTCGTTTGGTTGGTTGGTAGTTGATCGTCATTAGAGATAAGGTTGAGTGCTGGTAATTTCGATGGACTTTTACTTTCAAGGTGTGGGTGTTCATTTTGGCTATACTTTAAAGCGTCTCGAGTTGCTTCTGTTAGTTTGACAGTTGAAGGTAAATTCGATTCACTTGCAACTTTACACTCTTGAACAAAGGTTACATTATCTACTATATCTGTAGTTGGTGGTGATTTCTCCTGGCCGATACCTTTTGGTGGAGATTTTTCGGTTTTACCCTCCTTAAATCTGCGCTCGTCGCCTACGGCAGCGAAAGTAGTACTCGAAATAGTAACGTTGGCACACCACCCGCCGGCTTCTTTCGGTTTCTCCCCCATGCTGATGTGGGTGTCCTCGACGAACCTCTTCAGGTCCTTCAGCGTCTCCTCGACCGAAGTCTCGGCGTCGTTCCTCTTGCCGCCGTTCTCGAACTTCTCTATCGTCTGTTTGAATCCTGCCGGTTTCGGTATGAACCTCCTCGGCGATGGTTCCTTGTCCGAGCTCGCCGATCTGAAAGTAGCGAAGGAGTTGCGCTTGCGCAACAACTTGGGCGGGGAGTGTGGGGCGCGCGGCGGCGACTCCGCCGGCCCCCGCTCGAACCTCCGAAGCATCTTTTTGATGTCCACCTTGCTCACGGCGTCGAGATCGACGGAGGTCCTGGGCGCGAGCGGTTTGTTGCAGGTGATCTCGGTCTTGGAACGTTTCAGGCCGATCTTCGGACGCGGCCCGGCGTCGTCGCTGTCGCTGCTCTCGTTCCGCGGGACGCCCTTCCCGGCGAGGTGAGACTCGAAGAACGCGATATTGTTCCTCGGGATTTTGTTTATGATCGACGCCGATCTTTGAGGCGTTTTCAAAGTTTGTTCCAGGTTCCTGTACTTGGCGTCACTGAAGGACCTGTACACCTTTCTGTCTCCGGTTTCGTGCTCCAAACCATCCATCCATGTCAAGAGGTCTTCGAGATTACCTTCAGGTTCTACGGCGACGGTTTCTTCATCTTTCTTTTCCGTTTCGGTTTCGAGCGCTTTTATCAAATCTTCAATGCTGCTCGAGACTTCTTCTTTCTCTTCTCTTACATCTTGAGGTGGCGTTTCTTCGCGTACTTTATACTTGTTGGGGTCCACAGGCTTGTGCAGCTCTTCCTCGTTCGCCAAGAGGTACTCAATGTAATCATCGACGTCTTTCAAGTCTTCGTCTTTAGGTTCGAAGTTAAAGGACTCGACGTCTTTTTTTTCTTCGGAAGTTTCTGGCAGACTAGACTGTTTAATTAACGGTCTCTTTGGGGCGCTAGATAAGGTTTCTGATCGGTGCAGGGTTTGTTTTTTGGCAGGTTTCTTATCGGAAACGCCAAAATACTTTTTGGAATCTAAAACGTTTGTGTTCACGGCAACTTTCGGTTTAGTTTCTTTAGGTAAAGAGATTTTACTGGGCGTTCTCCTTATGACTAGCAAGGGTTCCGAGGGCGTACCGAATTTCGAAACGAACTCATCCCCGATGGTATTACGTCTCGTTACTTTCTTTTCGCCTTCGTCTTTCTTGACGATGGACAATTTCCCGACCACGACGTTATCGCTATCGATTTTATTCATGTTCAAATCGAGATCGCCCGATTCCGCGCTATTGTACTCGCCCGATAACACGGAAACGCTATCCGAGGACCTGTACTTGTGACTGGAAAGGATGTCCGGATAGTCCGGGAGAGATAACTGGAAGGATGACTTCACCTCAGTATCGGTGCCGGTGTCCGTTTGGACGACTGGTGGATCGACGCGGACCTCTTGCTTCCTCAGCTCCCTGGCGCGGATCTCCTCCTCGCCCTCCGTCGCAGTGTCTGACTCGTCGTCTGTGGAAAATGAAGAATAAAAGACGGTGAAAGAATTTGGGATCCTTTTGACGATCTTATAATAAATCAAAAGGGAATTTTCAAGTTCAATATGTGTGAAAACAATTTTCTTCAGTGCAGGATTTGTAAATGATTACTGGTTTCTTCAAGAACAAATTTTGAACAGGACAAATAATGTAATGTAGCTGTTGAAGGTATTAATAAGTGGTTTTCTTAAAACCCACCACACATCAATGCAAAAAAAAACAGTATAACAACGATACCATACTTTACTTATTTAAGAGCAAGGGTACAAAAATAAAATACTACCTTATCAAACCATATCCAGCTCGATGTACAATGGCAGTTGCATATAGATTGATATGTAAAAATAAAACTTGCTTTATGATTATAGTTAAAAGTTTGTTATTAGAAACACGACTTTAAACTATCGATTGACATGGATATGTTCTTTACGTCCAGAGCTTCATCTCTGAATTATTCTAGAATTTTAAAATAGTAACAAACAGAAAATATTGTGTTGATCTGACCAATGATTTCTCAACAGTACACATTGCACTTTTCCATTATTGTATTGGTTAGTTTGATTTATTATAGATAGATATTTGACTATTTATGTAAGCATTTTTTTTGTTTTGTTCAACGAATATAGATATTAATGTTACTTAAAGCCTCCTTTTAATTCATCATAATAAAATCGGCTATCATAATAAAAAACGGAAAATTAATTAGTATAATTAAGTTTGGATTTCAGTTTCCTGGTCTTTCAGAAATTTACATCATTTTTGCCCTATTAACTAGTCTTCCAATTATTTTTTTTTATTATCTGAATTTTTAACTAAGTAAATGCGTTACTCTGGCTTTTAAACTAATTTCAGTAATTGAAGTTGTTACATTAAAATGAAGTAGAGTGAGTTAACATTTAGTCAGTTTTCTAGCTTGCAGTTTTTTCCATTAATGAATTGAGCGAACCTGATGGTTTCATTAAACCTATATCAGCTAATATTGTCAAATTAGGAAGTTAATCTAAAAATGTCCCAAGAGAGTCATCGGATTTTCAAACTCAAAATTTGGAATGTCCTTTTTATTTTTCAACGTAAAACAGATTAAAATGCAATAAAACAATTGGCTGGAAATGGTGGGATCCCCTCTATCGGTTAATGGGGAAAACAACAGGTCAGAAAAAACTGAACATCATGTTTATGTCCAAGAAACTAATATTTCAGTCATTTTCAGAAATTGAAATATTAACATAAGCGACTGATCTATGAATCAGGCTTTCAAACTATATTCAATAGTTTTTCGAAAAAATTGTGTCCTTTGAATCAAATTTAACAGATTTCTCAAAAATCTAATGAAGTCTACTCGATTATTCAGTTCTTAAATTAGCTTAAAACAAAATTGCGACTTGTACCCAAGCCAATAGTTTACAGAAGAATCTGATGTATTCTAATCGCTCATTCAGAAATTTGCATAATTTTTTCCAACTTCAGTATTTTTCTCAAAAATCACATGAAGTCCGGTAAATTTATATACGAAAATGTTTGCGGCCATTGTTCAAGAAAGTAATGTTTTATACAAAAAAACAGATTTTAACTGAGCAACTGTTTCATGAATAAAGCTCTTTATAAAAATTTAATGGTTCTCCCAAATCTCGGAAGAATTAAAGTGAACTTTCCACAAAATTATTTAATGTTTAAGCACAAATCATTTTTCTTGTGCCACAAATAACAGTTTGCCAAAGTACTAATTTCTCATTACAATTATAGAAAGAAATCATGTTATTTTTTATTATCTGGTATACATAATTATATCTTGGTTCATATTATTTTTTAAATATGAATTTACTCTTCTGAACATAGAAAAATCGCTCTTTGGTCCAGCTCTAGTCAAAATTGTTATTAAAATTTTGATAGGTCAAATCATTTCACTAAAAACAGTTGCAAAGTTTTCATTACTCAAATATATGCAATAATGAAATCGATTCTTTCAAAACTAGTTTTTTTACTACTTCTGTGAGTAATTTTCTATTAAAAGAATCCGGATAAAACGTTTGGCGGATGATCTGTAAATAGTACGAATGACTTGTTTCAACACAAATGTGATCAAACACTTCTTTATTTCCATAATTTTGGAAGAACATAATCAACTAATCTTTTCCTTCATTTCAAATACTTGTAATGGCTTTATAAAGTTCTCATGTCTTAATTTAAATATTTGTTATTCTTTTGTTTAAATTTAGTTGGGAACGTATTTACTTTAATTGTAATGTGATACTTAATGGAAATATTAGTTCTTTCTAAGTTGTATTCATTATACATGATTACTGAATAGTTCGGGACTATCCTTTGCATAAAGTCGTGGCCATGGTGCATTGGTAAATCATCCATTCTATTATGCATAAAATTATATACTTTTGTTATTTACTTTAATTCAAGTCTTAATTGCTTATGACTCATACCTATATACATAATCTGCTTCAGAGAAACTCTGATATTTCAACATAGTATGTGACCCATATTTTTATTTACTTTACTTTAGGGTCATTACAACAATAAAAATACTAATGTACTCAGACAAAAATGACAAAAAAATCCAACACAATTAAAAAAAAATCGACACTAATAAATACAAACAATCAACAAAAAGACTTAGTAGTCACTTGTAATTTAACAGTTCGTAACATTAACAAATAACATTTTTGTGTACTCGAACAAAATACATGATTTTTAAAAAAATCGACGAATAATAGAAACACAAAATCAATGTCAAATACATACTACTCATGAGTGACTTAATTCTTTGCCTCACTTCCCTAGCGATTGACAACAACCTTTTGATAACTAAAGAAATAAATATATATTGTACAGTAAATATAATACGAAAAAATTAATAAAGTCTTACCATCTGAGCTGTCGTAATAACTGGATTGATCGCTACTCGTGTAATCATCGGATTCAGATTTGTGCCTTTTCTTTGAATAACTGTTCTTCCACCTTTCTGCCCACTTCATCGTCCCCTCCTTGGTGATCGGTTCCTCTAAGGCGTCATCAAAGGCACCCTCGTCATCACTATCGGTATCACTAAAAAATAAAACATCGTTTTATGAATTTATATCATGTGAACAACAACAGACCTAATGGAAAGGTTAAGGAAAAATAATGTTTGGAAGTATTTTTTGGGAATTACTTGGAAGTACAAGAAAGCTTACGAAGGGAACTTAAAAACTTATGAAGTTGAAATAGTGATGTGATAGAATTTTTACCCTTCTTCAGGTTGTTTACTGAATAACGCATTTAAATTTCTAGGAGAAATTCACACCTTGGATAAAATTTCCAACAGAAATTGAACAAGAAAAACGCATCACTCAGCAACAGGATATTTTTAAATCAAATTGTGTATACATGCTCATGATACAAAGGCTAAGCTCAAAACTACATTTAGGAAATTGACACCATTTGTTTTACCATACATTTGAGGAATGTAGCGGTTATATTGTGGTTCTTGTAAGAGGCCAACATTGATATTCCCCCTTGGCCTGCACGATCGGTAGATCCGTCGATTCAACAGTAGAAGGCTGTCCAACTGCTCGAAGTTGGCCATAGTGTACAAGAAGAAAACCCAGTCTTTGGGTTCTTTCCAAAGTCTTCAGGTTTTTATTCTTAGATCTTATTGAATATGTTGAATATTACAAAGAGCAATGCTACTCTTTGTATAGAGTACCTTTCTAAGCCCTAATGAAATTGCCACAGCTGCGTGCCTGCTCACTAGTTGCTTGGGATGAGCTCCCTCGGGAGCTCAGAGACCATAGAAACCATTATAGAGCAGCTACCCATTATTAATTTTGAGAAATTTTGTCCTCTTTGGATGTGAAATTTTCAATGAAAACTTTCATCATTTGTATTAAACACCATAATCATATACACAGAATTTGGTTTCAAAAATATCCATTTAAATACCATTAATATCACTTGAGTTATGCATTTTCATTGTCACATACTATAGCATAAAGAATAGGAAATTCACAATACGCCTTTGTATTAATAACAGTCGATGAAAACAATGTGGAGATGTAGAATCAACCTAATTAAGAAAAGAATGAAGATAAACAAATGTAAAACAAAATTAGTAGTAATTTCGAAAGAATGAAAAGCGATGGATGTAATAAAAATGAGAAGATAGAATAAGCAATTTTCAATATTCAGAAGTAACATTAGAAGAATAAGGTAAAATGAAACATAAATCGCCAACACTAGAGTAGTGTAAGATGTTACCAGATAGAATCTGGAATAAAAGTTCAGATAGATAGAACAACTAAAATAAATCAATCAATGTAGATTAAGAAATTATGGGCATCCCAAAACAAGAAAAGAAGGCCAAAACAAATGTGAGGTAATATAACAACAAAAGTGTTAAGAAAAAATCCCCAAGGGTACAAAGGGATACATCATTTTCAGCATATTTACTCACCTTATACTGGATGAATCTTCATCACTATCGCCCAATTCCGCGCAAGAAGCCCCGAAGTTCTTATCGGTCCACTCGTCCTCGTCTATCTGACTCAACGGCTCGTCTTGATCGGAAGACACATGATCAGTGGACAAGTTCGCGAATTCGACCCTTTCGGGAGTTTGAACTGTAAAACAAAGACCCAAAACGACAATTAAAAGCATTCAGTGGCGCAAATTCTTTACCTCTATCGAGCAGATCGACTCCAGCTATGCCGGGCAGCGGTTTCTTCTCAGGACTCTTGTGTTCTACTAACTTCTGAGGGGATTTCCTCGCGATTCTAGACTGATCGATCTCGCCTATCATGCCGAAGTGGTGGAGGCAGAAAAATCTGAATCCATACATGCCGTCCCTGTCGAAGGCGTAGGAACCCAGCCTGAGTTGAACATTACAATACTGACACCTGAAAGATTAGGTAAGGAGTAAGGAACATATCCAAGTAATATGTTAAAACAATCTTGGTGATGGTAGTTATAAGGTACTCATTTATATCTTCCTACAAATTAACCAACCAACCATTTTCAGCCAAATTTGGATTGGATTTAAAGAAAAGTACTGATTATGTAACTTCACGAATTAGTATGATACATGGTATATACGAGTAGTGCAATAATTTGAGGCATTATCGTAGTAATAAATTGTAACTATAACCACTTAAGATTAACAATTACAATGTAACTTAACATGTAATAAGTGAAATGCCTAGTGACAATTTTGTTCATTAACAAACCTATAAAATTTATACTCTTACTTGAAACAACTGTGATGGAAAAACCGCCCTTCAGCAGACAACCTTTCCATGAGATAAACCCGTTTCCTGCAGAAATGGCAGTATTCAGACCCACCTGAGACGACCACTGGAGTTTTAGGGGTCTACGAAAATTTGATCCATTAAAAACTCAACAAGCAGATAATGGTTAGGTTCTTACGTTCTTTTCCGGCGCTTTCGGTTCGTTAGGTATCTTACTGACCAATTTTTCAGTGAGTGAAGCTACCTTGTTTGTTCCCAGCTGACGGACCGTGCCCTCTTTCAGTTTTTGGTCCAGATTCTTGATACTCTTGTCAATATCTGCGTATTTAACTGAAAAGATAAACAGATATGGATTGGGCATCTACGAATTGTGAAAGTCTAATTATCCAACATAATTATAAAAAAAAAGGAAGAAAGGAAGGAGGAAAATAAAAAAAGTCAATGAAATGTAAGAAGGAAACAGAAATCAGAATAAAGGAAAGAAATAATATAATACGCAGATGTACTCAAACCATATAAAACATACAACCAAAGTATGCTTGGATAAAATCACTTATACTGTGTATGTTCCAATTAATGGATCTGGAGCTGTGCAGAATCTGTTTATATGCATGTGCTAGCATAGCATGTTATTGAAATGGCTCGGATTCTGATTTTATCAGATTTCAGCGAATTAATCAGTACTGATAAGTACTGATTTAATAATGACGAATTTCATCTGTGCTCAACTTTTTTTTAAGCAATAGATAGTTCTGGGTTTAGAACATGCACGTATTTTCATACAACATAGTTCACTCACATTCCCCTTGTAAACACTAATAAATGTCTTTAATTTGTTTCATCCATTTATTTTATCTCAGTGTCTGAGCTACCACCCCCAAAACGAGTACCCATAAGGGACCCTAAGCCCCAAGGACATGACATTATCGATTGTGGTTTCAAAAGAAATACGAGTAAATGTCTGGTCCTTGCCAATGGAGTTATTGGAATATTTCTAACCAGGCAAGTAATAACTTCAAGCTGCTATTACTCTTTTGCAAATTTTATCAGTTTACAAATAGAAAAACAAAAGAGTAGATTGAATCAAAAGACCCCTAAAAGTAAACTCAACAAATTAAGCATTTTACCTTCATTGCTATCCTGTCTATCCAAGTGCTTACTCTCCATCTTATTCTGCCTCGCGAGGAACTGCTCCTTGCTCCACTTGGGCACCTTCTCCTTATCGAACGTCTTCGTCGGTTTCCCCATTTTGTTCTCCAGGATCTTCTTCTCGATCTCCTTTATGTTCCAGTCAGTCGTCTCGATCTTCCCGATGGCACGCATCAGGTCCTTCGGTTTCTTGTCGACCGGCTGCTGTTCTGTCCACTTCTTCTCCAGCGTCTTGATCCTCGCTGCGAGGTCTTCGTCGGTGCCGCCGCTCCTCGCCGACGGGAGCGCCGATTTGTTATCGTGGTCCTACAACGGGAAGGTTCATTAAGATTGGGAGGACTCCAGCCGGTTCATGTCACGGAGGGATCAAGTCCAACAGAGGAATGCTATTGTGCAAATCAGAGTCAGATCAAAAATATGCAAAGTTAGTAGGTTTCATTAGATCATCAATAAATCTTTTATTGGTTGTCGTTGTTGGTACATGTGGTTCTTCTTAGGGGTTTTTGGAAATTGGCAAGGTGTTTATTGCGTTCATTTAATTTCATATTACTGTAGGTTTGTTCCAGCGGATGTACTGAACACGTCACATCTAACAAAATATTTTTTTTTTCTCCTGTGACTAAATGCCTACATTCCATTAACTAGAATTTTTTTCTAATTTATGTCAGACCTCAAAACAGTTGCAAAAGCATATTCATGCTACTAAGCATGTAAGAATATGGTCTTTATATCAATGTAGTAACAAAATACAGAAAATAAAATGGTAAATAGTGGTGTCCCATTTATAAACAAAGGAGTAGAATCTTAAAGGCTAAGTTAAATTGTTACTTTCAACCTCATTGAAAATATAGACCATAATAATTAGGAATGCTATATTAGTTCACAAAAAAAGCTCCAACATTGAGTAATGATAAAATTAACAAATAAACGTCACTCCATTCTTAAAACAAATCAATGCTGTTGAAATTGGAATATAGTATTTGATTACTGTTATGGAACTGTTATACTAAATGCTATACTATAGAAACAGGTCTAGATAAACATGTACAAATATCTATAAACATCTTTCTCTTCGGTTTCTACCTAAGTGTTGAAACTTTTATACACTTCTAGATAGAGATTATTGGGCTAATTTGTTCCTGAGAGATTATTATACCAGAAACATATTCGTAACTCCTACTGGAACAGACCTTCATCTTTTTACTAAACATTACTTTCAATATAAGTTACTTTCATTGTTTGTATTTTACATTTTAATAGCACAACCAATTTTTTATCATAATTTATATGATTTTATCCTTAACACAACTTTCGTGACATTAGTAATTAGTCGTGTAATTAGGTAAAATAAGAAAACAAAATTAATTTAAAGGTAATGAAGAAACCTATCGAGTTTATACCTACAACTTGGTTTGACTCACGTCACTCACTTCTTCTTTCTATTTTATTTGTTGTTAGTGAAGCAGCACAACCAAACTACTGTTAAGAGAAAATATACATTTATAGATTTTTTAAGTGCTTGGAAACAACAGCATCGTAAATGGTTAAACGCAGTCATGTCTTACATGACCACCAAAAAGCAGTGCTATAAAAACACCGAAAACGCAAAACATCCAAACACACTCGACAATGCTTACAGGGACGTATGTAAACTGTTTCTCTAAGTCTTTAACGCGATCTTCAAACTTAGGGGCGGTCTGCCTATACAAGAATATCGAATAATCCTCGAAGGGTTGCTGCGAATCAGCCTTGGCGTTCGCCTGCAGCATTTGCATGCTTTTCAAGAATTGTTCGGTCTGCAGCTTGCGATGCTGCCTCCTGCGGTTCTGCCGTTCGGCGCGATTGCTCGCTATCTCTTCCAGCGTTTTCAGTCTATCCTCCTTCACACCAACATAATAATATCATTGAAATGCATCAGCGGGATGTATAAATTATCCAAATGACGCGCCCAATTAAATAAAATCTACTACGGCCTTTACAAGAGGAACTTTTCTTTAAAAATATGTTAAAGTGGAAAATTGTGGAAAAATGATATGAAATGGAATCTTGTTGAAATTAATATGCTATTCTGCAGAACCTTCTTGAATCTTTTAAAGTGTAGACAATATGGAAATGAATCGAGCTTTGCGGAATTTTCAAGAACACTTATTTTTTTCCAAAATCACAAAAATAATGAGGAATCTCCAAGTAGTATTCTTTATAATTTTTATCTAGGATCCAATCGAATATAAGTCGTGTATATAAGACACATCATCTGTCCCAGAAAGGAAGCTAACTCAACAAGTACTTCAGTAAGTCAGCACCTCTTAGCTAATGTGATATTGGCAATAAATTAGTGATTGTTGGTGATAACGTGCGGCTCAGAAGAACAATGATAATGTTCACTTAAAGAACTGTGTAGAGCCTTCTGCGTGGTTCTACAGGGAATAGAAGTGATCAAGAAATACTGTTTAAGTTGGCAATCCTACCTGGAGAATTTTTTTGCCTAAGGGTTTGCACGCTACACCAGAAATCTCTGCATGACAGCGACAGCTAAATAAACACAAATATTTTTGGTTATGTGAATTTATATACGATATTTATTTACCACACCAGAAAAAACTTCAATACTTAAACTAGAACGCTTTTTTCCCCCGTGTAGTTTTGGGGCTACATGGGAAAAAAGCCCTACTTTGCTTACTTCCCCGGGAACAAAACCTGCTTCAATACTTAAAGGTACTGCTCGAATTGAGCCCCATTATGCTCTAAACATAAATTCACTCTCCGTTTTAGGCTCTCGAAGACATTAATTTTAACATCCGAGGAGAAATATTTGCAACTTCCTCGATAATGGCACCTTCCAGTTCTTCACGTGTATGTAGAACATTACTGAACACCTTGTTTTTAAGGTGCCCAAAGAAACAAAAGTCTAGAGGTGTCAGGTCTGGTGACCTACCTGGCCAGATACCCGTACTTATGACTCGATGGCCAAAAACTTCCCGCAAATATTGCATTGTGGCAAGAGCAGAATCTTGTTGAAAGTAGCCATTTTCGCGCTCCTCTACGGTTAATTGGGCAACGAATGGCTGGAGATTGTGCTGAATGTATCGTTCAGAATTAGGTACCTGTGAAGTTAAAAAACATAGGACCAATTACTCTCTGCCGCGATACAGCCAGCCAAACACCAACTTTAGTAGGATGTAAGGTTGTTGTTCTAACAGCATGTGGATTTTCACCAGACCATATTCTGTAATTTTGAGAATTAACATAGCCATTGAGATGGAACCAGGCTTCATCGGAAAAAAAGGTTTTATCCAGGATGTCATCATTGTTCATTTCCTGATTGAACCAGTTATAGAACAGGACGCGTTGTGGGCAGTCAGGAGGATTTAGGGATTGGACCATCGAAAATTTGTACGGGTGGTATTTCAATTTACTCTTCAACACAGTGGACAACTATATGATGAACCTGTAAAGTCAAGAAACGGAATACGGGAAATTAGGAATAAGTGGAAATTGGTGAACTTTTGATAAGGATCAAACCTGTTGGGGGGGAAAGCTTCCTAACCGATGTGCGAGGACTTTGTTGCTGTCGGGCCCTGACGTCTTGCACCACATTTTCAGTGAGTACGGAGGGTCTTTCCTTCACATTGCCTGTATTCAAATATCGTTGAACTAAGCGCATGCAGTGTTGTTTAAAAACGTCGATAGTGAACACAACTTCAGGAAACATTTCTTCAAATTGGTGCAAAGTGAATTCCAAGGAGTATTGCCATCCAGAAATGGGGTCATGAACTGCACTCCGAAAATAAGCCATTCCAATAAAAATATCCTTTTCTAATGTAAATAGTACCATTTTTATAATAAAAATTTGAATCGCCGCTCAAGTGTCAATGCTGTCACTGTTAAACGTCGAAGTAGCTGTCAAGCAACCGGAAGTGGTTCCAGTTGTACCATTTTAAAGTAAAATTTAGGATTGCCAACTTAAACAGTATTTCCTGATCACCTTGTAAAATATATCCCAGAAAACGCCGGTTAATCAGTTACTATGAAATTTAAAACAGGTACAGTAGAGAGAGACAGAGGGCAAGATACTCCTCTGGTAAGCGTCTACAAGTACTTAAGTACACTGAACCATTAAGGTTTTGAGAAAATATGAAAGAACATTTCCCCTTGATAGATTACTGGAGTATGGCAAATTGAAAATTGCTCTATTCCGAGAATCATCTGTTTCGTTTTGAAAATTTACCATTCATTTATGGTTAATTATTGTTTTATTTTAGTGTACATAATGGAGAAATGATAAAATGTGCAAATTATCATGAAAAAGCAATCCCTACATAAGATTGAACCTGTATTTAAGTTACTTTCGAATGTCTTGTATGGTATTTGAATTGCTCCTAAGACCAGAGGCAGGTTCTAGTTTCAAAAAAAAAAAACAATTAACTGATTATTACTTTAAATATGGTTGAAAAAACATACTAGATACCTCTACTAAATTAATTGTACTACAGAACATTTGTCCTGTTTCAAAAATGTTTCACTTATAGGTCGATAATGAGAAAATGATAATTCTCTCGAAATCTGGATAACAATTGTATCAATAAATCGCACATGCTTTCTGTGCATGTATTTTTTAATTAAATATATTTTTACAATTTACCTGAAAAAAGAATAAAATAAACCTTACACGTTTAGTCGTCAAATTTAATTTTAATTGCAGGGCCCAAAATACATGTCAAAGTTCAAAATCGATCAGATTTAAAAATGTAATTCTCATACCCATACTGCTCCGAATTTACGAGTATATCCAATATGAATAGGACAAAGGTAACGAACGTCGACTCTATTATGGCGTTTTTAAAAAGCGTGATAGCCTGGAACAAGGATGAGGTAAGAAAAAAGGGATGAGTGGGTAAAAGGATTGATCACAAGGGTTTTATGAAATGCCACTCAATATTCACTCTCCACTTTCCATGATGGGAAATCGAATTATAAATTGCATCGAATTAAAACAAATACATTTCATATGAACCCCCAACCCCCCATATCTGAAAACTAATAAACATCAACTTACCACAGTGGATCCCACTTTTTCCAAAGTACGCCGTTTTCTAGTCTTTTTATCGAGACTTGTCTTGCTCGGTGGGGCCTCAATGTGCCTTTTGTGCCTGCTCGATGGTCTCAAAGGGGGACCGAATGCCCCTTCGAATCCACTCTTCACAGTCTTAAATGAAAGTTCGCTTCCTAATTTCTTGCTTTCAGGTAAATCCTAAAAAAGCAAAACAATTATTTTTATGACAACAGGTAAATTTTATTTGATTTTTGAACTTAGGTAATGTACATCAGAACTAGGATAAAAGGAAAAACAGTGCAGGAGGGTGATAGGATATAGTACGAAAAATATGAAAATGCGCTCTCAAAATTAACTTTATTGTTGGAACATTTTGGACATTTCATGTTAATGCCTTTGTTCCAACAGAAATTCCAAATCGGTACCAGCCAATGAAACGTTCGTTTTCGTCTTTTGAACGAGTCACTTGAAGAAATTGCACATTTCATTGTATGCATATTCAGAAGAAAACAGTTAAACTGAAATAGCTTAAAAATACTACGTTACTAGTTTAAGTTATAAATAGGATTATTGATTACCAGGTCACTATTTGGTTCCTCCCCTTCTGTTATAACTGAAAAATTGCTTGGTAATGTGGTGTACTGACTTTTAAGAGGCGAATATTGTGAGAAGAGTGATAAAGGCTTCACTGGTTTCATCTTTTTACTTTTCAAACATTTCCTCTTGAACTTCTCTATAGATTTTTCTTTATTCCGGAGATCAACTTTTGAAACTGAGGCGATGTCCCTACCGCTATCCATAAAAATTTCGTCCATCAATTCAGACCTGTCAGCATTCGCGATAAAATCTTTGGATTTGGTCCAGTTCGACATTTCATTATAAAGTTGCTTCTCGAGCTCTTCGGTGCTGTTTATCATATTTGATTCGGGCGGGAACTCTGGTAATTTTCGGCTATCTGCATTTGATGGACATTGACAACTTGACAGATCAGGTTTCGATTCATTTGTTTCCATTTCCGAACCAGTATTGTTGGGAGTTTTACCCAAGATCAGGTAACTTTCGCTACGTCTCACCCTTTTCCTAGAAGTGAACTTTTTCCTGGGACCACCCATTCTACCAAGATTATGTAATAATGTCATCAAATCCGAATCGTCGTTCTTATTCAGCAGAACTTCTGAACTGTTTGAGGATTTGCATACGTCCACTTTTGAGGATATTGTTAGTTGATTCAAGGAAGGTATAAATTCAATGTTTTGAATACTTTTGTGTTTGTTGTTGGGCGTGTTTTCTATTACTTTCACAGTGATCAATGTGTCATCGTCATCTGGAACCGAACAGGGTGTTTCAAGAGTTGCTGTACTACTTTTTCCTTCGTTTTTCTCCAAGTTTTGATTTTCAGTACATTTACATTTCTCGATGGCGGATTTATTTCTCCTCAATAACAAATTGGTCATGAAATTTCGTAACGGTTTGTTGTTCTCCTTCTTCATGGATTTCAAGCAACGATTTATGTTTCTGTGAATTTCGTCCAAGACACATTCGCTTTGATGGTTTGAACTGGGGTTTGGGGTAACATTTAAATTTACATTTCTGTCCTCAGGAACGAAATTTGGGACAATTGGTGCAGTTTTCTGGTTACGAACACCAATTTCATCTTCTAAGTGTTTAGTTTCTGATTCCTTTCTGCATTTTGAGCTAACTTTCAGTACGTGGAGATCTTCGATGGTATCTGCGTTGGTAGTTTCGGTACAGGTAGATCTGGTATCCGAGAAATTACAATTTTCTCTAGGTTCCATGATAAACTTCACTTCTTGAAAATCGTCGATTTCATTTTTGATCCCCTTTGCCTCAGAAAATTTAGCTCCTGATTCCGACATAACTGCCAGTTTCTGGTAATCCTCGTTTCTAATTGTGGTGGATCCGATCTGTGTATTAAAAATTCTGGATTTATTATCCACTTTTGGTCCTTGGGAATGTCCGATTTTACAGTAGTTTATAGTTTCGGTAGCTTTCATACCTCGCTCCGGTAGCTCCTCTTCATTGATATCCACAGTGGTTTTATCGACATTTGAAATGTCTGTCAGTTGGTGATTCTCTTTTTCCAGGTATCTTGGAGTTATCGCGTGGGAAAGGGGTCGCTTCACTCCACTTACTTCAATCTTTGAGCGACAATCACAAGAGTTATTTCTGTTAACTTCAATTTTTTCAGTTTTATGAATTGAAGGCGAATCACAGGATTCGTTTCTATTAATTCGTTCAGTTCTGTATACCAAAGGGATATCACAGAACTTGTTTTTAATACTTTCATCTCTGTCAGCTCGATGAACCACATGGGGATCACTAGAATTGTTTCCATTAATTCTTCCAGTTTTATTAACCAAAGGGGTATCACAAAAAAGATTTCTATTAACTTCAGCTCCTTGAGTTTTAGCAGTTAAAGGATAATCAGAGAAATTGTTTTTAAGCAGTTCAACTCTTTCAGTTCTATGACCTAAAGGGAAATCAGAGAAATTTTTTCTAACATTAGCTCTTTTGGTTTTGGAATTCACAGTTTGGGAATCACCCGAATCTTTTATATTAGCTCTTTCACTTTTATTCACTAAAGGGATGTCACAAAAGTTCCTTCCATGTACTTTAGCTTGTTCAGTATTATGACCTGCAGATAAATCAGAGAAATTGTTTGTAACTACTTCGGCCCTTTGGGTATTACAAACTACATGGGAACCATCAAGATGGTTTACAGGGACTCTTTTAGTTTCATAAACTAAAGGAATATCACAGAAATGGTTTCCAATAACTTCAGTCCTTTCAGTTTTATGAATTATATGTGAATCGCCAGACTCACTTATATTATCTCTTTCAGGTTTACAAACTAAAGGTATGTCACAGAAGGTGTTTCCATTAATTTCACCAGATTTATATGGTGAAAGGCAATTGCAGTTGCGCATAATATCCAACTTCTCATCATCGTTAGTTTCGCTACTAAACTTCCTCAATCTTAACATCGATTTCCTTTTCTTCTTGAACGATTTACTGCTGGGAATATTAACAATACTGTTACAACAACGCGACAACTTCTTACAACAATTTCTTCTTCTTACTGCCGACCTTTCGATAAAAGGTTTGGTTTCGACATAGGGAAGTAACTTGGGATTTTTGAGGGTTGGGTTCTAAAAAGACTAACATTTTTGTTCAAATGTAAAAAAATAGGAATCAATACTTACCAATTTAGGGTGTTTAATGTGCGGTATTTCCCTTCTGAATGTGTCATAAACTTCAGTCAAATAACTAGCCATGGTCAGGTAATCTTCCGTCTTCGTTATTTCTTCTCCGGTCATGACAGGTGGTATACCTACGAACAGATGGCAAGGTAGGTCCATTTTTATCCATCGATAAGGGGAGGTGAAGAATGAGATAAAAGGGGACGTATTCGGGGGATTTTGTGAACTGAAGTGGATGACGGTTCCTTTCTACAAGGAACAGGAACTGAAGAGTCCTGTTTTCGAGTAATTTTCTTCTCCAAAATTTGATGATATCCAAACCATACCAATTTTTCAATAATAAAGCATATTACAACTATTAAAACTGTCTATTAGAACCTGACATTACTCCACTCAAATTTGAAAGGTTTCATATTCATTTGTTATATGACCCTTTGTCTAGTTGTTTTAAAGATACTTCCTGAAACCCACCTATTTCCTTTTCCAATATATCGAAAGCCGTTTGATTATTCTTAATAGGATCTTCATCCTTGACAGCCACGTAATCCAGTAAATCTGGCCTGTAGTGATGTATTAATGCACACAGAGCTTTACCGCCTTTGAAAACAGATTCGATATCATTGATTTGTATGTCGGGTTCCTCTTTTAGTTGTTGTCTTAACCAGCCAAGTAAAATTTCGTTATCGACGTTACCTATGATAAAAAAAATAAGATTTTAGTAATAAAACATTTATAATCAATACATTCTTTCAAGAAAACAACAAAAAATGTAACATAATTACACAAGCAAAACTAAAATTTCTCAGTGTCCGTTTCAGGCTATCAAAAAACATCAGAATTACAAACATTACTGAAATAGTTGAATACATTATTAATCTAGCAAGTAGAACAGATTTTGATATGCTAACATCATTATAAAGCACAATCATCAAGATGTCTTAAAATTATTTTTAATTTTTCCTCTTGCTCTTAAGTTCCTAAAATAGCAAAATGGCCATGGTGACTATACTCACTGCTGAGCTAATATAATAATTAGGTAGAAATTGCCAATCTACTTCACAGAAGTGCTGATAAAGTTGTAGGCTTAAAATTGTATGTTCCTTTCATTGTGCCATGTGGAAAAGTTTTCCCATAACGTCACGATCAATACCTAAGTTAATCCCTGACATTAACTCCTGTGAGGATGTTTAAGAAGTGCTAAAACCGCACATAAACTACTGTAGCCCATAAGACAGAGAGTGACTGGTGGGGAGGGGGAGGGGGGTGGACGATATGAAGTACGTACCAAAACATGATTGTTATGTTAGAATGCTAAGCAATCTACATTCCTTACCTTAGGAATCGCAGCTATTAGTCGTGCGACCTCGAGTCATTTCTATAATTAATCGTTCGTTAAATTGTTGCTAATATGGCTTTGAAGCAAATGGTCGGTCACGAAAATAGGAAAATTACAAATTTTACAATTACCATACATTAAAAAGTACAGGAAAAACTTGGTGCTGTATAAAAACGATTTGAACCGCGAAATTATATACTTTAAATAATTTAATAGAAGTTATGTTTTCAAAGTTGACTGGGAACCACGACCAAAATCCTGTAAACGAGAAGTTGGTAAATCTTTAAATTAGTAATGATGCAAAACCGAAACCAGTTCAAGAATAGAATTTTGGGAAATCACCATCTAAGATTGTGCATAAAGAGTCGGAATCAGCAAAAGATCTCATCACTATGTTGACAAACAGAGACGTGACTTTCATTGGTCAAATTGTCTAATAAATTGTCTATAACCCACCATTGTGTAGGTTTTTCAATTCTCTAAAAATGTCAGTAAATCAACAGTGTGACGATTCCTTTAATACTCCCTGAGATATTTGAAAAAAAAAAAACATAAAACCACCTACAGTATACTATTTTTGTTGTTTAAAAAAAATATCAGAAAGCTAATTCATTGCTAACGACACTTGGGTTTTCATCTACAAACATCTTTTTAAAAGTTAGTACAGGTCGCTTATGGATTAACATTACTTGGTCAAAATATCTCTATTGATTGGACTGGTATAGGAAGAGCTGTACACATGTGTAGCATATAAATTTAACACATAGCTATCAAATGTAAACTGACTAGACTAAAGACTAAGACTAATTTTTTTTCTGCTGTTCCTAAATAATGTTTAATTTATAATAAACATTAAAAAAACTATTTTTGTTTATTTGTCCTTGGAAGATGAACCTTCCAAGTTAGTTAAGGATAGAAATAAAACCATCTATGGTCGGTGTGCGATGGTCTTCTAGGGGAGCTCGTGTCAGGGATTATAAGAAACAAAGGTATAAATTCGCTGGGTCTTAAGCCTTATGGGAGATCGTGGGCGACGTTTTCGACTTCAATAAAACCGGGTTCAAATGCAAAAATCTTCATTCTAAAACCCACACGTTTCACACACCATTACCTCTCCTTCTCTTCCTCGGCACCTCGTTCGTCGGCTCTGCCAGGTTCCGTTTCATCTTCTCTATGCTACTGGGATTGTCCGTATCGTACAGGCTCGCCACCTGGTGCGGCAGCACCGCCGTCTTATTCAGATTGGGGTACCTCGTCGTCGGATCGACCGTGTACGACTTCCAGTCTTTGTTCAGATTGTCCGGTGTGGTCTGCGCCAGAAGCCTGTAGATCGACTCACGCTCGGCGAGGACTTCTAGGGCAGTGGTCGCTCCCAAGGACCAGCTCCTGATGGCCCAGGCCGCGTCCAGGGAGGAGAGGAATCCCCTAGCGCAACCAGAACCGGTCGGCCAGAAGGGCTGGGGAATAAATATGACAGAACATTAATGGTGGGGATGTCGGTCTGTCTCAGGGTTACCACATAAAGGAGCAACATGTCTGAACAATCTTTCAATTTATAATAAATTAGCGAAAATTGGGACGTTTCGAGAAACTTTCATTCATCATCAACAGCTTAACGCAGTGTGAAAAAGGACAAGGTTGAAAATTTAATCGATGGTTAACAAGTCGTCAAGCGTTTGTGTATTACACATGTAATATGTACTAGAGTTTGGAAATGTACAAGCCTTCAAATTTTTGACATAAGAACCTCTTACCGAAAACAACAGGCCTTTTTCTTCTGATGTGGCTTTTTGCCAAAGAGTCCCAAAAAGTTCACTAAAACTATGTACCATAGTGAAATTCATAGGGTATGTGATTAAACTTGCATAAAAACTAGAGATATCAAAAATCTGGTCAAGATTGTAAGAATCAAACTGGACCATAATAATGTGAAATTCGCACTAGCGAATTGAAAAGTAAATTATTTTTCTTTTGCTATCTGATTAGAAGATAGAGAAGCATGAACAGTAGAAGACTTACTGCTGTTTTATTATGTACTAGTACACTCTAAACTTATGTATCTATCTCTAACAGGACTTTTCCAGTCAATTTCTTCCAGAGAATAATCAAACGATTAAATATACTGACCTTAACTTGTATTTTTATGCAAGAACTATAAACCTACGTTTTTACGAACAAACAGAAATTTGTGAGGAATGGGGAAGTACACGACTTTGATATGACAACGAAAAATACGGTGTTCAGTGCCAGATTGCGTCTAAGAGCAATAACAGGCCCGACATTTATGTGTCTGAAAATCTATAATGGGCTACCTACTGCGATCTTGCAAAACAAAACCTTACCTACCTATAAAAAAATCTAAAGAATTTTTGATTGACAAATGTTTCAGAGGAATTCTTTTGACAATGTCGCACTGTTGATATTTTTTTGAGTTTATGTTTATTTTGTGATCATGTTTGATTTTTGTCTTTCCTCTCTTCTTTGATGTTAACTATGTTTCCATACTTGTACCTCGATTTGATTTAACTGTAGTGTTTAACTGCACATTAATAACATTTATACATTTGTTATGGTCTCCAATCCTACATATTGTACATGATATCAATAGATAAAAATAACTACTACTATTTCTGTAATTGCCAGAATTTTCGTTGAGTTACCAAACGCCGCGCTCTACACACAAACGGCCAATGAGATTTTACTAAAATAATTAGCTCATTATAGATGCAGACTTACTAAATATGCTAGTGCCTTGACAACTCTGACAACTTCCCAAACGACATTTTAGAGTCCGTCACAGGTTCTGATAACTCCAGAAAGTTTCCTAGCGTCCTGGACTATTCTAGGATTCCTCAACGCCTTCTTAAGTGGAAAGTATGAAATGTGGAAATATTTTCAGAGGACCTGATAACTTCGAGAACATTAGAAACTCTCAGAAATAGTTTTTAATCGATTTAATAAATTTCCAGTGCGTAATATTGGACTATTTCTAATAAAACGTACTGAGGTCTTTCAGAATTTCTCTAAGGATTACTTTGAAGGATGGAAATATTCCCAGATAACATTTGGAATTCCCAGGAATCGTTTTTAGGTTCAATTGAGAGCCTGGATGAGCGCAATAAATTTTCTTAAGTCTATACTCAGATTGTGTTTCCTCCTCGATAGTGGTGCACTCAGTAATTATGTTATCAGATAGCAGCAGTTGGTTCTTGTGTTGTTGCCGTATAAACAACTAGAGCGGTTTAAGGTAATGCACTTCCGCCTTTAAATGCTTCAAAAGCCGAATAAAACAATTGATTTTTTATTTGTACCAAATAGAATACTAAAGGGACAAAACCAGTTTTTAATCTGTGAACATGATATAATGAATAGTTATTTTCTATTCTCTGCTAGATCCTCACCACTGCAGTGCACTGCTTTGAAAGAATTTTGATGGCAACCGAACAATTCGAGTGATTAGGTATTTACGTGTGTTCTCTTCTTAACTCAATCGGAGTCTACCAAAATATAGTGCTTCGGCAAACTGATTCCACTTGAGTTTATGATGCAAAATAATGGCTTGTTATGGTTAATAAAGGGGTACACAATTGGTTGAAAATTGTTCAAACGAAATTTGCAAATGATTGAATTTAACAATAATCTGTGTATCCTGAAAAATAGTTTCAGTTAATATCACTGTAAATAGAAAGACGCCAATTGTTAAAAAATAAACGAAAGAAAAATATTTTTATATTCAATAAGATATATTTAGTTTGTAAAGTTGTTTAGTAAAATGAGCTGAAATAAAGTCAGGAAATTTAATTCGAAAACCTTTTTATGGGTTGATACAAAGTTAGTTCGGCACGTGCAGTGTGCTTAATGGTGTAAAACGCATATGGCGAGTGACAGCCTTTTTAAGTTTTATATTAAAGCTAAAATGAGTTAGCATCCCAATGATCCTACGAACGAATAAACAGTAATCATCAATTTTCCTAGTAATTATTACAAATATTACTACTTAATTCATGACACGTAATAAAGTGTATTGAAACAAACTTATCTAATCTGTCTATCCATCTATCTAATCGTTTAATGGTGTAATTTTGTTAAACAAATTGTTCTGAAAGGGTAAACTAGCAGAAATTACTGTAATAATTTTAATGTACCTACTGTGATGACAAAAAAGTTATTAGAAATAAAGAAAAAACACCATGTAGCCAACCTAGCTTTTATAAGATTTTATCCATGTTTCTCATTAAATAAACTAAACAATTAAGACTGGATTAACTGTAAAAAAAATAGTCATTGGTATTAAATCTTTGAACAAAATGAAAATTTATGTACTTTGAAATCTTACCTCAAGTAAACTATCCCCTACGAGAATCAGGAGCAACTTATAACCGTTCCTCTCGAGTACCTTGGAGGCGTTCTCAGCAGCGTACATTGAAGTAAAATCGAACATGGCAATATCAGGTTGCCCGTAGTGATTTACGGCGAACTCCAAATTAGGCAACTGATAATTAGTACTGAAATTCGCCGCATCTATAGCATACTGCTCTAAAGCCTTCCTATCCACGTTATCCGGCGCCAACAGCTTCTCGGTATCGGCGAGATCCTCCTTGATGACTCCCTTCTCCAATAAACTAGCTTTCTTGGCCGTCATAACGAAATAGTGAGTATCGTCCTTGTAGTAAACGATGTTCTCCAAGTCTATCCTCGTCTCCTCTTGGAGGTCCTTGAAGAATTTCTGATTGAATATGAAGGCGACGCCACTGATTTCTTCGACCCGGGCCTCCGCCTCCGTTTTTCTGTTGATGAAGTTCGCCGTAATCGCTATAGCTAGTTTGCCCCTGAACTCCTTACGGGAGAAGCCCTGGAGGGTATTCCGTTTACCATCAGCGCCTATTATCACATCGAACTCGTAGTGGTGCACTGGGTGATTCGCGGGTTTCACCTCAGCACGCCATCCAGTCTCTGAAAAGAGAACGTAGAACAACACATTAGAACAGCAATGATCACAATGACCATCGACATTTTGAAATGTATACCTCGCCATGTTGTATGTTTCAGTGGTTCCGATTTTTATGGCTTCTTGAATTGAATTTTGATGGAACATTAATGACAAAATGAATTTTGAAATTGGAAAGAGGACATCATTACATACAAGAGAAAGACCAACAGAGAACTACTGACTCGGTTGGCGGCCATGTTTTGGAGATGTATTTAACCAAGGTATGGCACAACTTCTCAAATTGAAATTATTTGTCCCTTACGCCTGTTAATATTAGCTTAACCCAAGCACCAAGCAGGATAGCAGCAAGTAGGTGAAGAGGAATTTAAGCTGAAACCAAATATTTTCCAAAATATTTGGTTTTAATTTATAAAAAGAGCAAGAGGGTGCATTGGCCAGGGCGACTACACAGGGAACATTTCATTTAATCCTTTCAGCAACGTTTAAGGTGTTTAACTATGTTTTTGTTCTTAAGATCAATTGTTTTGTTATTGTTTTGTCAAAGGTCCCCTATTTTTTCTAATAGTTCTTTTAGTTTATCTCTTAATGGTAAAGCTTATTGCTTTATCTAGAAAAAAGTAAAGTCTGCATGGAATTCGAAAAAGATGTCTTAAAACATACCGCAAATAAAAAAGCAGTTTTTAAAAACTGAACTTTAACACCCTCTACATAGGAAAAACGTTTAGAAAAAAATAGATGGTAATACCATGTTATGTAATTATGGTATAGTCCAGTAAATGAAAGCCGATAAACTCCCAAAGCTGGGATAAATGCTGCAAAAGGATGAAACTGGGGGCAATTGTAGGTCTCAACTGGGTCTTTCGAAATACAGAAAGTTGTAGATTCTCCAGGTCCCGGAACATGGTAAAAAATGGTCCTCAAGTTCCAAAAATCCGTTTTCAGCCAATATCTCCGAGAATATGGCATTTAGAGAATTTTTGTTTAGATACAAAAGGTAGATCAATTCATTAGCTACAAAAATGGTCCTTACGGTTTTTTCCGAAAACTCGACAGTTTTCGAGATAACGGCTCCGAAACAGCCGATAACAGCCCTTCACTTGTTGCTCCTGCTCTGAATCCAGGAGAGAAAATTCGAGAAATGTTGACAAAAGCGGGCGGGCGGTCAAATTGTCCAATAACTCGAGTAAAAATGGATATTTTTTGAAAATTCAAAATTCACGTGAAAGAGAAAACCCATAGCTATGGTATCCTGGGTCTCGGGCCTCATTTTTATTTTTCTTGAATGTTGGAAACCCAGGTTAATTTTTTTTTCTTCGATATTTCTCGACTTTTAGAAAATTCATCCATATTTTAATAAACAATAGTAATTTAGTCGGGTCTTTCTTGATAATGGGTCTCCAAAACCTATCGAATAAGCCCATAAAGGTTGTATCATTTTCTTTCTTTTGCATCCCAATAAAAAGTAACTTTGAATATGTCGATTTTTTGACATTTCCGGAGTTTTGAAAGTTGGTTGGCAAGAATGTTGAAGTTGGCACAAAAACGAAGAAACAATTGGAAAGGGAATTTCAAGCATTCCAGTGATGTGCATTGCGAACCGATACGATGATTCATAATTTTTTAATACCCGATTGATAACACAAATGTCAAAAAATCTACATATTCAAAGTTACTTTTTATTGGGATGCAAAAGAAAGAAAATGAAACAACCTTTATGGGCTTATTCGATAGGTTTTGGAGACCCATTATCAAGAAAGACCCGACTAAATTACTATTATTCATTAAAATATGGATGAATTTTCTAAAAATCGAGAAATATCAAAGAAGAAAAAAATTAGACTGGGTTCACAATATTCAAGAAAAATAAAAAGGATGCCCGAGACCCAGTATATCATAGCTATGGGTTTTCTCTTTCACGTGAATTTTGAATCATCAAAAAATATCCATTTCTACTCGAGTTATTGGACAATTTGTCCGCCCGCTTATGTGTCCATTTCTCGAATTTGATCTCCTTGATTCAGAACAGGTGCAACAAGTAATGGGCTCGTTTCGGACCCGATATCTCGAAAACTGTCGAGTTTTCGGAAAAAGTTATAAGAACCATTTTTGTAGCTAATGAACTGATCTTCCTTTTGTATCTAAACAAAAATTCTCTAAATGCCATATTCTCGGAGATATAGGCTGAAAACGGATTTTTGGAACTTGATGGTCATTTTTTACCATGTTCCGGGACCCGGAGAATCTACAACTTTCCGTATTTCGAGAGACCCAGTTGAGACGTACAATTGCCCCCGGTTTCATCCCTTTGCAGAATTTAACCTAGGTTTTTTCCTTCATTTACTGGACTATAAGGGTTACACCATAATCATAGAATAATCTAGATCTCAGGAAATCTAGAATACCTTGTGATTTCATAGAGTTTACAGATACTTACTTTCTGTGGCGTTGGGTTCGACGAGCTTCTCAAAACTGACTTCTGTATGCACCTCGACTCCTAACAGTAGAGCTACCTTAAGAAGGATACATTGCAGCTGCCTGATACTTATGTGATCTATTGCACCGGCGCAGAATTTACCGAAGAACTTTTTAGCGCCTAACATACGTAGATCTTCGATGACGAACGGCCACAAGTGAAGGACGTTATTCCTGGAGAATCTGTCACGTTTCTCTATCACAACCTAGAAAAAAATATGTGAATCAGCAGTGCCACAGGTTTAGTACTAATTAATAGTACTAATTGTAGATGGTTCTAATGGTGTTTGCGATTGAACAGACTGAATTTAATACCATGAACCAAATACGTTTGTTGCCTAGTTCCTCCTATTGAGTTCAAAATTCCTTAAAATTGATACAAAGTTCTTTTTAGCGATTTCAGGGTAAAGTTGTGCAACTTTTGCTTGTATATTCTAAGGCCGTAACACTTTTACAAAAGGTAAAATGTTGCATAGTCCCAAAGAGTAATAATTATTAATCTTTCTACAACTATCACAGTATTTCGGAATACTTAAAAGCGTACTATGTTTTGGTTAACTTATAATTTTGACAATTCCTATACAATACTCACGACTTTTGCTCCGAGAAGCTGAGCCTCGATAGCGGTCCTCATGCCGCATGGCCCGCCACCTATGATCAGGACCCGAGTGTTCCCGGCGAGTTTCCCCTTCTGGTAACATTTGTGCGAGGCCCTCGCGTCGAACTTCTTCCACAGAGCTTTCGCGCGCCATGACGTCAAGTTCGCTCGTAATTTCGGATAGAATAACGGAAATTCGTTCGGTTTCAAATGTAGATTGTCGATTAGACCTGAAATGGGAAAATCACATTACATATTAACTAGTTAAAACAAAAAATAACAAAATATGAACATTAGAGGAAAACAATAAGATTTTTTTGGAGTAGCACGACTTTTTGATAAGTCAGCTACGTTCAAAGTAACCATGTGTTAGTGGGGACCGAAGATTTAAACAAAGGCAAACTAAGGTCTGTTCCAGCATAAGTTCTAAGTATATTTTAACCAATAATCTAGTTTGCTGTTCTAGTGTCGAAATGGCTGGAAACAATTCAGCATATTTACCGAAAGAAACCTATATTTGCTATGTTAGTTACCAGTTTCAATAGGCTTCATAAATCACTTATAATGTATAAAGAAACTTTCTAGGCGACAATTCCAAAGGTCTAAAGTATTTAAAATGCCATAATTGTACTGGTTTTAGGATTTAATTTCTAATGTCATTAGGGAGATAATCTGAATGTCTAAACAATTCAAAACATCCAGCTATTTTGAACTACAATCTATTCTAGTGTGGTGTTCTAGTTTCTAACTGATTGGAAACGATTCAGCATATTTACTGAAACAAAACTATACTTGTTAAGTTAGTTACCAGTTTCAGTAGGCTTCATAAGTCACTTGTAATGTATGAAAAAACTTTCTAAGCAACAATTCCAAAAGTCTAAAGCATTTAACAGTGCCACAATCGTATTATAGAGGTCTTCGGATTCCATTTCGGAGGCTGTTGGTCTAGAGTCTACGTAAGTTACTTTAAATGCTAGAAACATTCAATTTTCTATAACTCATATACAATATTCAGTAGGTATATCGAAATATTTTCTACTTGATTTTTTTAGAATATTTTGGAAACAATTTGTATATTCATTACATTTAATAGATCAGATCAGAAGACTAAATGACTTTTGGGTAAAGTCAAAACAATTAAAAGAATAAATATTTAGAAACCCTAAAGTAATTGTAGTGATCATTTATTGAGACCATGTGTTTATCTTCTAAAAACGAACAATGATGTCATTTCTAAATAAAGTACAAAATATTAGGAAAAATATGTTTAGGCAGTAATTGTGATGAGCGTACTATATCTATTCAGATTAGTTCCATTGGAGAAAATGCACGTTCCTATTGATGTTTATCGATTGTTTTTGAACATATTAAATCTACAATTATAAGGTGAAAATCAAAATATTTGGGACATGATAGAAGTTGTTTATAAATTTCAGTTAGATTTACAACAATGCGTTTCTGAATTGAACGCAAAAAATATTAATGTATGAGTTTCATCTACACTCTTATGTAAATATAAATCAAGACAAATTTAGTTCTTATTGAGGTCAAATATTCAAAGCTTTTGATAGCCGCTTTAAAAATTATAAAATAATTTATGAGTCTTTAAATTATATTTTTCGAGATATGCCAAAATATTTCTTTGAAAAAATAATTATTAGTACAACATGTAATACATGATGATAAATCTGAAATTCACCTGTTGACGGGAAGATTGCTTAACGTCCTCATGGGATAAAATTTTGACAGAAGAACTGTGTTGTTAAATGTATAAAGATAAAATTTAATTTTAACCGAAATTTATATCAAAGGCCCTTTATTATTTGGTTACACATATTTGCGCGAAAGCACATTTCAAATATTAAAACAAGAAGCAGATCAATAACTTCTAAACTTTTAGAGGTTAATATTAGGATTAAATTCATAAAGTAAATCAAATCAGATCAATAAAATAAATTCAATAAAATGGAAATGTAAAAATATCTATATAACATGAAATTTATTTTTTGTAAGGTATTTTCTCTACTTTGTTTTTTTGTAATACATTTATTCAATTTCATTTTAACAGTGTTTGTTGGGCAGTTTGGTATTTATACAGATATTTAATCTGTATGTGGTATATATTCATGTAAATATATGTACATTTTAAGATTGCAAATGTTTGTACCATTTTTATTTTTAATTCAAATTCGTTACTTTCTCGTAAAGAGAGTAATCAATCAAAACAGAGCTTTTATCGCACTATTTATTACTCCAGAAAGATCCCCAAAGAAAAAGGATTCACATGACTAAGGAAATTTGGTAATGGTGTAAACGAAGCTAAATATGGCCTAAATTCCTAAAAAAAGATTGTTTATTGCTTGTGACGTTGGTTCCGAGCAAGCCATCATGTTCAACCCTGTACTAGACCAAACCTATAACAGGTATTGGCAACAAATCAAAAGGTTTGAAACATATTGAAAATGCCACAGCCATACAGCCCTTTGGATCCCACTAACATCGTTGAGATTAGCTGAAGGTCTAGACAATTTAGAACATGTAGCTTCACTTTTTACAAGGAAAAACTGGCTGCTGGTGCATGCACCAATTGAGTAGTAGGAACTAGAAGCCTTTTAAGCATGATTCAACGACAGAGACGTTTCTCACAAATTCAACAGTTTCAAACGCTCCAAAAAGATCCATTTTTATATAACTCATCTGCAATATTCAGAATGCTTAAATAATTATTCTACAGAAATATTCAGAACATCCTAAACCTGCTATGAACTTATCCTAGCCATATAGGAACGTGGGCGTTTGAGAGCAGAAATCAAACTATTCAATTGAACAGAACCGATTCATATTTCCTGCAACAAACCTATAAAGTCACTAGTACCGCAAACACCGTCATTTTTTGGGCAAAAATTTGGCGCCAAATTTGAATTGCTAATGTTAAATAAAAATCTATTTTGTACTGTATTGTTAAAAAAAGCACAACTGTATCAACATGCGTTAATAATTGAAATGCAGATATTAAGGTAATTAATTGAAACAAGCAAGCATTGTTTTCATTATTTGTTGTTAGCAATTGAAATTTGGCGCCAAATTTTTGCCCAAAAATGGCGGAGTTTGCGGTACTTTATATAAGCCCTTGATATTATTTCAATTATTATGTACATTACATAGTATATAATATAGTGTATAATACATAATATCTAGTGACTTTACAAACCAATGATCCTACGTGACACCTACCGGTGTCAAAGTGAACTAAAAGTTGACGCGAGTGATTAATGCCCGTTTGCACCAGTATTCAAACTGATTCGACCAACGCAAAGCCCTCTACTACTCTAACATTCAAAATTCTGCACGTGTCTTACCTCTGTAATAACCTAAAATGTGTTTTAAACTTGTAGCGTTGAGAAATTGCTCGAAGTATTCGTTGGCATGGGCAGCATCTAATCCGGAAACTGGTCTGCCGCGTTGGATTTGTTGCGAGTTGCGATCCATTACGATTGTTGCGTTTTCTTCTAATTAGTACTAATTAATGACATCTAGAACAAAAAGAGGAACATATTAGAAACGATCGTAAAAAAAGAATAACAGAACATTTACATGTGCACAATGACGAGAGTTCTGGATATCAAGTCTCGCCGATTAGATTATATGAATGAGGCGAGATAACGATTCGATCTATATTTACATGCCTTATAAGGGAAAAGGGAAATGTCGAAAACCCTGCTGGTTATTAACAAACTACGATAATACAATATGGTATGCAATAATTAACCAAAATTGGGAATATTTGTTAAATTTGGGAAAAACTAAAGAACTATAAAATACGAATTATTTTCTTTCAGGATGTGTACAGCAAATCAAGAAGGTAATTAAATGTGTTTATAATAAATTAGGCTAAAGACCTAGAAAACGGATTAGATAGACCAAGAATTTAATATCTGGCGCAGAAATCCACCCATAACTACCAAGATTTTCAGAAATCAATTGGGAAACCAGCATCAAACTCGGAGTTTCAAAATTTTTACAAAAATATCCACTATTATAAAAACTGCTACTTTGTGAGCTCAACACTTGCCAAGATTCCCTCTCCGTCCAAATTCAAAAATCGCATCAAATTCTGGTAACTACTTCAACTTGAAAATTCGCAAACTGGGAGACTATCATGTGGAATGCCTGAAGATTATAGTCACTCAATCGTCTTGGAAACTTCACTGAGCCAAAAATGTAAAAATTGTCCGAAAGAACTTAACTTAAGAATGAATAAAAAACCGGCACTCTAACTCAGAAATCAATTTTAAGATCCAAGATTTGAAGAAAATGCACATAAACATGGAACTGTAATAAAAATTTTAAAAGTCGTCCACGAACAGCTCAGGTATAGTTTGGTAAACGAAACACGAAACGAAATGTGTTATGTAAATATACCTAATGGTATGGGTACATAAGTGTACCAAACCTAACGTCAAAAAATCCTGCAATCCCATAAGGTAATATATCTATTAATTGGGAGAATGTTCTCGGGGAGATGAGATGAAATCAAAAATGTTCTCGATGATCCCCAAATTAACAAATGAACGATTAGTTATTTTATTATTTGGGGATCATCGAGAATATTTTTGATTTTATATCTATTAATTCTTTGCGTTATATACTTTTCTGAGGAAACAACTACAAATGGCAAGGTAGTTCTGTAGCTCGTTTTGATCACTATGAATCTCAGGTCACATTGTAGAAATTTAAGAATCCACGAGAGATTTCAAACAGGAAAAGTAGTATCCTGAATTTTCTCAAAACTTTTCTTGTGAAAATTCTCAACTTGCAGAATGACGGAATTACTATTTGCATCAATTTGTTCTCTTATTATTACTCTCCACTTATATAGACATGTCGATGATAATTATAACATCATTATATAAAGGTTGTATAAATAGACGTAAAATCAATAGGTGTCGACATGATTTGAGAAGTTTGAAGTCAAAGATCTAAATATCAAAATGTCGTACCATTTGATACGATTTGATGAAAATCGCTTCAATTTCCAATAACCAAAAATTATTAAGATTCTGCGTGTGTGTAGATGTCTTTCCGCCTTAAAATATGTTTTATGACGTGTTTCTTTCCGATCTACGTCTGTAATCTACTGTAGGAAAATTACATATGGTAACATGGTAATTTTTGTGACAAATGCATATTACAGATATTTTGCACGATACTTTTTAAAATCGAATTATCCTTAATCTAAACTTGATCTTGTGCCACCTTTATCTCTTTTTCATGTAGTTTCTCTTAGTTCTAGTGTTTGTTAGTCTTTATTTCTTCCCCTAACTTCTGTATAAAAACAAACAAACTCACATTGCTGTTGATTTCCCAGATCCTTGGGGCTATTGTTACAACATTAATAGGATACTTGTAAGTTCGATGTTGCCAATCAAACTTCTATATAAATGGCCCGTTGGCTTATTTTTTCGACTTAAATTTAGCAGAAAATATCGCCACGTGTAGTTTTGCGCCAATTTATACACACCCTGTATAAATATGAAGAACTGGGAGGAAACAGTAGAATAATAAGTTTCCAGGTTTTTGGGCGTTAGGTACATATATGAAGTTGTCTTGAAAAATGTTATTTCTTACTGTGAAATAATCACATTTATTATTTTTATAACATAATTATAATATGATATGTGTTGTTAATGTAGTTTGGTCTCGTAGAATTCGATCAGTTTTATTTTAAATTTCAATAATGGGATACCAAGAGCAAAAGAATGGTTTTTGAATTTTAGATAGAGACGCACCAAGCATTTCGGAATTCTCCCCCTTTTTCCTTATTTTTTTTAGTGATTTTCAGAAAAAAATACAACTTTTACACACAAATTGTAATAGAAGCCCCCAAAACCTAAAAGTTATAACGGGTCGAGTATTTCAAGATTTTTAGGTTGGAAAAATGCAAGTCTACGACTTTAAAACATTATCAGGGATTTTGGTCCTTAGTTAGAGAAACGCTTGATTTTTAAAAACAAATCCTGTATAAAATGGCGGAGAAAAATATTTGTAGAAAATGTATTTTTGCAATATTATGGAGGTCCAGTTAGTCTACAACATTTTTTATTGTATAACGAAATTAAACGATCACATTTATTTAAAAATATTCGAACAAAGGCATTGGGCTTACCCCTTACGATAAAAATTTTGAAATTGTAAAGTTTGAAGAATCACTTGGAAATTAAAAGCCTGAGACGCAAGAACATGAGCTAAGAAATTCAATGAAAAATGAAAACTTACTCCAATAAAATGAAGATTGACTTGAATGGAACAACTAAATTGAAGAAGAAATGAGATAGTCTCGTCTCGGGTTAAGTCTGATCTCGTCTCAGTCTCGAAAAATCTCGGAATAAATAAATGTGTTCATTATTGACAACATTCGCTGGTTTTCTTGAAGTACCCTTTACAGGTGTGTTAAAGTCGAGTGTATAACAATTAGTCTTTTATCGATTTCATATTTTGATCAGGATATATAATTTTTTGAAAATACTGTATTAAGGGGGATAGCCACTGTGACGGCTGAAAAAATTAGTGATTTTCAATAATTTTTTTGACCTGGTAAATAAAGGTATTTATTGATCGTTTTTATTTTATTTTATTAAGTACATATCCAGCAATGTTTCCACAAATTTGTATTAAAAAAGTATTTATTAGTTTTAACAATATAAACGATGCCGTAAAGCCTGAAAAAAAATTCCCCCGCCATGGTCGCATCGATTTTTTAAAAGCCGGTAATCAGAATAAAAAAAGATTAAAACTAGCACAATCTGTATGAATATAGTTATCGTTGTACGTAGCCGTTTTTTTATATTTTGATTTTTCACAAAGTGGCGACCGATTGAAAATATTTTTATTTTTTCGACCGGTTTTTTTTGTTTTCAAACAGTTTAAAAAATAGTTAAAAACAAAATTTTCCAAATCGGCTACGCTTAACCATAGCCACTATCAAGACGAACAAAACAAAACAAAAAAATTAAAAATCGGTTAAGAATTGTCCGAGTTATCGATGCGACCAATTTGAAAAAAGTCGTTTTGAGAAAAACGCGTTTATAGTTTTTAGTCCATTTCTCTCGCAATAAAATCATGGATCTTTTAAAATTTTCATACCTATATTAAACTATCGAGTCCTTTACTTGATATATGATTACTCAGCACTATAAAAACACTAAAAAAGTTCATAATTTTATGACTTATAGTAGGATGGACATCATATTCAATTTTGCGAAATTTTGCGTTTAGAAGCATTGGTAGGCCGTTTGGGACTTATGTTTGCACCTGTTTCTATTTCATGTGTATTACGCGGCTGATAACATTTTCTTCTATTTCTTAAACATCTAATTTTACTGCTTTTATTAATTTTGTTACCTTTACGATCCATTTCGTAATAAAACACAAAATATTTTTAAAAATTGGTAAAAGCAAGAGCCAGAAAAACGATGTGCGTTCACTACGAAACTTCGAGAATAACTAAAAATCGGCCGAACTTCTAGGCACCTAAATCCATAAACTGGACATTCTAAAACCGCTAAAAACCAGATTTATATTACAAAACAAAGTCTAGCGAAAAATATTGTGCCCTGCCTGCTCTCACTAAAATCGTTATAACTTAGTCAATTTTTGAAATTTCGACCTGCAATTTTGTACACCTATTTTTGAATATATAAGCTTTGATTTAAGACAACTATAAAAAAAATTTTTTTTTTTGAACCATCACAGTGGCTATCCCCCTTAAAGTAGCACAAGTACAAAATCAAAAATCAATTTTATTTATAAATAGGTTTGTTACGATACCAAGAAGTCTTTATTGTTTACATTATTTTAGTCACAAGAACACGAAAGATTAATATACACTGTATATTATATGCGATATTGGCATTAATTAATAGAATTATCAATCCTAAATTACCTAATATTCGGGGCTTCGAGAATCTTCGAGACGAGACCAAAATTAGATCTCTTCTCGTATCGAGATTTCAATGTTCGATCTCGTCTCTTCTCGAAATTCGAAACGAGACGAGACGAGACCGAGACACCACCAAAACTCAGCAGATCCTAGCAATAATTCAAAGGTCGATCAAGAGCTTGGAAATCAATTCGAAAGTTCCAAAATTACAATACATACATACAAACAAACAAGACACCAATTATTTGGGATGTGATCTAGCGTATGACCACAACATGCATATTTTTATTTCATTAAATCTCTAGTCCTTCATTAAACACGAAGTGGAATATTGTTCCCTACTGAATTGATCTGTCGAGATTTGCTGTGACAGCGCAAGTCTAGATAAATCATTCAGAACTTATTATAGATATTTTCTTTGTGTTTCTTTTGTAAGATCTTATAATTGTAGAAAGGGAAGACATCCATCTTAAAAAAGTCTTTCCTCAATCTCACTCTCCTCTGTCATGGCAAGACAGAGCCTACAAAACCTTTCCAGAATGGATGGAACGCCCATACTTCTATAATGTATCAGCAATTGTAATGATTGTAATGTCGCTTTTGCAGTTATGTAAATAACCTATGAAGCAACACAACACGGAACACAGAGAAATTTCCTCAAACATGTTCATATAGAAACTCATCCTAACGACTATGTTTCTTATCGTTTTATCCCGTCTTTCGACTTTCGTTGTGGGTTGAAAGAGAAGATACATAAAAATGATAACATAAAATAAACAAACAAATTAGCAATGCAGACATCACACGTGAATTGACTATATATAATGGTAATGATGTGATAAAGCAATATAGGAAGGCAATATTGTGCCTTATTCAGGCACAAGAAATGAAGTTTTTAAGGAGAGTCAAAGGATGTACAAACAGAGAGATTTAGAAATGCAGTCATCAGACGTAAATTGAATATACATAATGTTAATGATGTGATAATGCATTATAGCAAGAACTTGAAGGTACATCTTCACAGGGTGGACGATAATAGATTGCCAAGGAAAGCCCTCAAATACAAAAGTAAAGGGAGAAGAAGCGCAGGACGACCAAGCAAAAGATGGGTACAGTGGCAGGCAATGTACCTATACTTGTAGCCAAGAAGAAGAAATTCCAAAATTGAGAAGATTAACCAAAAACGGGATTCGTCTTCAGGAAATTTACTCACGACTCCGATAAGTTGTCAGAATTTCTAATAAACCGCCATCGAATTATCAGCACGTCTGCGATTTCAACCGCCGAAATTTCACATCTCTTCTGAATAACCATCGAAAGTCTCGGACCGTATCTAAACAGACCATTAACGCCCCAGAAATAAAGCCGTGATTCTCGGTCTGATTCGCGTCGCATTATAAATAAATATGAAAAACATTTCATAACTGTGCGCGTTTCCAGAGTGTGGTGCTCGTAACACAGTTCTGATAGTTCGAGGAGCGCCAATTAATCGTTCTTGAAACACCTTGAAACAACAACAAAAAAACACTGAAAATAGACATTCTAAATGGTCGAAAAAGCATGGTTCCATATGGGACGGCGCTGATCTCTATGCTTTGTAAACTTTGTGTTTATTACTATGCCTACTTAGTGTCTAGCCTCCCCGTTGTGAATCGCAGTAAATCAAAGGATTATTGTTAGGGGAACTGCCGGCGAAGTCCGCCCCGAATGCACCGTATCCGAAAAATTGAAACAAACATTTTTAGACTAGCTATCCAGCTTAAGATACGTTTTGACGATTACCTAATGCTAATTACAGACAAAGTAGACGAAGCACAAAATATGTTAGAAACACTTAAACAGGCATCAGTTTAAATTGGACTACACATATATTATAAAAACAAAACGAATGACCTATCTAGTTCTTAGTGGAAATGTCTCGGTGGACGGGACAAATATAGACCAAGTATATTCATATAAGTATCTCAGGCATGGAATAACAATTGGCCGCGACAATCAGACACACGAGATCCAGAGAAGATGAGGACTAACATGGGCAGCATTCGGCAAACTGAGATATGTGTTACAATCAGATCTACCAATGCGCTTAAAGAGAAGGGAGTTCCATCAGTATGTTATGCCAGTACTTACATATTGCGCAGAGACACTTACACTGACGAAAAAGTCCATAGAAAAAATCCGTGTAGCACAGCGAGCTATGAAAAGATTAAGACTAGATATATCCCTAAGAGACAGAAACAGCATATAAGAATAACAGATGCTACAGATTTGCTTAAAAAACTTAAATGGGACTGGGCTGGGCATATTGCCAGAAGAACGGATGATAGATGGACCAATCGAATAGTAGAATGGCGGCCAAGACAGGAGCAGCGGCAGACCTCAGAAAATATGGTCTGACGTTCTGAAGAGATTTAAAGGAAACTGGATCCAAGTGGTACAGGATCGAGAACGGTGGAGAGATTTGAGGGAGGCCCACGTCCAGCAGTGGACACTTCAGGCTGCTTGATGATCCAGCTTAATATTCCTTGTTAAAATAACAGGAAAATGCTACCTATCCTTTTATCTACGGCTAATTATTACCGGGCCGCGATAATCCCATTAATCTAAGCCATCTAGAGTTGTTATAATTCGCTGTAAACGTTTCACAGAAACTTAAGAGGACAAAAGTAGTCAAGACGTGTAATAAGGTACTTTTCTTAACATTTAAGAAAAATTTCCAAGATATTGTTAAATTTTAAATACCCTAAGTAAGGGCGATTTTCATACGCACAATTAAGGCACGCGTCGGATCTCAACTTATCACTTATCACTGTTAATGTGGGAAGGTCCTAAACCACTTGAAAGGGTCGGGTCATAAACACGTTATATCTTTTGTAAGAGTTACTAATTTCGTTTTATCCCTGACGTTTTTGCTTTGATCTAACGGGGACATCCGACTTCGGCCACCATTCCCCACAGAGAAGAAAATCACAGCCGACTTCGGCTACGCGATTTTATCAGTATGATTAGTAAGGATTATGGCTCGTTAGGCCAGGTAGGTGCAATAAAATAAAATTGGGTGGATTTCGGTCACTAGTTTCTTTCAATTTAGTGTTAAGTTAGTAAAAGTAAAATTGGAAAATAGAGAAATTATTAAATAGCGGCGACGAGTTCCTTCCGCGGCCAATTCGAAAGTAGGTAAAACCTCTCAGAGGACCAACGAGTTCCTTCCCTATGACCATAATTATTATATGAATTCGCTATCGCTTGTTAAAGGGCAAGGATAAACAATTGAGGTTTAGCAAAACGAATAGGACGAATATTTTTTCTTGAATGTATGTTGCAAATGTAGATATTGTAAAAAGAAACATTTGCTCTCTACACAAAGCCAAGTTATTAACTAGCGCATAATTGGTTAATACTAAAAATTTTCCAATGAACCATTTTTTTCAAAATCATTGCAATTTCATTGGTTTATTGATTCGCTTACAATTTGACAGCAGGGCGCATTTCGGTTCCACCGACCCATTGAAGCCCTAGGCTAAGCCCTAAGCAATTCACGTTTAACGGTGGCCGAAGTCGGCGTACTTATCAACGTACCATAATCCTCCGCTTACGCTGAACAAAGCTTCGTGGCCGAAATCGGCTGCTCCGGATCTAACCACAACAATTTACCTTTTCGATGAGTTAAAACCACCCCAATCAACACGTCACATTAACGAAAACCATCAGTTTCACATTAACTCCACGAAACTGATCCATACCCATTCAAATTAATCGATCAGTATTCCGATAATCCCAATGTAACGATAATCATCATTATCATTTAGATGATTTACAACTTTTGCCTCCCCCTCCGCTCCACGCGTCACAGGATTTTTTCGCATTTGACAAGTTTACCACTCGAAAAATTATTTATACGCGCGTCCTATTAAAACACATGGTTTGCGTTACGTACAAAACCATGTATATGCAAGTAATGAATCATAAATTTATTTTTGATTTACATCGGTTACTTTGTTTTTCGTGTCGAGTGCGCGAATCGCAGCGAGGAAAGTTTCGGAAATACGAAATTCGCGACAGGAAAGTCTGGAAATACCTAAACCAGAGATAGTGCATTTTTGATAAATTTTTGTTTAAATAATGAGTTAACTAGGAGCCCGTTATCAGTAGGTAGAAATCACGTGTTGAATCATCGAGATACGTAGATCTGTCGTATTGAATGTAAGATTAAGATTAATCAAGATATAAACAAATGCATCAGGTGGAAAGTGTCGTGTTTGTTATGTGATACCTTGAGATTATGTTGCAATATAGTTCAGTGGGAAAAGAATGAGCAATAACTGAAGAGACTGTTCTCGACAGAAAGAAGCGTCTCGTAACGAATTGTAAACATAAAGTCTCTGGTGACTTCCGGGAGTGTCGAAATAACGTTGGGTTAACAAAGCCGGCAAGTTACAAAATTAGATTTTGTGAAAATATAAAACTAGAAGCAATTTAATTTTAAAATTAATCTTTAAAAAATATATTCATTGACCTGACTCCAACAAACTTTTTTCCGTATCGATGACTACATTTTTTTAGATAAAATTAAAAATTGTTGCAATATGAGCAATAATTTATCGTCATATTTATCACATTTCTCAAAGAGAACATCTCAAAAGCATCATGTTTTAAATTAAAGACAAAATATTTCTATTTCTGCGTTGTTTCGTAATTTCCTAATAATAAACGGTTTCACATTAGTGTTCAGTAATGGGCAGCTAGGTAATTTTATTTATTACAATTATTTTACAATCAATTTAATAATTTAGAATTATTATGTAACGTTATAGGGCCAAGTGCAAAGGACACAGAAAAACGTATTTCACTTAAAAGAACAACAACAAATTAGAATAACCCCAAAACGCTCTGATAACATCACCACTAATCGATATAAAATGTATTGTAACGCGAAATGTAAACAGCAGCGCGAGACGTGTTTACTCTTATCGGTCGGCGGCTTTCCTCAAAGGAACGCGGCTACGCTTATTGAGCGCAGCGGCGAGCAATAAAACCTGTGCCGAGCGTTCTCACAACATCTCATTAAGGAAAAGTGATTTATGACCTTCTGGACCTTTCCTAGATAAACATTATTATCGAGATGGATCGAGTTCTTTGTGGAATTATCGAGAATACAATTGAGAAATGTATATAAGCGGGCTTGCGGTCGGGGAGGATGATTAGACGTGAAGCGCGACATAGTAAACAAGCGAAAGACGGACCAGTAAAAATAAATTACATTTAAGAGTGATATAAATTAATTAGTTAGGAAGTAGTTAATTGTGTTATATAAATTAGTTCAGTAATAGTCTAAGATAAATTAAGTAGTGTGTAGTGAATAATTAGGATAGTCTAAATAAATTAGAAAATAAACGTTACAGTATTCTAATATGGTATGTACTCTAAGTGTTGATAGTATTCTAAGTCTGATGTGGTACTAGAATATTGATGCTGGAACTAGATTTAGTATACTATAACTATAATTAATTAAACTAAAATTAATATAAGACAATTGTAACGTCGCGTACGAATCAGAAATTTCGATTGTCTTAGATCGTTATAACTGACCGGTACACTTCACGCGCCAACTTAATATTGCGTGAACAGTTGGGAAATGATAACACGTAATTGTAACTTCGGATTTACTAGACTATTTAAATGCAACAAACTTAAATACAACGGAAAAGGTGAAAATAGATAGTGATTCTCTCGTAGTTGGACGAAGAATGTTTTTTAAAATTAAAGTACTCAAAATTAGAGACGAGAAACGCGATCTCCGCTTATTGGCCAGTTGCATTGCAGCCCTCTTTACTCGTCGCTTATTGGTTGAAAATCACACCGGTAATGAGTAGAGGGCGTGCTGACCATTGCTGAAGATCCTCGCTTTCATCTTATACAGATGGTGAACACATGTTTTAAATCGCGAGGTACCCTCTACTTTCTCGAAATGCGGTCATAACTTGTCCGTAAAGGCTCGATGACTTTCCCGGAGGGTCTTTATTACCCTTACGGTTAAATTGTCTACTTGAACTGTGATTTATTGGAAATAAATCTCGAAGAAGTATCGGGTACTCGAGGTGACAGCAATATATCTGTAAATCAACATTGGTTCAACAATCACTTAAAAAATGTCACTTCTCTGAGACGGAACACGCCGCCCCCTTTGAAAGGTCTCCGTTCAAAATAATAGCAAATAATGATTTTAAAATAATACTAATTAAGAATACCTACTAAGAATACAAAACTAAATTTATAATAAATTTGCATAATAAAAAACCCCATGGCATGCCAGGCTGAAAGGTAGATTTATGGGTAAGATATACAGTAACATAACACACGATGTGTCAAAAAAAATGCATACGAGGTGTGAAAAAATACAAACGAGAAAATTTTAAAATATTTGCAAATAACTTTTTCTCTGTACATTTCTCAAAGATATGTTTTATACAAAAGTTGTTCGTCTCTATTAGCGCAACAAAAAAGCTAAGTAACATTTTTCTCTCAGACGCGAAATTAAAGTTTTTTTTATTTTTTAATTTTCTTAACAAAAATAACTTTATTTTTGTACGTTTCTCTACAGATTGTTTTATATAAAAGTTGTTCGCCTCTATAAGAACAACAAAACAACTTAGTAACATTTTTCTCTCAGACGCGAAATAAAGGTTTTTCTTATTTTTATTTATTTTTGAAAAAAATAACTTTTTTTCTGTACATTTCTCGAAAAAATGTTTTATACAAAAGTCGTTCGCCTCTATAAGTGTAACAAAAAACTCAAGTAACATATTTCTCTCAGACGCGAAATAAAAGTTTTTTGATTATTTTTTGAAAATAACAAGCCGCCATTTTGAAACCGCTAGACCGATTTGGCCCATTAACGAACTCGACCGAGATTTTCGGCCAACTGATTTTTGTACCAAATTTCGTTGTGATTCTTTAAAAAATGCGACCTGTAGCCTGCCGACAAATTTCGTTATATCCGATATATATATATATATATATATATATATATATATATATATATACATATATATATATACATATATATATAAATTTTTGGGAAATGATTAGGTATGATCTCTAGATACCAAAAAACTGAAAACCGCATTTTTATTCCTATTTTTTCTACTTCGTTAACGAATGCAATACTAGATATAAATCTACCAAAACTACGAATATGGGTAAATAAAGAAATTACCTTGATAATATGGTTGTATACGAAAAATAAAATGTAAATAATTAAAGTATAAAAAATAAAAAAATAAGATTAATCATCATCATTGTATATAGGAAGAGGACATAAGCGCTTAACACTTCGTTTGTACACACCACTCGCGGTTTCACAGTTGCGACACGCACTATGTTGTCCTCCCCTGGATGGACTGCGACAATACGGCCAAGGCTCCATTGCAGAGGAGGCAGATTGTCCTCCTTTATAATTACCAAGGTGCCTAGCTTGGGCTGCTCCGAATCTCCTTGTCGCCACTTGCTACGTGCTTGTAGCTGATGGAGATACTCCTTATGCCATCTTACCCAGAAGTGACGTTTCACTCTTTGAATATGTTGCCATAAAGAAAGTCTGTTAATGGCACACTTCTGATAATCAGGTTCCGGTATACTTGTTAAGGAATCACCTATGAGGAAATGACCGGGAGTAAGAGGTGTAAGGTCATTTGGGTCCGAGGATAATGGTGTCAGTGGTCTGGAATTTAAAATCCCTTCGATTTCTATTATATACGTATTAAATTGTTCGTAAGTAAATAAATGATCTCCTACCGTTCTGTATAAATGGAATTTTAACAAATTTACGGATGCCTCCCACAATCCACCGAAGTGTGGTGATCGAGGTGGTGAAAAGTGCCAATTGACCCCTACGTGTGCTAAAGTGTGCTTCATATTGCTATTATGAGTTTCTGATAACAAAAAATTCTTTATTTTTAGTGATTCATTCTTTGCACCAATAAAATTGGTTGCATTGTCTGAATATATATTTTTAGCTACACCTCTTCTGGCAAAAACCCTTCGAATGGCTGCTAGGCATGCTTCACTTGTTAAATCTGTGACTAATTCCAAGTGTACTGCCCTTGTAGTGAAACAAACAAATACCGCTACGTAAACCTTTATCTTATTTCGATTCCTAAATTTTTTCTCCTTTATAAAGAAAGATCCACAGTAATCTAGTCCTATATTTTCAAACGGTCGCGTTTTGATAACTCTATTTATAGGTAAATTACCCATTTGATACCTTAGTAACTTGGGACTTAGCTTACTGCAACGTACACATGTATGTATTATCCGACGAATCGTGTTTTTACCGTCAATGGGCCAGTAAGTGAGTCTTACAAAATTTAATGTTGCCTGAGTTCCGGCATGCCAATTTTTTAGATGAGCGTTTGTTAATATAAGTTTCGTTAAATGATTAGAACGTGGTAATAATATAGGGTGTTTTTGCGAATAATTTATTTGAGCATTTTTTAACCTGCCACCAACGCGTAAAATACCTATTTCGTCAATGAATGGACTTAATGGTAATAATTTGCTTCTCTTATCTAGCTGTTTACCCTGATTTAATTTGTTTATTTCATCAGAAAATGATTGTTTTTGAATTAATTTAATTGCATAAAGGTGCGCCTCTTGCAATTCTTGAGCACTAAATTGACCTATTAATTGACTCGTCCTTTTATATTTAAGCCATCGTAAGCAGCATGCTACAAAATAATTTACAGTTTTAATAGACGAGAATCTTTCAAAAATATTCTCCTGAAATTTGGTACCTGTTAAGGTTACCTTAATCCGTTTTTCCGGAACATCAATAAAAGGGATCGGTGTCATAACCCAATATTCCTCCGATTTAGACAGCCAACTGGGACCTGTTAACCACCTTTCGGTACCCATAAACTCCGAAGGGCTTTGACCCCTCGAGATGAAATCTGCCGGATTATCGTGAGTTGAAATATGGTACCAATCATCTGAATTTGTGTTTGACTGAATATCTGCTACACGGTTCGCAATAAACGTTTTCAATAAATGTGGGGATGTCTTTAGCCAATGCAAAGCAATAGTGGAATCTGACCAGAATCTAACCTTTACATAAGTTAGTTTTAAAGCTAACGTGGTTGATTTGAATAAGTGTGCTAATAAAACGGCCGAGCATAATTCTAAGCGAGGTAGAGTAATGGTTTTAATAGGTGCTACTCGTGACTTAGCACATACTAATTGAACAAAATGTCGATTGTTTTTATCAGTTGTTCTTAAATATATGCAGGCACCGTAGGCCTTCTCACTGGCATCACAGAATCCATGTAACTGACATTCCACAAAATTATCTAAACTAATCTTACGTGCCACCTTAAAATTATTTAATATAGGTAATTGCTCCTTAAATTCTAACCACCTTACATACAAAGACTGAGGAACAGACTCGTCCCAATCCAGTTTAAACTTCCATAACTCTTGCATGATTAATTTGGCCCTTGTAATGACTGGACCTAATAAACCCAATGGGTCGAATAGTTGAGCAATCTGAGATAATATTCGTCGTTTGGTTACACGTTCATTGTTTGAAAATGGCTCTATAAAATAATGTATCGAATCAGTGGTTGAATTCCACTTTATTCCAAGAATTTTCTTTGATTGCTTTGAATCTAAATATGGTCCTAAATTTTGATACTTTCTTAAGAATTTTACGTAATGAGTTCGTAATTCGCTATTTTTTGCTAATTTTTTCTCTAATGAGTAAAGACGTTTTAGAGCGATATTATATGAATCACCGATTCGTGCCTTGTTTTCATTAAACGGTAATTTAATTATATACCTTCCATCGCTATCCCGAACGGTGTTTTCACAAAAATGGTTTTCACACGATACCTCTTCTTCGGATAAATATTTTTTATATGGCACTTCTTCTACTTCCCAAAATTTATTGATTTGATTTTCCAATGTGGTTACTAGGTGACAAGTTTTATTAACATTTGACGATGCATTATTGGTAGGAATACTGACTTCACCCGTGGGTGCCGGAAAATTCCCCGACAACAATTCACCGACGGAATATTCCCCGACAACAGTTCCCCGACGGGAAAATTTCCCGACAAACAATTCACCGAATGGAAGATTCCCCGACAAATATGAAATACACACTTCCCTTCACACTTTATCTCGACTTAGGACGAGCAGTACAATACAGCCGTGTTTAGAAGTATTTTTTTAATCCTAAGTTAATTTTTATTTTATTTTATTTAATAAGGTTGGGAGATATACACGTAAGTCATCGGAAAGGGTTTCTTCGTCATACAATTTTTAATTAATTTAGTTATTCAGTAGGTCAGGTTGTGGGCTATACCACGTAAATAATCGGAAAGGGTTTCTTCGTCATAATCCTTACAAGTGCTGCTATACGTTGAGCCCAATCACGGTGTTTTTTACGACCTGGTGGCCCTGCGAGGCCTCCTACGTATTGTTCTATTAACCTTAACTTCGTTATAAAAATCATCACCCTAATCTTGCATACCATCCCATCCTTATCGTAGTCCGATAAGCCGGTAACTGCTGGAAAAATGGTGGAATATGTGAAATGAAGGTTTGTTATTTCATATTTGTCGGGGAATTTTCCCTTCGGTGAATTGTTTGTCGGGGAATTTTCTCGTCGGGGAACTGTTGTCGGGGAATATTCCGTCGGTGAATTGTTGTCGGGGAATTTTCCTAGACCCTTCACCCGTCACAATCCAGCCTAATAATGTTTTCTGTAATACTACAGAATTGTGTAATTTAAACTGTCCTACGCTTAATAATCGGTAAAACACCGTATTACCTATCAAAGCATCAACTTCTCCACATTTATAAAAATCTGGATCAGCTAACGTTATATTTTTCGGTATAGCGAAGAAATTTTTGTTCAATTGTCGCGAAGGTAACAGTCCTGTTATTGATGGTAAGGCTACAAATGTTAATTGTGAAGAGAAGTTTAAAATCCTAGACGCCAATTGGGCTTTAATTGAATATTTTGCCGTTGTTTGCAACTGACCTAAACCTGAGAAGGGTAAATTAATATTTTGTTTTGGCAGTCCTAAACGATCTGCTAAATTTTCTGTTATGAAATGTGTTTGAGAGCCACTGTCAAGTAAAATTCTACATATATGCTCATTATTGTACTTATCTAGTATCTTTACAAGAGCTGTGCCTAACAAAACCTCCGAATCAAATGCTGAAACATATGAACTTGCCGATGGTTGAGATACCAATTGATTTTCGGTAGGAGCGGCTTTAGGCTCCTTATTTAAATTTAAATGAGTAGGCACAATATTAGTGTCTTTATTGTTCGTATTATTCGGTTCTTGCTTGAAATGCAGTAACGAGTTGTGTTTTTTATTACATATTCTGCATCCCTTAGCATAACACTTATTTGTTGAATGATTATTTCGGAAACAGTTAAAACATAGTCGCGCCTTTCTAACCGCGTCTGCTCTTTGCTGAGCTGAATAAGACATGAATTCTTGACATGCGAGAATTCTGTGATTTTCATTACAGATCGGACAATTCTGTGCATAAGTCCCCAAATGTGATTGCACTTGTCTCGATTGTTTATTAAAGGAATATTTTTCATATGAGTTATTGTTATTTGATTTGTTATTAGTATTAAATTCAATTTCTTCTCCGCGAGATTGCTTATTTAGAAATTTAATAAATTGATCGAAAGTGGGCATTTCATCATTTTCTAGCGTACGCTCCCAGGTTCTACGCGTAGTTTTATCTAATTTTTTTGTTAAGACGTAAACTAAAAATGCATCCCATTGATTTGTAGGCAACTTAAGAGTTTTTAATGCGTTAATGTGTAATTGCGCAAATTCTGATAATGTTCGTAAATGTGACGGAGAATCCCGAGAAATTTCCGGCAATTCTAAAAAGGCTTTCAAGTGTGCTTGCACAATCTGCCGCGGTCTATTACAACGTTTTTGCAATAAGTCCCAGGCTACTAGGTAATTTTCTTCCGAGGCATTAAGTGACGTGATTACTGCAGCTACCTCTCCTTTGAGTGATGTTTTTAAATAGTGAAACTTTTGTACTGAGGGAAGATCATTATTTTCGTGTACTAGCGACTTAAATGTGTCGTGAAAGGAACACCATTCAATCGGGTTTCCGTCAAAAGGGTGTATTTGAATGTTTGGTAATACCGAATTTGTTTGTTTTACCGTTATTGCATTAGATAATACAGGTAACTGGTTTTGATTTGTATGAACATTCGTTCCAGCCCTTTGTTCACGTAAACCTTTATTAATAATTTTTGCACAAGAAAAATATTGGTTTTCGAATTGAGACCTTTCCTCCTCATCTATAGATTCGTCTGTATCGATGCGTAATTGAACTTCTAGGAATGATTTATTAATTTCTTCTAATTTAGTCTTACGAATTTCTAATTCGTCAATATCAAGATTTGAATTTTCATTTAAATATTTTTGCAAACGAGTCAATTGCGCTTTAAGAGTTGAACGGTTTTTAATTAATGCCCTTTGATCTTCCATTATAACCGAAACGAAGAGAAATTTGAAAGGATGGGACAATAATAGGACGATGATTCCTAATGATAACAAGTACCTGTTGATTCTGATGTCCTCGTTGAATAGCAAATCTTGCTAAGATCCACTGTTCCGTCGGCTGCTCCCCTACTAGGTGTCCGAAGGCTGCTCCCTTAAGTGGTGTCCAGGTGGCTGCTCCCGAAGTGGTGTCCAGCTGGCTGCTCCCTTAAGTGGTGTCCAGGCGGCTGCTTCCCTATGTGGTGTCCAGACGGCTGCTTCGTGGTCTTGGAGTTCGGTTTTGGATTCTTCTTGCACCTTAACCTTGTCTGTTGCTGATTTCTAGTGTAATCGTTTCTTGCGATTAGACACTTAACACTGTACATCCGGCTCGAAGGACCATCATGTAACGTCGCGTACGAATCAGAAATTTCGATTGTCTTAGATCGTTATAACTGACCGGTACACTTCACGCGCCAACTTAATATTGCGTGAACAGTTGGGAAATGATAACACGTAATTGTAACTTCGGATTTACTAGACTATTTAAATGCAACAAACTTAAATACAACGGAAAAGGTGAAAATAGATAGTGATTCTCTCGTAGTTGGACGAAGAATGTTTTTTAAAATTAAAGTACTCAAAATTAGAGACGAGAAACGCGATCTCCGCTTATTGGCCAGTTGCATTGCAGCCCTCTTTACTCGTCGCTTATTGGTTGAAAATCACACCGGTAATGAGTAGAGGGCGTGCTGACCATTGCTGAAGATCCTCGCTTTCATCTTATACAGATGGTGAACACATGTTTTAAATCGCGAGGTACCCTCTACTTTCTCGAAATGCGGTCATAACTTGTCCGTAAAGGCTCGATGACTTTCCCGGAGGGTCTTTATTACCCTTACGGTTAAATTGTCTACTTGAACTGTGATTTATTGGAAATAAATCTCGAAGAAGTATCGGGTACTCGAGGTGACAGCAATATATCTGTAAATCAACATTGGTTCAACAATCACTTAAAAAATGTCACTTCTCTGAGACGGAACAACAATAAAGTACAAAATGGAAATGGAAAGAAGCAAAAAATATTGGAAAAGTGTTTATTAAGTTTTTATTTAGGAATTAAATAGTTATTTTTTATTAAGTTATTTATGTCGATTTAATAACATGACTAATTGGTTCATCGTGAAATTGATTAGAACTGATTAACGTAAAGGCTGTTGCGGGCAACGTATGTAAAATCTGCCCAATTTATAGAACTTTCAAGATAATTTTACAGTCTTTAAAGGAACACCTGCTTCTTCTCGACGAAATCTCTACGACTTTGTAATGAAATGATTTCAATAAATGCATCAATTATAAAGTCAATAAGGCGTTTATCATCAATAAGCATCAGACTCGTATTTCTTTCCTCTTTAAATCGATACCCCACTCGATGGGCTGCAAATTTATTGTACATAAAGTTAAATTAAATATGAAATAAATAATTTAATCCTTGAAGACTACATTATCCCCACTATTTATTCCAAATTTATGTCAGTTCCCCTCTATCGAATGAGGTATCGATTTAAAGAGGAAAGAAATTTGATTGTAGTCATTGTGGTGTATGTGACTTATCTGATGATAAACGCCTTATTGATCTTATAACTGATGCATTTGTTTAAACCATTGTATCCCATTTTTTCTATTGAGTCAACCATTTTGGCGGTTAGGAATCCGTTTTGGCGCCACTTTCTCATATACACTTTTTGTATTTAAATGCACCTGTAAAGCGTTTTCGCCATGATTTTGTGAATTAACCTCAAAAATATGTATTAATTGGAACCAGCTATGACCAAAAATGTTCTAAGGATTTAGACACGTGTGATAAGATGCGTTAAAGGTCAAATGTCATTACGCTTCTTTTGAGGTTGGGGCGGCGGTGGTCGTGTGGTTTAAGGCGCTGGCTTTGAGTCAGGCGGTCACTGTCATCGTGGGTTCGAATCCCACGTAATCCATGGATGTTGTGATTGTTGCGGGAAGTGTGTAAAATGTATCCAAAATCCCGTTCCTATTCACGCCGGTAACCAGGCCGGATAGGATCGGATATCCTGTAGGAGGGCGGGACTAGGATACACACACCCTGAGTCGGTAGAGCACGGAGTGGATCAACTGGGGTGAGAGCCTTAGGGGGTGGTACAACCGTGCTCGAGAACCGTGGTTCGGAGCCCACGTTAAGCTGTAGGTCCCGTCCAGTTTAGCCTTGCAGCAAAAAGGAGACGTTAACTCCAATTCACATACACATACACACACACTCTTTTGAGGTTAGGCCATGAAAACGTTTCAAAAAAGCGGTTTTTTGGATTTTTGAGTTGCTGCACAAGTAGTCAGTATTTTCATGGCGTCTTTCAAAATAACTGAAAAAGTACACAAAACATTACGTTTTTAATTAATTAATTAGTTAAATTATTTATTTTATAAAAATTATACACCAGATTTTATAGGGTCCGAAAAATCTAAAAATGTGACCCACTGGGCTCATAAAATAGTAATGACGAAAAGACAGCATTCGAGCTGTAAATTAATTTAAGATGTAGGAGGTTACAATTTTAACGAATTTGGTCTTTCTGCATAATCCTTAGGTCAATGTCATTTGTCCGGTGATACCTTTTAGCCTTTTCATTAGACCATTAATTAACACGATTCCTATCAAGTCATGGATGCTTCCCTATACGCAATAAACTAAACAAAGAAATTACGACCTACATACGTATATATACTTATACATATTTCAATCAGATCGATACAGCTCCAGTCACATTAATTAAGTGTGATAAATGAAATTGGAAGACAACTGATTTAAACGAGTTAATAAACTGAAAGTCATTCCGACCTCAATAAAACTCTACTGGGCATTATGGATACGTTTCGATTAGCTAGCGTCCATCATCAGCCGAGGAAATCACAAGGTGCAGCTCCGTCGTTGTACCGCGACCATAAAGCAACGAACAAAATAGATTGAAAGTATATAAAAGAGCGTGACGTATAGAAACGAGGAAACAAACTAAATACAAGTTGGTTTGTTTCATTACCTTACGAAGCTGGATAAGTTGTAATTATTTTTACATCCACAAGTATTTTACTTTAATACACGATTTCACATTTACGTAAGAGCTCAAGATTTCCTCACCTGACGATGGATGCTAGCTGCCCGAAACAGGCACCTTGATAATGAAGTTCATATTATAATTAGTAAGTATGTAACAAGCGAGTTTTATTGTCTGTGAAATGAGTTTGCAAAGTGTTGGTTAATATTTAGAGAAAAAATGAGTTTCTTGTAAAAACTGTTTTAAGCTTGACCCGGGCTAATTTAATGTACACTAGTAATAATGATAAGATGAAAAAGGAATTGTAACGTTTATTTTATAATTTATTTACATTAATTGAACACTAATTTATTTAACACACTTAACTACTTGTACACTAGACTAGACACTACATAATTTATTTGTACTGCTCCGCTTTCGCATCGTATGTCGCGTTCACGTCTACTTCTCTACTTCTAACTAACTCCTTCGATCACAAGCCCCCTTATATATACACCCCAACCATGATCGAGATGGTTCTCGTACCTTCTAGAAGGTACGATTGTTCCTTTAACAACGCCTACGCAGAAAATGTTCAGAAGGTCACAAATTACTTTTCGTAAACAACAATCCGGCAGAATTCATGCAGCTGTCTTTTACGCGTCGTAGTACTTCTTTTGAAGTAACCGCTTCACTCGGGGCGAGTAAACATGTGTCGCTTTGTTTACTTCTCGCATTACAGAATATTCGTGAAAGAAAATCTAACAACGTGATTATTGGCGTGAAGTTCTAGCCACTTTGTAGTAGCGAAAGGTTATGGTATGACCACAGTATGGATCTCTTCTTCTGTTGTTTTATTACTTAGCAACGTGGACTTGGCTGTAATTATTTCATTGTCAAAATATTGCCAAGGTAAGTTTTTAAATTTATGAAAATAGTTCGTTTAAGTGAGACTCAATGAATTGAAATATTGATAATGATTGATTATGGGGACAGGTCTCGGAAACAATCTCAGGTTTGTCAGATATTCAATGATACGTATCTTGAACAACTTAGTACACACTCAACTGTGAGAAAAGTTGAAAACAAGTTCCGAGATTTTAGGAATGTGAGCGATATTTTCAAAAGGAGTCGTCCTGGAATTTGCAACGCTGAATGTTCCACTGACAGAAATGGAAAATTTTCACAAACCCAGTCGCGAAGTCGCCGCTGAGCATTCACTCAATAAGTGACAATTTACTTGTAAAGCAGTAAATGGCATCCATACAAAGTGCGTCTAGTTCTCGATCTTTAAGATGATTTCGACAGCAGATTACAATTTTGCGATATTGTAGTGCAACTTTGCAATAATAATCCATATTTCTTGAACCGGGTACTTTCCTCTGATCAACCATCTTCTGTTTAATGTGGATGGATAAGATTGTCGATATTGGACCCTTGGGAATCCAGGGAATCCACATAACCAGTTTTCACAAAAAGTTAACGTGTGGGCTTGAATAGTTGGAACCTCAATTTCGGGTGTATTTATCATTGAAGAATGATAAAAACTACTTGGAGTTACATCAAAGACAATGAAACTGGAGAATACTGCATTGTATCCAAATCGCGAAAACCATAATGTACCGCACCATTATGTGTGTTATGTCGTATTATGGCAACCAGTGCCGCATTATTTGGCAATGTGGCTTAATGGCAATGTTCCCACTAAGATAGACTGGCGGACGCGGAAAAATAGAATGTCCAACTAGATCTCCAGACCTTACTCCATTAGATTTTTTATGGGGTTATCTTTATGGGGAAAGAAGAATTGGACCTGAAGCAATAACAAACGTTCTGCGAGATTTCCAGTATCCCCTTGGGTATTGTCAAGAAGAGAATGGAAGACAACTTGAACACTCAATTGGATCGCTTTGAGTAATTAGTATTCCTTATATAAGTAGTCAACATTTTCCCCAGTTAAATTAAACGTATTGTATGCAGATAAATGTTGTCTTTCAAATATGTGGGTTGCCGTTTAAAAAAATGTCCGTGACGTCATAACTGGTATAATTCTGACATTACTCTTTAAATATTCATGTCAAAACGTACACGAGTTGAATATTGAAATTGAATGGGATATGTACGCGGCTATTTATTTTTCATGGGAAAAATGACTGCTGAAAATTTCGATAAGTATACTTTTTTAAAAGATGTACCGTGTACTATGTAGGGTGCCCACAAAATTTTTCTTCTCTGACTTTTCCCGCCAAATTTTAAAATTTTCCAGACCTTATTTTTGTAATCAGTCGTCTTCCACGCGTGCTTCCAGGAAGTCTTTTCTTAGGAAAGTAATGGAACGATCATAGGAAATATATCATTGAAAACTTGTGAAAACGAGAGAACTAAAGTATCTTAATATTTATTGTGATTCATAAATAATATCTCAAATTGTCAATGTTACGTCGAAGTACAAAATATTTAGATTATTTTTACTGTATTATGCCTTCTGAATTTCTCAATTAAACTGCCTTAGCTTATCAGGTCTCATTTGGTTTCTCTTTATTTTTGAGGTTTAATCTTGGGTGTGAGTTAAGATCTCGCACTTTTCCCAATAGCCGCAAAACTCTCTAAAAATTTTCCAAAATACTTTTCCCGATTTACCTGACTAAATTTAGAATTTCCTGACTTTTCCCTGATTTCCCGACTGTGTGGCACCGTGCTATGCCATTAACTTGTATATAAAATTTGTAACGTTATTTTTTTGAGAAGAGGCATGAATCGACAACTGCATAGCCCGATGATTAAAAATTATTCAAGATCCTTTGATATGCAACCAACTTAACTCTTCACTTAGCAACTCCACTTAACTTTATACTCACACATTTTATGCAATTCACCTCCCCGCGAGCCAGAATAACATGTTGACATAGCTCGTTTGCCCCTAAGGCCAACAGGAGTCAGGTAGTGAATGTAAATGTAAATTATAACCTCTAACAGGCCACATGTAATTAAATATCAGGAATAGGGCCGGTGTAACAGGACTGGTGTCGCAAGGGATAGGGTATCATGTTGTCCCTCATTAAGGGTTAAGTCATTAGTTTCGTCTCCCTTCCTTTGTGAACACATTTCTGGTTCATGAGAGGTTATGTGAGCGAACTAGCTAAAACACGAATAACGTCAGATAAGGCTCCGGGAGAATAGGTAGTGATACAAGACCGAACTTATCTTAGCTAGGATTGTGTGGACTATGTAGAGAACAGGTAATCTAGGAATTCTAACCTCCAATTATAACACATGTAATGAATTGTCGATAATAGAACTGATGTACCCGGGATGTCTTCACAGGGGATATGATAGATTATCACGTAGTCCATAACTAAGGGTTGAGCCCTTAGGTTGATCTCCCTTCCTCTGTGAACACATTTTTGGATGAGAGATTAGATTCATTAGGAAAATTCGGCTTAAAGTCTAGTGGGAAGTATGGACGACATTTAGGAATACATAGTGAGTCCCTACAGTAACAGTACCAAAGGAAATAGGGATAATTTGATTAATTTCTATATATTCCTAGAAGTTAAGGGTATGCAACCATTCATACAAGTAGTTTTAGTTCGCTCATACAAATATGTCTCTCTTTCTCACACGTGATCAGGATTGGTTGATAGCTAGGAACATTTATTTGTGTTGGTAACGAATATTCGTTAAGTTTACAGTAATACCTTCTCGAATGTTTGATTGGTTTTTATAGAAGGAACGGATAGTATAAAAGTGGACACAGGTTCCCCTGAAGGTCTCTTTTGAATGATTTCCGATTCCGAGTATTAGTAGGAGTATTAGTATTATTGCGATTATTGTTATTATTCCGAGTGTTATTCCGAGTGTTACGTAGAGTATTATCGTTAGTTCGAATGAGCATCAGCCAGTCCCAGTCTCCGAGTTAAGTCTAGTTGAGTTCAGTGAGTGCGCGGACTTCGGAACCCATTACGATCCCATTCCCGACCCGAAGACTCCGCCGTTCGACCAAAGGGGGCCCAGAGCATTCGCAGCCGTTCCAGCCGGGTGTCCGAGAGGCCGAACCTCCAAGTATCAGCCGTCCGGGGGGATTCGAGCCATCACCCGATCCAGTCTCCGTTCCGGAAAAGGTCAGCCTCCGTGGTGTCGTCTGCGGTGTCATCAGCACCCCTCCAGGAGTCCAGACTCTAGTCTCCAGACACGACAGGGCTCAACAGTACAGGGGGGGTCCGAGCCATCATCCGATCCCGGCAGGAGATAGCCGGGATAGGCAGAAGGATCCGCTGACGCTCCCGTCGTCCCCGATAGAGCCGACCGATCCTCAACTGTAGACCATTGGCGGCGTCGCCAAGCACCCGTACAGGTTGGAAGATATTTTAAAAGTCAGGTTAGGGAGAATCGATTGTACCATATAAGGTGGTTGCATATCTGAGAGTTGGGTACTGGCTATTAAATTCATTTATTAGAGTTGCTTAAGTTTTATTCAACGAATCTAACCTCAACCTCTCTCTCGGATTCGATTAAGCCTTCGTCAAGGTAAGTGAGACGTTTGATAGCTGTGAGACATTGATGGACACCCCTCAACAACTAGAGGGGGCTCGAGATATGTCAGGGCCGGGCTTTGTTTGTAGTTGTTGGCGCCCCTTTACCATCAAGTATCTGGTCGATGGCAGTTCATCCACGACCACTCACCGACGAGTTGAGCTAGTCGGGCCCCGCTATTAAGACCGTCTAACTTTTTGGTAACGTTGGTAAATTTAAAGTTGCAAATTGAAACAAACATTTTAGAACAGACACCTAGCGACCTAGCTTAGTATTACTTGTTGAATTGTTACTGATACAAAGAACCTATCTTGTTACCTACGGCTAATCGGGTGCCAATCAATCATCATGTGGCCCTGATAATCCCTATAATGAGTACTGAAGCTTCGGTTTTTTTTTAATTTAAGAAATATTTCAAAGATATTGTTCAATCTTATAAATTCAAGTAAGGTCGGTTTTCATACGCACAATCTGTAAGATTTTCACCCATCAATGTTAACGAGAGAAGGTCCTAAATCACTTGAAAGGGCAGGGTCATACTTGAAAGAGTATAGCTGATGGAAAATGACTGCTAACTGTCACTGATACCGTTTAAATATAACTGCGAATCAAAAGACAGAACAAACAAACAGAACATAGGACGGTTTTAAAAAATACCACGTCCCACCATTGTTTCTTTTGGACGTCTCGGTATGTTTTTCCTTCTGAATCTGGAGAGGCTCCTGCGGGAACTCCAACATTTTTCCAAGCCTGGGCAAGTTCCCCATGGGAAAATTTCCTGAGGCACAGGACAGCAAAAACTTTTGAGCCATCTCCAAAACGTCTCATAATTTCTTCAAATAAAACATAAATCACCGAGGCTATAAACCCATCGCGAAAATAAAATATTTGCACTGTTTTATCATCTGACGACTACCAACAAACAAACCACACGGGGTATAAAAGCCGAGTAGATCCCGATCGAGACTTACAGTGATAAACGACACGATGAAGACGTTTCTGGCCACGATCGTCTTCCTGGCGGCCGTCTTCAGTGCGGCCGAATCTCAGGGCTACTACCTACCGGCTCAAATTTGGATACCTACGTTCAATCTGAGCAGTACGGTCAATAATTCGTCGGCATGGAACAAGACAACAGGTTATGGGTATAATCACACGGTTGCAGGTAATAATACGAATTACAGACCTCCGGTGGGGCACAATTCGACGCTTTACAATGGAACGCAGGATGGGCACTTGTTCGTCGGGACGATTCAACCTTTCGACAGGCAATTGTTCAGTCAGGTGAGGAAAAAATTTGATCCCTTTTTTTGTAAAACAGTCGAGCATAATGTGGTTTTGCTAACAATCAGCCAAACGACGTTGGTTTTTGTGACTCGTGAATCGATCAGAATGTTCAGATAATGATAAACAGATAATAGATTAAAATTTGTGTACGAATAGTTGTTATTTAACGAATTGATACGAATGCATCTTTCACTATCAAAAGGAATTAGTTCTATTTTTGAATTAAGGTTGATTTTCCACTGTAACTGACGGTTAAATTTAACCGCCGATTTTAATATACTTTCATAATTAGCACCGAAATCATTTGAACCATCAATTAAGTTATCATCCTTCGATTAATCGGGAGTAGAAAAATGGCGATGTGTAACATCGTAAGACTTTCTCATATGGCCGGACCAAATATTCATGGCAACAATATTAAAGTGCCCTTTAGAGAGGTTTAAGCAAAAAATGTTTTAAATAAAAGTTGTAGTCATTAGTTAGGTCAGATCAAATCTAAAATTTGGTAAGAATCCGTAAAGCCGTTTTGGAGAAAATTGAGAAGAACTAAAAATTCACAAGAGTAAAGGGCCTTTCGCAGATCTGACAAGATAACGAAAACGGCAATCAATAAGAATTGAATATTAAAGTAAATATACAAAGTTTAAAAAAAGCGTTGGACCAATTTTGAGGTAATTCAAAAAAACCTAAAAAATGACAAGAGTAAAGTGCCCTTTGCTTTTAAGTGATTCTGATGAAATTTATCTGGTCACGAGTTTTCAGGGGACGTAGCCTAAATACAAAATTTTAACTTTCCAATATTTATAGTTTCTGACAAAATATTGACCACATACACCATACACACATACATACAATACATACACATCTAGACATGTTTCCAAAAACATGTTTTTCGAACTCAGGGGACCTTAAAACGTCCAGTAATGCCGATATCTCAAATTCAGAAAATTAGCACGTTTACAATACTTTATCTTATTATATGGGTACCCTACATGAGAAAGTAAAAACCCTAATGGCATAGTTAAACGAATTTAGGTAACTTTTAGGCTCTTTCTATAAATATTTCACTTGTACAAATTAACATAGGAGATGGTGTACGTATATTAAAATTGTAGGACTTTTCAAGCTTAAACAAATTCTCATGATAAACGAAAAATATCATTTGAAAATGCCTGGCATAAGGCCTATATGATACTAACACATTGCATAAAATATATGAGGCTTAACATTTTGAGTTCTTAACCAATTTCTAAAGTGTAAAAAAATTTAAGAATCTGAATGATGTCCTTAAAAGAAGCTTTTCGGGACATGGAGAAAAAACCTTTGGAATTAAATTCTTATTTCCATATTTAGAGAAATATTATTCTATATTTATTGAAACTATTATTTATTCTATATTTCTATATTCTTATTCTATATTGTATATATTCTAAAACCGTATTTTTATATTTTTAATATTTTAGTATTCTTATTTAATTGCCACTGCAACTTTCTTTTTTTACTAGTTCTGGATAGTAAATGAAAACAAAGATTATGCAAAACAATTATAAATTAGAAATAATTAGAAATGAAGTTCATTTTTTGTAAATTTTTCAATTCAAAAGTTTAACTATCTTAACATATTCTAAAATTACAGCTAAATATGTTAAGAATATTTTATAAATATTCATCAAATTCATTACATCAATTATCTCAAGGTATTCCATAATTAACAGTAAAAAAGTTGTTAAGTGTCCTTGGTAAATATTCATTAAACTATCTTGATATCTCAGTATTAACAGTATTACTGATACAGAAGTTGTTCAATATCTTTTGTTAATATTCATTTATCGGAATAAATATAGATACTCTAGAACTAGGATTTTCCTACCAGGAAAAAAGTTATTCAAGTGTATTTGGTAAACATTTGTAAGATTCGTCAAACTAACTGTCTTTTATGATGTAGAATTATTGGTATCGTTAAGTGTATTCTGCAAATGATATTCATCAAATTCATTACAAAAAAATATCTTAAGATATTCAAGGATTAACAGTACAGACTTCATTTTGTACTTCTTGTAAAGATTCATTAAATCACCTATCTTAAGCTATTCCGAAATTACCAGCAAAGAAATTGTTAATTCATCTAGTTTATCAGTTCCATATCATAACATATTCTAGAATTATCAGTAAAGACGTTGTTAACAATTTTTCGCAAAATTTTTATCAGATAAATTATCTTAAGACATTCCACCATTATTGATAGGGAAACTGTTAAAGAGTCTCTTTTTTGTTAGTATTCATATAATTCACCTTAAGATACTTTAGAATTTCTAATAACGTTGTTAAGATATTTTTTTAAATATTCATCAAAGTAACTATCTCAACATATTTCAGTATAATTGATAGGAAAATTGTTAAGGGTCTCTTGTTCATTTATTAAATTTATTCCAGTAACTATCCCAAAATATTCATAAACTACCAAACATATTCCAGAAATATCAGTACAGACTTTTTAAGTGACTTTTGTAAATACTCATCAAATTCATCAGATCAACTATCTTAAGATATTCTAGTATTATCGGTAAAGATGTCAAGTGTACTTTGTAAATATTCATCAGATAATCTATCTTCACATATTTCAGTACTATTGGTAAAGAAGTTGTTAAGTGTCATTTGTTAATATCCATCAAATTTATCAGATTAACTGCCGTAAGATATTCTAGAATTACCAATATAGAAGTTGTTAAATGTCTTTTAAGGCCTGAGGACGGTCTACAGAATTTAAGCGTGTATCCCACTAAGATGATATTATTATTCATTACCTATTCATACCTAAAAATCTGTTCTTCAGAAAGTAGGAAATTTGTTTAAAACAATCATTTAAAGTTAATAAAACTCAAGTCTAAATGGGGATAATTTTTTTTAAATATCTGGCAGTTAACAGAAGATTTTCGAAAGTTAATTCTAATAACTCAGAGTTCAAACAATTATGAAAAAATCCCAAAGTAGGATTACACGCTACTAAAGCTATATATTAAGATTACTGTCTTTATGTTTTTTCGACGCCTTTGGGGCAAAAATAGTCACAAATAAATATAAAATAACCAACCAAGCGTATTACGTATAATTCGACAACGATTTTCTAAGCAGCTTTATTTCTTGAAGATGGATATTGACAATTTCTTATCATAATTTATGAAGGATATGACACTAAAGAAAATATCTGTTAATTAAAGTACAAACGTTAAGATTCGTTTCAGAAAATTCGATATAACAAAATTTTTCACTAGATTTATGAACTGAAATACCAATTTAAAAACTGCGGAACGATATGGCTAAGACATAAACCGTTATTGATTTTCACATTCTCAAAATACCAGCACAAACGCAATACGATACTTAAAAACCTACTGCATGTTCACTGGAGGGCAGTTAAGAGCCAATAACTATTTTTATTATCGTGACATTTAATTTCGCCTTTTTTGTCGTCGAATATTTTTAAAATGTAGGAAAAGTCGCGAATAATTGTATGAGGTTTGTCATGATGAAGTAAACAAGCGGAATTAAAATGAATCAATATTTGTTAGGTGTTCCACTTTTACAATTACAGATTAGCATTGAAGTAAATAACATTCGGTGGTAACCCACATTTATGTTTTTCGTGGCTTTTAAATGGCAATTTTCAGCATAGAAGTGAAAGTCATTGCAATCAATTTCTTTCCCAAATATTTTCAATGGGTTAATGGTTCAATAGCCACAACAAAACAGTAACCAATTTCGAATCCTCGGATTGGTTGTGTAAAGTTAAAATAATAACAATATGTCTAAAGGAATGGATACCTTTACCATTATTCAACAAGAACATAATGTCCAACACTTAGTTACTCACGAAGACGAAACTTGTATTTATCCGAGTGTGTAACAGTTATTGCACGCGACGAGTAATATACTTACAACTGTTTATAAAAACATAATTCAAAAACAACATGATCGCCATGAATATATGTCTATATAAATCATCGCCATGGCGTACCATGCCCAACGCATTAAACATAAGTACAACGTGTTACTGAACCTACTTCTCTAATTGATTCGATTGGACTTTGTCATAAGTAGAGACAGGCCCTTTAAGTAAACTGCATATTTACTGCATATAACTGCATAACGCGTCAAATATAGAAAAACGTACATTTCATTTTATGCTGCAGATATCTGGGCTTAATTCAATTGTCCAATTAGGCTAATTGACTACCCAAAGTTTATAGGGTAGTCAAGTCAAGTTAGGGTAGTCAATAGACTACCCTAACTTAAATTTTGGTCTAATAATTGTAGAAAACAATTTTCTTAAACAGGATCTTGCATTGACTAAGTGCAATATTCCCTTGTTCATAGAATACTAATTCAGTTAGAATCATCTAACTGGTCACAATTAGATTATAAACAGTTTTTACAGAGTTTGAGGGTACCACTACAAAAATATAGTGGTTACATATGCACTTCAATGAATTAATGATAATACTATTTTTATTGCATATTCCGAATTATTTTTCATATACCTACTTTTGTACCACATATGCCTTCCTACAGTCGTATTATCAATATTATTTATAATACAATGCAATTAGGCAACGATCATGTTATCAAACAAACCACTATAAGATCATCGATCCAATTTAGGTGATTTCAAATTTGGATTTATCAAATTCCCTTCAAACAGTTCGAAAATTTATGAAAGAGAAGAGCACTTCACGCAATTTGAAAACCGGAAATCAGAAATCAGAAAATCGAACGCATTCAAAAAGTTTAGAAGCCATCCAAATCATTTTTGTAAAGACTCAAAACAATTTGGAATTTGAGAGAGACGACATGAAATTTGATTCCGTTGTCCTTGAGGACTTTGTAATGCGAACTTAGCGTCATGAACTTACTCTCCATGTCATTTCCGTAACGATTCAAAACATTTTGGGAAAATGAGATCAATTCGAGTTTCGTCCCAATATTTTATGACTTTCTAAAAGTGAGATTCAATATGAAATTCGACTTTATTGTCTTTGAGAATTTTATAACACGAACTTGGCATCATGCACTTACTGTTCATCTAATTTTTAACGATTTAAAAGCTCTTGGGAATCTGAGAAAGATGAGATCAATTCGAGTTTCGTCCCAACTGTATTTTATGAACTTCTAAAGCGAGATTCTTTACGAAATTCCATTCTGTTGTCCTAGAAAACCTTGTAATGAAAACATCATAATTAATGTTTTTCTCTAAAATTCTAAAAGCGTGAAATACGAAATACGATACTGCCATCCTTGAGAGCTTTGTAATGCACACTTGGCATCATGAACTTACCCCCCATATAGCTTTTGTAATAATCTTAATTTTTTTTGGAAGCACAGTATTCATTTATTTTATTTTATTCTTCGTGCAAGAAACGCTTGTATATTAAACGTGTGCTGGTATACTATATCCAGTCACAATTGGAACACCAACAAAAACACTTAATGGCTTTTTAAGTGGTGCCGCCTGGTCGTCCATGGGCGTATCATTACGGATAATAACTAAAACAATGAATTCACTTTCAAATAGCATAAATAAATGGCACACACATACACACACCACTGCTTTCTCGAGTATAAGTGCCGAAGAACCGAAACACCTGGTCCATAGAAGAAGAAGAAGATACAAACGAAGCGCCGCTGTCGCTAAAAAAAATTGCGACCCAATGGACCCTTCATTTCTTTATCTGTAGATATCCATACATTCACATATACGATTTCACTTGGGCGACTGCACGAACACGAAACATCTGCGTTTTAAAATATACCAGTGCGTTTCTGAATAAGCAAAGAAATAAGTCCCATGGTTTTGTATAGAGATAACGGGCTCTTTTCGAATGTCCTCGGTAAATTCAGATTTTATTGAGTGTTCCAATTGCTACTGGTTAGAGGTTACAGTGGGTTATCTACAAGCAGAAGTTGGAATCGCATATCTGTATCGAATATTACAATGGGTCCACTGTGCTCGTAAAATTTGTACGCCTGCGTGTCGTGTTCTCGAGGTGCACACCTACGACGTTCAATGGCATTGCTAGACTAGAAATTGTTCGTTCAAATTGCAAAACTTCGATATACAGTTAATTTTTTAACTTTCGATTTTTTTAGTTACTTATTTTGTTACAACAATACTAATGTTTAAACTCATTTTTAAACCATTAATGCCCGGTTTCTGAAAGCATAGATATGGAACCAATAAGGCTATTGGTTCCAGGAAATACCAAAAACCGTTTCTGAAACATTCGACAGGGGTTATCGATTTAATAAGTGCTCACACAAGTTATCGGACCATTACGGTGCGATAAATTATGTGAAGCAGGCGCACTGTGGAGTGTGGAACAACGACGACCAGCATCATTTTAGGTTGTCTTGTCTTGTATTATTAAGTTAACGTCTCTTTTTCGCTGCTGTGGCCAATTTGGACGAGACCTACAGTTTAACGTGGGCTCCGAACCACGGTCCTCGAGCACAGTTGTACCCCTTAAGGCTCTCACCCCAGTTGATCCACTCCGTGCTCTACCGACTCAGGGTGTGTGTATCCTAGTCCCGCCCTCTTACAGGATATCCGATCCTATCCGGCCTGGTTACCGGCGTGAATAGGAACGGGATTTTGGATACATTTTACACACTTCCCGCAACAATCACAACATCCATGGATTACGTGGGATTCGAACCCACGACGACAGTGATCGCCTGACTCAAAGCCAGCGCCTAAACCACACGACCACCGTCGCCCCATCATTTTAGGTTAGAATAATAACTTCTCGCTAACCTTTATCTGTGCCGCTTGCCATAAGTGACACGTGAAATAGTTGTGACGATTAACGATAAATATGAATTATCCAAGTGGGAGCAGCACTTCTTCAGATGAAGAAGTTATTGAATTCCTGAATGCCGCCGAAGTACGGCGACAGTTCAGACAATGGTAGTCTGTGGACGAAACTGCATTTTTGACAGTAACCGTATTTTGTCATTCACAAAACGCGCATTTCTATGCAAATATGACGTTCCGAGATTATCGCCATCTGTGTTACAATAGAAAAATTGCTTGTCGAACCAATACTTATTGAAACTATAACTTACAGAACGAATGCTTTCAGAAACGGCACTAGACTTTATGTGTTCAATAACTTTATGGAACCTATAGTTATTGAACCGATAAGGGATTGTATCAGAAACCGGGCATAAAACGGCACATTTTATGTAGGTCATTAACGGACTTTTAGTTGTTTCAACTGACTTTGGAAACCGTATACCTTCACTTATTTAGTCTATTTTTGAAAATTTTCTAACATTTCATACCATCGTCGGGGACCTTTGTGTTTAAGGTCTTAGGAACTTCTTGAGTTCTTATAAAGTAAATGCTTTCGAACCTTCTGCTAATACAATAGAGTTCTTGTACCACTTGTACACGATTGTCGTTTGGAGAGAATACTTCCGTCAGGTCCACTTTTCTTTTATTGTCTTCTACCTTAAGCTGCTGAAGGTGTTCAATACTTCAGAATGTGGGATAAAGTTCTTTGAGGTTTTCTTGAAGCTTGTATCGACTTACAGGCGAATTGTCTCGTCCTGAAAGTTAACAACGCCGCTTGTGTTGTATTCTCTTTACAGTTTCAATTGGGACAGAAAACATCGATGTACCGAGCGTATTCAAAAAGTGACTGTTAGCCATACCAAAAGCATTGAGGCATCCTTTATGTAATCTCAAGTTACAGTGTGATAAATCAGTATGCATATTGAGGTTGACACTAAATTGTCTCGTTTCAACATATTGTATGGTAGAGTTTTCTTTCCTAAAACAAGCACCTATAATCTGTCTTTTTCAGGAATATTTCAAACCGAGACGTTGGTGGACCAGCCGCGACAAGATCATAGAATACCCGAAGGACATTCCCGCGGGTTACAACAGGCACGAGACGATCAGCGCGATAAGAATCTTCAATAGATTCTACGACGGGAACACGGCGAGGGCGTCGATTTTGAGCGGAGGCGTCGGTAGTCAATACGTGAAGATCAAATTGGAATCGACCTGGGGCAAGGGATTCTCGTATCTGGTACAGATTTACGGCCATTAGAACAAACTTTTTATCCTATAAATTCATTACACGTGTTTAATTTCCTCAAAATAGTAATTATGTACATACCCAGTCATAAATATATATTGTATATTTAACTGCATATTTAGGCGTTTTTTTAGTGCATATTGCATGCATATTTGCACATATGATCTGAGATAATCATCTCCCTTTTTATTACTAATTGCATATTTAGCGTTTCGAAGTTTCATTGGAAACAATGATTGCTTGAAAAAATAATATAACAAGCAATTAACTCTGGATACCTGCTGGTTGAGCAATTGGATAACTTCCCGGTTCACTGCGTTTGTTAAATTTGTCTTAAGATTCACCGATATTGTTCCGGAAGTGAACTGAACTCTTCGGCATTAGAGTGATTTATTTTATTACATCAATATTAATAAAGAATTTTGTAACTTTCATTCGCAATAAACACTTAGAAACGAAATTAAAAAGTCAAAAATTCTAAAAATCCGAAGAAAACAACAATTAAATTTAAAATAACAGCTGAAAAGCCTTCCTTTTCCTACTTAAAAACATTTCACACGAACTCCTATAATGAACCTTGCTCCAATGAACAGACATCGCCGTCCAAAGGAAAGTGTTTCTTTAAATAGGCCGAATAATACGGAAACATGCAAATAATCGTACGCAACGTATGCAAATAAAAAAGTAAAACGTTGTAATAAATTATGTTGTAAATTACCAAATTAGGAAATAAAGATACTAATTACTGTTCAGACTGTTTAATTAAATGGTTACTTCGACGAAAAAACGAATTTCTAATCATCACAGATTTGGGGCAAGATTACTTCAGCAACATCTTATGGGGAAATAGGAGTTTAGGAAAAATTTGGAGGTTACAAGATTCAAGTTCAAGGTATTTGGAATTGGGGGTATCGGAACTACAAATTTCATGGTCCTACATCCCCTTGATGCACACAACATTCTGAAGTGGTTAGTACAGTAAAGTGGTGTATCTTCTCAGGGTAGATCGAGCGTCACTTGAGCCCCGCCCACCTTCTCCTAACAAATCTGAACAGCTTCCAAATATTATGATAACCAATCGAGTTAGTTAAAGCTGTTGGCATTTGTTCTGAAGCTGTTCAATGCTATTTAAAGACCTGTCCAAGTGACGCAATATTTATTTCTCAAATAAAAACTCTTTATATTAGTTTACAGTGAACTGATAGGGCATTTATCTTTTGTAACAACATTTACTAATTTTATATCTTTATAAATCATAACACTCACAACATATTTTCATTGATATGAACATTTTGTTAGCTCCAATATAAGTTAACTCCGTTATTCTCACTTTTGAACTGTAGAGTAAAAAGTATATTTTTCCGAAATGTTTTGACAAGCAAAAGATTAACCTACCAAAAACAAAGACAAAAGTGAAGTGCACTAGATACGCAAAGGACCACAAGAGGTTGTAAGAAGAGGAGAAATTGGTACTATTCTACTGGCGTCAATAATATTCAATATCCCAAAATCACCTTGCAGTGACGCGCGAAAAATTTTTTAGTAAACTTCACGAAGCTGCAGGTATCAAATTGGGGAGGAACATTACTTTGATCGAAGCCTTGCAACAAGAGTTTGTTATAGTATCCCAATGGAAGTAAAGGTTTCAAAGAAGTAAGAAGAATGACGTTAGTCAAATTTGGGCGCCATGCTCTTATGTTAGCAATCAGAAGACCAACGAATAGTATATTAAGGTATGAGTGGATATTGAGCTCTTTCAAACACGCGCGAGTTTTTGAGCACGACGGCGTAGCCGGAGTGCTCGAAATAGAGCAAGTGCTTGAAAGAGCAGTTATCCACGAATACTTTACGCGATTTTTTTTATTGGTTCCATTTTATATAACAAAATCAATTGCATACCCAATATGATTAATTTGAATGACACTCGGGACGCTTCGTGACGGCCCGTCGCACGTCGTGCCACCAATCGGCATGCCCCGCTCCGACCAAAAACGCTCTGTTATTGGATGATATGGCCGTTGTTGATACGTTTCCATGGCGACTTTAAAACACGCGCGTGCGAAAAAGCCCGATTTACGCACGCCAAAGCATGTTTTAAATAGGCAAAATAGCGTACCAATAAAAAAAAATATTTTGCAACAGAGGAGATTTATCATAAAACAAGTCAACGTTTTCTCCGAAAATTTAGAACTTACTTACGAAAAATATAAGTATCCATCTATATTGTTTCAAAGACATTAGCCCTTCAGTTTAAATTTGAATAATACGAAAACTTGCGAGCAAAAATATTTAAAAAAATACATGATTTTTCACTATACTTGTATACCATGAAACTTAACCATACATTGTTTATAAATTATCAATTATTATATCTCAACATGGTGCTATTTTCGAACACAATTTGCAGAGATGTTTCTTCAAATATTAATAACAACTTTTTGCAATAGAAAGATTTGTAATTTCCATGGCAGAGAAAGATCTTTTCCATATGACTCCATTAACAAATATTTGTAAATTTGCTCAGTTTTATGTGATTTTTTCAAACTGCATTTATTGAATCATATCAAAATATCAATCAAACTTTTAACATACACACGCTATTAGCTCAAAATTTGGCAATTACGTTTATTGCACATCAATTATGAAACGCATAGATTTCTTTTTTCTTTATGAAAAAAATGATTACTCGATATTGTGGGTGATAAAAAATAAGATCCCAGTGTATTGCAGCATAGAAATACGGTCTCGAGATGTGTAGTCATTATAATATATCAGATACGTTGCCAATATTACCACAAAAATATTTTCAAGTTTGGTTTCCTTTAGCCATGGTTATTTTCCGAATGTGGCTTTTGATATTATAAATTTTTGAAAAACAAAACAGAATTTTATTTCATAGAAATACTCCACCAAACTTAAGAGACGCACTGTTCAATACCAGCTTTATGTAAGCTTTACAGCCACAAATTAGATTCCGGCCAGACTGCCTTCGATTCTTTTTAAACTCCTAATTCAAAACGTAAGGTTAAGTTAAGTTCTGTGCAGATTTCAATTAAATACGTAAATGTACTTCCAATGCATTCTAAAGACATATTTAAGATTCAGTATTGATGTATGGGGCAGAGGCTTATACTGAGGCACCCTTACAGATATATCAAGTAAACGGCTGAAGGCCTTCGAGATGTGGTGCTACCGCCGCATGCTCAGAACATCCTGGTAGCCCAGTCTGTGGGCCAGATTTTTCACGACATTAATTCAGTACCGGACGAGAGTGGTCAAATGTTGTAGGCTCTGATTAGTTGATCATGCCTATATAGTTTTAAACATTCAAAAAGAGGGCATTAACAAATGGGAGTCGTAAATGCATAAAGATAAGGAAATTCTAAAAACCGTTAAGCGAAGGAAACTGGAATACTTTGGGCATGTAATGAGGAATTATTGAGGAATGAATTGAATGAATTATGAGGAAGTATTATCTTCTCCAACTGATAGTGCAGGGTAAGATAGGGCGAGTAGAGGCCCTGGTAGGAGAAGACACTCTTGATTCAGGAGTCTTAGGCAGTGGACGGGAATGAGCTCCAACAACCTCTTTAGATCAGCAGTCAACGAAGTTATTTGGACCGATGTGCTAGCAAACATCCATAGAGAATATGCACCGCAAGACGAAGAGTTTTTATAAGTATGAATGGTAAATATTTGACTAAAAAATTGTGCAATACTGAAAGGTGCCATTTATATGCAAAATACTGACACAACAGAAGTACACTTATAAAAAGTGAAGAATCGAAAAGCTTCCCAAAATTGCAGAGTTGTTTGATGTATAGTACGTACTTCCTCCTCTGATTTTGTTAATGCAAAAGTCGAGATGTCGTGCATCGTAGATATTTCTAGATAGCATTCAGTCCACAGCATTCTTCTAGGTAGAATTATTAAAAATTTGTCGTTGGGTAATTATTTTGATAGTTTTCACCACCTAAGATTACGGATGTGAAGTAACCACATCCAAAAATCTTATAGTCCAGGAGGATCAAATTTTTCTTTGAACTATCTAAACATGCAATAAAATTTTTATAGGGAATTATTTGTTTATCTATAACGTACCCACCTCAACATTTTCAGATTGAAAATGTCAAGGTCACGAAAATATGTAGAGAAAGATGAGACGTGTCTTCCCAGATGCGGTCAGTGCCGTATGCGGTCAATTGTTTCGAAATTCCAGGACAGGCCAATTTATCGGGGTATTCAGTACCGGCTCGCCATGAGCGATAGTGTCTTATGCGGTCACAATCAAAAAAACGTCCCAGATGTGATCCCTCGAAAATATTTTCGCAAGGTGACAAATACTTTTACATATACTTTATGTTAATGGTTAATATAAATTGAAAATAAGTACATTGTTTTTCCTTGCCCTCTCGCAAGTAATTCATGCTTTACAGGACAAAGCAAATCTCATATATTCTCTTTTCAGTTTTCACGCATCAAAACATCGAAAACCATAGTAATCAATTTTCCATATCGGCCGAGAGTGTGTACCGAGAAATTCGGTGAATTTGGAAATGACGACCGCACATGGGAAGACACCTGTACATCAGGTAGAAACATTTTTGGAGTGACCGCATCTGGCACGAGTTTTCACATTGACCGCATGAGGCACGACAGCTCGTAGCACGGAGCCAGATGAGAGACCGCTCGAGAGCTTCATTACTGTATAATCCTTAAACTGTGGTATATTGTAAACGTTAATTTACATTGCTTAATGTTCTTCACATTTCACTGCAATTTTGCTACTGGTGCACGCCTGTATGAGAGAATCGCTAACGGTATATTACTTCCAAGAGAGCTTTCCATTTTAAGGTTATTAGTTATCTGGTAGCTTCTATCTTCCTTCCCATTTTCATTACTTTTGCTACGTCCCGCTATCCTTATAGCGTCTTGAAAACCTTATCCCCTGTACATCGCATCGTATTTGTCCAATTTCCATTACGTAACCTTGGCATCACGAATCGATCGATACCTGGCTCCACAGAGATCTAGACCGGCACGCATCTAGGGTGACGTGCCTTGGCAGCCGGAACGGTACCGAAATTGATACTTTTATCGGCAAATCGAAATGCACGCGGATCCCTCGGATCGATTTATTTTTAGGCACGTCGCGTTTATTTTGCCAAATAATGACGGACGGCGGCAGGAATTCTCTCCTTCGCCCGGTTTCCGGTAACAAACGATGGATAGCGCGAGAGGGACGATGCGATGTGAACGTCCCCCAGCGTACCAAAATAAAAAGAGGAACACCCACTTGATGGAATTTTTCGGCGACGTGCCGTCCGATGACACGGATCCTTTCGGGACGAGCATTTTCTAACGTATCGGAGACGTGAGACGAATCTGGTACACCTTCTTTTTATGGTATTTTTGACAGAGCTTTCCCGTTACGGTGCTGAAGAAGTAACTCAACGATTCACCACCTTCGAATTCATAAAAGTAGGACTTTGAAAGCGTGCAAAATTAGACGAACGTAGGATTTTCAATTTTTGCACACTTGGCGTTTTCCGCCTTCGTAGGTACTTTACTTTTTGTATAATCGAAGGCAGTTCTATTAAAATACTCTTCAAACTGAATTACATACCTATAAGGTAAAAACCGCAGAGACCAGACCCAGACCTACGAATATCATTCGATCACAATTCTTCGACCGCACACTTGTTCGCATCCGCAATTCTTTGACGGATGACTTCTTTAATGTGGATCAAGACACCACCCATATTTCTGTCATTTAAAGGAACACAGCTTTGAACTGTTGCAGTCACCCAAGTTAATGGTTTACATTTTGTAAGATAATAGATGCATACTGAATACTGATACCGTATCTAAATTTAAACCATAATATCGATGTCATGCTTATATCTGAAACACATTTCACGCAAAGAAACTTCTGCAAAATTCCGAAATACAATCTATACCATACCCAACACCCTAGTGGGAAGGCACACGGTGGTACAGCTGTGATAGTCAAAAATACTGTTGAACATTTTGAAAACAACAAGTACTCCACAGATTTCCTACAAGCAACAAGCATCACAGTGAAAGATCATTTTGGCCCAATTACGTTGGCTGCCATATACTGCCCACCAAAACACAACATAAATAAAGGGAAATACACAGACTTCTTTAGCACACTAGGCCACAGATTTATAGTAGGTGGTGATTTCAACGCCAAACACCCTTGGTGGGGCTCTAGATCACATATTCCCACACCTAAGGGTAGGCAATTGTACGAATCAATGGTAGAGAATAATCTGATACCATTATCAGCTGGAGAACCGACATATTGGCCAACAGACATGAGAAAAACGCCGGATGTAATTGATTTCTGCATTGTTAAGGGAATACCTGAAAAAAATACGAAAATTGAATCAAGTCTTGATCTCTCCTCAGACCACTCGCCCCTTATTGCTACAATAAGCTCACATCTCTGTCAAAAGAATAAAAACAATCAAATACTGCATAACAAAAGAACCAACTGGACACTGTTTCGCAGTCTTGTAAAGGACAAAATAAATTGCAATATTTTGCTTAAAACTCCAGAAGACCTGGAGCTAGCAATCGACTCATTGAACGTAACGATACAACAAGCAGCTTGGGCGGCCACTCCACCAGACTCTCAAAACGATACTCAGGGTAGGTGTTCGGCAGAGATAATGCGGAAAATTCAACAAAAACGTAAGATCAGGAAAAAATGGCAAATTACTCGTTTCCCTGAAGATAAGAGCAAACTAAATAAACTAGTTAAGGAATTGAAAGAACAAATTCAAGCCGAAAGGAATCATGAAGTAGCAGAATACTTGACCAACCTATCACCCACAGAAAATACTGATTACTCCCTATGGAAAGCAACAAAATCTTTAAAACAACCCGTACAAAATGTCCCACCTATAAAATTTGAGAATGGGCAATGGGCAAGAAGCGATAAAGAAAAGTGCGAAGTTTTTGCTGAACACCTATGCAAGGTTTTCGAACCATTTCCCAGTGAATCATCGGCTGAGGAGGAAAATGAAATTGACTTGTATCTACAAGAACCATTACAAGTGGAGGCAGCTCTGAAGCCCTTTTCGGTAAGAGAGGTTAAGGGCATAATTCGCAAAGGACTAAAAACAAAAAAAACCCCAGGCTATGATTTAATCACCGGAAAAATCATAAAAGAACTGCCAGAAAAGGTAATAAGACTTTTGACCATCATCTACAACGCAACTATAAGAATTGGCTATTTCCCATCGCTCTGGAAGGTCTCTCAAATTATACTTCTACAAAAGCCAGGAAAGGACCCGTCTATTCCAACCTCATATCGGCCTATAAGTTTATTGCCAGTACTATCCAAAATACTGGAGAAGCTTCTTGCTACAAGAATACACCCAGAACTGAAAAACATATTACCTCACCATCAATTTGGGTTTCGTGAACGACACACCACTATCGAACAAGTTCATAGAATAGTCAGGAAAATAAATAATGATCTGGAAAGTAAGAATTACTGTTCGGCTGTTTTCCTAGACGTCTCACAAGCGTTTGACAAAGTCTGGCACAAAGGGCTACTCTACAAAATTAGGAAGTTCCTTCCTTCCAATTTTTTTCAGATCCTGAAATCATATCTCAGCGACAGATATTTTCTGGTAAGACATCATGGGCAACAAGTAGGCCTTTACCAGATAAGATCAGGGGTTCCACAAGGAAGCGTCTTGGGGCCACTACTCTACTTGTTATACACGTGCGACCTGCCAACAAACAACGAAACCCAGACATCAACTTTTGCTGATGATACGGCAATTCTGGCCTCACATAAAGATCCAGTGATTGCCTCCGCTCAAGTACAAAAGAACCTGAATGTGATTCAAGAATGGCTTAAAAAGTGGCGTATTAAGGTTAACGAACAAAAATCTACTCATGTCACATTTACGCTACGACGGAAAACATGTCCGGCTCTGACGCTAAACGGGAAGCAAATACCGCAGGCCGAATCTGTAAAATACCTAGGCATGCACTTGGATCGCAGGCTGACTTGGAAGACACACGTCTGGACTAAGAGAAAGCAACTGGGACATAAAGTCCAAAAAATGTACTGGCTTATTGGTCGAAACTCACAGCTGTCTCTAGAAAACAAATTGCGAGTATATAAAGCAATTTTGAAACCTGTCTGGACCTACGGGATACAGCTCTGGGGGTCCACAGCAAACTCAAACATTGAGATCCTAGAAAGATGGCAAGCAAAAATACTGCGAATGATTACCGATGCTCCCTGGTTTGTACCAAATAAAGTAATATCCGACGATCTACATATCCAATCAGTCAAGAAAGAGATAGCCAACTATGGGGCTAAATATAAAAACAAGCTCGCCATACATCCAAATCATCTGGCAGAACAACTTCTGAGTGAAGAGAGAGACCAAAGAAGACTGAAACGACACAGACCACTTGATTCTTCGAGATTCCGATAAAGTGTATAAATCTGAAATGTATATAGATTAAAAAGATATATTTATTAATGTAAATATTTACCTTAAACAGGTGAACGCCAATGGGCATGAACCTACATGTTAAATTAGACGATAGATCACATACTTATTGCCCACGGGCAGATTGTATAGATATGGGATAATAAAAAAAAAAAAAAATCTAAATTGACCGTAATAAAATGGTGCACATTTGTCCATGAAACCATTACACCAACATTAACCAGGCCTAAGGAGACACAGACATCTTCTCTGAACTCACTTATAATCTAGTCAATGTAGTCATTTTTTAACGTTTTACGACATTAATTCATAACCGGATGGGAGTGGTCAAACGTTGTAGGCTCTGATTAGTTGATCATGCCTATATAGTTTTAAACATTCAAAAAGAGTGCATTAACAAATGGGAGGGGTCCAAAGTTAGCAAAAACAAGTTTTTTGATTCTACAAGCAAAAGTATGCATTTTGACGAGAAAAGTTTCAAATCTAAGTTGTAGAGAATTTAAAACCCTACAATGGAGGTGTGCGGTTTTTTCTGACCTATGTGTTTTTTCCCATGAATCGATAGAGGGGAACGTGGTGTATCCAACGAGACAATTTTGACGGCATGAAATTGAAAGGGCGCTTCAAATTTTGAATTTGAAAACGTGATGACTCATCCGGTTATTTCCCTAGAAAATTTGTTTTTTGATATGAGCTGGCAATGCTGCACGTTATGATGAAACAATTCAAAGCGATGGCAACTTGCAAGGATGAGTGAAACGTAAACACAAACATAACATAACCTAACTTTGTTATTTGTTTTGGTGAAATTCGTTACCTTTTTTTGCATTCATCGTATATTTCCTGGCGACAGTAATATCTGCACTTTAAGGTGCACATTTACTAAGGTTTTCAAGGAGAAGGTAATGTAATAAATATATTACTTAAAATAAATCACATCAGTAGTAATGATTACTCCTCTGATATTGTGTAGATCATGGAAGTTAGCTACGTAAAGGTAAAGGCTGATTCTAGCAAGCTGCCTATGGTGGAGTTTGGAATGACCCACGACTTTTATGTGGCCAATCCACATGAATTCACTCTACACCACACATTTGACGAAAAAAACAATGAGGTTATGTTTATATGTTTACCACCTCCTCCGGCCTTCTCGCACGTTCTTAAAACATAAAACTTCAGAATTCTAACGGTCTTTTAGGCAAGTCGGCCCTCTCTCCTATCGCCTTTATATTCCTAGGATAATTGACAAGTTTCATTTGACTAACTGGGTTGATACCTACTTTTATTACCCCAGTGTGCACTGTTGCCGATACACGAAAATATTCAAAAAATGAACCGAATTTCAAATTCGAAATTTGAAGCGCCCTTTCAATTTCATGGCGTCAAAATAGTCTTGATGGATACACCACGTTCCCCTCTATCGATTTATGGGAAAAAACAGTAGGTCGCAAAAAACCGGACACCCCCATTTGAGCTGCAGCACGATTAATTTTGTTGAATATTTATTGCATAAATGCCAAAAAAAAAACTGAAAATGGTCATTTTTGCATATTGATTATTTATTGCAAAAATAATATGATTTAGGTTTTTACTACTTCAAAAGCTAGCTTTTAAAATTCCAAACCTAAACAGCTTTTATAAAAGTCAATTGGTTAATTTGTTGCTGAGATATTGCTATTTGTCTATACAAAGACGCATAATGTTCATTGCTGTTACGTCTTTTTGGATAAACATTTCGAGGTGAACAAAGGCTTATTCTCTTCACAAATAACTAAATTTTCATATCCCGTTAAGAAAATATGATAAAAACAATAATTGTCAACCCCTTACTTATCGCTTTAAAAATGGGGGTGATTTTTTTTATAAACAAATAGACCTGGAGCCATTTTCATAACTTGTACAAATTTCTGACTTACAAATTCGGATAGCTGGATTGAAAGCGGAGAATTGAAAAGAACAACAACTTTTTTCGACCAATAGGAGCCGAGATAGGATTTTTTTAAAATTCCCAGCCCTTTTATTGAAGATAATTATTAAGAAATGAATTTTGCCCTTTTCGATAGTTAAATATTTATGTTTTTTTAAATGTTTATTAGAAAAGAAAAAAAAAAACGAAAAAACGAAAAAAAAATGATGAATCTCTAGATGAGATTCTTCTTGTAAAAACTCAAACTACCTTTTCCAACTGTCAAACCAGTCTACATAATTTTTTACAAAAACACCTTTTTTTCTTTCTAATTTGATTCGCCTATAATTTTTAATTCAATTTAATATTGAACAAAATTCGTTCTCCTTGCAATGGGCAATCAACACGTGTTATACCGTTTTCACGCGATTTTCCTTCCTTTCCTCTCATGGCACGGGTCATTTGAAGCACTTTCGCTAATGACCATCGAGCGCTCGGCAACAAGCGCACTAAATATAGCAAATGACACCGAACGAGAAAGAGCGAGAGAGAAACGGGGGAATTTCGATTTACCGATGTCGACGTTCCCGAAATAAAATCAGAGAAATAACATAACTTATCTAAACGAATCCACTGAACGTTTAAAAGTAACAATTAGCAGGGCGGAGATGAAAAAATAAATAAACATCATAGTATACTGCGCGCATCTCAAAGCATTTTTTGGGGGCTGTTGGTATTGATTTCGGCTCAGAGAGATTACGAAGCGACTATTCCAGGCAAGAGATTAATGGGCAGATATATCAATTTCCCCCTACATGCAAGCCAGTACTATACCATCGATTGCTTTCTAAATATGACGTTTCTCTGCACAACCTTCCAAAGACAAAGCATTTTCTAACAGCACTTTGAAGAAGTTTGGGAAGGGTTAAACGGACCTATTAGGAACAAATGACAATGACAAATAAGTCCATATCATTTACTTAACAAGGCAAAAAATTATGCCTGAGCAGCAGTTTCGTGTTAAGAATAATACTCTTGCCAGGGTTAATCAATAAACACAAAAGATCATTTATGCCCGTAACACAACATCTACTAGTCATCTCCACGAAGAAAAATGGTTACGTAAATACGAGGGTGGAATCGGTTGATGCGCTGGAATGAAAGTACTGGGTGATTAAGAATGACTGTTTGAATTGGCAATCTTACCTGGACGATTTTTTTGCCTAAGGGTTTGCAACGCTACAACCCAGATATGTTTATTTGACAAAAATTTGACATTACAATCAGCGATAAGATTGTACGTTATGTGAATAAAAATTAACGCTTAAAAAATGAAACCCGAAATACAGAACAATGATTTAATTAAACAGCTAAAGGTAATGCTCAAAATGCCCCCCATTTTGTTCCAGACATAAAATAACTCTTCTTTTTAGGCTCTCGAAGATATTCACCAGCATATTGGGGGTAATGTTTGCCACTTCTTGAACTATTGCCTCTCGCAGCTCTTCTTCAGTATGCAATATGTTCCTAAAGACATTGTCCTTCAAGAGCTCAAATAACGAAAAATCTAATGGAGTGAGATCTGGTGACCTGGATGCTAAATGCCCTGACTAATTACTCTGTCGCCAAAAATCTCTTAAATATCCCATAGTAGCACGAGCCGTATGTGCCCTTGCAGAGTCTTTTTGGAAATATCCAATTTGACGCTCTTCGTCTGTTAATTGGTTTATAAAAGGCCTCAAAAGGTGTTGGATATATCTCTCCGAATTGACGGTGAAATTAAAAAATATCGGCCCATACACCCGCGTCCTTGAGACTGCCAACCAAACACCAACTTTAATCGGGTGTAAATGTGACTCTCTGATAGCGTAAGGATTTTCACCTGACCAAATTCTGTAATTTTGTTTATTCACATAGCCGTTGAGATGAAACCAGGCTTCGTCGGAATAGAAGGTATTGTCAAGGATATCATTATTATTTAATATGTCATTGAACCAATTGTTAATGACTGGACGATGGTAGTTTTGTAAGGATGGTACTTTAATTTCTTTTTAAGCACAGTGGAGCAACTTCCATATGATAAACCTGTAAAACCGTGAATTAGAACAACATGGAAAAGTGGAAGTCATATGGGTAAGAATGAAAATTGTCATTGAAAACAGTCATTCTTGATCACGTTGTAGATATACTAGGCGGGTTCGGCGACCACAGAACACAACTTTTGCGCCGGCAAATAATATAGTTCTTAGATGTATTGTAGGAATGGTTACAAACTTGATATGCGTGCACTATAGGTTGCTCGTTGCATACTTTGTGAAACTTTGTTTTCCCCGTCTTGTTAATTCTTTGACTTTCTTATACATAGCAAAATGTTTGTGTCTTTGTCAAAGTGTCTTTGTTCTAGTTCTTCCATCTCTAGGCGTTTAGTTGTCATCCATTGTTCTTTTTCATTTTTAATCTCATTCCTTATCTATTTATCCATTGTTTTGTACATAACTGAGTTTATATTCTTATAGGATCTTCTTTTGTCCTTCATCCGTTTGCTTCATCCACTGAAAATACATGCAATCTGCCACTTTGCGATTCCGTAGCAAACGACACACAGTAGAAATATGATAGCAGTACGGTGAAAATAGACCTTTAGTCGAAAGAGTTTGCCAGTTTCTGTCGAGAAGATGACTAGAAATTGTTTTGGAACTTGAAAGTTGGGAACTTTTGTAATATTGCATATTATTGCAAATATGCATTTTGCATAACTTCTACCCATCGGTACCGCACATCTTTAGTAGTGAAGATCAGATCGTTGTACGTGACATACCACGTGACCATCACATACAGAAAAAACAGGGTATATACTAATTACTTTCTATTAAGCACCATTTTCTGCACAATAAACCAACAACTCTCTCAAATTCCAGCTCCCCGTTTCCAAAAGGATACTCCAGAATTATTTCCCCTCAAATAAACCCAAGGTCCACAACATTAAAGCTTCAACATCAACTTTCAACTTCCATAAAACTCCCTTTTAGTTTTAGTTCCACTTCACGTCCGACAGACGAAAAAGTCCCTTTTCACGGTCAGAAGGGTTGGATGGGGCGGCCACGTCGGGACGTTTCGATCGAGTCTGCATCCGCAGAGGAGCGAACGGGAGATGAGGGGTCGCGGAGGAGGGACGACGATGAGATCGGAGGGAAGGCGTGGGTTCGCCCGGTGAATCATCGGGAACCCCCCCACAAGGTCTGCCGGACCGAAAAAAAGAGGGGCGGCAACGGAGACGCGGGTGACTGAACGACCGTACGGCTCCGTAAACGCAGACAAATTGAATTTTACTGTTTCGATCGCGGCTTTAAAAAAATTGCTTTTACGATTTTAGGGTAGACTGTGGAGGATGTAAAGATAATTTCATATTACCACTTTGGGCTGGGCACTTACCTAATAAACTACGACTGTATAAACGACCACATCATCACAGCAACAATGAATTTCGAAAAAGAAATACTCTAACCAGTAGCAATTGGAACACTCGATAAAATCTGAATTTACCGAGGACATTCGAAAAGAGCCCGTTGTCTCTATACAAAACCATGGGACTTATCTTTTTGCTTATTCAGGAACGCACTGGTATTTTTAAAATGCAGTTGTTCAGTTGCCCAAGTGAAATCATATATGGGAATGTATGGATATGTACAGATAAAGAACTAGAGGGTCCATTGGACCGCAAATTTCTTTTACGACAGCGGCACTTCGTTTGTATCTTCTTCTTCTTCTAAGGTGCAGGTGTACAGTCGATCAGTGAAATCGTGTACGAGGAAGTACGCGAGACTCTACATATACTCGATGGTCCACTGGACCATAACACAGCGGCCACGCTTTTCTTGTGATGTCTTCTTCCGCACTTATACTCGAGAAAGCAGTGGTGTGTGAATATGTGTGCCATTTGTTTGTGCAGAAACTATAAATAGTGGAAAGTTGAAATTTTGTATTTTAGCTGGGTCTCCTGAAAACTCGCGACCACAAAAATTTCATCAGAATCAGGTAAGGGCAAAGGACATTTCTCTCCTCATTATTTGTTTCTTGATTATATATATCTCAAAAACTGGTCCAAATTCGTTTATTTCGAGAATTTAGTGGAGTGAGACAAGACGAGACCAGACTTAGATCGAGACGAGACGATCTTGTTAACTTTTAGGGATTTTTTGAGAACGATATGAGACCATGTTATTTCTTGTCTCGTCTCGAGTCCACCACTAAAATCGACAGAAGTTGTGGTTTTTGGTGGGAATTCAAAGTGTTTCGCTAAAAGACGAGTTGTTCTGTTTTATAAAGAAAGATGAGAAGAATGACTGTTTGAGTTGGCAATACTGAATGTCATTTTTAAATGATACAACTGGTAATTTGAATTTGCTATTTCAAATTCAAATTTCTGGTATTCTTTTCAAATTCACTTATTTAAAATGGTTTTCACGTTACAACACGAAATTTTCATTGGAATGGCGTACTTTCAAAGCGGGATTTATAACCCAATTACTGGTTGGCAGTACTCTCTCGAAGCGACATACCAGCAATTTTCAGGAGTTGTTTCTTGAGACTTTGGACAGTATTGCTGTCTTTCTGCAACATTGCATGCGAGTAGTTGAACGTTATTTAAACACAGGGAGCGTAAGCAAACAAAAATCAACTGGTAGACCTTCTACTCTAAACGAGGAAGTTGTCGAGGATATCAGAACTCGAACGCAAAAAAGTCCTCCCAAGTCCTTAAAAAGCTCTCCCTTCAAACAGGTTTGGTCCTTATGACTCCTATTTAACCAATTTTCATTCTTACCCATAAGACTTCCACTTTTCCATGTTGTTCTAATTCACGGTTTTACAGGTTTATCACATGGAAGTTGCTCCACTGTGCTTATAAAGAAATTAAAGTACCACCCTTACAAAATTTCCATAGTCCAGTCATTAACCCGTCCTGATCACCCGCAGAGAGTTTTATTTTGCAATTGGCTCAATGACATATTAAATAATAATGATATCCTTGACAATACCTTCTTTTCCGACGAAGCCTGGTTTCATCTCAGCGACTATGTGAATAAACAAAATTACAGAATTTAGTCAGGTGAAAATCCTTACTCCATCAGAGAGACACATTTTGCACCCGGATAAAGTTGGTGTTTGGTTGGCAGTCTCAAGAACGCGGGTGTATAGGCCAATATTTTTGAATTTTACAGTCAATTCGGAGAGATATATCCAACACCATTTGAGGCCTTTTATAAACCAATTAACAGACGAAGAGCGTCAAATTGGATATTTCCAAAAAGACTCTGCAAGGGCACATACGGCTCGTGCTAGTATGGGATATTTAAGAGAGAATTTTGGCGACAGAGTAATTAGTCAGGGCATTTGGCCAAGCAGGTCACCAGATCTCACTCCATTAGATTTTTCGTTATTTAGACTCTTGAAGGACAATGTCTTTAGGAACATATTGCATACTGAAGAAGAGCTGCAAGAGACAATACTTCAGGGAGTGGCAAAAATTACCCCCAATATACTGGTGAATATCTCCGAGAGCCTAAAAAGAAGAGTTAATTTATGTCTGGACCAAAATGGGGGGCATTTTGAGCATTACCTTTAGCTGATTAATTAAATCATTGTTCTGTATTTCGAGTTTAATTTTTTAAGCGTTAGTTTTTATTCACATAACCTAAAATCTTATCGCTGATTGTTATGTCAAATTTTTGTCAAATAAACATATCTGGTTGTAGCGTTGCAAACCCTTAGGCAAAAAAATCCTCCAGGTAAGATTGCCAACTCAAACATTCATTCTTGATCACCCAGTAGTTCCGAAAATTATGTTCTTCGAATTTATAATGAGGGCGTAATTAGTGCTTCCTAATTATATTTTCGAAAAAGTAAGTTAGAATTAATCACAATACCTTCCACACCCTGAAAGTGAGGTCGATAAAAATGTAGGAGCCATTACAACATCTTTTTATAATTGTAGTAGGTAATTCTAATTTTAAGATTAAATTTCGAGATTTTTCAATACCGAGGCTAGAACGAGACGAGACAAGACCATGTCATTTCTCGTATCGTCTCGCCTCGAGTCGAGACTCAAACTCAATATATCAGATTTCTGTCGTTCTGAAACTTAGTATAGTCCAAAAATCAAGACTTATGCACCAAGTGAAACGAATTAAAATTTACTTCACTTCCTCTTATTTCGTTAGATACGATTACAACTTCTTCGATGATCCGAATGACTTTTTTTACGTAGCGTTGCGCTTCCTACGCCCGTTAGCATCCTTCAAGCAAATCTTGTGCCAAAATAAAGTATCACGCACTATTTTTTGACGTTTACGCAATCCTCATCGAATCTTTCCGGAGAATCTCTCTCGAGTTTCTATAGGAACGATTCAAAATGGATCAAAGTTGAACGTTTCTATAGTCTCGATACCATCTGGAATTTTCCGAGATGAAAGGACGCCATTCAATCGACAGAAGAAAGGAACTCAGAGGTCGAAATTTTATTGAATCATCTTGTGTATAATCCGGATTGATCAATCGCCTGGAAATTTGTGCGGCACGCGTTATTTTTACTGTTTGACATCAGCATGCGGTTGTTTACCCGCCGCCGCCCATGATGTTGCGGAATTAAGTGGCGGAATGCCAGGTTTCCACCAAATACACGTATACACTGATACTATACATATATATAACTCACGGCTATTATACATATATCAGTTTATAGGATGTGAGAATGTGGGATTATTGTTATTATTCCGTTGCGAGGTAAACGATCTCGTTGTCAAATTTTGGACAAACGTATCACGATGTATTAGACGTGACACATGTCTCATTATTATTATCAAATGGAATGGAATGAAATGAAGTCGGCGACAAGCACAACTATGTTCATGCCGTCAGATTTATTATACCCTAGATTCAAATGAATCTTTAATCAAACACACTTTAATCTGATGAAAAGATACTTAACAGTTGCGTAGAAGCCATTTTAGGAATCATACAGCTTTTGTAGACCATCTATTTTTAATGCCCTCTATTTGACAAATACCGGCAGCGCCGATTACAAATTTTAAGCTAATGTAAACGATAGTCACAGAGGAGGTCGATGATTATATAATTTATTAATTCTATGAAGTTTATTAGGTGCCTTCCATTCCCAGTTCCATACCCATACCCGCAGTGGGGTCAATGGTGTGGGCCATTTGGCATCTTAGATTCCCAGTATTGTATCCACTTGTAGCGTACATTGAAGTTTTCTGCTAGGAGTTGTTCTGCTAAGAGGAGTGGAGGGGACCTGGATTTTAGTCTCTGTATAGCAATGTGAGGGAGATCCTCATGTACTGGCAGATGGTGATTTGGCATAATTTTTGGTATTCTCTTAGAAGGTTTTCCTGTCTGCGAATGTGGATGGGCAGCCATGGAACAGGAGTGATTTTTAGACAACCACTGATCACCCTCACAGTCTCATTTAGTTCAGTGAAAGCTTTCTTTACATGACAACTGTTTAGCCAAACTGAAGAGCAGTATTCGACAACGGTGTAGACCAACCTGAGCGCTGAAGTTCTAAATGTGGATGCGTTTGCACCTCATATAAATTATGGATTATGTTCTTTCTGGGGTTGAATTTGGCTGCCGTATTCTCCAAGTACTTTTTATATGACCGCGTTCTATCCAGCGTAATACCCAGGTATTTCGTAGCTTGTTATCAAAACATACTGCAGGCTATAGGTGTGCCTGTTTATTATTAAGATGGAAGCAAATTTTACACTATTTATGATTTCAAAGGCTACGCCGTCGTGCTCGAAAACTCGCTCGTGTTTGAAAGAGCTCAATATCCACTCATACTTTAATATACTATATTCATCTTGGGAACGAATTGGGAATGAGTCTCTAGTCCGCGAAGTACTTCTCCAGCACGGCCAGATCCTCTATTAGTGAGTTGGTAGCAGCTTCTATGGTTTTACTACGAGCAGCCAAGACAAGGTCGTCAGCATAACCAAATTTCTTTGATGTTGTTTGGGGTAGGTCAGAAATGTATAGATTGAAGAGAGCAGGTGCGAGTACCGACCCTTGAGGCAGGCCGTTATTGAGTATTATTAGTATCTTGCTCTTGCCTTTCCCTATTATTATTTGAAAGAGTCTGTTACAAACCGTGCTATTTATTAGATTTAGTGTTTGGCTGCATGGTACTCTACTGAGAACCTTGTATAGAAGACCCTCTCTCCAGACCGTGTCATATGCCTCAGTCCAATCGACGAAGACTATGTATGTTGTCAATATATATTCAATATGTGTTGGCAGACTCAGCACTTGGTCAGCACAACTGCGTTATGGTCTGAAGCCAGGCTTGGTATGTCACAGTTTGAACACAATAGCCCAGTCAATCTTTTTTTAAAAAGGTTGTGCTACAATGTAGTATGTTCACAACACAATTATCTATACATATTAACTATTTATGAGCATGTTCCAGTTTTAAAATGGAGTGAAACCAGCCACTCATTTTTTTAAATTGTTTCGTTATGTGCCCAAGATGTACCACCATGAGCCGAAAGACACAAAATAAGTCTTTTCAAACAAGCGTCAGTTTTAAAATGAAATTAGTCCATCAGTCATTCTTTAATGGTGCGCTGTAGATGCATACTACAATAAACCAAAATTAACATAATCCTCGACAATTCCAACATAACCATTTACACCAAATTAAAAATCCTTCTTACTTCAAGGGCATACATACCTATCCAATGTAAATAATAGTTTCAATTTTAATATTAAAGGACTTCTAGTGAAACGGCAACAAATAACCAAATGGGTATTAGTCCAAGCAACGAAGGAAAAATAGCGGAAATAATTCATGTAGAAGCCAAAATTGGTACAGTTGTAGGGGATGGTGTCCTTAACAACATACTAAAAGTACTGAATGGTGGGTGTGGAGCTAAGGGTGGGGGGGGTCTCGAAAGTTCCTTTTTTTCAGTTTTTCATTAATAACTCAAAAACCACTGCTTCTATCAAAAAAATGTATATATACTAAATTAATCTACATAAAATTCTCTACAATAAATATTCTCTACACTTTTTGATAGGATCAAAGATTAAGGAACTATGGAGAGGGTAAATAAAAAAATAGGTATTAATTGTTCAGCCTCACTGCAGAAGCTAGATGAAAAGGGGATAGGCACTGTTGTCTTAAGCCATGGATTCAATGTCTTCAAAGATAATCTCAGCAGCTTCCTGTACAATCATCTCACGTTCCCTTTGTTCATCTTTTCACCTTCTTCAAGTGTACCATGAGTCGCTCAAGATTTTATCACTAAAACTACGAAAGGAACCGGCAGTTTGTCTGGTGCGAATAGTAGTGAGAAAAATTTGGTCCCCATATGTTTCCCTCATTCTCTCCTTAATGGTCTTCACATGTGGTATTTCTCTTGGAATAACCTGTTCCAAAAACTCGTCCATAGAGTATTGGCAATTATCAGTCCTTTCAATATAATCATATATTTCTTCCATTGCTTCTGAAATCCCTTCATCTTGTGGACGTCTAGCTTCTCATTTTTAAACGTGCAGATTTTAGCATGAATCTTTTGTAACAATCTTCGTGATATATTGCATCTGCTGCGTGTAGGTCCCCACCAGTGCAGATACGTCTCACTAGATCGTTTCCCGACTCATCCTTTCTATCCCGTCCACGATTCAAAATAGAACTGTGAAACGTAACCGTACGAACATAAAAAAACTCTTCGACGCTAAGCATACGGTTTTTTAATCTCCTTCTCTTCGCCATGCGTTTCCGTGCAGAAAAACACTGTTTTATATTAAAATTTCATTTGTACTGAACGCGAAGACGAAGCATCACGTGATGTTAAAGTTTCTTCTGAGAGAGTGTCTCGCAAAAACATTTTTATTAAGTCACTTCTGAAGTATTCTCTTCTGTAAGAATTATGAACAACACCATTTGTCTTACCCCTGAAACCTTTCTCTTTCCCATCTTTCTTTAACACACTTTGCCTTCCATTAATTCAATTATTCCTTTTTTTCCAACGTTGCACAAATCACTTTCAACTTCACTCTCACAAATTAAACACTTCTCAGCCACACATTACATTAAACGCGTGCAAATATTTAGTGTAATAAAAGCAGATATTTTGAAGACACACGATCAACAAGGAGGTTGATTGTAAACTGTAGGTATAAAGGGACGAGCACGAGCAATGGCCACCCACCTGGCATTGAGTACCGAAATAGGGAGGGGAGGGGAGCCTCAACATTTAATCCAAAAACTCGTATATTAAAAAAAAAACAACTTTTTTAGATTTTCCATTTACCCCCTCCATATTTCCTTAAGCTTTGATCCTATCAAAAAATTGTAGAGGACCTTTTTTGTAGAGAATTTAATGTAGATTAATTTAGTATATATACATTTTTTTTATAGAAGCAGTGGTTTTTGAGTTATTAACGAAAAATTGAAAAAAGTGACATTTCGAGACACCTCCCACCCTTAGCTTCATCCCCACCCCTCAGTACTTTTAGTATGTTATTAAGGACACCTTCCCCTACAATTGTACCAATTTTGGCTTCTACATGAATTATTTCCGCTATTTGGTGTTTTTTTGTCTTCGTTGCCTGGACTATATGCGATTAACGAATCCTCTGATTTGTGGAAAATAAGATTATCACCCTCAAACTGTACGTATGTAGCTAATAGCAATTATTTAAGTTATTTTCTAATAGCGTTCGAATAATTACACACTTATTATCCACGAATTAAATGGTTCGAGTGGTATTTGATGTAATATGTATAAAGGTATAATTATTTATGGTATCACAACAAGGAAATACACGCCATAAATTATTGAATTACTCATTACATGCACATTTCATTGACGTGGTACGAGTCCTTGAATGTATCGAGACAACTCAGGAAATAGCCTGCCAGATTATATCCAGGTCTGTGTATTTGATTTCAAATAAGATACCAAATTCAAATCTTATGAAAACTATATAGATGACACATATAAAATAAATATTTCTATGTTTAAGTTAAGTAAATAATAATAAGTAAACAAATAAGTAGTAGGTACATAAGTTTACGGTCTGTTTCCATAAATTCATATGAAAACATACTCTGCTTTTTGAAGCAAAAAGTGGGGGTTAGTTGTAGGAACTACACATAGATTTCTATTTTTTATCGAACCAATTAAAACATAATGTCTATTAAATTTTGAAGGATTGTTACTCAAATGTTGTAAAGCTTCTGTAATTTAAGTTCTGTTTCTTGTGGAAGGAAACCCAACCAAAAAAATTTCTTATCTTCTCGGCAGCATTCAAAGTTATCTCATCCTTTGTTCGATAAGAGTCGAGAGGGAGAGCATATTTACACAAAACGAAATTATTCTTTACAAAGTAACGGATATTTCAATCGCGTTTTCGAAACATTAAAGGAGCTTTGGTAAGTTTTAATAGTGTTAGTAAAGAAGTGGAAAAAGTATTATAGGTAATCGAATGACGCGTCTGTTACACGTAAACTTGATTTCCAATAAGAGATACATGTATTTATAAGCATACATTATGTAAAAAAATTGAATAATGATATGGTCACCGACTGCCTGACTTAATATATGGCTACCGTCAAAAGTGTCCCCGACCTCGAAGTGCACCGAGCCGATTAGTCATAAAGTTATCAAGGAACCTCCGCGCTGGCCGACAGGTTTCCAATTAATTTTAATTAATTTTCAATTAATAAAAATTAATTGAACCTAGTAATTCGCAAATATTTGATTATGGTTTTTAACTAACTAAATTAACTCGGAAAATATGACTTTCTTCAAACTCCTTGACCGAACCTAAATATAAGTTTATTTTTATTGTCATTAGCTTATATCTAATATTTATTGCTAAATAATCGTTAACGATTGTTAAATAGAGTTGTTGCTCTTAAAAGTGGAAGAATTTAGATATGGAATATTGAAATGTGGGGCAATTCACAGAATGACCCAAATTAAAACTGTAACCAAGATATATTTTTTAGCATTCTACTTCAACCATTATTCTACAACGTGTTTCAAAATGATTGTCATCTAGTTGGCGTTAGAATTTCTGTGCATGTAATTTTTGATGTGCCGCGCTCTATTGATTTGAACCTATCTAATTCTGACAAGTGTCACTTCGAACATTTATTGTGAAACTGGCAATCAGTACTGCTGGTAATTATCGGCGCTTTTCAGGGCCAAAACAAATACTACAAATAGATAAATACTCAGAATTCGTTTTCTTTTGATAAAGAAAAACCAGAAGTCAAAAGAGGTTAAGTAGGTTATTTTGAGGTTATGTATAGCTAGTAGAAACTCCTATTTTCGCAAGGCGGATTTTTTATTTTACATGGGAATTCCACAGTCGACTAGATGACAATCATTTTGAAACACGTATATATTTTTTATTCTTTACACTTGGAATTGCCTGAAAAATTGATAATTACACATTTTTATTAGAATCAAAATATCAAAATACAACTATAATTTGTAGCTAATTTGTAGTCAACATTTATGTTGAAGCTATGTTCGTTTCCGAGAAACAATGTAGCTAAAGTTTTTATAAACCAATCTATAGGAAATTTTCGGGAAATCCATAGTAGAAGAAAAGTAATGGACGTTGTAGTAGCGTATGACTGGCTATAGTTGATAACAGTTCCCGATATTTCATAAATAAATAATCAGAGTTCAAAATTGGTCGAATAGAGGTTTTAAACTGTAAGTAGTAGGGAAAAAGTTTAAATTAAAAATTATCGATAATGATATTGATTTAGTAAATCAATCAGATATAAAAAAAACTTTGTAATCAGGTGTTTGTGTTTATAGTAGTTAAGAACTTGTTTTTGCAAAGGATATTCATTGCTGTTAATTATATTCAACATTGCATAATTGCAATCCAAGATAGAAAACATCTTGTTTTATCGTTCAATCTAAGTATAGAAAGTACAGATGTTTTGGGAAAAATGGAATAAAAATAAGGTGCATTTTTTAAAGAAAAATATTTTCTGTACCAACCTATATGTCACAATAAAAATTCATTACGTAACCGTTAGCATCTCCTAACTAAAAGTTTGTTTTTACGTTTTTAACACGTGACTTGGATTTTCATTCAACTGTCCAGTTTGGCTACATTTATTGAAAGTTGAAGAAGAAATTTGAACATGTAGAACGTGCAGTTCTAAGGGCTTACAGTCTTGCAGTTGTTTGATCTACAAGTTGGTTTGTATCATGCAACATCGGCTACCAGACGTCATTAAATGTAGACAAAACTGCAACCGGAAGATATATTTACTGTGGCATTAAGGTTTTACAAGCTTGCAGCTTGAATCAGTAGATCGATTTGTTGTGGCTGCAGGTATTAGTGTTGGCGCCTGTGGGCTAATGAATCTTTTAGGTATTAGCTAATTGGTTTAAGTATAACTAACTTAAGACAAACATCATTTACAGTCCTTGACTTCTGATTTTAAGATTAAACGCAGCATGGACATTTTTTTATAGAATTACTCACATAGCTAACATCCCAAAGGTATGTACATAAAAAGATTTTTCAATCCATTACATTTTCTAATGTTTCAAAATAAGCCATACTCATATGGGCCAAAATTTATTTTTTTAAAATCCTCGTACTATTGTAGTATAGGGGTTGGGCAATTAAGGAATTAGATAGATATTGTAAAATTCGAGACATGACCAAAATTAGATCTTGTCTTGTATCGAAGTCTCGAAGTTTGGTCACGCATCGATCTGGTCTCGAGTTTGGAGACAATATTGAATCATGTCTTGATCTTGAGTCCACCCCTAAAAGCGCCCCTACGTACTACAAATCTTGCCTTACTCTTACTCGCCAAAACATCTAAATCTTTGAAGTTCATCCAATACCTTCTACAGCTTACTTTGCTGATCCAAGCTGATGCTGATTGCAGCATGGTGGTTTTGCAAATACGGAATTAAACAATGTAAAATTTTCGAGACATGACCAAAATTAGGTCTTGTCTTGTATCGAAGTTTCGAAGCTTGGTTAAGCATCGATCTCGTCTCGAGTTTGGAGACAATATTGAATCATGTCTTGATCTCGAGTCCATTGCTAACAGCGCCTCTAGGTACTACAAATCTTGCCTTACTCTTACTCGCCAAAACATCTAAATCTTTGAAGTTCATCCAATACCTTCTACAGCTTACTTTGCTGATCCAAGCTGATGCTGATTGCAGTATGGTAGTTTTGCAAATACGGAATTAGACAATGTAAAATTTTCGAGACATGATAAAAATTCGATCTTGTCTTGTATCGAAGTATCGAAGCTTGGTTAAGCATCGATCTCGTCTCGAGTTTGGAGACAATACCAAATCATATCTTGATCTCGAGTCCATTGCTAACAGCGCCTCTAGGTACTACAAATCTTGCCTTACTCTTACTCGCCAAAACATCTAAATCATTGAAGTTCATCCAATACCTTCTACAGCTTACTTTGCTGATCCAAGCTGATGCTAATTGCAGTATGGTAGTTTTGCAAATACGGAATTAGACAATGTAAAATTTTCGAGACATGACCAAAATAGGTCTTGCCTTGTATCGAAGTTTCGAAGTTTGGTCACGCATCGATCTCGTCTCGAGTTTGGAGACAATATTGAATCATGTCTTGATCTCGAGTCCATTGCTAACAGCGCCTCTAGGTACTACAAATCTTGCCTTAATCTTACTCGCCAAAACATCTAAATCTTTGAAGTTCATCTAATATCTTCTACAGCCTACTTTGCTGATCTAAGCTGATGCTGATTGCAGTATGGTAGTTTTACAAATACGGAATTAAACAATGTAAAATTTTCGAGACATGATAAAAATTCGATCTTGTCTTGTATCGAAGTATCGAAGCTTGGTTAAGCATCGATCTCGTCTCGAGTTTGGAGACAATACCGAATCATATCTTGATCTCGAGTCCATTGCTAACAGCGCCTCTAGGTACTACAAATCTTGCCTTATTCTTACTCGCCAAAACATCTAAATCTTTGAAGTTTATCCAATACTTTGCTGATCCAAGCGTATGCTAATTGCAGTATGGTGGTTTTGCAAATACGAAATTAGACAATGTAAAATTTTCGAGACATGACAAAAATTAGGTCTCATCTTGTATCGAAGTTTCGAAGCTTGGTTAAGCATCGATCTCGTCTCGAGTTTGGAGACAATATCCAATCATGTCTTGATCTCGAGTCCATTGCTAATAGCGCCTCTAGGTACTACAAATCTTGCCTTAATCTTACTCGCCAAAACATTTAAATCTTTGAAGTTCATCCAATACCTTCTACAGCTTATTTTGCTGATCCAAGCTGATGCTGATTGCAGCATGGTGATTTTGTAAATACGGAATTAGACAATGTAAAATTTTCTAGACGTAACCAAATTTAGGTCTTGTCGTGTATCGAAGTTTCGAAGCTTGGATAAGCATCGATCTCGTCCCGCGTTTGGAGACAATATTGAATCATGTCTTGATCTCGAGTCCACCACTAAACGCGCCTCTACGTACACCAGATCTTGTCTATCTTTTCCCACTCGCCAAAAACATCTAACTATTAGGAGTTCATCCAATACCTTCTACAGCCTACTTTGCTGATACAATCTTGCATTTGGAACAGGTCCAGTTTGTTTTATTCGAGTGTCCACATTGCCGAAATCCCTTTCCAGCAACTTCGAACAATAGTTGGCACTGCGGACAGTACGTTAACCTTCTAAATAATAGCCAAGAATGAGATCTTTGATGTCTCAAAAGGCGGTAATTATCTTTTTAAACAACCTACCACGGAGATGATACGTTCGCCCAATTAGACTGGGAAGTCTCACCACATCCAACACGTCATATTTTTTTTCCGGAATCTGTGAACGTCGTGTTATTTATTTCATTACTACCCTAGTGATGGATATAATCGAGGGATTTGAATAATTCAGTGATCGATTATCGAATGATGCTAACAATGGAATGATTTAGTATTATAATGGTAATCTACCTACGCCTCTTTAGCTGGTCGCACTCAAAATGCATTAGTGCGCAGAGCATAAAATAAGACGGGACCACCGGTTGAATACAGGTAAAAATTATATTAAAGTTAATTATACCTAGTAAAAGGCGAATATAATGATGATTTATGTGAAAATAAAATTTTTTGATATCGTAGTTTTTTTTGTACTTCGTTAACTAAATATAATTATATACTAATTATATTGTCATTTACCTATACCTATACCTAAATTTACTTACAAATATGTGCGTACTGGCAAATAAGAGATCGTGGTTAAAAGTGGAAGATTAATTGCCAACAGAAGTATTGCAAATTACAATTATTTCTTTATAAATCTAAAGAGATTTAAAAAAAATTCTGGCAATTATTAGTGCACACTTTCCTTTTTCTGAATGGTTAGTCATTCGCATATTTTTCCGAAAATTGCATATCATACATAAACTACAGCATTTTGCAAGTTAGAAAGTGCCAGAAATAATTTTTGTAATTACTTTAGGGTTATTCATAATTCAGTCAGAATCATCTAACTTAACACTTTTAATAAGCGTAAATGTATATGTAATATGTACGAAAATAATGTGAAATGGATTTTAAAAGTGTTGAGAGCAAAACTAAAGAAAAAGAAAAAGACATACCTACTACTTGTAGAGAGTGTAATTATTATTAGTGTAATTTATAATAATGAATGTGTAATAATAAGTATAATAATAATAAAAAGTGTAATAATTTCATATCTTGGAATATCCTCACTTTGAACTGTTAAATTATGAACTCTTTATACCTCTTCTAAGTTTCTAAATCTTGAACCTGACTTATCTCCAAATCCTAAATCCAAATGGTGGATTCGAGACAAGACAAGAAAGGAAATGGACTCATCTTGGATTCGAAAAATCCAAAATAGTCCCTTGTCTCGATCTCGCCAATGACTAGTCTCGTCTTGGTCTCGAAAACTCTCGGCATAATTGAATGTGCTATATTTTTTGACAACACTCACTGATTTTCTTGAAACATAGGGGATGTGGTCATGTTGAGTATACACAAATTACATTGGTTCCACATTTTGATGTAAGATAAATACTTTTGTAAAACTCACAACGTCTTACAGTGTCTGTAGTAGTCTTACAGTTTCCATCCAACGAAATTGAATTTTTTTTAACCCAATCTAACCTAAGATCGGTAACAGTGCAACCTTAGTTCACTGTTCGGGTTGAATCACGTCATTACAGCTGTAGATTTCACAGTCTACTTGTCAACTGTAGGTTATTGAAGATTGATGAAGTTACAGTCAAATCTTAATGTTACTTGGATTTGGCTTATATCATATATCGTTACAGCTGTAGATCTTACAGTCTACTAGGCAGCTTTAAAATCTTGGCCTGTAGATCAGTACTTTAGAGCAAAAAATCCGTAAAAAATAGTTCCGTTTGGTTTAAAAACCTATTGTCTTTCTATTACTGAATTCAAAAGGACATTTTAAAATCTTTGAGTACAGGTTAGGATACTACTGTCCTGATGCTGTCATGATACCTATTCTTGAGTTCAGAGTGAATTTCACGGATTAATAATTCAAAAAGTCCGTTTTCAAGAAGCTGCTAGCTGTCTTGTAAATTAATAACTCTTAAATAATAATTAAATCATAAATTCTAATTAATAAAGTATTGGCCTGTAAATTGATACATTTTGATGTAGGTACCTACTGATCTGGTTTCAAGACATAACTACTACTGTCTTGTACCACCTATTGAGATTTCTGAATTCAGACTTTGGAATTACAGACAGTCTTGGAATACATGTCAGGTTTCAGGGAACCGCTACTTTCTGGACATTCGATTCAGAAGCCAAGTCTGTTTTTAAGAAATTGCTTACTGTCTTGTTAACTAACAATTCTTAAATAACAATTAAATCATCTTAAACTCTACATAAAATGTCTTGGCAAGTAAATTGATACACATTTTTGATGAACTGGTCTGGTTTCAAGGCTTTACTTTGTGATTGTGAACACTGTCTTGAGATTTCTGAATTGTCTTTGGGATTACAGACACTCTTGGAATAAATGTCCGGTTTCAGGGAATTCCTACTTTCTGAAGATTCTTGAATTCATAATTGAATTCAATAATTGAGTTCATAATAGAATGTGAACAACCAACAACCTTTTTTTTCAAATTCTTTTCAAATTCTACAGCATTTGTTTTGTTATGTTGGGATGTTTGATGAAGTTTTGGAAATACCTATGGGAAGTAAGGTTTGTTTTGAAGAGGATAGGGCAGGATTACTGTTATCTTACAATTCTTCAGAACGAACTTTTGAAATCTTGGACTGCAGGTTGGGTTTAAAGAAAATCTGACAACTGCTATTGCTGAATTCGTAGCAACAGAGGAATTATGTATTGATATACCTACTGTGTTAATCTGATCTACGATGTGTTTACTTCTAGTTATAACGCAACTTACATAACTTCAAGTGAAACTGTAAACACCTCAACAAATAACACGGATCGGAACGTCACTTTTCGCATGTGAACCGCTTTCCTGCATCCGACTATTTACATCTCGGAACCGCGAGAAAAATCTCTTGCAATCAATCGCTCGAGGACGCCAGGCTTACCTCAGATTAAGAAGGCACCGCGGGCGATCGGCTTCCTGGTACAGGTGCACAACACCAGCTGATGGCCGTCACGTAAATTTGGCGAAGACACTGGGACGTTCGACGGGAGACCTTCCCCTCCTCGATCCCTCATTACCAACGCGTCGACGTCCGAAAGTAGACTAAACACTGAACTCGATCGCGCGATATTATTTTATTTTCGGCGTCGCGTTTTAACGACCACGCGAAAAGCGGAGAAAATGGAAAACGGTCGCGGGAGGGAGGTGCGCTGTAGGGAGGGGAGACGTCGACGTCGCGACGTTCGAAGGGAGGACGAGTTTTGGACTTTTGGAGTTCGTTCCTCGGTATTCTTACTTGCTGTCATGTACAACAACAGGGACCGCAATCGACTACCATTCTTTTGTATTTCTACACTTCATCGCTTGAACTTGACAGAGGACTGACCTGACATGGAACTGAAAAGGCACGGAGCACCGAATTGGAGCATGGGACGTGATAGACGCCTGAAGGATAGGCAACCGTCAAAGAGTTGCGACTAAACTTACGGTTCCGGTTCTATATTATTATACGGCATTATATGAATGGTTAGCACTTACGCGAGAACTGTTTAAGTTTTTGTAAATATTCGCAAGTATTTGACTTGTCCCCAATTTCTTAGGATTTATTCAAGTCTCTTTTTCTTTAGTTTGCTTTGCCCTTGGAGTTGAAGTGGAAGAAGGTGAGGCAGGTTCTAATAGATTTTTTGATTTTGATGAAAATGAATGACATACTAATATTGTATATTTAAAGATAATATATTGTTCAAACTGCGATACCTAACCTAATTACTAAATAACTATACTAAAAACTGCAATGGTTTCGAACTATATATAAAACGGAAATCCGTCTCTAGCTACTTTAATGTTGTATCTTGTTGTTGCTGCAGTATCATTTTTGTTCTTCAGCGGTTGATCATTTCACAATATTCCCTGACATGTTGCTTAAAAATAAACTTACATTTCTTATAATAGAGTGCAAAGTTACAAGTAACTAATTAAAGTGTCGAAACGATCAACAATTTATGCAAAACTAGCAGTTTCCTGCGTTACCTAGCATACAAAAATGAACAGCTTTTAATGGTGGTAAATGTAAAATTAAACAATGCCTTGTTGGGGAAATCATATGCTTTCAACATAACGGCAGGTTAATTTTAGAACAACATATTTTGGCATTTTAAAATGCCCATCACTATCTTATTCACTATTTAATTCTATATATGACTATAGATATATAATAGTTAACTTAGAACATTCTTAGTCTTGCAGATGATGAATTAACAATTTTGTGAGTCACAACCTACCGCCCGATTTCTTTTTCTGAAGAAGTGGAACCAGACGATGATTCAAAATGAGACTAGTATAATAATTACAGAAGTAGAGACCTTGGTTTTTCATTATTTGCACATCAGTACCACAACCTTTAAAACAAAAGTGATGAATTGGATTATCAAATTTCTCAAAGTACTAAATACTTCTAATATCCCAATATAATGCCCAAACAAAACAAAAGCAGTGTTGTTAAAAAGACTTTTAAAAATGTATTCAATAATGTAAAATAAAATAAAAATAATAATAAATAATAATAATAAAAATAAATAAATAATAAATTTAATAAAAATGTATTTACTTGTATTTCAAATCAGTTTAAGAAAATGGAATCTAATTTCTAATGGAAACTTTCTAATGAAGTTCTAAAATCTTTGTTTTATTGCCCGAAGTTGTGAAGTTTTCAATTATTTTCAAAATATCTAAGTTATTTGTTTCGAAAAGTCTCAAATACATAGGCTGACTTTTATACACAACCTAAGTTTATAGTTTTAACACTTAAAACAATCTCAAAAAGTGTTATGAATTATTTTCTTTGCTTCATGAAATCGTAAAATTTTTGCAATTTTCCGAAATTTACCAACTACTTTGCAAACAAGTCTTTAGAAATTGAAGTGATACTTCAAAACACACCAGGCTAATGTAAGTTTCAAACTTCTAAAAAATAATCCCAAGGCAAAGATGTCGACACATTAGACACTTTACTTTTTAACTTGATCTAACGAAGTAGCTAATTAAAAACTTCATTAGTTCCTTTTCCAACTTCATATATGACAGTTCAAGTTATTTGTGTTGCATTAGAGTTGTCATAAGTTCTTTAGAAACTCCTTAACTTCTTTTGAAACAACAGCTTAAGTTTAAGATAACTGCGACTTCTTTGAAAATGTCGACAAGCTACTTAGTACCTTAAAAATTGATTTACAAGGTCACAACTTTTTAAAAACTTTGTGAATTGTAGACCTTCGTTAAGATAATCGCAACTCCTTTAAAAGTGTCGGAGGATCATTATAACTGTAACAATTAGCTTCAAAATAAGCATGTAAGTACATAAACCAAAATGTAAATACAAATGAACAGCCGTAAATATGCTCAAAAAATGTACAAAAATTCTCATTTACAGTTACTGTAACAAAATAAAATAAATGTGAGAGCATTTGTCTTGTCTTGTCTTGTCTTATTAAGTTAACGTCTCTTTTTCGCTGCTGTGGCCAATTTGGACGGGACCTACAGTTTAACGTGGGCTCCGAACCACGGTCATCGAGCACGGTTGTACCCCCTTAAGGCTCTCACCCCAGTTGATCCACTCCGTGCTCTACCGACTCAGGGTGTGTGTATCCTAGTCCCGCCCTCCTACAGGATATCCGATCCTATCCGGCCTGGTTACCGGCGTGAATAGGAACGAGATTTTGGATACATTTTACACACTTCCCGCAACAATCACAACATCCATGGATTACGTGGGATTCGAACCCACGACGACAGTGATCGCCTGACTCAAAGCCAGCGCCTAAACCACACGACCACCGCCGCCCCATGTAAAAACATTTAAGGAATAATTTAGCAAATAATGGATCTTAACATTGCCCAAAAATGTATTTGAACTACTGTATTTAAAATGTCAGAAGAAATGTATTTTAAATACACAGTAAATACAAATTAAGCTTATGCATTTAACTATGTATTTAAATACATAAAAAGTATTTAAAATACATTTCTAAATACATGTATTTAAATACTTAACAACACTGAACAAAAGTAACCAACAAACCCAACTTTACTCTATGACATATTGCCATCGATGGAAACTATTAATCATGCGTCAAAACCAAGTCACAATATAGCACAAAATGATGGGATTCCATCATTAACAAGCCGATACTAAACATATGGACATAAACATAGTGGAAAAGTTTATTGGAACAACATGTTTGGTATATAAGGTTTGTTTATAGATGAAAATCATTTGAAGGGATAATCAATAGTGACGTTCAGTTATGTTGCAAAATAAGAAATTGTTCATTCAAAATTGCAAAATTCAGATGTATTCAAATATAGTTCATGGGTGTCGGTTCGACATATAATTTTCAAAAATATGGTTTTAACTAATAAATGACACTTGTGGATGGTAATTGAGAAATTAGTACAATTTATTATATTATTTTAAACATGAAATGCATATGAACTGGCCTCGCGGCATCTTTTATGTTGCCAAACGGCAATTAATGGTTTCTTTAGCTGTTCCAACGGACTTTGAAAGGAGAATATCAGCCATTATCCGTCACGGATTCCCTGCAACAAGTTAAAATTCTCAATGTTACAGTTTCAATCAAATGACCAATTTATTCATCCACGGCAAGGCTTAGGTATATATTGTTAGTTTAATGTAGTATGAAGGAAAGAATTTGATATTTAAACACTACACAATAAAATCTTCAATGACAAGATATACTTGATGAAGATATAAAATCAGTTACGAAGTATCCTCCCTACATATTGTAACGAAAGGGCTGGCCATCAAGACAAAGACCCGTCGGAAATTGTCGCTCCTGGGAACTTCGAAACGATGAGAATTTGGCGAACCGATAGATTACCTGGAAGTCGCAGGATATTCGAGCCTCGTCGATCCTTCTGGAATCCCCATTGGGTAAGATAAATAGCAGGCCACCGAGCGAGAAGAGGAGAGTCGGAAGAGAGTCGTAAAGCCGGTCGAAGGATGCCGACCGGAGCGCGGCAGTGAGCAAATATAAATCAGATAAGTGGTAGTGTAAGTGGTTAAAATAAATGAATTAAGACAAAGCGTGTAGAACAGTGATTTTCAAACAGACAAATCGTTACAATATACTACAGGATGATATAGTATTGCAAATAGCCTTATCCGTGCTTAATTTATGTAAAATCTTAGGTGTCTCCAGGGAAATTATGCATAATAAATCTGAATTAACTTCAACTTAATTCTATAATGACAAAAATTCACAGATTAAAATGTCTTTCACGGAACACAATTTAGGTGCGTTCTTATAGTAATCCATACTAAGAATGAATTCTTACACTGAATTTAATTCACCAAAAATTTTATTTGATGCATTTGAAAACTATGGCAGATTTCTAAAAAAATCCTTTGAGGTGCAACAGTTCTCAACCAAAGTAAGTAATCTTCGTGCGAAATTTGATAACTTACTATGACTTACTAGTAAGTGATCTTTGGATGATTAGAAAATGATTCTATTGACCTCCGATTAACTTTGGAATTTTGCACTATGTGTTCGCACGTTTACAATTAAAAACGGTCATTAGCAACTAGAGAATTACTTCGTCTATTAAAAGCCGCTTAGTAATTAACGGAGACAATCCGTAGACACCTCCTAGATATTATCCCGACTTCTCAGCTGGTACAAGCCTCATAATTGGCCAATTCCGAAACAATTGAAAAATTGCAGCGTTAACTTAAAGCAATCTACTGTAACATCCGTTTAAATCAACGAGAACCGTCATGATACCGAGAAGAAAGTTTCCATCTTTACATTTATAAATGTATTAGTTTTAAAGTTTTCTTCCAGAGACGCTTCATGGGATAGAGAATGTCGACTCAGTGCTAAAGTTTTCGCGAACATCAGCAACAGGTACGTTTTTTTGTCTCTTAATTGGTCTGTCTCGACTACTTAATAATTGAAATGAGTAACATCAAAGCGCGTTATTGTGCTGTGAACTTTTTGATAGTGCGAATATCATTTTCCATTAATAATTCTACAGCTCGAAGTACCAAAAGCGAAATTAAACAACAATGAACAACTTTTATTCATTAGCGTTTAATTTGAACATTTAGGTATTAATTTGTCCTGAAGTTTGAACCTAACCTAAATACATACTGTTGTTACTACTTTCTCGTGTCACCAAACATTTTTTAAAATAGTTAATTTATAAAACCACATATCGAAACTACTGTCAAAATTAATATTGGGTTTGTTCCTAGTAGGGATCGCTCTTCCAAACTTGCTGTAGCCAACAGAGTGTGCTCGTTCAATTAGTAGTAGTTTGACGACAGAACATAAAGTATGTCATTCAGTGAACTATTCAGCGCTTACATCTGCTGGGACAAACCAACTATATAATTAGCATTAGGAATATTAAATTGTCATGGTTTGCCACTAAGTACCTACATATAGACTAATTGTAAACGATAAAAGGAGCGAGTAGGTTGGGGATATTCACCACTATTTAAAAATACACTTACTTATTTACTTACCTAGTCATAAGCCTTTCTGCCTTTATCTGAATGCTAGTTAATAATATTGCTGTGACTATAACTAAAACGCCCCTGACACCTTTGACGTCATTCCATCTTTATCTTGTTAGCATCACGACATTACTTGGATAAGAACCTAAATGATAAGGTACAGATCATGTTCTAACTTTAAACATGCAAGAACCCAAAAGAACCTGTTACCTTACGTTTATAGAACTTAATGACCTTATCCGTTTGGCTAATTTTGTTTTTTAATATCAATATTGCCGTAGGTATTAGTTTTGCAGTTACATTCAACCGGCTACATTTTTTAGAACATAATTCGATTTAAAAGAAGAGATGATTTCGCATTTCTAATTTTAATGTAAACGTAATTTCTGGATAACCTATTGATTTACATACAGAATAGAGATTTTTGGTTAGTGGGTAATCAATGTTGTGTAAAAGTTACTTAAATTCATCAGACTTTTCGGAAAACTACATAATTTGGTTCAAAATCTGGATTCAGTTGCTTAGTTATAATCGAGGTTTCTGGAGAAATGACAAGAATATTAGTTTCTTGAAAAGATGCTACGTTAACTTTCTGAATAGTATTTAACTCGAGTTCATGTAGTGTTCGGTAAAAATATTAAAATCGAAAAAATCAAGGTATATGGATAACTTTGTTTTGTAAAAAGTATAGATTCTAGATGATTAACTAGAACGTTAGTTGAAAGGACAAAAGTTACATGAATTTCTGAATGAAATGTCTAGAATATTTTACATTCTTTTGTAAACTATTTTTTTTAGGTGTAACTAAATTGTATTAGTAATTTTATTGTACTAAATGGTATTATACTAAACTGTATTAAGTGTATTTAAGTGTAGGTTAATTGTTCTTAACTCTAAAAATCCCTAAACTGTCTAAATTACAGAATTATAAAACCTATGAGGACCTGAGATTAATATCTATAAACTCGAAATTATTTAGATTGTAGAAGTATGAAATCAATTATATTGTAACGTTTACTTCTAATTTATTTACACTGTCCTAAATTATACACTACACACTACTTAATTTATTTACACTATTACAAAACTAATTAATTTATATAACACACTTAACTTTAATTTATTTGTAGAGTTCGTTTGTCCGTTTTTCGCCTTGTTTATTCACTCGCGGCTTCACGTCTAATCTCATCTCCGACCGCAAGTCCGCCTATATACATATCTCAATTGTATTCGCGATGGTTCCTGGAAGAACTCGATCCTTCTTTTCCCTAATAATGTTTATATAGAAACGTCCAAAAGGTAATAAATCATTCTTCCTTAATAAGATGTTGCCGGGACGTTGGGGACGGTTTTTTTATTGCTCAATTAAGCATAGCGGCGTTCCTTTGAGGTAAACCGCCGTCCGATAAGAGTAAACACATTTCGCGTTGCTGTGTACATTTCGCGTTACAATATAGTCATTGGAATCATTAATAGACGTAATACTTTCGAAATTCGAAGAATAATTCTTATAAATTTTAGATTGTTTAAAATCTGGAAAATCTATAGTTTGTAAATCCTTGAACCCAAACTATGTGAATTATAAAGTTATGAAATAGTTTTTTTCCGATTCGAATTTCCAAATTTATTAACGATCTTCTGATTTCAAAATCAGGTTTTAAACCATCAGGAATCTAAATAGTTCTGAAGGTATCTAATTTTTATTCTAAAAGTTATAAAACTATACATTCTAGATTTAATTATAGACATGCAAACTCATTAGGAGTCTAACAAGGACATGAAAGTAGAGCATAATGTCGAGTACATCATTTAAGTATTTCTAGAATCTACAGGAATCGTCTTAGGTTCTTATTTGAATTTGAAAGGTTGAAACTATGCAGGTTTAAGAATTATGACATATTACTAACAAACAATTTTTTTTGGAAAAGTGGCAAAAATTTCAATTTTTGAAAAAGGCCTAGAATATTGGTATTTTGGATGAAATGTTTTTGGATAATTGACCTCGTTCTACCTGACCTTTTGGAAAAATAGTAAGATTTGGTTATAGAATGGTATTAACTTAAAAGTTAAAATTCTGAAAAGTTGAATAGATTACTTAACAGAAACAAAGTTATGCTGATTTCAAGAAGAGTAGAATGAACCCTATTTTACTTTCTCATATGGGGTACCAGTACCCATATAAGAGAAAGTATTGTAACCGTGCTCATTTTCGAAATTTGAAATATTGGTATTTCTTGAGGTTTTGAGGTACCTACCCTGAGTTCGAAAATCAGGTTTTTGGAATAATGTCTGTGTGTAGGTATATGTATGTAGGTATCGTATATTGTATGGTATTGTAGGTATTTGGTCAACGTTTTCACAGGAATTATAAACAGTGGAAAGTTGAAATTTTGTATTTAGGCTGAGTCCCCTGAAAACTTGCGATCACATAAATTTCATCAGAGTCAGTTGAGGGCAAAGGGCACTTTATTCCATTCATTTTTAGATTTTTAGATTTTAGATCTCAAAAACTGGTACAACTTGTTTTTTTAAACTTTGTACATTTGCTTTAGTATTCAATTCTTATTGATTACCGTTATTGTTATCTTGATTGATTTTCTGTGAAGGGCCCTTTACTCTTGTAAATTTTCAGTTTTTCTCAATTTTCTTCAAAATGGCTCTACCAATTCTTACCAAGTCTTAGATTTGAACTGACCTAACCAATGGCTACAACTTTTATTTGAAACATTTTTTCCTAAAACCCCCCTAAAAGGCATTTTAATAATGTTGCCACGAATATTTGGTACGGTTATATTAGAAAGTCTTTAAGATGTTTCACATCGCCATTTTTTAAATCTATCAGTAACCCCACACAAAATTTATTGCTACCACGACTGGTCGCCAGTGCCATAAATTATCTGAGATCTTTAGGAATATCTTAGTTTATTAGAAAATTCCTTCATTTTCTGAATAACTTGTTTAAATAAAGTTGGTGTCATTTCTGGAAAATTAGGGTATTTTATTCTCGAGTTTATTTCCAAGTTTTTAATTCCCCTGTATACAGTAATGTGTTTTTGAATATGTTTAATAATAAAGTGTGTATAAAAAAAGCATATATGAAGAAAAATATACCAAAAATATACACATGAAATGTCCCAAAAATACATGGTAGGTACTATATTCAATTTGGTTAAAAATTGCACCTTCAAATTTACCCGCCTAATAATAACTGTTTGACAAGCTTTTGCCAATGCCAATGCAGTTTTTGGAAAAACATACAGTTAACGTTAAAAATGTATAAAATGCACATAATTGTCTCTTTTTAGTCATTTCATGTAGTTGATTTAATTATTCATTCATTTAGTCAGGAATCAAATTCCCCAAAATCTTTAATGTAAGTCTTAATTCTTAACTTTTTTAACTACTAACATCTATACGTATAGAGTGCATGAGTAAAGGATAATTTTTATTGAAATAATCATATGTTTATATACTTCTAAACTAGATTTACACCTGATAGAATTGAACCATTTATTAGAACACCAAAAATTTTTGTACATCGTATACTAGGGTGTATAATGGTAACCTATTGTAAGCTATTGAATTCATAGCCCAATTACGGAGGTAAAAATCCCCCTCTTTTTTATTATTTCACTACAATGAAAAAATAAATAATTATTTTCATTTAAACATAATAATACAATCAGCCTTGTTTATCAAGACGACAGCAGCCTTATTCCATGCTTGAGTCCCTAAGTTATAAATGGGTCATCTTAAATAAATTGTCTATTATATTAACGTGATAAAAAACTGCCCCCATGATTATTTTAATAAGAATTTGAATTGAGAATTTTGAATAAAACTTTTGAGAAATTAATAACAACATTCCTTTTTTGCGTGCTTTGCATTCAACATTCTGAATCACAAAGTCGCTTATTTATTTATCACTTTTTAAATCCCATAACAAATTTAAACAAGTGCCGAACGTGCCCTTCACTTATTTGGTGTTTAGTATGGACGACGCTTACTATGGCGAAGGTAACTATGAGGAAGCCGACAAGGAATGGGAGGATTTCGCGAAATTACTGGAACAGAGGAAACGGAACTCTGCCCAGTCATTTTACCCGTGCCCTCCGCCGGAAGACACGGAAGATTACGTACAAAGCTTGGTAAGATATTTTATATATTATATAATTATTTTCAAATGCCGTTGATGGGCGGGGAAACCTTTTTTGGATTTTGAAAACGACTAGATAGATTTTAAAAAATTTTCTAAAATAAAAATTGAAAAGGTGAAAGTTTGTATTTAATTACTGTCGAGACTGTAATTACTGTCGAGTTTTTGGTCAAAATTTTCAATATGACTGGGACTAAAATTGTATCTAATACAAGCCGTACCCGGCATGCGTCGCAATGCCACGTAAAATTTAAAGAAAAAAGATAAATAAAAATTATTGATGACCCGGTTAAATTCCTATCATCTACATATATTTTTGAAAAATAATGTCAAAATAATACAAAAATTTTATCTACATTAAATTAAATGCAACACAGTTATACACATAATCAATTTAAGGCTTTCGGATCTACTATATTTTCCGTCTTTTTTTTGCGGTGCGTAAATTTATAAAGATGATGGTTTTACGACTCGCGAACACGCGACGTATAATTGTCCATGCGCGAAACCGGGAAACTCCAAGTTTATTCCGCAAACTGTCCTTGTATTAGCAATTGTATATTATCTTTTTAAATTTTTAATAAATAGTTTATGAAAAACTACCCTGAAATTAGGTATGAAATTTCCCTGTACAATATGCGGTGCACCATACGACGTCATTTAAAAGCAATTATTATACGTTGGGATGTTGGCCAAGAAAAATTTAGAGTCATTTCCCACTCCAGAAACTAAAGAAGGTAATGGATCTGGTGGTGGGAACAATTACGGCAATTTTACTTTACCACCAGCACAACATAATCCAGTAGCTTCACCGCTGCATTTTAACGCTTTACAATATTGACAAACTATTGTCATTTTTCCAATCGTTACGGATTCTTCGGCACAATAATCTATTTCCGGGTCGTAGTGGAATGCTACTCGTTCCAGGTTTAAAGGAACACTGCGTCTGCGGAATCGCTCTATTTCATTGTGTCTTGAAGTGCGCTCCATGTTTTGGGCATTTGTTGCTCGTAGTACGTGCATGACCATCTTGGTGTTTATTCTGCCATGTCTTTTTCAGATTGTCTAAGTAGATTTTTGTTTGTTTGTTATTTTTACCTTTAGTTCGATTCGTCGGTAATTCTATTCGGTCTGTTGTTTGGGTTTCTTCACTTTATGTTTTGGGTCTTGTATTTGTACCTCATAGACTTATTTTTTGGGTGTTTTATTCGTTTGACGTCAGGTAGAGTCGAATTGTCTTGTAGTTTTCCTCGATCCTTTTGAAATAGTGTGATCTAATATAATTGTGCTGATCGTCAAACCCAAGTTCATGGAACGCCTCGTTGTTCTCTTGGGCTTTCCCCCATAGTGCTTCTAGGTGATCAATCCTTTTTTGTAAGTATTCCTTGGTTTTTCTTGCACTTCCGTTTTTCTTGCAATTATTTTGTAGTTATATGATTTCTTGGGCTATTTTTTCTTGTTCTTGAATCAACTCATCTGCTTGTTGTATCTTGTCGTAGTTGAAATTGTGAAATTTTTAACTTAATTCTCTGCAAAAGGTGATTGTGACTTACTCAGGACTTTGGTTGTCTTCTTGACTTCCCGACGTTGTGTTGGTGTCGAAGTTCTTGAAGTTTTGGAGTTGTAATCACTGGCGGCTTTTCCTCCAGCTGCAGTGACTGGATATGTCCGTCGTTTCAAATTTGTAGAATTTGTAGACTTGGTGTCCTGGTGAAGTTGCTTTGACTTACTCAGGACTCTTCTTGGTTTCTTGACTTCCCGCTTTTGTGTTGGCGTCGTGTAGACTTTGTAGAGTCGGTGCCCTGTCGATCTAAATGCTGTTGTATAAGACGTGCCCGAACTCGTTCGATTCCATTATATACTGTTAAACGTAATTCTGTCATACCAATACGAATGTTATCTGTCTCTCACCGGTCGTCAGTCGTCAGTGCCATTTGGACGTGAGAGCTCGTCTCGTTGCACATTTGATTAACTTCGACGACCTAAGTCCATCTTCTCCTTGGCATTTTAAAATCAATAAAGTTCTCGCGCACTGACAAACTGATGATAGATTGTAATAATCGTCTTGACATTTATTTATTTGACAACCAACTGACACTATACTTTCATTTGTTTGATTATAAATGTCAAATTACAAAACGCACTTTTTCAGTATTTCCCTTACTTATTATTTATGTTTCTCACAATAAAAACCTTCCCTGAACTTCCACAAATATTTCAAGATCAAAATCACCAAAATCCGTCCAGCCGTTCTCGAGTTAAAGGTAGACTAACGAACAGCAATCCATTTTTATATATATAGAGATTACAACAATGATTCCGGTTAGTGATGCCCACGATATTCTCGTTTGCGAGAGTCTCGTCTCGTCTCGTCTCGTTTTCGAAACGAGACTCGAGACGATACTTTAAATTTTCCTTGCGATACAAGACGACACTTTCAACTAGTCTCGTCTCGAAGTATCGCAGATAAAAATGGCAAATAGTAATTAATTATTCTAAATATCGCGAATGATATTTAAACATATTTTTAAAGTCGCATAATAGCGAGCAGCCTGTGTTTACAATAACTGTTACCCTTTTTGAGCTTTCCGAGATATTGCCACGTGTACTACCATTATACTAGAAATAGTGCCTCGGACAAACTAAAGAAATTTGGTGATTACGTGCTCTTTTTAATATCTATTTTAAAATTGCAAGTCGGCATAATAATTTTGGTTATCGCAATAAGTTACGACAATCATTTTTTATTGGTTTATTTGGTTTATTTCAGTTCTTGTCGAAAAAGCAAATTTGATAAGCATTTCGATATAATTGAGGACGTGAGGAGACGTGAAATTTGCGAGACTTTTGTGAGACCCTCGCGCGAGACATGAGACGAGACGAGACTTTTATTGCGAGACGAGACTCGAGACGAGACTTTCTACATTTTTTGCGAGACAAGACGAGATTTTTCAAAGTCTCGTCTCGTCTCGTCTCGTGGGCAACACTAATTCAGGTTGTTTTCATTACATTCAAAAATGACTAACCAAAGAAGAGGTAACAATACCTAATACTTAAGCACTTACACAATTAAATATAATATTTTATTGGTTCAAATGCAACGTATATTCATATTTATTTCACGTTTTCCTTTGGTGATGAAATTTTTATTTGAAAATAAATCCCTTTCAATGACATAAAACAAAAGTTGATAGACTCCATTTCACATAAGAAGAACCGTGAGCTAGAGTTACACGGAACGACATATTCCGTCGGCTATGTTCGGTTTCCATAGTTTCATGTAATTCGTGTATAAGCAGTGGCGGGAGGGTGAAGGTTTAACGGAGGCGCGTTTGCGCGTTTTTTTCGCCCGGCATTCGCGTGTCTAACGTAACGTAACGGTCGTTTATTTCATTATTGTTACAGTTTTGTACGTTGTGCATTGTGCATTTTAACTAAATCGAAATTATTTAGATTAAATTATTCTTGTTGTTTACACAACATAGGCAACTAACAGTACACGAATTAATATTATTTCCACATTATCCCCTAATACGATTACTACTCGGACCGCTACTGTCCAAATGCCGATCGGGCGACTTCGTGACGGAGATGCGGTCTGCATGGAACTCAAGGTCACGGTTCTTCTTATGTGAAATGGAGTCTAACATATGACGTTACAGTCATAGATTCCTAGGTATTAGATATTAGACAATCTAGATATTAGGCAATCTAGATAACATTTAAACACGATTTTATACCATCATTTTGTAAAAATGATGTATAAAATATATAAATATGTAAGATGTAATATATAAAATATGATTATAAAAATTATTAAATGATTATAAAAAAATATAAAAAATATGCAAACGTATCTGGATGTTTACTCCAAACATTTGTACCACCAAATGTATTTTTATTCCGTACTGACTTTAAACATAAATTTGAAATATTTATTGGAAACATTGTTTTCTTTTCCAATCGCTTTTAATATAAATTTGAATTACGATAGACACATAAAGCTATATGCGTTTTCAGCTGTTTGGAAAAGATTTTACAACAGCTTTATCCCTGCAGTTGTCTATTATTCCTCTTGTAAACCTTCCTTAATCTTTATTATAGTTTACAACACCAAACTTTTCCCTTTGGATTGGATCCGTAATCCAGTTGTATTACATATGCCGTTTCAATTAAACGTGTTGAGTTATTTTGCATTTAAAACACTAGGTTATCAACTGTCTAAAAATAACAATTTTATATTATTCTTGTTTATTATTTGCCATGAGCTTCATTACACACTTACATCACCAAACTTTTTTACTTTAGATCCGAAGCATGGTCGTCGTCATGAGAACGTTCTATGTAATATTTTGAACGAGAAGTTCAATTTGTTACTTAAAACTATCCAATAAATTACCAAAAACTCACTCACCAAATAATTTAAAGAGCGAAGGCGCTCTTACAACCCTGACCTGTACGAAACTCGAGACGTTAAAGTGTCGTTATCACATTTATCGTAACAAATTAATAAAAATAAGTTGTTTAAACGCATCTCTTTTCAATTAAACAACTTATTAATAACTCATTTCCGACTAATGAACCGCAGGTCAGGGTATTTAATGGAATACAAAACGTAAATAAAACAAAATGTTCGACGTATTTTTAGATGTACGGACGTTACAATAGCCGCCTGGGCGAGTTCGCGAGACTGGAAAGTCTCAGGGCGGCCGAAAAGAGGAGGTTAAAGGTCGAAAAGGCTAGGAAGAAGGAGCTCAGAGGGTACCAAGGTAAGTTTGCCAAATAAAATAATTTTTCCATAGTAATCAAATGAAAATATACTTTAACTGACTTAGTATCAATTTGAAGCAATTCTAACGTTTGTTCTAATTTATTTATACGGTTCTTAACACTACCTAATTTATTTTGTCTATTCCATAACTAATTAATTTATATTACACACTTAACACGCTAATTTATTTGTACACTTATCGCACTTCTTCACTCACGACGGCTTCTGGTCTACTCTGCCTTCGACCGCCGGCTCGTAATTAATATATATCCTTAATAATATTTTTCCAAAAACTTCCGGAAAGTTGTTTTTTATTTCTTTCTCTAAATGGACGTTCTCGATTATTCGCTTCGTTATATTCTGAGCATAATTTGTTTTCTGAGAGTCCTAATGTTATATTCGCAAAAAATGTACTTTCAAAATTGTTTTGCAATTGTGTATCTATTACTACTTGAGCCACTATGCAATAATTCAAAATTCTACAAATCACATAACTGCTTTTTAACTTAATTAACAATAATACTCTTTAGTCCTTTGTTTTTAATTTTCCTTCTAAGCTTTCTCAGCTTAAAACATGCACCTTTAAAATTGTTTTTTTGGTAATGTTTTACCTTCGTGAGGTAAGCCACCACCAAAAATTTAAAATCCTAACAACAGCATACACGAATAAAAATGACATTATGCTTGTGTTTTCTCAGCCTACTTTGTTTTCTGGGATTCCCAATATTATATTCATAAAACATGTTATTTTCTAAAAGTTTGTAATTGTGTATTGCTACTTGAGCCACTATGAAATCCATTAAAATTCTAACAAGTATAGCTTCTTCACTAAATTAAGAACAATATGTTTTAGTCATGTGATTATAATCTTCTGAGCTTTCTGAGCATAAAAAATACACTTTCAAATTTGAAGTTTCTAACAACTACTTAGGTACATCAATAAAGCTGATATTATTCTTATGTTTCTAAGCCTAAGTTGTTTTTTGAGATTCCCAATATTATATTCCTAAATTCGTTTTAAATTTCTCCTTGAACCACTATGCAATAAATTTCAAAATTCTAACAACTATACTAACATATACTGAATGAACAATGATCTTTCAGTCTATGATGCTAATTAATGTTTTGAGCGTTCTGAGCGTAAAAATGTAGTTCTGAAACTGTATGAATGGATGGAAATTCTCGAATTAAATCATGGTATACGTAACAAATGTAACAGATTGTAACATTGTAACAGCCGGGATCCCGGTTGAGCTACAAAGCCCTTTTTCAATATCTCTTACAATTGTTACGTAGTTCTGAAACTGTCTCTTGATTGTTGTGTGGTTTTCTGAGGTACACCACCATACAAACTTGAATTACAAATACTGTGCTTCACAAAAAATTGTGCGTTCTGAAACAAAATTACATTCACAAGACATGTAATTACATTACTATTTTAGCTTAAACTGTAACTCCGGAAATATAACTTTCTACACTTTTGTTCTTGTATCGAAAGATAGATAACACAATTAGCTATGCCACCACTGTAGCTTTGTACCTTTCAAAAAATATGTGGTATTACTCAATACTACTTACACATGAGTGGTGAATTCACACCAACTTCATTTTGTGACGACTTGGTAAAATTCCAAAAATATCCACCGGTGTGCGTCTCATCTTTTTTTTGTGTTGGCTATTCTGGTGATTAAACACCAGATAGACCTATTAATGCGCTCTTCAAACGATTGTCGATCACAGTAAAGTTTTCAATATAGTATTTTTAAGCGAGGTTGAAAATAAAACCAGATTAAATTTAGCGTATCCGTACATAAAACCCACTCGATAAATATGTATATTATTTTTAAGTAAAATTCTCACTGGAGTTAGGGAAAATATTTATAAGAAGCGAGATTGCTTGCGTGAGATGCCTCGGTGCCGAAACGAGAAAAGAGGTAAGGTATTGAAAGGATTTCACAATTTTGTGTTTAATTTCAGGCAAATTAGCGAAAACTATATCATTTTTATGGAAGTACACTTTTGCAAAATTAGGAGAAGACTGGGTGTTCCTGGCTTTGCTCGGTATCATTATGGCGTTACTTAGCTTCTTTATGGACCGAGGAATATCCATGTGTGATAACGGTAGGTAAATATGTTTTGTATGATCTTTTGTTGTATTACGGTTGGTGTATATTTTTCAGCGAGGATATGGCTTTTTAGAGAGATAACCGTTCATCCTGCAGCCCAATACATTTCCTGGATATCGTTACCTGTTTGCTTGATTTTGTTTAGTACCGGATTTGTGCAGTTAATTGCACCTCAATCTATCGGTAGGTATGAATCTTCACTTCCCATGTCCAATGCATATAGACACAGAGTCAATAAATACATTTGCAATACATTAAACAGTTACATATCATGTTATCTGAAGTTTTCAGATTTTTACTAAGAGAAACATGAGGTTTCTTTCATGGACTACTTTATTTTCACTGTATACCAGGTCAAGACCGATCTCGATCCGGTCCAAACTTTAAAATTTCGATACAAGTAGAGATTTAATCTTGTGCCGAAAAGTCGAGAATGTCTCGAAATTTACAATATTTCTTTATTATTGTATTGCATATATATAATAGCGTGTAACACTTGATAAGTAGCTTGTTTTCTTTTCTTAAGTCTGGTCTCAATTAGTTAAATAAATTATGTAACACTGAGTAATTGAAACATTGAGTAAACGTTTTGTCCAGAAGTCACTAGAAAGTAGGTCCGTGGTAAAAAATTTCAAAAATAATTCCGAACTAAAACAAACATTTTATTAGGTACCTACAATTATTATGTACATATTGTAACGTTTTTACTATTTACTAAAACTAAACACTACGCGATTTGTACTAATTAATTTATTTCTTACACTACACTTATAAACTTAACTTAACAATCCCTTAGCTTACAATCTAACTCTTAATTTATATTTGCACACAGAGATGTTTATTTATTTAACGCGCGCGGTCTCTCGCCCGAATGTTTACACAACGATTCTTCAACTGTCCTGCCTCGAGTCCGGCATTCCCTTTTTATGGCAGGTAAACGCCTTCTCGAACTTTCTGGCAGTTTCGAGATAGTTCCACGAATTTCTCCTCGGGTTTTCGGGGAATCGAAGCGTCCCGGCCTTACGAGATTGTTCCCGTTGCTTCTAGAACGAATTCGCGGAACCCGGGCAGTCCTAGACGTGTTTATTTGGTTTCGGCGAGCCGTTCCGTTACAATATTATGTCACATACATGTTACCAACGACTATTACATATAGTATTGTTTTTGATTTTATTCATCTTACATTCAGTAATATTAGGACCAAACATCTAACCTTTCGTAGCGGGGGATACGTTAGTTTTGGCAAACTTTAATAGATATACAGATATCTTACCTATTATGGCAAATAATAGAACAAGCATTCTCTGTTTGAAGTGTTTCCTTGCGTGTCCCTAAGATGTGCCAAAAAGCAAAGCATAATTCAAATGTGCCCTTTTTTCATACAGCTTCTTTCAATCTACCCTAAATTTACTAAAATTCAACACAAATTTCCCTGTTTGCCATTGGTGTTCAGAAATTTGATTTTGGTCTTTTTCAAAAATAAAGTTAATTTCAAACTTTTGCAGAAAACAAAACCTAGCTGAAACTTTACTAGTAACTGCAACTAGTAGTAGCCTTTATAAAACACGGTAACTCCGGTCTTTTAGTGAAACATAGTTTCACTCTTCCCCAAAACTTAGCTTTTGTCAATTTAATCCAAATTTTCTGGACTTCAAAACCAATTTCAAACTATTTCCGTCTTTACCAGAAATAAAGTTTTAAACTTAAAAAAAAACAGATTTTTTTCAATCTGACTAAAATTGGCTAAAACTATTTCATTTTAGAAAGAACCTCTAATCTTCACTAATGTTCTGTAAACAACTAACTTGACTTCAATCGTGATCAGAAATAAAGTTTGTTTCAACCTTCAGTAGATAACAAATCCCAAAGTTTCAACCTTAAGCACAAGAGCATAGCTTTTGCCAATTTGACCCAAATTCTCTTAACTTCAAAACAGATTTCAGTCTTCTTCCCTCACACCTGATTTCAATCCATTCCAGAAATAGCGTTTATTTCAAACTTCTGCGGAAAAAAAGAAAAGTGCTTCTTTTTCTCCAGAAAACTAAAGTCTTTTCCCGAAACAAACTTTTAAAATGACCCTGAAAATACAGCTTCTGTCAATTTGCTCCATTTTTTTAGAACTTAAAACAATTTTCCTAAGAAAACGAACCTGATTTCAACCTTACCCAGTAATAAAGTTTATTTCAACTTTTTGCATTTAGCAAAGCACCAAGTTTCAACTTTAACCAAAAAAGAACAGCTACTGCACTATTTAACCGAAGTTATCTAGTATTAAAAACAAATTTCGGTTTTTTTTTACAGTTTTTCAAACAGATTTCAATCATCTGGAAATAATATTCTTCTCAAACCTTTCCACAAAGCAATGTCGAATTCCAACTCACCACTTCATTCCAGGAGACAAGTTAATAAACAGTGTTTCACCCAGTCTTAAATAGCAAAACAAATTTCAATCAGCACCAAGTTTTCTATAATTCAACACAAATTTTAATCTCTGCCATTGTTTTTCAGAAAATGAATCTCATTTCAGTCTTTCTCAGAAATAAGATTTATTTCACCCTTGTGTAAATCCTAACTATCACTTATTTTTTCAACAAGACCAGAACTTCAGTCTTTTTCCGAAACAAAGTCTCAACCTTCCACCAAAATCAACTTCAGTCAATTTGCTCCAAGTTTTATAAAATTCAAGCCCAACAAAAAGCGCAATTTCTGTGTCTACGTTTTTTAGAATTCAAAACAAATTTCAAGCTCTGCTCTTGTTAACTGCAAAATGACGGAACCCGGAAAATGAACCTGATTTCATTTTGTTCAGTTCTTTTGAACCTTTTTCAGAAAGCAAAGTCCCCTTCCAGCTTCTTTTCAGCTTTCAGCTTTTTCTCCAGAAGACATTATAACTCCAGTCTTTTCCCGAAACAAAGTTTCAATCCTCTTCTAGAAGCACAACTGCTTTAAATCTGCCCCAAATTGTCTAGAATTCATAACAAATATCCAATACTTTTCTATCAATCCTTTTTCAATTTTATCCAGATATAAAGTTTATTTCAACCCTTTACAAACAGCAAAGCCTAAATAAATTTCTCCTTATTTTTCACTAATCAAAAACTTCACTTTAACCACCCAAAAACAGCACCTTCTTTCGATTTGCCCCAATTTTTTTAGAATTCAATACAAACTTCAATCTCTTTTCATTAAACCTGTTTTCAATTCTTTCTGGAAATAAAATTTATTTTAAACTTCTGCGAAAAGCGAAACCTAATTGAAAGTTCTTCTTTTTCTCCAGAACACAAAGTAACTCCTGTCTTTTTCTCGAATAGTTTCAACCTTTTCCAAAGAGCACAGATTTTTCAACACTTCTATAATTCAAGACCAGTTTCAATCTTTGTCATTGTTCCTTAGAAAATGAATCTAATCTCAATATTTTTCTCAACAACAACATTTTAATGTCATGATAATTTAATTGTAGTAAAAGTCAATTGATAAACAGTTGTTATTGTATCAAGTTGTAAGCTCGGTAGCAGTTACCAAATACAGGTAGAAACGTACCGATCAGTGGTTGGTTATCAATCATAAAAAGCACAACAATTTACGTAGGAACAGAATATAAATGGTTGTCTGCCGAATATCAGTTTGGTTATTATATAATTGAACAGTGAATTAATTGAGTTAATGGAATTATGGTACGGTTTAAATTTGTTATACGGAATCTAATTCATAAATAATTAAGTAGAATTAAATCATTTATGGAATAATTAGCTTAGTTTATTAGGCAACGAAAAAACGAAAAACCTATTAGTTATCACAATTACCCATTTATAGGGTCGGGCATTCCTGAAATGAAGACCATCCTCAGAGGCGTAACCCTTAAGGAATACCTCACGTTTCGAACTTTGGTGGCGAAGGCGGTAGGCCTCACCGCCACCTTAGGCAGCGGCATGCCCCTGGGTAAGGTCCGCCTCGGTGATTCCACGACGCTCTGAAATCTGAACCGAGAACAATTGCAGGTAAGGAAGGTCCCTTCGTCCATATCGCCAGCATTACCGCCACCCTTCTCAGTAAGTTGGTGACGGGTTTTCAGTGCATCTACGAGAACGAGAACAGGACCAGCGAAATGTTGGCCGCCGCTTGTGCCGTCGGCGTGGCAAGTTGCTTCGCAGCTCCAGTAGGAGGTAAACAATGATAGACTCGGAAAGGGTAGGTAGGCTTGCGATTTGGGGGGCAGTGCTACCAATTCCAGTGACAAAAGTTGAAGTTGTTCAAATTTATTTCTCTAAAACGTACAAAACAAAAAGACATACCTCCCAAACTACAGGATCTAACTAACTATACTACACCAATAATAACAAACCGTATCACCTCTTAAAATCTAAAATAGTACTAGCTGACTTCTTATAACACATGGTGATTTGTGTAGCTGACTTTTTCTTAACTGAACATTTGCAGCAATGTCATTACTTGTTATTACGTACTTATGCAGAAAATGAAAAAAAATCGCCTCCCTATAATGAGCTGTATGCGTTAGTTGCCTATGCCAAGACTCGAACAACTTCTACATCTTAAAGAACTAATTACATGTCTCGGCGTAGTTCTTTCGCTCCAATTTAACCAGCAGAAGGCACGTTTTCTAGTTATGATGAAGACGGTACCTTCAGTTCTAGAGAAAATGACGAAACATCCGAAAATGACACTACAGAATGCAAACATAATGAGATGGTCCCAAACGAGATTTCACGTCGAGTGAAATTGGTTTCTCAAACTCAAAGAAATGTCAATAGCATATCCAAAGATAGGGTTGGTGTCAGAAACCTTTCATCAAGCTATCAATGTTATGCCATGTTAATCGCCATTTCTCACTGGTTTTCTTTAGATATCCATGATCCTTCCTCTATGAATGTTAATTCTGTCTGGCTATGGCTTAGGTAGAACACCTGTCACAGATTCCTCATCCCTTATTAATCTGCATGCAAAACAAACGAACCTTCTATAGTCCTGGGTAAATTGGTGTAAATTACACAAGCATAGTACTATTTTGACTCATTTTAAAAAGTTGGGAGTTTGGGATAAGGGGAGTTTCGCCTGTTCGAAAAGGGGATTTGAAGTTGAGTTAGAGTAATTGCAACCAGTAATTGCAAAACAGACCAAATGTTTTAGTTGTTGGATGATTGCTACCTTACTTACCTACATATATATCTGCATGATATGAAAAGATTGAATGTGCTCTGAGCAAGCCAGCTGAAGCACCTTATGCCGTGCCCTTCTAAACTTTGTCCATACGGAAACCTTAAATGACAATGAAAATCTCAACGTTTAAAAACTGCCAAAAGTACTCCGAAAACTGCAGAAATATTTTACCACTTTGAACAACGTGGAAAGGCACGGCTTGTCTATCACATCGATCACACTCCCTCTTGCGCTCGGATGGTTTTGAATCGTCGCTCAATTTCTCTTTTGCTAGGAGTGCTCTTTAGTATCGAAGTAACCACGACGTATTTCGCCATTAGGAACTACTGGCGCGGATTTTTCGCGGCGGTGTGCGGGGCGACGACATTCCGCCTGCTGGCCGTTTGGTTCCAAAGGGCCGATACGGTCAGGGCGGTGTTCAAGACAAATTTCTACTTGGACTTCCCGTTCGACCCACAGGAGCTCTTCGTCTTCGCTCTCATGGGGCAAGTAGACGGACAATTGATTTAAGAATATTTTTTAATGATCTCGGTTATCACGAACTAATCGTTTATTTTCTTTGCTCTTAATATGTTGGGGCGAGTATTGTACCTTGGAACAAATTTTAGTTTCCATTTTTTCAGGAAGTTCAGGAATTTCACTTTTTTGAACGAAATTTGTAGTAACCATGGCAACTGAGCAAACCGACGAGTTTAGGTATCTGCTCATATGTTCTTCTTATCTCATTTGTGTAATATGAGTGTAATACCGTTCCAAGATACAACACTTTCCCTTATTTTTGTTAAATCGACACTTCTTTTGAATATTTCATTCCATTTCCATGTCAACCTAGTAAATTGAAACATTGTCCCATTTTGGCATTGAGCAATTTAAGCTGAGTTATATCGAAATTGATCTCATATATAGGACTACAATTGTACCAAAGCTCAAATCTGGAGTTCAGTACGAAAATATGCAGGTGGCATCATGTTGAATGAGACACACTGTAGATGTACATAATTACGTGAAAAAATTCGAATACGTAGGTACATTTTGTGAAGATTTGTGTGGTATTTCATAAATTGTGTGACGCATCTAAGGGAGGATGGGGTTTCTGAAATCACGTTTCATTGTCATGTAGGGAAAAAGGGGTTCAACCATGTCACGTGACGGTAAAACTTTTAAAATTCTTTCAGTATCCAAAAATCCTTTAAAATATAACTTGGAATTGCCTCACAATATTAATGGGTGGCAAAGTCTCACTCCATGTCATAATGGGGAGGGCGTGTTTAGAATGCGACTCATGGAATTTCTGAGTAGTCCCTATGTAGTCCCTAGTTTCTTTTGTAATTTCTTATATTGTAAATGTAAATATAATATAATCCATACTTAGTTTTTAATATCTCCTATTAAATTTTACCCAGAGCAATATGTGGCCTAGGAGGTGCCTTTTACGTTTGGGTGCATCGCAAATACATCATGTTAATGAAGAACAGTAAGATCATAAATGCGATCCTAAAGAAAAAGTAAGTACCTACCTAATATAAAGGCAAAACTCTAATTCTTGGATTTTATAGCCGTTTCTTGTATCCTGCCCTCATGGCTCTCCTGGTCTCGACCGTCACTTTTCCCTCTGGTACCGGTCAATTTCTAGCGGGAGATTTGAACGGGCACGATCAAGTGAGCGCCCTCTTCAGTAACTTCACCTGGACCCTCACGAATTACACCGTGTTGGAGGAAGAGGTGTTGAGCCATTGGAGGACCGAGTGGACTAATGTTTACGTGTCTCTGTCTTGTTACACGTTGTACATGGTAAGGGCGAGAGGCAGCTTTTTGAAAAAATCTAACCGTAGAAATTATGCCTAATTGAAATAGTTGTTGTTCCTTGTCTTGACCGCAACTAGGAAGCTAGTTGAAAATTGTTTGAGGAACTGTCAAAGAGATTACGGTAGCTTGACTTTAATAAGAAATTATCCACCCATACGTGTTTCATTGAGCACACTGCCAAACACTGCATGTATTTATTATTGAAGAACAAGTAAAAAGGAGATGAGAGCAAAATTGAAAATATTTTTTGAAAGAGGCATTTTCGACTTTGACCAGGATTCAAACTTGGATCTCTCTCGTTGTGCTACCAATTAAATTTCGAATCTGTTGTGATCTTCAGCCAAGAACTAAATACGATAGATCAACTCTATAGTAATTCAATACCTCCTAACACCCTACTCAAATTATCATGGTGCAGACTAGACTATATTTGCAGCAGTAGCCATTATCCTATAATAATTTCCAATAACGCAACGACATTAATAAATACTCACATTCTCCAAAATGGAACATAAAACTGCAAACTGGGACGAACTGTTTTAAATAATTGACTCTAAAATAATCTCCTGCGAATTCACGACAGATATTCGTGAATCCTTCAACAATTACCGAAATGTTATCATAAAAGCAGCTAAATTATCAATGAAACAAACACATCAAACACCACAAGCCCGTACCATGGTAGACTAAGGAGCGCAAAACTAGTATCAATAAAACCAAGAAGGAACCTTCAACAAATACAAAACAACCCGAACTCTAGAAACCCAGCTCTAATTTACTGCACTTGGGGCTCTAAATCGAGACTCACCGTGAAAAAATCCAAATGTCAGACCTGGAGAGTAGATATCCTAGGCTGGCTTGGACCCCGAATTTCATACATAACCTCATTTTTGCAAAAGCTGCTCATTCGCTGGGGGAGTAGCGCTTGCTGATACAGATAGAGCTCCTCCCCCAGGCTCCCGCCGGGAGTGTCGCGGGTTTGGCGCCAAAATTTGACAACGTTAGGTTCGCGCCATACACGGAACACAATAGTCGTTGACAGTGTCAGAACCATAGAGATAAAAGGGAGAGGAGGTAACGAATGTGGTTGGAACAAATAGACCAAAGCACAGACCAAAGTGGCTTCTGCATATGGCCGACTTCCTGTAAGAAATCTTTCTCTCCAGTGGCGTAGCATTTAAAATACATTAACATACTAAAGTTATGAAATAATAATTCCAGTTTGTATGAAGCAGTTTTATTTTTCATAAAATGTCACAAAATAGTAACATATAAAACAATACGAGGGTTGCTCAATACGAATTAACTAAAGAATGTTTTTTAATTTTCTTGATTAATTTAATGCATATTTATAATAATAGTTCATAACAAAATTACCTACATCAGTTTTTACAACCTTACGCTGTTGTTCATTTTTTGGAAAACTGAAATAAAGCAAAAATTATAATCACGCCACACACTAGAATGGCAACTAAAAATATTCAAAAAAAAACTCAAAGATTTATTATATACCTACCGATGAAAAGAAACTCCAGTTCTCCTCGCTTTGTGGGAAATTATATTTTTATAATAAGATTTTATAATAATAATAAGATATTATAGTAAGACAACTTGTAGTTAATGGAAATTCCAGAAACTACCTGAGCGTCCCTACTTTAACGATATTTAGGGACGAAATCTTGTAAAGTTTCATAGAATTGCTGAGTATTTATACCTGTTAATTTTCCAATATTGGGATTAATCAGTTAATAGAAGAGAAATTACCAAAAAAGAAATGTGCTCCAGGTATACCAGGGAGACAAAGAACGAATAGGAAACCAGCAAGGAGAGGAAGAGCTGATTCAGTTATCTAGTGGGTATATTATATTAAAAATATGTATGTATTTATTATTAATTGTTAAACTTTGGTTCCCAATGGTAGCCTGTAGATTCCCCCATAGATCCGCCACTGCACAATTCAGCAATAACAATCGCAAACACGCGTTTCTGGCGAAAAGTGGCTTCTCAATATGGCCGGTTCCGTCTACAAAATTTATTACCCCCTCTCCCTAATTGTTACCTCCTCTCTCTTTTATCTCTATGGTCGGAACACAGTGTGGGGCCGGTGGGGCGGCGTCGAAGCTCAGTACACGAAAATCCGTTGGGGAACGGCTCCTCGCGCCAAAATTTGAGAGCGCCTTTGCCAAAGTGAGGTTATGTATGGAATTCGGGGTCCAAACCAGCCTAGGATATCTACTCTGGAGAAAATTTGTATCAACACTAAATTGCTCAACACTTATGAATAAAGTTTGGAAAAAGGTTAAAAAGATTATAAACGGTTGCAGTAAAATAAACTCATCCCAGAACGCGTCATAACGTCACCTTCGACGATTTTAAAATCGCGGGCGATGTGTCCGTCGAACTACTTTCTTATATTTTATTACAAATATTTGATACTAAAATAAGATTTAAAGTCTTGACATCAACTGTTCAGGCTGATTTTGAGAAAATTTCACAAAACAGAAAAATGACAACAGTAAAGTGCCCTTCAGAGACAATTTATCCAAAAACGTTGTTAAATTTCATTGCACATATTAGATAGTAAAAAAAAAGTTCAAAGTTTAAAAGATATTAGACTAGATTTTCAGAAAATTTCCAAAAACCAAAATAAAATAAATAAATTGGGTAAATAGGTTTCGTTGCCATCCCGTTTTGTTGATGCCAAAAGTAACTAAATGACGGTATTTATATGAAAAATACCTTTTCACATATCCCAAATCAGTTGTTCAAAATATCTAGATTAAATTAGATAGCTTGGGATCCTTATGGTTTATGCGACGTATGATAATGTATACTTCCGTGAATTGTGATATATTTATTTGTTTATTTCCAGTTCGTGTTTTCGATAATATGCTCGACGATTCCTGTTCCAAGTGGAAGTTTCATCCCTGTGTTTAAAATAGGGGCAGCGTTCGGCAGAATAGTGGGCGAATTAATGCACATGTGGTTCCCAACAGGTAAGTGATACGGTCTTATATCGGTACCTGTTCTCCCTGCCGGTACTTAAAACTTCTTAAATGTCACCTCATATATATATGTAGATCCATATTATGCGACTTAAATTTGTAGCGCATCTTGTTACCTACCAATTGCGCCGTTTATTTTATTCTGTAACACCCGTTGCAAAAAACCATTTTCTTTTATTATTATTTGCGTAAATTACATAATTAAGTAAACTCCTTTCCTCCAGGCATGCGGTATGGCGGTAAAATCGCCCAAATCATCCCAGGCGGGTACGCCATAGTGGGCGCTGCTGCTTTCAGCGGCGCAGTCACCCACACCATCTCAGTATCTGTCATAATATTCGAAATGACCGGACAAATAACACACATAATACCCATAATGATAGCTGTGCTGATATCTAATGCCGTTGCCAGTCTACTGAACCCCAGCATATACGACAGTATCATTCTGATCAAGAAGCTGCCTTATTTGCCTGATCTGCTGCCCAGCAGTAGTGGTAAGTAGCAAATCGCCGTTGGACGAGGGTCGCTTCGGTAAATATTTCGTAAGGCCAGAGCAAAGAAAAGTCAGTAAAAGGTTGTAACGTCACCACTTCCTTCCAATCTATCTATTAACCACCTATCTAAATCTAAATATTTTGAAGTAAGGAATCCCCTTTTAGTACCTTTGATTCCCAGGTATCTACAACATCTACGTGGAGAACTTCATGTTGCGCAGCGTCAAGTACATATACCACGGCATGACCTACTCCCAACTCAAATCTCTACTGAGGGAGAACAAGCAGCTGAAAACGTTCCCTCTGGTGGACAGTCCCGAAAGTATGGTGCTGCTAGGTTCCATCCAGAGATTGCAACTGATCCAACTGATAGAGAAGCACATCGGCAAAGAGAGGCGGCTCCAGGTTTGACAGCGCAAGACCAGAGAGGAGTATTGAAATAGCGCGTAAAGTTTTAGGTGGCCGCCATCAGGAAGAAGGAAGCGGAGGAGAAGGCGAGGGAGGAGGCGATGCGCATCGCCGAGGAGAGGTTCAGGAGGAGATCGTCAAGGTTCCAAGTCAGTCCCGCCCCGGATGTGCTGAGGAGGCAATCGTCTGAAATCCATCTGGATAAGGTAAGTCAAGGGGAACATATAATAAATATATATACTTTTTCTTCTTCTTCTTCGACTACCTATCCTCTATTATTGGATATTGGCGATCATATTTCCATAGACTTCTCTGTCCGTTACAGCATGGACCAATTCTCCTATAGTTCTTATTCCCATCCAATCTCTAATAATTCTTAGCCAAGACATCTGTTTTCTACCTATAACTTCGTTTGCCTTAAATTTTTTCTTTGATAATAAGCTGGAGTAATTGATGTCCATGATACCCTTAATATTCTTAGGTATATCCACATTTCTAATATTTCCAGTTTTTTAAGAGATAAGGTTTTTAGTGTATAGGTTTCTGCTTCATAGAGCAACGCAGACCATATCTAACATTTGGTATACAGTAGACTTCATTTTAACCTGTTAATCTTCTAAAAGAAGGGCGATTCGACGCGTTCGTGCGAGAGGCATGACGAAAACTGATATTTGAATTTTGAATCGCTTTTCTGTGGACAGCTTCTCGCTTGTCGCCCGCTACATTGTCGTGAACGATTTATCTCGCGCGATAAATCGCTCGCAAGCCTGGCCGTACCCTTAAGGCGTAACATAAGACTTAGATGGTCTTTGCATTTCTTTGGTTTATTTTTCTTAGAAAGTGGAATAAAGGTACATTTGAGCCAGTCCGACGCATATCGACCTTAATCATAAACCCTGTTAACAAAATAACTTCTAGTAGAGAAAGATTGCCTTCGTCAATAAGTTTAATGATCTCAGTTGGTAAATCATCGGTAGCAGCTCCTTCGCCATTTTTGGCTTGTTGGTATTACGAATTTCATCCTCTGTTAATGCGGAGCCAGTGCGAATTATCTCGTTGTCCTGTTCTTCTCTAAATAGTTCTTTAACATAGTTTTCCCACTGCATTATTTTCCCCAGCTATTGTTTATTTTCTACTTTCCTATTAATGTCCCAGAGCATTCGCCTCTCCGCAGTACAGTTGGTTACACTGCTTTTCTGTATATGTTAACTGTGTTCTCCATGACTCTTGGTGGCATGTTCCAGCAGCCTACTTACAACCCGGTGTTTGGGTCTCAGCCGAAGAAATCCATCCTGAAGAAAACCCACTCTTTCACCCTAAAAGGCTTCAGCCCCTTCATTTCGAACAGTCCGGACTCCACGCCGTACACGACGGTGACGGGGGCGGAGAGTAGGATTCGATCGGCTTTCGAGGCGATATTCAGGTGAGGATAGATAATAGGAATGAGTCGATTGTGGTGATGTCTGTTATAGGAAATCTGCGCAATTACAAGACGTCGAAAACGGGGAGGGGACGGACAGAAGCATCCCGCCTAGTCCTACGACTTTAAAAAAAGTACAACTGGTATGTAACGAATGAAAAGTGTAATTTATATGAGGTTAGCACCTGTTGTATAAATCTGGGAGTTTATTCTTGCTACAGCATCGTGAAATAGTATCAAAACAACAGAAAATTGAAACCAACAGTGTAAGTCATAATACGCAGGAGTAACAACCATCATAGTAGTTGTGTCCCTTGATTTTCCTGAAAGTGAAACAGAAAAATGTCTAAAGCAAAACAAGACGATAATCTACACCTAAAGCCCACAGGAATTTCCTTTTCAGCTTTTCAACAAAGACAACTGAAATTAGCAACCTTTTAAACGCTCGAAAACGTCCAACAGCTAAATTTCAGTTATCCAAGTAAACCAGATACAAATTCCAAAAAGCGCGATTTGAAAAGGTTCTCAAGAAGATTCATCAGTCAATCGAAATTGTTCGTAACTTCAATGTTTCAAAATCTAAATTTAAGTTTCAAAAACTCCTGTTTAAATTTTGAAGTTTCTTGTGAAGCTTCCCGAGCCGAAAAAGGGCCCAAAAATAGATATTGAGAAGCTTCAAAATGAACTTCATATCTTCTCTCAAATTCCAATAACACTTCCTCCTTCCTGCGAATCATTATTCCTCTGTTTCCCCAGCCCAGCGAAAGAGTCTGCGACATGAGCGCCGAAGACCAGACGAAATGGGAAGAGGAACAAATGCAACTGCCGATCGATTTTTCTCACAGCCACATCGATCCCGCGCCCTTCCAGTTAGTGGAGAGGACCTCTCTCCTGAAGGTCCACTCGCTTTTCTCGATGGTCGGAGTTAATTTGGCGTATGTAACAGCTATAGGGAAGCTGGTCGGTATCGTTGGGTTAAAGGAACTTAGGAAGGCCATCGAGGATGCCAACAGTGGCAATTTTACAGTCGATGCCGTCGACAGTAATAAAATGAACGGGAAAATACCTGGCGGTTGTGAGGTTGAGAATGGGAGGGGTGCTGTTAAGGAATCTAATGTTTAAATGTTGGTAATTTAAAAAACTAATATAATAAATAAGTAACTGTATGTAGATTAAGTGCGTTTTAATTTACCTACTTGTAAATATTAAGTTTTCTAATAGAACGTTAATTGTCTAATAAAGTATATACGGAGCTTTTCTATCGAAACGCATGGTGGGAAATCAACAAGAGCAAAAGAGAAACTTATAGTAGTTCGTTAGTATGACAGAGAAGGTTATTTTGCAACGTTGCCGGCCGAGCAGGCAGTCCAAGTCGTCGCATATCGCTTTACACTTTCGGATGTGTGTGGAGCGGATGACTGTGATGTTTCGCCAGCTAGCAACATCGCAAAAGTTCGTTCTCGGTTCAGCCAACGAGAAATATATGGCCTCTCTTTCGCTCTTATGTTTATAGCATCCTGCGACTCTGTAGAAACGGTCTGTAGACATTTCGGCATAGAAGGAATAAAAATACTTTTTATTTTTAAGGTATATGTATTTGACATCTTTTACACATTTTGATTCAGGGAACTGCCAAAAAAAAAACACCAATGACGGACAAAATAATTCACATCAGTTTGAGAAATGGCACTTTTGGAAAATTTAATTCAGATCTTTTTACAAGATTTCCTATGATTTTCTTAAAATTGCAATCAAACTACATGTTTCTCTTTTAAATTCCAAGTTCTGGATTGCATGGAAACCTTTTTATCGTTCAGGTACCTCGCAGGGATGTTTATAACGCGTAAGGTGGTTTCAATTTGATTAATGCACTAAATGATACAAATTTTAAATAAAAGTAGACCAATCGAGTTAACTATATCACAGTGTAAATACAGATAATGTGATCGATTGTGTAGAAACTGTGCCATTTTTGTTCCATTATCCTCAATGCACTAGTAGTAATGTACATGCTATGACAAAATCCCTACTTGTATATACACAGCTACAAACAGTTAATATTTAACCTTAAAAAAGTTGAATTCACGGTAAAAAATCACTCTTTTTTGAACAAAAATTGGTACTTTTGAAGTCGTTCAACAATTCAATTGCTTCAAATTTCACAATATCAATTCCGTTCCTTCCCTGTACAAACTTCAAAAATACCAGTATCACAATTGTGAATTTTTAATTAATACGGTTATGTGCTGATGCTCCTGTAAAAATTTAGAAATATAGATTTTTGACTTTTATCCGGATATGTCTTGAGAACTGATCAGTACGTTACAGTACATAGAAAGGTGTAGTTTTGTCTATGTTTAGGAAACACTGTATAACTTCCTTTGTAGTTTGGCTAAAGCCATGTGATTAATGTATAAGATTTGTAAGAGCTTCAATTACACTACATGACTTTGGCAAGATAACGGAAGAATTCTCTCTCTCTCTCACTCACACACTCTCTCTTTCTCTCTGTCTCACATAAATTTGCTCTCTAGTACATTTAAATATCAATTTTTTGTAACATCTAAGTATATCTGTTTTGCCCTCCATCTCTTTCTCCGCTTTCCCCATTTTGTTAAATATTTTTAAAATCATAAAAGACAACAAATTATAAAAAATATATATCGATAAAATTTGTCTTAAAATCTATAAAAATTATCACATACAATGTACACATTATTATCCATAACACTCAACAGATTAAGGAGTTTGTTAAAAGAAATTTTTTAAATTTATAAGTACAATTTACATATTAGCTGAGGTACTGTTTTTCACAAATTTTCATTTCCTAAAAGTATACGAAACAAGAGTTAAAAGATACAATTCGCCTAAGATTAGTACAAATAAATAAACGTGAATGAATTGTTGAGAAGTTGAACCAGTCAGTTTAAAATTCAATTTAATCGCGACTTAGAAGTTGATTGAAAACTAGGCAAAATTTAAAACAGAAAAGTGTGCTATATTATCTATTCAAAGTTAGTAATACTAAACCGTGGAACTTTCACTTAATCCAAAATAAAGCGGCGAGAATGTGCATTTACTTCACAAAACGTTGATCATATAATCACATAACTAGATCAATAAAAATGTATGACATAACCGCAGTCCCCCTTTTAAGTATTCTCATATCTCTACCTTTCAATAATTTAGTTTAATATGATGGAAAAGTATGGCACTAAACTCGTCATTTCCATTCAGTTCAATTTCTTATCCAAATGTACTACTTTTTTTACTCATTGAATTTGTTTTTGGATTTACAACTTTCTTCCCTAAGTTACACCAGGCGTGATTACATGGGTCTGAACCAACAGCAAAAAGTTTGTATTATGGCAATGATATAAAATGAATTTTGAGTAACACTAAATGCTTTGCTAGTTTAAACGATATAAATAAAACAAGTAATTTAAAGAATTATAGGTACTTTGTGAATGTAAAAGTATATCAAGGTAGCCAGGAACCATTTGGTGGCTTGGTTGTTCTTCCATTTAACTTTGTAGCAAATTTCAAGTGTATTCATATTAAATTTCAACAATTACTGCCTGTAAAATGGTGTAGAACTTAACAGTATCAAGAAATTTTCTAACTTTTTTCCATAAACTAGCTTAAATTTGCAAATAAAAATATTAAAGCTTAAACACTTAAAAATGAAAATTCCAAATTGTGAATATTGATAAGTCTGTAATTACTATAGTGTGCTCATTCCCTGTAGATTTCGATGATTGATTGTTGGCTGGTTGCACCCTCAAGCAACAGTGGTTTCGGTTATGTTGAAATGGATTACAACTGGTCGCAGAAATGGCTGCCTTTTCTACAAACACAAAGGAGCGAGCAAACTTAATAAGATAGATTTAATAGCTTTTGGGAGACTACAAGGTCTAGCATTTTTTGGAGCCAAAAACCCTTTCTTCCATACGCCACAGTTTCCATCATTTTTAACTATCAATAGATAACCAACACTTGCGACTGGCAACGATCCAACAAATTCTCACGCTAAAAAATATTTCAGCATCAGGTTTTGAAAACTTTGGTCAAGAAACAAAAAGAAAATTTGTCATAAGAGAGGAAATCTCTTAAATAATCTACTCAGAACGCATCTCCGTATATAGACTGAGTGCCCTGTGTATGAGCTCGTACTGCTCGGCCGTTTGAACCATCCCGCCACGGTTCAGCCTCAACGAGCACAGTATGGCCAACACGTCGACGTTATTACTCATCTTCAGCTGCTGTATACCATTCAATATGGCGAGGAAACACCCCGTCCTACCTATGCCGGCGCTGCAGTGCACTATCAAAGGCAGACGGACCATCTCGGTCGATTTCCTGCGCTCCTGGGCCGGCTGCTTGTTTACGAGGTTCCACATCGACTCCTCGAGCGAGTCGTGTCGGAACTTGAGATCTTTCATCCTCGCCGAGGATTTGTCAACGCCTTTTGACGCCTCCTTAACATTATTGTCAGGTTCCCTGTAAGCCTCAACGATCTTCAGCACGTCCAAAGCGATCTTGAGCACCTGCTCGGGGTTCGCCATCTTGTGATCGGGCCAGTTCGAGAACCAGTAGTGGTAGATTATTCTCGGGTCACACTTGAGATCCAATCTGGAAGAAGATACCGTAGGAACTAAATGCATCATCAATGGATCATTTAACAGGATGAACCATGGCACAGACTTTACTTATTTTATTTAGACATAATACAGAAAATTATAAAGATGTCTGCTACTATATATGTACTTATACTCCAGTTATCAACGGTAAAATACCATATTACTGTGGAATTTTGGGAAACAAGGTCGATATCTTTGAAAATTGGGATTTAGGTAGTATTATAACCACCCCTTCTAAATGGGTAAGAAATTTTTTAATCAAAATAAACCCGGAAATCGATAGATTGACCAATTCTAAGTAACTTTTGTTCTATAAAGTTTTTTTGTAAAGTTGATATTTTTCGAGTTATTCACTACACATTTTTCATTGAAAAAAACGAATGTTTTTTTAACCGTTTTTCACCAATAACTTGAAAATCTTTCTTTTTATCGAAAAAAACAGTCAATACAAAAATGTAGCTAATAAAAAAACAAAGCGATACGTTTTTGAATGATCTCTATAAACCTAATAAGTGTTAAGTTATTGCTCATACTCCATTCATCAATGGAAAAATACCGTATTATTGTGTGGAATTTTGAAAAACAACGTCGATTTTCATGAAAATTTAGACTTAAGCTCTACTTAACCCTCTTCTTCAAAGTTCGACATGTGCCGAAGTGTGTTTTTCCCTAGGGGTGGAAACCACCCCTTCTAAATGGGTAAGAAATTTTTTAATCAAAATAAACCCGGAAATCTATAGATTGACCAATTCTAAGTAACTTTTGCGTTCTATAAAGTTTTTTTTGGAAAGTTGATATTTTTCGAGTTATTCACGATAAAAATAAATGTAATGTATCATAGACCATTTCAAATTATGAAATAGCGAAAAAAAAATTCCCTTGCTTTCCAAGCTAGAAACTTTTTAAAAAATGTTTTAAAAAACATCAAATTAGTTAAAAGTTTTTACAATGCGTAGTTTTGAAAAAGGTTGCGTTCAAAGGGCTTGAATGAGCTGTAATTAGTACGCAAATGCAAACTTCGAAACGCCATATCTCCTTCATTTTTATGATACAAAGATAAATAAAAAAATCTAAATTATCAGTGAGACAAACCCTGCAATTAACATTTGAAACAGTTTTTTATATCTGAAATAGTTTTTGAATTATTTAAGAAAAATGCATTTCTTTCTAAAATTACGAAAATGCAATTTTCATTTTAAAAATTATTTTTTCTAAATTAAGCATTCTAAACCGGTTAAACCACATAGATCTTATTAATAATACCTAAATAAAGTTAAAGGCAAGTGGGTTACATTTAATTTTTATCAGGGTGGTAATGACGAGGGTGTATTTTTAAATTTTTGAAAAAACAAGAAAGGTGTTAGTTTATTTTTGTTATAAATCAGTCAATTCTTATGCATTAGACTTATGTCAGTACTCATTTTAAAGGGTATTTTATGTACTTTAGAAAAGGTCCATTGAGTTATCCCCAAAAATTTTACCATTTTCAAGTTATTGAAGGTTGAATATTTTCAATTTCGCAGTTCTCGAAAAATAACTGTTTCAACGAGCAATAACTCAGTCCGTATTGGGTTTAAAGAGGTCATTCAAAAAAGTATCTCTTTGTTTTTTTATTAGCTACATTTTTGTTGATTATTTTTTCCGATAAAATGAAATATTTTCAAGTTATTGGTGAAAAACTGTTAAAAGCATTCGTTTTTCAATGAAAAATGTGTACTTTTAATCGTGAATAACTCGAAAAATATCACCTTTACAAAAAAACTTTATAGAACAAAAGTTACTTAGAATTGTTCAATCTATCGATTTCCTGGTTTATTTTGATTAAAAAATTTCTTACCCATTTAGAAGGGGTGGTTTCCACCCCTAGCGAAAAAGCACACTTCGGCACAAGTTCAACATTGAAGAACGTTATAAATACCACCTAAATCCCAATTTTCAAAGAAATCGACCTTGTTTCCCAAAATTCCACGCGAAAATGGCTGATGGCTGGACTATTAGAAATTTTCTTTGTAGAGATATGGTAGTATCCATGTATAAAACTTGTATAAACTTGGATGTTACGAGTTACTTGAAACTCAAATTGTGGTACATAGATTAGTAACATTAAAAAGAAGTAAACAGTTTATACCCAAAATTCACTTCTCATGATACTGACATACATTAATACATACATATACAACACCCAAAATACAGATTAACTACAGATACAGGCTGGTACTTTTTTCGGAGTTCTACTCAATGGTGCGATTAATTTAGAAAATGTAGTTCCTCTCCGAAAGTACGTCCATCTTTGCGAAGGCAGAAATGCCGTGTGGGGGAGAGCTTGCGTGCTCTAATGAACCTGAGAGCTATGCCGGTGGTAGCGCAGTTACCAGCAGGGTCACCCAAGTCGGACAGGTCGAAGGTAAAGAGCCAGAATAAGAGACGCTCGGTTCTCCAAGGAGGAGGTTGAGTCATAGGGCTAGCAACTCTACACTCAAAACAAACATATCGCTAAAAACCTCAAATACTGAATGCCTTGGGCAATGTATGGAAATGATGGAATATAACAATATTGATGGAAAAGGATAATGAAATTTGGAATACGGAACATATGAGAAATCCGGAACAAACTAGAGGAAATAATAACAAGAATTCGTGGGAAGGAAAATAGACATGACCATCCTCTCAGAAACAAAGGAAAGAGAAAGTGGTAGTGAAAATATTAATGAATTTAAATACACCACTTCTCAGACGTAGGCAAAGACAAACGAGCTAAAGCTATCATATCCTTTTTTATATATAAAAAGTATCAGAAACGCATCAAATCATGGGAACCCATGAATAAATCAATGAAAAATTATGATCCACTTAAAAGGGAAAAGATATAACGATTCTCCGCATATATGCCCTGGGCGATAATGCTACAATACAAGCCACAAACGACTTCGAAGAGAACATGAACACAATTTTAGACCAAATCCCACACACACACACCTACACGAACCTTAATGCTAGAGTGCCAACAGTACCATTACTGTTGACCAAGTCTTCTCCGTGCTTTCCACCATTCGACTGGGCCAACGACTAATGAATATAGTATGCCAACAATATGACCGAAAGATAATAAATGGCTTCTTTGCCCACAAACAGGACATACAAAGAAGAATGAACAGTGTTAGTGAAACAAGAGGTAATATAGTATATATAGGTAATAAGAAAGAAAAATAATGCATGGAAAAAAAAATGTGAATACATCAACAGCCAAAGAGCAGGCACAAGAAGCTCAAAAGCCTGAAGAGTAATAACATCAATAAATATAACAAATAAGACCATGCTAACTAACTACTAACACTATTACCTAACTACTAACAAATAATGCTAAACAACATATCAGATGGCTACAGCATTTCCGAGAACTACTAACCAAAACAAGATCAAATGGACAAAGAAGGACCCACTATTCTAGAGGGAAACATCCAGCTAACTATCAAGCAAATAAGACAGGCAATAAAAGGAACGGTCACACTGGAGATATATGCTGAGTTGATCAAATACGGCCCACCGTAAGAGAAATGGAGAAACCATACATAAAAATGCAGAGTCTTATACATCTCCTATTCATTGAAAAGGTCCAAAAAACAATCCTAGAAATTATAAAGAGATGGATGCCATACTAATCATAGGCAGAATATACTCGAGAGTATTGAGGAACCCCTAATCGAAGGGATCAGAGAGAAACAGCCAGAAAAGCAGGCAGGTTTTCGAGAAGGACGATCGACTGTGAATCGACTTTCACTCTTAAATTAATCTTACAGAAGAACTTTCGAAAGGATTCTACTGAAAAGCATCTCAGAAGGTATCGAAATGAGATCAGTAAAACTAAGACAAATTCAGCTCGAGTCATTCCGCTATACAGCAATGTCACAGGATTGCGAGAAACACTCACACAAGTCAAAATGAACAAAAACTATGTCAGTCATGGATGATGATTATAATCCAATAAACTATCTAAATTTCAATTACAATTACTTTCCAGAACAAATTGAGATAACGTAATCGCCTAGTGTAAAGGCTCAAAAAAATATGTTGGGAATTACTGCATTATGTGCAATACTTGGGTATTCTAAGTTGGAGGATGTTTACGTAGGATGCTATAGCTCTTGGCCATATGAGGTGAAACATTCCTTAAGATTTCTCTTATGTAAATGGTTAAACTGAAGAGTAACACAAGACAAATCTATACCTATCTTCGAGCATTATGTAATTTTATGTACTCTTTATGTAATAAATAAGTATGCTTCCTACCTTTCGACCTGCAACTTCCTAACATGGCACTCGTCTAAATTACTCCTATTGAGAAATTTTATCCTGTACTTCCCAAACGTCACCTCATTTAATTCCTCGAAAGTGTACGTCTCATAATCGTATTGTGCTGCATTTTTGCTTTCAAAGGTGAATTTATCTCGAAGCTTCGTGGTTTTTACGTAATAAAACGATTTTTCGGCTGGCTTCTCTTTCTTGCCCAGCGGAAAGTACAGCTCGCATTTGTTCCTGCCTTTCTCTATCAAGTTAGTCAGCATAACTATACATTTACACTACAATTAAAAATAATATAAACAGGTATAATAATAGAGATAACAAAACGCAAATATAGACTTACATGTGTGCTCCATACCATCTCCCAGAAGTCTTCGCACGTGTGCGCCATCGGCCCCTGAGTAGCTATGTAAAGTGTTTCCGTATAGTCCGGCCCCTAGAACATCCATCACAGATTAAAAATAATGAAAACGAAACCCTACCACAAGTCATACTTTTATATAATTCGCGTGGATGTAATTCTGAGAACCCTGTAGGTGGACTCTGCTATGCTCGTTCGGCAGGACGCCTCTGTATCTATTCCGGCTCTGACTGCCGGAAACGTAACACTTCTCCTGCAGGTTCAGCGGGACTTCCCAGAACTCCTGGTGGAGCTTAGGGACACGAGAAACCTGCACGAAGGGAACAATGTGAGAATTAGGTTAACATGTTTCATCATTCTAATATTGTAGTTCTTAGAATTGGAATTGGAGAATTGGATCTGTATTGATGATTTACATATTTCCATTTTCATTAACATACAAATTCTGTTCATCTATTAGATTTTAAAGGAATAATACATAATGACCCGACGATTCACACAAGTAACTAGGTGTAGGGTTAAAATTGTTATAAACCTATAGATATAAACCTTTAAGTTATAACACACGAATATACTGGGTGATCAAGAATGACTGTTTGAGTTGGCAACACTTTTTGGGTAATTTTTTACTTGTTCTTTTGACAACACTACAACCGGATATGTTTATTTGACAAAAATTTGACATAACAATCAGCCATATGATTGTAGGTTATGTGAATAAAAATCAACGCTTAAAAAATTAAACTCGAAATACAGAACAATAATTTAATTAAACAGCTAAAGGTAATGCTCAAAATGCCCCCCATTTTGGTCCAGACATAAATTAACGCTCCTTTTTAGGCTCTCAGAGATATTCACCAGCATATTGGGGGTAATGTTTGCCACTTCCTGAACTATTGTCTCTTGCAGCTCTTCTTCAGTATGCAATATGTTCCTAAAGACATTGTGCTTCAAGAGCCCAAATAACGAAATATCTAATGGAGTGAGATCTGGTGACCTGTTTGGCCAAATGCCCTCACTAATTACTCTGTCGCCAAAATTCTCTTAAATATCCCATAGTAGCACGTATGTGCCCTTGCAGAGTCTTGTTGGAAATATCCAATTTAACGCTCTTCGTCTGTTAATTGGTTTATAAAAGGCCTCAAAAGGTGTTGGATATATCTCTCCGAATTAATGGTAAAATTAAAAAATATCGGCCCATACACCTGCGTCCTTGAGACTGCCAACCAAACAACAACTTTAACCGAGGGCAAATGTGTCTCTCTGATAGCGTAAGGATTTTCACCTGACCAAATTCTGTAATTTTGTTTATTCACATAGCCGTTGAGATGAAACCAGGCTTCGTCGGAAAAGAAGGTATTGTCAAGGATATCATTATTATTTAATATGTCATTGAACCAATTGCAAAATAAAATTCTCTGCGGGTGATCAGGAGGAGTTAATGACTGGACGATGGAAATTTTGTAAGGGTGGTACTTTAATTTCTTTTTAAGCACAGTGGAGCAACTTCCATATGATAAACCTGTAAAACCGTGAATTAGAACAACATGGAAAAGTGGAAGTCTTATGGGTAACAATGAAAATTGGTTGAATAGGAGGCATAAGGACCAAAACTGTTTGAAGGGAGAGCTTTCTTAAGGATTTGCGAGGACTTCTTTGCATTCGAGTTCTGATATCCTCGACAACTTCCTCGTTTAGAGTAGAAGGTCTACCAGCTTATTTTTGTTTGCTTACGCTCCCTGTGTTTAAATAACGTTTAACTACTCGCATGCAATGTTGCTGAAAGACAGCAAAAGTGTCCAAAGTCTCCGGAAACATTTCCTGAAATTGCTGGTATGTCGTTTCGAGAGAGTACTGCCAACCAGTAATTGGGTTATAAACCCTGCTTCGAAAGTACGCCATTCCAATGAAAATATCTTGTTGTAACGTGAAAACCATTTTAGATATATAAATTTGAAAAGAATACCAGAAATTTGAATTTGAAATAACAAATGGCATGTGTGAATGTCGCTGTCAGTGTCACCAACCGGATGTTACTCCAGTTGTACCGTTTAAAAATGAAATTCAGTATTGCCAACTCAGTCATTCTTGGTCATGTTGTATTATGGGAATCACAAAATATGATAAATACCAATTGTGATGTGGCAGAGCGCCCGTTTTTAAAGAATCAACATGTGGAAATGTATTTTCTTATAATTTGTCCAATTTGGAATTCATATAAGGGTTACTTTATTGTTTGTTACCTTTATTAGAACAATTACAACACAATGTGTCTGGAATTTGATTAATAATTACGTTGTAAAACAACATACAAAAAATAAAAGAAGCACAATTATCATAAACTTAAAAACGTTTTTAGGTAATTCAATGAAATTTTTAGGAGAATTCTTTCAAAATCATTCCAAGGGTTTTCAAAGTACAGTAGGGGGTCCCCATCCAAAATTTTCCAAAATTTGACAGAAATTTTAGCTGAAACACAAAATATGGTTAATAATCGGCCGTACGAAACATAAAAAAATAGAGATTAAGCCTAATAAAGGTAGTGTACCTTCATGTAAACCTACTTTAGAAAGCTTCTTCGGCTATCTTAAGTAGTAGTATCACCAAAAAAGGTGATGCAATGTTAATATAAAATAACAGAATGTTATTTATAATTTTTAAAATAACTATTCACAATTCGCGTCTAAAAACACGATTCACGTCTTTTTTATTATCTTTCGGATAGTAAAAACTATGAAATGTGGAGTGGTCATTTATTGTATATTTAATAACTTGGAATCATATCAAAACGACAAATCTGTCTTGACAAACTATGCTGATGACTCTCATTCTTATTCCTGCAAAAGACTAGAATGAACTGGTATACAAAGTCAATATCAACACCACAATTTTAGTAGACATAGACGGAAAACTAACTAGGAAAACAACAACAAATAAAGGAGTAGGAGTATAAATAAAACATATACATAGATGTCATTATGAAAGAATGGGAAATTAAATGTTCTAAAAGAATATACCTAGACAACCACACCATCCTAAACTATATTATATTTTCCGATGACTAGTAGTATTTGCGAAAACAGAAGACGATCTACAAAGACAAATTTATAACTTACAAAATATCTACCAAAAGAATGCCATCAAAATATCAACAAGCCAGACTAAAACTATAGCTTTTCCAGGTAAATACGCAGTCAGAACAAAAATATGGAAGAAAAATTCCATAAATTCACTCATATCTGTGGAACTATTAGTAGAACACTAAAAAACAAAACAAGACCCAGAAACCAGAATACAAGTATGTACAAGAGATGAGATGAGATTTCTTAGGAGAGTGAAAGGTTGCACAAAACTAGATACAAAAAGGGACAGAGATATAAGAACGGAGCTGAATATCTTTGATATAAACGAGAAAACAAAATTACGTGGAATGAACACATAGAACGAATTAATGAAGAAAGGCTGCCTGCCAGAGTGAGACGCTACAAATGTTCTGGAAGAAGCGTTGGCAGACTAAGGAAAAGATGGGTATTGTAACAGGCAAAGGGCCTAAAACTAGAAGTGAAGAAGAAGAACATACAAATTGATCAATCAGGAATTTATGAAGTCTCTGAACATCCTCACAACTCCAGCACCCAGCAGTGTTTACTTATGAATGTGTCTGTTTTGTCAATAAGCACAGAGATAGATTTACAGGAAATATGTCAAATCATTATCATAATACGAGACACAAACAGGATCTTGTTTATCCTTTGCATTCTATGTCAGTATTTGAAAGATGTTGCGACGCAATATGCATTTACTTTAATATTCACATTATTTCCAAAATACTAATATAATTACAAAATAATTATTCATCTATTGTCGTCTTTAGGCCACAAAGGCGTCCGCGAACCTTTTATTCCCTTTTTTATTTTCGGTTATTTCTTAGCTTATTGATGCATTGCTGCTTAACAACATTAGATTCTTTAGTCGTGATATTTAGTACGTGTTTAAAGGGATTAGTAAACTGTCAGATGGGACGACTGAACAGGCATGGGAAAGTCCGCTGGTTGTACCTGGTATTCCCTAACTGTATTAAAAGGAGCCAATCACATTCGAACACTGGTGAAACATCCCCCCGCCACCTAAGGGCTGTATTAACGCCCAAGGAAGACCTTACTCTCTCACTTACCACCAAACATACTGGTTGTAACTTTTGTAACTCGTCTTACTTTATATATCATTTTTGACTTGGTTATCGGCTTGTAAATTTAGTTAACAATTTAATTTAAGTATAGTTTCTATATGAACCATCGGTTTTCATTCAATCCAGCATGGTTAAACCACATCAAAAAACATTCATCGCATCTCATTAAGTTAACAAAACAAAAGAGCTGCATCTAAACTGGTTAAATGTGTTTAAATTCATAACAAGTTAAAGACATTCCACATATTGATTCATTAAAAAATTACATTTAAGGCTAAGTTGATAAACATAGAGCGCAACAATCTCAATGAAATCGATCTCTCAACTTTCGCGTAAAATTTTGTTGAGTCAATATTGATTTATATCAATTATATATTCTACTTAATTTATTTTTTTATGTAATAGGTATTTCGTGGTCGACATATACTATTTCTTTCTGTAAATGTATCTTACTTCACACGCCTGTCGCAGGTCAGCTACAGATAAAACGTTTCCAGCCGTCTGCAAATACTGTATGTTCTGCAAATGAAGCCGGAAATCCTCCGACAGGAACTGCGACGACTCCAGGTCAGGTTGCCGAGGGTAACACGCCTTCCTGTAGCCCTTGCAGTGTTTGCCACTCACTCCACTGCAATGCTTCAACGTTCCCGTCTGGCAGAAGCGACACGGCGGTACGTACAAGTTCTCGTTGGACAGCGATTTCCTCCGGGTCTTAACGCAACAGCTGCACCTCCTCACGTTCTGGCACTTCACCTTGCAGCTGTTCAACTTGCTCGGCACCGACTCGTAGATCGTGCACGATCCGCAGGTCTCCTGAGATTTCCTCCTTTCCATCTTGCTCGGCGTCGGCGACTCGAACTTCTTGGCGCAGTGGCATGAGTTCTCTGCCGCCGCGAAAGTGGAAAGGTTCAAGTGCGAGGCGCTCTTCGTCGTGTTCAGCCTGACGAACGATTCCGGCTTGTTCTCGGAGATGCTCGAGTTCGAACCGAGGTCTATCGTCAGGCTGGCGTTGGACCCTCTCCGTTCCAGCAGACCCTTCGCCCTGAGCTTCACCGGCTCGGCCACGGGGCCGTCAGAGAAGTCCTGCAGCATCACGATCTCCGGTAAGGTCTTCAACGTTTGGGAGCCCGAAATGCTCGTGTTCGAAGCGAATTTTCTCAGGTTCGAGCTGAAGCTCGGTGCCAAAGTGGACTTCTGCCTGCCGTCGTCGAAATCGCAGGATAACCTCTGCCTCACCTGCTTCTTGGGCGTGTTAGGCATGGAGAAGACATCCCTGGAGACCTCCAGAGAGGACGACTGGGTGGGTTGGTCCGAATCTAAACTTATGGCTTTGAGTTTCTTGGAGAGGGTAGGGGTTTTCGGAGATTGGATGATCAGAACCGGCTGATCTTGAGAGTTTAAGTTCGACTCGCTGTTCAAGTCCAAGTTTGGGAAGTTCCTTTCCTTTTTACGGGCAGGTTCCTTCTTCCCCTCCATGCTTAACTTGAATTACAAAATAAATTGTTGATCAATCGTTCGTTAAAACGTATCTGAAAAGTTTACTGACCAAAAAATTCACCAACATTTCAATTAAAATTAAAATGGTGAAGATTTTTCCTCACGTCTATTGAAATCTTTAAAGTTTAAGTTTATAAAAATGTTAGGATTATGAGGGTCGTCGCTAGATTTCCGCTTTACAAAACCCCCAGAAAATCCAAAGGGCCAATTAGTTTATTGTCTTTTGTAGAAATTCAGTGTTTTCATTCAGCGTCACTACTAGAAATTGAGAAATATGTAAAATGTATACAGAGTGCATATGTGCATATCCAGTCAAAATTCTATAAATGCATATGCAATTATTAAAAGTGCATATCTTCAGTGAATTTCAGAATGAAATCTCAAGAAAATAAAAATTGTAATTGTACAAATCTCTGTGTAAGCAGGATATATTATGCCACATACTTCTTCACATACTATATTCTACTTAACGTTAAGCTGGCTGCCCTCTAAAAATAGTGTTAAGGGTTGTTGTGGAAAGGATATTAATACTATCAGTAGACGTCTCAAAATCACATCCCATCAAAAGAAACACATCGATGTTCAATTTTTATTAACAAAAAAGGACATGTTACAATGACAGTCACAATAAAATCACAGTCATCAAGATAAAATTAAACAGGTTAACAGGAACAATAAAATTAAACATCACCCACTCGATGGGACAAGGTGACTGTAATTTTATCTTGATGACTGTGATTTTATTGTGACTACACTTATGAGGCTGAGTTTTTGCTGATGATGAGTCCCAGGGGCTCGGAACATGTCCTTTTTTGTTAATAAAAATTGAACATCGATATGTTTCTTTTGATGGGATGTGATTTTGAGACGTCTACTGATAGTTCATCTCCCCATCTTTGAGTATGGACTTCTTCCGAAAGATATTAATACTAATGGATGGTGCCATCTTGTTAAGGATTGTTGTCGAAAGGCTATTAGAATTAAGTAAGAATGAAAACTCGAGAAATGTGCACTTTATTCTCGGAATTAGTATACCTAGTAGAAAATCACAGAAGTAAAATTTTCCTTGGCATTTATGAGTGGGGGGTAGGCTCCTTCATTTTACCTTATAGCAAATGATATTACTTATTGCCACCCTCATTTAAATGTGAGGCTTAAAGAGAAAACTAGCAGTTAGTTTTTCTGTTATTTAATTTTATTTAACTGAAGTGAAATATCCTTTTTTTTTAATTTTTTAAATTGGTTTTCGATTGTTTTTCTTAAAATGTCAAAAATTCGCAATTTTTGGAAAAAGTACGTGTACCTATATAAAAAACGAGGGTTTTGTATGCGTTTTTATAAGTCTATGTCCTAGAATAAAGTCTAAAGAACAGAATCCATTTGGAATTTTGTCTTTATTTTTCAAGGAAGATCACAGTGATTGGTACCAGCAAGAAAAGGCTTTTTTACAAGATGCCCTCTGCCGTCGCCAAACATTATTAAAAAAAAAAAATTGTATTCTTCAATAAATATAGAGCAATATCCAAAACAATTTTTTTGACTAAATACAATAGTCTTTTATCCCAAAACAGTTTTTTTCCAATTTTAAAAAAGACTGCCCCTTTAACCAGAAAGTATTTTTAGTAGTTTTAGTACTCCTAAAGTACCGGTGTATGATTGTTACCTAATGTGCTTTTACCACCTGAACCTGTGATTATTAGATATTAGATGGGAAACGGTTAAATTGTGTCGATTTCAATACAGACAATTTTGAGGGAATTAAAGATGTAATTTGCATAAATCGATTATTATACTGCAAGATATGATGCAATATGCATATTTTGACTGTTATTGCGCATATCTGTATGCATATTTTTGGGATTCTTAAGAGCATATTTCCCGAGCTTCATTCTCATTATCTATAATTGCCCTTCAGTTTGTTATGAGTGAAAAAGGAAAAAAGGAACTTATAGTGGACGGTCCCTTATTTTAAAAACAAGCTCTGAAGACATATTGGAAATGTGAACCGTATCAGAAGCACGTGTTAAGTTCATGTAATGAATCAAAGTTCAGAACCATATTGGAAATGCAGCTCAAAAAGAAACTTGAAAGAAGAAAAATATATGTTATCATGCAATAAATATCCAAGAAGCATCACCATATTTATAATGTAATCCTTGTGCTAGACTTAGCTTAATGCTGCAGGGCATACTGCGCAGACCAATAGCAAGAAATGAAATACTAGAATAAATAAACAAGCATTGCCAGCTTTTCCACCGAACTGACAAAGGAATGGTGGTATTAAAGGAACATAAGGCAACTAAAGAAGATGAGCCATTTTTGCTACTAAATTAAGGACCGATGGGAGATAGAATAGTAACAGTTTCCACTGCCAGAAATTATCGTTCACTGGAGTTGTCCTGACATTAGTTTGGGGATGGAACTTTTAAAACAATGCCCCATTGGATTTACCAAGTCTACATATTGCTTGGTATTCAAGCGAAAAATTCAATTCCGATTCTGCAGGCTCTACTGCCAAACAAGATATAGGCTACATATATGTTAGGCTAGTTAGGTTAGCATAACAACAAGCAAATATGAGCAAAAGAAGCTTCAATCAGATGTTTCTTCATCAACACTAATCTGCCATGACCAACACTGCTTGTCAAAAATTTTGAAGCATTCAGGCACAAGTTCTTCGAAAAGGTACTTTTTTGGTATTGACATCAATACCAAAAAAGGGCATGTTGTGTGTGTTGGGTTTAGTTCTAATAGACGTGGTAAAGTATTTGGAATTCTTTTTGATCATATGTCTAAAGAAGCACAAATCTTAATTGATTATTTTGTGGACTGTTGGATTGGATGTCATTAATGACGCATGGATGCTTCACTTCTACCTCAAAATTTGGAATTGTGGAATTCAATTGAAGGATTGTGGATTCGAAATGCAAATATCTGCACAACATCCTAATATATAGAAGTTTATTGAAATGATTTAGAGTGAGCAATCATAACATTGCAAACAGGACAGTATGTGAGTGGCCAACAAGTTGCTTCTGCATGTAAATATTAGAAACTGAAATTCTAAAAAATTTTCTGTATGAAACGTTACTATTTTTAGTACTAAAACTTTTTGAAATAAATCTAGTTACGTATCAGAGAGGGTCTCTACGCAATGCGACGAATTGTGGGGTGGTGAATTTTTTTCGGTAAACTTTTCTAAAATCACTAAAGCATTACTAAATTTAACACCTTAGAGCAACCATGCTACAAAAAATTAGCATAGGAGAATACCAACTTTAAAGTTTTCAACTGAAGATGTCTAGAACTTAAAGACCAATCATTTTGAAAGGGTTCTTTCTTATCACTTATTTAACAGCTTGATATAAGTCGTTAGAAGTACTACATATACTTGATTCAAGTAGTGGCGTTTTCTAGTATTGCTTAGTCCACCCACAGTGCATCAAATGGAACATTGTGTGTGTCTAAGTAGTACTAGAAATCTGTGTTCTACAGTCTTAAAAATATGTTCTTCTACTAGGTGTTGCCATAACAATTTTAATTATCTACCCAGTGCAATTATTCTTATACAAGCATCATAAATTCATTGCGATTTTCCTTAAAACACGAGACATCTTAATGGACACCGTGTTTATATGAAAATCGGTAGAAAATTTGAAATATTTTTCTGCAGTGTCTTTAGGAGCACTATTTAAAAGTAAACAAACTAAAGTTTGATTTTAGGCAATTTTCTTTTCATTACCTTTTTCTAGGGCAAGTTTAGATAGTTGTAACACATGTTAAATAGACATTGTCAGAGCAGCAATCATTTTCTAGCCCACCTTGAAGGACAATGACAATACTGCCATCGAGTAGGACCGTTGTCACAATTACTGGACCGTTTGATAAGCCATCATATCGAGGAGCCATTTAAAATATTGTGGATTTATACAAAGTGTTCTACAGATTCATATCAAAGTTATATTTTTAAATTGAACACCCTAAATTTAATGTAAGTTTTGGAATCTAAAGGTGAAATAAATCCAAGGTACTATGGGGTTACCTATACCTAAAACCATAGACTTAATATAATATAGACCAGTCCTAGCTGCGGGTTGTTGAAGCCAAGGGAGCTATAGAGAGATAGCATACTTGCGTCACAATGAGAAAGTATGTTGCTATTTCGATCATGCCCACATCAGAATTCCAGGTGCAAGTATGCTGTCTCTCTCTCACCTTCCTTTATGATCTATTCTGTCTATTTCACTCTAACTCCTATGGCTTCATACTAGACGCATAGTGAAAGCGAGTAAGGGCCAGTCCATATATAAGGTCTATGCCTAAAACCTACCGCTTTTGATACATGAATTGTTCTCGAAATTGCAGACCTGAATTCCTAATTAATTTGTATTCAGCTCAATCATACTGGAATAATGAAAGCATAGTGAAAATTCCGCAGAAATAATAATGAGTGTGACAGTATGACCCTTTTATGGAACGTTTGTGAAGATTAGTCCAAAGCTACACTAAGTTTTTTGTGCAAATAACTGCATTATTTATTTGAAAATGTATTGTTTCGTGAAATGTTATTACCTTTAAAATAAGGGTTTTTATAGCAACTGTAACAGTTTATGAATAAATTTACTTTTTTGTTACCTAAGAAATATAAAAAAAAAAGATTTCTTATGAAAGGCCCCACATGGACCCCTAGCAACAACATATTTGTAAGATAATCTTTTATTCCTTTGTATAAGAATTGCAAACATTAGCTATTGCTTCAATTATATTTATTGATAGGCAATATTCACATCAGTGCATCTGCAAGGGATACACTTTAAAGTAAACAATATGAAACTTATTATATTATATAGTGACTTGGGAATTATAAGGAACAACTTCTGAGTTCATTAGAGAATTATAGTTCTAATTCCCCCACGGTTATACTGCCACAGTAATTTTTGATAGAAACTACCCTCAACCCAAAATAATTAACAACATAGAGTAGCTTTAGCGCTCTAGCAACTGGGTTGTCGGTTACCTAAGTTGATTACACAGCAACGTACCATTCATTTCCACTCTCAATTTTTGAAATTTCAGTTTTGAGAAGGGTTGAAACTTCAACTTATATACCCACCTCATAAATACAATATCAACTCAGATAGCTTAATTGGTAGAGCGCGGGCCGCATAAGGCCAGAGATTGTAGGTTCGAATACTACTCAAGGTTGTTATTTTTCGGGGTTGAGGCTGTAGTTTCTATTAAAAATATCAGTTACCTCAATTTAAAGGGCACAACAAACAGATGTGATTAGAAATTGCCTGTTGGCTATTTGCATCCCTTACATCAGGATAATATCTATGACTGTTTAGTTCCACGATGGACAAATTGAGATGAACTTAAAAAACGATAGTATGCACTGAAAAAGGCAAATGGGATATTTTCAACAAACCCTAGCAGAAAAGCATTTCAATTAGGATCCATAAAACCCGGGATCTATTTTACCAAGGTGTTTATTCATAGTGTGGCTACTGGAAGTCGTTTCAGTGAATCAAAATAGAACGAATGGATCGAATTTAGTGGAGGTGAACTCATTTCACAGCAAAACAAATAAAATTCGAAATACCTCACCTAATCACCAATGAGGTAAGTGTGTTTATTTCCCCAACTCTTCTAAAGTGTTTCCAGTAGTTAATCCAGTCAGGACGTAACTGCTCTCGAGATAATAACCATAGTCACGAACGGTGTTGGACATTGTTTATGTTATTTTCTTCGCAACTCGCCAAATTTCGTCCAGGATCATATTTGTATGGATGTAATGTCTCCGCGCCGCTTATCGGACGTTGGCTGTTCTTGCAAGACAACCGACTGACCGATGGTTATAAAATAGCCATCGTTGAAGTTTACGAACGGCTAAATTAAAAATCAACCCATAATTTTTATCAAATAAAAATTCAATCGATAAATCACCACTGACACCGTTCCCCTCAAAACAACACAATCGAGAAAAATGACGTGTGTCAAAGCATGGAAATGTAAAAATGTCAGAATCTCAGAAACTTCAGGACGGATGAATTTTTGTTTTTAGCCGTTTTAAAGAAAAATGGCGCACACAACTCACACGTCCACTATTTTGGAAGCCGTTCAGTTAAAACCAGGTTCATAGCTGTTTATTTCAATCAACTCACAAATATTCACATTGTTTAATGAGATTCAGAGTTTTTTTTTAAGAAACATGCAAACGGAGAGCTGTGAGAAGACTAGAGTAGGTGTTATATTGTGCCTTGGGGATTAATAATGTTATCCAAACAAACCCATTTCATACCGATTTTTCAAGACGGTGATTACGGTGATATTGGATCTCTATGGACACTACCCTATGGTTTGTACAATTTAGTGTCCTATGAGTTGTCTTGTACAGGTATTCTGTGCGTGGAGTAGCGGGGGTGGACACTGCTCATAGGCGTAACGCTTCTTTTTTTAAATGGAATTTGAGGAAATTATTTGTTTCGAAGGATCAAATTTTCAGCTAGGTTTATTACGTAGACGAATGATGATTTAGTGGTTAAAGCGAGACACTTATCGACAGACATTTTTTTTACTGTGAAAACATCTCTCGGCGCGTAGAGCAGGGAATTCGAGAGTTGCAGGACGACGTGCCAGTGTAACGTGATCCCGCCCCAACGATTATAGACTAACCAGGATTGCTCACTTACATTTGAGTAATGTTGGACAGTTTTGTGACGTCACCACCGGTGCTGAAGTACGTTTACGTGTTGATCTGTGGAAGACGTGATGTGGATATCGTACGTAAATATGGATTACGTAGAGTACGTACGTAAACCGTACAGTTTACAATGATAAATCTTACTGTTTACTACAGTAAAATGAATAAATCTCTATCTTCTGTCCAGCACCGGTGGTGACGTCACAGAGTTTTTGGCAGGCAGATTCGGCGAACTGAGCAATCCTGGTAGTAGTCTATAATCGTTGATCCCGCCCGACTCTCTCACTTCACAACGCAGTGTTACATCACATGTTACCGACAATTACAGGAATCTTCATAACCGACACATCAACGGTTCTTTTAATCGTATTTATTACTGCATCCACAAGGCTTTTTCAAAAAAATTTCAAAAAATAAACCACATGTTTATCGATTAGGCATTCCAACGACCTGTCAAAAGTAAATCCAATATGGCCGTTGGGGGCAAACAACTTGGTTATGTCATCTGTGACTATTGATTGAAAAGTGTTCCATTTTATGTTTTTGAGAGTAAGTTAAGTTGTTTTCCTATTTTTAAAGTGTACAGTACTGTTTTATCGAACAAAGTGCTCTTGTATGCCTTCATTTGTGCTTTGCTGTAGTAACTATGGGTTAAAACTAAATATTAAACGATATCCATGTTGGCATGCATGTTGGTGACAGGTGACAGGCGGAACTCCGTGAATAGAATAGTCCAAATCTTCAACTTTCAATGTAAATGGATCCACATTATTGATTAACTTCAACTTCTTTAGATAACTGCAAAAAATATATATATAGAAATGCAAACACAAAACTTTAGTAAGTATTTTCGAGCTTACCGTTCGCCAACATGGCGATTTTCCAACAATAATGTCTTTAAATATTCACTCTGCATCTTAAAAAGTATATAAGCACTAACAAAACCGATAAAACTTTCTAAAAATCACCTTTTCACCAACAAACAATACAACCATGAACACTCTCTTATGGCGCTGTCAAACTGTCAAACTTTGTTTGCCCCCAGCCGCCATATTGGATATCACGTGGTTTGGAATGCCTAATTGGATGGAAGAGCAAAAGATAACAGATAGAGATGAAACAGTTGTTGATGTTGCCATGGAAACATTAAAACACGCGCCTTTTTGAAAGTTGGATTTACACACACTGTGGAGTACTTTTAGTAAGCAAAATAGGTTACCACTAAAAAAAGTATAATTTTAATCTAATACTTTTCAATCAAACTGCAATTTCAGTGAAAACTTCATAGTCTAAATTCACTTATTGTGGTTTTCCTTCTTTTATTAACAATGAATTAAGTCCCATAAATCCAAAAATTTCATTATTCTGCTTCAGATTGTGAATCTTTGGAGAAGTGGGAGAAAATATGTCACATTTCTATAGAATACAACAAACAAGTTTATGTCTGTGAACACAATTTTCTTTCATCAGCTTACATTTCTTCTTCAAAGAATAACCTCCGTTTAAGCAATTTTCGAAATAAATTTGATTCAACACTAGTTGTACATTTTGTTTTAAATCATGTTATAAACATAATTAAACAATTAAACAACTATATTTTAAATCAATGGAATATGTGATCATATTACCGATTTTTTAGCTTTTAGTAATATTAATAAGTTCAAGTAGGAACAAATCCCATTGAAAAACACTCCTATTCAAAAGACTGCGGTAATTCTGACAAATACTCTTTTCTCAAGAATAAAAGATAAGATACATACCAAATACATTGTAATATTACCACCTATTTAAGTAGACTTCTAAGCCCCAAAACGTATAGTTATTTAAGGAATATTATGGATCTATGTTAACGTGGATGCTTTGAATTAATAGAAAACAGTTAAATGAAGTGCGTAATTTCATTAATTCTCAGTTATGAAATTGAAAAAGATCACCTGAACAGTACTTCGTCTCTAGCAGATAAAGCATTTGCTTTATTACCTACTAACTTGTCAAACCAATTTATTTTCAACCATTTTAGGTCAATATTTTTTTAAACAATATAATTGAAAGCTGCGATTGAGGTCTACAATTTATATTGATTTGAATTTCTTATAAAGAATTCTCTCTGCAACTATTTAAAAAAAAAATTGGTTGTCTGTAAAGTCGGTTTACGGACGATAATATTACGTGATAACGTCATAAGAAATCATTGACGAAAAATTGCATATGTCCTAGCCGATCGCCAAATCAAGCTTTCACTCGGACGCTGTAGTGGAAGAGAGATAGATGCGTCGCAAGGAAAACGCTCTCACTCTCTGGCGTAACGCTACAATGTTTTCTGGAAAGTGCAGGTACCCCGCACATCGATTTATAAGATGTTTATCACGTCAAAAACGAAATGAGGCACTCCGGGAATGACCGAAAGGGGAAGAGCATAGTTTATATATATATATATATATATATATATATATATATATATACTATATATTATGATGTTATATATGGTATAATGAGATATATCATTAGTTACTAATATATATGTCATGTACAGAAACTAAGCGTTACCGCGCCGCGCTCGCTCTTGATAATAGGGTCGTCCGTCTCGTTCGTTTTTTCGATGTTAATACCTCTCACCGATTCAGCGCCTGAGGCCCGATATAAAAAAGCTATGCTTCCAAAATGAAATGTATATTTTAATACCCTTACTATTAGTTTCTTTCATCTATGTCAGATATAAGACAGATACACCATGTTATTTTATGTAAAAATAAAACAATATTTTTGTTTGTATTTTTCACGAACCTACACCCCGAAATTATTAAATTTAAACAAGGGGGAGCCGAAATTCAGTCGTAATTCAACGTAAGAATACATTCAGAGCCCACGACATAGAGGCCCACTTGTGTTTCACTCGTTTGGGTTTGCACAATCTATGGTTTGCACTTCTAATATATAGATGTTCTGTGCCTTGCATCTCGAATAATATAGATGTTCTGTGGTTGATGTGTGTATTGTTTTGTGCTGTGACGGTGATCTGTGTCATCTGTGATCTGTGGTGATCTGTGGCTCTGTGCTGCTGCTGTGGGCGCTGTGGCTGTGACGGCCAAGTGACGGCTGTGACCTACCGGCTACCGGTCTGCCGTTTATTTGTACTTTTTACCTGTGCTTTTTACTTAGTTTTTTTAGATAAGTGTATGTATACTTCGAATAAACACCACCATGGGAGAATTAGACTACCAAACGGCTTTAGTCATGCAACACAAACTCGACAATGAACTTTCTGATCTGGAGTACGCGAAATCCCTCCAAGACCAATTCCGGAGGGAGAGCGAGGTGGAGGTCGCCGGCGACTGTCTGTCCTATTCGAATCAGAAAAAGCTCGACAATCCGTCGAAGTGCCTCGTCGATCCTTCTTGGGAGATCATCGATCCGACCCCCGACGTCTACATCCTCTTCGCCGCCTTCAATCAGCGCTTCTTCTGGGACAAGCTGAGCACTGTGTGCGTCTCTTGGAGCAAGAGGATGACGAGTTGCGCCGGGATCTGTTGGTATCAAGGGCGAGGCGGCATGTGCAGTATAAAGCTGAGCGAGCCGTTGTTGAAGCTGAGGCCTAGGAAAGACCTCGTCGAGACGTTGCTGCATGAGATGATACACGCCTATTTGTTCGTAACACATAACAATAGGGATAGGGATGGGCATGGACTGGAGTTTCAGGTATATTATATTGTCGAAGTTTATGAATGCTTTCTGTTTGTAATTACATCCTTCTTAATGAAAATTTGTTCATAATTCACTTGTATTCAATACTTAAGACATTACTTAGAACGTGTCGAGGCACTCTTGGTTTGGTTTCAAAACCAGAAATGTGAGTTATTGGCAGTGACATTTCTAATAGTGAATTTTGGTTATTGAAAATGTCTTGTTATTTCAAAATATAACATTATCGTTTTTTTCAGAAACACATGTTTCGGATCAATGCCGAATCTGGAACAAACATCACCATCTATCACGATTTCTATGACGAAGTACGTCTGTACAAGCAGCACTGGTGGAAATGCAACGGGCCCTGCCAGAATCGGAAACCCTACTACGGCATGGTAAAGAGGGCGATGAATCGAGCGCCAGGTCCTACAGATAGATGGTGGGCAGAACATTCGAGGTCGTGCGGTGGAGATTTTATTAAAGTTAAAGAACCAGAAAAGCCTCAGAAAGGGAAAAACGTAAAAAAAATCGATAAACCTGCTGTTAAATCAACCAACGATATTAGAAACTTCTTCTCGAAACAAAGTGTGAAGACTGGTAGTGTTACATCTACTATTACGAGTAAAGATCTCAAAGCCAATGTGGTTGCTGAGGTTGGAAAAGTTATTCCACAATCTAAAAACATACATGGTTTTACAAGCCTAAGTGGGAAAAGTAACAATTTTAATAACACCAATAATAATAGCAAAACACCATCACATTCTACTACAGGCGGAAATGTCTTAAATGAAAATGCAACCACTTCAATGGATTACTCGAAAGTTAGAAATGCATGGGTCAACAAATTTCCACCATCAAAAGATAGTTTTAAACGCCCACTTAATGACGCCAATAACTCTCAAAAACTCAATGAAAAAGTTCCAAAATTGACTAATGGTGGTAATGACAAAGTAAACTGTCCACTTTGTAACAAAATGTTTGATATGAGCGAATTAAACTCTCACATAGATTCATGTTTGGAGAGTAACGATATTAAAGGCTACAAAAATTGTATAATCTGCGATCAACAAATATTAAATACTGAATATGAGCAACATGTTAGAATTTGTGCCGACAAAACCTTTGAAGATGATGTTTTTATTGTTGAAGATTCCTTAAAACCCTGTGATGTGTGTAAAGCACCAATTAAAAGTTCAGAATATGATCAGCATCTCTTTGAATGTTTAAAGAAGGAATATGATAAAAAATATGAAGACGTAGATGTGGAGTGTTTGGCATGTGGAAGAAAAGTCTCGAAGAAAGATTTGAACACGCATTTAGACGAATGTTTAAGTTTATCCAACATATTTGATGGCAGTAATGAGCCTGAAGAAGGGGAAACTGATTATTAGGAATTTTATATTGAATCGAATTGATACTGTTATATTTTATAATGCATTTATTTTTGCAATTAAATTAGCCTTTGAATAAACTTTATTGTACATTTGACTATTAATTCTTACAAAATTTGTTCAAAGGAAACCTGTATTGTCTCGAGTTCAAATAAAAGTAGGAGTGAATGGAAAAGTGTTAGCATGCATCTTCTCTACAGTGAAGGGGGTAGTATGTCAATTTTCGCCCATATATTTTCCAACTTATTCATCTGTGCACCAAGAAAGAAGTTTCACTTCAATATTCAAAACGAAATGGTGTGCAGGTAATGAAAGAAATAGAAATAAGTGAACTAATATATCTGTATCCTAGATGTAATTTAGAGATAACTCCTTGTTTGTGTAAAATGTGCTTACGGTTGTTTCCTATTATTATACAAATTCAATTTTATCAAGTGGCAGAAGTTGGTAACTTCCAGGGTAAGCAAGTCCCAGGGTTAAAGAATTAGGGTAGTATGAATTAGTCATACCTCCAATGTTTGTAGTAAACAGTTCTAAAGACTGCAAGACTGACCATTCCAGGGTAACCTCATCATACATTCGCCATATTTGCTGAGGGACAAAAAATTTATAAACAAAACTTATTTACATGCATTACCTATAACTAAAAAAATCAATAACTTTTTATAAAATGCCGGCCTTTTGTTTAAGTGGTAAAATGTGTTGTGAGAGCTAGGGGATCAAGTTAGTTGTTGCAGAATCCCATCGGCATTTAGGGGCGATTTGAGTGAAGTTTTTCTGAAAAATGCTCAGAATATATTCCAGACACTTTAACAGAGGTAATTTCTTCATTATCATACATTTTAAACAATTAGTGTACGACATTTTTTTATTCTCAATATAAACATTTTACTAATCCCAGCACAACTAGAAGAAAAAGATGGTCCAGATTGGGCCCTCAGTGTAAATCTAAGCTATGTCATGTTAAAAGCAAAGAATAAACAAATTATTAAGAGACATTGCCGAAATCTACAACGATTAAAACGTCTGAGGCCCGTAAGAATTTTTGAATTCCAATTGTGTTTCAAATCTCTACAATAACTAACGATTTTGTTATATTTATAGGATTCTGAAGCATTGGATACACTAAGTGACTAAAACACTAAAAACTAAAAGTTTTTGATTTTTTTCTTGCACTGACAATGGTGTTTACGAAAGTAAAATATTATATTGTGATTTTTTTGGTACTAAAGCATCTATGTTATTATATTAACTTTATAATTTATGCACTGTTTTATAAAAAGGCATTAAATTACTAGTATAAATAAAGAAAATGAAATGAATTTATTGCAATAACCTCATTGTGTAAGTCTACTACATTGTATAAAAAATAATAAATTAATAAAATGTTAGTTTTTGCAATTTTCTGATCAAACCTAAATTTCACATCACAATGAATTGTACCAATCCAATTTAAAAGTGAACAATAGTAAAAATAAAAGTAGATGTAGCAAAAATTTAAAACCAAACCGGTTAAACACACCATAAACAATAGAAATGAATTGATAGGGTTGCCCCTTAGCAAATAAGGCCGACTAGTCAAGATCACGCGACCTGGAATAGTCAATAGGTTATTAAAGAGGTTTGGTTAGGTCACACCCGATGTATGACGATGTAGTGGGCTAATTGAACTAGGACTGGCAGCAACTCATACGATCACCAGGAGCCACAGTTTATAATGAATTAATTTCATTCATTCAAACATCAATATTGATGATTTTAAAAGCTACGAAGCTTTACATCTCGATCATTAAGCTTTTTTTTATCGATCTAAAATTGAATACAGACGAAGAATTTTTTTAAATTTCATCAGCTGTGTGGCTTCAGGCCCGTGTCCATTCATCTGGCATTATTTATTATAAAACCGACTTCATTAAAGAAAACTACAAAGCAGTGAATTTGAATGGAAAACAAAGAGCAGAGCGTATCAATCTGTCTAGGGAATGGTCTATGCGCAATCAAAAAGGAACACGACCATTTGATGACAATTATTACAATGGGTTCCTCTTCCTCTCCAATTTCATGATTATTATATCCTAATATACCCATTAGCGCGCGTAATGGAGAGTATGATCAAGATGAATAATACTGTGTTTTCGTAATGATGCGACTGACACAAGGTGAGGTGAGGTACTGGGTGATCAAGAATGACTGAGTTGGCAATCCTACCTGGAGGATTTTTTTGCCTAAGGGTTTGCAACGCTACAACCAGATATGTTTATTTGACAACAATTTTACATAACAATCAGCGATAAGATTTAAGCCATATAAGATAAGCTAAGATAAGATAAGATAAGATAAGCCATATGATTGTAGGTTATGTGAATAAAAATTAACGCTTAAAAAATTAAACTCGAAATACAGGACAATGATTTAATTAAACAGCTAAAGGTAATGCTCAAAATGCCCACCATTTTGGTCCAGACATAAATTAACTCTTCTTTTTATGCTCTCGAAGATATTCACCAGCATATTGGGGGTAAGGTTTGCCACTTCTTGAACTATTGCCTCTCGCAGCTCTTCTTCAGTATGTATAATATGTTCCTAAAGACATTGTTCTTCAAGAGCCCAAATAACGAAAAATCTAATGGAGTGAGATCTTGACCTGCTTGGCCAAATGCCCTGACTAATCACTCTGTCGCCAAAATTCTTTCTTAAATATCCCATAGTAGCACACGAGCCGTATGTGCCCTTGTAGAGTCTTGTTGGAAATATCCAATTTGACGCTCTTCGTCTGTTAATTGGTTTATAAGAGGCCTCAAAAGGTGTTGAATATATCACTCAGAATTGACGGTAAAATTAAAAAATATCGGCCCATACACCCGCGTCCTTGAGACTGTCAACCAAACACCAACTTTAACCGGTTGCAAATGTGTCTCTCTGATAGCATAAGGATTTTAACCTGACCAAATTCTGTAATTTTGTTTATTCACATAGCCGTTGAGATGAAACCAGGCTTCGTCGGAAAAGAAGGTATTGTCAAGGATATTGTAATGCGAGAAGTAAACAAAGCGACACATGTTTACTCCTTCAAAAGAATAACTACGACGCGTAGGACAGGTGCATGAACATTTGCTGCGTAGGCTTCTAGAATGTACTAGAATGTTCTCGATCAGGGTTGGGGGTGTATATATAAGGGGGTTTGTGATCGAGGGAGTTAGTTAGAAGTAGAGAAGCAGAAGTGAACGCGACATACGATCCGAATGCGGAGCAGTATAAATAAATTATGTAGTGTCTAGTCTAGTGTAAAAGTAGTTAAGTGTGTTAAATAAATTAGTGTTCAATTAATGTAAATAAATTATAAAATAAACGTTACATTGGTGTCAGAAGTGGGATCATGAAGAAGTTACGCGAATTAAAAGTGGCCGAGTTAAAAAAAGAACTCGAGGAACGGGAATTGGAAGCAGGAGGGAGGAAGACTGAACTCCAGGACCGGCTCTCGGCATTTTTGAAAGAAAATGGCCAGGACCCGGAAGTTTTCGAGTTCGAAGACGATGACATCACGAAGCAAATCGCCGCCCAGAGGGAAGACATCACTGCTCAAATCGCTGCCCAGAGGGAAGAAATCGCCGCCCAGAGGGAAGACATCACTGCTAAAATCGCCGCTCAGAGGGAAGATATTTCTACCCAAATCGCCGCCCAGAGGGAAGATATTTCTACCCAAATCGCCGCCCAGAGGGTAGATATTACTGCACAAATCGCTGCCCAGAGGGAAGAAAGCGCCGCCCAGAGGGAAGACATCACTGCTCAAATCGCCGCCCAGAGGGAAGACATCACTGCTCAAATCGCTGCACAGAGGGAAGACATCACTGCTCAAATCGCTGCCCAGAGGGAAGAAATCGCCGCCCAGAGGGAAGATATTTCTGCTCAAATCGCCGCCCAGAGGGAAGAGATAACCGACCAGATTGAGGCTCAGCGTAAGGAGACTGAACAGAAGATCAAGCAGTTGGAAGAAAGACTAGAACAACTCAGTAGCGGCGAGACGAAGGAAGAAATAAAGGCGGTCGTTCAACAGAACTCGATATCCACCAATCGAGTGACGCCCCCAACGTTCGATGGAAAAATTCCGTGGGCCAGCTACAAGAAGCAGTTTGAGGCAGCAGCGGAGGCTAATGCTTGGTCCCCTCACGAAAAAGCTGTTTCCCTAACGGTAGCCTTGCGTGGAGAGGCGTTGGAAGTTCTTCAGACGCTATCCACCGAGGAAGCCGGGAATTACAAGGAGCTGCTAAGGCGACTGGATATGCGGTTCGGCCAAACACATCTGGAGCAAGTCCATCAATCCCAGATGTCCAATCGCCGTCAGAAATCGAACGAGACCCTGCAGGAGTTCGAAGCGGACGTAGCCAGACTAGTGAGGTTGGCGTATCCCACGGCACCGGAACAGATGATGGAGTGCCTCGCAGTGCAGACGTTCGTGAGCGGGCTGCGGGACCAGGAACTGCAGAGGGCCCTGAGACTAGCTCGACCGAAAACATTAATGGACGCGCTCGCCATCGCACTGGAGCATGATGCAGCCATGGAAGCCTCCCGCGGTCACGGCCGTGTTCGAGCGGTTACAGAGGAAGTAGACACTGAAAAGCTCGTGGAAAGGGTCCTACAGCAGATCATGGAGGTGCTGTCGGCGAAGAAGAAGGTAGTTCGCTGTTGGAACTGTGGCGAAGTGGGCCATGTGAAGAGTTCTTGCAAGCGGCCTAGAACAGCGGCGCCGGCGAAGGCCCAGGAAAACTAATGCGGGTCGACAAGAAAGGGGGAACGTCGACCCGTAGCAGTGGAAACCCCCGGGCCAGTATAGCCTCGTTTTCCCACCAATTGGGGAGCGCGTACGTCGATGGCACTATCGACGGGAGATCCCACGCCATGCTTGTGGACACGGGAGCTACGAAGACGATCGTACGCTCGGAAGTTGTGAGGGACCGTAGGAAGATTAGGCCAAGTAGGTGGCAATTAAGAACTGCCACTGGGGAGAAGGCAGTAATACAAGGTGAAGCGACGGTTAGCATGACGTTGGGACGAGTAAAGTTTGACCATCCTGTTCTCATAGCCGAAATTGAGGAAGACGTCATACTGGGAATGGACGTCATGAGGAATCATGGATTCCAGTTGGATTTCGGACACCGAGTGTTGAGGATCGGTCAAGAAGAATTACTGCTACACAATCGTGACAACTTTGTGTTAGACGTAATAATGGCAGAAGATGTGATTCTCCCGGAACGAAGCGAAACGATCACCTCTACCTGTCTGAGTGGTGTTGTGGAAGAGGGAATTCCAGCCGTGATCGAACCAGAAAACGATGACAATCGACTGGCTCGGGGGGTACTGGTAGGAAAGGCGCTCGTTACTCTCTCAAGGGAAGTGCCTGTGCGGCTACTTAACATCAATCAGTACCCGGTCACCATCAAGAAGGGTACGAAGCTGGGCACATGTATAGCCGCATCAGCCATCGTCAGGGGCGTTAGTGAGGAAGAAAGGTCCAAACACACTCCGCAGGACTTGAAACAAATTCTTTCCCAGACCAGTGCGTTTCTCTCGCCCACACAGAAACAAAAGGCCCACGAATTAATAAATAAGTACCAGGACATATTTACCACCGAGAATGGAAAGCTGGGAAAGACCAAGGTCGTGACACATAAAATTGACACGGGCGAGACACGACCGATTCGACAAACAGCAAGACGACTACCTTTGGCCAAACGGGAGGAAGCCGAGAAAATTATCAAGGACCTAGAGCGGGACGGGGTCATCGAGCCGTCAAGCAGTCCATGGGCCTCGCCGGTAGTACTGGTGAAGAAAAAGGATGGGACTACTCGATTCTGTGTAGACTACCGGCAGGTGAACAGTGTCACCAAAAAGGACAGCTACCCGCTACCACGTATCGACGACACACTCGATACCCTTGCTGGATCCACGATATTTTCGACCTTGGATTTAAAAAGCGGCTATTGGCAAGTCGAAATGGACCCTGCCGATAAGGAAAAGACGGCATTTACCTTCGGTAACGGCCTGTGGCATTTTACAGTCATGCCATTTGGACTTTGTAATGCCCCAGCGACGTTTGAGAGGCTGATGGAGAGCGTGCTAATGGGTCTGACGTGGAAAACGTGCCTAGTCTATTTGGACGATGTCATCGTGATGGGCAAGACCTTCGAAGGACATCTGAGAAACTTAGAGGACGTCTTCCAGAGACTGCAAGGTGCGGGACTGAAACTGAACCCTAAGAAATGTCAGCTCTTCAGAAGGAAGGTCTCATACTTAGGGCACGTAGTGAGCAGAGAGGGCGTCGCCGTTGATCCGGACAAGACAAGTACGGTGAAGGAGTGGCCAATACCGGTAGATAAACACCAGTTGAGGAGTTTTCTGGGCCTCTGCACGTACTACCGACGATATGTCCGGATGTTCTCCGACGTCGCTAAGCCGTTGACAAGGCTCACGGAAGAAGGACGAAACTTCTGTTGGGATGAGGAATGCCAGTCTGCCTTCGACGAGCTGAAGAGGAAGTTGACCAGTGCCCCAGTGCTGAGTTTTCCTCTGCCAGAAGGACAGTTCATCCTGGACACCGACGCGAGCAATGTGGGAATTGGAAGTGTTCTGTCGCAGCGCCAGGAGGGACAAGAACGTGTCCTTGGATACTTCAGCAAGGTACTCTCCAAACCAGAAAGGAATTACTGCGTCACCCGGCGTGAATTATTGGCCATCGTCAAGTCCATCGAGCACTTCCATAAATATTTGTGTGGAAGGAGGTTTTTGATCCGGACCGATCATGCTGCTCTTAAATGGCTCCTCCAGTTTAAGAATCCCGAAGGACAGATCGCTCGCTGGATCGAGAGGCTCCAGGAGTATGACTTTGTCATAGAACATCGGCCAGGACAGAGTCATGGAAACGCAGACGCACTCTCGAGAAGACCATGCCCTGATGAGTGTCCTCATTGTCATAAAGCTGAGGAAAAGTCCGAGAAAGTCTATCGAACGACCGTGGTCGCCGAGGAATGGACACCATCCTCGTTACGACAAGAGCAAGGAAAAGACCCGGTTCTCAAAGAAATCCTGGTTTGGAAAGAGGGAGGAGAGCGTCCTGAGTGGCAAAAGGTATCACCTGGCTCGCCAAAACTTAAGAGCTATTGGGCACAGTGGGACTCGCTAGTGGTTGAGGATGGGCTACTAAAACGCGTACTGGAGAGCCAAGACGGGACGGAGGAAAGACGGCAGTTGGTAATTCCCTCCAGTAAAATCCCGGAGGTCTTGCGGCACCTTCACGACGGATCGTCTGGTGGACATTTAGGGATCAAGAAAACGCTGCAGAAGGTACGGGAGCGCTTCTACTGGATCAATTGTTCAGACGACGTGAAGAACTGGTGCAAGAAATGTACTACATGCTTTGCAAGTAATGGGCCACAAAGACGACCGAAAGCTCCCATGAAACAATATAACGTCGGAAGCCCCTTCGAAAGGATCGCTATTGATATAGCAGGACCCTTCCCTGAGACCGAAAAGGGGAATAAATACATCTTGGTCGTGATGGACTACTTTACGAAGTGGGTAGAAGCGTACGCTCTCCCTAATCAGGAGGCAGAGACAGTGGCCGATGTGCTAGTGAAGGAGACGATCTGCCGGTTTGGAGTACCCATGGAATTACACTCGGATCAAGGAAGAAACTTTGAGAGTGGCCTATTCCGGAGGATCTGTGAGAAGTTTGGGGTACGAAAAACAAGAACCACGGCCCTTCACCCTCAGTCTGACGGCATGGTAGAACGAATGAATCGCACCCTCAACCGCTATCTAGCGAAAATGGTCTCGTCACATCAAAGAGACTGGGACGAACACGTGCCGTTCTTCCTGATGGCCTACCGCTCGGCCGTTCATGAGTCGACAGGACAAACTCCAGCCAAAGTCCTGTTCGGGCGAGAACTTAAACTACCCTGTGATCTAATCTTTGGCGCTAGACCGGACGAGGACGTTTCGGGGGAAGATTACGTTTCCCGGATGCGGCAAAGGATGAACGAAATTCACGATCAAGTCCGGTACCAACTAAATATCGCCAGTGATCGCATCAAAGAGCGTTACGACATCAACGCTAAAGAGGGTGGCTACCAAATGGGAGACCGAGTTTGGCTGTACAACCCACAGAAGAAACGTGGTTTGTCCCCTAAGTTACAGACCAATTGGGAAGGTCCCTATGTTGTGAAGAAACGAATCAATGACGTGGTCTACCGGGTAAGCAAACTACCAAACGGCAAGCCGAGAGTGGTGCACTTTAATCGGTTGGCACCCTATGAGGGGTCGCACGATGAGGCGGAGGTTCCCCGAGTAAGAAACACATTGGCGCAGGAGAACGAACTTTCCTTCGAAGAATTTATGAGCGCCTACGGGGGTACCGGAAAAGCACGGTATGGGGTAACCTGTGAAAAACAACAGGATTTGTTCAGCGTACCTGAAGAATACTCGTTGGCCCATTGTGTGTCCGCCGACCTGGTAATGTCACGAGGTATCGCCACGGTTTTCAAGAAGAAGTACGGGCGCTCGGAACAACTCAGAGAGCAACTCCCGGAAATTGGCAAGGTTCTGGAACTACGTGACAACGTAAGACACATCTTTTATCTGGTTACGAAGGAGATCGGGTCCCTTAAACCATGTTATCACGATGTATGGCGAACCTTGCATAGGCTACGAGACCGACTGCTGGAGCTCGACATCAGGAAGCTAGCTGTCCCCAAGTTAGGTGCTGGACGAGATCAGCTGGACTGGAGGGTTGTCCGGAACATGCTGGAAGTAGTGTTGAAGAATACCGGAGTGGAAGTTTTAGTCTGCTGTTTTGGGCCTGCACCATGTCGACTCGGGAAGACGGTCCCCTGTTATTTTGACGCCACGTCTCGCTGTAAGCGGGGGGCTAACTGCAGGTTCCTGCATGGGCCTACCAGGGATACGTTCCGAGACGAAACGTCTCTAAGGCGGGGGCAGTGTAATGCGAGAAGTAAACAAAGCGACACATGTTTACTCCTTCAAAAGAATAACTACGACGCGTAGGACAGGTGCATGAACATTTGCTGCGTAGGCTTCTAGAATGTACTAGAATGTTCTCGATCAGGGTTGGGGGTGTATATATAAGGGGGTTTGTGATCGAGGGAGTTAGTTAGAAGTAGAGAAGCAGAAGTGAACGCGACATACGATCCGAATGCGGAGCAGTATAAATAAATTATGTAGTGTCTAGTCTAGTGTAAAAGTAGTTAAGTGTGTTAAATAAATTAGTGTTCAATTAATGTAAATAAATTATAAAATAAACGTTACAATATCATTAATAAATGTCATTGAACCAATTGCAAAATGAAACTCTCTGCGGGTGATCAGGAGGGGTTAATGACTAGACGATGGAAATTTTGTAAGGGTGGTACTTTAATTTCTTTTTAAGCACAGTGGAGCAACTTCCATATGATAAACCTGTAAAACCGTGAATTAGAACAACATGGAAATAAGTGGAAGTCTCATGGCTAAGAATGAAAATTGGTTGAATAGGAGGCATAAGGACCAAACCTGTTTGAATGGAGAGCATCCTTAAGGATTTGGGAGGACTGCTTTGCGTTGGAGTTCTGATATCCTCGACAACTTCCTCGTTTAGAGTAGAAGGTCTACCAGTTGATTTTTGTTTGCTTACGCTCCCTGTGTTTAAATAACGTTCAACTACTCGCATGCAATGTTGCAGAAAGACAGCAAAAGTGACCAAAGTATCCGGAAACTACTCCTACTGAAATTGCTGGTATGTCGCTTCGAGAGAGTACTGCCAACCAGTAAATGGGTTATAAATCCCGCTTCGAAAGTACGCCATTCCAATGAAAATTTCGTGTTGTAACGTGAAAACCATTTTAAATAAGTAAATTTGAAAAGAATACCAGAAATTTGAATTTGAAATAGCAAATTCAAATTACCAGTTGTACAATTTAAAAATGAAAATCAAACAGTCATTCTTGATCACGTTGTACTTTCGTTCCTCACTTCAATGTCATCATCATCATCATTCATTTACGTTCTTTTCGATCATTAAAAAGTTTGTAAAATAAGTTTTTAGTTCACTTACGATCCTATAAGACACGTCTCACCTGTTCTTTTTTGTAGACGTAAATACCAAAAACGAGTCACAGGCATAGCTTACTTCACAAAGGTTTTTATTTACTCTACAAGAGTAGCTTCTTACGTATGATTTTTAAACACAAGATTCGTTGTATTTGTTCTTGACGAGTGGTGATTTACTTTCGTATTCAAAACTGATCTAATTTTGCAATTTCTCTAAAATCTGTTTAGTCGGATATCGGCTGTTTACCTCTAAGATATGATTGGCACAGAAGCAAAACGTATGCGTTTCCAGAGTCGATTGAAGAAGCTTCTTATGGAAATTCTATATGATTTTGGTTGAGAAAAAAGGAAGATCGACCTCTTGTGATTTTTTCCAAAAGTGCGCCACGTGTATGTTTTTAGTACTTAATTTTGTAAAAATCCTATTTCATTACCCACTATTCAAAATCATACATTGCCCCTTCTGATTCACATCCCGGGTACGCCCCTGACATTTCCAGTGTCTGTGCTTTTGTGCTTTTTACTCCATTATGAAATAGTGAGTGATGAGCTGTCAGATTCGAAAACTCCCGCGTCGCTTACCCGCCTCCATTGGTCTAATTGAATTGTCGTAATTGAAAAGGTGTAAAGGTGAAAGCGGATAATCTGTGTATGAAAATAGAGGTTTATCGTGAAAACCGCTAATCATTGCTCCTCCTTTCCGCGGTGTGGTGTGTGTCGAAAAGTTGTATCAGCGAGTTTAACGTAAAGGGTCGTATACATCGTAATCCTCAATAATCGCCGAGGTTATCGCGCTTGTGTGTGTGTTTATGTATTACGATTAAGTCGTTGAATAAAAACCGAATAATATAATGTCGGAGCCTCAGTCGAAGAAAGCTAGGATGCACACGTCCCTGGAACAGTTGAAGGCCTTGACGACCGTCGTCGCCGACACCGGCGATTTCGAGGGTGAGTCCCGCAATACCTTTAAAATTGACACGTCGCCTCTCCCCCCATGACCTTCGCCCCATACTTCCGAACTTACTTGAAAACCTACGCCTTCTGGAAATGTACGATGCGTCCTTGTCGGGCCTCAGCCGGAGTTTCCACGTCCTCCTTGGAGCAATTGAGGGCCTTAACCACAGTTGTTGCAGACACGGGCGACTTCGAGGGTGAGTTCTCTCGTACCGCCCTTCTTCGGATTAATTCTGACCCTATCTTCTACACTTTCAAACATTCAAAAATCCCTCCAACAAGTGGTTTCTTCTGTACTCGATCTCGACCAATAAAATGGATCGATTCTGCCTCCAGATCCGAAACGTGTACATTTGATTGGCCGACACGACACGAGACCGCCGATTCGACCGAAAACACCGAGCCGGCAAACTTGAAAGCTGGTATAGCGGGCATAGTGCCAATGAATACGCCCAAACCCTCAAAGAAATGTAAATTTGTTTTTGGATCCCAACCCAACCAGTTGTATCTTGTATCTCTCGTTGTTTCCACGACTGATTAGTAGAAATAGAAATACTACTACTACTGGTGCCCTATTTGACCTTATCCATTTCATTGTTGCATGAATACATAATTTGGAAAATTCCATTAGCGACTCGCAAAGTTATATAATAGTATTAACAATATGTACTGTATTATCTCAGAAATACTCGAAATGATAGTAAAATGGTTTATCTTAAAATGTAATATGTTATGTTTAAAATTAGAACTAGTTATTAACATGTTCAAATGAATGACCAATGAGAATTACTTTTAGAGGTCAAATAATATATTTGCTGCTGCACATGTACTGAATTGGATTCATCCAATGATATATTTTGTTTTTTCCCTGTCTACCTGGAATAAATTTGGAACAGGTTTAGCACGCTGGAGACCTAATGTTTCTATAGCATCTTCAAAATTCTTTTGGATTTCATTTAGAAAACATCCAAGTTTCTTCCAGAATACCAGATAAATTGTAGATAATGCTGTGGAGGATAAGCTAATTAGCAGAAAAAATAGATAATGGGAAACATGAATTGGTTTTCACACATGTAGGTATCCTAATCCTAATTTTAACAGGTTCATTGATGTCTAGGTACATACTCCTGTGTGAATTACCTAGACTAGACTAACATAAATGAAGCATTACCCACCACCAGATTACAGCACCAACACCAGATTACAGCACCACCAGATCATTTATCATATCTATCATTTACAAGATAGAGATAGACACTTATACCTCGCAACTGATAATTCTCATATTCGTCTGAAAAATATTCGATATATTTTGAGTTCTTTAAAACTAATCTAGTATTTCGGACAACTTGTGTCTTTACTTTGCGAAACACATCGTGTAGGTAGGAATGAGACTGAATTATGTCAAGAGGTAGTATCAAAAGAATGTATGAAATAATTACAGTTGAAATTAAAAAGTTGATATGAATAAATATCTCCTGTACTATACTAAAAAGGCGATACAACTACCCTTCAAAACAATGTTAAAACTAAATAAGTTAACACACATATTAAAGAAAGGGAGCGCACAATTCTTATAAAACAACTAGAATGATTTAGTCAAGTCTTTAAAATTATTTCGACATGCAGGTTCGTCATGGTAGATCATCTTTTCTATAAAATTACAAATCAGATCTAATGACTCTTAGATGAATTATTATAATTTAAATGCTTACACCTACTTGGGAATTTTTACTTAAACAATGTCTTTATGAGATATACATAATTTCACTGTGTCTTAAAATGTAGTAAAAATTGAAAAAGTCCATTAGTTGTTACAAAGTGAGATTTCTAAACCTTTTAAAGTCTTCATTATAATAGTTTAGTCAAGATAGTAAACATTACCGTCAGATAAGTTCAAAATTTTTGAATGGACTCTTTGCACGTTAGAATCATTACCTAGAGTTCATTTCTTCATTTATATCATTCTTAAGTCACTTTTACAGTTTTTGAAGATATTCTAGCGATTTCAATATTATATACATTAATTTAAAAACAATGTCTTTCTTTTTAGCTATGAAGGCTTACAAACCAATCGATGCTACTACAAACCCCTCCTTGATACTCGCCGCTGCCAATCTACCACAGTACAAAGCCCTCATCGATAAGGCCGTTCAATACAGTCGCAAGGTATCTACCAATGCTGAGGATCAAATTGAAAACGCAATGGACATGCTTGCCGTACTTTTTGGCATTGAAATCTTAGGCATCGTACCTGGTAGAGTTTCCACAGAAGTAGATGCTAGGTATATAATTTTTATTATTTAAAAATTAATTCTACATGAAGAACCTGCTACTTTAGCTCTTGTATACAATGTGGACGTGTTGTGTTTAAAATTTCAGATTATCCTTCGATAAGGATGCCAGCATAGCAAAGGCTCTGAAAATCATTCAGCTGTATGCGGATCATGGGATCCCAAAAGAAAGGATTTTGATTAAATTGGCATCGACTTGGGAGGGCATCCAGGCTGCCAAGTAAGGATATACCTAACCCAGTTCTCTCCATGCACTAGTTTACTTAGTTCAGTATAACTTTATAACTTAAGTTAAGGTGACCATTTTTTTTACAATGAAAAGGAGGACAAAATAAATTAAGAAAAAGTACAATGTAAATAAATAAACCATTTTATTATTTCAAGCAAAAATACACTAATTATGCTTACATCCCTTTTAAATTATTTTATTAAACGATTATTCTTCCATTCAATGAATATTTTTTGTCAGTAGGTACATCATTTTTAACACTAATTATGCTTACATCCCTTTAAATTATTTTATTAAACGATTATTCTTCCATTCAATGAATATTTTTTGTCAGTAGGTATATCATTTTCTAACAATATATTGGAAATTTCGTAGTAAGAAATATCCTTCATATTGAGTTTTATGGTAAGTGGTACAGATAAGGGTATGGACATTAATCTTAATTTCCTACTTGTCAAAAAAATTAGTTCTGGGGAAGCACAACATAAATTGTACTAGAATAGCTCAATTTTCATATGGAATGTGGTTATTTTTGAAATGGTTGGATATTTCCACCCATCTTTTATCAATTTCAATAAATAAACAATGAGCAATAAAATGACTAGAATATGAATTAATTGTACTATTATTACTTCTACACCAATTGGCATGACACCTGACACTGTGTTGATTGCATTAAACAAAATACATATGCGCGTTACATCCTATTCCTAGTATTGTCTTTTGTAGTAAATCTTGTAATTTTACATATACATTATTCACTCCTTTGCGTCGTCGTTCAAAATTTGTATTTGTATTTATGTTACCAGCTGTTAGTGCAGCAACTTTAGATTTTAAATTGTTTGCATTTATTACTCTGGTATCAGTGGTTTAACAAAATTTTAACAGATTCGCCCCCAATGCATTCTAAATTTGTAATTTTTACTTGAATAGTCTTGGTAACAGTATAATACTGTATAGTATTGGATACAATTTTGTTTCATTATGATTTGATGCAACAAATAAAACCATTACAAAAGCTACATGTTTCAAGTATTCTATCACAGTAATGTTTAAATACTGATTTATAGCCTTACATTTTGTCCTGACACATGAAAATTTAACATTGTAAAACATTGTCATTAATTTGAAAAAAGAAAAATGAATTAATAAAGGGTTAATTGTACATACCTGAATATAATATTCAGAGAAAGAAACAGTTTCGTATTTCCATTAGAAGTAAACACGAAGTATAATATAGACTGCGCATGCGTTTCATAATCGCGTCTTTCCGAACTCTACCGGCACATGACGCGTAACAGTTCAGCGTCACATCTCTCAATACAGTAACTAATAGATTAGTTAAAATATAGAAAAACAGTACACTTTTAGAGGAATGACAGAACCTACAAAAAAAGGACTGTGCTCCCTAAAGGAGTACAATTGGTCACCTTACTTAAGTTAAAGTTTTTTAATGATCTTAGGATAGTATTACTTTTACATGAGTTTCTCCCTATTCTAGAGTTTTGGAAGAGACCCACGGCATCCACTGCAATTTAACCCTCTTGTTCAGTTTCGCTCAAGCGGTCGCCTGTGCCGAGGCCGGTGTCACATTAATTTCTCCGTTCGTCGGTCGTATCTTGGATTGGTACGTCGCGAATACGGATAAGAAATCTTTCAAAGGCGACGAGGATCCTGGCGTTGTTTCGGTTACAAAAATCTACAATTATTACAAGAAGTTTGGGTACAAGACGGCCGTGATGGGAGCCTCTTTCAGAAACATTGGTAACGTATTACTGCTTATTACACTTCTGAAGTTACTCTGTAAATAAATACTAAGTTGTTTAAGTTATGTTATACCTTAACACCAATGAGAAGTGTAGTGTCATTATCATTACAGATAATAGAATATACTATTCTGTAACATATTCTATTGTCTCTAGTATCATTAACAGTTCTGCAAATAATAGTGCATTTATAATGGAGGCCTTTTAATATGTAACATAAATAAATAAAAGTAAGATGTGTTTTATCCAATGATACATTTATTAGTAAAATCAAATGAAACAAATCTTGAAAATTCTGCAAGTAAGTTTAAGTGAACAAATACAATTAGGCTAGATTTTCTTCAAGTGTCTTAAACGCCTTTGAAGACAGGTAAAATTTCTCTATTTCTTCGCCTAATATATTTTGATTCCAGATGAAGTAAAGGCGCTAGCTGGTTGCGACCTTCTGACCATCAGCCCGAAACTGCTCGGCGAGCTCGAAGCGAGCAAGGACCCCGTCCCGAAGAAACTCAGTAAAGAGGCAGCAGCGAAGCTGTCCCTTGAGAAGATTGAGTTAACCGAGGCGAAATTCAGGTGGATGTTAAACGAGGATCAGATGGCCACCGACAAACTCTCTGATGGTATACGTAAATTTGCTGCGGATTCCATCAAGTTAGAAAACAGCATCAAGTCTTTGTTGAAGTAGCTCTGACTCTGTTGCATTGAAGTGAATTTGATGAAGCTGTTGAGAGATATGTATTGATTAAATTTTGGAAGGTGTTTTAATCGAACTGTTTGATTGCTTCGAGGGATATCTTTGGGAATCTCTAGGCTCATCCGTAGGAAGGAGTGTTACAATGTGTAAATTTTAAGAAAAACAAAATATTTCATGAGTACCTATCACTTTATTAACTACATTAAATGCACAGGCTACAAATGCTTTCAAAATAACTTTTGATAGGCCTCGATTTATCAAAAATAAATTAACTAAAACAACAAATCGTTCAAATAATCTTCCATTTCATCCTCTCTTGACTTTATTTCTGGTGGTGCCTGATGTTCCCAAGGTGATTCATCAACATCCTTCGACACAATGTTCTCTTGCACTTCAGAAGTAGAAGTTGTGCCATCCGTAACACTTGCACTAGTACTAGGAGCCTCACTGGAATGACGTTTCTTCGTAGATGTCCGTGGGCTCTTGTGCAGCCTCTTCACTTCACGCTTTTTACTTCGGTAGTTAAGTTTTTTCGAACACTCTTCACACAACCCTAAAAAAGCACAATCATCATTTTTAAGTCAAACGGAGTGTTCGGTTACAGATAACCAATCATTGGTCCTTAAACCAAACACCCTCTACACTTGTATAAGTGTTATTACTGATTTTAACCAGAGCATTTTTCTTGATATCGTCCTCCACGTAGGCGAAGTTAACTTCCCACGTCCTCAGCCGCTCCTCCTCTGAACAAATCTTGTTTCCGCATATGAACTGCCCCTTGCCATCGATTACTTCTTTTTCTGTCCTCCACCGGAGCGCTATCTTGCGACACCCCTTCATGTGCTTTAAACATTCAAATCGCAATTTCTATACTTACCTTGTTCTCTTTATATAACCTCAGATCTCCTATGCAATACTCCTTGAACAGTTTATCATAATACTTCTTAGCGAACTGGCGTTCCCAGGAGTCCGTCTTATCGTCGTCGTTCCAGAGAAACCTGTGGTTGTCCCTCAGGACGTCGTAGTCGTTTCGGTCCTTGGACGAATCCCTACGCAGGAGGGCAGTGTCCCCCGGTCTCTTGAGGAAGTACTCGTTTATGATGAGTTTGTGAACCTCGTACGGGGTCAGGTGTTTCATGTCAGCCCAAACTTTGGACATTTTGATAATCGATTGTTGTTTATACTTTTTCTTTTAGAATGCTTTAGGATTTTCAGCACATTTTCAGGTTACATTCACGAAACACAAGGTTCAATCCTTTGTGACTTGTGACCAATTTTGCATTTTGTGGGACCATTTCCTGTCAATGCCACCTGTGTGGACTGTTTGGTATGTTCTGTGGTTCCGTGTCAGTTTAGTAAAGAATTTCAAATGTTCCTTTTCAAATATTAGAAACAAGAAACATATACTAATTAATATCAAACAAGTAGTGTTAAGTGATGGTGATTGTTCATTGGCCTGGAGTGATCTACTCATAATTGGTAAGACAGAAATTAATACCTACCAAAAATAATACGCATTTGCATGTAATAAACTACATTTATTTATTAGTACATATTACATAAATCCTGGTTAATCACTTTAGGCTGGTATCTTTGGTACCAATTTAACCTTTACTACAGTGTTGTTATAATTTGTGTATTCAATATTTACTATTTGCCCCTTTTCAGTGGTAACGAGTCATGCATTAGTCATAATATGAATTATGACAAAACCTATTGTGGTTTTTAAATATCTATATGTATCTCTAACCTAAGCTTGAATGGTTTTCCTTTCTTCCATTAAATAACAGTTACTTGAGTGGGTTGCTTCCTAATAAAGAAACAACCTTCCCACCACTGATTTACATGTTACCCCCCTTACTTAATATCACATAAGAGTGCGACTCCTCTCAGAGTCCAATGCCTCGGGTTGTGATCGGTCTCAAAATCAATAGACCCGACATACTTCTGATCCGTTCTCTGTGGTTTCCTATAAATCGGGCACTCATACAGCTTCGGATCCTTCCCAGCAGTCGTGTTAATAGCATAGATATATATCACTGGCATCTGTTCGTATAATACTTTGGGTTTGCTCTCTATCAACTTGCCAGTCTTCCGGTCCAAGCTGGCACCTTCCAGGAACAAACCATGCACGTACACCCCCTCAGGTGGACCGTCCTTGAGGTCTTCTTTGTTATATCTCGTTATCAGATTTTGTAGGACAACAGAGTCCAGAGCCCAACCTTTGTGTGCTCTTGTCACGTCCTGCCTCATTGCCGTTAGGAATCCTTGTGGGTTGAAGAAACCGGTCATCCAGAAGACGTTCGGTTTACCAGCCTGGATCCAATTCCGGAACTGGTAGTCCCTCTCTAGGAGCTCTGTGTACCAGAAGCCCAAAGTTGCGGATTCCCAGGATATCTAAAAATTAATACATTTTTTATTTGTTTAGTAGCATGATAAGCGCAATTCAGTATGATAGTCCATATTCAAATTATAACAAAAAAAATATTGTATGATTAGGAAGGATAAAAAAATATAAGGAAGTACATAATACAAGGTTTCCCACCTTATAATAATAATACAAGGTGGGAATAAACAAGTGCAAGTGGCACTTGAGTGGTGTTACCTATTATTATTTGAAAATACGCAGGGTAAATTGAATTTTAAAATTATAAAAACTAAATGAAGAAATTTAGGGGATTATAACCATTTGTAACTCTGAATTTGGATTAGCCAGATAGTTTAATTTTTGTTAGTACAGTGGAAGAGTGTAGAGGGTTTGGTGATGCTTTGTGGTGCAATTTAACAAACCTATAAACGCACTGCACACTCGAATTAAAGTGAACTGTCCCCACCATTTCTACATTTTACCATCGCACATCACAAGGTCAGTCGCCTTTATTATTTGGGGGTACAATACACCTTTTTAAAAATATCGATTGCCCTTTTGTACCTTTTGCCATTTATCTGGGATCCTAGCATCATACATCGCATCTAATGAAGTCCTCAAATTCTGACTCATCACTATGGTACCATCGATGGCTAATTTCAGGTCCGTCAAGGTAGATTTGACCTGCCGAAACAGAGTTATTAAATTCCGTCACAATTGCAATGCGATGCCATTGCAATCACCTCTGTTATCACTTTTTGGATCCTATCAATCTCTTGTCTCAGAAAAATATTCATCGGCAGTAGCGGCCCCATCCTCTGTAGCGCTTCCTTCACTTCGAAACTGTTGTAGGGTGGAGGTAATTTCTCCAACATATCCTCCGCGAGGCAGTAAACTACAGTTTCTCTGGTCTCGCCGCCTCCGCCTCCACCTTCCTTAGGTTGGACGCTCAAGATTGTATCGAGGATACCTTGGAAGATATTGTTGACAGTTAGGTATTGCATGATTGTAAAGGTTTAGGAAATAATGAGGTAGTTGCAAAGATCATAAAATTAGGAATGCAGTTGAAACCTGTTGTATTGATATTAATTACACTGGAATTATTCATTTTTAGTTATAATCACTTCAAAATTGTGACTAGCTTTATTATCTAAATATGGTCTGGTATAACTGGTATCCTTATAAACAGATTATTTCTATTAATTATACTTGATTATACTTAGAATTGAACAGGTTATTTTTTGGATTAAATATCTTTTTTGTTTCTATTCTGATTAATTATTTGCCTTACCTTTTGCTGTATTGATCTGATAAGTAATATCTGCATTACCATGCAACCCGAATACCTCAGGTGTGTCAGTAGCTGGCAAGCTATTAATATAATCGATATATCCTTGTAAGTTCCTTGTCTGGGGTACTTTGTAATTTTTGTAAAACTCGAAGCCTGGTCTTAGGAGTACATCACAGAACCAAACCTGCAAAAATCAAGCTTACAGACGTAATGTTTCATACTTTAAAAATAAAGAGAAAAATCTTGTGTGGTGTGGTACTCCACATGGAAAATTGTGGATTTTGGCAAAACTAGGCAATCTAATCTAGTAGATTGTGTTGTATTTCGTATTATTTTAGAGTCATTAGGAATTTAGGAGGTACCTTTATTACCTACGGAACCTAATATTCATGCAAAAAGGGAACCAAAGATATTTTATTGGATCTTCAAGATGACGCTTGAAGCAAGCCCAAATGGGATACTGGAAATGAAAGAAACTGATTATTCAACTAACTCATTTACACAAACAGCAACATATTTCGCAACGCGTACCTACCTAACAGGCAGACCAGTGTTCATTTCAGTTACCCAAGTGATCACACTCTTATGTTGATCAGATTGATTGACTCAGAGTGAATCTACACTACAGTAACAATTTGTGGTACTAAATTGTGAGCCCTTCAAGATAAAGACGAGAATTAATATGAGGAAAGCTAAAAATGTAATAGAATTGCAGAAGTAAAATATAGAGTACCTATATTCCTAGATGGAACGTAAATAGAATAGAATAGAAATGGAGTTAAATAGGTGGAAGTGGAAAATATTGATGATGTAGGATCTGTATTAAAGAAGAACGAAAGTTTATGAGAAAATCAACAAAAGAATTATTAAGACACGAAAATTATACAATCACGAATACCCTTTTTTTTTCGGAAGGAAGGAAATTCTGAAACAGATCAAAACGTAATTACGTAGGAAAGAAAGCCCGCAGACTCTAATATATAGTACGCAATGGTATTGCCTAGTTGCAAAGTCACTGATGTGTTTACGTCGGCACATTTCTAGCATTTTCTAGAGAGCCATCTAGAGTCTTTTAGAAAAATCGAGAATATCGAGAAAAAAACACCCTGGAAGATATATAGGGTCATAAATTCTCGGCAATTCACAGGCAATCTACTAGCGAAGCATAACAGCAACCAGCCAGACATTAATTAGTAAAATAATTATTTAAATTAGTTTAAATAATTAATTAATTATTACCCCAACGTCCTTAGTCCTTATATCTTCTTTAAACCCACGTAGAGCGTATATAACGTCACGGTATAGTAGTGAAACGTGGACATTAATAGAAAGATACGCAAGCACGCTATGTAAATGAAATATTTAGGAAAAATAAAGAATGAAACAAGAAAAGCCAAATGAAACCAACATTTAAATATAAATGTCCTAGATCTGCTATCACAAGATACAAGAGCGTTTTAACAAAACAACCACCGTGAATAAATAAGCGACAAAATAAACAATGGAGGCGGTCGCTATTGAATCGTTGAACGGTTATCGATGATCAATTTGGTCGGATTCGCTGTTCCTTGCCAAGATGTCTTACAGAATGGCCCATCTGTCCTGCCGTGATGTATCCTTGCTCCTACTACTCCAGACTCATCTCAGCTATGCCACTAATTAATTCACTTTTTGTAGTTTACTTTTAACTTTGTTTCTCTTTTGATCTTGATCTTGACACACACATCTCTCTCTCTCTCTCTCTCTCTCTCTCTCTCTTTCTCTCTCTCTCTCTCTCTCTCTCTCTCTCTCTCTCTCTCTCTTTCTCTCCTTATAAAGGTTATTAGTATGAGATTACTTATCCCCCCCTCCCGTAAACCACTTTCTTGGTAGATCCAATAGATGTTAGTTTGTTTTACCTGTTTGATTTACCCCAGCTTCTGAGCCCCGAACCGAGCACCCCTCAGGGACCGTCAAACCCCGAAGCGTGACAACATTGACTTTGTAAGGTTCGCCTTTATTATACACGAAAGCAGGGCGATTTATACATCAGAATATTTAAAAAATGTGTACCTGTGTGAAGGTAATCAGTAGGCGCTTGTCGAAATCGTCCGTCACTCTACCACCGTATTGCACCTCTCCCAGCATGTAGCACACCGTAGGCCAAGATACGCCTTTCTTCGGATCCATATCGTCCAAGTGGTTCTGAATGAATTGGACGCAGGCCGCGAAATCGGCTTGATTGAATTCATAGGGGACGTTCCACCCTATTGCGAAATATATACTGTAATAAATGGATGTTTGCTATATGATCAGTCATATAGTTTAAGAGCCATGCGAAAATAACAAATTTTTAATTTGTAAAATTAAACAGCAAAACTGTTTATTTACTCAATTTGCACAATCAAGAACGCAAAAATAACAGGTGTTTGACGTGCTGATTGTGGTAACTATCAAGTCAATTTTTTTCGTTCTAACAACAGTAAAATTAATTTCTAGTTGCATTGTATATTTTACCTTGCATCAAGTGTTGTAGCTGTGACTTTTTACTGTATGCTATGTTGTATAAGATGATGGTTTAATGATAAATCCAAGTTTTCGACCTCTGCGGATTTACGGATATTTTTCAAAAAACCCAAAAACTATGAAATTTTTCATGTTTTTTCAGTTCTTAACTCTGGAGGATACACTTTGTGGCACAAGCGGTTCCGTAGTTTTTTTTTATTGTAAATTATTGTAAATAACTGGATTAGTTATAAATCTTTGTTATTTAAATAGTTAGAATAAATATTTTTCACATTTTCCACTTATAATTTTGCAACACTTTGCATATTAATTTTTGTTAAAACCGTTTGTTTATTTTACCTTTCTTGTGAAATAGCTTATGTTTCCGCCCTATTAAATCTAAGTAACTCCGTCTAAATTCTAATTAATTCTGGAATAACTAGTTTTCTTCTTCTTCTTCTATCGTTGCAGGATAGGCATGTTGCCTGTTCCGACTTCACCATCTTGTTATCGATCTGTCGATACTTCTACGCCCTATGAGATTGTAATTAATGATTTTTTTGGGGTATTCTTTCTGGAGACATCCGCATCACAAGTTCTTTCCATCTGTTCTTGTAGTTTGTTGTTAGTTCTGTTATTGGCTGTACCTTTAGTTCTTCTCTGATGTCCTCATTTCTTATGTGGTCTAAACGTGTACAACCCTTTACTGATCCTAAAAATCTCATTTCTGATGTTTCCAATTGCCTGTAGTCTTTCTTTCTTGGCGCCCAAGTTTCTGATCCATATAATAACGTGGAGATTGCCATAACTTTGTAAACTTTCTTTTGCGTTTCTCTTGATGTCTTTCCTTTTAGTGTTCTTCTGATGGTTCCACAAATTCTTTGGTAGTTATTTATTTTGTTTGAGATATCTTTATCTTCTTCGTATGTGATATCACATCGTAGATATCTAAAATGTGGTCACCGAGTACAAAGAAACAACCTTTACGAGTCTCCAGTTGTCTGGGATATCAAGATTTATCCAGCACATATTGAAAAGGTGTAGTAGTCGTAGGTGTAGGAACATGCCACCATATTTTATTAGTTCAGAGTTGATACCATCTGGTCCAGGTGCTTTTCTATTCTTAGTTTCTCTTAGATATCTAGTTTTATCAATTAAAATGTTTTTGGTACTCTTGTCACCTTTAACCCGTGTAAATATTGCTGTCCTTAAATTGTACATTGTTGTCGATGAATTTTTCGAAATTAAATATTTTATGAACACTCTGCCACTCTTCTGAGTAACAACTATCCTAGCATTACAGGGAGAAAATCCTTAGAATCTGCCGCCCGAGACATCCGTACCTTAAACCATACAAGCCATATATCCCTAGCGAAGCGCCCAATTCTACAAGTAATCGGCTCTTTGTTCTCGCTTTGCCGTGGACAATGACAAAGGAACGTTACAAGGTGACAGGTGACTGAATTATTACTAAAACTATCAACTTCAATACCTAGAGGTCCGAACTTCCTCCTTTCTTGAACTACCGTGTGCAGGAACGCGACGGCGTACAGAAGCGGCGGCCATTGCGATTGGGCAGAGTAATCCAGGTAGTCCTGCGTGATGTTCTGATAGGTCCTCTTCAGGCTCGCCCGTATTCCTTGTGGGGGTTCGTTCGTGAATTTAATGGCCATCTGAAGCAGCCCGATCGGGAATTGCTCGTGTACTTCCGTGGTCAGCCATATCCTGAAGCTATCGTGGATCTTCTCGGTGTCGACGGTCATCGTCATGACTTCGGTGGCGAAAGGTAGGGACAAGTGGATGTTTTGCAGCAGGACCCAGCCGCCTTGGGCCATGGAGGACTCGAGCATGTCCCTTGCGACTACCTCTTGGCCCTGACCCATCGAAACCGCTTTTATCGCTGGAAATGATTGTTTTTTGTATTGTAAAAACAGGCAGAAGTGATTAACTAGGATTCGCTCGTGAGAAAAATCTTTATAGTGTTGTTGGACGTTTAGAAAACTTAAAGATTTTACCATTCGTATAGGAAGCTTTGAAACAGGTTTAGAAGTACTACTCATGTTTCTAAACACTCCAGCAACAACCAGTGTGGAGATTTACGAATGCTACAACTAAAATACATTCATTCAATTAATTGGTTATTTTTTCTTATGTACTAACGTATGTCTTTTGATTTTGCCAGCGCTGATATCTGAGGCGACGGGTCCGATCCTATCGATAGGATGCATATGAGTGGAGCTCTCGGTTCGGATTCACTCCAGGTTACCTCTAAGTCTAGGATACAAGGCTCTCCGTATTCCGCCCCTAAGGAATCTGAAAGAGTATGGACAACATAATGGGTAAGTGCGTCCATCTAAACTTGAGAAGAAGTTTATACTAAATGCAATTTACAGTTCAATCAAAAAATTTCTAGATGAAATAAGTTGTGGAACGTACGTTCTACCCTATTGATAAAGTGGTGATATTAATTGGCAAAATGCAGAGCTGTACGTCGTGTTTTCAAACTCTACGGCAATAAAACTGTTTGAATGCAACATACAAAGAATAGAACAAAACCTCAATTCTATCTGTCATGTATAAAAAGTTGGCGACCCGCATCTAGCGGCCGGCAAAACAAAATACCACGTAATTTGTGTCTTTTTTGTACCGCAAGAAATAATTTTGTAGCTCTCACCATCGACGAGCTACAAAAAAAAACTGCCAGCTTAAACTTAACCCAGCGGCCATTGCGATAGAGTGCGAGTGAATTGACAAAAAAAAAGATTTTTAGCTAGAAATTTGTGTCTTGAAGACTACTATAAGAACATGGGGTCAGAATTTTAATTTGGCCAGTTTTTGGCCAAGTTGGCTCAAGTGGGCTAGATGGGGCTACGAGTCGGCCAAGAAATGTGCTCTTCTGTCTCCGATTCGTTTTGGAATGAAATTTGGAGAACATAGTTCTATTTTCAAATTGGTCAATTTTCGGCCGAATTGGCTAATGGACAAAACGTGGAAAATGTTGCATCTTGGAACCTTTTCCAAGATCCAGCATTTTCCACTAAAGTCGAAGGTTCTCGAATATGTAACTACAGCGGCCGGCACTAGAGTGTCGGTATTTTGACTGGAAGTGGCTCAATGGGTCTTGGGGCGTCCCCTGGGCATTTGTGTCCAAGGCCTGGGCCATCGCCGAGGCCCCAGGACACCAAAAGATTCCAAGATGCAACATTTTCCACTAAAGTCTGGGGTTCTTGAATTTGTAACTACAGCGGCCGGCACTGGAGAGTCGCGTTTTTAACTGGAAGTGGCCCAAAGGGTCTTGGGGCGTCCCCTGGGCATGTGTGTCCAAGGCCTAGGCCTGTATAAGGGCCCCAGAACACCAAAAGATTCCAAGATGCGACATTTTCCACTAAAGTCGAGGGTTCTCGAATTTGTAACTACAGCGGCCAGCACTGGAGTGTCGGTATTTTGACTGGAAGTGGCCCAATGGGTCTTGGGGCGTCCCCTGGGCATTTGTGTCTAGGGCCTGGGCCATCGCCGAGGCCCCAGGACACCAAAAGATTCCAAGATGCAACATTTTCCACTAAGGTCTGGGGTTCTCGAATTTGTAATTACAGCGGCCGGCACTGGAGAGTCGGGTTTTAACTGGAAGTGGCCCAAGGGGTCTTGGGGCGTCCCCTGGGCATTTGTGTTTAGGGCCTGGGCCAGTACCGAGGCCCCAAAACACCAAAAGATTCCAAGATCCAGCATTTTCTACTCATGTCGGGGGTTCTCGAATTTGTAACTACAGCGGCCGGAACTGGAGTGTCGGCATTTTGACTGGAGCTGGCCGAAGGGGTCTTGGAACGTCCCCTGGGTCTTTGTGTCCAGGTCCCAGGCCATCGCCAAGGCCCCAGGACACCTAAAGATTCCAAGATGCAACATTTTCCACTAAAAGCGGGGGTTCTCGAATTTGTAACTACAGCGGCCGGAACTGGAGTGTCGGCATTTTGACTGGAGCTGGCCGAAGGGGTCTTGGAATGTCCCCTGGGTCTTTGTGTCCAGGTCCCAGGCCATCGCCGAGGCCCCAGGACACCTAAAGATTCCGAGATGCAACATTTTCCAATAAAATCGGGGGTTCTCGAATTTGTAACTACAGCGGCCAGTACTGGAGTGTCGGTATTTTGACTGGAAGTGGCCCAATGGGTCTTGGGGCGTCCCCTGGGCATTTGTGTCCAAGGCCTGGGCCATCGCCGAGGCCCCAGGACACCAAGAGATTCCAAGATGCAACATTTTCCACTAAAGTCTGGGGTTCTTGAATTTGTAACTACAGTGGCCGGCACTGGAGAGTTGGGTTTTTAACTGGAAGTGGCCCAATGGGTCTTGGGGCGTCCCCTGGGCATTTGTGTTTAGGGCCTGGGCCAGTACCGAGGCCCCAGGACACCTAAAGATCCCAAGATGCAACATTTTCCACTAAAATCGGGGATTCTCGAATTTGTAACTACAGCGGCCGGCACTGAAGAGTCGGTATTTTGACTGAAACTCTTTGGATGGGTCTTTGACCGTCTCCTGGGCCTTTGTGTCCAGGGTCTAGGCCATTACCGAGGCCTCAGAATACCAAAAGATTCCGAGATGCAACATTTTCCACTAAAGTCGCGGGTTCTTGAATTCTGGACGACACGTTTTGTCCATTAGCCAATTCAGCCGAAAATTGACCAATTTGAAAATAGGACTATGTTCTCCAAATTTCATTCCAAAACGAATCGGAGACAGAAGAGCACATTTCTTGGCCAACTCGTAGCCCCATCTAGCCCACTTGAGCCAACTTGGCCAAAAACTGGCCAAATTAAAATTCTGACCCCATGTCCTTATAGTACTCTTCGGGACACAAATTTCTAGCTGAAAACATTTTTTTTGTCAATTCACTCGCACGCTATCGCAATGGCCGCTGGGTTAAGTTTAAGCTGGCAGTTTTTTTTTTGTAGCTCGTCGATGGTGAGAGCTACAAAATTCTTTCTTGCGGTACAAAAAATGCACAAAAAAGACACAAATTACCTGGTATTTTGTTTTGCCGGCCGCTAGATACGGGTCGCCAACTTTTTATACATCTAACTGTCCTGTCCTGTAATAAACTAGTAACTGCGGATTTCAGTTGTTAGTAATTTAAACAACAAGACATTTTGGAGATTACAAGCCACGTGAAAGTTTTACCCATTATATATTTCCTTGCTTGTGATAACGTTCTGTCGGGGCTCCAAGAACGTATCAGCAATAGCTTTCTGAACACATCCAAGGATTTCTGATACCCGCATGGGATATCCTCCTCTTCTGGCTTCTCCTTCTCATACCAAACTCTCCAATCTTTTTCATTAGTTTCAATCTAAAATAATGTTCGGTACATACAAATTTGAATTAATGCTTTTCGATAAAGACGATGAAAATCTTAATTACATAACATCTTATGTGGAAGGTTGAGTGAGTCGACCGTATAGTCACACCTAAAGACTTTTTATTTTGACGTACCACGATGTGTTTCGTAACGCTTCATTTATCAGGTGCGCAGTGAATGGTTATTAAACTTATCCATGTATTAAGGAACGCCTTACAAGTTTGAACGAAATGTCTTCCATTGATACAAAGGGAAAGTAGGCTTGGTCGTAAATTTACTAATTTTGACGCATCTTTGCATGCCAAAATGAAATATTGAACCTTCAAACTTTTTAATCCACAACCAAAAACTTAAAACACGTTAAAAATCAGGAAATGTATCACGAGAACTCTACATTCTATTTTCATTAAAGGAAGACATTGTTAAATAGTACACCATACATCAACTATCTATCTGAAGATGTAACCATAACGGTACGAAATAGATTGTGGTACATTTAGGTATATAAAATCCCCCGTGTAGAAGTATTTAGAAATTATTTGGACTACATTAAAAGTAGAGTTTCCAATTATCCGATGCCCACAGCTATCCGAATATCGAATACATAAATAGTAAGTTATCCGGATATCCGGATATTTTCTTAGAAATATTTTATAGTAATCTATTCAAATTGCTGTAAGGTATTTATGTGCTTATACTTATATTATATATATTATTATACTACATTTTCCATAATAACACAGTATAAACCTTAGAGCTCAAAAAACGATATATAAAATTACCATAAACTTTGCGAATTTGTTAATTCGATGACGATGAATCAAATTAATCAGTAATATAATTTAATTACCATTTAAAAGTTGAATTAAATCATTTAAACAATCTAAAATTCTGAACCTTGTCTTTTGCATTGCTTTAAGGCGCCCAAAAAGCCATTGTGCTAAATATATTGTTTGTTTAATTAAAATCACAGATCGCTTATTATATATTATTACAATAGTTTTAATAACTACTTTACTTCCTCGGGACTTCCTTGTTATCTGCTGAGGTAATCATTCCTCATTAACATAACCGGAAAAGCAATAATGGCTTTCCAATCACATTACTACCAGGCCGGGTACGGGTATACAGGTAATATGTAGTAAATACACCGTTACCTTTTTAAAACACTGGATATATCCGGTTTATCCGGATAATCGGCAGTGTGTTCGATTATCCGTATAATCTGGTATCAGAGTATCCTGCCTGGAAACCCCATGTAAAAGCAATTATGCACCTTACCTTCGTAAGAATGTCGGAAAACGTTCCTAGCTTGTGTATTTCGACTAGATTCAACCAGGTTATATCCAAAATCCACTTAAACGGTTTCGGGGTGACTGCGTTCAGATCCAGGGAAGCCCCGCCTTTGATGAAAGCCATGAACTCTTCGTGGCTGATGAGACCTTTTTGCAGGTCTATTTTCATCGCCATCATGAGAGTGAATAAAGTTTTGTGACGTTCGTACAGGCTTCTTTGGGTGAACTTCCAAACCTAGAAGAAAAATTACAAAGGTTACAAAGGGAATGTTGCTTTGATGTCATAACTACTTTAAATTTCTTAGTGAAAAAATAGATGTTAAAACAATTTTTTTGCAATATTTTCATCTATACGGATTGCACCCCTTTTTTTCCTAATACTAACTAAATACTACTTCGTATTTATCGTAATATCCCGTAAAAGGGAGTAAACTAACTCTAATAGTAATTTACTACCCTTCTTAAGGGTATTACTGATAATGATAATGATTTTATATTGCATACGACCCTTACTATTCATACGCCTATGGACAACTGTTTTGTTGCCTATCACAATTAGTCAACATTGACTCAATTTTGTGTACGCTCAAAAAGTGATCTATTAATTTATTGCGTTTTCTTTTATTATTATTTACTACACCTGCAATAAAGACTGACTAAGTTAAACCAATATACCTCATGAGTCAAATACTTCAATATGATGTTAATCCTCTCTATGGTATCCGTACTCTTCTCCGACTTTGTGATGGAGTTGTCGAACAGGATCAAAAATTGCTTCAACGAATTCTGGTACATAACGTTGACGTTACTCATTTCGACTATAAGAAAGTACAAGATCGATCCCCTGGCGGCGACCGCCCTGAACTCCTCCCTCGCCACGTTGATCTTCTTCTCCGTGTGAACGGAGACCGATAGTTTCTGGGTGACCTCCTCGGCGGTCGTCTTGGTCACCTGGAGGACGTTTATCAGTTCCTCGTCGTCCACCAGGGAGCCCTGCGTCGAGTTCAACCGGCTCAACAGGTTAGTCTCCAGCTCCTTCATCCGCCTCTGGTTCTGCATGACGGACTCGAAGAGGGCGACTCGTTCGGCCTCCAGGTCGGCTTTCTCCATGAGGATCACCCTGCCTAACAGCTGGTCCTCCAAACCTGTCGGAAAATTCGTTAGGAGACAATGGTTAATCTGTGTAATAGTCCAAGTTATCTGTAGTTAGTTAGTCAATCAACAGTGAGTCAGTCTTTTGAATGTCGGTACGGTAGTAATCTGCATCAAAATTGGTTTGAAATTGTGATGGTTTAAATCGAATTTGGTTTCAAAGTTCCAGAGATAGAATCGCAAATGCTGTAAGTGCATTAAATCACTATTGAATCACTATTGAAAGTTTTGTTATTTGGTACAATAATTTCGTCATTAATTACCTAACATAGTGACGGTGAAGTCGATGATAGACGTCTTAGCGCTCACTTCCGGAGAGTATGGCGGATTGGGTAGCTTAGTAGTTATGTACAGCATGAAGCCTTTCAAAACGTCGCACTCCTTGTCACCCACTATGACTTTCTCAATAGAACCCGACTTGATGAAGTTCTTTTCCAATACGTTGTCCAGCACTGGGTCCAACTCGACGTCGATGTCTTCAATCAACAACGGTTTTCCTTAAAAAGGAACGAGGTCAGTGCCCAATTCATCCCTGCTCGTTTCCCCCACATCAAGCTTACCTAACGACAAGCAGTCCTCTAGATGAGTTCTGAAATACTTGTGGTTTAAAGAGGTGATCTGCAAGCTGTTATTAGCCTCCTTGTTCTTGATCCACATCTTTCCCTGAGTCTGTGGATCGATCAGTAAGGGGTACGACCGCGATTTGGTCACGATGAGGGCGTTTTGGACTGAGAGCTCGTCCTTGGGCAAACCTTGCAACGTCCATTCCGACACTGTCGCGTTCTCGACCAGCATGCTGATTATGTTAAGGTTTGCAGTGTATGGTACCTCGCGGGTGGAAAGGATCTCCATCCAGGTTATGACCAGGTTCGCTCGGAATTCCTGATTGTAAGGACCACAGTAGGAGAGGAAACCTGTCGCTAATAGAACGTCGCCTACCAACCGACCTAAGGGAATTGAATAAGTAGACAGGTAGGGTAGAAACGTAAGCGATATGAGTGGAGGAAGTTTGTGATTGGTAGAACATAGAGCTTCAATGTATTTCTTGACTCAGGAGTCTAATGGCTAATAAGAAGATGACACTATGATGTTAATTCTCATACCTAATTGGGCTTTGAACTCTTTGCTCTGCTGTGTCCACCTTTGCTTCTCTCCACCTAAGCCGTTGATTAGTGCGGTGGCTGTGTTCATCTTTCTCAGGCATAAATTAGCTGCATCGGTTAACCTTTGCTTTTCCATTACGGCCTTATCGTATTGCTCCTTGACTTCACGTAAAGATTGCTCCCGTTCTTCGAGTTGCTGCTCTGCAGCTGCCAGGTCTTCCATGGCGACCTGAAAATCGATAAGGAATCTAATACATGATACAATTGTCATGATGAACTGTCTTTTAATAGGATATAAACAGGTTATCTTCACCTTAAGTCTAGCCTCTTGTAACGTCAAATTCGCCTTTAGTGGTAGCACTTCTCTATTAACGCTGTGGAAAAATGACATTGCCTTTGTCCAGGATAGCAGTCCGGCGACGTCGCCGCAAACTCGTTTCGCCGTGTCCATGTTGTAGTCCTCCATTTCGAAATAAGGCTGTAACAGGTCGACCATCTCGTTGTTGATGATGTCCTTCGGGTAGTTCTGGAGTTGCAGGAGGAAGGTCGTCGACGCCATCATCTGAAAAATTTAAAATGGAAATTGTGGGTTGTGTCAGTAATGGCAGGTGGTAGTTCCACAGTGTGTAAAATTTGATTCTTTAGAGTTTAACTAGATTTTAATAGTGCGTTTTACTTTGCTCAAATAATCTCAGATTTTCTTTACTTCCACTAATTTTCAATAAAAAACTGAAATAATCAATTGGCAAAATATATGTGATGTTCATTATTATCCCTGTAACTCTATACTTAATTTTATGGTTTATCAACTGAATAGTTATAGAATCTGCATAAAGATTTTGGATCATCTAAAACTGGTTCAATAACTTCTAGAATTTATTTAAGTTCATCAAATACAACTACCAACGAATTCTTGTAAACTTGTTGAGAGACATTTAAGTGAAGTAAGATCCCTTGAACTACTAGTTTTCATTCCAGATTGTTACGATGGTCCTTAGGTACTTCTTGATACTTCTGACTTGCTTCAAGAAGGTGCAGAATGTGAAACTGCTACAAAAACTTAATGGATTCTTTAATAGCATAAACAAGTATCATCGAATCCTTGCAAACTTCTTAAAAAGCATTTTAAGCGTAGTAGAATTCTTTGAACAGCTGAAGTTTTAATTTGAATGTTTCGTTGGTACCGAGGTATACGTAACTTCTAATTTACTCAAGTACCTTATAAAATCTCTATAAATATTTTGTAACATCCTAAACAGTTCCAAGAGCTTCTACAATCGGTCTCATTGCAACAAAACTCAGCTCAATTACCAACGGTTGCTTGTAAACTTATTGAATAGCCTTTTAAGTGTAATAGAGTCTCTTAAGCTCCTAATGTTTTCATTCTAGATTGTTACAACGTTATCTAGATATCTTTTGAAACTTCCGTATTGTTTCAATAAATAGGTATAATTGCTATAAGAACTTATAGATTCGTTAAAATCGCAAAGACGTACCAATAGATCCTTGTATACCAACAGATACTTCTATATTTTTTGATCAGACTTCTAGGTACAGTAGAATCCCTTGAACTAGTAAAGTTTTCATTTCATTCCAAATTGTTGCAGCAGTATCTAGATACCTCTTGAAACTTCTTACTTGCCCCTATACCACATAGAATCTGGTTTGTAACATGTGTAAATGCTAGAAGAAGTTATAGATTTTTATGAGCATAAACAAGACCAAAAGATCTTTGCAGAGTTCTTAAAAACGTTCTCAGTTCAATAGAACCCTGTGAAATGTTGTGAAAAGTTCTACTGTGAGTCTTTCAAAGGGTATTAAGGTACATGTTAAAATTTCTGATTTACTCCATGCCCTTATGTAATCTATATAAATATTTCGGGGTACCTAAAACTATGTTCAGTGCTTCTAGAATATGTTTCAATTCATCAGAACGCAACACTACTGCCAAGAAGTACTAGTAAACTTCTTGAATAGCCTTCTAAGTACAACAGAATCTTTTGGACTAATAAATGTTTTTGGTTCAGATTTTACTTTAGAGGTTGGGTTGCTCCAAGGTTGCTTTTGAAAATCCTTAATGGGCTGTAGAATCTCTTGAACTACTTAAGTATTTAAGTAAGTACTTAAGTACTTACAAATAAAACAATTAAATTAAAGTGGATGATGTTTAATCCAACAGCTATTCCAACGTTTTAAGTTTTTATTCCAGATTGTCGCAAATGTGTCTAAAATACCTTTTGAAACTCCTGACTTCCTCAAACACCGTTTTATGTCTATTTGTTAACAAGTAAAACTGCTACAAGAACTTGCAGATTTTTTAAAAACACATACCAATACATCCTTGTAGATTTATTGAAAAGTCTTTTAAGTATAATAGTATGCTTTGAGCTGTTGCAGGTTTAATACTAGTGTAACACCTTTAGAACGTGCTAAAGATTCAACAAAAACAGAAACAACAAAACCTAAGTCCACTGCCAGCAGATATTTCTTGTGTGGTCTTTTAGTGCAATAGAATCCCTAAAGCTATTAAAGTTTTCGTTCTAGATTATTGCAACCTTATCTAGATACTTCTTGGAACTTTATTCTCCTTCGACACCCTTTAGAATTCAGTTTGTAATAGATGGAATTTCTAAAAGAACCTATTGATTCTTTAAAACCCTGAAACGTACCATAAAGGTCCTGGCAGACTTCTTGAAAAGTCTTCTAAGTGTAACAGAATCCTTTGAACTGCTTAACTTTCAATTCCAGTGTTTCAAATATATCTGGGTACATGTTAAAACTTCTGCAACCCGAGGAGCTTTCTGTATCTGTGTAACGATTTTGGAATATCTAAATCCATGTGAACAGCTTCTAGAATATATTTAAATTTATAATAATCCCAACCAACAGATCTTTGTAAACTTCTTAAACAACCTTCGAAATGCAAGAGAATTTCTGGAACTACTAACGTTTTCATTCCAGCTTGTCGCTAAGGTATCTAGATACTTCTTAAAATTTCTGGCTCGCTCTAAGACCGTACAAAATCTATTTTGGAACATGTGAAATGCTACAAGAACATACCGATCCTTTAAAACCATTAACCAGTACCAAGAGAGTCTTGCAGACTTCTTGAAAAGCCATCTTTTCAGATCCTCTCCAAACTATTTGAACTGCTGACGGGTGAATTCGACTGTTTCAAAGGTATCTATGTACATATTAAAATTTGTGATTTACCTCACATCGTTATAAAATCTATAAAAATGTTGGAACATCTAAAACTGTTTCAAGAGCTTTCAATTCAATATAACCTATCAATCCTAATACAACTTCCAACAGATGCTTATAAACTTACTGACCAGGCTTCTAAGCGTCATAGAATCCCTTGAACTACTAAAATTGTCATTCTAGATTGCAAAGACATCTAGATACCTCTTGAAACTTCTGATATGCTCCAACACCCTGTAGATTATATTTTGTAACATGTAAAACTGCTACAAAAATATATAGATTTCTTAAGATTATAAACAAGTACCAACAGACCCTTGAAAACTTTTTGAAAAATCCTAAAGCTGTATAGAACCCCATAAACTCATAAAGTAGTCATTTCAGATTGTCGCAAATGTATCTAGATACCGTTTAAAACTTATAACTTTCTCAAACACCCTTTGATGATGTGAAGCTACTGCAGGTTCTAACAATTTTACAAACCTATAAACAAGTATCAAAAGTTTCTTGTTGACTTCTTGTAAAGTCTTTCAAGTACAATAAATTCTTTGAAGTTTTAATTCGAGCGTTTCAAAGGTGTCTAGGTACATATTAAAATTTCTGATTTAATCCAGGTTTTTATAGAATATGTATGAAGATTTTAGAACATCTAAAACTGTGTCAAGAGCTTCTTAAATCTGTTTCGATTAAAACAAAACCCACGATCACTGCCAACAGATGGTTGTAAATTTCTTGAACGGCGAAAGTGCAATGGAATCCTTTGGACTACCAAAGTTTTCATTCCAGGTTGATGCAAAGATATCTAGATGTCTTTTGGATATTCTGGCTTGCTTCAACACCGTTTTGAATTTACTTTGTAACATCTCAAGTTGCTGCAAAAATACAGATTCTTTAAAATCATAAAGAAGTACTAACCGATCTTTGCTGACTTCTGGACTAGCCTTCTAAGTGTAATAGAATCCTTTGAACTCTAGAGTTTTAATTTCATTGTTTGAAAGATATCTAGGTACATGTTAAAATATCTTAGTGGCCCTAGGATTTTACAGAATCTGTAAAACTCTTTCAACTGTTTCAAACCTTTTCAAGTGTAAAAGAATTCCTTGAGCTACTAAAGTTTTCATTCCAGGTGTAGCAAAGGTATGTAGATACTTTTGCATTTCGTGACTCGCTCTAAGACCGTGCAGAATCTATATTGTAACATGTGAAACTGCTACAGGGACTTACATGTTTGTTTACATGTCGAAACTTCTGACTTACCCCTGGACATTATAATGATTTTGAAATATCTAAAACTTTTTCAGGAGCTTCTAGAATCTGTTTCAATAAAACCCAGTACACATAGACTTCATAAAAAGCTCTCTAGGTGGCATAGAGAATCTCTTGAACCGACTTACTGATCTAAAGTTTCTAAATTTACTAGGTTTACTTGTAGCCCAGGCTACATACTGAAAAATTATAGTTTTCACGGCATAATGTTCTACAGATATCTGAAAGTTTTAAATGGTAGGGGGGACCTATAGGAAGATCACTGTATGACCATATACAGCTAGAATGTCCCTGTTTTTTTATAAACAATGGGTTAAGGTGTGAAAATGGATTTTTTCCTCATAGAATTTTCCGGTTGCATATCTATTGAATTTTCCGGTTGCATATCTATTGAATTTTCCGGGATTTTCCAATTTTCCACGGCGATGAAAATAGGTTAGATGTTAATATTTCGTCGAGTTACCCCAGGATAAAAAAAAATTAAGGTTCTACGTTGCCTAGAAGCAGAGATATCGAAAAAAAATTTAGCGCGTCCAATTTGAAATTTTGGTTTCAAAACGATCTGCTATCCCCTCCACTACGACATCGTAGACTTGAGCCTTAACTTTAAAGGGCTATCACTTTTTTCAAGGCGCATAGATATTAAACCTATAAATCCTATATTAACATTTAGATCTTTATGTAAAACTGGTGAAAATTTAGGCTCTTAATATTTATAAATAATGAAGATATGATTTTTTTTAAAAAATGTTACTATCTCGGCTTCTATTGGCTGTAGAACCTTTTTTTTTTAAAAAAAGAAAGGGTTTCTTTACCACCTTTTAAATGCAATTTATTAAAAACGTGTGTGATAATAGACAAAAAAGATATTCAATTTGTTTATAAGCAAAAAATTAGCCCCTTTTTAAAATGATTTTTTTAACAACAATTTCATTTAAAATGAGTTGGTTTTCAAACTTAACTTATAGTTTGGCATTCAAGGAAACTATTCCACCATATTAAATATCTGTAGGATTGCAGCCTGGGCAAGCTCAATTGTTTAAACATTGAGTCTTTGGGATAAACAAATAAGATATCTTGTAAACTAATAACCCGATCTGTCTGAAATTTTGCACACTTATAAAGACTCCTAAAGGCTTCATAATTCGTGTATTACATTTCACTGATCACTATTATTGCAAAAGTTATTAACATTTATAAAATAATGAAAAATTGATGTTTTTTTTGCTAATAACTCAATTGTTTATTTATCGATTTTAATTCATAAAAAACCAAAATAACCGTCTTTTTATTCCCTACAACTTTCCTGTTGACCACTTTTCTCTAAAATGCAACCGAAAAATTCTATGAGGAAAAAATCGATTTTCTCCCTTAACCCATTGTTTATAAAAAAACAGGGACATTCTAGCTGTATATGGTCATACAGTGACCTTCTATAGGTCCCCCTACCATTTAAAACTTTCAGATATCTGTAGAACATTATGACGTGAAAACTATTATTTTTCAGTATGTAGCCTGGGCTATAAGTGTAATAGAATCCTTTAACCTCTTGAGTTTTAATTTCATTGTTTGAAAGATATCTAGGTACATGTTAAAATATCTTAGTCGCCCTAGGATTTTACAGAATCTGTAAAACTGTTTCAACTGTTTCAAGCCTAAAAGAACTCCTTGACCTACTAAAGTTTTCATTCCAGGTGTAGCAAAGGTATCTAGATACTTCTTGCAATTCCTGACTCGCTCTAAGACCGTGCAGAATCTGTTTTGTAACATGTGAAACTGCTACAGGAACTTACATGTTGAAATTTCTGACTTACCCCTGGACATTATATTGATTTTGAAATCTCTAAAACTTTTTCAGGAGCTTCTATAATCTGCTTCAATAAAACTCAGTACACATAGACTTCATAGAAAGCCTTCTAAGTGGCATAGAGAATCTCTTGAACCGAGTTCCGAGTTACTGATCTAAAGTTTCTAAATTTAATAGGTTTACTTGAGTCTAAGGTACTTTATTCTGGTTCTAACTCTAATTTCTGTTCTGTTCTAATTTAATCTAATAACATCGTTCCTGTATAGCTTACAGCGAGAGCAAATTCCATTAAAGTTTGCGACAACGTTTGAAAATTCTAGTCAAATGTTAGTTGACTCAACATTTTTTTCTTACTTTTCTGACGAACCTGGCGATGGTTTACCGTATTAGCAACTTACATTTAATAAGTTTAACTGAAACTGGAAAATCAAAATTCACTGTTATTTCTCTTTATTTCTATCACCCGTTTGCTAAGTGAGTGTAGAAAGAATGCTTATTTTTGTCGACAATTATAACGGACGGTTATGGGCCGAAATTAATTCGACCGATTAAAATAAATGTGTTGACTGATATTTGTAGCGATATGTAACGTTTAACCTCGTTAGGCACAATTGTTTGTTTGTGTGAACGCAGTGCGAAACAAATACAAACTGCAGCTTGCGAGATAATCAAGGTGAGATTGCACATTTAATTTGTATAATTTGTATTACGGGCATTACGTTATTCCAGCAAGATAATGAAATTGCTCGTAACACTCCTAATGATGTACCTTTCGAATGGAATAAACGGATCTTGCTTGGTTGAAGATTACAACTTTTACTGCAGCGGAGTGCACCTGGATGAATTTTACAATCATTTTTTTCGACTTTTATCCGACGATGTGCCGCTCTTGTCCAACTTTTCCATATCCATCGTGGACTCAACGATTTACTCCGTGGAATATTTCCCGTCTTTAATATTGGAGGATAGCAACGCCGTAGGCGTCACTAAGTTAAAGATCAAAAATGCTTCTTTGGAGACAATCTCCAACAAAGCTTTCGAAGAGCTGTCGATTCTGCAAGAGCTCGATTTGAGCAGGAATAGGATAAAAGAGATGAATTTCGTTAGATATTTACCGGATTCCCTGACGAAGTTGGACTTGAGTTACAACAAGATCACTTTCGTGGCAAACGTTTTCCAGGATTTCAGCGAAGGATTCGTCCTGGATTTAAGTTACAACAAAATTAGTATACTGGAAATGAACGTCATTAATCGACTGAGTGAAGTGAACGTGGCTCACAACAACATAACGAAGATAATCCCGGCTTCGACGTTTTCAAACATGATAAGTCTTAATTTGAGTCACAATATGATCGTTCAGTTTAAAGAGAGCGAGCTTAGGTGCACTTTCGATAACTTAGATATTAGCTTTAATTACTTGAGTACTATTGAGTTAATGAACGAGAAGAAAACCTACAATTTATCGGGAAATAATTTGAAAGTTATACAAAACTCGTATATTCCCGTTTTTGAACACCTGGACATATCCGACATGAAAAATGGCGTTAACTCCGATTGGAAGTTTTTGGTTAAAAACAAACTAGTCTCCAAAGGTAGTAACATCGTGAAGCAATCTTTGGATTTAAGAAAAATTTACGATAGGATCGATTGTTACCCAAGTATCGACCTGTCTAATTCATCCATCGTACACATAAACGAGTATTACTTTAGCAACTTTTCGATCCCTTTACTAAATTTAAGCCTCAATAACGTCTCGTTAGTTCGAAGTAACGTATTTACCGACTCCTCTATTGGAACGTTGGACTTGTCACAAAATCAGATCAAAACTATACGTCACAACGCTTTCACCGGTTTAATTAGCAATTACGTCATTTTAACCAACAACGACATCTCTCTGGTTAAAAACGTTTTCGATAACACGAACATACGCAACATCGACCTGTCTTTAAATCCCATAAAGACGATTTTCAGCGAGTCCTTCGTCAATATCAAAAATTTGAGAACGTTAAATTTGTCGAATTGCGCTTTGGAAAACATCGAAAGTTCAGCGTTCGCCGGTTTGGACCAACTCGAAGTCCTCGACGTGAGCTTAAATGAATTGTACATCATAGAACAGTTCACCTTCTCCAATTTAGCAGTCAAAGAGATAATACTGACAGGCAACAAAATCGGTACGATCAGAAACAAAGCGTTCAATAACTTGAGCAACGTTAAAACCTTAAACCTGACCGACGTGAAATTGAAGAACCTGGAAAGTAAAGCGTTCCACAATCTTACCCATTTGGAGACGTTAGACTTAAGCGACAATAACATCGCTGTGATCCCTCATAGTTTGCTAGTGCAGTTACCTAAGTTGACCACTGTTGATCTGACGGGAAACCGCATCACGACATTAAACGCCTTCTCGAATAAGTTGAAAATAAAGCACCTCAGCCTCACTTACACCGGCATATTCAAACCTAAAAAAATCATGAACATGCACGTTCGAGTGATCAATTTCAAGGACTGCGTCATCGACGTTCTGAAAGCGAACAGCTTCGATGGGACTTTCAATCTGGAGGAGCTGAGCTTCGAAGGTTCCGAGGTTCGACTCGTGGAACCCGACGCTTTGAACCATTTGTACTTTTTGAAATCGTTGGACGCTCAAAATTTATTTAAGTCTGTCTCGGAGATAAAAGCGGGGAATTTTAAGGAGCTGAGGTCGCTCGAGGTGTTGAATATGTCAGGGTTGTCGTTGGAAAATATCGAACCTAATGCTTTCGATGGGCTGACTCGCCTCAGAGTGCTCTTGTTGGATAACAACAATTTAACCGCGTTAAGCGAACTTATGTTCGCCGGTTTGAACAATCTGATCACGTTGGATTTGTCTTTTAACCGGATTGAATCGATCGAGGTAAAATCGTTTGAAAATTTGAGTAAAATCAAACACTTACACCTGAACAACAATAAGCTTCAAATTCTTAACGCGACTTTCTCTGAATACCTCTCAAGCCTCGAGGTGTTACATTTGGAGAACAACAACATAACATCTCTTCCCTCGGACTGTTTTTTGAACCTTCAATCTCTCACAGAATTGTATTTACATTACAATTATCTGGTGGAGATCGTACCGGGAACTTTCCGAGCTTTAACCTCGTTAAGGACGTTCAATCTCAGCTTCAACAGCGTGAGAATATTAAAAAACGGAGAGTTCTCCAACTTGAGGCAACTCGAAGTACTCGACGCGTCGTACAACGAAATAGTGAAGATTGATCACGTGAGCGTTTTCTTTTCAATGAAGATGCTCCGGAGGCTCTCGTTGGACGGTAACCATTTGAAGAAGTTCGATTTTAAAAGTTTGTTCAACAACCTCAAGCAGGTCAGCTACGTCGGTATCTCTAATAACTCGTTTAATTGCTCGTATTTGTCGGCTGCGATCGAAGTTATTAATGAAAGGAAGGTTAGTTACGAGCCGATTATTCCGGATTACAAGACGGATAACGTCGACGGTATCAGCTGTATCGATATTTGTAAGTTCGTGTATTGTTCTGAAGAACACAACGAGACTTTACACTTTTCATATTAAGGAAGAAACAGCGTTTGGTGGTTATTACCGCAATTGTTAATTTTGTAATAGCCCAATCGAATTAGGATTCGACGTTGCAAAACTTTTTGACAGCATTTTTCCTTCGGAATTGTTTGGGGGGGGATCACTGGCAGTCTAAATTTAGATTGCCGGGGTACCAGACCCGTTGCGTCATCCGCCATCTTGAATTTAAGGATGAACTTTTGTTTATTAAATAACTCGTTTATTTTCAATTTTACACGAGAAATATCTATTACAAAAGTTGTTTGAAATTAAATTTCCTACAATTTTGGTTCCTATCATTTTCTTCCTAGGATCGATATTTTTCGATTTATACCCGAAAAGGAGGGGTGAATTTTTGTTTATTGAACAACTCGTTTATTTTCAATTTTACGCGTAAAATTGTAATAAACAAAGTTGTTTAAAATAAAATTTTCTACAATTTTGGTTCCTATCATTTTTTTCCTAGAATCGATATTTTTCGATGTATACCCAAGAAAAGGAGGGGGTGAAATCTTATTATTGTCTTTTCACGTTTATTGTCAATTTCATGCGAAAAATTGTAATTAACAAAGTTATTTAAAATAAAATTTCCCACAATTTTGGTCCTTATCAATTTTGCCGTAGGATCGATATTTTTCGATTTACACCTGAGAAGAGGTGGGGGTAAAATCTTACCATTGTATTGTCACGTTTATTGTCAATTTTACGAGTAAAATTGTTATGACTAAAGTTGTTTGACATCAAATTTTACACCCCTCTTTTCCTTTACCGTCAACGTGCGTCCCAAAAATATGAACCTTACAAACAAATCTGCATCATAATTGTAGCAAATTACACTTTCAACACATTAAATTTTTAACGACAATCGACAAGAAAACAAAAGAAAATATTAATACGAAAACATCAATAATAAATGCGATAATACAATACCTACTTAGGTTCACCCTCACCTCTTCTCAGGTAGGGTGTATCCCATCTCGGCACATTTTATTGCGGTCAATTTTACGACACCTTGTCGGTCCATTTCTAATAACCCATCTCGGCACAACGGATCGAGCAGGTACATACTACAATAATATCTCAATAAATCGGCATAAGTCTAGGGAGGCACCTTCTTGATAATACGGTATTGTCGAAAATAATGGTACTTGACTGTTGCGCAAAATTCATAATATTTGAGAAACCTAGTATACGCAGCACACCGTATGCGAGTGAACGTCATGTGATACGCTCGAAAGTACGTTGGAAACGCAAGGGGGCAAGGATCACCCTATGGGCATCACCCTATGCCGAGATGGGCACTGTAGAATCGAGTATCTGCCTAGTTGTATGCCGAGTTAAGGTATAATTTTATCGTTTACCTGCTTCTTGTGCCGAGATGGGAATCACCGCTCAGGTATATATCGAATAATATCGATCCTACGAAAAAATTTATGGGTGCCAAAATTGTAGGAAATTTGATGTCAAACAACTTTAGTTCTAACAATTTTTTTTCGTAAAATTGACAATAAACGTGACAATACAATGGTAAGAATTTACCCCCACCTCTTCTCAGGTATAAATCGAAAAATATCGATCCTACTGCAAAATTGATAAGGGTCAAAATTGTGGGAAATTTTATTTGAAACAACTTTGTTAATCACAATTTTTTACGTAAAATTGACAATATAGTTGAAAAGACAATGATAAGATTTCACCCACTCCTTTTCTCGGGTATAAATCGAAAAATATCGATCCTAGGAAGAAAATGATAGGAACCAAAATAGTAGGAAATTTAATTTCAAACAACTTTTGTAATAGCTATTTTTCGTGTAAAATTGAAAATAAACGAATTATTTAATAAACAAAATTTCACCCTTAAATTCAAGATGGCGGATGACGCAACGGGTCTGGTACCCCGGCAAATTTAAATTTAAATCTAAATTGCTGTCAAAAGTTTTTGCAACGTTTGCCCCTTTTTGTAGCTAATTCGATTGGGCTATAAGTAGTGTGCTTAGATTTTCATAAAAATAATTAAAAAAAGGTGTGTAGTGTATCAACGTGCAATTAGATATAAATCACGACAAAACTTTTGATTTGAGATTTTTTCTTTGTGTTATATCGCCAGAATTCAAAGTTTCCTGCATACAAATTTTCAAGGACTTCCCACGATATTCTTTATGTAAACGAAATCAAGATAGTCTATAACGAAAAGTGTTCAGAATTAAGATATATGCCGAAAATCTAATTTTCAAAATAATCGGCTGTGGATTTAACAAGCGACCACTTTGACTTCCTTTCAAATATTGGAGTGTTAATCTACATCGAGTTTCATAAAATTTTTGAACTTCATGATTTTTCATTTTTCCGAAAAATTGCACCGTTACCTTCGAAGGGATTTCCAATAGATTACTTCTATTCGCTTTGAAAGTACTGCCTCATAAAGTCATTTTTCAATTGGAAAGAAAATGGCGATTCATCTGTCGCCTCCTGGTGGGACTCACTCTGTATATAATCAATGGCATATTATAATGCTGTACATTAGACCCAGATACGTCTTGTCCAAAAATTTTATTTTTAATACGCAACTTTAATAAGTAAATTTAAAAAGTTTATTTACTGTACTCCAGAAAACTCTAATATTTATGTGCATATTTTACACTCCACTTTTTCAAAAACGACAGAAATGATAACCAGTGAGTTTTTGGGCTAAATTGATTAAAAAACTTGTTTTGCGATACATAATAATAATAATGTTCTGTAGCGCAAATTGGGCCAAAAATGGTAAAACAAGTCAACTTTTTGTGGATTTTTCTCAAAAAAATAAAAAAAAATTCATAGTAATAGTCCAATTGTACCGTCTTTCAAGGAATTTGTTGTATCAAAATTTTTTTATTGCGTTGTAAAATTTTAAACCGAAAATACCAGAAAATTGACAGTCATAATCAGAACTGAATTTTTATGTTTTAATGATTTTTTGATTAGATACCAATTTGGGTTTTGCTTTGTTTCTGCTTGTTTTCTGCTATGCTGTTTTTTTATCAAAAATGTCGTTTAATACAGTTAGAATCTAATGTTAGTCATTCATAGAGCTCAGTTTTACAATGATTCTAAATATTGTTATAATCTCCAAATTCAACAACTCATCGACTTATAGTAAATCCACTGAGAAGAAAACATCCACGAAACACAAACGTCGAAATTAAAACCGCGCGACCAGCTAGCGAATAAGTGCAGGGTCGCATTAAGAATGATCGCCTTGACTATAATTCATCTTTTACTAAGATTTTAACTAAGGATGTTCATTTCTTTCTTTTCTGTATACATGTAAAATAATGGTTTTCTTCCCGCAGCTTAAGTATGTTTCAGGTCTCTTTTTGGGAGGCGAGAAGGGGAGGTGTCTTTCCATAATTGCAATAGATCACAGAAATATGTTTATACAAATTTATATCAAAAACCTGAATAACAATAGCGACACGTTAAAATAAACCATTAACTAAAAGTCCACTATCACCGTCAACGACTTACCTGAACGCTTGTAAACAGACAACCATAGATCAGACAACTAAATTTGTTGATTTTACAGAACCGACTCTGTACATCAACAATTCCCGCCAAAAGTTTTATGACTTTTCCACCAATAGCAAACGACGTGTATTAGGTGTTGTCTAACTTTACTACCTTTTCTCGTTTCGTGGATGTTTTCTTCTCAGTGGATTTACTATAGTATAAATAATACATAAAATATTTTAAAGGTATAAACATATGTAAAGTCGGAATGGACATGTTAAAATACATATTCTAATAAATAGATAAGTGGAGACTATCTACAATCTAGACTATTGACAATGAAGTTACTTTTGATTGGATGTAGTTTGCCGATTTGCTTATTTGCGGTATTTCCTATTTGTATTGTGAGTTTAGTGTTGTAAATTAAAAATTTCATTGAATATGTAATTTTTTTATTTGTTATTCATAAATACAACTAATTTGATGAAATTGTGTGGAATAGTTGTTTTTACAAAATTGCCAGATCATAGAGAAAACTTGAATTTCAACACACATCTCAATTCTAAAATTTCACTATTTTTATAGTGATACTGTTTTTTTTTCAATAATAAATTTAATGTATTGTGAAATTGTCAGAATTTCTCTGTAGAACATCGTGTATTTAAGAAGAGATTGAATAATATTGAGATAAAATTCAAAACGAAATCTTGAATAATTTTTTTGTTATTGGATAACCACAAGTTTTAACGTATTTTTTTTTGTAAAATGCGAAATTGTATGTAAACCCAGTGATTAAAGTTACATTTAATAGTAGGAGAATGGAATATGATACTAGACAATGCCTACTTAAACTTTTACACCACTACTTATAAATTTATTAAGAATATCAATTTGTGTACATCAACCACCTTTGTTTTGAAACTTTACCAGGAAAACATATTTTACTGCTTTTTCTACTTTAAATGTAACTATTATTATACAATGCCGTTATATATGTTATTATAAACGACAAAAATAAAAGTTTATTTCATGACTTCCTTTAGATTGTTACCCAAGCCCAACTTCCTTATGAATTTCCAACCTAGTTCATACTTCCTTATGAGTCGCCCTAAACTATTTCAATCCTCTTCACAAGATAGCAGGACACCTTTAGGAATAGCCAATTCTTAATGTTATAATATTTTAAAAACATATAAATCTACATAAATTTAACAAAAACGAAAACCTATACCGCTATCTACTGGAGTGATATCGATTGAAGTTTGCGCCAAGTTCATAACAAATGGTTTTTAAAATGTAGCAAATGTCAATCGGTTTTAATGAATCTATTCATTATTCAAGTTTATTAGAATTCTCTAGATTGGGCAGAAATAATTAAAAGCGTTATAGTAGTTAATATTCTACTATTTGATACGATAAAATGTCTGTGATCCCCAACGAACAATTTCAAGCAGTTAGTTTAAATTATTGTCCAAAATGAACGTTTAAAGCCTCGACTAACTTTAGCAAAAGACTACAAGTTACTTTAAGAAGGAAAGACAGAATAAGGAAGATTAAATAGCGCGAAGTTTCGCTTACGTGGTCTATTAGACCAAATTCGAACAATTAAACAAAATTTGTGATGATGTCACTAACATATATAGTCCACCGGAAACCCCGGCATAAAGATGCCACGAGAAGGACACAAATAAACCCACCAGTAACAGGCGGCCGCTTAGGTCACTTATAGGAACTTTAAGAACACGTGGTTCACTAAGCCATTAAAAGGAACACCAGGAACACACAGCCACTCAGGAGACCACTAACTAACGAACAATGCTGATCAATGCAAAATTGTCTCTAACTAAATGGTTACGACTTACAACCCAGATTACCAAAGGAAATCCGATGAAACGTCTCGGGAGCCTGAACTCCCACCCATCTTTTTTCAAATTGTCAAAGCTAATGAATACGTTCTAAAAGTTGAATACTGCATTTAGCTTACTATATTCAATGTTAACTTTTTATTGAACGATTGGTTAGAGGAAGAAAAAAATAACCGCAATCTACATGGTTGGCTCACGCATATGTCACGTGATCCAGAATGGAATGTTAGCGTGTAAAGTTACCGGATATACAACTAATTTGCATTTAAATTAAGCACGCTGTAAGCGTCGAACACTCGGGATCTAATTGGTCAAGTTGAGAACTATTGTATTATATCTCAACTTGCAATTTCCCCTTAAAATTCGCATTTCCAACATTATCCCATAAAAGAACCGTTACAGTCCATGTATTCCTATCTTGTGCCAATGAGCTCACTTCATATCCATGTGTAGTGTTTTTTAATATTTTTTATAATCTCTGATGGAACTGACTCAGTAAGTGGTATTTAATAAGTAACATTATTAAAAATGGTGCCATATTTACTTGCCTTGAGGGATTCCGGCCATGAAGGTTTAGGGCAAGGAGCTGCTGAGTCCCCTATCACAGGATGTAGTTTCCTTTGAAACAATATCAGCACGCAGTCCATTATCCTCATGATTAGGTGCGGCGGTCTGCCCAGTTTCCTTACAGTCGCTAAATGTAGCATTAAAAGGAAGATACATTTAGGGGAAAACGCCTTCACCGGATTGACTTACCGATGTGCGCTGGTTTGATGGTGTTCAAAGCGGCTTCGGCTTCCTCGAGCGCCGGCTTGGCGGCTTCCAATTTTTCCTCCGCTAACGCTTTTTCGACTGCTATCGACGATACTAGGGCCTCGGCCTTTTCCTTTACTTTTTGCACTTGGTTCTTGACGACCTCTGCTTGCATCGCCCGTTCAGTCACCTACGGCGCAAAATTACAATCAATGAAATTAAAATTGTTTTATGTTTAGTTGGTTGAATCAGCATCTGAAGCTCAAAAGGGCCTGAACGTACAAATTATCAAATTTTTGTTTCATTTTACCAAGACTGAGATTTCTTTTTGTCGGTTCAACTCGGCTCCAAAATACTAACATTATTCCAATTGGGGAGTTGTCTGTGCAACCATATTTACCGAGGTGAGCACCCTTTCCGCCCTCTGCGAAGCTTCCGCCAGTTCTTTCTCCATCGCCGCCAGTTCTTTCTTCAGTATGAGCACCGAGGACGACGCCTCGGCCAGCTTCTCGAGACCAGTGTCCATCCTCAGCGCCCCGTCGCTCAACTCCTTCTGTTTGTTGTTGTAAATGCTCTTGTAGCCCGCTATGAAGTTCAGGTAAGATTTCGGGGTGACGTGCGTCGCCCTGCGGAACCTGTAGGGACATGGGTTGTGAACAGTAGAATTCGCTAGGGGATCCTTTGTACATACCTTTGGAAGTATTCGACTGACGTCGCCGATACGATATCCTGGATGGAGCCCAGAGCAGTGACGAGCTCCTCCTTCACCTTGTCTGTGCAGGCGATCTCGAAGTCGGTCAGAAAGTGCTGCGCCACGGAGATCAGCGCGTCCTTCGGCCAAGGTTGGAACCAGTCGATGGTGCAGCCAGAGATCAAGGCTGGGAATCGGAGGGCCCTGTTCCTGAACTTCTCCCCCACCTTAAAAGCGCCATACATATATGGTTAGAAACGAAATTAAGACAAAACCTGCTGAGTAACATACTTCTATTTTGTGGACTACTCCAGGGCGTAATCCTGAAGGTGACAGCTTGGTCACACTATTTTGAAACGTATACAAGAGTAACTTAGCTGCAGTATTTCTACGCAGCAAATACTCAGAAACTGAAGATGTAATACTACGAACGTATAATTCGTCACACATATGAAAAATGGAGAATGTTATCGATAGGAGGCCACGAAATGCTTAACTTATAAGTAACTGTTGTGCCGAATTTACAGTAATGTTAATGGCTCCAAACAAGAACAAACAACGTGAAAGATGTGGACTGCCACTAAATAAAACTCATGGTAAACGACAGAGCTTGAAACAACTAACCTGAAGTTGAAACATCGCAAGTTATTGAATGGGAGAATGTTCTCGGGGAGCTGAGATGAATAATCAGGAACGTTCTTGATAATCCCCAAATATAAAAGCAACTAATTCTTGAATATATCAAACTGCCGACGTTTCGTTCATCATTATGAACATAATCATGGCTATGACATGTTATCAAGATATCGGCAGTTTGATATATTCAAGAATTAGTTACTTTTATATTTGGGGATTATCAAGAACGTTCCTGATTATCGCCAGTTATTGTAATGGAACTATGTTTCGTGATCTGTAGGTAGGCACGCGCCTTGCCATCCTATAATAGTTTTAAGAAATACTACTGAGAAGCAGTGACATCTTAATACCGTATTGTAGTTGGTCAAAATGTGACCAGGTGGCGATAAATATAGAATCAGACATCTATCCCGAGTATATTATGTCGGACATAAGAATAGAAGTGCTTTAGATGAGATTTTTACACGGCAAGAACTCAATACGTGTGATTCGCGAGCTGTCACACCCAGCCTATCCGTCTGTACTTTCTTAAAGAAGGAAGGTCTGTCGATGGTTCCTTAAGTGCGGATACTATTGTCAAGACAATGTTGAGAAAGAAGAACGACAAATCTCCCAAGCGGTGAACTAAACAGATCAAAACAACCGCTGGATACACCTACGAAGAAACAGCCTACCAAGATGGCCCAGGTAGAATAGGATATCATGATCTTGCAACGTCCTTGTAGGATAATACACAGATCGAGAGGCTACCAGGGAGGCTAAAACCCGAATCTACAAGACCTGTATCCGCCCAATAATGACACACGCTGCCGAAACCCGAGCGGACACATCCATCACAAAAAGAGTATTAAGAACATCCGAAATGAAGATACTGAGAATGGTGGCCAGCTACACACTGATGGATAGAAAAAGGAACAGCGAAATACGAGAAATATGTAAGACACAAGACGTGGTTAGATGGGTAAGACAGCGACGAAGAGAATGGAATGCACATGTGACAAGGATGGAAAGCAGCAGACTGCCAAAAATTGCTAGGGATAATAAACCTAATACAAGAAGACTCCAGGGTCGACCTCCAAAGAGATGGGCACAAAGCTGGACCTCCGGTTCGCAGGAAGGCCCAGACTGAGGCGAAGGCTGTTTTGCCTATTAAAAGAAGAAGAAGAAGAGAGGCTACGCAGCACTAACGGAGTGACGAAATCGATAGACGATGATAACCAGACGTAGACGTGCGCACTTAAATCTTGTTCCTTTGATGATTATTCCAAGGTAAAGAGTTGCAATTAGTTTCCATATTTGAAACTTTAACAACTTTTAATTCTTCTGTGGTGTAACTTGGTATAGAAATATGTTACAGTAAACTATCATATGCTAGGTTCTCCTGTACAATCTGTGTCGGTACTTGCCCCAACCACTTTATATAAATCTTGAAAGCGTCTCTTACCGGCGAAAAACAGAACACCACGTGCAAATTCTGACAAGTTCTATTCATGAAGTACTCCATAACGGTCTCCTGGTTCAGCGTCCTCTTCGGGTTCTCGCGCTTCATGATCGGCGACAGTTCCTGGATGATCTCAGCCTGATCGTCTTTGGTGAACAGGTTCGAAATGACGCCGGACGAGAGGATGTTATTAAGGTACTCCAGGAACCCTTCCTCTTTTATGTCCAGATCGGTGAAGATGAACGTAGTACCTTTGCCCTGGCAACCGCAGGACCTGTACAGAACCTTGAGGTCCTCGAGGAAGTTACCGATGTTGTAGGACCGAGTCAGGGTGATTTGAAAGGTCTTGTAGCCGGCTATGAACGATGAGAGCTTCGTCAGGGATTGCTTCCCGCTTCCGCCGACACCTAAAAATTGAATTGGACTCCAAAGGCTAATTCTTCGTCAATTTCTTACCGACGAGCATGACGTTGCCTCTGGGATGCCTGATCACCCTCGAAATCTTCACCAGATGCAGCATGGCGTCAGGGAAGAACACCAGGTCCATCCCGGATCCTCTGACCATCTCGTTGAATTGCGCCAGGAACATATCGAGACGTTCACGCAGCTCGTTCTCGTCGCTGACAGGCTCGTATACTTTCGGGAGCTCCATGTCGGCGTCTTCTCCTTCTTCGCCTGTAGGCTCTGGTGCATCTCTAACGAATTACCAGGAAATGGTTAAAGACTACACACACCAGAAGGCACGAGATGTTGCCGTGCCTCGAAAAGTCTCTTAATAGTAAGGGTCTTGAGTTGTCTTGATCTCGATTTTGAAAACATGATCTTTGAGAAAATTTTCTTGTCTCAATCGCGTGAATTGCGAGACAGTACAAAGACTTTCTCCACCTCTACACACAATATTAATTCAAAATTAACCAAACAGCTACAGAAGGAGAGGTCATAATTCCATCAGGTGTCTCACCTCATGAAGTCGACGAACACGGGGTTCGGTTCGGTCTTGAGGCGAATGTCCGGTCCTAAATGTTCCTCGACTAAGTCCAAGAGCTCCTTGTTGAACCACTCCTTGTCCTCTTCGATTGTGAATCTATCGGAGAAGACGCGACTGCATTCGTGTTTCCAAAGCACCATCATGCATCCTTCAGACTCTATCACTGTTGATAGGGTGCCAATCTGGAATGATCCAAAAGGTAGATCTAGTGAGATAGTATTACAGAAGAGAAAGATCTCAGAGTCCCAAGCACTATTTTCAAGTGGAAATCAACTGGTACACCAACGCCTACAAGCATAAATTCCAGTATTAAAAGCTGCTTGCTGCATGGAAAACTTCCTATCAAAGCATATCTAATGAATTGAAATGGGATGATGTAACCAGTGCGTAAGTGTAGAATAAAATACACCCTAAATAAGCCAAAATTAATTTTACAATTTTATGCATGACTTCTGATAATCGTTAATATTACGGTGTAAACAGTTTCGTCCTTACAGTCACCATCAGATAACCATACAAATTTAAGGTTAGGACCATAATCTTAACTGAAATGTTTGAAATTGTAAGTTCCAAACTTTATTTTGCTCAGTTTTTCAAGTGCTCTTAAAGCGTGTTTGCTAATTCAAACTTCCTCTATATTAATCTGGTTCACAACCATCTTGATGGGAAAATTGTATATAATTTCTAATAGCTTCAGCATCAGCTGAAAATGCTAATTTTGGAATAAATAATTTTGCCACATTCTTGAACTTTGATGTTTAAAGTTGGCTGTTCTAAACTTTCATTTGTTTATGATTGAAAGTTTTTCCAATCTTGTGTACTGCCTTATAATGAGTGGGATCTATACCAGCGAAGATAGCTTGATATTTTCTGGAGAAGAGGGTGAATGCTAATTTTAATCTGCGTAGTTTCACCAATTTAAGTACTCTTAAACCTAAATGTTTTAAATTTCATTTTTAATGTTTTCTTAACTTGTACTTATTCGCAATGTTACTCAGTTTTATTAACCGCTTCCTTTGAACAAGTATGGTAATGATCGTTCGGCTGGAAAATGTCAACACTCGATCTTCACATTTATTCTGACCTTAATGTGGTGGCAGAGATATCCTAGCTATTTTACTCTTACACATTAGACATCAGCTAATACATAGCATCTTAACGTACTGGTGTTAAGTACGTAATTAACTACTGTCGCATAAATCCAATTTTAATCCTCACCATCCCTTGCCAAATCCTGGACAAGTCCCTAAGGGAGAAAACGTAGTGGAACTTAGCCGGAGTAGGCAGCAGCTTCATCCTGGTGTTCTTCCACAGGATCCTGGTCAACGGTATGAGCTTCTTAATGAGGTTTCTGACTTCCAGGGCGAACCCCCTCTTGACGTTGTAATGCCCTTGGGCTATCACCCCGAATATCTTGTCTATCGAAGCGTCGGACGGCAGGGGACAGTTGAATATGCAGAATTGCCTCTTCAGCCTGGACGGGATGTCGTTCCGTCCTCCGCCAGGTTGACCCATCGCCCCAACGAATTGTACGTCGATGATCGTCGTGAACTCACCCGGTTTCTCCAAGCTGTAGAAACCTCCCATGTCCATCGTCTGACGGACTATTTCGTTCGTAATCTGTTACAAAACAAAAAGATTTAATTAGGGAAAGTGAAGACTTCGTCAATACCTCGACCAATGAGTAAGGTACTAAAATGTTTGATGCAGTTGGGTTTTGGTGAGAGTTGCCCACTTAAGGAGCAGTCTTTCTGTATGGATTTCGTCCAATATTGGTAATTTTCAGGAACAGGGTATAACTGTTAAATCTTTATGAATCCAATTTCTGCTTATATTGAGTCTAAATATGAGCCAAACTGGAGTTTGTACATGTAACGTTGGAAGTACTGCTTACTGTCAAAGAAACTCTCATGCTTTATGGACAAAATGGTCTTGGGCGAGGTTGGAAAAGAAGAGAACACCAAGGTGTTTTTGGAGATATAAAATCGGCAAATTTAACTACTTACACAAGCGTGCAAGTAGTTAGGAAATCAACACGCGATTGATCGAACACAGGACGACGACTTACATTATGAAATAACACTTAGTAACTTGTTTAATTCTATTAACCTACGCATGACGTAAAAATATTGTAGCCGTCGATTTATGTTATTATGTTATTGTAACGTTTATTTTATAATTTATTTACATTAATTGAACACTAATTTATTTAACACACTTAACTACTTGTTCACTAGACTAGACACTACATAATTTATTTGTACTGCTCCGCATTCGGATCGTATGTCGCGTTCACTTCTGCTTCTCTACTTCTAACTAACTCCCTCGATCACAAACCCCCTTATATATACACCCCCAACCCTGATCGAGAACATTCTAGTACATTCTAGAAGCCTACGCAGCAAATGTTCATGCACCTGTCCTACGCGTCGTAGTTATTCTTTTGAAGGAGTAAACATGTGTCGCTTTGTTTACTTCTCGCATTACACTGCCCCCGCCTTAGAGACGTTTCGTCTCGGAACGTATCCCTGGTAGGCCCATGCAGGAACCTGCAGTTAGCCCCCCGCTTACAGCGAGACGTGGCGTCAAAATAACAGGGGACCGTCTTCCCGAGTCGACATGGTGCAGGCCCAAAACAGCAGACTAAAACTTCCACTCCGGTATTCTTCAACACTACTTCCAGCATGTTCCGGACAACCCTCCAGTCCAGCTGATCTCGTCCAGCACCTAACTTGGGGACAGCTAGCTTCCTGATGTCGAGCTCCAGCAGTCGGTCTCGTAGCCTATGCAAGGTTCGCCATACATCGTGATAACATGGTTTAAGGGACCCGATCTCCTTCGTAACCAGATAAAAGATGTGTCTTACGTTGTCACGTAGTTCCAGAACCTTGCCAATTTCCGGGAGTTGCTCTCTGAGTTGTTCCGAGCGCCCGTACTTCTTCTTGAAAACCGTGGCGATACCTCGTGACATTACCAGGTCGGCGGACACACAATGGGCCAACGAGTATTCTTCAGGTACGCTGAACAAATCCTGTTGTTTTTCACAGGTTACCCCATACCGTGCTTTTCCGGTACCCCCGTAGGCGCTCATAAATTCTTCGAAGGAAAGTTCGTTCTCCTGCGCCAATGTGTTTCTTACTCGGGGAACCTCCGCCTCATCGTGCGACCCCTCATAGGGTGCCAACCGATTAAAGTGCACCACTCTCGGCTTGCCGTTTGGTAGTTTGCTTACCCGGTAGACCACGTCATTGATTCGTTTCTTCACAACATAGGGACCTTCCCAATTGGTCTGTAACTTAGGGGACAAACCACGTTTCTTCTGTGGGTTGTACAGCCAAACTCGATCTCCCATTTGGTAGCCACCCTCTTTAGCGTTGATGTCGTAACGCTCTTTGATGCGATCACTGGCGATATTTAGTTGGTATCGGACTTGATCGTGAATCTCGTTCATCCTTTGCCGCATCCTGGAGACGTAATCGTCCCCCGAAACGTCCTCGTCCGGTCTAGCGCCAAAAATTAGATCACAGGGCAGTTTAAGTTCTCGCCCGAACAGGACTTTGGCTGGAGTTTGTCCTGTCGACTCATGAACGGCCGAGCGGTAGGCCATCAGGAAGAACGGCACGTGTTCGTCCCAGTCTCTTTGATGTGACGAGACCATTTTCGCTAGGTAGCGGTTGAGGGTGCGATTCATCCGTTCTACCATGCCGTCAGACTGAGGGTGAAGGGCCGTGGTTCTTGTTTTTCGTACCCCAAACTTCTCACATATCCTCCGGAATAGGCCACTCTCAAAGTTTCTTCCTTGATCCGAGTGTAATTCCATGGGTACTCCAAACCGGCAGATCGTCTCCTTCACTAGTACATCGGCCACTGTCTCTGCCTCCTGATTAGGGAGAGGGTACGCTTCTACCCACTTCGTAAAGTAGTCCATCACGACCAAGATGTATTTATTCCCCTTTTCGGTCTCAGGGAAGGGTCCTGCTATATCAATAGCGATCCTTTCGAAGGGGCTTCCGACGTTATATTGTTTCATGGGAGCTTTCGGTCGTCTTTGTGGCCCATTACTTGCAAAGCATGTAGTACATTTCTTGCACCAGTCCTTCACGTCGTCTGAACAATTGATCCAGTAGAAGCGCTCCCGTACCTTCTGCAGCGTTTTCTTGATCCCTAAATGTCCGCCAGACGATCCGTCGTGAAGGTGCCGCAAGACCTCCGGGATTTTACTGGAGGGAATTACCAACTGCCGTCTTTCCTCCGTCCCGTCTTGGCTCTCCAGTACGCGTTTTAGTAGTCCATCCTCAACCACTAGCGAGTCCCACTGTGCCCAATAGCTCTTGAGTTTTGGCGAGCCAGGTGATACCTTTTGCCACTCAGGACGCTCTCCTCCCTCTTTCCAAACCAGGATTTCTTTGAGAACCGGGTCTTTTCCTTGCTCTTGTCGTAACGAGGATGGTGTCCATTCCTCGGCGACCACGGTCGTTCGATAGACTTTCTCGGACTTTTCCTCAGCTCTATGACAATGAGGACACTCATCAGGGCATGGTCTTCTCGAGAGTGCGTCTGCGTTTCCATGACTCTGTCCTGGCCGATGTTCTATGACAAAGTCATACTCCTGGAGCCTCTCGATCCAGCGAGCGATCTGTCCTTCGGGATTCTTAAACTGGAGGAGCCATTTAAGAGCAGCATGATCGGTCCGGATCAGAAACCTCCTTCCACACAAATATTTATGGAAGTGCTCGATGGACTTGACGATGGCCAATAATTCACGCCGGGTGACGCAGTAATTCTTTTCTGGTTTGGAGAGTACCTTGCTGAAGTATCCAAGGACACGTTCTTGTCCCTCCTGGCGCTGCGACAGAACACTTCCAATTCCCACATTGCTCGCGTCGGTGTCCAGGATGAACTGTCCTTCTGGCAGAGGAAAACTCAGCACTGGGGCACTGGTCAACTTCCTCTTCAGCTCGTCGAAGGCAGACTGGCATTCCTCATCCCAACAGAAGTTTCGTCCTTCTTCCGTGAGCCTTGTCAACGGCTTAGCGACGTCGGAGAACATCCGGACATATCGTCGGTAGTACGTGCAGAGGCCCAGAAAACTCCTCAACTGGTGTTTATCTACCGGTATTGGCCACTCCTTCACCGTACTTGTCTTGTCCGGATCAACGGCGACGCCCTCTCTGCTCACTACGTGCCCTAAGTATGAGACCTTCCTTCTGAAGAGCTGACATTTCTTCGGGTTCAGTTTCAGTCCCGCACCCTGCAGTCTCTGGAAGACGTCCTCTAAGTTTTTCAGATGTCCTTCGAAGGTCTTGCCCATCACGATGACATCGTCCAAATAGACTAGGCACGTTTTCCACGTCAGACCCATTAGCACGCTCTCCATCAGCCTCTCAAACGTCGCTGGGGCATTACAAAGTCCGAATGGCATGACTGTAAAATGCCACAGGCCGTTACCGAAGGTAAATGCCGTCTTTTCCTTATCGGCAGGGTCCATTTCGACTTGCCAATAGCCACTTTTTAAATCCAAGGTCGAAAATATCGTGGATCCAGCAAGGGTATCGAGTGTGTCGTCGATACGTGGTAGCGGGTAGCTGTCCTTTTTGGTGACACTGTTCACCTGCCGGTAGTCTACACAGAATCGAGTAGTCCCATCCTTTTTCTTCACCAGTACTACCGGCGAGGCCCATGGACTGCTTGACGGCTCGATGACCCCGTCCCGCTCTAGGTCCTTGATGATTTTCTCGGCTTCCTCCCGTTTGGCCAAGGGTAGTCGTCTTGCTGTTTGTCGAATCGGTCGTGTCTCGCCCGTGTCAATTTTATGTGTCACGACCTTGGTCTTTCCCAGCTTTCCATTCTCGGTGGTAAATATGTCCTGGTACTTATTTATTAATTTATGGGCCTTTTGTTTCTGTGTGGGCGAGAGAAATGCACTGGTCTGGGCAAGAATTTGTTTCAAGTCCTGCGGAGTGTGTCTGGACCTTTCTTCCTCACTAACGCCCCTTACGATGGCCGAAGCGGCTTTACACGTGCCCAGCTTCGTACCCTTCTTGATGGTAACCGGGTACTGATTGATGTTGAGTAGTCGCACAGGCACTTCACTTGAGAGAGTAACGAGCGCCTTTCCTACCAGTACCCCCCGAGCCAGTCGATTGTCATCGTTTTCTGGTTCGATCACGGCTGGAATTCCCTCTTCCACAACACCCCTCAGACAGGTAGAGGTGATCGTTTCGCTTCGTTCCGGGAGAATCACATCTTCTGCCATTATTACGTCTAACACAAAGTTGTCACGATTGTGTAGCAGTAATTCTTCTTGACCGATCCTCAACACTCGGTGTCCGAAATCCAACTGGAATCCATGATTCCTCATGACGTCCATCCCCAGTATGACGTCTTCCTCAATTTCGGCTATGAGAACAGGATGGTCAAACTTTACTCGTCCCAACGTCATGCTAACCGTCGCTTCACCGTGTATTACTGCCTTCTCCCCAGTGGCAGTTCTCAATTGCCACCTACTTGGCCTAATCTTCCTACGGTCCCTCACAACTTCCGAGCGTACGATCGTCTTCGTAGCTCCTGTGTCCACAAGCATGGCGTGGGATCTCCCGTCGATAGTGCCATCGACGTACGCGCTCCCCAATTGGTGGGAAAACGAGGCTATACTAGCCCGGGGGTTTCTATTACCACGGGTCGACGTCCCCTCCCTTTTATCGACCCGCATTAGTTTTTCCGGGGCCTTTGCCGGCACCGTTATTTTGGGCCGCGTCTTCTGTGCTGACAGCAACTCCATGATCTGCTGGACGGCCTTCTTCACGAATTTTTCTGTGCCGACCTCCTCGGTAACAGCTCGAGCACAACCGTGAATGCGGGAGGCTTCCATTGCTGCCTCATGTTCTAGTGCGATGGCGAGCGCGTCCATTAAAGTTTTTGGTCGAGCTAGTCTCAGGGCCCTCTGCAGTTCCTGGTCCCGCAGCCCGCTCACGAACGTCTGCACTGCGAGGCACTCCATCATCTGTTCCGGTGCCGTGGGATACGCCAACCTCACTAGTCTGGCTACGTCCGCTTCGAACTCCTGCAGGGTCTCGTTCGATTTCTGACGGCGATTGGACATCTGGGATTGATGGACTTGCTCCAGATGTGTTTGGCCGAACCGCATTTCCAGTCGCCTCAGCAGCTCCTTGTAATTCCCAGCATCCTCGGTGGATAGCGTCTGAAGCACTTCCAACGCCTCTCCACGTAAGGCTACCGTAAGGGAAACAGCTTTTTCGTGAGGGGACCAAGCATTAGCCTCCGCTGCTGCCTCAAACTGCTTCTTGTAGCTGGCCCACGGAATTTTTCCGTCGAACGTTGGGGGCGTCACTCGATTGGTGGATATCGAGTTCTGTTGAACGACCGCCTTTATTTCTTCCTTCGTCTCGCCGCTACTGACTCGCCTTAGTCGTTCTTCCAACTGCTTGATCTTCTCTTCAATCTCCTTACGCTGAGCCTCCATCTGGTCGGTTATCTCTTCCCTCTGGGCGGCGATTTGATCAGTAATATGAGTAATTATGTCTTCCCTCTGGCCGGCGATTTGAGCAGTGATGTCTTCCTTCTGGGCGGCGATTTGAGCAGTGATGTCTTCCCTCTGATCGGCGATTTCTTCCCTCTGGGCAGCGATTTCTTCCCTCTGGGCGGCGATTTGAGCAGTGATGTCTTCCCTCTGGGCGGCGATTTGAGCAGTGATGTCTTCCCTCTGGGCGGCGCTTTCTTCCCTCTGGGCGGCGATTTGAGCAGTGATGTCTTCCCTCTGGTCGGCGATTTCTTCCCTCTGGGCGGCGATTTCTTCCCTCTGGGCAGCGATTTCTGCCCTCTGGGCGGCGAACTGCTTCGTTATGTCGTCGTCTTCGAACTCGAAAACTTCCGGGTCCTGGCCATTTTCTTTCAAAAATGCCGAGAGTCGGTCCTGGAGTTCAGTCTTCTTCCCTCCTGTTTCCAATTCGCGTTCCTCGAGTTCTTTTTTTAACTCGGCCACTTTTAATTCGCGTAACTTCTTCATGATCCGCTCTTCTGACACCAATGTAACGTTTATTTTATAATTTATTTACATTAATTGAACACTAATTTATTTAACACACTTAACTACTTGTTCACTAGACTAGACACTACATAATTTATTTGTACTGCTCCGCATTCGGATCGTATGTCGCGTTCACTTCTGCTTCTCTACTTCTAACTAACTCCCTCGATCACAAACCCCCTTATATATACACCCCCAACCCTGATCGAGAACATTCTAGTACATTCTAGAAGCCTACGCAGCAAATGTTCATGCACCTGTCCTACGCGTCGTAGTTATTCTTTTGAAGGAGTAAACATGTGTCGCTTTGTTTACTTCTCGCATTACATTATTAAACTTTTGGACAAAAGGTGTTTAGAAAATCTTCTCTCCATTCGTTGTCCTTACTTGGTCGCCCCAGCAATTTATCTCCGGCAAGTTAATATCGTCTATGAACACTATCATCTTCTTCCCGTTGGGCGGTCCGAACGTGCTCCCCATCCTCTTCTCCACGTAGCTTTCGATGGTCTTCTGAAACTGAAAGGGGGAGGTGGCGCTCGAAAAGTTGAACGCCCTGTTCAGGTACAACTCCGGGTTAGCCTTCTTCATGTACGACTTCATCATGACGGTCTTGGCCGTGCCCTGCTCGCCTATCACCAGTACAGCCTTCTCCTGTTTCGCTATGGTGTCTATCAAGTAGTTCACCCTTACGTTGTCTGAGATCGGGATCAGGATCGAGGCGTACTCGGGAGTCGCCATTTCCGGGTAGACGTAGTTCGTGACCATCGTGCTCCAGAGCACCCAGTCCCCTTCCTGGTTGACGACGTAATCGAAGACCGTCGCCTGGAAATCGAAATATACTATTAGCGTAAATTCAAGTAACAAGTTACAGAGAAAATTACACCATTTGACTTGAATAATACAACTACAACCTCGACTAGAATGTAGTCAAATTGAAGACCTCAAGCGGTGCAAGAACGAAATCTGAACAAATACATATTCCAATTCATAGAGGGTTTATAGAAATGGAGCAGATAGTATTATTTTCGTGATGGTAATGAAACATCGTAATTAGACTTAGGTGGCTCAAAATATACTTATCAATAAACTATAAAGGATTTAATATCACACCACATGACTACCCCGATTTAAATTCAGGCAACAAATCCAGGTTTATCCTCTAGTGCAACTAAAACCCAAGTTAGCAAAGTCTGAAGCCATTTACGTACAGAAGAATGCATCAAAATAATTACTTCTAACCCTCACCTCTGGATTTTTTCTGTCATTAACCGGTAGGTCTAGGAATCCCAGGTTCTCTTTTATGAACATGTCGTACTTCAATCTGTCAGCGTTTTCCAGGTAAGCCCCCATGCCCCACACCAACGAAAACACGTACAACTTGGCCAAATGTTCAGACGTGAGGATTTTCTTTTCTTCCACTTTCTCCGTCTCTTCGATGAGATCGTCGTCGTCGCCTATGTCCGATTTGACGGCGGAAGCGTCGTCTTCTTCGATCTGATTGGGGACTAAACCTATCGAAGAGATGAATTCAAATATCATGTACCTAGTGGAGAAGTAAGCGCTCAGATATGTTACAAAATCATTATTAGCAAATTGCACATTTGTAATGAAGTTCAGCTTTGCACCCAAGTCGTTTTAGGAAACGACTGTCTAGTTTTCTTAAAATATATTTTAACGGGGTAATGCCCAAAACAGCGTTATATATTAGTACTACACGTATGTTTGTTATAAAACCAATGATTTCAACATCATCGTCTTAACAAGGGAAGGGGTTGACTCATAGCCCAACCGTATAGATTACAGACATCGAAATGGACGTTTTATTGAGAGGGTTTGCTTGGATAGTAATTTTTATACTTTCAGTTTGCTGTATAGTTTTCAATTCAGACCTAATATATTTAACCTTACGATTCCAAATCTAGCCCTTTAGAGATCCAGGACCTTTAAAATATCTGGCTGACTAAATTTGTTAGAAACAGATTTCGTTTACGAAATATTGTATGAGGAGACTACACGAGCACAATAAGTAACATATTTTTTAAGTAAATTACGGTTTGTAAAGGGGAAATCTATCGCAAAATCGGCACATGAATTAGTCGTTTCTGGTTCAGAACTGATAATACCATAAGTGATATGGAATCGCACGCACGTTTTCATTGGGTTGGCATGGCTCTATCATTTAAAATCCTGAAGGTTTGAATCCAAAGGTTATCGCTTTGAACCTATTGCGATCTCTTACCTTCCAGCAGATTAATCATTTGCAACGTGATATTGCACTGCAGCACATCGATGACCAAATTCAGATTCTGCGTGCCCCAAGAGTAAAGTTGCGCGAATGACTCGTCGAAGAGGTGCTGGAACACCTCCTGCTCCTTGGCGCTCCGTTTCTTGAGCCAGGCCTTTATGACCGGCTTCCATGTCAGACCTGACGAGCTCATGTAGACCATGCCGTTCCTGGATACCGTGGCAGGCGACGCGTTGTCGATGTTGTGAGGTTCGAAGATGATCTTGCAGGTCGGCGCCATGGACAGCCTGTCGCCGTTGGCGAGAGTCAGGGTCTTGTTGTCGTCGAGGACCGAGTTGAGGTTCTCGATCCATATACTGTCGACTGGGCCGTCGAGCACCAACCAGACGTGTTCGCCTATGGAGCGAATCACGGGCTGGAAATTAATTTTGAAGTTTCTTGGGCGATGGCGTACCTGATTTCAATTTTAAGGTCTTCCTCCACAAAGCTGAGAATATACCGTCGGTCCAGTCGTTAGTGGCGACATCTAGTCTTCCGAACATTTGCGCCGCCGAGATCGCTTTCGGGTTCATTCGCATTTCCCTAGGGAATGTTTAAGATATACAGGTTATCGAGAAATATGACGGTGATTAGCCTTGACTTGCTAGCGCGGACGTCGCCAGTTATACAGAAGGTCTTATTGAGATTGTATTATGAAACTTGTGTAAAGTATTTGGATTAAATGTAGATGTTAGCATCAATTTTTTTTGTTTTGACGTCATGATAGTATAATCTGATGGGGATATGCCTATGTACCCCCGAAACACTTCCTTGTGTCATACCGAAGTTTATAAGGTGATAAGAGGGGAGTGTGTTTCCTACTTACTTCGGCCTGAATGAATCTTTTAATTGTGATTTTATTCTTAACCTTGATATTTCAGTTCATTTCAACGAAGGGTATAAAATGAACCCTTTGAATTTACGATTACCTGTGAAAATTTCCCATTTGTGTCAAAGACCTCATCAAAGTTTGAATACAGGTGGTCTTCCCAGCTCCCGTAGGTCCTAACGTCATGATACCGTGTCTTACCCTTTGAGTTTCGTAGAGCTGCGAATGAACCACGATAATTCCGCCATCAGATCCAGATCGTCTGGTTAGATACCTGTATAAGCTTAAGCCCCCACGGCGGATGATTCACCAATCCGGCCTCTTCGACTTGCACGTTGATGGCCTCCTCCAATTCCGGATAGGAGGTCTTCTCCAACGTTTGGTTAGGGAACAGATCAGCGACTAGAGATATGAACAGAGGTTCGTCTTCATCTATCAGCTTCGATAAGTTCATGTCTCTCAACACTCTCATTACTATCGTGCTCTCGGTGTCTTTGTTGTTGACTCTTTTGGCGGCTCCCAAACTCCGTAAGACTGAGAGGATGTTTCTGAGGCCGAAATCGTAATGGACCTATAAAGGAAATCAAAATTATATTCTGCTCGTTAAAAGTATCAGTACTGGTATTGGGCTGAAATGTAGATTTATTTTCCCAGTGTAATGACAATGAAAGCAAGCGATATGTCCTTTGGATATGGCATACATTGGGAAGTTCCAAACGGAGTTCATTTACCTTAGAAGAGGTTTTATGTGGTCAGTATGCTGTTGGTACAGATGAAATCGATACTAGGCAAGTTGATGTAGTAGATCATTTCAAAAATTCACATAGTGTAATTCCGCGTTGGTAAATCGTTACAATGAGAGTGGATGTTACAGAGAGGTATAGAATTAGATCAAGAAGTACTACGCCAATGCAAAGTCGAAACTCTTTCAGTTCGTAGAGCATAACTGTCCACTTCACAATTGATGAATCGTAGATTACTCCAGGAATTGGGGTTGAGCTGAAGCTAGCACCTACTAAGACTAGTTCAGTCCTACTCCAGCTCATCAGAAGCTACTCCAAGTCATGGATGGTCGATGAGACGATGACAGATTCATCGAAGGTCATTTTGGATTCCTTAAACTACCCCAAGTCCAGAAACGGACATCGAGACGACAGCGGTATCTACGAGTATTAAATCAACGTCGTGGAGCTTCTCCTAAAGACCAGACGTACGTCTACTAAGCTACTCCATAATTCATAAGCTGCTGCACAGTATCGGCTTGAAGCTGCTTCAAGGTCAGAAACCGATCTTGAAGCGAAGGCAGAATTCACGAAGGCTATAGCTATTGCAGAGTATTGAAGCTTTCAGGACGAGAAATGGCATTGATGCGAAGGATGGATGTACAAATGATTTTAGGGCAAAAAAAGCACGATGAGTCAAAAGTAGCATCTGCGAGGGTTACTGCACAATCTTGTAGTTACTTTCAGGGTCATAAACAATTTGAAGTGAATCCCAAAAAAGCCAATCACTTCAGAGGCCCGAAACTGTTCCAGGATGAGAAAGTAGCATTGGTTTAAAGGTGGAATCTACGAAGGATTTTAAGATCTATAAACTATTCTAGTGCCCAAAAATACGTTGAGTCGAAGACAGCATGAGCGAAGGCCACTTCAGAAACTTGGAGCTACTTCTGGTTAAGACAAAGCCAGTATCTACGGACTCGGTTTCAGAGTTCTGACACTGTTTCAGGACGAGAAATTAGTTTTAAGGGGAAGACGGAACCTACGAAGTCTTTTAGGATTCTAAAAAGTACTTAGAAACTAAGAGGTTACTTTAAACTTTTGAATCTACCCCAAGGCCAGAAATAGATCTTGAGGGGAAGGCAGCTCAAGGAGAAGACTCAATTCACGTGAACCTCGTCGGGAAACTCCTTAGAAGTTGAAAGTTGCACTTCGTTAACTTTTAAGTTAAATTAGGCAAGATATGCAGACAACACAGCAATTTAGTTGTAGCAGTGCGCAGAAGAGGTCAAGCAGTTATCGAAGCTCATGGAGGAAATATTGCTTAGTAAAACGTGAAGTGCTTTGACTTATAAAGTACATCAACAAATATTTTTAAATTAAGTCTCATTTTATAATTGATGTTTCATTACATATCTTGTTTGTGTAACTTCATACAGCATCTTTTACACATTTGCGTTTCAAAAATTGTTTTCTCATTTTACTTACTGATCAACAATTTTATTGATCATCTATATATAATATCTGGTACTCCCAGTGTTCTTAAGTGTAATTTTATTTATATCAAAATGTATCTGATTTATCCTTTGTTCAGGCTTGTCAAATGTATATCTGACGGCGATATTGTTATGACACTTTGTGTTATTTTCATTAAAGGTGTCAAATTACATGGATACGCTCTATCCGTTCTGTAGACTAGATATTACCGAGCATCTATTGTACTCACTATTTCTCCTCATACCTGTCACACGACACTCACTTGTTTCGTAAGTTGTTCCTCGCACAGCTTGTACAAAGTATAGAACTTGCGAGCCAGCGTGATGTTTTCCAGGAACCCGCAGCTGGCCAGCTTGACCCTTATGATGATCTGTCGATCTGGCACCATCATCGCGACCGTCCTGAACTGGATCTTGAGGTTCTCAGGCAGCTCCTTCCTGCCGGCGTAGCCGGGGTTCATGGTGATGAATATCCCGAACTCGGGGCACATCTCGATGATGTCCCCGTCGGTGAACTGGAAGCTTTTTTTCTTCTCTCTTTTGCTCGCCAACACGACGGCAACCTGCTGCGCTGCGACCGAGAGTACCGGTAGCTCTATGCGGTTGAACTCGTCGAAACAACCCCAAGAGCCCGACTGGGCCAAGCCTGGAAACGATGCTGAATAGATTACGGCCGAAAACGTTAAATCAACGATAATGATTTAGTAACTTATATTTAGTAATATTTAGTCACAGGTTGGTCATAAAAGTCTTGGGCTGAACAAGTCGGTTGTCTGGAGGGACAACCAACAAAGGGGAATCAAGTTGTAAGTTTTGTCGGTATTGTGTTATTGGATCGTCCCGAATGTAGTGACTATTATTTTATTACAATGTTAACATTATTGGTAAACATTGGATTGGTACATTGGACATATCCTGTACAAGTACTGAATATGTCCTATCTAGGTTTATCAATGGTTTTGATCATTCAAAGGTCACAGCATTATTTCCCGTAATAGAATGCTTTTACCTTTGTATATCCTTCCTAACCCCCTGTAATCCATCTGATCTGAACAGTTGAACACCACGACGTATTTCGCCAATGTCTTCCCCATATCTTTCACAGTTTCGGTCTTTCCTGTACCAGCAGGTCCACAGGGAGCGCCTCCCATACTCATGGCCAGTGCCTGGGCCAGGGTTATGTAGCACCTGAAAGTATGTGATGCAACCATCAAAAATACCAAAGAAATGTTATTGGGTGCATATCTTGCCTATCCGTTAACGGAGTTATCACCAGTCTATCCGTACACCCCAAGTACTCATTCTGGTAAGAGAAATTGACATCGGTTATAGCGATCAGCGTCTTATCCTGTTCCTCTTTGAAGTAAAACCTGCACTGTTTCAACCATTCGAAGTCGTTCACGTGCCTCACGTTAAGGCGACACTAAACAAACATCGTGAGGACCTAACGAATTTTTAATCCTTAGTTTGTATTTACGAGTATGTCGAAGATGTCCCTCTGATGTACGTGGATGGTGATCAACGTTTCGAACTTGGTCCTCTCGATCTTGGTGAGGTCTCTGGTCGTTTGATCGATGAGTGTGTTCAAGAGCTCGAGGAACTTGTTGTTGGTGTCCGGCATCACTTTCTTATCATGTCTGGCTTGCATCAGGGCCAGCTCGGCGTCTCTAGTCCAGATCATTTGTAAGCCAAGCAGTCCGATCTTAAAGATTGAATACAAGTATAGAACGGAGAATGAGAGTTGCGGTTATTTTGGAAGTGTTAATTTAGTAATCTAGGAAGGTGGTCATGAATCGAGATAAGCTCATAAAATGGGAAAATAATTGAATACTTCTGATCGAGAAAAGATCGATTTCAATGCTAAAACTGCAGCGTAATGTCTATCATAAACTAGCTACCAATTACACACAGGGATACTAAAGAGACTAACTATAGGTAATAACTAAGTAATATTATACTTATAAGAGGAATTTAACGAAGAAAAGAGTGGATGTAAAAGAAGAAACGTTTCTGGCATTTATCGATTTAAAATTAGTATTCCACATAGTGGACAGATTAGAAATACCAACCGATCTGATGAATGCTATCAGGAGCACATGTGCGACGTATGATGAAAGAAGATTACAGCTTACATAGCTTACAGCTGAGTCTATTATCAGGGAAAGTAAGATTTAGGCATCATTACATTTTAGTATAAACGAAAGTGAACTCATTGTCATCCTAACGACATTCTGAAACGTGTAGTTATATTAAGCTTTGCAGGTAGTAGGTCATCTAGGCGGCTACTGCACCACTCCTTAGACTTCAGAACCAAACAGTTTAATTTGGTGTAATATCCTGTATAATGCAGCTGCATATATTTCTAAGAATTATATATTGGTCCATTGTTATCGAACAATTTGCGTGGGTTTAGAATGAAAACACAGAATTGCAATAATAATGGATACCTTTGCAAAAGTAATGGAAGCAAGAAGCACAAATAGATTATAAAATGGACAGACAAAAAAAAAATTAAAAAAATATTGGAAGAAATAAAAATAACTGCAATTGATTAAAGAAGTGGAACAGATGGGTACAAAAGACAACAAAAATTCTATAACGATTCAAAGAAGATTCAAATGATTCAAGAAGAAGTTTGTGTTAAGTTGACCGCCTCTACATTTTACCTGTGCCGGCATCTTGTCGAGGAACGTCAACAGCTGAAAGTTTCCATCGTTGATCATGATGTGGGCCTGCCTTATGATCGAATGCAGCGACTGCTGCGACGTGACTAGGAGTTGGGTCAACCATGTCTCCACGCTACCCTCCGCCCTGACAGCCTTCTCTAATGGTATTACCTCTCCTTCCGAGGACACGATGGCGGTTATCTTGTTGTACTCGATGTCGTGGAACTTGACCCACCTGGTGTTGTCGAAAATGGAGAGCAGATGGTTCTGTATAGTGTGCGAGTCGGAGGCCTGGCCGAGTATCTCCAGGAGTGCCGGATCAGAGACGAAGAAGAACCTCGGGAACATCATCCTCTTGCGCTCCAGGTAACCGCTGAGCGATTTCTGGCATAACTCGAGCTGCTCTTGGAGGTGGGGCAACAGCTGCTTCAGTAGATCGTCACCTGGGAGGAAAAATGCTTGAAATTGGTGTACTCTGTTCGAAGGTAACAAATCGTTACGCCTATAACATAGTTAATTGTCTGTATATGAGGAATTGCTACATCGCGAGACGAGAGTGGGATTCGCTTGGTCGGCTGGAATGAACGCCTGTAGATGCGTCTTCTGTTATGTAGTCGTAATCTTTTATCACTTCCCAAATTGATTTTCGTTTTACTGGAAAAATGTTACATTACAGTTTCGATTGGTCACGCTTTACCTACACAGCATGCGACGACACCGGGCGTCTCGTGCGCCCTCTGCATGATCTTCTGCCAGGACTTGTCGATCTTGGAGAACCTCTTCGCCTCCTTCGGTAGCTGCTTCGCGATATCACCGCCGACGAAGACGGCCTCCAGGTACACCCACATGTTCTGCACCAGCAGCCATCTTTCCAGTATTTCGTTCGTGTTGGACAGGTCGTGGACCCACTGCTGGATCTGTTTCTTGAACGGTGCGTTGTACCTGTTCGAGAGAAGGGAACCGAGCACCATCAGGCTGTCCTCCAGCTGACCGATGGTCTCGGCGGTCGTGTCGCCCCTGAGCAGAAGCTCGCCCCTGTTGTTGAACGTCATGAAGGTCAGTTCGTGGACCGTCCACTCGTTCGTCACCTGGCGTAGCTTCGCCTCGATGTCTTTCTCCTTCATGGCCGAGATGCAGATGTCCTATAATTGCGGAGATTCAATTAGTTTTGGAACAACATATGAGACCGACTCGACTAATTCAGAACGAAATCTCGGATTATACACTTATGAATGTCCTATAGTTAATCCATACAAAATTGTAAATTCAAATCGATTTTTAGAAGCAAAATATGATAAGAACAGAAGGAAGGAATAACTTCTATGTCTTGCCAACACTTATATGAATATACGGAGCTTTTCTATTGAAACGCCTGTCCCAAAATCAACAAGAGCAAAACAGAAACTAATAGTAGTTCGTTAGTATGACAGAGAAGGAAGTTTTGCAAGGTTGCCGGCCGCAGTCCAAGTCCAGGCAACGCGTATCGCTTTACGCTTTCGGTCTCGGGTCGTCTCGGATTTTAGTAACTCTCGTATCATAATTGCCGGCCGGTCGAGTGTGCGGAGCGGATGACTGTGATGTTTCGCGAAGTAGCAACGTCGCAAAAGTTCTTTCTCTGTTTAGCCAACGAGAAATATATGGCCTTTCTTTCGCTCTTATGTTTATACTATACTGCCACTCTGTAGAATAGGTCTGTATAATATGATAATATTTTAATATGATATGATAATATATGAAATATGATAACTTTAATCTGAGAAGGTAAATGACCTGTCAGGGTTGCACAAATAGAATCGCCTTCTATCATAATCATAGCTGATAAGGATGGAAAAATAATTTGTAAGGTAGAAGAGCAACTGAAGACACAGAAAGCATATATAAAAATTTATTCATAGATGAGCGATGAACCAAGGTAGATGGTGTAGGCTCGAAGTACCATGAACGAAGGTGTTGCAGCCTAGTGGACTTTAGCTTGTAGTACTCCGCAGTAGTAGTTCTCGGAGTAACCGTGTAAAGAGCATGTAATGCATCGAAGTAGCATCTTGAAGTAGTAGGGTTAAATTGTGCAGATGAAACATCCCACTTCGTTTAGTAAGCATAATTGGTACACTGGTTTATTGAGGTAATTCAGGAGCATTGATCATGTTTTTGTTTTTTGGATGACATCACAAGTTAACTGAACCTTTCCCCTGTTTAAAAAATTCAATGTTTCAATCTACTTCCTTGCTAGCTGACCTTGCCCACGCGCTCGTGTCTCTTGTTACAATTCAATTCAGCGGAGATTTTTGCAAAACAAATACATAATAATATATGCACTAATTAAACATTACTGCATAAGTATTGACCTATCATGTCGATTCAAGCGATACTTAAAGATTCCTTAAATGATGTTGACGTTAGCATCAACAAGCGACATAAACATACATCTGCAGAATCACAAGAAAACGATGAAATCTTTAACATGCATGAAAAGGCAACTCAAGTCATGAAAAGCATACGTATAATGATTATTCAAAGACTAGAGACCAAAACACTAGCGGTTATGAAATACATTCTTCCTGAATGAAGAGATAAGGTATCTTACCTCAATATCCTCCTTATGTTGCAAAAGCGGCGCCTCAAGAATGTTCTTCAAGCAGAAACCTTCGCTCTCGAACTCGAATATGTGATTTAGCGCGTCCATTATCCTCTGCCAGTGCCTCGGTTTCATCGCCCTGTTCGCCATCAGCTCCAGCAGCGGGCACATGTCGTTGAAGTCGTCGATCGTCTTCTTCAGCGCGAAGAACGCCGGCCACTCCTTCAGGCCCTTCGGCAGCTTCCTGCACCTGTTCTGGAACTCCATCAGCTCGTTGTTGATCTCTTCAATGTTCACTTCGCCCCAGGGGATGTCGTAGTAGCTGTTCACCCTGTCTATTACATCGTTGTAGAGCTTGTACAGTTTCTGCAGGAGGTTCAGCTCTTTCCTTATCTGAGCCATGTCGGGATAGTCCGTCGTCGGTAGGCCAAACAGCTCCTCGCCGCTTTGGTAGGTTTGGAGCTTGCGCCACATACCATCGAAACGGTTCTGAAAATAGTGCAGAATATGATAGATTCATTTAGGACTGTTACTACTATGACTCCAGCCGAAACTTAAAGGCTGGAAACTTCACACTGTTGGTTTCTTGTTAATCGTGTAATCACAGACTTAAAACGGCAGACAATTCTCCATACCTGGAACAGTATGAGCCTATCCGACGCCTCCCTAGGCGTGAGTCCAGGTTGCATAGGTCCAGCTGTCCTATATTCGTTGCAATAATCGATCTTGTCCTGTCGAAATTTGTCGAGGTTCGTTTTAAGATCCTGTTGGAATTGCGGTTGCATATCGAGCAGGTTTACTTGGACTTTCAGCGCTTTCTGCAATAGCTGGGTCCAGGTGTACCTCAGGTTGTCCACCTGCTCGGTTATCTCCCTTTCGACCATCACGTCATACTTGTTCAATATGGCGAAGGCTTCCTGAAATAGATACGTAGTGAATACGAATAATTTGGGTTATTATGCGTACTTCAATGGGCTCTATTTTCAGCTCCATGTCCACCTCTTGTTCCCTGATCTTCTTCAGTGTGTCCATGATCAGTCGCACGTCGTCCAGGTCTCTTATCGTTCTTTGTAGTTTCCTTTCCATTTCGTTGATCACTGCGTACACGTAATCCATTTCTCTGCGATATTTCTTTTTCATAGCTTGGCCAATCCTGGAAGACAATAGAATTCACGAATTACGGTAAAACTAGCCACTACTCTACTCCACTACACGCTAACATCTCTTTCGATTCCACTCGTTGCAAAATAAATTTTATTGTTAGGTTTATTATAGAGTCAATACTTTTGTATTGGCTATTTTTGATTTTACCTGTGAGTGCAAGACTTTATCTCGGTGACCAGCCCAAACTTTAAATTCTCCGTCGAAATCGCCAGGCAGTTCGCTATCACGAAAACGTCCGGTTCCGTGGTAAGTCTTTCGTTGAGTTCCTCGTGTTTCCTGAGGGAGGTTTCGAATTCCGTCAGGCAAGCGCTCAGCAGTTCCCTTTGCGATTTTTCATTTCTCCAAAGTATGTTGTAGGGTCTCCATCTTGCAATGAACTGCGTGATCTCCTACGGAAACCAAGCGTTACTCGAAGGAATATCAAAAAATATGTTGTAAATGAAGATTATATTAAAGACTATATGAAGAAGATTTTCATTCGCAAGACATTTCAGAAATGCTACGCATGGAACTCAGAAATATGAAGGCGTCATTCATATTTTGTAATTGGTCGTCTAGTAGGCACAGTGTTGCTTATGGAAGTGTTGCCTATCGTCTTAAGGAAAATCGAAAACATAATTGAGTTTTAGCAAATGGCGGGGCTAATGACGTCCTTCCCGCTTAGGTAGATCTTCGCTTAGGCCACCCCAAGGCAGAGACTTAACAACCAATCGGAGACGAGATTTGCTCTCAGCGATTGTTTGATAAGCGGAAAGACACCCTCAAGGGTCTCACGGTTCACGTTCAAAAATATTAAAATTTACACCATTTTCTAAACGATAGACTGACGCTTTACACGAACTCCAGTGTCATTGGATTATACGCCAGGGATTCAATCACAGATTCAATTAGGATACGCCCATATGTCCGATACGACGACCAATCCATTCCTAGTTCAGCTTTATTTGCCATGTTCTTATAGTGACTATAAGAAATGGTGGTGGCAATTAAACTTCGCTCACTCACCATATTGAGACAAATTTACGAAGCATGTAATAGTGAAATTTCGATGTAGAATAATTTAACTAAGGTTATCGGTAAAAGAGCTGAAAATAGTTGGTCAAGCATCATTTAGTTAAATTGAACGTTCTAGAATCAATCCCATTACACTAGCTAAAACATAAAAACTGCTTTTCTATTTATCTATACTTGTAGCGTAGCTATTAGGTAATGACAAAATACAAACTTTATGTTATTGAAACAAATACATATCCTCTACATATCTTTTTTCATGACCGATCGCAATCAGGAAACATTATTCGTAGATCATCACATCCTCCTCACTTGTTTCATGTCCTGCGTGCAGGTCGACAGTAACGACAGCGTCTTGACCACCTCCTTGTTCTCCATCACGTAATTGAAGAAGTTCCTCTGCTGCAGCGGAAACGTCGGTTTTTCCTCGGTCAGCAGCCGGTACAGTTTTCTCCTCCTCTGCTTGAAGTCCTCCTCCCTCGTCCTGACCTGACCCTTCGCGTTCCCCTTCTGATCGAAACGGGAACGATTTACAATGTCCATTAGGTGGGATTTGTGGCCAGAGATTTTGGTCCAAGGAGACTTAGTAACTGGCTGCACCTTTTACGTGTGTGGTCGCAATATATACAGAAGCGGCATGCCCGCAGGGGGTATTCGGGTATTTCGTGGAGGAGTATAATATACGTGTGCGTTCGGTAAGCGACGATGCGCGGTCGTGTTTATATACAATAAAGTGATAAGTAAGTGTGTGTCGTGGTTTTTACAGAGTAAAGTAACGTGTGTATAAAGAGTGTTATGGGTGAATGTCGAGTGTGAAAGTGGAAGGAAAATAAAAACAGATAGATTAGTATAGATGCAATTACAATGTATTGGTTTGATTGTTGATGGTACAGTTGTATAAGTTTTGGTTAACCTAGTGTTTTCTGCATTACTTACTTCTTTTAAACTTTTACAACTGTCTTCTGGAAGCTTTACATCAATATTAATGTGTGGACATATACATCTGCTAGAGTGTTTCAAAAACCAGTGACGTTCCTTTTGGTCCTACAGTTTTTGAAACACTCCTAATCACAAAATATTACAACAAACTGTACGTTAATTTTCAACAAGTTATAATTAACAATACCTGAATCTGGCCGGCGGTCCACTGCCCAACCCCCTTCGATACAGACGTGATGTTTTTCCCAGCTATTATCAGCACGTCCTGTACTTCCTCCAAGTTAGGATTTATTCCCACTTTCGGTATCAGAAGAACCGAATTCAAGATGAAAACCGGCGTCCTTTCTTGCTGGTCTAGACCAGAATTCGAGTCTTTCAAAACTTAAGCTCAATTCAACAAAGAGTGTGTGCGACATTTTCAGTATAATATTGAGTTTGTTGAGTTGGTGCTTCACCTTTCACCCCAAATTTGCAAAGACCCTTTTTGTTTAAAATCACTATAAGTCGCCGTCAACTCCCTCCTACTTACATTCCATCGAAAATCTCCTGCGTAAGGCGTCGAGTGAAGTCCTGGTGACTTTCACCAGAACATCGACGACTTTCTTGCTGTAGTACCTCCTCATTTCGCCGACGGCTCCCTTGACCACGTCTTGCATTGCCTTAGCCATTCCGCCGCTGAGGAGGATGTGCGGTTTCTCAAAACACTCCCATACTAGAGACCAATCGGATTGTTGCTGGGAAGAAGTCGTTCCAGCGTCGGTCAGTTTGTCATCTTCTGCAAGAAAGAAATTGGACCTGTTTGAGGAATAAGTGAAGACAGAGTTAGTAGCCAAATAATGTATGAAATCAGTTTGGACGTTGTAATTGTTATCGGAGAAAATGATCTTTGAGAGAGTAGAGGAACTCAAAGTATGCTTCTACATGCATAATTTTTAACACATGTAACGATACTAATGAATGACGTTTTCAAAGGTAACGGTAACTCTGATGAACATTTTTTTATATGCATACTTTCATATAGGTACTTACTTTTCTTAATTTAAATCTTTGATGTTGTAAGTACAATATTGGTGTTTTAACGCTGTTAAGTATGACTTGCCATTTGCTTACAAATTAGTATCAACTGTAAAATATATGATACTCTGGGTACTCTAACAGGTCACAAGGATTGGCTTTACACGTCTTATTGCTTGTGTCATTACCGTCGAATTTGAATTCTTCCTCCTCACTCGTCTCGCTATCAGGATCGATGTTAGCTTTCTTGACTAGCGACAAGATTTCTTCGACGGCCTCTTCCACCATCAGGCTCTTCTTGTGCAGTTCCGTAGCGGAATTCATACAGACAGTCGCTATGTTGTTGCAGAAGTTCTCAATCGTCCATGGTTCCTCGCACATGTCCGGCAAAGCGTGCAGTTGGATCATCTGCATGCTGTCGAGCACTTCGAGCACCCTGTTCTGGTACACGTCGTGGACTCTTTCGGTCTGTAATAGAAGAAAGTGTTTTGTTGACTTTCCTGTCGGTTTTGTTAGACCATCGCTGTCAGTTGTGGTTTGATTATCTCTTTACCAGAATTTTGAAGTTGTCGATGGCGATGTTTCCAGTATCGACGAATCGTTGCCATTCCGAAGACACCCAGTTGAGTTGGGTAAGTCCAGGTTCGATTTTGTAAGTGAGTCGTACCAAATGTGGCAGAAGTAACGGCCTTACTTCCAGTTTGACACCCTTGACTACCCTTTGGAAGTCGTTGATAAGGAACTGAAAGAGTAAAAATGCACTAAAGGTACGAGGTGTTGACTTTCTCTTGTTACTTGTAAGGAATCTTGCACCAGGCTGAATTGTTCCTGTTTGGAGTAAAGGCTCAAGGCGACTATCGGCACCGACAGGTCCATTTTGATCATCAGATCGGTTTCCCTTATCAACAGAGGGATGCTGCTGTGGAGGTTAACTTTAAGCTTCTGTTGTTCAGGACACACCGCCAGCAGGTTCCTCAAGAGGCAGTGGTCGCAGTCTGAAACCTTAAGACAAATGTGAACGTATTGGTAATAACGTGTAAATCAATAGTTAACATGATTTCATGGCGATAATAATTCTAGTTGTTTGTCGCGAGATATGTGTACTTACACAACCGTCTTTAAACAGTCAAGGGTTGACATCCGAGGTTGCTGTTTTCAGAAAGTGATTCTCGTTAACTTGGAGGTTGATTGACATGAAAGTGATTGATTGAAGTGATTGACAATAAACAGAGGGTCTTTGTCTTAGAGAAAGGATCGACAAGGGCTAGCTCGTCATTCTTCTATTATAAATAGGTTTCCTAATTTTAGTATCAAAATGTTTTTATCCCTTGATGCTAACTGCAGTAGTAGCAGTAGTAATTGTAGTGCATCGTACTTATAGCTATAGATTGGGAAAAGAACATTTCTTTTATATAATTTCTCACGTGTTGGTTCATCCAAAGCGCCACCATGTCTGTTTCGAAACTTTTGAGCATGACCTCGGCCGCGTTATGCCTCCTGGAGAGCTCCACAGTCGCCGGTAAGTTCTTCAAAATGGGATGCGTCGTGACATGTCCCAGTAGTTCATCCAAGTGCGATATTAGCGACCTCGACCACTTTATCCTCCCAGCGATCGGCGGGAACATCCTCGGCACGGGAGGGTCGTCCTTCTGCTTCTTGTACATCTTTATTATTCTGTCCACTTCCTTCTCGCAATACCGGAGGATCCTCTCGTATTTCTCGTCCATCCTGGCCAGCGGGATCTTCTCGCTAACCTAACAGAGAAGACGAAATGGTTTCCTTGGCGTCTCGCAACTCATTCAACTGATCTATCGCAGTTAATTTCTTAAGGCACTCCATTCGATAATACTAACCTTTTCAAACCTCGTCAAGAACCTTATCCCCTGGGGTGTCTCCCAGACGCTGTCGAAGTTCCTTTCTATGATCTCTGCGATACCGTCCTTCAGTTGATCGGTGTTGGTTAGAAAACTCCTGAAGTCCTGCTCGAACTCCGCGTTCCTCTGGTCGAGGTAGTCGTAAGTCTTGTTCATCACCAACTGCTTGATCTCGGTGAACTTTTGGATCGCCTCCTCGAGAGCTGTAGGGGACGTTTCCATGGGATCATTGGGTCAAGTGGAGTTAGCATATTGTCACGCTTGGGGACCTGATGGGTCCTTGAGTGACGGTTACACAAACCTTTGGTCTACCAATTTTTGGGTGTACAAAAGGTGTACAGGATAAGTGGCCCAACATTAATATACGTTAAATTGTGGAAAGGAGGAGAATCTATGAGTAATGATTATTGACTGATCCGGTTTGTGTATCATATCGTATATTGATCCGCGAAAAACTGCCGATTCTATGTTTTTGTATGTGTTTACCATAACGTACTTCGTTGCGTTTACTCACTGTAAATTTATGGAAGGTGGTTAATGGTGGTGATTTACTGAATTCTTCTACCTGATTAATGCATTGCATATTAATCGTATCCTCCATATACCACCTTCTGTACGTGACAATATAAGGTTACCCATTACGTGTACCCTTGATTCCACCGCCACTCCACGCAAGTTGATCTATCATTTGTACTTCGGGTGATATATGTGAATATACCTACTATTCAATCTACTTTATTACCATCTCCAAGTAGCAGACCCTCCATCCTCCTCTGAAACAACCCGCTGTAATCGTCGATCAGATCGAACATCGCTATGATCTTCATAAGTCTCCTGCAGAAGGCGTCGAATTTTCCGAAGACGTAATTTTCTGAAAAGTTGAAAGTCTGCTGTCCGGGTACAATGGGTTGGTTTTTCACCACGGCGTAAGTCTTCCTGTAAACTTTGTTCAGGATGATGCAATGGGTGAGCTTTTCCTTCATGTGGGATCTGTCCTGAGACCAAATGCTCTCTTGACCTCTGCAAGTGATGTACTCCTTGCAGGTTTCTATCATTTGGTTGGTTATCTGCGGAGGCGTAATCGATTAAGTTTGTGAATGTGCAGTAGGTGTAATGTGCAATACGTTTAACGATACTGCGGTGAACTTTATTCGTTGAGCAGTTAGGAGCTCTTCTGAGAACTATCCCAGCTCAACGAATACAACTAAGGCATTTTGTTGAGACGATAACCAGATATGATTACCTTAAAACTTTTTGAACACATGTTGCAACTGTTTACCGAGATAAAGTTTATCTGTTTGAGGTTTTGAAAAGTATTTACAAGATTGTTATCAAACCCACATAACGAATTTTGGCTAATTAGTGGTCAAGAAATGTACCTGCGCATGTGCAATCCCGTAGGTAATTTCGTACAATATCTGTGGTGATTATGAATGAGGTTATGTCTGATCTTATATAATTATATGTCTGATAATATATTGGTATATATTAGATTACACTGACCGTATCGTAATTATTTCCTTAGCTTAAACTCACTAAGATCCTTTTGATAATTCTAAAAATTCTCATTACTTTGACCATAAGCGCCGATGTCCTCTCAGAAGTGTTGTAGAACTGCGAGACGCTGTGGATGAGCCTGACGGTCTGCAGCAGTCCCAATATGGAAGTTTTCATTTTGACTGGATCGTCTAGGTACAACGAATGGCATTTCGTCTCCAGAGCCTGGATGAACTTGGCGTTGTCCTTCGCCTCGTTATAGCAGAAAGTTATCTTCTTATCCGTCTCCTTCCAGTCTTTGATGATCTTCGAATGTGATAGTTTAAGGCAAAGTATGGTCAGCTGGACTTCTTCGGAGTTGACTTGGTTCACTATTTGCGAGAAACGGGCTCCGCGCTTCTTCCAGTACTCCAGCTCATCCTGCGGACCTACAATTAAAAGGGGAATTGCAAAAGATGTTGAAGTGTGAATATTCAATATTGTCGGCTACCTGATGAGTCGTTTTCCCTCCTGATCTGCTCGCTCTCCTTCAGAATCTCATCGAGCTTCTTTATCCACACTTTCATTTTGTTCTCCAGTAATTCCACCCTTTCCGATTGCATCGCCGCGTCTTTGACGTCTTCGTATGTGAAGTTTACTGCGGTCTCAGTTCCGTCGTCGAATATGTTGTCTTCGCCGCATACTTCCTCGCAAACTGTAAGGAAATGTTAGAGTTGCAAGACACGGTAGATATAAGACTCAATCGGAATATGTCCAAATTCACCCTGGATACACGTATGAATGCGAAGTGGGAGCAGAATTGGTAAGCACATGCTTTAGCGAGCTTTAATTAAATAACGTAACGAATGTGAAGGCTTCTAAATCATCTATATAAACTTTATATGAGAATAATAATTACCAGACTAGAAATCAAACTAGACTTCTACCAGCCGCTTAAAATGGCCGGATTTGGAATCAACGATCACCTGAAAGTCACCAGAGTGCTAACTGAGAAAACGATCGAATACAACGGGCTATTGGCTATGGCTTTTGTAGACTTCCATAAAGCCCTTCAATACTGTTGAAATGTGCGCGGTCTTAGAAACACTACACTAGAATGTCGTGTCGATAATCGATATTCAAAGCTAATGAACAGCATGTATAAAAACGCGACTATGGTGGTAAATCTGCATGACAAGAATGAACAGATCCCGATTGGTAGAGGAGCAAGGTAATGAGATCCAATGTCCCCTAAACTATTTACAACAGTCCTGAAATACGCATTCAGGAAACTAGACTAGGAGAGGAAAGGCATAAATATTGACGGTCCAAAGCTAACGAATTTGCATTATGTGGAAGACGCAGTCCTGACCTCTGATAATCTTGGGGACATTAAACTTATATTGCAGGAGCTTAAGAACGTATGTGCTGCGGTGAGATTGAAAATCAAGACATCTAAAACAAAATTTATGTTGACAAATGTGGTCCCTATCGAAAACCTTATTATAGTGGATAGAAAAGTAGAGTTGGTGGATAAGTATACAAACCGGAAAACAATCCTCTCGTGGGCAGCCTTTGGAAAACAACGGTGTTTAAGAGCGACCTGCCAATATCTCTTAAAAAAAAGTCTTCAATCAGTGTGTCCTACAGACAATGACCTATGGGGCTGCAGCACTAACCTTGACCATAGCATCGGCCAACAAGCTCAGAACAACACAGTGTAAAATGGAAAGATCAATGCTCGAGGTGTCGCTACGATATCATGTCACAAATGAGGACTTACGTCGAAGAACAGGCGTTGCTGATATCATTTCCCTCATCGCCAGACTCATATGGAATTAGGCTTGACACGTGACCCGCATGAATGATGAAAGGTGGACGAAAAGGCTACTAGAATGGAGACCTCTTACTGACAAACGAAACAGAGGAAGACCTCCAACTCGTTGGACGGATGACATCAAGAGACTCGCTAGTAATTGGATCCAGATAGCTCAAGACCGAAAGGAGTGGGCAGAAGTAGGAGAGACCTATGTCCAGCAGTGGACGCAAAGGACTGGGGGTGATGATGATGATTGGAGTAAATAACTCTTAGATATTAAAACTGAGTAATTTTGACCACTTGGTCACAATATGACGTGCCACATTACAGCAACTAGATCAAAAACAATTACTTATTAGTGTAAATTGACCACCTAATTAATGAAACAGGAATTTTCAACTTATGTCACCTATTAGGTTGTGTTCGTCGTAATATAGTGAAAATGTGACCTAATAGGTGAAACATGGTGCCGTAGATATTTCACCAATTTACTACGAGCAAGTAGACCATAATCTATTAGATGATATCAGGTATGTAATATCACAGGCCCTGTTCTGCCTATTTGGTCATGATATTCTTGGGTGACCTGTTCGGTGATTTTATTACGACTTATTAGGAATGTTTTTTGGCCAAATTTTCACATCACTTATTTGGTTACCATGAACGAACTCGCCTAATTCACTGAAATATAACTAAATTTCTACATAAATAGCTAAACTTAATTTTGCCTTTGGTGAACAACATCTAAATTTTTAGTTGGAATTTATTTGAGAATAAATATCTAAACTCTAAACTATCGCAATCATACGAGTACCTGGAAAGCTGCAAAGCGACACATTTCCTGGTTAAATAATTTGAGTTCTTCAGCTTCAAAAAAGAGAACAGATGTGATGATACGCAATATTCTCGCAGAAGATAAAGAAAAAGAAGCAGAATAACTTAACAACGTTAATATTATTCAGTTATAACCTTTCAGTACGCTGCAAAAAGATCTCAAGCTCGGTAACAGTTGATTCTTGACCATCGGACAGTTGGCCGCATCATCTTCACTGTCCGTGCTCGGATGGGCGAGTGCTTCCCTAAAGACGTGCTCTATTACGCGTTCTATGGTCGTCACCATTCCAATCCTACCGCCATCTATGATCCCGCAGAATAAATCCTGGAATATTATTTACGATCATGACTTTATGGAATTTATGCCTTACTTCATCGGCACATAGTAGATATGTTTTCTTTATCTCGTATTCTAAAAACAATTTATATAAGCCCCAGTAACAAGTTGAATACTTTTAGTGTAGTCCCGCTAGCAGAAAATATGTAATTTTTCTTTACTGACACATGAAATCACATTCTCCCCTTTCACTTTTATCATTGACATATCCACCTGTTACGTTACGCTTTTTAAATATCACGAATTAGCAACGAGTTGAATTCTCGTTCGTTATTCTAACTAAGTCTGAGTCACGCAGCGCTACGTCATACACTCCATCCCGTTTAGCTTGGTCAGAGAAACGATCCGAAATTGTGCTCGCGAAGAGTCAACTGTTTATTTACTTATGAGTACGTGTAGAAACTCTTATCTGAAGGCTCGGGACACTACGTCGCCAAAGCCCTATGTCGAAAACTACAATAGAAGGACGTTTGAGATTTTGAGAGATTGATGGGATACCATGTGAACATAGGTCGTGTAAATTTGTACGCGATTCTCCGATTAATTTAGTCATTATCAATCTGTACATTAATTACACAACTCGAAAATCTGTCTCGCTTTGGCCGGAAACCATTTATGACCGACTTCCGGTCTGATAAATTTTTAGAGAAGCTGAAGAAGAGATGCCTACGTGACCGAAGTCATTATGTGGTGGGAGATTGATAGTTGCTAAGTGGGGAATTTAGAAGGCTCGGATAGGTCCGAAATCTAGAGAGAAGGAGAGTTGAGACTCATCGATTGGTGATGCGTCACTTCCGGTCACGTAGGAGGGGGTCAGCTGAGAGCGGATGAGTTGGATAACGAGGACTAAGTTCCTAAACTCGAAAGGGTCAGATGGCTGAGCCATTGGGGCCCAGCTATCTATTTTTTGGTGTTGGTGTTTGGTATTTGTTAGAAAATTAGTTTGAACATTAGTTTTGGTGATTCAAATCAGTTTGAGTTGGTCACGGACTTTTGGCAGACGGTTCTCCTTTTGACAAACTTTTGACTAGTGAACCCCAAAATTTGAGGGGCCCCATTGTTCCATTTTTAGCCAACGATAAATCTGTGCGTTGGATTGGTGATACGTCACTTCCGGTCACGTAGGAGGGGTTCAGTTGAGAGCGGATGAGTTGGATAACGAGGACTAAGCTCCTAAACTCGAAAGGGTTCAGATGGCTGGGCCATTGTGGCCCAGCTATTTATTTTTTGGTATTGGTGTTTGGTATTTGTTAGAAAATTAGTTTGGACATTAGTTTTGGTGATTCAAATCAGTTTGAGTTGGTCACGGACTTTGATCACGGGCAGACGGTTTTCCTTTTGACAAACTTTTGACTAGTGAACCCCAAAATTTGAGGGGCCCCATTGTTCAATTTGAGCCACGATAAATCTGTGCGTTGGATTCGAGTACCGGTCACTTTTTCGACCAGACCCCGAGATATTCTTTGCCTAGCCGGCATTTCGATAAGAAAATAAAGTAAGTATATATCCACCGTTACACACCCATAGATAGATGGACAACTAGAAGTAACATGTTCAACTTGTTTGCTGTTTGCTGCCCTATGTCTATCATTATCTGGTTCGTTGTGCTCTTGCTCCAGTTTCAAAACCAAACAAACGTTTCTTTCTCCTCCCTTTACCTTTTGGAACCCTTCCTCTGGCAGCTGTTTGCTGCTGTTCGTCCTGAATATGTAGATGCAGATACCGGTAAGTGGTACCGTGATGCCGTCGGTAAGGAACAGTTTCTTTTTGAAAACTGGAGTCGTTTGCACGTTCACCCTCGCATTGTTCGCCTGCCTGCTCGTGCTCGGTTTGCTCGGATCGAACGCCGGTTGGCTCGCCTCGGTGTCCTCCATGTCCTGATAGAACCACATCAGTTTCGTCTTCATGTGCGGCAGGAACAACTGGTTTATCTCGTCCAGCTGAGGAAAGAGGAAGGTGGGATTAGTGACGACCGAAGTGGTTGTCAACGTTGTAACGAAATTACACAGGGTAAATTTGCCACAACGAGGAACCAGGTGAAGGTGGACTACAGGAGATATATTGTCACGAACGGAAACAGTATGGACCAAATAACGTATATCTTCTCTCTTCGAGCACCTAAAGAAATATCATGTTTTCTCGCGTCAGTTTATACACGAAGATAAGCTAATTGTGAACCAAAGCATAATTTGACTTTGTGTACCTTTCAATCTACTCATTTTCTCTCTCTGTCTATCTAATTCTTGATATAGTAGTGCTAGGTTACATATCACCCCCTGTAATCCATTTGTTGTAGGTAGGTCAAATAATTGTCGGTGGTTTGCATAACCTGGTTTTCCTGAGCTACAGCCCCTAAAACGGTGCACGCAAGGACGCCTCAGGCTTCTAAGTGTGACAATATCACTGGGAATGATTTAATATTACAAATGCGATTCGTCTTTAATCTGGAAAATCTCAACTGACGCTTATATCATTAAACTACTTCCTTTTGATTGGAGGAATCATGATCATCATCCACAAATAGAGTTATCAAAAACTTTAAGTTAAAATGAAGAATTGACATAAAAAATATTCTCCAGAAAACTTTCCTTCTACATTTAATAACCCATCTAAATAAGACATCAATCAATCGTCCAATCTCTTGAATTATGATTAAAGCTCAGTTCATTCAAAAATCTCTTGTATTATATGATCCATATTACTCGCCTCGATTTCTTTGTTATTCATTGATTCAGATTCCATTTTTGTCTTTGTATTTGGTTTCACCCCGGTTGCTACTCTTACAAATCACATTTTTTGAGTTGTTTAGAAATCGTTTTATCGCAATAAATTAAAAATACCGCTTTCTCAAAATAATATTAATGTCCACAACATCTCTTCATTTAGAAACTATTATTACTATAAAAGCAATTAACAATAGTGACACCAAAATTACCCTTATTAGCTTATTTTATGATAATTTTAATAACACATGTCAGTTTCACACTTGTTCAGTTTCTGTTGTATATCGGTCTGACGATCGATATACCGTCGGTAACAAGTCTATAGAATACTATAGATAATTTCTTTCTTTCTTTTTTTAATTATTAATAAAGAAGAACAAATATGCGTAGAAATGTATAATAAATGTATGTATAGATATACATGTCCTTTATTTCGAATATGCAGACATTTTTTAAAATATGCAAAAAGAAAATCTCAAACATATAAAAGAAATTTTAGGAAAATGTACCCTTTACTTAATTAATTATATTATATATTATATTAATTTATATGTATTAAGATTATGCACCTAATTATTTAGAAATAAAGTTTTATGGTTGTAAAATCAATATACAATTAAACATTCCTGAAAATTTGGCAGCAAAAATTTTTGCTTTTAATCAAAATGCATATAGTTACATTGGAAAATTTCTTTCCACGTCAACTAACAGACTGAAGGCGTTTTTTACAACTGGCCACGATTTTATAACAATCTAAATAAGTAGATTCATCCAGATTTTCAATTAAAATGTCCACTACTTTGGAGAAAAATTAATAACATTTAAAGTAAACCATAAAATCAATTTAAATTTTTCAAAAATTTCTTCCTCCATTTTACCCTGGACATTTCTGAAAGCTGACTCAAAGTCTCTACTAATCACATGCTTTTTGTTAGTGGTAAACTAGATGCCTCTCTTTAAGTGAACCATTTAGAAACAACCCTAATTGCATTTTATAAACGAGCTCTTTTTTTTAAATTAATTCATTTAACTATAAAAAAAATTAATCAAAACTAATATATGCATAATTAAGTGGATTTGTTTATAAATGGGATAATTGAATTGAATGGGATAATTGAATTAAAAAAAATAAATTAGGAACATTACGATTAAGTTAATTACATTTAGTAACTTTAGGATTTTTTACATTTATTTTCAATTTAATACATTTTGTGCACTATATACAGCATTTAAAAAAATATGCAGACAAAGATTAAAATTCATAATATATACAAAATATGCATTTTACATAAGTGCCATTCTTTAGTTATTCACAATTAATTAGCTGAACTGCAGTCGTGACTTAGACTTAGGAAACATGTTCCTAACGAAATGAAATGAAATTAAGCGGCTATAAATAATCATTTTTTTTTACCTCTCTGGCTCCACGACTGGGAATATTGTGTTCCATTTGAGGCGATATAATACGGATTAAGCGAGATCTATTTATGTTTCCGCCCTCCGACCTTCGTGACTTTTCAATTCAATCCCCTTTATTAAAATTTTAATTATTTAAAGGCAAACATTCGCCGTTTTGCACTTATTGTTCTTGACGATTGTAATTTACATTTATAACTGTGTCAAATTGTTGGTTATGTTGGTACATTTTGTGTACGACTAATTGGACTTTTTTGACAAGGATTAGTTAATAATTGTGGTGATATCTGGTATGTCCAATAGATGTAGCAATTTCTAAACGAGATATTAAACAATTTATAATTTGATCACGTCGAGTATGCATTCATGAGCATTTGTCGCAAGTAAAATTGTCATGTTCCTACATTCTCTGTCTTTATCGTACCGACGGATTGGTATTTCTGATTTATCTATATCTATTTAAGACTGTACAAACTCCTAGTTGCTAATTTAATTACGAATTTAAAGTTAATTGTAGAGTAATAATAATAATTAATTATAGTTCGGTTAATACAGTTAGGTTAGGTTGTCAAAATGTTGGCGATTTCCATTGCGCTCCTTCCCCCATTTCTTTCCATTTTTTTAATTATATTTTGTGGATTATTTTGTGGAATATTAAAAGAGAAGTTGATAACTTCATATTAAAATTCTGCTAATATGTAATACAGCGATTATTAATTTTCATTTTGCGTGACCACAATCCACTGATATATTAATATTGTCATCGCATCGCTCATCCTAATATGTCTTTTGAAGGTTTGTTATGAACCTCGCATGTTTAAATTAAAGTATAATTTAGGAATTACATTAATAATCGTTTGTCATATGTCACATAAAGAGAATAAATGCGACACGTCAGAACCCTGGATGTTTGAATCAAACTGTAATTATTAAAACGAACAATCGACAGGACGAATTGTGATAAACGTGTTTTAGATTTTGCCTTCGGATATTTTGTGCTTTGATCACAAACACTAAGACCGTCGTCAGTATCGACAATTTAAGTTAAAGTTGATGTTAAAAATTTCTATTGTTTGTTCAGGTCAGTCAGAATGAAATGCAGAGCGCTATAGTGACATGTTATTGCCAATACATAAATTGTTGTTGCAATGTTGAGGATGACGCTTACCATGTCTCCTTCGAAAACATGATCCATGATCTCGTTCCTTGGCAATCCGGTACCGTCGATGAGAAGTTGGAAGGTGAACTCCAACCTGGGGTCCATCTCCCCCCTTCTCGCCTTCCGTTCGCATTCTTCGCGACGGCGCTACAAACATTGTTAAATATTATTAAAGCAGTAAATTGAATCTTCTCAATTAAGCAGTATATTTGTAACTATGTTTGAAGGTAATAATTTTGATACAAGAATAACCAACCTCATTGATAATATACCGTCAAATAAGGCATTCTATAATGGTGAAAACAGAAGCCAAACTATAATACTTAATAACAGTCTCCCACAAGGCTCAGTTGTTGCTCATCTACTCTTCAGCCTCTACATCGCAGACAAATCGGTAACCAAAGCTCGGAAGTTTGACTCTGCTGATAAATGCTATGTGCCACAGGAGGACAAAGGAGTCTAAATAGATCCTTGCCAAAAACTTTGCACTATTAGCGAATGCTTTAAAATATGGATGCTCCAACCAAGTACTAAAAAACAGAAATATCTGCCTTTCATGTAAATAACAAAATGGCAAGGCGAGAGTTATCAATATGTCTGGGTAACAAATTGCTCTCTCACTACAAACACCCAAAATATTGTCACTTCATTCCCTGGGCGTGACAATACCTTGGAGTTACTTTGGATAAGGAATAACAGTGTCAACAGCTTCAGGACACTTTTATTTGTTTCGGAATATTTTCCAACCGTTACTACATTTTCAACAGCTTCGAAACAGATTGCAATAACTTCAAAAGTGTTTTCCAAAGTTGCATAGGATTTTAACAGCTTAACGACTAATTTCAGCAGCTTCAGAACAGTTGTCAATAGTTATATAATTTATCAACAGGTTTCAACAACTTCAATAAAGCTTTCTATAATTCCATGTGTTCTTAATATATTCGTGACTGCTTCGTTACAGATTTATATCGCTTCAAATCAAATTTCAGCAATGAATTAAATTTCTAAAAACATTTCAATTTCCAATTTCAGAACAAATTTCAACCACTGAATAGCTTCCAACAGTTCCATACATTTTTAACAACTTGCGAATAAATTTCAACGTTTCAGAACAGCTTAAGAACAGAATTAAACAGCTTCAGCAGAGCTTTCTATACATCTTACCACAGTTGCATGGGATTTTGATAAGTTCAGAACAGAACACAACAGCCTGAGAACAGATTTCAACATTACGCAAGTTTTCTAAACCTTCCGTGAAGTTTCAGAACAGAATTTAGCTGCTTCAAAACAGCTCTCAACAGTGACATATTGTTTTACTAGCTTCAGAACAGATTTCAGCAGCTTCCGAAAAGATATCCACAGATACTTACTATCTTACATATGTTTAAAAAATTTCTTGTAACGGATTTCGAGAAAATGTCAACAAAATAAAAATAGGTATAAGGTTTTACCACAAATATTATTACATTTTATTATACATATTCGACAGTGAACTAATAAAAGTTTAAAAAATTCTTGAAACATATTTTATCAAATTTTCAATACCCACAAAATGACAAGAGTAAACTATCCCTTTTTTCCTGGCGATTTTTATACAATACTTAATGAGAGGTCCAGGTGCAAATACTAGGTTTAAACCGTTTCTGAATTCTAATTCTGAGGGAAACGTACCACAGGCGCACAAATATTTTTCCAAAACATGTTTTTGGAATCAGAGGACCTTAAAATTTTCAGAAATGCTGATAATTCAAATTCGAAAAATCGACCAAATTATAATATTTCTCATATATGAGTCTCACATGAGAAAGCAAAAATGAAATAAGTGTATTTAATCAGAAATAACAGGAATTTTACAATGTTAGCGTTGTTACCTTGTCACGTTCAAATTTTTCCTGGTAAAGGGAAATGTAACCATATTTGGATTAAAAAAAAATAATTTTTGAAAGTAAATTCAATCTTAAATAAAATCACACTAGAAGTCGGTCAGAAGAGTCTTTAAAACTTTTCAAAATTATTCGGTAAAAATTAGTTATTTATGAAAATAGTGAAGAAAAAGTTTTTAGATTTGTAACAAACTCGGCCCTACTAAACAATCATGTTGTATTTTTATTTTTGAGGACATATTTCTGGATACTTACTAATTTGAGATAAATTGACATATTCTTTTCTCATATAATAAGGGAAAGTGGCAATCGTGCTGATTTTCGGAAATTGATATATTGTCATTTCTAGACGTTTTGAGGTTTGATGTTTTTGAGTTCGAAAGACATGTTTTTGGAAACATGTCTGTGTGTGTATATGGTCAAGGTTTTCTCAGAAACTATGAGTAGTGGAAAGTTGAAATTTTGTGTTTAAGCTGAGTCCCCTGAAAACTCCATACCACATAAATTTTATCGGAATCAATTAAGGGTAAAGGGTACTTTACTCAGGTTATTTTTAGGTTTTTTTTGGATCATCTCAAAAACTGTTCCAACATTTTTTTTGAACTTTGTATATCTACTTTACTATTCAATTCTTATTGATTGCCGTTATGGTTATCTTGACTGTTCTGCGAAGGGCGTTTTACTCTTGTGAATTTACAGGTTTTCTTAATTTTCTCCAAAACGGCTTTACCGATTCTTACCAGATTTTAGATTTGAACTAACCTAACTAATGGCTACAACTTTTATCTGAAACATTTTTTTTATAAAACCTCCCTAAAGGGCACTTTACTCTTGAACATTTCCAATTTCTCAATTTTGAATCTTTTCAGTAAACTTTATATTTGGATTAACATATGAAATATATACAATTTTTATTTGAAATATTTTTTCCTAAAACTGTCGTGAAGGGCACTTTACTCTTAATTTATTTTGCTGTACAATAATTGTATTTAAAAGGGTTTTGGTGATTTATACCAAATCTCATAACTTAAGTTGGCTGTTTAGTGCCTACACCTTTTATTTTAAACTTTTTTTGTATAAAATTGTCCTAAAGGGCACTCCCTTAAGTGCATCGGTTTGTAGAGTAATTGTACAATCTAATTGATACCTCTCCATCAAGTAAAATTGTTTTTATTTATTCCACGTCGATGATTGGATTCTTATTTCGAATATGGGCATTGAAATTTGTTGTTGTTATATTGCATAAGTAAATTTATATATCGTTCCGATAAAGTTAATTGTATTCAAAAACATTTTTCAGAAACCTTTGTCATCTAATATGCAACCAAAAGAAATATTTACTAATAAGAGAAAATATTATACTCAATACTAAATTTATTTTATACAACGGGGATAATGTTGCCATATATATTTTGTTCGGCCATATGAGAAAGTCTTACCATGTTACACATCGCCATTTTTATTGTACAGAAATAAAATCAAGGAAATAAAATTTTTGTATTTTTCCATTTTTTTTATGTAACTTTTATAGTTTTAGAGTTATTATGAAAAAAAGGCAATTTTTTAAGAACTTTGGAAAGTACCCTTTTCATTTTAATCAGTTTTATCAAAAAATTTGCTTTATAATCCGGTTAAATTTTTGAATCACGTAAATAATATTGAAATGAAGTAAACTAAAAAAGGAATAGATCAATTTCAAATCTGCTGCAAATGGCGTTGGTTTTATTGCCCACTTTTCTTTCGAAAATTCGAGCGACCCATCCTATTTCCGTCGTAACTCGCTTAGTTACCAAGCAACCGTCTTTTAAAGGTGCTCATTTTAAAGGCCTTTACAAGTAGGTATGTACTTTCGAAAATGTCCTGTAAGTTTTTCCCGGAAAATGTATCAGTTTTCCGTTATTTAACTTTAAATACTTCGACTTAGGTCCCCAAAATAAAAGTCCTCTTTAGCGAGTCATGTTTCACTTTGTATTGCACTTACAACCTTCATATAAAAACCGATATATTTTTTGTGAACTTCAATTCATTGATACAATGCGTAGTTTTTCAGTTATCGGTGAAAAACCGCCCAAAAACATGTACTATGTATTTTTAACATGAAAAAATCTAAGTTTTCTTACCGAATTTTAGATTTGAACTGACCTAACTAATGGCTACAACTTGTATTTGAAACAATTTTTTGTGAAACGTCCCTAAAGGGCACTATACTCTTGAACTTTTCCACTTTCTCAGAATTTTTTTAAAAAAGGCTTTAAAGGTTTTCTTTAAACTTTATATTTGAATTAACATATGAAATGTATACAATTTTTATTTAAAATATTTTTTCCTAAAACTGTCGTAAAGGGCACTTTACTCTTAATTTATTTTGCTGTACTTTTGTCTTTAAAACGGTTTTGGTGATTTATACCAAATCTCATAACCTCATAAATCTCATTTAATACCTTACCTTTTATTTGAAACATTTTTACCTAAAATTGCCTTCCTTAAGTGCATCGATTCGTAAAGTAATTGTTCAGTCTAACTGATATCTATTTAAATAAAGTTGTTTTTATTTATTTCAAGTCGACGATTGGATTCTTATTTCGAAGTATGGACATTGAAATTTGTTGTTGTTATATTACATAAGTAAGTTATTTATCGTTTCGATAAAGTTAGTTGTATTCACAAATATTTTTCAGAAACCTTTGTCATCTAACAAACAATCAAAAGAAATATCTACTAATAAGAGAAAATGTTAATATTCAATACTAAATTTATTTTATAAAAGGGTGATAATGTTGCCATGAATATTTTGTGCGGCCATATGAGAAAGTCTCACGATGTTCACATTGCCATTTTTTTTAAATAAATTAAAGAAAAGGTTGAAATAAAAAATGTAATTTAGTGAATTGATTACGAAAAATTTGGTGTTGCCTTTTGAAGCGACCAAAATTTTTAAAAGCAAAAATTGGCATACAACTAATAAAGTAGAATGTTACTTAAAAAAAATATTCCATTCTCCCAAAAAGTGGTAAAAAGTAAAACAAAAATCATGCTTTTTTGGCCCTCACACCCCCAACTTTCCTAAATCATTTTTAGCGTAGAAATTTCTGGATTTGTCCGTTTCTTTTTTAATAGCTAACCTTGTAGTAGAGTGAATGCTGACTCGAATGAAATAAATCTCATTCAATTAAAAAAGAACAGGAAAGTTAATTAACCATACGAAACCATGGGGGAATAGTCTTCGGTCGAGCAGCAATCAGTGTTGTTAAAATTACTTCACAATAAGTAATTAATTACAATTACAATGATTTTGAGTAAATTGTAATTAATTACAATTACAATTACAAAATATGCGATTGTAATTACAATTACAATTACAATTACAATAATTACATTTGCTTTTCAGTTCAAAAAAAATTTTTATTTCGCGTCTGGGAGAAAAATGTTACTTAGGTTTTTTGTTGCCATTGTAGAGGCGAACGACTTTTGTAAAAAACATATTTTTGAGGAATGTACATAAAAATAGTTATATGCAAAAAGTTTGAAATTTTGACGTTTGTATTTTTTTAACACCTAGTTTAACGTATCGATACAAAATTAGGAACAAAAATCAGTATGCCGAATATCTCGGTCGAGTTCGTTAATGGGCCAAATCGGTCTAGCGGTTTCAAAATGGCGGCTTGTTACTTTCAAAAAAAAAAATCAAAAAAACTTTTATTTCGCGTCTGAGAGAAAAATGTTACTTAGGTTTTTTGTTGCCCTTATAGAGGCGAACAACTTTTGTATAAAACATATCTTTGAGAAAAGTACAGAGAAAAAGTTATTTGCAAATATTTTAAAATTTTGACGTTTGTATTTTTTACACTTCGTATGCATTTTTTTGACACATCGTGTTATATTACTATATATCCTACCCACTACCCATAAATCTACCTTTCAGCCTTTCATGCCATGGGTTTTTTTTTAAGTAAATTCGTAGAAAAAGTGTAAATTTACCCTTCTTTTTTACGAAATTTTGTAAAAAAGTGTAAATCTCTGCTTTTCCGTAACAAAAGTGTGAATTTAATCTTTTTCGTAAAAAAGTGTAAACTCACTTTTTTACGAAAAAGCTGAAATTTATACTTTTTTTTACAAAACAGTGTGAATTCAAAATGAAAAAAAAGGTTGTACTTGATGTGGCCAATCTACGCTACAAACTGCTCCAACAAAATATACTTGTTAAAATTATAATAGATAATTATGATTATGCCATAAGGTCAAAAAACGAAGAGTTACAAAAAACTTCGTTGTTTAGGATTAATAATAGGATAGTTAAAGATAATCGTTAATGCTAATCACTGGTTGGGACAGGGATAGAGTTGCGTTAAAGAAACCAGGTAGTCAGAACCCACAATAAGCAACTTTAAGCTACTTACATATTACCTACTAAAAATATTAAAAGCACTTTTGTAGAATGTAATTGTGAAAAGTAATTGAAAATGTAATTGTAATTGTACCGAAACGAGTAATTGAATTACTAGTCAATTACAATTGGAAAGCAAGTAATTAATTACTGCTTCAATTACAATGAAAGTAATTCAATTACCTTTTTAATTAATTGTAATTAATTATTTAACAACACTGGCAGCAATGGACATTTCACTTCATTTGTATCTGGTTGAAAGTACGGGTCCATTTTTGTTATTTAAATTTGAAACTGTAATTTTCATTGGAGTAGTTTTAAGTGAAATCTCTTAAAATCTAGTCATTACGGAAAGGATCGTTTCCGGATCGGCATCGTCATCGCTCTCCGCCTCCGTCGAAGACGAGTACTGGCCCTGCACCCCGTGAACGAACATACCGAGCGCGCACTCGATTACGGTAAAATCCTCACTTAGCGTAAACTTCCCTTAATTATCTACAAAGTAATTAGCACGTCGGAGCACCGCGGCCGCCGCCCGCGCCCCATCCGCCCCAGATCTGGACGGTAACAGCAAACCCGTCGGCGCAATTTCGAAATCGCGAGTGGTTTTTCATGCGATCGCATTTCATGTCGGTGTCGGGAAAATTCATTGCTCTGGAAGTGTGATGTTACCCTTTTAAAATGCACGCAGGTTCCTGGCACCAACCGTGTGGAGCCGGAGGCGAAAATAACCCAGTCTACTTTCCCACATAATGGGTTTTTTCCGGGCCAGCCTATCTATCGCCAACGGTGGGACGTTCCGTACAATCGGGGGTGTATCACCTTGAACGGGGCCTTTCAAAGGCTTACTTAGGGCGGGAATTGATCGCCGATGACGGGGAAGTAATTATAATCGCGAACTTATCTTCTTATAACTTACCCATAAAATGTTATTAAGCGAGTAAAACACTATTGTTTGGTAAACGTTCGTCTTAGCACACCAAGCCAATTTTAACGTATTATTTTTATTTCAATGAAAGAGGACGCTATCAGTATATTGGAAAAAGTAATGGAAACTGTAGGAAATCAGTAATCTTTGTAAAAAAAAAAATTATTTGAATTTTCCAATTATAACGTTCATTTTTTCAATGTTCCAATAAGTTAATTTTCTGAATTTAGCGATAATAATGAACTTTGACCATCAAATTACACGCTAATATTAAAATGTGCGGGGAAATAACCGGAAAAATGGTTTAAAACATACGTTTTCCAAGTTGCACCATATTGTAACGTTTATTCTAATTTATTTTTAGTTCCTTAACACCTAATTTATTTAGTATATTCCTTAACAAATTTATGTTATACACTTAACGCGCTAATTTATTTGTACACTTATCGCTAGTCAGGAGACTTTCTAAGTGCATAAAGTATTATTCACTGCCGTGACAATCTTACGATACTACAGGTTAACAGTTCTTTAACAGTTCTAACAGTAATTAACAGGTTAACTGCTCTCAAAATTAATTCAAAGTGATGGTGTATATGAGAACACATTCCATCTGTTTCATTTATATATCAGAACACGTAAGAGACCACATTATTAACGTGAGACGAGGTACGGTGTGTTGCGTACAACCAATACGTCCTCCGTATTATCCTCTCAAAAACGTTAAACATGAACATCGAAAATGAAATTGATAGGTGTCTCGGTAGTTTAGTGGTAAGAACACCTGACGCGAAATAGGGGAAACCCGGGTTCGAATCCCGGCTGAGCCACAAATTTCATTTTCAGATTCTCTTACATTTGTTTCATATAAAGGGATTAGGTAGTATCATGATGTTACTCGAATTAAAATTTCTCTGAATAAATTTGACTGATACCACGTTCTAATTGAATTTTAACGATAAAGGAAGAGGGATGAATCTCTTCAAATTGACCAAAAAAATACGAGGAAATTGCCAAATTAACTTACAAGTTCGACGTGTTTTTTAAGAATTTCGTGGTTTTCTATCCAACACTTGCTTGGCAGAACATTTTTCGCACCGTTTCAAGCTGGCAGAATAGTTCACATAAGCTTCCTGTGTAATTACGAAGCCGTTTGCAAAATTTAAAGCTTGTGCGAATTGGTCGAATTTTCAAAATTTTTTTACTGGAAAATTACTTGGCAGAACACTTTTCGGACCGAAAACAGTTGGCAGAATAGTTCGCATAAGGTTTCTGTGTCATAACGATGTCGTGTGTAAAGTTTGGAGCTTGTGCACATTGGTTGAATTTTCCAGATTTTCCTCTCGGAAAATGGCTTGGTAGAACATTTTTCGCACCATTTTAGTCTGGCAGAATGGTATTCGAGGACTTGATTCAACATGACAAACTCGGATTTACCGTTTTGGAAGCTGTGCAGATTGGTCAAAATTTTGTCTCCATTTTTCCGTCGAAAAAACCTAGGCAGAACGATTTTCGCACCAGTCAGACTTGGCAGAATAGCTCGGTGTGCCTTGTTTTGGGAAAAAGAAGCAATATGCGCATTTTGGGGTTTGTTCTTCTTCTTAGTGCGCCTTCTCCTTCCGGAGGTTGGCGATCCAAATGGCAATTGTAGTTTTGGAAACTGCAGCACGGAATATTTCTGTAGATGAGTGGTCAAACCATCTCCTCAGGTCCTTCAGCCATGAATTCTGGCGTCTTCCTACTGATCTTTTACCCTGTATTTTGCCTTCTATTATGAGTCGAAGTAGCTCATATTTTTCACCCCTCAGCACATGACCCAAGTATTGAATTTTTCTTTCTTTGATGGTGTTTAGCAGCTCTTTTTGTTTTTTCATACGTTGGAGTACTTCGTCGTTAGTGATCCTTTGAATCCATGAAATTCGTAGCATCCTTCTGTATATGTACATTTCAAAAGCCTCTATCCTTTTTTCTGTTTGTGTGTCCATTGTCCAGCTTTCACACCCGTAGAGTAAGACAGGGAAAACGTAACATCTAACCATTCGAATTCTGAGCTCTAGACTAAGGTCTGATCTTGTAAAAAATGTTTTCATGCTCATGAGTGTTTTCCTCGCTTGTTCAATCCTTAAATATATTTCCCTTTTCGGGTTACACTGGCTGTTGATATTAGCTCCTAAATATTTTATCGAGGTTACCTGTTCTATTGTTTGTCCCTTGACATGTATATGTACGTTTATTGGCGTTTTCGAAAAGACCAGGAGTTTGGTTTTGGCGACATTGAGATATAAGCCGAACATTTGACTATGACGAACTACGGCATTTATTATACTTTGTAGCTCTTGTGCGTTGTTTGCTATTAGAACGGTATCGTCAGCGTACCTTATGTTATTTATCGTAGTTCCGTTGATCTTGATTCCACCCTGGGCCTCATCTAATGCTTCTCTGAATATGGCCTCCGAATACAAATTAAACAGGAGCGCAGACAAGACGCAACCCTGACGTACTCCCCGTCTAATCCACATATCTTCCGATGTTGTTTGTTCTATTTCAACTGTTGCCGTTTGGTGCCAATAGAGTTCTGAGATGACGTGTAGGTCCTGTTCGTCGACCCCGGTTGTTCTTAAGATTTCTATCATCTTTTGATGGTTAACGCAATCGAACACTTTTCTGTAGTCTATGAAACATGCATATACATCTACATTCATGTCTCTGCATCGTTGTGTCAGTACATTCAGGGAGAAAAGAGCTTCACGCGTTCCTAGTCCGTTTCGGAATCCGAACTGAGTGTTATCCATCTGGTATTCGCACTTCTTGTATATTCGTGTGTGGATGATTCTTAGAAAAATTTTAAGGACATGAGACATCAGGCTTATTATCCTATAATCATCGCATTTTGATGAATTCTGTTTTTTTGGCAATGTTACGAATGTTGACTTTAGCCAGTCTGATGGTATTTTACCGGAGTTATATATTTTGTTGAATCAAGTCTAGGCTTTTGCTTTCATTTTCTGCGATTAATTTGAATATCTCTACGTTGATTTTGTCGGGACCAGTAGCTTTTCCATTTTCTGTGCTTTTATTGCATGAATCACTTCTTCTCTTCTCTAGTTATTTCTGGGCCTTTTTCATTTATTTGATTAACTGTGGGCGGTGGAACACAAGGTCTGTCATCATCGAAAAGTGTTTGGATGTATTCTTTCCATCTCGTAAGTTTGTCTTCTATTCCCAGGATTATCTTGTTATTGTTGTCTCTTAAGATTGTTTCTTGTCGTTTTCTGTGTCTGCCTGTCATTTCTTTTACTTTCTTGTGAACATTGAAGGTGTCATATCTTTCTTGAAGTTGTTCGATTTCTTGACATTTTGTTGACATCCAATTTTCTTTAGCTTCTCTGCACTTTTTCCTAATGATTTTATTGAGATGCTTGTATTCTGTTGGGTTTGTTTTGTATTTTCGTCTTTCATTCATGAGGTCCATGATTTCTTATGTTATCCATTCTTGTTTTCTGTTGTTTTTCGTGTATCCAATGTCTTTTTCTTGGATCTTTGTTATTTTAGTTTTTAAAGCATTCCATGTTCCTTCGACATCCTCACTCTGTATCGATTGTGTTATCGTTTCTAGTTCTTTCTCGATCTTGAGACTTATTTCTTTCTTTCTTATTGGGTTTTTCAGTTGGGTGATATCCACTTTTCTTGCTACTCGTTTTCTTACGACTTTCGGGAGTCTTTTGAGTTTAAAGTCCTTACTTTAAACTCAAATTACTACTGGATTATGGTCACTATAAATGTCTGCTCCAGGGTAGGTTTTCACGGAGTTCATATACTTCTTAAATTTCTGGCTGAGTAGTATGAAGTCAATTTGGTTTCTGACAATTCTTCCCTCTCCGTCTGAAGGCGATTTCCAAGTGTATAGCCTTCTGGGATGCTGTTTAAAGGTGTTGGCTATTAATAAGTGGTTCTCTACGCAGAATTGCGCGAGTCTATCTCCCCTGTTGTTTCTTGTGCCGAGGCCGTATGCTCCTATGTTGTCTCCTTCTGCACCGCAGCCGATTTTGGCGTTGAAGTCTCCTATGATCATCGTTATCTCTCCTTTCTTTGTCAGTCGCATTATTTCATCTAGTTTGTTATAAAATTCTTCGACTTCCTGATCTGACTTGTCTTTTGTTGGAGCATAAATCTGAATTATATTTAGGTCTCTATGCGTTGTTCTTATTTTAAGTAACGCTATTCTATCGCTCAGGGGGGCAAAGTCTATGACCGACCGTGCTATTCTGTCCTACACAAGTATGGCTGTTCCATATTGATGTTGTGGATCGGTTCCTCCGGAATAGTAAATGTATCCTTCTTTTGTTTTTTGAGTTCCAGAGCCCCACCTTACTTCACTTAACCCAAGTATGTCGATTTTCAATCTAATCCGCTCTGCTTCAGTGTTCTGGGGTTTGTGCAGATTGGTTAAAATTCTTCCGTTTTTTACAACCGTTTTTCTTAAATAACAATAAATATTCACCAGCCTGAGGTGGCAGAAACGCAATTTCGTTAATAAATTTGCATATTCCATATGTGAATGAAGTTAAAAACTTGTGCAGATCGGTCGACTTTTCTGACATCAGTTCTCCTACTACATGTGGTAGCTGGTCTTCCTCGTTTTCTTTTATTCAGTGGATGGTAGTCAATAGCTTTTCTTGGCCATCTGTGTTCTCCCATGTCCATGCCATATCAGCTGCCTTGTTTCTATTCTCTCAGTTATTCTGTGTATTCTAGTTGTACGTGGTCTAATTTCAATATTTGCTATATGTTACCTATATTCTGGATATCCGGCATGATCTTCTGAGGAAATCTATTTCTATGACGTCTGTTTTACTCCTTATTAATTCCGTCAACTATCGGCACTCTGCTCCGTATGTTAATATTGGTTCTACTATTGTTCTGTAAATTGTCAGTTTTGTTTTTAACGAGATTCGATTGGAGCATTTAAAACTCGTCGCTCTTTTGTCCTTGTACTCTGTGTCGTATATTTTGCACAGATAAACCTTGGTTAGATACAATACTATCTTGATATTTGTGTTCTTCGCATTTCCTTATCTGTCGTAGTTGCAGATCTGAATCTTAGTCTTATTCGCCTACTCTTAATATTCTGTTTTGGCTACGTTCATTTTTATTTTCGCCAGATCATATTAATCTTTAAATTTTCGTAAGATATAGTCCATATGTTCTTCGCAGTTCGCAATTACAACCTGATCGCCAGCCAAGAATAATGCTGACAAGTAGTTGTCGCCAATTTTAATCCCCATGACTGAGCATTTTTGTAGTATTTCTTGAATATAAATTTGAAACGAAGTAATGGAAAGGCAAAATCCCTGTTTAAGGCCCTTTGTTACTCGAAGTGGTTCTGAAAAAATATTTCGGGTCTTAACAACACTCTGTGGTTTTTGTAGATATTGTGCACTGCCTAATATATCATTTTATGTCCGTTTTAATCAAAATGGTAAATAAAAACTTCAATAGTACCGCGTCTTAAGCTTTTTTAAGATCAATAAAGGCAAGGTGAGTAAAAAGGTTTCGAGTAACGCGTTTTTCTATTATTTGCTTGAGAATATAAATATTGTCCACACAGGACCTTCCTGCCCTTCCTGCTCTTTTCTTCAATTCTATCTCTCGCTACTCTAGTTCAATTCTGGGATAGTGTTCTCGGGGAGATGCGATGCAAAAGCAGGAACGTTCTTGATAAATCCCCAAATAAAACAACAATTAATTGTTGTCACGGATGTTTTAATTCCGACGTTTCGTCCGTGATTCCGGACATAATCATGGCTCTACAAAGAAATGGTAAGTATCTGCAATAAATCTCAAAACGGCGATAAACAGTGTCGAAATCAATGTAATGTTATACAACTTTGTCCTGAAAAACTGTAAGTGATAACATTGGTTATATAAGAGATACTTACCATTTCTTTACCCAGAAAATATTGTAACGTTACGCCAGACCCATGCGTGGAAGCGAGAGACCGGCACCACACAACCAATGTGAGTCATGCGGGAGTGAGAGAGAACAAGCGATAGAGAGGTAGATACGGCCTCAGCGGTCGCTTCTGACGCATCTATCTCCCTTCCACTCCGTCGGCACAATTGCGGCAATTAGGTATTTAATTCTTGCATTCTAAGTGTTTGATTAGCTATATAATCTCATATATTTATTCTTGCATCGGTCAACGAGTACAGTAATAAAAGGTTATGTTACGATTTCGACTAAAATATTATGATGAATGATATAAATGATCGTGTAAAAAGTCGACTGCTTTCATTTAGTATTCAATGAAAACAATTATCCCGCGCAGCAATTCATCTAATGTTCAAGATTAATGTTCAACTTCACACATGTCATAACAATGTGTCTAAAATGACCAGTTGGACCGGCCAACCGCAGTGCGAAAAAACCTTCTATAATATAAAACATCAATAATAATTTAGTGATAATAATTCATAAACATATGCAATTTTTCATTAATGTCTTCTTATCGCGTTATCACGTAAAATTATCGTCCGAAAACCGACTTTACAGATAACCAAATTTTTTTATGTCCCGTGTAAAACATCGCAGTAATGGGCTCAAAATGTGCTACCATAATAAAAGTATTATATTTTAGATAAGTTATCGCGAAATTTAGTGAAAATCGTATAGAGGACACGTCAAAGGTATTGCAGGAAAGAAATTAGTGCCGGTCGATAATTGCAATAAGAGAGACAGTTCTGCGAATGCGCGACCTAGCGAGATATGGTAATTCACGAAAAACATTTTTTTAACCAAAAGTAAAAACGAAGAATGAAGGGTCCCATCGTTTTCCACGTCTTTTGATTGACCAATGACGATTTTTAGTGAGTTTTGAATTTTCGACCGTATAACCATTTCCTAAACTAATAATTGGTATGTATTTTCGAACTAGACGTCTCAAATACGTTCCAGTAAAATAAAATAAAAAAACATCAAACATCGTGGTCCGATGAAACGAACATCAGCCCAGTATTTACTTAAATAATGAGAATATATTGATACGCAAATGAGGTCGTATTTTAAGACAAGAGCAAAGTAAATAAGGCCTTTATTACGAACACAATGATAATAATTCGTCATTAATTCCTCAACAGAACATTCAATAGTAGATGCATAAGATATTACGAAATTTAAAGTCATACGAAATTTAGCTATGAATCAATTCTTACACTTAACCTGTGCTTTACTAAACTTACCATAGTCCTAATACTAACCTTAAATTTTAAACCTAAAAACTAATCTAATTGCTGATGGAATATATAGTAATAAATTATGCAGTATAACAGAGTTGTATGTAAAACTTCTTTCAATCAGAGATGTGGTGTGATGAGGCATAGTTAAGTCAGCTGGTGCCTAACATTTTGCTTGAGGATTAGTTTTTATCTAAGATAAGCAAGGGTAGAACTCGTGGTGAACTTATGTATAAGATTAAGTGGATCAGATTGGAATTTTGGGTCAAGTCGCCATGTGCCCAACAACGTTACTTTACAAGGTTTAGGAACTAACAGGAGTGTCACTTGAATCGGTTGAGAAACGGTCTTTTCCTTAAAAGATGGGTATTCTACCAGAACTAATAATCCATATAGAAGAACTCAGTGTTGTGCTGACATGCTCTAATTTTTCAAACTATGAAAATTTTTCTTTACTGTATTTCATTTTTAATTTATTTATTATTTAATTGATGTAGACAGATAACATATATCACATCGTAAATGATTTCTCTATATAAAGTTGTAACAATTCAATATAACATTCATAAGAAAACCAAAAATTGTATATCAAAACTTAAAGATTCGTTAAGCTTAGAAAAATTTAAAACATTTAGTACATGGTAGTAGAAATAGTAAATGGCCTCTGTTGACTAAATGTGATTATTTTCACTGGAGCTGTAAAAAAGTTATAGAGAAATAATAAAACGCAACATTTAAGTTTTCACAAATTATTTCAGAAGTTGACAATTCACACGTCGGCCGGGTTTTATTTAACTATTTAAAATTTAGAGATTGTGTTATTCTTAGTCATTACACTTATTTCTTTATTGTGCTATAGATATTGTTTCTGAATGATTAATGTAATTGTAATTGAATAATTCGCCATAGTTGTAATATTTGTTACTCATCCACAATCAAAATTGACCCTTTACTTTACCGTAGCCTCGCCCTAATACCTGTTTTATTTTCAGAAAAATAACAACTCTTTCGGTGTCTGAATCGCATGTTCTACAAGTTTTCAAAAGGGTTTTTTATGAACGTAACTTGACTCTCCGACTCTCCCTTGTTAATAGATTTCGATCAAACTTTGTAAACCCTTTATGTTTACTTCGTAGATATCTAGGTCAAATCGGGAAAATGGGATAGAAAGAAATTTAATGAAAACTCGTTTTTGAAATAATAACAAAAATGTAATGAAAAGTCAGTGAACTGAATGGCAGAACTGCTTGTCAGATTTACAGGTTGCTAAGTTTGATATAATATCTATTGTATTGATGGTTATCTAGCTCGAAGAGTCTGGTAGTGATTTGGTTCAGAATAGATTAGTTAATTCAGTTAGAAAATTGAATGGGTGTTAATCAGTAATGCGTTAGGATTGAAGCATTTTGCAATAAAATTGAAAAATATTGCGTTAAACAATTTCTGAAAATTGCTGAAGTTTAATTGATCCTATTAATAATGAGAACTATTGTTGTACTAATTGATCTTCCCTTCTTTTTTAAAAAAAATTAAATTTCACTTTTGTGCGGTTTGATTTAATACGTATTATTATAACAAGATTATTAAACTTCTGGACGTTATAATGCTTCATAGATTGTATAAATTACTAACAACAAAAGCGCTTCCTTTTCTTGTCCGTATTATCGATGTAAATTAATAAGACAAAATCACGTTGTAACGTGATAATAGTATTAATGATGTGACAATTGTTACAAGACGACACTTACATGTTGGGTCCCCTCGCTAAAAGACCTACTTGGCATCGCCAGCCTCCTTATCCCTTGCAACAGGACCAACCTGCTGCTCGGTTTCGGTTTCGGTCTATTCGGTTTATTAGCCATCACCGATTATAAACAATATAATTAAACTTCGATCGAACGACTCGTTTAGAAAAATCTCGGACCCGTGGCAACAGGAGGGTTTGATCGAAGGTGTGTTATACTTGACACACGTCTCTATGGTTCGTATCGAACATATTTTTATGTAGAATGAGAGCGTATCCGATTTCAGCGGGAATATGAAATTTGAAGTTTGTCGGAAGTCGTGGTAAGGGTGGATTTTATGAGACTGACCAAGAACTAATTTAGGTATCGTCGATATCATAAAAGAAAACTATTACTAAAATTTTGTGTCAACTTGAACAAATGAATAGCATGAGACATTTGTTATGTTTGTTTCAATTGCGTAATTACCTTTATAACTATTTTAGGAGGAACAAGGAGCTCGGAAGCATGGCGAATAATTAGAAACTTAACAAAGGCTAATAATACCAACTATATACTAAAATATGTATCCAATAATGACCTAAAGAAACACTTCCAGAAACTACTGCAGGAAAACAGAGACCGATTTTTTACCAACACATCCAACCGAAAACGAAGAACAAGTGATGAACTAAATGTACATATACACCTCGACGGTTAAACAAGCAGTATCACAAACAAAGCTAATAAAGCCACCTGGTATTGAAGGAATTAATCCAGAACTAATCAAGTATAGTCCTGAAGAACTATTCGAGAAAATTCAGGAGTTATTCGAACGATGTATCTACGGAGAATCCTTAGATTGTATGGTTAACTTCATATATTACACAAATACACAAGAAATGGCCAAAAGATAACCCACAAAATTATATAGGTATTGCTGTTATTCGTACCATGGGTAGACTTCATGCCCGTATACTACGAGATTTAATGGAAAAAGAAATAGAACACAAACAACCAGAAGAACAAGCAGAATTTAGGATATGGCGATCTACAATGGACAATATATTCTCTGTCGAGAATAGAATACAGAGAAATAGAGAAGTTCATATTGCTTTGATCGACTTGGAGAAAGCTTATGATAAGGTACCTATATCGAAGTTGTGGAACGTCCTGGAAAGACTGAAAATGAATAAAACCCTTATCAATGCAATCCAAAACCTATACAAGAATAACTCGACTAGGATAGGAAACAGGCAGCATTTCACATCAGCTCTCTACCTCCAAAGGTCTACGGCAAGGTTGTAGTCTATCACCTACCCTTTTTAAAAATCTACCTAGTCAAAGCTCTACAGAATTGGACAAAGAAAATCAGATATATGGGGTTGCAAGTCGTTGCAATAATTTACATAGTTTATCCTCATATCTAGCTAAAGCCTGATGATGGCTGTTAAGCAGTCGAAACCGGTCGCTTAATCCCAAATAAATTTGTTGGCGAAGACTTAGTGTTTTTCTTCGGATACTTAAGAACATGGCCAACTTCGAGAACCTAGACAACCTTCTGTCAATTTACATAGTCTCTATTTCGCCGACGACTAAGTTGTTGTAGAAGAAGCTCGGGATGACTTAAATTACATGATAAGGAAATTAAAAGAAAGTTACCAAGAGGCAGGATTAACCATCAATACTAACAAATCAGAATTCCTTATTATCGGGAACGAAGACACATAACTAGAAGTGGAACAGGAACAAATAAAAGGAGTGAGGACGTGCAGGTATTTAGGAGTTCTGTTTAACAAGCAGGGAAACACCCCATCTCTCAACTCAATATTATAGGACAAAGATACGGCTTGGTTTATGGGTATGTCTCTTGCGGTTCCGGAGATACAGGTGTGGATGGGGTCTGATACGGAATCCCGACAATTACAATCCCGGCAAATTAAAATCCCGACAAGTTAAAATTCCGACAAATCAAAATCCTAACAGGTTACTATTGTTTCAGTTAGAAAAATATAAACCACTCAAACACTGCAGTTTTACCTTTGGTATATGCTTTAATGACCGGTAAAAGTGAAGATGGATATAAGAGGTTGTTTGAAGTTTTGATTGCTTTTTCTGAAGAAAATAACGTAGAACTAAATCATTCAACAATACTGACAGACGTTGAGTTAGCAGCTACGAACGCTTCAAAATCTTAATTTCCAGAAGTTTCCAACAAAGTGTGTTTTTTCATCTATGTCAGTGTGGATGGAGGAAGATTCAAGCATGTGGTTTGGATTCCAGATATGACAATGATGAACAATTCAGTTTAATGTTGAGTCACTTATTTGCTTCCTGCTGGCTTCGAAGCTTGTGATTTATTAAATAGACATATTCCAGTTGAGGCTAATGTAGTGGTATAATGGTTCGAACACAACTATGTTCATGATAGAATAAGACGACATAGAAATTTAGAAATGGTATTGCTTTTCGTGCTCCACCGATGTTTCCTCCTGAGATTTGGTCAGTTTTGGATTCTATGGAATTGGGCATTCCTCGTACCCAAAATATTGTGGAAGCGTGGCACTGAGATGGGAAGCTATAGTTGGCAGACCACGCAGCGCATTATACTTTTATTGAAGAAATCCAAAAAGAGCGACAAGTCGACAATACAGTGGAACGTATTCTTCGTGGCGAGGAAGTTACAAAACAAAAGAAAACGTCACTTCAAAGAGAGAGAAGAATTCGGAATATAATTAATAATCGCCTAAATGTAACTTTATTAATACCTTCGCGGAATTGCTCATAGTGTTTCCTTATAAACAGTATTAAAAATTGTTTTCTTTTGTGACGATATTACAATATGTTATGCTTTTGTTTTCCTCTGAGAATAAATATTTGTGCATTTCTTCTACTTGCTTGTATTTTTTATCTCTATTTATTGCCAGGATCTATACTTGTCGGGATTTTGATTTGTCGGGATTTTCATTTGTCAGGATTTTAATTTGTCGGGATTTCGATTGTCGGGATATTGATCGACACCGGTGTAGATGATGTGGTTTAAGTCACATTATTCCTTTTTTCTCGCTAAGGGGTGGAGCATTAAAATCGTGGTTTGCGTATTAATCTAGCAATAAATTAGCAATAAAACATGAACCTATATTAAATGCTGACTTATTAAGTGGATGATGTGGCTTAATGGGAGTCACGTGGTCGGTTATGCTGCTTACCTACGTTAACCTTATAACAGTTATAACATTCAAATAAGTACTCTAAATAGAGTACCGCTGTTAAGTCACTGTGGATACGCTAACATAGTATTGTAACGTTTATTTTATAATTTATTTACATTAATTGAACACTAATTTATTTAACACACTAAACTACTTGTTCACTAGACTAGACACTACATAATTTATTTGTACTGCTCCGCATTCGGATCGTATGTCGCGTTCACTTCTGCTTCTCTACTTCTAACTAACTCCCTCGATCACAAACCCCCTTATATATACACCCCCAACCCTGATCGAGAACATTCTAGTACATTCTAGAAGCCTACGCAGCAAATGTTCATGCACCTGTCCTACGCGTCGTAGTTATTCTTTTGAAGGGGTAAACATGTGTCGCTTTGTTTACTTCTCGCATTACACTATGTTGAATATCAAATTATCTATTTATTGGAACTTAAAAGTACTTATTAAGTAGGTCTTGTTGCAGGTGGAAGGAAACAATTAATCGTAGATGACAAAACATGTAGGTCATATCGTTCATAATTTGGGCTTACTTCAGCCTAGTTTCGTAAATTCGATGTTGTTTATGAAAAGAAGGTTTCTTAATTACATCAATACAATAGCCATGTTATATTGATTTCCGTGTCCTCGCTAGAAAGCCGTTATTTAATAAGCTTCCTTTGTTCCAATTTTCCCCGGTATTTTAAATAGAACATTTTTATTGGATCATAGTCAAAAAGTAATATAAATTTGCAACAAAAAATGTAAAAAAACAATATTCGATATCTTAATTAGTTTCAGAGTTATAGCAAAAAGAACAATTAATACTATGTTGACGAAGAAAAGCTGTTTTTTTATTTTTATGTACTGCTTTAGTCACTAAATAACTTTAGGAACAAACATTAATTGCAAATATGCACCCTTTCTAAATTTGAAAAACTGAAATAATAATAGAAAATTTTGCTAGAAATTCGATGTTTGTCATTTTTTGAGAATTCTAAATCAGTATGTAAAAACAAAGAAAAGATACCTTATGACTTAAAATCACAATTAATTTAACTAGACTTGGCGTTCTCATAGGAAAGCATTATTTGTTTACGTGCCAACATAAGCGATGGGCGTGGTGCAAATGGAGAAGCAGGGAAGCACATATAGCAGCTGTTGGCGAATTGTGATAGGCAACAAAACAGTTTTCCGTAGGCCTATCAATAATAAGCGTGAAAAGAATTCAAAATTGAAAAATTAAGAAAAAATAGCTACTATTCATTGCGCATCAAATTTCTCATCTTCCAAGGAAAGCATGATTTTATTGCTCCACACCCTAGTGAGAAAAAGGGGGTAATAAAGATCCTAGGCTGCATTTAACGGACATACATTTTTTGTTACATTTTTTCTGATATACCAGGGGTGAGTTTAATGCGAAGGGTTGAAGGGGTGGGTCTGGGATTGCGCTACTAGTCGCGATCGTCAGCAATAAATTAGCAATAAAATATGCCGCTTGGGTTATGTATATATCTCTGACGGTTCCGGAGATACAGGGGTGGATGATGTGGCTTAAGTATTATATCTCATTAGCCCCTTTTCTCCCTAATGGGTGGAGCAGTAAAATCGTGGTTTGCATAATAAATTAGCAATAAAATGCTGACTTATGAAGTGGATGATGTGGTCTAATAGGCATTAAATTTAATGTTATTTAAGACAATGATTTAAAACTTATTAAAAGTGTCAAATTTTTTTTCCGTTAAAACTAAGTAAATTATTTATTTAAATTTTATGAATATATGTATATAAAAACTTTTTAAGTTTTTAATAAGTCGACAAACATGGAATTCAATCATTTTCAAATTTTCTAAATTGTTTTTAAGAAATTTAAATCAAAGTTTTCGTTCAGGAGTGAATATTAAATCATATAAGTTTATAAAATCTTATGCTACAAGTAAATTACTTAACTGAATTTTATTAAAATAATGTTTTCTGTGTATTTTTATCTTCTCCTATTTGGAAATTAATTCAAATACTAATACATATACGAATATAGTTATTTATTATGAATTTCTTTGTAAAATTAGTTACTTGTTCACTTAAGAGTATTTAAATCAGGCATGATTTTTTTAAGTCATTCAAAACTGTCTTTTAAATGAATAAAGTGCTTTGAAAACGTAGGTATTTAAATTGTGTATAAAAATTTTAATCAATCATTTAACTTAATCACTTATTACTTACCTACAATAAATGATGTACTTACAAATTAATTATTTTTTATTTTAAGAGACTTAAGACTTGATTTTAATGATAAATAATTTATAAGTCCTGTTATGGTCACATTAATGCATTTTGTAAAAATTAAATAACCTGGTACTGCTTTTAAGTTGAAAAATATTATGTTTACGGCTATTTATTTAATATTTGACTGCACCAACTTGCACTTAAAATCACATTCTTAAAATGCTTGGAACAGATTAGACTAATTTTGTTATCTTATTACTTTCATTAAGTCCCAAAAGGGAAATTCAAATATTTTTTTAGTGGGGTCTGCTGGAAACCTAAAATATGAAAACCGATATAACGCCACCGAGACTTGCTTATTAATTTGTCATATTTAGTTATGAAAGAATATTCCGAACGTTTGTTTTCCATTGCTATACACTTTGCGCATCATGCACCTATTAACCATTATGTCGTTTTTGAATTTTATCTAAAATACTTCACTAAGTGCAATGTAAACAAACAAATGTCACGTTGAAAGCATACGTATCGATGTTGCCACTTCTATCGAAAGTCAATATTATTGCAGATTTACGTGCAACGACAGCACTACATGCCTACATATAAATCGTAAGAGAGAATTCGTCACCTACATTCATGTAACAATGTGAAAAACTGCTTAGAATGTGCTATTATTTTTGCAATATATTATTTTGTAGATAGATGGGTCGAGATATATTAATCGCCTGATGTATTATTCATTCTTCACTCATGGTAAGGTACACACATATTTTAATTATTGTGCTTGTACGATTTAATAGTACTACAAGCACAATGTATTTAATAAGCATGAAATTTATTTGTATTTATTTTTAAACAAGTCAGTTGAAAAGCAATTGTACATTGATTTGGAACAAAGCTATCTGTGAAAATTCCACTTGAGGAAATATTCTAGAAATAGAAGTCTTACGCACTATAAATGTTTTATGATTCTAGTGACAAAAATTGTTTTTACTAACAGTACCAAGTATGTACGACTTGAAAACGCTATCTGCATTGCGGTTGTCATAAGTTATTTTAGTGCAAGAATTGTATGTTAAACGTTTAACCAACCGCAGCAGTTATTGTACCCATTAAATGTGATTCGAACCAAATTTCTGTTCAGATTTAATTTATTGCAAGTTGTAGTTGCGGTAATGTCTCTGCGACAACTAACAACTACATCTACTCCAACAGCAGCTAAAGCATTACAAGCGTGTGCTTTTTTTTGCTAAGACAATAATAAAACTAGCGAAAACGACGACACAGTAAAGCCATGACTTTTACGACGGTAGTTATAAATTAATCAAATTTTACGTCCTCTACATTGCTGCGCAAAAAAATATCCCTTCTACCACTACGTCTAAAATTATACACCTCAATCACGCCAAATTATTAATTGGAATCCAAACCTTGTTCAGTTCCTCGTCATCTGCCATTTCCCCCCGGTCGGCGTCCGAACACTAAAAACTAAATATTTATTATATCGCAGCGAACGTTACGGTACATCTTTAATATCCGATTCGCATGTCTTGGGGATAATTATCGGAGAGAGAGAATAAGGGAGTTTTGCGGTCCGCCGCTAAACGGGGTTTGATCGGTTATATCGGATGAGGTGGATTGAAAATCGACGAGATTCGAATTGGGGGTTTATTGAATAACGCAGAGTTGGGTTTTTCACGATTTAGTAACACATTTAAATCCGCATGGTTTGTAGTGGAAGTATATTTCTTAAAATGAAACGAAGTTCATATTCTCTTTCGTTCAAAACGTATGTTGACCTGAATTTTCTAAACATGAGCGCCTGGCTCCTTACTTCTTCCTCTTGGTTCTTCTTTCCTCAGCGTGATGGTATTTCCTGGGTTGTCCTGGTCGTCCTGGTGGTCCTCTTAATGTATTATTATCTTCCGGGTTAGTCTTCTTTCATTGCCGTCTTGGATCTTTTCCTCTTTGATCTTGCGTCCTCGTCGTAGTCCGTTGCCTTCCTTATTAGTGGGGTCGTGTGCTCCATTGCCTTGATTATCGTCTTCCTCGTCCTTTTCTTGATGGTCTTCTTGAGCTCTTCGATGCGTAGGTCCCGTCGTAGTTGTTCATTCCTCATATACCATGGTGCGTCCGTCATCCTTCTCATCGCTTGGTTCTGTATCCTCTCCAGTTTCTCCAGGTGAGTCCTTGCTGCTTGTCCCCACGCTGCTGTTCCGTATGTCATTATTGGTCTTATTCCTGCCAGGTAGATCTTCCTCTTGGTTTCCAGTCTCAGCTTGCTCCGTCGTCCTATTAGTGGTCCCAGTCTGTTCAACCGGTCTTTCTCCTTCTTCTCGGTCTCCTCTATGTGCCTTCTCCATGTAAGTCCTCGGTCTATGTGGATTCCTAGGTATCGTATTTCTTCCTTTCGTTCAAAAGGGACATGTTCAGACTGCAAACCATCATCAGACACTCTACATGAGGGCAAGGAGCATTACATTCAAACATTTACAGATTTATTAAAAGTGCCAGAAGAATTGAACCTGCAAAGGGTACCTAACCATTTTGGAAGAAACACGATGTCTTAAGCCACCAGCAATACGGTTTCCATTCTGTACTCTCTACGTCTGCAGCGATATAATCGTTTTACATAGCAATTACTAAATCAGAGGCAGATGCCTTTATTATGCCTTATTGATGCAGATGAATGCCTGCCGCAGTATTTTGCGACTTGAGTAGGGCATTTGACTTTGTCGACCATAAGAAATTAATACTGAAGGGTCATGGTACCAGGGACATATCTTTTTGGTTCTATGCAGTTAAATAAATGAAAACAATACGTTAGCAAGAAACTTGGAATGGTTGTCCCTCAAGGTTTGATATTGGGTCCTGTTCTCTTCATCCTATATGTAAAGCATTTGGATTCGATATAGTTGGCAATAAAGAATACACTGCGTATGCAGACGACTTTTCCATTAGTTATATCCACCGCCGATACTGAAAGTTTACAAACAAAATACATTGTAACAATTGAAAGAGTATCATCTTTCTTCAAATCTATGAATTTATCCTTCAATATCCAAAAGACCTAAATGTTGCAGGTGTATTGTCGACACCAATATATTGAAAACCTTGTAATTTTATTTGGTGTAAACGTTTTAAGGCCATAAATGGCCTATAATTGAAAAAGATGTGATAGAACATCAACACGTATTAAAGACAGATTGGGTTAAAAAGAAATAGTGGATAGCGGAAGAGATACTAGATCTAATGGAAGGGAGAAAGCTATATAAAAATAGAGGTCACCAAAAATACAAGCAAAAACATGAATAAAGAAATAAAGAAGTTACGAAGTTGTGGTTGAAAGAACAATGCTAGGAACTAGAAGATTATCAAATAAAGTATGATAGCTTTAACGTACACAAAAAGATAACAGAAATAACCTACTGCAAAATTAAAAGAAAGCAAGATTTATTAAAAGATTCGAGGGGAAAATTGATTATAGAGACCAACAATACATGGATTATATTGTAACGCGAAATGTAAATATCAGCGTGAAGCGTGCTCCTTATCTGACGCAGGCTGCTCATTTAAAAACCCTCCAAGACTGATTGGGAACGTCCAATTAGAAAAAGAATATTCGAGTAGCTTCTGGAAGATATTATTGGGGCTATAAATTACGAAACGGTGCGGTCGGAGGAGAGTAGACAAGGAGTCGTCGTGAGTTAAAAGTGCGATAAGCCGACTAGCGATATTTGTACAAGTAAACTAAGCGCGTTAAGTGCATAATACAAGTTAGTTAGTTAATGAATGGATTAAATAAATTAGACAGTGTTAAGTACTGTATAAATAAATTAGAATAAACGTTACAATATTATATAACAGAATTATTTGTGGACGGAAGATCGACAGAAATATTGTATATCGAATTATATAAGAATATATTCTATTCTTAAATAGAAATATCGACAGTATTGGAAATATTACGGGAAAAATTGAAATCTGCAATGAAAAACACAAAAAATAGAAAAGCAACAGACCCAGGTCAAATACTGGTGGATATACTGAAATATATGAACGAGGATTCACTGTTAGAACGTAATATACAGAACAGGTAACATTCCTAAGCAATGGTTAGTCTCTACTTTCTGCACCATCCCCAAAAATGCTAACGCCACAAAATATAGAGAAAACAGGACTGTATCCCTAATTAGTCACACTCTAAAAATATTCTTAAAAATTATACATAGACGCATACACAGGAAATTAGAAGATGGAATTGACAACAGCCAATTTGGTTTCAGAAATGAACTAGGAACAAGAGAAGCATTATTTGCATTACAAACAACAGAGATAAATAATGTCGAAAATAAAGATAGCAAGAATTACGTCTGCGAAATTAAAGAAAATACTGTAACGTTTATTCTAATTTATTTCTACAGTTCTTAACACTACCTAATTTATTTAGTCTATTCCTTAACTAATTAATTTATGTTAAACACTTAACGCGCTAATTTATTTGTACACTTATCGCTAGTCGGCTTATCGCACTTTTTCACTCACGGCGGTGCCTGGTCTACTCTTCTGCCACGGAACGGTCTCGTAATTTATATCCCTAATAATGTCTTTTCGAGAAGCTTCCGGGCTATTCTTTCTCTAATTAGACGTTCCCGATTAATCGAGAAGATAGTTTTTATAGTCGAAGCGGCCTACTGAATTCTGCAGCGGTTCCCTTCGAACTGCGCCGACTTCGTCAGATAAGAAGGAGCACGCTTCACACTGATGTTTACATTTCGCGTCACAATACTATGCCACTGGAATTAAGTGTCAGAACACTTGGATATTATGCGTTTTAGACACTGCTATGTTCATTGGAGAACTGGACACTGAAACAGGAACACCTAAACAGTGTAGCGTTTTTACCTACGCGAGAATTACTACACGACACGAGTTTTCTTACTTAATTTATTTAAACCACTTACACGCTAATTTATTTGTACACTTACACTACACTTAACTGCTAATACTTAATCTAATTTATCTTATTTCACTTACTACTACTTAACTAATTAATTTATATTGCACACTGTTTATTTATCTTACCGCCGGCCTGGCCGACACCTGTCGACCAGTCTACCGGCGACTGTTTACGACTACCGTCGAATGAATCGACTCGCTCTCGGTGTGTTATTTATAGCCGTATGGGAAACCTAGAAACTTCAAGGTGTTTCCTGTCCTACCGCGAACGTTCTTTACAGTACTCGAACATTCTACGGCTTTCCGAGAATTCCAACAGTTCCGCGAATCCATCTCGTTAGGAATTCTTTGAAGTCATTCCGAAAGGCGCTTAATTTTATGGCAGGCTATTTCGTGACAATACATATAGTATTACCCAACATCTAATACCTTTTGCAACAAGTTTTCCAGTGTATAGAAAACATTTTTATAATACGTTTTTAAACAATATGATCCAAGCAAAAGACTTTTACGCTCAATAATATAATAATCTATAAATCCATAGAAAAGTCTACATACTCTAGCTTTACAATAAAGTTTTGAATTGAAATTTCATCTCAAATAAATTTTACAATTTCATATTAGACTCCTGGTCCGACAATTTGTGTTTTGTTTTCTTTTTTGTTTCATATAATTGTCCCATTTTAATCCCTTTAATTTAAAGGTTAGTTTTATTGAAAACTAGCCTTTAACCATCGCGACTTCGTCAATAGCATTGACCTGAGCAGCCGTTCGTGGAAGATAAATAAACAGGTGTGAAATATAAATTAAGCAATAAGTGTCAGTTATTAGTGTTAAATAAATTAGTTAAGTGTTTAATTAGTGGAGTGTAGGTATTCTAACGCGAAAACATTACAATAATTAAAGCCTGTACAAATATATCTTCGATAAAAATAAATACATAAAATTCCATGATACAAATATAAATTTATTTAAAGGGTACCTACCAACATATACTACGAAACGACATATTACTACAAATAGCCTTAACCGTATATAATGAAATCTTAATTCTCTCTCGAAAATTACATGTAATAAAACTAAATTAACTTCATATTAAGTTTTTAGTGACAGAATTCCAAAGAATAAGAAATTCTAGTGTCACCGAACAGGACGTCATATTCCAGAACTACATATTACTGCAAACAGCCTTACCCGTGTATAATTTACATTAAATCCTAATTCTCCCTTCTCCAAGTCAGAAATTGTAATGTAAAAACATTACATGTTCTGCCTGGAAAATGCTTGGATTCTTGGTAAGAAATTGTTAACACATTCACCGACCAAACCTCGCTGAAAACTACTATTCTTTAGTCAGATCTAAACTGCAATAAGGTTCACTAATATGGTTTCCAATTTATGGAACTCATATAGTAAAATTGGTCACATTATGTTCCATTATCCCAACTATGTCATATTTGGTAAATACTGACTTTATCAGTTTACGACTGTCATAAAAATATGTCGATTTACATCATGATAAAAATTAGAAATGGTATCCTTAACTCATACTTCTCGTCGACATCCGTATTAAATTCGTAGTTAGATAGAAATATTTCATACACTGATGTAATTAAATTAGACCAACTTAACGTGCTAAATTCGTATACTCAATAAATTTCATTGTGTACTTCCAAAAATAGCAACGCGCGTCAAAAATTATCGTTATTAAAATAAATTATTTAATTATATTATCAAATATAATATTGTAACGTTTATTTTATAATTTATTTACATTAATTGAACACTAATTTATTTAACACACTGAACTACTTGTACACTAGACTAGACACTACATAATTTATTTGTACTGCTCCGCTTTCGGATCGTATGTCGCGTTCACGTCTGCTTCTCTACTTCTAACTAACTCCCTCGATCACAAGCCCCCTTATATATACACTCCCAACCCCGATAAAGAACGTTCTAGTACATTCTAGAACGCCTACGCAGGAAATGTTCATGCAGCTGTCTTGTACGCGTCGTAGTTATTCTTTTGAAGGAGTAAACATGTGTCGCTTTGTTTACTTCTCGCATTACACTGCCCCCGCCTTAGAGACGTTTCGTCTCGGAACGTATCCCTGGTAGGCCCATGCAGGAACCTGCAGTTAGCCCCCCGCTTACAGCGAGACGTGGCGTCAAAATAACAGGGGACCATCTTCCCGAGTCGACATGGTGCAGGCCCAAAACAGCAGACTAAAACTTCCACTCCGGTATTCTTCAACACTACTTCCAGCATATTCCGGACAGCCCTCCAGTCCAGCTGATCTCGTCCAGCACCTAACTTGGGGACAGCTAGCTTCCTGATGTCGAGCTCCAGCAGTCGGTCTCGTAGCCTATGCAAGGTTCGCCATACATTGTGATAACATGGTTTAAGGGACCCGATCTCCTTCGTAACCAGATAAAAGATGTGTCTTACGTTGTCACGTAGTTCCAGAACCTTGCCAATTTCCGGGAGTTGCGCTCTGAGTTGTTCCAAGCGCCCGTACTTCTTCTTGAAAACCGTGGCGATACCTCGTGACATTACCAGGTCGGCGGACACACAATGGGCCAACGAGTATTCTTCAGGTACGCTGAACAAATCCTGTTGTTTTTCACAGGTTACCCCATACCGTGCTTTTCCGGTACCCCCGTAGGCGCTCATAAATTCTTCGAAGGAAAGTTCGTTCTCCTGCGCCAATGTGTTTCTTACTCGGGGAACCTCCGCCTCATCGTGCGACCCCTCATAGGGTGCCAACCGATTAAAGTGCACCACTCTCGGCTTGCCGTTTGGTAGTTTGCTTACCCGGTAGACCACGTCATTGATTCGTTTCTTCACAACATAGGGACCTTCCCAATTGGTCTGTAACTTAGGGGACAAACCACGTTTCTTCTGTGGGTTGTACAGCCAAACTCGATCTCCCATTTGGTAGCCACCCTCTTTAGCGTTGATGTCGTAACGCTCTTTAATGCGATCACTGGCGATATTTAGTTGGTACCGGACTTGATCGTGAATCTCGTTCATCCTTTGCCGCATCCGGGAAACGTAATCTTCCCCCGAAACGTCCTCGTCCGGTCTAGCGCCAAAGATTAGATCACAGGGCAGTTTAAGTTCTCGCCCGAACAGGACTTTGACTGGAGTTTGTCCTGTCGACTCATGAACGGCCGAGCGGTAGGCCATCGGGAAGAACGGCACGTGTTCGTCCCAGTCTCGTTGATGTGACGAGACCATTTTCGCCAGATAGCGATTGAGGGTGCGATTCATCCGTTCTACCATGCCGTCAGACTGAGGGTGAAGGGCCGTGGTTCTTGTTTTTCGTACCCCAAACTTCTCACATATCCTCCGGAATAGGCCACTCTCAAAGTTTCTTCCTTGATCCGAGTGTAATTCCATGGGTACTCCAAACCGGCAGATCAGCTCCTTCACGAGCACATCGGCCACTGTCTCTGCCTCCTGATTAGGGAGAGCGTACGCTTCTACCCACTTCGTAAAATAGTCCATTACGACCAGGATGTATTTATTCCCCTTTTCGGTCTCAGGGAAGGGTCCTGCTATATCAATAGCGATCCTTTCGAAGGGGCTCCCGACGTTATATTGCTTCATGGGAGCTTTCGGTCGTCTTTGTGGCCCATTACTTGCGAAACATGTAGAACATTTCTTGCACCAGTCCTTCACGTCGTCTGAACAATTGATCCAGTAGAATCGCTCTCGTACTTTCTGCAGGGTTTTCTTGATCCCTAAATGTCCACCAGACGACTCGTCGTGAAGGTGCCGCAAGACCTCCGGGATTTTACTGGAGGGAATTACCAACTGCCGTCTTTCCTCCGTCCCGTCTTGGCTCTCCAGTACGCGTTTTAGTAGTCCATCCTCAACCACTAACGAGTCCCACTGTGCCCAATAGCTCTTGAGTTTTGGCGAGCCAGGTGATACCTTTTGCCACTCAGGACGCTCTCCTCCCTCCTTCCAAACCAGGATTTCTTTGAGAACCGGGTCTTTTTCTTGCTCTTGTCGTAACGAGGATGGTGTCCATTCCTCGGCGACCACGGTGGTTCGGTAGACTTTCTCGGACTTTTCCTCAGCTCTATGACAATGAGGACATTCATCAGGGCATGGTCTTCTCGAGAGTGCGTCTGCGTTTCCATGACTCTGTCCTGGCCGATGTTCTATAACAAAGTCATACTCCTGGAGCCTGTAACGGTCCGAATCCCGTTTACAAACGATTAGTGGTTCGAATCGAACTCGCCTAACATTTGCTCCGTTCTATGCTTTGTGCGATGAAACGACTGACATGACGAGGTCATCTTTTCGTCTCGTCTCGGCCATTTTTAAGTTCCGATTTATCGAACGTGTTCCTTTTTGTCTTTCGGCGGCGGCGATAGTACAGCGTAAGCGTTTCTCTACCCTCGTAATTTTCGTTTCGACGTTGCCTTGTGTGGGATCTATACGAAGGGAGAGAGTAGGAATCTGTCGTCTAGTCCTCGTTGGGATTCGTACGTTGAGAGGAGGACGTCTCGTTGGAGGATTTTCTACGCGGAGCTGTGCCGCCATTTTGTGTTGTCGAGGACGGCTAGGAAAACCCTCTTGCAGAGGTAACCCCCACGTTTGAAATCATTCAGTCACCTAACTGGTCGTTTCTCGTTGTCTAGGGTTTTTAGGTCCGACTTTTAAGTCCGGCTTTTAGGACCGGAAGTTGAGTACCAAAGGTTCGGAGCGAATTATCGATAATCGGGCCACGTGCTGATCTCCCACCGGCTCCTTCGAAGGTCCTGTGCCAGGTTGACTTGGAGGTTAGACAGAGTTTCCGATTTCCTGTGTGAGGAGCAGACCGAACGCCGACCGCACTCCCGACCGGGATACGACCATACATCAGGGGCCCGGAACGTACCCGGATTGTGTCGCTGCAGGGAGTAACCAACCAACCTCGGTCGGTAATTGTGTACCTTTTATTTATCTTAATTCGTCACGACCATTGCCAGATATTTGGTACTGTCCTCATAGCTGAGCGAGGACCCGTTACTACTTTTTTTTTATTGCTTTCTTTCTGAGGGGAAGGGTATTCCCAGTTGTAATTTTAATTTTCGGTCGATACGACCCCTTAAAACCTGAGAGACAAATTATTGAATTTGCAACCGGTTATAAGAGTTTTCTTTTTTTTGTTTGTTGCTGCAGTTTAACACATTTTAAGGATAACTGCCTGTCACTTAGGAAGACTCGAGTCTTGAAAACTTAACAATTATAACAACTACTTATCTATTTTGAACTGTTATATATTTTTTTCCTCTTCCCTCTTGGGAACAAAAATATTCTGTGATTTTGATATAGAATAAAGTGTTTATTGTTTTTGGAGCTTGAGTTTCTGCCATTTCCCCCTTTGATCACCCTAAATTTTGTGGGTACTGTAATCATTCTTTTTTTTGTTTTTATTAGGATTATTTGTTTAGGTGGCACTTTGCAGTGGGAATTATCTCAGACGGCTCCTCAGACATCGAGGACCCTCTGGCTTGGGTACATATAAGCCAGTGGCGCCCAAATCAAACATCTGTAATTATAGTCAATTTTTCTGACCCTCCCAAACTCTCCGAGGTAATTGAGAGAGCCGTGCGGCTTTGTGTCGCTACCCTACGCCGTCTGAGGTATCAAAGCTTACGCCTAAGCTATTTTTAAAAGTTAGCGTCACAAATTTGGCGGCCCAACGTGGGGCCATCCATACTGTAGTGGGGTGATCAAATTGAACTGGCAGAAGTTCAGGTTATAATTGTAGGGATAAGTGGGTTCGATTGTGAACTCAGAAAGAAAGGTAAAAGTTAGGTGTTGATCACAACCTTTTTTTTTATATATTTTGTTATTTACTTTTTTTGGGATTTCACTTAATTGTCGAAGTTTGTATAGCCGATAGGGTCACCTGGTTGTGCCCCTGGATCGATTGTTAAGACCTTGTGGTTGTTTGGTTGCTGCTGCAAAACATTTAGGTATCAGGATGGCTGACCGGATGGATGTGGATCGTCTTAGTCGTGACGAGTTAACGTACGAGTTAACTGTTAGGGGTTACAAGATGGAGACAGGTGTTACGATGGCCAATATGCGGAAGAGTCTACGTAGCTTCCTTAAATTGGAGAAGTTAGGCAAAGTGACTGAGTACCCTCCCCATAAGTTTTCTTTTGAGGATGATTCGAAGGCAGTGGAGCTGATCATTCAAGAGTGCCGGACGGCGATCAACGAGTTCTCTGATTTCGATTCTAGTCCTTCGTTTAGAAAGCTTGTTACTAGGTTGGTGCATGCTTCTCGTCGAGCCGAACGATCGGTACCTGTTGGTGAGGCTCAGATCGCGCTTAGGGCACAGCACATGGTCGATTGTACATCCCTCATATCCTCTCTAAAATCGAAAGCTCGGAAACACCAACGGGCGTCGCTGTCGGACAATGTTACGGTGTTAGACATTGGTGCAGTATTGTCATCTACGGGTCTTGAATCAGGTTCAGACGAGACAGAGTCTGAAGACGAGCCGGAGGTGAAACTCAGTGAACGTAATTTAGTACGAGGGGCTAGTATTCCTATTTCGAAGTGGGATTTTAAGAAATTTAGTGGGGATGGCGTGACATCTCTTAGTTCGTTTCTGGAAACCGTTGAGGAGTTGCGAATCGCAAGGAATGTATCCGTGGAGGCTTTGTTTACGTCTGCGAGTGATCTTTTTTCGGAGTCGGCCCTGGTGTGGTATCGAGCCAATAGATCTAGATTTGGTTGTTGGTCTGATTTGGTGCGGGAGTTGAGATTACAGTTTCAGCCACCAGACTTCAATGATCGGCTGTTTGAGGAGATTAAGCGCAGAACGCAGGGTCCAAACGAGCCTATGGGAATATATTTGGCAGTCATGAGTAACTTATTCAATAGACTTACTGTTCCAATATCAGATGCCATTAAATTGAAAGTGGTATTGCAGAATCTCAGCCCCTTTTATCAGTCGCAGTTGAGTTTAGTTGAGGTCCTGTCATTAGATCAGTTACTTAAGTTGGGTAGGCAACTAGAAGCCAGGAAGGTGACGATTGACAAGTATACTCCTCCTCCTCGCGATAAGCGGAATCTAGTGGAACCGGACCTGGCATACGTGTACTCCCACGACTCTCCATCAGCTAGTTGCAGCCAAGAGTTGTTACCTGTCGATGGTACTTCCCCAGTTAGGCAAACCCGTACCCGTACACTTGCTTGTTGGAATTGCGGCGAGAAAGGGCACATTTCAGCTCAGTGCAAAGCCCCTCAGAGGAGATACTGTTATATTTGTGGTCGTCCAGGTGTTACTTCTCGTACGTGTCCTAAATGTTCGCAGAAAAGTTCGGGAAACGATCAAAGGGAACGTCGGTAAAGGATCGGCCCTCGCTCCTATATTCCGAACCGGTCCAGTCTATTCGGTGTGTGTTAGAGTATGTGTTTGCCCATGCTAGGGACGACGAACGCCCCTACATGAGGGTGTCTATTTTTGGGAAGGAGTTCTTAGGACTGCTAGATTCTGGGGCGACCCATAGTGTGCTTGGCGCGGAAGGTTGGGATAGGCTGAAGGATGTGTGTCAGGGTTGTCTCGAAGAGAGTAGGTTGCCCTCGGTTACTGTCGCCAATGGTGAGTCTTGTGAATGTATTGGTTCGTTAAATGTCCCGGTGTCATTGAACGGGATAGAAAAGCTCATCCGATTTTTAGTTGTGCCTGGTCTGAAACGTACCCTGATCTTAGGAATTGACTTTTGGGTCCGTATGGGGATCATTCCCAACTTGAGGTCTAAAGAGTGGGAATTCGTGAAGGACGATAAGGTTGAATGCGTCGTGGAGACTGCGGAGGCGTTAAGAGCTCGGGCGGTGCTTACTGCGGATCAGGAGGCCGCTTTGTCGCAGTTAATTGATAGTAATTTCCGGCGAATGGGAGACACGATAGGGTGTACGACTTTGGTGCAACATAAGATCTCGTTGGTAGGGAATGTGGAACCCATTAAACAGCGATATTACCCCGTATCACCGGCCATGATGAAGCATATTGACCAGGAACTCCAAGACATGTTGAGTAAAGGTGTTATTGAACCGTCCACTAGCCCATGGAGCAGTCCCATAGTTATGGTAAGGAAGAAGGACGGTTCCTGGAGGTTTTGTGTAGATTTTAGGAAGCTGAATAAGGTTACCAAGCGCGACGCTTACCCTCTACCGTATGTTTCCAGTATCTTGGACCGACTTCGTGATGCTAAATACCTGTCTAGTCTTGATGTCAAGTCGGCCTATTGGCAAGTCCCAATGGAGGCAGATTCGAAACCCCTTACTGCTTTCACGGTACCCGGTAGGGGTCTTTTTCAATTTACCAGGCTTCCCTTTGGACTTCACACTGCTCCCGCTACTTGGCAACGTCTCATCGATAGAGTTATTGGAGTGGACTTAGAGCCCTATTGTTTTGTCTACTTAGATGATATCGTGGTAACGACCCCGACTTTCGAGTTGCATTTGGAAATTCTGGCGAAAGTGTTCGAACGTCTTCAGGCCGCTGGCCTTACAGTAAGCAAGGATAAGTGTCAATTTTGCAGAGCCGAACTCCGGTACTTAGGTTATGTGGTCGATTCAGACGGGCTTCATGTGGACCCGGCCAAGGTTGAGGCGATTTTGCGGATCCCCACGCCAACCAAAGTGACGGAGGTCAGGAGTGTGATTGGTATGGCGTCTTGGTACCGTAGGTTCATCCCAAACTTCTCGTCTCTAATTCAACCATTGACTCACTTGCTACACAAAAATGTGAAATTTGAGTGGGGTGTCCTCCAGGAGGAAGCCTTCGATAAGATTAAGAGTCATCTTGTCAGCGCCCCGATCCTATCTTGTCCTGATTTTGACCTTCCCTTTTGTGTGCAGACGGATGCATGTGGTTTTGGTTTAGGGGCGGTCCTCACTCAGACAGATCGCCAAGGAAATGAGAAGGTGGTGTGTTATTTGTCCCGGTCCCTCACCAAACAAGAGCGGAAGTACTCAACGACCGAGCTGGAGTGTTTGGCGATTCTGTGGAGTATTGAACGGCTTAGGCCCTATTTGGAAGGCACTCACTTTACGGTCTGTACTGACCATTGGTCGTTACGTTGGTTGAATGAGCTGAAGGAGCCGACGGGGCGTCTGGCTCGCTGGAGTTTGAAGTTACAGCAGTATTCGTTTGATGTAGTCCATCGAAGGGGTAAGGAACATGTGGTACCCGATGCACTTTCACGGTCTGTGCCTGTTTTGGACGTCTTGGAAGGGATAACGGTTGATCAAGTCGCTGATAAATGGTATAGGAAGATGTTGTCGCGAGTGGAAAAGTGGCCGCTACAATATCCCGCTTGGCGTATCACGGAAGGTAGATTGTATAAGTATGTGAAAGGCAGGACGGTCCCTGGTTTAGATTTCGCCGATGCCTGGAAACAGGTGGTACCAAAAGAAAATAGGGGGGAGATCTTGCGGAAGTGTCACGACGACCCCTGCGCTGGACATCCGGGCGTTTTCAAAACGTTTAAAAGGGTATCTACCCACTTCTATTGGCCGAAGCTGAAGAGTGATGTTGCCTCCTATGTGCGAGTGTGTCCGTCCTGTTGTGCGAACAAGGTGGAACAAAAGAAACCAGGTGGTCTCTTGACACCTCACCGAGTTTTAGATAAGCCTTTCCAGGTGATTAGTGTGGATTTAGTTGGGCCGCTGCCTCGCTCCACTCGAGGTTTTAAATACATTTTGGTGATGGTAGACCTCTTCAGTAAGTTCCCGATAGTCGTGCCTTTGCGAAGTGCTTCGTCCAAGCTTATCTGTGCTGCGCTTGAGCAACACCTTTTCCTTATATACGGTCAACCCCATACATTGATCTCTGACAATGGTACGCAATTTCGGAGTAAGGATTTCCGAACTTTGTTGAGGTCGTATGATGTGAATCAGTTCTTCACGGCGAATTATCATCCCCAGGCCAACCCCACTGAGCGGGTTAATAAGACATTGGAAACCATGATACGGTGCTACATCAGGGATGATCATAAGGAGTGGGATTTGCACCTTCATAAGTTGGCGTGTGCGCTACGCACACAAGTTCACGAAAGCACCGGCTACAGTCCATATCAGATCGTCTTCGGTAGGGAATATCCTGTGAATTTTGAAAAGGTAGCTGTGGCTAACCCTGGTGAATTGGAGTTGGATAATGACGCTTTGGTTAGGGATAGGGTTCAGGCGTTTCAAGAGTTATTTCGGGAGGTTAAGGAAAGGCTTAAGAAGTCAGCGGAAAAGAACAAACGGCACTATGACCTACGGCATAGACCTCTTGTGTTCGAAGTGGGTGATCGAGTGTATCGCAGGAACTTTGTACAGTCCAATGCGGCCAACGCCTTTGCCGCTAAACTCGCTCCAAAATTTATAGGACCGCTGGTGATTTCCAAGAAAGTCTCCCCTTGGACGTATGAATTGGTTGACGTGGATGGTAGATTTAGGGGAACTTGGCACGTGAAGGACCTTAAAGCGTGCGCAATGTAAAATCTGATGCTGACCTCAATCTTGTGCCTGGTATAGAGCCTGTGTATGTAGTTGTTGACCTTTTTTTTTTTCTCTTCTTTCCTTTTATTTTCTTCTCTTCGCGATGGTGCCCTTGAGATTATCGGATTGTGCTTCTCGAAGTGTCTCATTACTCGGATGTTGGGTTTGAACCAACCTCTCTGAGGGATTTATTTTGAGTAATGAATGGATGCGCGTCGTCCCCGATTTTGTGGATTCTTTGGAATTAGTTGCGGGGAGTCGCACTCTCTTATGAGGATTTTCCGTCACAACACGAGCACAATGGTTTTGGGTGAGGAAGTTTTGCTTCTTCAGTAGTCTGGTGATCGAGGTTATATCTCGTAGTTGGGACAAACTTGTTCTCTTGTTCCGTCTGGTTGGGTTTTGTTCCTTTTGCCCAAGCGAAGGTCTAGATGTCTTTGTTCGAGTTAGCTTTAGGTTAATTGTTGGGGCATAATCTGGATGTCCCTGGGTAACCTAAAAGCCACGCAACATGATAGTTGCCCAGATAGTAGTGGGAATGAGAACCATCTTTCCACTGCGGCAGTGAAGTTGCTGTTGTGAAGTATCGCACTTGAGACCGCGAATTAGTTGTAAGATTGTTTGCGACCAGTTGTAAGATCTCGATGGTTCACGTGCTTGTATATTCGTGTGTTGTGATTCCCTGTTTATGTTGCTCTGCAGTATGGGGCGTAAGAATTCTACTGCACCGGGTCCGCGGTTAGGGTAAAAGTCCCTTAAGTGTATGATGCCCTGCAGTTGGGGGCTGTATTTAGAATTCCACTGTACCGAGTCCGCGGTTGGGGTAAGAGGCCCCTAAGGGTTGTGAAGTGGTTATGGTTTGTGTGTCGTTTTCCCTGTGGTGAGCTGGTAGTTTTCGTTTTGGTTAGTTACTGTATATGGACGTCACTTCTTGAGGCGGATTTAACGTTGGGTTTAAGGTTGTCCATTACGTCGGTTAAGGATTTTCCCTGATGTTTCTAACTGCGACTGGGGTTAGTTTTGGTCCATGACGTTATGGTTATCGACATTCGTTTGAACGTTGTTATTTTATTGTCACTGATCATTCATTGTGAGGTTGGTCGCTTGGAGTTGTCACTTCCATAGCTCTTTTAGTTTTAGTGGTTGTAGGGTTTGACGTTTCGTCTCTTGGACCGTTCACCTCGTGTGTTCGGTCAGTCGTCGGGTACAGGGTCGGAAGGAGCTCGGTCCGGTTCGTGTGCGGGCAGGGTCGCGACCGACAGCTTTTAAGCAAGCAGCGTAGTGGACGGTGTGCGGGGGGGGTGTATCCGGGACACCGGCCACAAACCATAATGGTTTGGAGCAGTCCTTCCCTTAGCGGGGTGGGGTTGCTGGTCTGAGGGTCGTGCAGGGTGCGATGGTGCACTACTTCGCATGCCGGGAAACTGCGTTGTGTCGCGTCGCGGGACATGTCCGCAGGGATCAGATTGGGAGTACTCCTGCGTCACACCCTTTGAGGCGAGTCTAGCAGGGGGCTAGATGTCGCATATTAGTAGTATTAAGTTAGGTGACGTTGGTTCTGATCCAGCGCACCCCAGTTATTGTGGGGAACTGGCGTAAATTTGTAGAGTCTCCTTATTGTTTTTCCTTGTTGTATTGATGCCCCACATGGGACTAGGGGTGACCGATTCCCCTAGCTCCCATTCTGACGTGTAATTTTATGGAATTCCTGATAGAGGTTTCGTCAGTTTTACTAGGATTAGTGATTAGAAGGGTCGAGACAGCCTACGATAGTGGCGGGAAAGGGAATTCCCTACCCAGTCTCCCCTTAGTGACACATGTTGGGTTCGGCGAGTGCTCTTGGACAAGCCTTAAGCTTCTCTTATTTGGTTTGGCCTGTTTTGTTTTTTTTCCCTTCTTTCGTTGGGGTAAGTGGGGGTGGAATTTGTAACGGTCCGAATCCCGTTTACAAACGATTAGTGGTTCGAATCGAACTCGCCTAACATTTGCTCCGTTCTATGCTTTGTGCGATGAAACGACTGACATGACGAGGTCATCTTTTCGTCTCGTCTCGGCCATTTTTAAGTTCCGATTTATCGAACGTGTTCCTTTTTGTCTTTCGGCGGCGGCGATAGTACAGCGTAAGCGTTTCTCTACCCTCGTAATTTTCGTTTCGACGTTGCCTTGTGTGGGATCTATACGAAGGGAGAGAGTAGGAATCTGTCGTCTAGTCCTCGTTGGGATTCGTACGTTGAGAGGAGGACGTCTCGTTGGAGGATTTTCTACGCGGAGCTGTGCCGCCATTTTGTGTTGTCGAGGACGGCTAGGAAAACCCTCTTGCAGAGGTAACCCCCACGTTTGAAATCATTCAGTCACCTAACTGGTCGTTTCTCGTTGTCTAGGGTTTTTAGGTCCGACTTTTAAGTCCGGCTTTTAGGACCGGAAGTTGAGTACCAAAGGTTCGGAGCGAATTATCGATAATCGGGCCACGTGCTGATCTCCCACCGGCTCCTTCGAAGGTCCTGTGCCAGGTTGACTTGGAGGTTAGACAGAGTTTCCGATTTCCTGTGTGAGGAGCAGACCGAACGCCGACCGCACTCCCGACCGGGATACGACCATACATCAGGGGCCCGGAACGTACCCGGATTGTGTCGCTGCAGGGAGTAACCAACCAACCTCGGTCGGTAATTGTGTACCTTTTATTTATCTTAATTCGTCACGACCATTGCCAGATATTTGGTACTGTCCTCATAGCTGAGCGAGGACCCGTTACTACTTTTTTTTATTGCTTTCTTTCTGAGGGGAAGGGTATTCCCAGTTGTAATTTTAATTTTCGGTCGATACGACCCCTTAAAACCTGAGAGACAAATTATTGAATTTGCAACCGGTTATGAGTTTTCTTTTTTTTGTTTGTTGCTGCAGTTTAACACATTTTAAGGATAACTGCCTGTCACTTAGGAAGACTCGAGTCTTGAAAACTTAACAATTATAACAACTACTTATCTATTTTGAACTGTTATATATTTTTTTCCTCTTCCCTCTTGGGAACAAAAATATTCTGTGATTTTGATATAGAATAAAGTGTTTATTGTTTTTGGAGCTTGAGTTTCTGCCATTTCCCCCTTTGATCACCCTAAATTTTGTGGGTACTGTAATCATTCTTTTTTTTGTTTTTATTAGGATTATTTGTTTAGGTGGCACTTTGCAGTGGGAATTATCTCAGACGGCTCCTCAGACATCGAGGACCCTCTGGCTTGGGTACATATAAGCCAGTGGCGCCCAAATCAAACATCTGTAATTATAGTCAATTTTTCTGACCCTCCCAAACTCTCCGAGGTAATTGAGAGAGCCGTGCGGCTTTGTGTCGCTACCCTACGCCGTCTGAGGTATCAAAGCTTACGCCTAAGCTATTTTTAAAAGTTAGCGTCACAAGCCTCTCGATCCAGCGAGCGATTTGTCCTTCGGGATTCTTAAACTGGAGGAGCCATTTAAGAGCAGCATGATCGGTCCGGATCAAAAACCTCCTTCCACACAAATATTTATGGGAGTGCTCGATGGACTTGACGATGGCCAATAATTCACGTCGGGTGACGCAGTAATTCCTTTCTGGTTTGGAGAGTACCTTGCTGAAGTATCCAAGGACACGTTCTTGTCCCTCCTGACGCTGCGACAGAACACTTCCAATTCCCACATTGCTCGCGTCGGTGTCCAGGATGAACTGTCCTTCTGGCAGAGGAAAACTCAGCACTGGGGCACTGGTCAACTTCCTCTTCAGCTCGTCGAAGGCAGACTGGCATTCCTCATCCCAACAGAAGTTTCGTCTTTCTTCCGTGAGCCTTGTCAACGGCTTAGCGACGTCGGAGAACATCCGGACATAGCGTCGGTAGTACGTGCAGAGGCCCAGAAAACTCCTCAACTGGTGTTTATCTACCGGTATTGGCCACTCCTTCACCGTACTTGTCTTGTCCGGATTAACGGCGACGCCCTCTCTGCTCACTACGTGCCCCAAGTAAGAGACCTTCCTTCTGAAGAGCTGACATTTCTTCGGGTTCAGTTTCAGCCCCGCACCTCGCAGTCTCTGGAAGACGTCCTCTAAGTTTTTCAGATGTCCGTCGAAGGTCTTGCCCATCACGATGACATCGTCCAAATAGACTAGGCACGTTTTCCACGTCAAACCCATTAGCACGCTCTCCATCAGCCTCTCAAACGTCGCTGGGGCATTACAAAGTCCGAATGGCATGACTGTAAAATGCCACAGGCCGTTACCGAAGGTAAATGCCGTCTTTTCCTTATCGGCAGGGTCCATTTCGACTTGCCAATAGCCGCTTTTTAAATCCAAGGTCGAAAATATCGTGGATCCAGCAAGGGTATCGAGTGTGTCGTCGATACGTGGTAGCGGGTAGCTGTCCTTTTTGGTGACACTGTTCACCTGCCGGTAGTCTACACAGAATCGAGTAGTCCCATCCTTTTTCTTCACCAGTACTACCGGCGAGGCCCATGGACTGCTTGACGGCTCGATGACCCCGTCCCGCTCTAGGTCCCTGATGATTTTCTCGGCTTCTTCCCGTTTGGCCAAGGGTAGTCGTCTTGCTGTTTGTCGAATCGGTCGTGTCTCGCCCGTGTCAATTTTGTGTGTCACGACCTTGGTCTTTCCCAGCTTTCCATTCTCGGTGGTAAATATGTCCTGGTACTTATTTATTAAATCGTGGGCCTTTTGTTTCTGTGTGGGCGAGAGAAACGCACTGGTCTGGGAAAGTATTTGTTTCAAGTCCTGCGGAGTGTGTCTGGACCTTTCTTCCTCACTAACGCCCCTTACGATGGCCGAAGCGGCTATACATGTGCCCAGCTTCGTACCCTTCTTGATGGTGACCGGGTACTGATTGATGTTGAGTAGTCGCACAGGCACTTCACTTGAGAGAGTAACGAGCGCCTTTCCTACCAGTACCCCCCGAGCCAGTCGATTGTCATCGTTTTCTGGTTCGATCACGGCTGGAATTCCCTCTTCCACAACACCCCTCAGACAGGTAGAGGTGATCGTTTCGCTTCGTTCCGGGAGAATCACATCTTCTGCCATTATTACGTCTAACACAAAGTTGTCACGATTGTGTAGCAGTAATTCTTCTTGACCGATCCTCAACACTCGGTGTCCGAAATCCAACTGGAATTGCTTCACCGTGTCGCTTCACCGTGTATTACTGCCTTCTCCCCAGTGGCAGTTCTCAATTGCCACCTACTTGGCCTAATCTTCCTACGGTCCCTCACAACTTCCGAGCGTACGATCGTCTTCGTAGCTCCCGTGTCCACAAGCATGGCGTGGGATCTCCCGTCGATAGTGCCATCGACGTACGCGCTCCCCAATTGGTGGGAAAACGAGGCTATACTGGCCCGGGGGTTTCCACTGCTACGGGTCGACGTTCCCCCTTTCTTATCGACCCGCATTAGTTTTCCTGGGCCTTTGCCGGCGCCGCTGTTCTGGGCCGTTTGCAAGAATTCTTCACATGGCCCACTTCGCCACAGTTCCAACAGCGAACTACCTTCTTCTTCGCCGACAGCACCTCCATGATCTGCTGTAGGACCCTTTCGACGAGTTTTTCAGTGTCTACTTCCTCTGTAACCGCTCGAACACGGCCGTGACCACGGGAGGCTTCCATGGCTGCATCATGCTCCAGTGCGATGGCGAGCGCGTCCATTAATGTTTTCGGTCGAGCTAGTCTCAGGGCCCTCTGCAGTTCCTGGTCCCGCAGCCCGCTCACGAACGTCTGCACTGCGAGGCACTCCATCATCTGTTCCGGTGCCGTGGGATACGCCAACCTCACTAGTCTGGCTACGTCCGCTTCGAACTCCTGCAGGGTCTCGTTCGATCTCTGACGGCGATTGGACATCTGGGATTGATGGACTTGCTCCAGATGTGTTTGGCCGAACCGCATTTCCAGTCGCCTCAGCAGCTCATTGTAATTCCCGGCTTCCTCGGTGGATAGCGTCTGAAGAACTTCCAACGCCTCTCCATGTAAGGCTACCATTAGGGAAACAGCTTTCTCGTGAGGGGACCAAGCATTAGCTTCCGCTGCTGCCTCAAACTGCTTCTTGTAGCTGGCCCACGGAATTTTTCCATCGAACGTTGGGGGCGTCACTCGATTAGTGCATATCGAGTTCTGTTGAACGACCGCCTTTATTTCTTCCTTCGTCTCGCCGCTACTGACTCGCCTTAGTCGTTCTTCCAACTGCTTCGTCTTCTGTTTAATTTCGCCTTCTTTCCCCTCGCCGCTACTGACTTGTTCTAGTCGTTCTTCCAACTGCTTGATCTTTTCTTCAATCTCCTTACGCTGAGCCTCCATCTGGTCGGTTATCTGAGCAGTAATATGAGTAATTATGTCTTCCCTCTGGCCGGCGATTTGAGCAGTGATGTCTTCCCTCTGGGCGGCGATTTGAGCAGTGATGTCTTCCCTCTGATCGGCGATTTCTTCCCTCTGGGCAGCGATTTCTTCCCTCTGGGCGGCGATTTGAGCAGTGATGTCTTCCCTCTGGGCGGCGCTTTCCTCCCTCTGGGCGGCGATTTGAGCAGTGATGTCTTCCCTCTGGTCGGCGATTTATTCCCTCTGGGCGGCGATTTCTTCCCTCTGGGCAGCGATTTGAGCAGTGATGTCTTCCCTCTGGGCGGCGATTTGAGCAGTGATGTCTTCCCTCTGGGCGGCGATTTGCTTCGTGATGTCATCGTCTTCGAACTCGAAAACTTCCGGGTCCTGGCCATTTTCTTTCAAAAATGCCGAGAGTCGGTCCTGGAGTTCGGTCTTCCTCCCTCCTGTTTCCAATTCCCGTTCCTCGAGTTCTTTTTTTAACTCGGCCACTTTTAATTCGCGTAACTTCTTCATGATCCGCTCTTCTGACACCAATGTAACGTTTATTTTATAATTTATTTACATTAATTGAACACTAATTTATTTAACACACTTAACTACTTGTTCACTAGACTAGACACTACATAATTTATTTGTACTGCTCCGCATTCGGATCGTATGTCGCGTTCACGTCTGCTTCTCTACTGCTAACTAACTCCCTCGATCACAAGCCCCCTTATATATACACCCCCAACCATAATCGAGATCATTCTCGAACCTTCTAGAACGCCTACGCAGCAAATATTCATAAGGTCACCAATTACTTTTCATAAACAACAATCCCGGAGAAAAATCATGCAGCTGTCTCTTACGTCGTAGTAATTCTGAAGAAGTAACCGCTTTACTCGGGGCGAGTAAACATGTGTCGCTTTGTTTACTTCTCGCATTACAATATATATAGTTATAGTCTTTTAGTGCTTCAATATGTTGTTTAAACCGAACATTACTGTCAAATGTATTAGTTTCTTAAAATTTTGAGTAATTCTTTATTTAATTAAAAAAATATAATTATTCCGAAATTAAATTTCTACTGTTTGGAAATATATATTCGCCATATTGTTGTCAAAATATTTAAGCGCCATTTCACTTAAATTTTTTGCAAGTTAAGTAACTTGGAAACTACTGGGATGAATAACTTATAGGTATTAAAATTAAGTAATTTTGACCACTTGGTCACAACGTAACTTGCCATATTACACCAATCAGGTCAAAAAATTACTATTTAATGCAAATTGACCACTTAATTTGTGAAAGAGGATACTTCGACTTGTGTCAACTATCAGGTGAATGTAGCAAAAATGTGACCTAATAGGTGAAACGTGGTACCTTACGTATTTCACAAATTTGCTATTTTCGCGATTTGGTAATTATGTTCTTGTGTGACCTGTTAGGTGATCTGATATCATTTAACATAACATTGTGACTTATTAGGATGCTTGTTCACCAAATTTTCACATCACTTATTTCATTACTTTGAACGATCTCACCTAATTCACTAAAATATACTTTAATTTCTACATAAATAGGTAAAATTTACTTTAACTTTAGTGAACAACACCGAAATTGTTTGCTGAGAAACCGGTTTTCGCTGTTCCGGACCTGTCCAAACGGGAATTTCCTTTAAATCTCCATTTCTGATACGTGGTTTTAATTCATTAAAGCTACATCACGAACGTTACAACTTTATTGCATTTCAGCAGATAAAATTCGATATCTAGACGGACGAAAACCGGGTCGATTTTGTCGTTCCTGTCATTAGAAGTAATAGGGAGTAAACTCGCCAAGCCAAGGTATTTTCAGTTAACGTCCTGAAAGCTCCATACCTCATTGAAACTTACTTTTCATGTACTTCAGTAAGTAAAATTTCATCGTCGGATAACTGAAGTGTAACGGTATGTGTTAAATTTCATGAAGGTGAATAACTGGGAGTTCAGTTACAAGAACTAAAACGTTATGGGCACTTTTCATAAAATTAATGCACGTCAACTATTAATAATTAAATTTCAATAACTAAAATGTAATCACTACATTTCTTAAATTTCGTCAGTAACTGAAAGTCGTACTTAAGTACTGAAATTGAATTGACTTCATTAAATCTCATGTAAATGTACAATATTGAAGGTACGAACGTACATCCAAACTTATTTCGTAGGTAACACTGCAATAAATAAAATATGTACGCGAACATTCCCGGGTCTTAGGTACTGGCTTAGAATTATGCAATTTCAGGATTTATAAAAAATTAGTCGAATCTCGCGAATTCGCCAATTTACCGAATTTGCGCGTTGTGGCGAATGCAACAGTCCAATAATTATTACACAAGACCTTATTTTAGACAGATTTATGTCACGACAAAACGTACAATTCTTCCCATTCCCGTTACTATTTACGTTCACTTTGAGATTTATTCCAATTCCTAACAAATCATTCATATCTAAAGTACGCTAAGTATTATCATCTATCTGTATGACGAGGGCCGTTAGGCATTCTCATGTTTTGAGTTAGGTATACGTCAGTAGCTCGAGAAGTAATTAAATATTTGATAACATTACTGAATCGCATGCAGGTAGGAGACGTTTAACATGCAAAATACCGACTGGTACGGAAATGTGCGAATCCTCCCCGACCCTAATTAACATTCCGCCCCAACTAAAGCAAAAAAAAAACAAATATAAAAATAATAGAGAAATAAATTAAACGGCGGATTAATTACAATTAGTTTGTTTTTATATTATAGATTTTATATTGGGAGGAGAAGGTATAATAGGTTTTTGTAATGGTTGGAGATATAGGGCGGCACAATAAATTTAAGGTCGAATAGATTTCTCAGGGAGAAACTTTCGAGTTGTGTTATTTGAACACTCGATACTTTCTGTTTCTGAACTAATATTAAAATAACGCCATTCTATGGAATATTTTTAAAAAGATACCTACAATTATTCCAGGACGTTATATTAATTAATTGATAATTCAATTAGTACTTATCCGTGCATTGAGGCATTTGAATAATTGATTAACATAACAATCAATAACATTTAATTATATTTATAACAATTTCCCTGGCTGCTTTTCAACGTCTATGTTTATAGCCATATCAAACACAAATCGACGTCAATGATCAATATGCATACAAATTTATTGATTACTAGCATCATATTTACACACACACACATAACTCTTTTTTGTTTTGTTTCGAGATACTCATTTTTCAACAATTTTAATTTTAAATTAGGCACTAGGTTAATTGTTTTCAGATGTCGTCCTTAAATCTAATAATAGTAACAAATATTGGTCATTACATGGCTCACTACATTTATCACACGATTTACCCATTGTGCATATGTACGTATCTAAATTACTTGTTTATTTATTTTTGTTAATTATTTAGATCTCTTATTTATTGTTATTGATAATACTGTCTTTATCGTCGTTATCGACCGGCTTCGACGGATTTTTTCCTCGTGACCTTTGACGTCAGGGTCAGTTTTTACTATTTACATGTTTACGCATAGTCTCATTGAAAAAGCCGTAGTAGTCGGGTGTATATCCTCAAATTTGAACGTTAGTCTGACTGCGCGTGATTACAGATCTCTTTGTAGTAGAACAAAAGGACTTGTTTCTGTTTTACAGGTATGACTTGGAAATATAAAATATTGTACTGCGGCACGCTTATATTAATATCACTAATCGGTTACGTCTAACTGCCAGGTTTATGGGGTCTTATTAAATACAAGATTAGATTTAAACCTGACGGTTAACTAAACTACAGTTACGAGCTAAAGAAACCTTATTATGTAGGATCGTTAGACGACTCTTTTACCCATTAACACCAGGGGAAAATATCACTATAACTTAGCCCCAGTTATACGTCACTTACCTACTAAAAATAGCTGTAGCTAACTGTTTTAACTTGTGTATATTTAATTATTGGTCCGAAGTGATCGAAATTATAAGGTTATATTTTACCTTCGGTTAAGTAATTCCTCAGTATAACGGGTAATCAATTAAACAGTAGTTGTGTGATAAGGTGTTGAACTTATGTTTAGCTGTTTTAATCGGAGATTATGATTAGTGTGCATTTAATGACCATATATAGGTACGTTTTGAACTAGTATTTTCATTTTATATTTAATGTTTGATTAAGTTAGTCCTCAGTTAACACAGCCAAATAAACTAAACCACCGCAGTTATAAGTGCGTGATAAACTAAAGTTATTACTTAAAGTTAAATCTGGACAGAGATTAATTTAACTGTATATTTAAACACTAAACCGCAGTTATGTCACGAACTAAAGAAACACATTGCTGGGTTGTCGAACCACTGTTTTACATTAGCTTCATCTATCATTTAAAGGCACAACCATCGTTTAAAACAGCTGGTTAACTTAGCTTCAGTTATATGTGACTAGATAAGGTAGCTGCAGGTTAGCTAACTGTTTGAATAGGAGATTAATAATTTATCTGCTTACTTAAGTACTGGACCGAAGTTTTAAAAAATCTTAGTACTTTAGAGCTTGTATTTTACCTCCGATTGAGTTTAACTCAACTTTCGGTTATAACATGTGGTCAACTAAACAGTAATTATAAATGACGAGCTAAGGATAAGTGTTGCAATTTGCAATGTTGTCTAAGTGTTTCTACCTTTACTGTCTCTAAATAAGTTTGAAACGAGTGTTTTCATCTGCTTTTCAGTAGGTACACGATTAAGTTAATTCTCAGTTAACACAATCAGTGAAATGAACCGCAGTTATAAGTGACAAACTAAAGTTAGCCATGGTAAAGCTAGATGGTTGTGTTTTAACCAGAGGTTACCTTAACTGTGTATTCATATATAAGAGGAGGCTTTTATATTTCTAGTGGGTATAGAGCCAGTACACATACACAATTCATACTTCATCATTAATTAATACTTGCATCATTAATCTTCAGTACAACTTCTAAACTAAACCGGATTTATGACATTAGCTAAAGAAACCTGTTATTGGATTTTTGGGCCGTTGTTTTATCTATCGTCGGTTAAAACAACCGGTTAACTTAACCACAGTTGTACGTGACCAACTAAAGATAGCTGTTAACCAGCTGATCAAATAAATCAACTTAACCCTTTATTTAAATGATATGTGGGAATTCTTAATAGTAATTTACCTCTGAGTAAGGTAATGCTTGGTTGTAACAGCTGATTAACTAAACAGCAGTTCTAACCTGTTATATGCGACGGAGCCAAAGATGGGTGTTATCTGACTATTTTAATTGGAAATTACTTTTAATAGGTACGTCTTTAAGTACAGACTCCAAGTAGTATGTTTACAGATAGCATTTTAACTCCTATAAAAGACACGATTAAGTTTATCCTAGTCAGTCGGTGAACTAAACCTCAGTTATAAGTGAAAGCTAAAATTGTTGGTGACTGTTTTAACTAGAGATTGACGTAACTGTGAATTGAAATACTACACGAGGATATTTAAATTTCTAGTGGATGAACAGCCAGTGGACTTTTGATAAACTAAACAATTAAGTCAGTTCTGGTTAAAATAGTTGCTTTAACTAGAACTAAACCACAGCTATGTCACGAGCAAAGAAATGTTATTGGATTGTTGGACCACTGTTTTATTCATAGTTTACCCGTTACTTAAAGATACAACCATCGGTTAAAACAGTCAGTTAACTTAGCCCCATTTATATGTGACCCACTGAAAGGCTCTTGAATAGCTAGCTGTTTTAACAAGAGATTAATAAGTTAACCCCGTATTTAAGTATTGCTTCGAAGTTGTGAGAAATCTTAATACTTTAGAGTTTGTACTTTACCTCCGATTAAGTTAATCCTCGGTCATAAAAACTGGTCAATTAAACGGCAGTTATAAATGACAAGCTAAAGACAAGTGTTACACTGCTGTCTAACTGTTGCCATCTTTACGCTCTGTAAATACGCTTTGAGCTAGTATTTCATCTCCTATTAAGTACACAATTAACTTGTTCTTCAGTTAACGCAGCTGCAGTTATAATTGACGAACTAAAGGCATATGTGGTACAGGTATCTAGTTGACTGTTTAACCAGGGGTTGACTTAAGTGTGTAACTAAATGCAGGAAGGAAATGTTTAAATTGCTAGAAGGGTATTTAGAGCCAATTATCATACTTCTGAGTAAATATGCGATTAATTTAATCCTTCGTTAACACAGTGGCTAACTAAAGACAATTGGTTAGCGACTTTAACCAGAGATTAACTTACTATCCAGAAGGATTTCAATTCTTTGTAGGGCCAGTAGACCTTTAACTAACTACATGGTTGAGTTAATTTTTGTTAAAACAGCTGTTGCACTAAACCGCAGCTTTATTACGAACTGAAGATAGCTGTTGGACGATTGGTTGACTGTTTTAATCAGTTAACTGAGTCGTTGATTTGAGTTCTGTGTTGAAATATTTAAATTCCTAGATTATCAAAGGCATTTTGATTAATTAAAATATACTTAATCGCACCATTAAGTTAATTCTCGGTAAAACAGTCCGCGGTTCACTCGATGTATGCTAAAACTAAGCTAAAGGTAACTGTCGGGCTATTGATTGGCTGTTTTAACCAAAAATTAACTGAAGGTCGTAACACTGGCCTAATATATTTAAAGTGCTAGCTAGAAGGTTTACGCCCGGTTTTATAATGCAGTTAAAGTCCACTTTAACTTAAAGTGGACTTTGATTGTGACGTTAGAAGTAGTAAAAGTGATGAAAGCATCACAGTCAAAGTCAACTTTAAGTTGAAGTGGACTTTAACTGCATTTTGATTTAATTCGGAATTTGGTAAATCCTGGATTGTAACAGGTCAACTGAGTTGTAGTTATAACGAGCCTGAAATATCTACGGACAGTTACTGATTAAAAAATATCAACCGGAGTATTAGTTAACCGTATCAAGTGGAAGGTAAAACAGTGCTGCTATAAATTTAAGTTAAAGTAGTTTATTTATTATCAGACTGGAAAATGGCAACATATTCATCAATAATGAAATTAAAATGTTGTCACAGTGTGTCACGTTTAATCTCGTTTGATAAAAGTGGTTTTTTTAAACGGTCAACTAATCTTACATAAGAGACGTGCATATTGCCAAATAGTTGGCGCTTTGTTTTTTTTTTATCAAACGAGCTCTGATGATATAGTGTGAATCAGTTAGTTGAGTCGGAAGTTGGCAAGTAAGTTTTCTTATGTATAATCTCGACATATCACAAGGAAACTCATCAAGTTCCTTTTATTTCCTTTAAGTTTTTCTTATCATCTTATCATTGTAATAACAAATATGATTAAATAATTCCTTTGTAAAGCACGTTACTCGTGTTTTTATGCACTCGTGATTATTACACACGAATCAGCCAATTTGATGGATGTTATTTTTAAACGTAAACTATTCAGTCAGGTTTTAAAATACATTAATAGAACTTCTCACTGTAGAAGTTTTAAAGTGGAAGGATGATAATCCAGGAGAGATTAACTTAATGTAATTCCATCACATCGAAACAAATTGTTAAATGGTCTTTTGTCATTAATCCTAATGTTTCTTTTAGAACAAAGTGTGTCGTAACACTTTGTTTCGTTTTGGTGGAGTAACTTCCAAGATAACTTTTCTGGATTACACATTATTAGAAGAACCTACAAGAATCGAGGTAAATTATGATCAGAAGAAAGCCTCAAATTTCTGATTTTGAGGTTTATGGAGTTTCATGCAACGAAACATGGAAATAAATTTAATAATTAAGTGTTTAATGTGTGGTTATTGGTTATGCACCATCAAATTGTCTAAACATCATAGCTATGGCCTATCTACGTGCAGTGCCGTTTTTACCAATGCTGAGGCCCTGGGCGCATATAAAAATGAGGCCCTCTGTATACCAACATTGGTTTAATGTTGCTACTTGCTAATAAACTTTATGACACATATATACACTATGACACTATATATATAATTTGAATAATACATATTTCAAAAGAAAATAGTTTAAATGCTTCAACAGTGTACTTACAAAAGCCATGAAATAGGTAAATCACATTTTATGCAGTTAAAACTGTTATATAATTTATATATAAAGTAAAATCTTATAAAATACAATAAATTTTCTTATTTTAGAAATATTTGAAATTCCTTTTTCCTACTTTTCTTGTTTGTAATTCATCAATTACATCGTCAAAATTTAGTTTACTTACAATATTATTTTCAATATTAAGGATGCTTAAAGAATTTAATAGCTCTTGTTTCATATTGTGTTTTTTACACTTTTTATTGGTTTTAATTTAGAAAATGACCTTCCAGCTGAAGCCTTAGATACCATCATACACAAAAAATTATTCTTAAATAAATTTCAATATTTGGAAAAGCGGTAGGGAGCCCATTTTCATAGAAGTATTTGTAAGCAGTCTTTACATTTATTTTTTTCATTACAAAATGGTAATCATTCTCACTTTTTCCTTATTCTCTGGTTCTAACATTTGAAAGGCGTTTGGTCCAGTCATCAGCGGTAAAAAACCATAAAACTGTGGAATTTTGGGAAACAAAGTCGGTTTCTTTAAAAATTGGGATATAGGTAGTATATCTATAACCCTCTTCAAAGTTGGACTTGTGCCGAAGTGTGCTTTTTCCCTAGGGGTGGTTTACCCCTTCTATGGGGTAAAAAAAGTTTAAATCAACATAAACCCGGAAATAAATTGACCACTTCTAAGCAACTTTTGTTCTATGGCTTTGTTAAGTTTTGTAAAGTTGATATTTTTCGAATTATTCACAATTGAAACCGCACATTGTTCATTGAAAAAATGAACGTTTTTTAACAGTTTTTCACCAATAACTTGAAAATCTTTCAATTTATGGGACAAAACATTTAAAACAAAAATGTGGCTAATAAAGAAAGATATTCGTTTTTGAATGACCTCGATAAACCCAATTGTTCGTTGAAAGATGGTTATTTTTCGACTACCCCGAAATTGAAAATTTTCTATTTTGAATAACTTGAAAATGGTGAAATGGGAAAAAATATTTTATTAGTGAGTGAGGCCCCCCTCGGTGCGAGGCCCTGGGCGTACGCCCACTACGCCTATAGGTAAAAACGGCACTGTCTACGTGTTCCTCTTTCGTTCGTCACGCTTGCTTCTCGTTGTTTTCTTATAAAAAAACTTTGATCGCACTACATCTATAAATATCGTGTTGTAATATGTACGTCGTAGTAATTTATGTTTATCAATTGATAGTATCGTCATTGCATGTGTAATTTGTCCGTTAAGTAACCGCACGAGTACATTGATAACAATATTTTCGTCATTATTGATAATTACAGTAGTGATTGTAATATCTTTAATAAAGCAACCTCAATCATAAGAGTATTTTTGAAAATTTTGTGATATTTTCATAAATATTCAAAACGAATTTGAAACTATATAAAATTATTTAAGGCGTTTCGTTTATTGTTATGGAACTTTGACGTACTTCCCCTCTGTTCTATGCTGCGTTTTACAATTATTATTTGTCATTAAAAATTGTTAATAACTAATTTGAAACCGTGCAAAAAAGCGTCATGGATTTTAATTAACCAGCCCCAAGGTATCGATGGAACATTTTTTTTACTTTAATGTATCTAATTAATGAGTTAATTAATGTAATATTTCAGAAAGGACCTCGTATTATTGCGGACGATGCTGTTGCTGTCGCAGGATGAGCGGAGAAGGATACATAGAAATAACGGAGATAACACCACTTATATCCACTTCCGATGGGTTCTTGCAACATCCCTGCTTCAACAACTTCTTCGATAAAATATGGCTCACATGCCTGGTCATAGTGTTGATCAGCGGGACCTGTATTGGGGTCTATCTCATAACGATAGAGGGTAAGATGAATGTACAAATAGTAGTATATGCTACCTAATGAAAATATTAAAATTAATTTGGTTAGACCTTTTGACTCGCTGAGCAGAAAGAGGATATTGATGATTTCCTCTTTTTTACAGGTGACGATGAATTCTCGACTCCAACCGTTGTATCCAAAAACAGTTGGCATTACTCACCTCCTGTCATTCCAGAAGACATATTTATACTGCCCTACCATAAAGTATTAATATTGCAGACTAGCACAGACAGTTGTTACAATACAGTCCAGTGTGTCCATAGGCTCAAACATCTCAGGGAAGTTCACATGATGAACTTTGGAGAACCGGATATTTTATATAATTTCATAGTAGGGGGCGATGGAAGGATTTATGAAGGCAGAGGGTGGTACAGGCGAAACGAACAGGATAAGGAGGAGTATCTAACTGTTGCTCTCTTAGGTAAGAATTTTGACAAATGATCCATTCGAATTGACAGTGGTGGGAAAGTATCTCATTTGACGAAATATTTTAATAGTTTCAATGCATTAATCTTGTTATCTTCGCTACGAAATGTAAAATATAAGATGCTGCCAAATGAAATACTCACAGAATACACTAAAACTAATGTATTGAAATCGATATGAAAGCAGTTGCAATCGATAGTACTTAAGTAATATAAAATTGAAACAGTGGCGGCTGGTAAATAGGCGTTACAACAACGCCGCCGTAATAAAAAAGAAATAAATTTTACATTATGATGAAAATAATTTGGAAAACAATATATAAACATCGGCTAAAATTAGCTTTAGTGACGTTACGCTATAGTAACGTCGGGTTGGTAAAAGCAAAGAATTTTATAACTTTGTAATTGTTCCTAATTCTAGAGGTAAAATTTCTGCAGCGTAAGCATGACACTTCATCTACTAGTCAGCTATAGTAATCTTTGGTAAAAGTTAGTCAGTAAATAAGTGTAGCTAAGTCGATGTAGTCGACCTCCAGGTTAGTTAACTATTATGATGTGAGTAGTCATTAATTTTCTGGTTGATAAAAGCTAGTCAGTGAATAAGTGACAGCTAAAGTAGTTGATCTTCTAGGTTAGCTATATGTAGGTATAGCTGGTCACTGCATTGCATTGCATCACTTTTGTTTCTATTTTTTCTCTATTCTCTCTACTTCATTTACACTTAATGCGTTTTTTTATTGCGATGAGGTAATAAAATAGTTTATCAGTGATGGAGGCATAATTTAACTTGCGTTGTTATTTGACCATGAATTAACAGGTTGGTAAAAGCTAGTCAGTTAATAAGTGAAGCTTAACTATCCGATCTCCAGGTTATTTAGGTAGTGACTCTAGTTGTTACATCACATTCATTTCTTTTTCTATACCTATACTTCCTGCGCCAATAAGAGTTAACCATCTCAATCCAATAATTAACGCGCTGAATCAATAAAGTAATTTAACACTGGCTGAGGCATTTGACCAGGTACATTTAGCTTGTGACGTTAGTTAGTCAGTAAATATCTGGTTGATAATTGAACATTGTAATATGTGAATAAACTAACATATCAGTACCTAACTAGGAGATGTAATCAACTTGTAACGTCAGGTAGTCAGTAATTATCTTGTTGGTAATAGCTATAGTTCATTAATAAGGGAAGCTAAGTTATTCGGTAATCAGGTTGGTTAGCTAGTCACTGTGGTTTAGTACATCACATTCATTTCTCTTGCTCTGTGCTGTCTACATTATTAAGAGTTAGCTAACTAATCTGCTACATACTCTCATTATGATAAGTGCATAAATTAGTTTATTGGTAACAGATATTAAATCAGCTCGTGACGTTTTTTGTCAGTAACTTTCTGATTGGTAAAAGTTAATAAGTGAAGCTAAATTAGTAAACAATAGAGTAGATGACATTCATTTTTTTTTGTTATAATTTTTATTTAAGTGAGAACCAATCATATTACAGTTTAGTTCATTGCGATTAGTTGGTATCTATACTAGTAGATTATTGATTGACATTAGTTACTCATCAGTGATTAACTGGTGATATTAATTGTCCATTTCCTCCAAAAATTTGTAAAACGTTGTAACATGAATACAAAATGACGCAAATCATGCAGCCGAAAAAAAAACGGTTTCCACCTGGAGCATGCCTTGATGTAGATTATTAGCCAACAAATAAGTGTTTTCATTTTTGATATTTCGAACTTTCAAGCATGATTCCATTGCTTTTAACTTCAACTTTGGTACAAACTACAAATTTGCTCAAACTTATCCATTTCAACTCACACACACATACATAGAAGGTTCTTTGTTATTCAACCGTTTTATTTCTTCTTTGTTTTATTAGGCAACTTCACTAACAACCCTCCATCAACTGTACAGAAAAATGCACTTACAATTTTTCTGAATTACGCTGTGAACATGAACAAGTTGGAGCCGTGTTTCCAGATCATAACTGAACATCACACGAGAAGATATCTGGTTGATCTCGCTTCAAGTATAGAAAAAAGCTCAATATTCAGGCATCTGTGCTAAACGTTTACATGTTAAACAATACCTCGTTGCTTCTTTGTTTAATTTTGTAACGTTCCAGGGCAACTTTTCGAAACGTAGTCGAAGTTATTTTGAATTTTCTATGACATTTTGATAGAATAGTAAGTTAAAACTTTGATTTTTTTATTGAACTAGCACAAGAAAACTAATTAGTAAAATAAAACAAAATATATTTTAAATAACCATTTCAACTTTAAAACTATATATTTGTTAAAAAAAGCATATTGCTTGACAGCTTCTAGTCTAACTCTCCTGAAGAATCTTGTGATATTACATATTGCGCTACATAACAATTGTTATTTTGAGATACTCGTTACCTAAAAATTAATTGACCATAGATTACTCAAAATAACAAATTTTGGTGCTACAATGGTTGGTACTTTTTACTTCCCTTTACCGAGAAACCTGTAAAACTGCCTTTTAAAATAATTGTGAATTAGTAATATGTGCATGATAAATTGAATATACTATTTAATAACTGCCAATTAGGATATGTAGGTACTTATAGGATTCAAAATTACGTTTTAAATATTTTACCTTTTCCTTTAAATATCAAGTGTAAAAAAAGTTAAATGTGTTATAAGTAATAAAACAATTTTCGTCCTCATTTTGAAAGTGTTACATTTACTTAATAACCCTTTTTTTAACATGAAATGCTTTTTTGTTTGAAGTTTAAAATAAAAATGTCCCTTTTTTCTTAAAACATTACAACTTTTTAAAGTTCCAAGTTTGCTGATTGTTATTGACGCGGTTGTATTTAAAACAAAACACTAATTCCACTTTTGTCAATTTTTAATGATACTTATTTATTATAAGAAGCTACATTTACAAAATCCAATTTTTTTTAAAGATCCACTCTCTTTTTCCATTACTAAGTAATTATCACATAACCAAGTAAACACAGCAGATATGGAAATATCATTTCCAAATGCCAAAACTTTCCGAGAACAGTTGGGAAATGAACTGTCCCACATCTGCTGATGAACCATGAAAAATATATCACAACGACCCTGGCCGAATGTATCTCCTGGTTACAGTGCACGATATCTTACAGAAAAAAGGGAACATTCGTGTAGCCAAGCAAGTCTCAAGTACAACTGGTAACAATACTGTACAAATCAAATAAACTAAAAACTATATTGCTAAAATAATAAATTATTATTATTCAAGAAATACTTTCTCTATAGCAAAACATATGGATAGTTTTAGAGTGTCCCAAGATACCACTTTTCCTTTGGAAAATTGGAAATTTATACAACAGTGCTAAGACTTCTTAACAGTGAAATTATTAAAAGTGGACTTTTAAACACTCCACACTCAAACAGAAACAGTGTATATGCCTATGAACAAAGAAATTGAAAGTACCTATCTAAACGGTCGCCAAAAACGTTTCAGAAGTGTGACTACCCGAAATTAAAATCAAATTGAGACAAAACACACCACATTGATACCTTCTTACATTCAAATGGGTGTGTATCAACGTTTCGGTTTGGAGTTGCAATACTGTAGATTCTATCTTTAATATACTTAATATTAGGTACAATTTAATTATAATGGATGTGTATTCAAAGACATAACAGATTAAAACTTAGTCCAATATAATTTTTAATAACCAAATAGGAAAATAACACATCACAAGAATAATACACACAATTAGTTATTATGAATTTGGAATCAAACATTTCCATTTCCAAAAATTAAATTTCAAAATTGTCGTTTCTCAAATTTTAGATTTTACTTTCGGGAGTGTCGCTGTTGAAACACGTACCAAACACTATGTTTTATTATGTGTACATTGAAGGATCAAAAAATCACGTAAATAGGATATCAACATTAATTATACAAATACTTTTTTCCTATTCCATAAAAATTCTCCAATTTCATCACAACTTGTGCCGCCAAGAAGACAGTAAGTACATAGTATATTATATATATATCGTACATCTATCAAGATATACACAATTCGATACCGTATACACATATATATCATACACTACGTATGTATTAACATATAACATATGATATAAGTATATTATAAACAATGACATTTCTTTATTTATTCCTTCTTTTCATTTTTGGTATCTTAAGAATATATGATAGCGACCTCGTCCTCAGACCTGGTGCTGGCCACCGGTCAGCGAACTATACTGGATATACTGGAGCGGACGGTGTTCGCGCTCTCCTCGTCGGAATGGTCCGGAGAAATACGGATCGCCTGGTACCACTGGTTGGTCAGATCCGTCATTTGGCTCTTGCAATCCTTCAGTTCCTGGGGAAGAGAAAACATTGATGAAAACAAAGTCGGAACCGTGGGAGTTATCGATTTTATTTCGGTTGCAGTGCAATAGTGGTATAACCGTTGAAATTTTTAATTGTAGAAAGACGAGAGAATGTATGCAAGTTATGTCCTACCCAGAAAATCATACGCTGATAGACTGCTTAGGCAAACGTAAATTCTATAGATTTGCAGTAAATATGCGGACTTTGTGCACATGCAACCTTTCGATTTCATACTTCTTCAGCATGTACATAACGCCATAGCATTATTAATATAGCATATCATGATGCCATATTAAATATGCTTGCTACATTTATGACTGAATATGCAAACATCCATGACATTCACTTGATTCTACAGAATTTATGCTATCTCATGCTATACTATGGTGACTCTACCACATACTCTAGTGATAAACAAGAAATATTGGCAGAATCAGAGCAGTTTAGGTCACATATATGTGATTCTGCCCACAGACAGACAGAGTTTAAGTAGACAGACGACATATGCAACCTCTCTTCAATTGATAGAGAGCAACTGTTATAGATATCAATCGCAGAGACAGCAATGCCCGCAGACAGATACACATACAACTATGACCAATACTGCTCTAATCCTGCCAGTACTGCTTGCTTGTCAGCAGAGTGTGTAGTCCCCTAGCGTAGGATAACACAAATTCTGTAGAGTGAATGTCATGGATGATTGCATTATCTAGTGATAAATATATGGAGCAAATTTAATAGCAACATAGTATGCTGGCAGCATGAGTCACATCGTCATTTGGTGTGGGACAAAATTACGCAGAGTAATTGCTTATACAATTAGTCATATACATGTTTGTAGATGCTAATCAAATTAAGTTTGACATCGAAAATATAGCATGTTCACATATTTACTGTGACTTTACAGAATTTATGTTGAGAGCTCCATATGCTAGTGACAAGCAAGCATTATCTGAGCAGTTTCGATTACAAATGTATGCAAATCTGTTCGAGGGTTCTGTCAGCAGAAAAGCAGAATATGCAAGCAATCTGTCAGCATATGGTTTTCTATTAAAATTGTTAGCTCATTTCAATTCATTTGACATGAAAGTAGTTACAGAATACAGTTTTAAACAATTCAATTCTTATAGTATCAATTCGGATCTCTTCAACAATTATCACTGTAATGAACTGATGCTTATAGAAGACACCTCCATTCTTGTTATGTATCAATCAACACAAGCATAGAATCACTTATAGAACATAACTGAGATTTTACATAATCTAAATCTCTTCAACTGTCCAAAACAATTCTTATGAAGTGATGCTTACAAAATTGATCTGAATCAAGTTATCAGCACATTTTAATTGTTTCCACTATTTATATCAATCATATCAACCAACCATAACAATTTGCTTGTAGAATAGACAGCAGCATAATCCAAGACGTTGCAGTCTCATTTTAAAGATAATTGTTTTCTCTAAAAGTTCACTGTTGACCGCAAACGTCTAAATCTAAGACATTTGGAGTTATAAATAAAAGAGTGATTTTGGCACTTTCATTGTTTATTTGATAATGGTTCCACTAAAAAATTGATGAATCTCTAGATGAGAGGCTTCTTATAATAAGTCAAACTACCTTTTCCAACTGTCAAACCCGTCAACACAGTTTTTTTACAAAAAAAATCTAATTTGATTCGCCTAAATACCATTTAACTTTAATGTAGTCAGAAATCAAACAACAATATACTATTAAACATAACACGTTTATTAATTATCGTCAAAAAGACCTATTAATTCAACTGACAAGTACCACAATCACAAATATAACTTCGTCGACTTCCTGATCCGAAGCAGTCTGTTATTAAACAACACCAATAATAAATTCGCCAGGAGACACCCCATCACAGCCCCCAGGAAGCAAGGTATCGGCCACTGCTGGTACGGCCTGTTCCAGTCCAATGGTATGACGACAGCTCCCAGCCAGGCCCCAAACAGTGTCAGTCTGACGTTCAACAAGTAACGTTGCTGTGTATCGTTCCCGTCAAACTGAGTCAATGACGTGAACAAGGTGAGGACGCTGTCCGGCCCCAAGTGTAGACAGCAAGGTAAAGCGGTGAGGATCGTGAGTATCGAGGCGAAGAATAACGTCTCGTACTGTTCGGAGAAGACTGGGGCGCCGAACAGGACTGCGCCCAAGTAGAACGCGGCGGTCGTGCAGATCAGCACTAAGGCGCCCTTGAAGACGTTGCCAATTTCGGATCTCTTACGTTTTTCGTTCTTTTGCTGACGGGAATGGCAGAGAAAATACTTCAGTATTTCTGCGACAAACAGTATCCACTGGATGTAATAATTTTCTTTACCAATGTTGTACAGCCTCCCCGACTGGTTTAGGTATATTAAAATAGCCGAGAGGTAAAAGCAGGTTAGGGCACTATTAACTCCGATTTTGTGACATAACACATCCATTTCAACTCGATTTATTTACGACAGTCGACATAACCTAAAATCGCGTTTGTCAAAAATATCGGTCGCGCCCCATTTTGACAGAACTCACAGTACCAACCACCACAGCTGTGCCAACACACAAATCACAAAAGTAATTGCACGCACTAGAAAACGTTAATTAGGAATCCTTTCCAAATTATCTATTATTCACGGTTATTTAGCGGAAAGAATTTTAAACGGCCTCCACGTTTGAATAACCATTCCACAAGGTGAACAGTGTAATAAATAGAGCTTCAAAGTGATTCACTTTTTTTTTATTGCGCATTGTTAATGTTTATCTGTAAATTATAGAAACATGGGTAAACGTTGTGACATTTTTATCTAAATATTAGCTTTAAATTTACACATTTATCTTTCAAAAATAACGTGTTAAAAGTATTTTACAACCTACCCAAAAATGTATATATACAATTTCATTTAATTATTCCAGGCATGGCGGTTAAATATCATTTTTATGGAATTACTAAAACTGTAATACTGCCATAAATGATAAAAAAATTATCTTTGTGTGTTTTATGTTTCACTTCAATCTGGTTCATTTTATATACTTCAACAGATAGTTCACTTCATCTACTTCACAGATAGTGTTTTTTGGGCAGTTTTAGCTTCAATTTGTACCAATTCCATAGAATAAGGGTTGTTTAACTTAATAGTAAAATTTAAAATGTAGTTGTATATAGTAGTAACTACAATATTTCATATATGACTTAACTTCTTAATAGTCGCCTGCCGCCTGGCTTTAAAAATTACTGGAATATGAATATTGTATCCTAAATTCAAACAAATAAGCAACTTTAAACTGAAATTTAGTAGAGTGATATCAGTTCTTACCACATTTTTTGTATATTATGTAGTTAGCTATCAATAGAACATCGGATTTTACGTTATTTGCTGTACGGATCATGTTATTGTCATTTTATAAGTGAATTGTCCTTGATAACAAACAATTAAATGAACTAGATTCTGAACCTGTTTTGTCACAATTTAAAATAATAAAATACAGATAATTCTAGAACATCTGGCGGGTGTCCAAACACTTCAAAACATTCGGACTTGTAAAAATAGGAAGGTTTTTTCAATTGGCAATAAATTTCATAATATTTATTCATATGCTCGCACGAGAAGTGGCTATTTTAACATTTTCACATACCTTCGAATTTTACTAGGTGTTATTCTTGATACAAAATTGAAGTTCCACACACATAATGTTCTGTATTACTCAATATGGTTTTAAACTACAAAAACTTAGTGAGGGCTGCATTTACTTTAGTTGTATTACATTATTGAACTACAGTTTACTACTTTTGCTTAAACTAAGCAAGGCAAAAGGGACTGAAATACCTGCAAAAGATGCACGTATTTAAGCCGAGACAATATGAATATATATCAATGTACATTTTAGAACTAGATTGGTTAAAATACCAAGTTATTTTAATTTCAATTAGCCCCTAAAGGGAATGTTAGGCTTGAATTTGATTCAATATGTTTCTTCCTTGTTAACATGCATATGCTCTTTATTTGTTTTCCTTTACTTAATCGCTGGTACAATGTAACCATGTGAAGTCATTAGCTAAATACAAATTTAATATGATGTTACACGAAGTTCGAATAATTATTTCGCGCCCTTATACCCATCGTACTAGATCATCTTTTCATGGTTTATTATGTGTATCTAATATTTTGATATATTATTTACGAGAAAAGTCAATCTGGTATTCTTTTTCTATCGACTTTTTGTTGTCTATCAACATATCATTATTTAGGTAAAAGGTTAATCTGTTATTAACTAGAAGAAGCTTATATTTTGAGAAATGACTTCTCGATCGGTTAACTCTTTACTAGTTTTGATCCTTTTGGTATCGATTGCTTTTCTACATTACTCTGGTTACTAGAAACGTCATATTGAAAAGTTGGCTGTTGAACTTTTTGCTGTTAACTTCACACAGGTGAGAGGTTCAGATATTCTGAGGAGAATAATTAATCTCTGCAATCTTTGTTATAAACTCTCTTATTCAATGTTCACGTGAATGAGTCTCGAAATCCCTCGAAATCATTTTGGAAATTCGCCAAATGTAGCAAGAATGCCAGTTTTCTTGATTACAATGAGCAAACTAGTTTTAATGGTCTTGATGGTGTCAATTTAGTTACTGTCCTTTTCTCAAGTGTTGTTACATCATGTATTTACTGAGTGTGAAACTGTTAACTGTGCAAATCAGTAATGCTGATGTTTTTAATAAAATCAATAGAACAAAAGGCAGTTTCAGTTCAGGAACCGATAGAATCGCATTTTTTACGATTTTGTCATGGAAATTCTACCAGCCTCTGAAAATCAAAATTAAATTCACTTGATCTGTACCGACTTCTTAAAGCTTCTGATAGAGTTCAGCACTACACTACGTAAACTTATAAAAGATCTCTCAGAAAATATCCTTGAATGGCTGTAGTTTCTTATTCAATATCATGCGATGGGTTAAGATTAATATCTTTGTTTCTTCTGGTGTTTTTCAAGACTGTGGTCCTTTGCATTTCAGTCCATTTATCACTGTTAAGAAGTACATACCTAATCAAAATGTTAAGCAGGAATTTGCATATATTGTTATTTTATTGAATGTTTCCATAGTTTGTTGTGGCATCCCATAGGCGTTTAATTTGCCCCAATTTGATCGTCAACAATCCACCAATATTTTATCACAATTTATTGACACTGTTAATTATATAGATTATTCTAATTGTTTGTTTTTTGTCGATGACCTAAAAATCTATCATCTCATTCAGTCTCATGAACATCGTATCCTTCTTCAGGACAACTTGGAGTCTTAATAGCTCAATTTCAATAAACGCCATTCCATGTGCTTCAATCGTTCCTATAACCCGAAAATTTCGGAATCCTCCATTAATAGCACATGTATTCCACAAGTCCATATTGTTAAAGATAGTATACTTGGTATACTACTGGATTCTAGATTAATTCTATATTATGCTTTAAGCTAACCTATACAAAGAGCATTCGAATCCTGATGATAGAGTGGCCATACCAAGAGTCTTAAACATAGTATCTGAAGACATTCCCGAAATTACTTCTGATGAAATTAGGTCCGCTCTAACAAAAATGAAGAACAATAAAGCCCCAGGGGAGGATAATATCATAACAGAGGCTATTGAGGCGGCTACAGAAGAGCTAGTGCCTGCCTTAAAAATATTATTTAAGAAGTGCTTGGAAGATGGAATGATTCCTACTGAATGCTCAAATTATTATCCTGCATAAAAAAGGAAACCCAGGGATCTAAAGAACTATAGACCAATCAGCTTACTCTCTCAACTGTACAAATTATTTATGAAGGTCATCACGAAACGAGTAACCTCTAAACTACACTTTTATCAGCCCAGGGAGCAGGCAAGGTTCAGAGCTGACTACGGTACCAACAACCACTTACAGGTTGTAAAAGTTTTAATAGAGAAATGCGTTGAATATAACAAACCACTTATATTAATATTTGTAGATTATGAAAAAGCTTTCGACACCATAAATCAAAACAAAATGTTGGCTGCACTTGCAGATGCACATATAGATCACAGATACTCAAAACTAATTAACAACATCTACAAAAATGCTACGGCATGTGTAAGCTTGGGCAAGAAGAGCGGAAAGTTTAAAGTAGAGCGAGGAGTGCGTCAAGGGGATACCATCTCCCCAAAATTATTCACAACCCTTTTGGAATTCATGTTTAAAATGATTGAATGGGACAATAAGCGAATTAACATCGATGGCGAAGAACTGAACCATTTACACTTTGTAGATGATCTCATGATAATCGCAGATCGGATTGACGATGCAGCTGAGATGCTCCACACACTAAACATAGCATCACAACGTGTGGGCCTAAAGATCAATCTGTCAAAAACCCAATACATGACAAATTTAGTCCCTAGTGATGGTATAAAGATAGATAATACATACATCGAGCAAGTATATGCCTACAAATATCTATGACACGAAATCTACCTACAGCGAGATAACCAAACGAAAGAAATAGAAAGACGGATTGGGTTGACTTGGGCTGCTTTTGGAAAGCTGAGGGGAAATGTCTTCAACGCGGATTTGTCCATATGCTTAAAAAGAAATGTGTATAATCAGTGTGTTCTTCCGGTTCTCACGTATGGAGCTGAGACATTGACCCTTACCAGAAAGATAATACATAAAATCCAAGTAGCACAACGGGCAATGGAGCGCTCTATGTTGGGAATATCTTGCAGAGATAAAATTCCAAATAGCAATTCTAGACGGGCAACTGGAGTAGTAGATGCGGTCCGAAGAATATCTCAACTTAAATGGAATTGGGCGGGACATGTAGCCTGAATGCAGGATAATAGATGGACAAGCGCATCTTAGAATGGCGTCCTAGATCAGAGGCCTTCAGAAATAGAGGAAGACCTCCTACGAGGTGGTCAGACAACATAATGAGAATTGCGTCAAACTGAATGCAGGTCGCTCAGGATCGAAGACAGTGGGCAGTTATGAGGGAGGTCTATGTCCAGTAGTGGACACGTGAGGAGGCTGGTTGATGATGATGATGATGATGCTTTACTAATCATGTATTAATCAAACCCCAAAATACCCTTAGACTTCTTGGGTTGATTTCAAGAATCGGAAGAGCTTTTTCTCGTCTATTCCATATCTGAATCTGAGGAAACTGTTTATTCCAAAGTTCCAAAGAGTTCATAGTTTCAAGTTAGTCTATTCTGTAGATTAATGTGTGATTAGTGATTATAGCGACCAATGTGAAGTTAGCAGCCTATTTTTTAAAGTGATATTTCTAGCAGATATTTCATATTCAGCAGCCATTTCATCACTGGCGTCTCAATAAAGAATTGCAACGACATTTCCAAAAATCCTTTTTTGTTACCAGAAAATCGTTGCACTGCATTAATAACAATTCGTAACAATTTAAAACAAATTGTGTACACATAATATATAGATTGATATATTGAGAAAAAAACAGATTGCCCTTTTAAACAAATAATAGTATGATAATAGAGAATCTACTGATCAACTTGCAGAGGGTTTTAGGGGGTGAAATGGACACTCGAAGATCTGCGCATAGAGTTGCGGGACGACGTGCCTGTAGTACTCCCACCCTCTCACTCCACATCGCAGTGTTGCGCAATTTACAACACATGTTACCGACAATTACAGGAATCTTCATAACCGACACACCGCAATACTTAAAATTGCATTCAACATTACATCCACATGATATTTTCAATTATATTAAAAAAAAAAACGTTACATTACATAATTAAGATATTTTCTACATTTAAATACCCCAATCTGATGCGATCGTATCAATGCAGTTCGCCTCTGAAATCGCGATCCCTGATTAGCCCGCTGCTGCGGCCACGTTCAATGCAACAGCGTAAATACGACGTGTTTCAAAATGATTGTCATCTAGTCGGCTGTGGAATTCCCATGTAGAATAAAAAAAACCGCCTTGCGAAAATAGGAGTTTCTACTAACTATACATAACCTCAAAATAACCTACTTAACTTCTGTTCTTTCTCTGTCAAAAGAAAACGAATTCCGAGTATTTGTCTATTTGTAGTATTTGTTTTGGCCCTGAACAGGGCCGTTAATTACCAGCAGTACTGATTACCAGTTTCACAATAAATATTCGAAGTGACACTTGTTGCCACAATTAGATAGGTTCAAATCAATAGAGCGCGGCACATCAAAATTACATGCACAGAAATTCCAACGCCCACTAGATGACAATCATTTTGAAACACGTTCTACTTTATCCCTCCTGTGGCCGCGAGGAAGTAAGAAAGCAATTATATGAGTTAGGACACTTTGTAATCTGTATACCTACTCAGAAATATATACAGTGAAAACAGAACATCAATAATTTTTCTTTTTTATGAAAAATCAAACTATTCTGTAGATCCAATTTTTCTTATGAGCTCAACATTCCCATTTTTAAGAAGTCTGTTCAAGCAAATGTTTATATTGAAAACATATTCATATCAGATTAACGAAGGAGAAGTCAAAATCCCTTAATCCTGCCCTGATGACGTGAAATATCCGGCTTAATACACTATTTATTGCGCAAACTCAGAAGTAGAATTTGCCCTATGGAGTGCCAAGTTGTTCAGAACTAATCGGCATTTTAGAATTTAATACATTTTTATATTATTATCTATACTATCTCATATTTTCTTAAACTTTTCCTTTCCTTGTTTTAGTTTTGTTATATGTTTTTATAGAATTATGCTAGCTTGATATATTGCCTTAGTTGTAATTCTGTCGGCAAATTATTAGTCAACTCATAGATATCTTTATAAATTGGGGTGATGCCATTAATAATCATTTGTAAACAAATCAATCTGTAAAATCCTTTCCACACAATAAATCCTTATCATTATTACCTACCATAAAAATGACTAATGGATGAACTATTTAATGATCTTTTTGGAATACCTTTTTTGAAAAAAGATACCTACTCGATGAAAACATTATTATTGTTATTATTATTATTATATTACTCACCTGCTGAGTAAACCTCCTAGTGAAAAACGGTATGAAATACTTGAGATCATATTTGACGAATCCCTTCAGCCTCTCCGACACGAACGACACCTCGACCTCCCCCTCGGTAGTCTCGGACAGATGCTCAGAATCCAATGTCTGGCCCCATTCCCTCGTCTTGCTCAACGTCACCTCCCTGTCCTTCTTACGTTTCTTCAGCCTTCTCGAAGGGTTCTTGGTCGCCTGCATGAGCTTCAACAGTGGCATCGTCGATCCCCCAAAGAAGAGAGTCGTCACCAGGACGATTATCAACGTGGTGGTTATGATGACGTGCCTGGTCTCATCGCTGAAGTTCAAATGCAGAGACAGGGCGTACGAGATGGCGCCACGTAACCCACTGAACCACATTATGAACATCATCTTCTTCGTTATCTGGTGTTCCCTGAACCTGTTGACCAGCAGAGCTAAGGGGAAGATGTTACACGCCCTGCCTATGAGACACAAGATTATACTCCAGACGACCAGCGCTGGTTCGACCCTGTGCTTGAAACTGAACAATGCCAACCCTAAATAAGCGAAGACGCAAGTCTCGGCTATGAAAGCCAGCGTCCTCAACGTCTGCTGCATGGTGATCTGAGTGACGGTCGATAAGTTGAAGTGGGTGTAATGCGACATGACGATGCCGCAGAACAGGATAGCCATTATACCAGAGAGGTGGATACCCTCGGCCAAAACATAGGGTGCATAGGTAAACACGAGCATCATGGCAAACTCCAACGAAGGGTTTTTCCTCAGATCGACGTGCTTAAGCAATAGAGCGCTGACTAGAGCGAAAACAACGCCGATCAGGGCCGATGCGAAAAACATCAGACAAAATCTTTCGATACCCAACACGATAGCCTCACCGGTACTCATCAAGGGATTGTTTGATTCGAGGGCGGCGTTCGTCAAGACTATGGCGATGGCGTCGTTGAGGATACTCTCGCCGAACACCAACATGTTCAGTATCGGATCCACATTCAACGCATGGAAAATCGCCACAGTTGCTACCGGATCGACGGCCGAGATTAAGGAGCCGAAGGCGAAAGACTCGACGAAGCCTAGTCGGTAGACGACATCGGCTAAACCTAGGAAGTATATGCCAAACCCTATTACGAAAGCGGAGATGGTAGTGCCCAGTATGGCGAAGACGAGGATAGAGCCGATGTTTTGAAAGAAGTTACCCTTGTGTAAGTTGTAACCGGACTCGAATATAATCGGCGGTAACAATACCAGGAAAAACGCAGTCGGCGAGAAAGCCTCTTCTTTCCTCCAATTACTTATGTTCCTATTGGATAGGGCGTTCATCGTGAGACCTATTAGAGCTCCTAAGAAGACGATAACGACACTCTCGGGGACATATTGGAAGTTCGTCTGGAGCATGAGGTGTATCAACAGGATCCCCAATGCGAGTACGCACAGCACGAAGAATATCGCCATGGAGCTGTTGTGCTCATCTTCGGCGGCCTCTTTATCGGGGAGCACCGGCACCGGGTCGACCGTCTGGGGCGAAGAGGTGTTGTTGATAGTCGTGTTACCTAAGTGCGGTGCGGGCGTCGAACCGTTGACGTTGACCTCGGGCGGCGCGGCCGAGACGTTGACGGGGGCCTCCGAGGCGTTCGGCTGCGGGACCCTCTGGGTGGTCGTCGCGGCGGCGTCCTCGCCCTTCGCCGCCGCGACCGAGACGGTCGTCGAGGACGACGGCGCCCTCAGAATGTTGGTGTCGTTGGCGAGGACGCCGGACAGGTTCGCGGGTACGTAACCGACGGCCTCATAGGCCGTCAGATTGGTCTTCGAGTCTTCGAATGACGCAATGTTCCAGAACAATACGAAGCAGAAGAGGACGCAGATAAAGACGTTCCTGGATTCCATTGCTGTCGGTTGATTATTCGTATGGATATGTCACAATTCACCTAAAACACATTCGGGAGTCACTCGCGGTACGCCGCTCGTTTGTAGTTTCGCGAAAATTTTCCGATATTCATCATCATAGTCGTGGTCGTCTTATTATCGGTATCGGGTGACGTGTGTTACGTCGCGACGCTGCCAAAACGTTAAACCCGTTAAACTACGTTAAACAGCTGTCAATGTCAACTGTCGTCGCGACGCTCAAAAAGCGCGATATTTAAATTATTTAACAAACAAACATCAAATGTGTTGCAGGATTCTACAAATTAGAACTAAGCAGATTGTAATTGCATGAGCCAACAAAGCTCCTGGGATAGATGCTGTGACCGCCGAATCAATCATTTCTAGGTGTCAATTATTCTAGATGTTAGTAAAAATGTATTTTCGGAAATTGATTCTCTCTAAACTGCACAGTTTAATACTACAATTCTAAGCATATCTGTAGCGATCGTAAGAAAATCTGTAAGCCACATAACGAAACGATAAATGCAATTCAGACCATTATCGTAAATCGTAAGAAATAATCAGCTAGGACATATCGTAAATTCCTAAGATATCTCGTAAATATTTACAATAAGCGTTCTGTGTTTGTAAATCCTCGAAAGAATTCAGTGATGCTAAAAAAAATTGAATAACGTGCAGAGAATTATGTGTATTGCTGCTCTTTGAATTATGTACAATCGATAAATTCTCACGTTAGATCCGTAGTAGCTGTGACAGACAAAAATGTTAAAGAAATCTCCATTATTGTTCAATGTGTAGTGGCTTGAAAAGGGAATACATTTCTGCAATCTTTTTATTGCGCTACCAAGTGTTGAAAACAGTCTCTATGAAAAAAAACATGAAAATTGTTATAAGGATGATGGACTTCAGAATATAGGCAACCAACTTTACCAACTATTCCAAAAATCACAAACTCACCACATAACCTCTACTATGGCCGACTCCCCACTCGTCAATCTAGCTACTAAAGTTCCTTTCTAGTAGTTACTAAACACAATTAGGCATTTTTTAAAGTTTTTACTGTTGATTATAGTTAACTTCATTAGCTTCAAAAGTATTGCATTACCACTATCAACACGGTAAGTAACATGATTCTCACTGACCTATTAACATCAAAAATAGCAAATCTAATTATAAACCTCCTTATTTTAGACTTTCCAGTATCTTCGAGAAGCTTCTCCTCGCACATAAATACAAACTCGTGAAGCGGACCGCGTTCAAAGTTGAACTGTAACAATTGATACAAAATGTGTTTGTTTGATGAAGCAGAGAAGTACAAAGAGGAGGGAAACGAATTCTTCAAGAGTGGCGACTGGAAACAAGCCGTGCAGCATTACACGAAGGCGATAGATGTGACGAAAAGCGACACGAAGAACCTTGCTGTGTACTACAAGAACCGGGCAGCGGCCTATTTGAAACTAGAGGATTACAATGCGGCATTGGATGATTGCGATAAAAGCTTGAAGATTGTCCCGAACGATCCCAAGGCTTTGTTCAGGAGGTGCCAAGCGTTGGACAGTCTGGGAAGGTATGAGGAAGCTTACAAAGATGCCACTCAGATATTCAAGGACGACCCCAGCAATAAAGCCATTCAACCGATGTTGGAAAAGCTACACAAAATAGTTCAAGAGAAAGTAAGACAGAATGCTCAGACCGTAAACAAGTTGGAAAGTATGATGAAAATTGCATTTAACATTCAAGAGGATATGGAGAAACGTGAGACTGCCATACACAATCTATTGGTATTAGCGAGGGAACACGCAGGTGCGGAGTTAATGGTTAAGTCACAGATATTACAGCAAATCAAACGACTCCTTAAAGTGGAAAAAAATATTGAAATAGGTGTGACTTGTATAAGAATTGTCGGAGAACTGTGCAAGCATAACTCAGAAAGAACCAAGTTCATATTAGAAGACTTAGGTGTACCGTGGTTCTTAGAAATCTTGGACTCGAAAGAAGAGAAACGCGTCGACGCCACCGAACACTGCATACAAACAATATTGAACGCTTTATCAGGTATGGAGAATAAACCTGACACGAAACCTGTCCAAAATCTCATTGATAAAAACAAAAAACATATAGACACCCTATTGTCTTGCTTGGTTTATGCTGTTAATAACCGAGCTATAACAGGATTATGTAGAGATGCAATCATAGAACTACTAATGAGAAATGTGCATTACTCACAGCTCAACTGGGCGATAGAGTTGGTGGACATGGGAGGTGTCTCGAGGTTAATGGAGTGCACTAGTGAACTTGAGGAATATAAATATGAAAGCGCCATGAACATAACGCCGAGCACGCGAACAATAGCAGCAGCGTGCCTGGCCAAAATTTACGAGAGCATGTACTACGATAAGCTCAGAGAAAAGTTCATGCAGAAAATAGAAGACTTCATAAAAGATAAGTTACTAACACCCGATATAGAGTCCAAGGTACGAGTAACAGTAGCAATCACGTCACTCCTGAGAGGGCCTTTGGACGTCGGTAATATCATCATTGGTAAAGAAGGCATCCTGGAGATGATCCTAGTCATGGCGAACACGGAGGACGAACTTCAGCAAAAGGTGGCCTGCGAGTGCATCATAGCGGCTGCCAGCAAAGCAGACAAAGCAAAAGCCATAATAAAGCAAGGTGTGGGTATTTTGAAAAACCTCTACAAATCCAAGAATGATCACATCCGCATCAGAGCCCTCGTGGGACTGTGTAAGGTCGCTTGCTCAGGCGGCAGCGACGCCTCCGTGAGACCATTCGCCGAGGGATCAAACCTTAAGCTCGGCGAAGCTTGCCGCAGATTTCTACTGCACCCTGGGAAGGACACAGATATACGGAAATGGGCAGCGGAAGGTCTGAGCTATTTAACGCTGGATGCTGAAGTGAAAGAGCAGTTAATAGAGGACAAGCCGGCTTTGAAAGCATTAGTAGAGTTAGCTAAGACCGGGGATCAATCAGTTCTATTTGGAGTCATCACAACTTTAGTTAACTTATGCAACGCCTATGATAAACAGGAGATTATACCAGAGATGATCGAATTGGCCAAGTTCGCCAAGCAGCACATCCCGGAGGAGCATGCTCTGGACGATCCGGACTTTGTGACCAAACGGATAATCGCTTTGGGGAAATCGAATGTGACTACTGCGCTGGTCGTTCTGGCCAAAACGGAAAGTAACAACTCCAAGGAATTGATCGCGAGAGTTTTCAACGCTTTGTGCAGCGAGGGTGAGTTGAGGGGCATCGTCGTAGCTGAGGGCGGAGTCAAGGTTCTAATGAACTTATCCTTGAATGGTACCGACAAGGGAAAACGACAAGCTGCACAAGCGCTGGCCAGGATAGGGATTACCATAAATCCAGAAATTGCTTTTCCAGGGCAGAGAGCGCTGGAAGTGATAAGGCCACTTGTTTCTCTCTTACACCCGGATTGCAGTGGCTTGGAAAACTTCGAGGCGTTGATGGCTCTGTGTAATCTGGCTCATATGAGCGAGTCGGCGAGGCAGAGGATACTGAAGGAAGGAGGTTTCTCTAAAATAGAGCACTACATGTTCGAGGACCACGAGCGCTTGTGCCGTGCCGCCACGCAGTGCATGTGCAACATGACGCAATCCGAGGACGTAATAAAAATGTTCGAAGGAGACAATGATAGAGTGAAATTCGCCGTTTCCCTCAGCCTGGATGAGGACAAAGAGACCGCCATGGCTGCCGCCGGGATGTTGGCCATAATAACCGGTGCCAGCGAGAAGTGTTGCGCGAAAGTGTTCGATTCCAAGAACTGGCTCGATTGTCTCCATTGCCTTTTAGCTAACCCGGACCTGGACATGCAGTATAGGGGGGTTTGTGTTACTTTCAACATTATCAACGCCGGGAAGGAGTTGACAGAAAAATTAATGGAGACTGATGTATTGGAGATATTGTTGGCTCACTCTAAGCTTCCGCCTTACGACGGAAGGGAGAAGATCGTCGAGTGGGCAGGAAAAGCATTGGTCGCTGCCGAGAAATGGGGAGTTATAAAGAAAAATGATGAAGATTGAAAAATGAAATTGGTTTTAAAGTATTTATTATATCCTTGTGTTTGTACTTAATGTTGTTATTTTATTATTAAAACATGTTTTTAATTAAACTGTTGTTTTAGTTAGGTATATGTTACGAATTGAAAACAGCTAACATTCTTTCAGAAACTAATAAACCGTTTTCCAGGTGTATTGAGTTAGGTTTGGTTAAATTTTGAGTAAGTTGTTTGATCGTGTGCTCTTCGAGTTCATTTGCATAATTTATCTATTTCACAAAATATCAGTTTCAACTTCTGGCGCTGTTTTAGGCAATAAATATACCATTGGTTCATATAATAATGATTAATGAAAAAGGTCCCGCTGATAGGCAAGGGTCGTTTTTAGTTCTCCCAACTGTCTCAAACAAACCAATCACAATTCGAATATCCTTAAACCATTCCCCGCTTATAGAGTACAAAAAAAATTCAGCTTATTATTTGTGTATAACATGTTTATATTTCCAAACTTAAAATTCCTCTGTAAATTTCTGGGCATTGATAGGACGATTTCAAAGTGTATTATGTGTAATACATCGCTGGTTGGTCCATAAGTTATTACCTCATTTGTTGGCACACTGATTTTTATCCAGAAGTATAGGCAATGCGCAATCCATTCCATGTACTATGAGATCTATGATCTAGGACAGTTATGCCACAAGTATTTATTCGATTTAATAACTAGTTCAAAAAGAAAAGATGCAACGTTGTTGCTTCATTTGTGGCGTCGTAAAGTGTGCGGAGCCCGTTTCATTTCATAGGTAAGCATAAAAATATTAAAAACTTATAAACATATATTTAACTTTGTCAAAAAATTTTTGAACCTCCGGATGCCGAAATGTTGAGGCTCCTTTCTCTGATTCCCATGTGGGCTTCTCTGGTCCCTAGTTTTGAGACCTTACATTGAAGCTGGCCTCCTGTACATCCCTAGTCCCCAACCTAACCTATAATGTAATTTCTTATGTGTAAATATAAATTCTTCCACACAAGAATCTTTTTATTTCCTTTTTGCTATTGCACATAGGTTCCTATATCAATCACAACTAACATCAAATATTCAACAAAACCGAACAGACAGCAAAGTCTATTTAGCTACCGCTTTCTATAACGCCCCTTTCGATAACATTCAGCCTTTCCAACAAGTCATAGTATCCTCACTTCGGGGTAGATGTAAATAATTTTACAAATATAGGCAAACATTGTCACTGAAAACAAAACAAAAATAAGAGTCACATAAGAGTTTGGTAGAGATTTAGTCTTTATATTATGACTGTAATTATGGATAATAAGGCTTGTACAGGCCATACTTACTTGTCTAGGGTCATACAGGGGGTCAGAGCCAAAACGTCAATCTCAACGTTCTGTGGGGCCAAGGGGACTTGGGCAACGCTGAAAGGTTTAATCAATAGACGGATGTCTAAAGGTTAGAAAGGACCTGCTACTGAGATGCAGCCTCACGTCTCAACTTTAGGTTTATAAAGTAGTAGGTAGTGACAGTCAAGAGTTCTATTCTAAATTATGTCTTTATTGAAAAATGTCTTGCTATTTATACAAATTTATCTCCATGTCATTGTCCCTTCATGGATGTAATAACCTAAACAGTGCTATATGTGGTTACTTGTGATGCAATCAATTACCTATCGCTCTACCTATCCTCTGAGAATATAAGGAACCTTTGTCCTTCAACTCAGGACATCCTTTATTTGGGCTAATCTTGGGTCCTACTTTCTCCTTCAACTCGCAGAACTCCCATTTCCATTGATCAGTCCCTTCTCATTTTTTGGTCCATTTGTTTTCTCTCCCTTTGGTTGAACAGTTTTGTTGAAGTTTCTATACTAAGATCTATTGATTATTTTTCCAATTACAATTGACGATCCATGGACGAGAGTAGCTTAAAATAGACTAAATTTTTGTATCCATATTGTTTATTATATGATAAATAAAAGTTGAAATTTGAGAAATTGTATTAACAAGTGATTGAAATTTTGTTACAGGTTCCCTAAAGACAGTGAAAGAATTGAAAGTTGGATGAATTTCTTTGGGATACCATTCGATTTGGTGAGTAATTACCATTTGGAACATATTCGCCTATGTAGCAGGCATTTTCAAGTTACTGATTTTGCTGAATGTGGGAAAACTAAAAAGAAAAGAGTTCTCCTTGGCGATGCGGATCCCACTATAAAACTTGAAAAGTAAGTAAGTTTCATGCTTGCTTTCTGTACATAATAATTCATATCAAATGTCATAATGAATAAATATTATATAAATGTTTCATGAAATGCATATACGTATTACCTATATATTTGAAATCATGTATATATTTTATTTTTATTCTGATCTTTTTCTTATGATTTTTATTCCTTTTGTTTCTTTTTTTTTATTTTGTTGTATGTGCCAGGTGCAAATTTTAAACATACATATCTTTTGATAGTATGTATTAATATACTGTATGTACTTGGTAATAATAAATAAAAATATATGCAATATATTTAATATAGGTATATAAATAAAGTATACTTATAATAATATTATAATAATTTTGTCATATTACTAAAACCGTTGATTGAAGATCTTCAATCAACGCTAAAACTCTGTAACTGTGATCTGTTATAGCAATGAAACTTTCCGAAAACGGTTGCGTCTCTCAAATTTTCCAAATCAGAGGAAGAAACAGAGAAAGTCCACTAATAACAATGTTGATGACAGTCAAGATCAGTCCATGGTACCGAAAAAGTATTGGCCGAAAACCTGCGTGATCTGCAGATTACAAACTCAGTTGTCCCTGTCATATTTCAGGTATAAACATGTTTTTTATTACTAAAAAACTTCTGGGTTTCAATAAAAATTATTCATTATTATTATTATTATTATGGATAATGAAATTCATTACAATTGATTTATGTATGTATACTATTTTTCAACTTCTCAATTTTGTGAAGAAATTTTGAGATTGTATTTTAATTTAAGGTAATTAAGATTTTCTTCTAATTGTTAAATAATTACTCCTAAGGGTTCGTTTTGAAAATTTTAAATTTGCATGTGAAATTCGTTTATTTCTTGAGTAGAGACACTTGTTTTTTGTTTTACATCAACTCGTAATTTCACAATCTTTTTTTAATTTTTGCAATAAAATACTCTATTTTCATAATTTTTGGGGAATTGTTTGTCTGTGAAAAAAATTTTACCCATAGGAAATTTCATAAATTTTATATATTTTGAAATTGATCTTGTGTTTACATTTTTTTCATTTCCCAATAAAAACGTGTAGGATATGCATTTGCATAAGGTTTTCAGTATTGTTTTGGAAATGTTAATTTGTTTTCATGGATTTCCAAGGGCATTACATTACAAATTTATGGATTCAATATATGATAACATTCTTTTTCTGCTCTAGATTCCCAAAAGACAACAGACGCCAACTTTGGCTAGCAGCTTGTAATATGGACTCGGTCACTGATGGGATGCGGCTGTGTAGTCGACATTTTACAATGGACTCTTTTGCACGACTACCAGGGATATCTAAACGACCTGCCTTAAAAAACACTGCCATACCTACTTTATATTTAACAGAAACCTCGTAAGTCGACATTACTTAAAATTTATTACATGTTTTTACATAAATATTAACTTCTCCTTCTTACCATACAAACCATATTCCATATTTGAAATGAAACATTCCTAATGCTCTTCTTGATGCCTGTTTAGAAACATGTTTTTGGTTATAGAGCTCTCTGTTTCTGTCTGTAGGGATATTAAAGTATTTTGGATATGCTCATTGTTTTTCTTTTATTGTTGTTTCTAGATTGTCATTCCAGATTCGTAAATCTCGTGGACTTCTGAATTTCTCTTCTTTTCTATTACTCCATATGCAACATTATGGATAACTGGTTTAAAGATTTTCCATTCCTTTTTTATAAGGTTTTAACCTCTGAATAAATATTAACCTATATATGTAATTTTGTTCACATCGAGCAGCTTCATTCTGCCCTACATTTTCATTAAAAAAAATTACAATGATCACTAATACCATTGTTTTATATTGTACAGAGGAACAATTGTCCATCAGGGCAACGAGGATCAATCAGAAAATGATATCGACCCACTGGACATCGATTGTGTGAAGACCGAACCAAATGAAACGGAAATTGAAACTATTTGGTTCAACGCGGAGCATGACTTAGGTAAGATGTAATTATTGTAAGGAGTAGAAAATTTGGACTGAAGTTGTATTAAACATAAGATTCATAAACTTACAGAATTTTTTTTTATTTGCACAAAAAAGTTTCATATATCTTTTCTGTTAATTTCGTCCAGGAAACTTGTCCATGCATATAAGCATACTTGAATAAGTAAGAATAACTATGAGTTTTGTTGAAGAATCAATGATAAAATGGATCGTACTCAGTATAAATAGTTAAATATAAAACATACCTATTAAAAAGGTGATAATTTTAGATAACAATTATGAAGAAGCTTCTTGAACTTTTCATTTATAACTGATTTTTAAACTTCATAGACATTCCCGACCGTGCCGAATGTTCCCCTAATGCACTGGGGTCGGAAGAATCTCCAGAATTACCGCCTTCAGGAAGAACGTCACCTGGACCTTTATATATGGAAACACCTCAGACACCTATTAGAACGCCACGTTATCCTGGTGATATATGTTTACCTCATTTTTCTTCGCCGAGGAGAGCCCAAAAATACTACATGGGAGCATTAAACATCATCAAGGAATTACGTCAGCAGTTGAAAGTTGCGAAGCAAAAAGTTCGAAGACGGGACCAACGACTTTTGGACTTAAAAGATGTCGTTAAGGAACTTCAACAAAAAAATTTAATTGATGGTGAAGTTTCTGACAATTTAATTTCAATTATAGGTAAACCTATTAAATGAATTTTATAGTACATGCATGTTTATATGACCCCTTATCACATATTGAATTGTTTTTTTTAATTAATGTGATAATTTATCTTGATTAGATCAATAGAGCTACTGCATGCTGAGAAAAATATCTTCAATTGATTTCAGTATAACTAATGTAGGTACCTAATGCAAAAAATTATTTTTTATATTTAATTTCATTTTCTTAAACTTACAAAACAATTCATGGAAAATACAACATCGAAATCTGTCGATTCACTTTCGAGTTGCAGTTTTGCTCAGCGATGGCTAGGATTACATCAGAATGAAGTTCATCAAGTTTCTGTCTGGTGCTGGCATTTGCTATTCATAAATACCACTGATCGCAGACCTCGTTTCGGTTTGGAAGTGTTGGAAAAATTGAAGTATGTTTGTGAAAATACATTTGCACTTTTGTTGCCTATGTTATGATCACAAAAGCCGAAACTCAGTACAGAGGTAAGGAAGTCTTTGGCTATGTTAGTTTGGGAACCAATCCACTAACGGGAGAAGAAATTTTATTAGAATGGAATTTTATAGCGACACATGCATATGTTTTGATGTTTGTGTCACTGAAGAAAGACTAGAGTACCTAGATGCTGCAGCCTATTTCTTAACGAAATCTTTGTCTGGAGCAGAGAGAGAGAGACAATCCAGTTATAATAATGTTGCAATTTGTAGATGACTGGCATTGGTTTACATTCTTTTACATGCCACGGAGCATGTATAATAGCACCAACACAATGACAAAATCGTGAAATCCCTTGGTACAAAACCAGACCACTTTGGAAAATTATGAACTGCTCTTTCTCCATCCAACAACTCAAGAACCACTATGAATTTCCCCAGATCGATGTCATTTGTTGAAAAGTGTCAGAAAGGCCTTGGTGTAAACATACAGTAGATTGGAATCACATCAATTCATTAAACGATATTGAAATTGGCCTAAATTTTGGAACAAAAATGTTTGATATAGACACCTTCAATGCTTGAAAAATAAAATAAACGGCAGAGTGGCAGCTCAGTAGGTCAGCAATTCTGTCAAGAATACTCAAATTTTTCTTAAACAACAGGATTCAATGTAGAAAATCGAGAGCACTGCAAATTTCTGCTGCATTTCCGACTCATTCGACATGCTAACTGCCAATGATGTTAAGATAACGAGATAAAACAATTAATACAGAATGAAACGTAAGAAATAAAAGAAAAGTTACTAAATGGAGGAAACTAAATCAATTGTCAATATAACAGCAAATTCCCACCCTCCACAGCGAAAGAAGATGTGGTTACCTTGTTTTGCACTTTTCTCTTTAATATCTTTCATCTGTTCCATAGATTACTCAACATCAGTTCAACTACCTACAAGTACCAGTATATGCAATAAGAAGGCTCCAAACGCAAACTCAAATTGTTCAGACGAATAATTACGCCTCAGGCGACATACCTCACTATTTGTTTCCTGATGACAGCTCCCCAGAAACTAATTACTATAGTTATCAAGGTTCTAAACGTTGTTTTTCCCCTTAAATATCATCAGAAAGCTGTCTAAAATTTATAAAAAATTGCAGAACTCACTTCAGATGCTAAGTCTTCAGACTTCAAAAATATATTCATGGTTTGTAATTGCTTAAAAATCGGCTTGTTTCGGATATGACACTTTAAATGTAACTAGTCTTGGTTGGGTTGTGTTAGTTGGATAAAATGATTAATTTTTAGAATACAATAAAGACAATAAGTAGCGACCTATTCAAAGATTGATATGACGCTATACATGCAACTAATAACAATCGCTTGGGTTGATACAGGCGCGTCTCTGCCAGATTTAGATTGATGAAAAAATTACTTTTAAAAAATATATTAATTCCGGTACATAAGTGTAGGAGCTCTCCATAACTGAAAAAATAACAGCAAGTGTTTAAATTTATGTGAGATATAACATTAAAAATGGCAATGTGTAACATCGTAAGACTTTCTCATATGGCCGGACCAAATATTCATGGCAACATTATTAAAGTGCCTTTTAGGGAGGTTTTAGAAAAAGATGTTTCAAGTAAAAGTTGTAGCCATTAGTCAGGTCAGTTCAAATCTAAAATTTAGTAAGAATCGGTGGTAAAGCGGTTTTTGGAGAAAATTGAGAAAAACTGAAAATTCAAAAAAGTAGAGGGCCCCTTGCAGAAGATCAGTGAAGATAACGATAACGGCAATGAGTAAAGTATGCATAGTAAAGTAAACATACAAAGTTTAAAAAAACACTGGACCAGTTTTTGAGATAATAAAAAAAAAATAAAAATGACAAGAGAAAGAGTGCCCTTTGCCCTTAACTGATTCTGATGAAAGTTATGTGGTCGCAATTTTTAAAGAGTTTTTAGGGGACTCAGCCTGAATACAAAAGTTCAACTTTCCACTATTTATAGTTTCTGAGAAAACGTTGACCACATATACACACACAGACATGTTTCCAAAAACAAGTTTTTCGAATTCAGGGACCTCAATAGGAACTATTAACAGGCTTTTATTTGAATTTGGCACGGCGCGTCTCTCCCTGCTTTGGTCTGATCACATCATTTATTCCTAAAAAGTGAGTAATACCAGTAAGTATAGAAATATCTGAGCTTCCCGTAATTCTAAGCATTTCCAAAATAAATTTAAAATTGCCTGAGATATGACAAACAAAATATGTGACTAACAGATGTGGAAAACCGCTTGCAGAAATCTTCCTGAATTTAAATTCGGAGGTTTTCCTTGAAATCACAGGTGCGATGTGAAAATTTCCCGAGTACGGTCCGAATAGACGTGCCGTTTCCCCACTACGGCTCTGGTCGATTGTTTTCGTTTCTTAGCTGAATCAGAAAAAAACCAAGAATCCTAATCATTTAATGTGTCGAACGTGTGTGCAGTTGTACTGATTGCTTTGTTACCGAATGATTTCGTAAATGTACTTCAACACGGGCCTTCAGGTACAATCAGTGAAGATGTTCCTCTTCGGGAATAGGATCTATCAGTACCTCGCCTCTATTTCAGGTAAGGGAGCTCTAGCAGTTAGCAATCTAGAAGAAGTCTGACTTTTACAATGAGTTGTTCAAGATTGAGTTAAGGCGCTGTTGAGCATGCAATTGGTGGTTTCTTGGATTTTTCTTCAAATTTTGAAATTCCCTCAATATTTAACGATTTTTCCATATACATACACTCTCGCGGACAAAGGTTTATTATAGTTATTCGAAACTTTTTAAATGAACTGTACAACCTTTGAAACAAACCGACTTTTGCAACAATTTCAAAATTATTACAAAAAATTCGGTTTATTGGAAACTCACTTTAAAACAATTTGAATTACCTATTTCCATTACAGTTCCTGTATTTTTTAACAAATTAAGTAACTATTAAATTATATCTTTATGAGTTCTCTAAGTCGCCAAAATCGCGTACTTAGCATGGATTTAAAAAACAACAAGTTAATGAATAGCAATTAAGCCAGAACGCATATATAATTTTCTAGCTTAATACCGTTATTATGGGACACAATTAGGAAGGCTATTTATAAACATTTAATCCCTAATATTTCTTAAAAATGCAGAACATACAGAACTGATCGACTTTTAATTGGAATTAATTGCACATTAGTCATTTGTAAAAATGGGAGGGAAATACAGAACTTTGAAAATATCCTCGAGGGACATTGAGCGTGTTTGTCATCAATTGGAATGTTAGCGATAAGGCTATATAAAGATTTTATGCGCTTGCAGACTAATAAAAAATTGATTTGAATTAGGAAACAATTTTGATAGGTCTGACTTTCATCTTTACAGGTCGATTTAAAATAATTCAAGTAATCCAATCTGACGTGACTATTTTATTAGAAAAAATATTAAATAAATTTTGACTAGGGATGCCTGCAAGGCTATGCCATTACGTGCATATATGTGAAAATTCCTCTGGAAAATTACTTCCAGGAAACTTGAATTATGAAGCTTCAATTCCAGAATTTGTAAATATCTCCAGCAAATTGGGTACTTTTCAAACTAAGTTTATTTGTTTCTCGTGGTCACTTTACACTTTAAAATCTTACATGGATAACTAACTCCCTTATAAATCAATAAAATTGAATACAGTTTTCAGTGAAGTATTTAAAACTTATGACAGAATGTCGACTGATTGCTTTTTTGGCAAACTGGAAAAACCACCCAGCTACCCTTTACAAGGGGTTTTGAAAATTTCAGTTGTCGTTCCTATAATCTTAACATGTAAGTTTTATATTAGTGCAGCGATTTCCAGATTCCATCCTGTTGCTTATTTTTTGCGTAGAAACATGTGAAACATGATTGGTTTTGCTAGGTATACCTCTGAGTATCGTTTGAAATCGTAATTGCCATGTTTTTGCAGTCTCAAAGTATTTCAATTTAAAAAAGTATAAACAAAACAATATGTTAGATAAAATATGTTTTATTTATTTCCACGTTCTTATCTAAAGTGATAAAGCTATCGAAGTACTTTTTTTTAATTGAAAGTACACACTCACGCTTTAAACAGTCCCGATGGATTTTGATGTGTAAGCGACACATCTACAGCCAAGAGTTTTTACTTCACCCCAAACTATAAAATATGTTTCATAAATATTGGGTAACTCAGGAAGTATAACCTTCTACACACTCATTCTTATAACAAACGATAACGGACATTAGGGCATACAAAGTGGCCATAGTAATAATTTCCAGACGATAAAGGATATAAAGACCAAAAAACCAACCATAGAGTTTCAAAAAAATGTCAATAACTGAGCTACTTCAAGATTTTTGAAACAGGTTTACGTGTACCTAATGGAGTTACTTAATACAAATAAAACTCGTTAAAATAAAATAATAATGATTTAGTTCCGGAGTACAGCATATTAAATAACTTCGTTACGCACGAACTTAAGTCCAAAAACTCGAAATAGCTCAGTTATTGACACTCACTATGGCCACTTTGTTGACCTTTATGTTTGTTATAAAAGAATAAGTGTGTAGAAGGTTAGACTCCCGAAGATATCCAATATTTATGAAACATCTTTCATAGTTTGGGGTGAAGTAACAAGTGTAACAACTGTTGGCGGAAATGACTAACACAAAATTCTTCGCTGGAAATTCACACTTCACCCACTTAACACACGTTGGATTTTACACAATTTGATCCTTTATTTCTGCAAAAGTCGCGAATACTAGAAATTTTAGTTTCGTGTGGGTATTATAATTTTAAACAATCGAGAAACTTTCTTATTTTTGAAAATGTTGTATAAATGTATATAAATAACTATATGTTTTTGAAATAATTACTTTTATTTCAATGTGTACCGTTTGCCATCAGCAATTTTCCTTATGGTGCGACAAAATAATTTGTGGGATCTCATGTAAGCCGAGAAGGAATCGTGTTACGATAGTACCATTGACTAGCGTACATTTATAGTTCAGTTTTCTAAGATAGTGGAGTACATTTTCTATGAAAATTTTATGGGAAAACGACATAAGTGTTAACACAAAGGCCTAGAATACAATAAAATTATTTGTCATACATAATATCATATTGTTAAAACTGTCATTATTATTTCGTGAAGAACGAAGACGGGACAACCTCTCAAAGTAAATTCCGTACAAAAAATGGCGATGTGCAGTGTAGATAACATTGTAAGTAAGGTGGAATATATTCTCATGTAAAGGTGCATATGAAAAAAATGTAAGAGAATCTGCGAAAATGGAATTTGTAGTTCAGCCGGGATTTGAACCTGTTCTTACCGCTAAACTACCGAGAGGATAATGCGGAGGACGTAGGTATTGGTTGTACGCAACACACCGTACCTCCTCTCACGTTAATAATGTTGTCTCTTATATATGTGTTCTGATTTATAAATGAAACAGATGTAGATGGAATATATTCTCGAAATTAATTCAATGTGAAGGTGTATATGAAACAAATGTAAGAGAATCTGTGAAAATGGAATTTGTAGCTCAGTCGGGATTTGAACCCGTACGTATCTCGGTAGTTTAGTGGTAAGAACATCCGACGCGAAGTTGGGAGACCCGGGTTCAAATCCCGGCTGAGCTACAAATTCCATTTTCACAGATTCTCTTACATTTCTTTCATTGTAAGTAAGACTTTCTCATATATGGCAACGTTATTAAAGTGTCCTTTAGAGAGATTAAAAAAATGTTTCAAATAAAAGTTGTAGCCATTAGTTAGGTCAGTATTTAATAAGAATCAGTAAAGTTTTGGAGAAAATTGAGCAAAACTGAAAATTATCAGGAGTAAAGGGCCCTTCGCAGAAGATCAGTCGAGATAAAGATAACGAAAATCGATAAGAATTGAAGAGCAAAGTAAACGAAAAAAGTTTAGAAAAAACGTTGAACCAGTTTTTGAGATAACCCAAAAAAACCTACAAATAACAAGAGTAAAGTGCCCTTTCTCCTTAACTGATTCTGATGAAATTTATGTAGTGGCGAGTTTTCATGGGATCCAGCCCAAACACAAAATTTACACTTTCCACTATTTATACTTTCTGAGAATACATACATACACACAGAGACATGTTCCAAAAACATGTTTTTCGAACTCAGGTGACCTCAAAATGTCCAGAAATGCCAATATCTGCCAATTTATTGCTGACGATCGCGACTAGTAGCGCAATCGTAGACCCACCCCTTCAACCCTTAGCATTAAACTCACCCTCGGAATATCAAAAAATTGTAACAAAAAATGTATGTCCGTTAAATGCAGCCTGGGATCTTTATTACTGATTAATTACTCATCTTCCAAGGACAGCATGATTTTATTGCTCCACCCCTAAGCGGGAAAAATGGGATAATCGGACTTCAGACTCTATCATCCACTTGTATATCTCCGGAACTGTAAGAGATAGATACATAAACCAAACGGCATATTTTATTGCTAATTTATTGCTGAAGACAGGGGCTAGTAGCGCAATCCCAGAACCACCCCTTCAACCCTTGGCATTAAACTCACCCTCGAAACGTCGGAAAATTTGAACAAAAAATGTATATCCGTTACATAGAGCCTAGGTTCTTTATTACTATTTCATTTCTAATCTTTCAGGTAAAGTATGATTTTATTTCTTCACCCCTTAGGGAGTAAAAGGGGAAAATGTGACCTAAGACACATCATACACACATGTATCTCCGGAACCGCAGAAGATATATACATAAACCAAGCGGCATATATTTTATTGCTAATCTATTGCTGACGATTGGAATAATTAGTAGCGCAATCCCAGAACCACCCCTTCTACAGTTAGCATTAAACTCACCACCGAAATATCAGAAAAACAGAAAGTTGAGCAATCAAATAGTTATAAAGAGCCAAGGCTCTATTTAATGGATATACCTTTTTTTTGTACAAATGTCCCGACGTTTCGAGGGTGAGTTTAATGCCAAGGGTTGAAGGGGTGGTTCTGGAATTGCGCTACTAGCCCCTGTCTTCAGCAATAAATTAGCAATAAAATATGCCGCTTGGTTTATGTATATATATCTCTTACGGTTCCGGAGATACAGGGGTGGATGATGTGGCTAAAGTCTTATGTCAGATTAGCCCCTTTTTCTCGCTAAGGGGTGGAGCAATAAAATCGTGGTTTGCGTAATAAATTAGCAATAAATTAGTAATAAAATATGAGCCTATAGTAAATGCTGACTTGTGAAATGGATGATGTGGCTTAATAGGCATTAAATATGATGATATTTATTTAGAGTTTGGTTTTGCGTCAACAAAATACGAATGCTTCCCCGTAAATTGAAGCAACATTTAGAAACTAATAAAAGAGGAAAAAGAGAGATGCTATGAAAAATAACAAGCAGTACTGGATAAAATAAGACCACAAGCTAAAATCTTTATTATGGGAGACCTAAATGCAAGGATAAGAAACGAACCACTTAGCGGCGTAATGAAGATATCCACTGAAGAGACTACGAACGAAAATGGAGAACTACTGAAAATATTCTGTGCAAACAACATGAGAATTAACAACACCTTCTTCGAATATGACATGAAGTATAAATACACATGGCAGAATACAGGAGGGTAACAGTCAGTATTAGACTATATTATTACTAAGGAAGAAGTTGCCCCTCAAACAATATTAGGCGTAAGAGCCTTAATTGGCGCCAACTCTGGAACTCTTATTTTGCAAAATGAGACTAAAACTGAATAAAACCTAAACCACAAATGATTAGTAAATTCATCGTCCGATCACTAGAAGACAAGAGTACATAATACCCATATAAAGGCCGGTTAAACCAGAAAATATTGCAAAGGCCAGTTAATATTCAGGACAGTATAGACCAATAATCGAAAACAATAAAGAATATCAGATGCAGCCATGGAAGCAGTAGGAAAGAGACAAGTAAATGTCAAATGCATTCGATAGAAAGCCTTGGTTTACGCCCAGAAGTTAAGGAGTTAGCAAAACAAAAGAAACAAGCATATATTCAATACATACCGAATAAAACACCTGAAAATTGAAACAACTACCGAAAAGAACGAAACGAGGTAGACGCAAGGATAAAAGAACCAAAAGAAAAGCACTGCGAAAAATTCACAAAAGGAATACATTGAGAGAGACATGTATAGAAACCAGAGAAAAATATGGGGAATGCTAAGAAGAAACAGGCTTGAAGTCAAAGATATAGTACAAACTAATAATAAAATCACGTCAGAACATGGGAAATACACTTGAAAAAATCATGTAAGGAAGAGGAAGAAACTAAACAGTTACAAAATGAATATGGGAAGGATAACGACATAGAGCTAACAAATGACAAAACAGAAAACACCTTAAAGTCCCTTAAAAATAGAAAGAGCCCTGGACCAGACGAAATCTCCAATGAGATGGTTAAATATGGAGGAGGAACACTACAGAATGAAATATTCGTCCTATTTAAGAATATCATAGAAGAACAAAAAATACTGACTGAATGGAAGAATAGTATAACAATACTCATTCTTAAAAGGGAGAGGAAATGCATCCAGGAATAATACTTCACGATAGCATTCTCAAAGCATTCACAAAAACTATACTAGGAGAAATCACCAAAACCATAAGTATACGAGAAGAAAAATCCCTAGAATTAAATAAACCTGCATATATGTGCTTTGTCGATATGACCAAGGCTTTTGACAAAGTGTGCTTAAAGGATGTCTTAGAAATATGAGAAAAAAAGGTCTAAACCAGGGGTTCTTAACCTTTTTGAAGTGACGGACCACTAACCAGGAACAAAAATGTCCGCGGACCACCTAACATTTTTGGTTAACAAGTTTAGTGACGATCGACGATTCTCTGATTACACAGCTGACAATAAGGTTTCAACTCTATCCACTTAATCGTAAATAATAACTCTAGTTTTCTTCCTTCTCTCCTAAATCATAATAAACTTTCGAGACTGAGAAGCTACCTTCTATGATAATAAATTCTTCCTCCTCTTTCAAATATACAAACACATCGAGGTAAACGAAAAGTTTGGCAAAAAATTGATTTTTTTTTAGACATCTCACGGACCACTTTGAGGTGCCTCGCGGACCACCGGTGGTCCGCGGACCATAGGTTCAGAACCCCTGGTCTAAACCATAGACTAATTAACGTAATATATGATATCAATACACAGTGTAGAACAAAAATCAGACTAGGACATATGACAACAGGAGACATAAATGTAAACACAGGAATCAAACAGGACGATTCACCCATCCCCTTCATATTTAATTTGATAATGGATAAAATAATACAGAAACTTCCCAGAATAGCTGGATACAAAATGGGAAACACATACATGCGGTATGTTATGCTGGCGATGTTATCCTTATTGCAGACTCTGAAGATAATCTCCAAACCAATGGTTACTCCACTCTTTTGACACTACAGCAAAAGAACTAAACATGTCCATCAAGATCGAGAAGACCAAATGCTTAGTTACGTGCAAAGAACCGATAAGATGCAAGCTGGAACTTGATTTCAAATCTATCGAACAGGTAAAACACTTCAAATACCTGGGAGTAGAAATAACGAATCAAAGAAATCATTTTAATGGAGTAAGAGAGCACACAATGAAAGCGGCTCGAATCTCGGGATGCATGATAGAAATTGTTTGGAAGAACAAATATCTTAACACCGAAAGCAAAATCAAAATGTATAAAACGGCCATAAGATCCATCATAACATATGGGACAGGAAACAAGACCAGACACAAGCGGAACTCTATAAATGATGAGAACAATCGAAATAAGAACATTAACAAAACAAACATACAAAGCAAAACACTACATGACAGAATACGAAACGAAGACGTCAGACAACAATGCGGAATGCGAGACTTAGGGAGGTGGGTGAGACAGAGACGAAGGTTTTGGATCAAACATATAAAGAGAATGGAAGATAGCAGACTCGTTAAAAATACAAAAATGAATTACCCAGTATAGAAAAGATCACAGGGGAGACCACCAATATGATGGCGAGAATGCTGGACCTAATCTTCCGGGGAAGACATGTTGGTAATGAGCAGGCAGTAGCCTACTAATATGATTATCCATATTATAAAGAAGAAGAAGGAGAAATATTTATACTGGTACACTTTTTCTATGCTGTAATTGTTCACTACCCAGTTGTATGTTAGGGTTTAGAGTTTTGGTGAACATAATGTACAATAAAGATTAATTACATTTTTGGCTAAATCTTCTCTACAGGAGACTTTATAGTTATTGCTTTTCGGGTTTTTAAATCCAAGTTTTTTAAAAATTTTTGGTACTTATTTTTCTTTTCTGTCGAATATTTGTAATGAAATATGAGCAACTATACCTACCCTCGAGATAAATGAATTTTATGACGCATCGGCTTATCGCAAGAAGTTAAGGGTCTATTGTGTCTTAATGCTTTTATTGTAGGTATTTTGCCGCAGAATTTCGAGCAGCTCTCCGAGAAAATGGTAAATGAAGGGGCGTATTGAAAAAAATTATAAAATAGAATTGAAATAAGGTGCATTTTGTTTTATGAACAGTAATTATATATAAATAGTAGTTGCGAAAAATGTTTAACAGATCAAAAAACATATAGAAAACATAGTTGTGATTGGATGATACCATTTTGCCATTGCGTTTGATTAATTTTTAGTTCTTATTCATCAGACGTAGAACTGTCGTCATTCCCGATAGGAATAATGAATTTTGGAATGTGTGCCTAAAGTGTTTTATATTCATTCTCTTTGGAAAGAGAATGACTTATACATGCGGACCATTCGTCTGCCGTTATTATTTTACACTGTTCTTCAATTACGTTTATGATATCGTTATTGACATTCGGGTTTTGATTATTATGTCTTATTTTATCATTTAGTATTGACCAAATCAATTTTATCGGATTAAAAACGCAATAGTATGGTGGTAATCGCAAGATAGTGTGTCCTAACCCCTTTGCCAATTCATCAATGACATACGTTTTTGAAAAAGATTTTGTTTTTAAAACTTTCAATAGTTGCACCTTCGTGTAGCATTCTTCAAAAAACATATCATGTTCTATTAAAAAATTCTGATTATCAATTTTCCTACTATTCGAATTGGGGGGGTTTATTTTTTATTCTACTATGATACGGAGTGTTATATAAAACAACTACGCTATTTGGTGGTAGTTTTGGCAATAAAATGTTCTCCATCCAATTTTCGAAAATACTGGAGCACATATCATGGTGGTAATCCAGACAGCATTCTCTAATGTCTTTAGACGATAGCAGTAAACAGTCCGAAACCCAACCATTATGCGAACCGCAATGTAAAATTGAGATTCGTTTTCCCCTAGAAGAGTGCACGTCCAATCTACTTTTACCGTGGCCAAAAGATAATACAAAGATTTTTTAAATATCATTGCAGTAAATGAAAAGTACTCCAGATAATTACTCATTTTCGAAGAAAATATTCTCTCCGACCGACCATCCCTTTCATACGTCGTTAATAAAGACACAATTGCGATCTTCGAACCGCTCGTAATGGGCGCTCTTTAAGCGTGTCTGCAAAAATACTAAGTACTGCCCATTGTCGGGTCGCGTGCTGACTGCCAAAATGATGGTGCTAATAGTCTGGTAATAACTCTAAAGATTACGTACCTCGAAGAAGATGAGAAGGTCATAAAATTCATTTATCGCGAGGGTAGGTATAGTCCGATAGATAGATATAGTCCGATTTCAGGGTCCCCCAATAACAACGGAGGTTCCCTTTTATCCCTGCTCGCTAATGGCACCTGGAGGTGCTATGCCCCCCCCCCACAGGGGTAATCCCCTCAGGTCGCCCTTTCTATAACCTAACCTTGGCTTGACCCGGACCTAACACCGTCCGAGCCTAGGGGGAGCCCGCAGGGTTCTCTGCTTCCCCCAGGTGAATTTACACGGGGCGGTGTTTATTGCCCGCTTCCGTGGTAGTGCGTGGCCTCATTGGCCTAAAGTCGGGGAAAAAAAAAGGTATAGTCCGATGGATGCTTTGTCGATTCTTATATTGTTTCGTTTGTCGTACATCGACGATACATATTTCCCTGTCCCCAGCTACCCTGTGCATAATCTCGTCGGAGATGCACTTCGGCTGGACGTCGCCGTCGCTCCCTCAGCTGATCTCCGGCGCCTACTACTTCCGGATCAGTGAGCACGAGGCCTCCTGGCTCGCCGTCATCCTGCTGGCCGGCACCATCGTCGGCGCCCTCATCGCCGGCAAGCTCAACGACGTCCTCGGTAGGAAGAAGGTGATCCTGCTGACGGCCGTCCCCCTCCTCGTCGGCTGGATCATGATCGGCATCGCGAGGGACAAGTACGTCCTGTTCGTGGCGAGGTTCGTCTCGGGGATGTCCAGCGGGTTGGCGTTCTCCACCGTCCCGATGTACCTGGGGGAGATCGCCGAACCGGATGTCAGAGGTGAGGAATAGCGAGACCAGATTGTTTACAGCTACGAGCTGCTTACTTTCCATTGTATTTGACTGCGTATACCTTTAATGACATTGCACGTTCCCGTTTTAGACATGTTTATTTAGGACGTCCTCGTTTTCTTTTTACCTTTGGATATCATCCATTCATTTCATTTTGCTCTGTTCTTAATGTTTGTCACAAGGATAAGGAATTGTTAATACCTAAGTGTACCATTAAACTTGTAAAGGATATGAAAGAAATCGACTAGCTGGTTTGTCGTCATCATCATCATTATCATCATTCAGCCTTCATTCGTCTACTGCTGGACATAGACTTCCCTGAGACGTTTCCTTTTTTTTCTGTCCTGTGCGGTTGTTATCCAGTTGGTGCTAATCTTTTTCACGTCGTCGGACCATCTGATTGGTAACCGACCTCGGCTTCGTTTGTCTGCTCTTGGATGCCATTCCAGAATTTCCTTAGTGCATCTACCATCGATTAATCTTGCAATATGCCCTGTTCATCTCCATTTTGCTGTTGTATGTTGTAATTCGCTCCATAGCATCATCTACGCCTGTTTCCTTGCGAATGACTTCATTTCGTATTCTATCTCTGAGACTTACACCAAGCACCCAGCGTTCCATTTTGCGTTGGGTTCTTTATAGCTTGCATGCCGATGGTTGGGTCAGGGTTAGAGTCTCCGCAACGTAAGTGACCACAGAGAGGACACACATATTGAAAGCTTTTCGTTTCAGTGTAATTGGGACATCATTTTTGAAAACATTTTGATCCACATGCTGCTGTAACGTGTCCTTTTGTCGTCATCTGTGATAAGATGAAAACAAGGAGGAAAGTTACTCGTAGAATTTGGGCAGAGTTGTGGTTTTCGGTTTTATGGTTTGAGGATCGTTTGCTCGGGCGCCAGATTTGTATGGTTTTCTCCCTCGGTTATGTCGCAGGTAGTTAGTTTAATTATTCGAGAAAATGCCAAGGCTCTCCATAAAAATATAACGCACAAGTCGGAAAATACTTAGATTAATTTATTTCTGATTAGATGACTTTATGTTCATCTCAACAATCAACAGTCAACAATGACTTTATAGGTTCGATTTGATGTCAATAAACGTCAGTTTATATCGCAAAATTGAATAAAAATTATTTATTTATTGCGAAATTTTAACCCTTAAAAACTACTCCTCATAATGAAATTAATAAAGAAATATTTTTTAGCATATTTTATAGCTTCAATTAAACATAATCTTTTTCACAGCTTATGGTAGATTTTATTTATTTATTTCAATTTCTCAACCCCCAAGGCTACAGTTTGTGCATAAATTAATGAAAAATCATGATTTAATATGTTTGAAATCTATTACTATACTGTATTTGTGGCTCATAAAAATTAAATGTTTTAAATAAGTGAAAGAGGATAACATTAAATATATATACATATTATTAAAATAACCATAACAATATATAAAAGTTTAAAAGTTTTATTATTTATTTTTCGCCATTTTTACGAAAACTCGGATCCATTTAAAACCCACTGATCATCTATATCTCCACTTTATAAAACCCTTCATTTTTAAAAGTGAAGGGGTCAGATGATCCTGATTTAAATAAAATTTAAATTTCTAACGTTGATATCTCGGTTAATTGTTTTTATCCTACAGAAATAAAATAAAAACAAAATCTTCATGCATTTTTAGTAGTTTTAGAGTTATTATGAAAAAAAAAAAGGAATTTTTAGAGAAATTTGAAAAGTTCTGTTTCTTATCTAAACCGGTCAAAGTTTTTGGGCTCATTACTCGTACTAAAATAAAGTAAATCGTACAGGGATTACGATAAATTTTAATTTTGGTGGAAATGGCATAGATTTCATTTCTTACTATTTCTTAAAAAAAAAACAAATATTCTCTTATTTTTATCATAACTCGCTTAGTTTTAACACAATCGACTCCATCCAGGGTTCATTTGAAAAGTATTTCCAAGTACTTTAAAAAAATTTCTATAGGTGTTTCCCGAAAATGTATCGATTTTCCGTTATTTAACCTCGAATACTTGGATTCGAGTCATCATCATCATCATCATCAGTCAACTATCTCGTGTCCACTGCTGTACGTAGGTCTCCCTCATTCTTCTCCATGCATCTCGGTTTTGTGCTGCCTGCATCCAGTTGCTGTGGCAGCGTTTCAGGTCATCGGTCCATCTTGTTGGTGGGCGGCCTCGGTCTCGGTAGGCTTCTTGTCTCGGCCTCCACTCTAATATACGTTTTGTCCATCTGTTGTCCGTCATTCTGGCGACATGTCCTGCCCAATTCCAGTTTCCAATTCGACTTCCCAACTTCCAATTCGAGTACTCACCAAAAATAATGATCCCTTTTACTAGCTATAAGTCGCTTTGGATTCCATTTAAAATGTTAATAAAAAACCAATCTCCGTTTTTTTGTTAGTTTCAATTTTGGTAATAACAATTTTTTTTAGGAAAACGTATAGTTTTTGAGTTATTTATAAAAAACAGTTTCAAATCATACATTTTTTGTTCATGAAAAATCAACATTTTTAATCAATAATAACTCAAAAAATATTGACTTACAAAAAACACTTTACAAAACACATTTTGCTTAGAATTAGTCCGTGTATCGATTCCCGGTGTTATTTTTGTTAAAATAATTTTTGCCCCCGAGAAGGGGTGGAATCCACCCCCAGGATAAAAGCGCAAGTCGGCAGTATGTATGTCACTTTTGTTACTTGAGGCACCCTGTAACTCTTTACCAATTTTCACGACAATCGATGAAGGTTTAAACATTTCTGAGGGAAATGCCTTCATTGACTGTACTACCTATAGGCCAATCAATTAGGGATTTCGCCATGACATCGAATCCTCGAGCAGGAGACCCGGATTTTTGGGTAATATAGGCCTATGACAGAAACAAAACGTATAGGAAGACCCCACGAGACTATGAACATTAGGCATTGTTATTAACGATTAAACGTCAAAAAAATGCACTTTTTTGACTATTTTTGTTCTCAATAAAAACTAAGTTACTTTTGGGTAAAATGGGCTCACCATCCTCTAGGGAATTAAAAGACTTTAAAAATGATTCTAAACCGACCTCGATATCTTCATTTGTTGCTGAGAAGAATGGTATAGAAAGTCAAAATCGACAAATTCTTTGTTTAACAATTGTTATTGCGAAATTAAACCTGCGGCTTTGTTATTTTGTAAAAAGTCGGAGATTATAGTGCTATGCGGTAAAAATTTCAGATCGATTCATCAAATAGTTTATTGCAAAATTCAATTTATTTATATTTTTGCAATTTTTTTGCAATAACCATCTACACACAAATAAAAAAATCGCGATTCTAAGATCGTGGTGTGCTAGAGAAATATTTTCTCTATCGATTTCAATTGTTGATTACGATAAAAAGCAATTTTAAGATTGTTTAAAAAATTAAAGAAAAAAAACATTTTTTTTATTTTGGCACCTTATGTCATAAGTAATATCTCTGGAAATTGTTGACGAATTTTGATGTTTCTTCTTTTAATTTGGGGTACCGTTCTGAGCACATTACGAAGATGCGATTTGTTTATTAATTTATTCATGAATTTACCACCTAATTGGTTGAAACAATTTTTTTGAACGTTTTTTTTTTGGTGCAGTTTTCATTGTTAAACATGAAAAAGGAATGAATAAAACGTACATTATAATATTATTGACATATTTTCTTTTATTGTTAGGTATATCAAATGGTATGAACATATTATATTTTTTATTATATTTTTATCAAAAAATAAATTTAAAATTTATTTTGTTTTTAATGACAATAATTCATGTATTATAGTTAAACAAGTAATTTCCATGTTTAACATTGAAAACCGCACTAAAGAAATGGATTTTTCGCAAAAAAATTTTTTTCAAAAAATTGGTCCAGAACGGTACCCGAAATTAAAAGAAGAAACATCAAAATTCGTCAACAATTTCCAGAGATATTGCTTATAACATCAGGTGCCAAATTAAAAAAAATGCTTTTCTTCTTTAATTTTTTAAACAATCTTAAAATTGCTTTTTATCATATTCAACAATTGACATTGATAGAGAAACTGTTTCTCTAGGGCACCATGATCTTAGAATCGCTTTTTTTTTGTTGTGCGTAGATGGTTATTGCAAAAAATTGCAAAAATATAAACAAATTGAATTTTGCAATAAACTATTTGATGAATCGATCTGAATTTTTTCCACCACATATTAAGCACTATAATCCCCGACTTTTTACAAAATAACAAAGCCGCAGGTTCAATTTCGCAATAACAATTGTTAAACAAAGAATTTGTCGATTTTGACTTTCTATACCATTCTTCTCAGCAACAAATGAAGATATCGAGGTCGGTTTAGAATCATTTTTAAGGTCTTTTAATTCCCTAGAGGATGGTGAGCCCATTTTATCCAAAAGTAACTTAGTTTTTAATTGAGAACAAAAATAGTCAAAAATGTGCATTTTTTGACGTTTAATTGGTAAATAACAATGCCTAATGGTCATAGTCTCGTGAGGTCTTCCTATACGTTTTGTTTCTGTTGGCATATATTACCTAAAAAAATCGGGGTCTCCTGCTCGAGGATTCGATGTCAAAATCAAGGTATTTATTGCATATTTGCTTGGCCTACTATGCGAGAACTAACTCCATCACAATTCGTTATATTTTCTCCATAGGACTGCTGGCCTCACTGTGCCCGGTCTGCGTGGTCCTCGGCATCCTCTTGATCAACATCCTCGGCAACTATCTCCCGATCGACACGACCGCCTTCATCTCAAGCATCTTCCCCGTGCTCCTCCTGGCGACCTTCATTTGGATGCCGGAGAGTCCTTCCTACCTGATCCAGAAGCGGCGCTGCGACGAGGCCGAGGCCGCCCTGGTCGTCCTCCGGGGCGAGGAGGAGGCCAAGAAGGAGCTCGAGAGGTTAACAGCCGGGAAGACGCTGGAGGCTCACACGAAGGCCTCCGTACTGGACCTGGTGAGGGACAAGGTGAACAGGCGGGCGATGTTCATAGCGTACGGCCTGAGGACGATACAGCAGTTCTGCGGCACCTCGGCGTTGACGTTCTACTGCAAGACGATATTCGAGGAGGCGAAGGACATCCTCCCATCGTCCGTGTCGACGATCGTCTACTTCTCGCTGCAGCTGGTGGTCGCGTTCCTCGCGATCTTCGTCGTCGACAGGATCGGCAGGAGGCCCCTGCTGATCGTCTCGTTGATAGGCACCTCGCTGACGTTGTTCGTGCTGGGTGGGTACTTCTTCGCCGAGAGCCACGTCGACGCCGACTTTAAGTCGTACAAGATCATTCCGTTCCTCGCCCTGTTCCTCAACGTCGCCCTGATGAGCATCGGTGCCAGGAACGTACCGCTGCTGTACATCAGCGAGCTGTTTTCGCCTTCGATCAAGCCGCAGGCCGTCGGCGTGGGCACGATCTTCTACAGCCTGGTCGCGATCCTCGCCGCCAAGCTGTTCTTCTTCACGAACCAGCACTTCGGGCTGTACATGCCGTTCATGATATACGCCGTCGTGACGCTCGCCGGCGTCTTCTTCGTCGTGTACTGCGTGCCGGAGACGAAGGGGATGAGCCTGGAGGACATCCAGGAGAGGTTGGGGAAGAGCGGCTCGCGGGCGACTCTGGAAGAGAAAGTGGCGAGCGTCGAGGATGGGATACAGAAGCTGGGGAAGAGCCAATCGCGGGTCAAGCTATTTTGAGATGAATTCGACTGTTTTACATTTTATTGTTGGTTTTTAAACTGTGATGTCTATTAGTATTGTACTTAATGAATTAAACACACACGGAGGGACGCATGGGTGTTATTTTAAATGCAGAAATATTCGAGATTCCTAACGACTGATGTCGCTAACAAATGGTTGTTACTGCAACTCTAACAATTTATGCAAAAAGGCAGCTTTTGAACTCTTAAGGCAACGTTAATTAAGATATGTCAAAGACGAAACTAATAATAAAAGACGCCCGGAATAGAAGTCACCGGAATTATAGTAACTTTGAGCTATGCAAGGAATTAAACCAGGTTCACAACGTAAATTTTCTAAAATCAATTCCGCAAAGTAATTTCCTATCGAGATACGTATAACAATCAACTTTGGTAGCCAATAAGAAAATGTCTGGACACTAGCTTCCTAGATCCTCGCACCTGGTATGCTTTCAGGCCCTTTGGAGATTAAGGTAAGTCCTTTTTGTCGCATTTATTAACTTTTTCTTTGTCGTCTTTTTCGCTATGTACATAATACCTTTCTTTCCCCTAAGTAACTTTGAACTACCACCACCTCCTTTTTTGGAAATAAATTATTTGTTTGAACTGTTGAAATGAAGTATTATTTAATTATTTACACATTTGCTTAGCATATGATTGCGGTCCACAGGACCTAGGACCCAGAGGGGTGCTCGTTCGCAGGGTGGTAACTTACAAGGCGATCTGGGTTCTTCTCATTAAAAAAACGTGTCGCTGCACGGAAATTGTTTTTACTTTCACCAATTATTAAGACAGCTGCTACTGTATCGGATAGAGTACGTATCATTTTGCCTATGTAGACCATTAAACGTCCCGTGGAACATTAATTCAAGTTCAAGGTATAAAACACTTTTGCGAACACTTGCCAAAGTAAAAAAAACTAGGGAGTTAAAAAACGTCAACTTTTAATTGAAACTATAATTTTAGTATTTACTACATTTGTCCAACAAAATCACCCTCGACCGAAAAGAAATTAGTATAACTGAATAAGTAAATTCAATGCCTTTCAAACTAAATGTCACTTGTCATAAGGTCCCATTTAAAATTATTGGTCAGAGTGGCCCTATGACGTTATCTATAACTATTACGTCACCTGATGCGACTAGTTGAGAAGCCTCATCATCATCATCATCACACAGCTATATGTTCGTCCACTGCTGGACATAAGCCTCCCGTAATGATTTTCATATCCCTCTATTCCGTGCTGCATCCAACCAGTTGGTTCGTATGCGCTTCAGATCATCTGACCAGCGAGTGGGCGGTCTGGCTCTGCTGCGGAAAGCGTGGTCTCGCGGTCGCCATTCCCTTATTTTTCTAGTCCATCTTCCGTCGCTCATTCTGGCTAGATGATCCGCCCATTTCCATTTTAGAGTCGATATTCTTGTGATGGCATCTGTTACTCCACTTCTCCTTCTCACCTCTGTGTTTGGAACTCTATCTCTCAGGGATAAGCCTAACATTATTCTTTCCATGCTTCTTTGCGCTACTCTTATTTTGTTCGCGGTGTTCTTTGTTAGAGTCAGTGTTTCGGCTCCGTAAGTTAGTACTGGTAAAATACATTGGTCGAAGACTCTCCTCTTAAGACACATGGGAATATCGGATCTTAAGATATAGCCCAATCTTCCAAAGGCTGCCCATGTAAGACCTATTCTTCTGACAATTTCGCACGTTTGATTATCCCTTCCCAATCCAATCTCGTGGCCTAAGTATTTTTAGGAGTATACTTGCTCAATGTTTACGTTGTTCACTGTTAGGTTTTCACTGGCAACTATATTTGTCATGAACTTTGTTTTGCCTATATTGATTTTCAGCCCAGCCTCTCTGGATGCTCGGTTCAGTTCGCTCATCATTTCTTGCGCTTCTTTGAGATCATTTGTAATTAGTATCAGGTCATCGGCGAAGCGTAGGTGACTAAGTTTTTCACCATTAATATTGATGCCGAGGTTCTCGATGTTTGTGCGTTTGAACATGTACTCTAAAAGGTTGGTAAATAATTTGGGGGAGATGACATCCCCTTGCCTCACACCTCTCTCTATTTGGAAGCTGGGAGTGTCTTCATGAAGTCTAATGACAGCCTTTGTATTCTTGTATAATTGCTTAATGATGTCGATGTAGCGATGGTCGATTCTACAATCAACGAGGGCCCTAAGCATATTTTGGTGGTCTATTGTGTCAAAAGCTTTTTCATAGTCTACAAAAATGAGAACTAGTGGTTTATTATACTCTATGCATCTTTCAATGAGTATTTTAATTGTATGGAGATGATCATTTGTGCCATAGCCCTTACGAAATCCTGCCTGCTCAATAGGTTGGTAAAGATCGAGTTTAGCTGTCAGCCTTTTGGTGATTATTCTCATAAACAGCTTATATATCTGCGATAGCAGGCTAATTGGTCTGTAGTTTTCTATTCGGGCTATATCTCCTTTCTTGTGTAAAAGTATTATGATGGACTTATTCCATTGATCAGGCGTTATGGAGTCCTCACCTATCAAGTTCCTCACATCTTTTCAACTTTATGCTAATGATATTTTCACCTTCCAAATATCATTAGCATAAAGTTGAAAAGAGGTGAGGAACATGACTAGCACTCTATATTTAATTTGGGCGCACCCTTATGTTGCGACCAAGGGCTGTTAAAAACAGCTCCATATTTCTCCTGAAAATTGGCCTAAAATTTTGGCAACATCTGTTTACTAAGACCAAATGTAATTAAATAAGAAAAGCATCTAAAGTAGTTGGGAACTATCTGTAGTGGCGTCTAAATTGGTTACTTCTAACTAGGGTACTTTTCTTCAATACAATCGCCAATTTTTTTCAAATGTTATAAATAGATTTAATAAAAGTTGTGCCAATGTGACGTGTCCATCCGCTACAGCCATTTGTTAAATTATCATTTAAATCACTTAAATTACTTTGACATACATGACATTCTTTGTCTATGATGGCTTTTAAAAAGATGGTTGAGATATTGGTCAAGTCAAATTAAAAGCAAAAAGAATTAAATTATAACTGAGCATCGAAATGATAAAAAAAGGGAAGAAAGACATTCAAATGTTTAAAGAGGAGCATTTCATTGAATGAGCAAACGAAGCCGCGACAGGTTACGTCTGGTCTTCATATATTTGTGAGCTTAATTCAAATTATTTAAATACGATCTCAACAGTTCTGCAAAATTAGAATTCATTAACGACTAATCGTTAATATTGACGAGTAATATTACACGTATTTAATAATTAAATTAATAAGAAAGGCCCCGAAAAGGCAAGAAAAAAAGAAAAATCATTTAGGTACTTAACTATAAACAAAAATTTATTATAAACAATAATGCGAATATTAATGCCAGAAAAATAAATTAATTCTAAAACCGTAATTTTCCGCATGGATGGAATTGAATCCTTGCATCCGACTTTGACCGGCTAATTATAAATTTGCCTTCTCTAAAACGGCCTGTTGTTAGGGCGCTCTTGACTATTTAAACTTATCAGAAAAATGACTTAAATTTATCTGACTCAGTCCGGTCCTTATCAAAGTAAAAATCTTGATTTAAAATCGTAATCTCAAGTACTGCAATAATGAAATCTTTGAGGATCTTATTTTCGATAATTGATTTAATTGTTACATGAATAAATGAAACGACACAGAAGTTACCTCGTTGCTTCGTGCTTTTTGAATGATAGTGATATTCATTCAAGGCTGGCAAAGTGGTATATTTTGTTGAAAACATTGCAGCTTGTTTAGTAGTATAGCAACAAACGTGCAGGTGAAATATGTTTCTCAACTTTCATAGGATATTCCAGTATCTGGCCGCCATAGGAGGTGAGTAGTATCAACTATTGTAATTTTATAAAAAAAAACAAAAATTATAACGGGTTCACACTTTATAGATTTAGTGAGAATCTTTAGTAATTTGTAGGTAATAAAAATTAAAGGCTTATTGGTTCTATTTTTATTTTTCTTAGTATGTAGAATCGAAAATTTCTCGATGGTAGGTACCTAATCAGTTGCATTACAAACGAAATACATAATTCATTACTGACGTTTGTCGTTTTCTGATAATGATTTATGAAAATAGCGACATTAACATTTCAGTTACCTTACTTTAATCGACCCATAACGATATGTTATCATTATTGCACCGGTACGTTGAAAATACTTTTTTTTTTCAATTTATAAATAATAATTATTATGACTGTCTGTCTTCAATATAATTAGCTATGGAATTCGGTGTGATTAAACTAAATGACCTTTCATTACGATTATCTCGTATTTAGAAATAAGACAGGTTTGAGGTATACCGTCAGGTTTTGAGGTTTCTCCCTGCAAGTCGGACAATACACGCCGAGGGATCACTTTGGGACAGGCCTACCTCTCCATGAGAACAATTTTATATAACGAAAAATATATTCTAAGAGTTAACGTAGCACGGTCTTGGCGTCTTGGTCTTGACCTGAATCCATCTACTTGACGCACAATTTTAGTATAAACCCCAACACTTGAAATAAACCAGATGGATTTCTCCATAACAGAGACAATAAACAAAAACCTTTGATTTCCTTCTCGGGAAAACATTTCCCGAGAATATTTTCCATAATTGACTATAACATACATATGTTCGTTCCACGGTACTCTCAGATTCATCTGACATCTTCTCATTTAAAATAATTTTTTAATCGGAATCTTCATGACATCATAATCACTCTTGATCTCTCTAAAGATCACTTGCTAGAGTAATCTCTAGATAGAGATCACTTGATACACCTGACTCATCCTGTTTCCTTTTCCTCTGCTTACAGGACTTCTTTCTTCTCTCTCTTGAATGTAGCATTTTCCGTCATCGTAGTCGGCTCTTTAGCTATCATTTCGTTTATCCATTTGGAACGTCAGCTGTTCGAATAAACTTTCCTTCTGGTACGTTTCCTATTGTATCCATTTTTTAGGTCTTGAAGAATAGTGTCATCAATGCAAGTGGTTCAATCAGCTAAGCTGTTGTTATGGTTACGTTAGGGAAACTAGAATAATGAACTTCTGATCTGTTAAATGGTACTCGTGGAAACCTGAATTTCTGTTCTAGCAACAGATTCCATGGCAGTCATAAGTGCCTTGCTTGCGGAAGCCAGGGAATTCTTTGGAAATTATGCACCTGCTTTCAGAACTCTTTGCGACACTTGTATGCTGATATCATATGAAGCAGAAGCATCAATATGAGTTTTGATTACATTAAATGGTATCAAACCGGAAACCGGTTCCCGACAATTCATCTAAAACAGGTTATCTAAAAGACGATTCATCTAACGGTCAATTCATCGAACGGCGAATTCATCTAAAATACCATTCATCTAAATACAACACATCTAAAGAGCAATTCGTCTAAACGGCAAGTTCATCTAATGCTGATTTTGGTGAACATATTAATTATTTTTACATTCTTTTTCATTTTGTTTTGTATCTACCTTATCAATTGAGCAGGTATTACATTAAATAGCATATCAGTTATCATATATACGTATTAAAGATCTGATTATTCAATCTAATCAAGACGTTGACACTATGGAATTAACGAATGCATTTATGCTATAGGTGTAACAATTTTTTTTCATTTATTGAGTGGTTACACATTTAAAACAGAGTTTAACTTGAAACTAATATAGGTCTGGACTTAGTTGTAGCTGCGTTACATCATCAGGCATTCAGTAGGACGAAGTGGACGGGTTTTCCATAAAGGGCCTTAGCTGGAAAAATGTAGACATTCTTGCATAATGAAAAATAAAGGATAAATAAATAACACACTCTAAATTTGAATTTTATGTGCAATTCCTCGAAAATATTCCTCGAAATTTTCCTCGTTTTCCGTAAAGCGTTCGACCAACCTTACAAGACGGTCAGTAACATCTTAGTACTTCTTCTTTGGTTGGGTTAAAATTTCTGATACTATTGCTTGCTTCATCTTAAGCTCACAAAGAGATTATTCCCTTTTTAGTGCTTATATAAATTTCCAAATTGTAGGGTGCGCACAAGAAGTTTGTAATTGGAAACCTCGATGCCATCCTTCAACGGCATTGGTTGTTTTAGGAATTTTGTCCCTTGTGCTTGTACTACAGTTCCACAGTTCAATTTCAAAAGTTGGAAGTTTTCGCCTATTGTTCCTTGTTGGTCGACCAATCCAGTTATCTTTGAAGTAGTTTATAACATCTTCACATTCTTGCGGGAAAAAATCCGAATCCACTAGCTGTTCAAATGCATGTATTACATTATGTATAGGCAGAAAAGTTAATGCAAATGAACGTTCCATCCATAAATCAGTGAGAACACTTCTGAAGGTAGTTAAGATTTTCTCTTGCGGAGAATATCACTACTCTGTCATCCTCTTTGCCCGAATCAAAGAATAAGAAACTTTTCCCCTTTTCTGTTCTTTGGTATTCTTCAGGAAACACAATATCTCTCCTGAAATTTGGCAGGTTTGGACAATTCATCAATCCCATACGAACCCGTCGAATTGACATTTATATTAAATTTTGAGGATTAGACAAACTTTCCGTTTAGACAAATTGCTCTTTAGATGAGTTGTATTTAGATGAATTACATTTTAGATGAATTCGCCATTAGATGAATTCACCGTTAGATGAATCGTCTCTTAGATGTACTGTTTTAGACAACTATTTTAGATGAATTGTCCGCGAGTCGGTATCAAACAATGTTTCAAACAATAAATGTCTGATAAAATCTTCTTTTAACAGTTAGACCAAAGAAATTGGAATAAAACTGGGTTTAACATTGGAAATTGTAAAATCGACGTTATGTGAAGTACCACGAAAAAGTTTTTAGAGTAGACGATTGTCAATGGAAGTATTTGTTTTTCTAGTGTGTGATGATAAAAAACAATTAGACAATTAGAGACACTGTTGACGGAAATTCTTCAGTTACTTCTTTAAATAGTGGCAAAGTTTTATCAATTTTTTTAAATATTTTACAGTATTATTCAATAAGTGAAAACAGCTCTCATATCTTTATAACTTTCAGAAAATGTCCGTTATAATCCCTCAAGTTACCACAACAATTTCATCGAAAAATATTTGTTCGTTAACGAGAAAACCTATTTGTTTATTAAAAACACCTTAAATGTTTAATGCAATATTTCAATCCTCCAAAATGGCGTTACGAAATCTATTATTTTTGTGAGGTTCGTTTTTTGAGAATTTGCTAACAAGTGAAGTCACCGACATAAAATTTAATTGAGTGAGTGGCAACTTACCACAAATTAACAAAATTGCTCTAGCCCATTTAGTGATAGAGATAATTGTGAAGCACTTTTTAAAAAATCCAAATTGCCTAGTTCTAATTTACAATTAATTTCTATGTTTATAGAAAGTTCGTTTTCGATCTCGAATTCCAAGAACTCACATCGGTTTGCCGAACGGACACTTCCCGACTTGTGTTTATTTTAAGGCCAGGCTTTCCGTTACAATATTAATTTTGACCCTTCAATTTTATAAATAATTATGGCGATGTTAACAGAAAAAAATTTATCAAGGCTTCTAAATATGATTGAGTGACTATTTTAAATATCGATACTCAAATAATTAAATTTTAACCAAACAATTTCATTTGGTAAGATATTAAATTGTTCATTTGTTTTGCAATATGTTAATTTGTTAAATTATTCGCAAAAATTACCTTTTATGAAGCCATTTTGAAAAATCTAAAATTTATAAATAACTGATATGCCCAAAACAGTTTCAAACAAATATAACATAACATAATTTACACATAACATAATATAACATATGTATCATCACGAAACATAATTTGAGATGTAAAAAATAGCCCTAGGTGAGCCATTTGGGTTGCCGCGAATAGGGTCAAATTACATTATACTTTTAGTTGTTTGTAATAAACAAATACATTTTTTTTGTGAACAGATAGATACTTTTTAATAAAAATGTTATACTAATTTAACGGCATTATATATAGATGTATCGTAAAGTAAGAGAAAAGATCAACGAGAAGTTTTGTGGCTGTGTTCGCCTTGGAAAAATTAACGACAGATTTTGTGTCGGCCGTATTCTTAAATGACTTCAAATTTCGGAAGTCACAAATACGTTTAGATATTTTGACTTCAAACTGAACCTTGGTAATAAATTAAAATATCGCTTTTACAGAAATTATCTTATATGAAAATATATTTTGTTCTTATAATTTATGACGGCTATTTAATAGTATTAAGAGTTCTAATGCAACAACCCTTTGCTCTATTACGTTTTCACATTTTCTGCGAAGGAAGTTCAATGTATTAAAATAACGCATGTGTCTCAATATCACCTCATCAATTCGTATGTCACAAAGTTCAAAGAACTTCCCCGAAATGTGCTTTCAATATTAGTTAATAAAGATTCACCAAAAGCTGAAGTGATGAGGGGTATTTGCCACGTAATGAGGGTCCTAATGCAACAACCCTTTGCTCTATTGCGTTTTCACATTTTCAGCAAAGGAAGTTCAATATATGAAAAATAGCGCATACCACCCCTTCAATTCGTATATCATAAAGTTGAGAGAACTTCCACGAAATGTGCTTTCAATATTAGTTAATAAAGATTCATCAAAAGCTGAAGTGATGAGGGATATTTGCCACGTAATTGTATTGAGGGTCCTAATGCAACAACCCTTTGCTCTATTGCGTTTTCACATTTTCAGCAAAGGAAGTTCAATATATGAAAAATAGCGCATACCACCCCTTCAATTCGTATATCATAAAGTTGAGAGAACTTCCACGAAATGTGCTTTCAATATTAGTTAATAAAGATTCATCAGAAGCTGAAGTGATGAGGGATATTTGCCACGTAATTGTATTGAGGGTCCTAATGCAACAACCCTTTGCTCTATTGCGTTTTCACATTTTCAGCAAAGGAAGTTCAATGTATGAAAAATAGCGCATATATCCCAATATCACCCCTTCACTTCATATATATCACAAAGTTCAGAGAACTTCTACGAAATGCTCTCTCAATATTAGTTGATATAGAGTCACCAGAAGCTTAAATGATAAATGATAGTTGTCACGTGATAGTATTGGGAGTCCTAATGTAATAATCCTTTGCCCTATTACTTTTCACTGAAGGAAGGTTATCTCAAACAAGCCCTTTTCATTTTCATTTTAAAATCTGACTACACTGTAATTATGTCATGTGATAAATCATTCAATAACCATGATGACACAACCTCTGAGATGAAGATTTTAGTACAACCTTTTCTTTTTAACACAATCACAACGTAAATACTGTGTTTGTCCTGAAGATGTCTCAGATTGAAGGCGAAACGTTGACGCATAAAAATAGGAAGTTCAATATGTATGTGAAAATAATGCGTATAGGTATCCCAATGTCACCCCTTCAATTCGTATATCTCAAAGTTCAGAGAACTTCCACGAAATGTGCTCTCAATATTAGTTGATTAGAGCCACCAGAAGCTTAAGTGATGAGTGGTAGTTGTCACGTGATAGTATTGAGAGTCGTAATGCAACAACCCTTTTCCCCGGTTACATTTTGAGCCAAGGAAATTCAATATGTGAAAAGTAGCGCATGTGTCCCAATATCACCACTTCCGTCTAACCTTCCATCACCAAGTGAATCCGACTTGAGTCGTAGACTTTTCCTTCGTCTTCTTCTTCTTCTTCTTATTTTAAGACAAAGTCTGGTTTTTTCAAAGCTGTAGCCTAAGTTGTGACTCCGATGACCAGCTTTCGTACCATCGTTTGGGGGGGTCTTCCTGGAGGTCTACGGTTGGTTGGTTTCTCCTCTTTTGCGATTTTGGGTAGCCGATTATCAGTCATTCTGTCGACGTGGTCTCTCCATGCTCGTCTTCTTATTCTGGACCATCCGGACCATCTTACAATGTCTAGGATGCCACATTTGGTTCTTATATCGCTGCTTCTCACTCTGTCTCTAAGCGTATTGCCCGTGATTGATCTTAGCGTCTTCATTTCGGTTGTTCTTAGCAGTTGCTTAGTAGCGGCTGTTTCTATTCGTGTTTTTGTGGCGTAGGTCATAATAGGTCTTACGCACGACGTCTTGTAAATTCGCGTTTTGCCTTCAATACTCATGTGTTTGTTTCTCCAAATTACGTCCCGTAGCTATCCTGATACCCTAGCTGCCGCTATCGTTTGTGTTCGGACTTCTTCTTTAAGGTTTCTGTTACTTGTGATATGAACGCCTAGGTATTCGAATGACATGACCTGTTCTACGCTTTTATTGTAGATTGCTAACTTACACCTTCTCGGTTCTCTCGATATTGTCAGAGACTTCGTTTTCTGGACAGAGATCAGCATGTTTAATTCCTTTGCTACTCTTTCGAATCTATAAAGTAGTCTCTGCAGATTGTCCTCATCTTCCGATATGCGTCGTCAGCATAGTAGATTATTTTAAATTCTTCCTTGCCCAGTTTATATCCTTTCCCTGCAGATTTTACTTCCACGATGATCTTATCTATTATAAGATTAAAGAGTATTGGGCTAAGACTATCCCCTTGCCTGATTCCTGTTGAGACTGGCATCTTATTGGAAAGCTTATTATTTGCTTTTATAAAGGTGCTATTTCCGATGTTCATTTCTTTAATGATATCAATTGTTTTGGGATTCAAGTTCCTCTCCTTTAATAATTTCAGGACATCGTAAAGTCTAACCCTATCAAAGGCTTGCGTGAGGTCAATAAAGCACATGAAGGCAATTTTGTTATAAGTACTCAATGGCTTTTTCCACTATTTGTCTTAAAATGAATATTGCATCTATGGTGGATCTGTTTGTCGAAACCCCTGTTGTTCCTCACTTATGCCAGTCTGTATTATTTCTTCTGCTAGGACTTTTGTGAATACCTTTGAAGGTGCGCTTAACAGACTGATACCTCTATAATTTTGTGGATTCATTTTTTCACCTCTTTTGAAAATTGGGATTGTAAAGTTTCCTTCGTGTTCTGTCAAAATTACATTTAATTCCTATTTCTAATTTTCGTCCCCAGTGAACCTGGGGATGATCTCGCTGGGCATGCACTACGGCTGGAGCTCGACGTCGCTGAACGTCCTGACCGGCGGCAACTACACCTTCAGCATCAGCGACGACGACGCCTCGTGGCTGGCGTCCGTGCTGCCGATGGGGGCCGGCGTCGGCGACGTCATAGCCGCCTTCACGACCAACATCGTCGGCAGGAAACACCTGATCACCGTCACCATACTGCCCCTGTCGATCGGCTGGCTGCTCGTCGCGGCCGCCCCGAGCGCAGGCTACATGTTCGCGGGCAGGCTGATCGCCGGCATCGCCGACGGGCTGCTCTTCACCGCCGCCCCCTCGTACCTCGCTGAGATATCGGACCCGGAGATAAGGGGCCTCCTGGGGTCGACCTACGCGGTCACCATCGTCGGCGGGATGCTCGCGATGAACGCGCTGCTCTACTTCATACCGATGAGGACGGCGGGCTACATCGCGGCCTTCGTCAGCGCGCCGATGCTGCTCATCCTGCCTTGGCTACCGGACAGCGCCTACTTCTACATGCTCAAGGGTAAGCCGGACGAGGCCCGGGCTAGCCTCCAGAAGTTCGCCGGGAAGGGCGACGTGGAGGAGGAGCTCGCCAGGATATCCGAGGGAGTGAAAAAGGAATTGCAGGATGGAGGGAAACTGACCGATCTGATATACAAACCGGTCAACAGGAAAGCGCTGGTGCTATCGGTGCTGTTGTGTCTCCTCACTCAACTCATCGGAGTGAACGCCATTCTATCCTTCTGCACCACCGTCTTCGAAAACAGCAAGAACTTCATGTCGCCTGCCTTAAGCAACTTCATCTACTTCATCGTATATTTCGTAATGAGCACCTGCTCTCTCTTCCTAGTGGACGTCGCTGGGAGGAAAGTACTCCTGCTGATCTCTTCCTTTGGTTCCGCGATTACCTTGTTCGGAACAGGAGTGTACCTCTACCTCCAGAAGAAAACCGACGTGGATCTATCCAACGTCGAGTACATCCAGCTGGTGTTGTTGCTGCTCTACATTATATTCTACAGCGTCGGTCTCCAGACGATACCGACGTTGATGTGCAGCGAGTTCTTCGCCTCAAACGTTAAAGGTGTCGGTTTGTGCATCGTCAACATCACATTCAGCACGGCCGTCACCATTTGCTTGAAACTGTTCAGTTGGACGTCGGGCACTTTCGGGATGTACGTCCCGTTCTTTTTCTTCTCCTTCATGGCGATCGTCATGATGGTCTTCGTTGTCGTTTTCATCCCGGAGACGAAGGGGAAGACCTTGGAACGTATCCAGCTGGATCTGGAACATAAGAAGAATTGATGTTAGAAGGTGATGTGTGATATTTTTTGTGTGGGATCTCTTAAATCCATCATAATACTCAAAAGACAGTAGTAGGTTCAACGTACATTGAACACCTTTCAGTATAGTTCGTTGAATGGATTTGAAGAGCTTAAGGCATATTGAGATAACCTGAAATAAATTATAGAAGTCGACTAAACGCAGTGTCCTTATAACGAAAAGTTACCTCTTTCCTCGTACATACACAATTGGAACTCAAACTGCAAACCCCAATAAATACCCAATGAAATATTTAGTATTTAACTTTAAAAATGACCTACTAGAACTGGTCGTAGAACTTTATAGTGCCTTCTAAATTTTCCTTATTGAATTTGGACTATGTATTATGTAAGTTTAGTATAAAATGTGGAGGTCAAGTAGATTAAAATGTGATAGAAAGCAAACACTAATATACAGTGTTGTTAAGTATTTAAATACTTGTATTTTAGATTGTATTTAAAATACTTTTAAAGTATTTAAATACATGATGAAATACATTAACTTGGTTTGTATTTCAAGTGTATTTGAAATACATTTTTGCACGTGTATTTTAAATACTGTATTTAACTCTTAAATACATTATCGATTATTCAATTGGAAAGATTTTGAATTTTAGGATTTTTAGCCTTTAAGGCCTCACGACACGATGCTTTAGCAAAAGTGAAAAGAGAAGTGAATACGATTTTTTTCCTTATTATTATTTTACCTGTTTACATTTTTTTTAAATGTGCCGACTATGGTGAGCACCAAAGTACGGATTATACGTAATTCACATATTTTGATATATATTTTACATATTTTCATCAAAATTACATATTTAAAATATAGGTAGTTACATATATTTACATGATTTCTTCTTTTTTATGTAAAATAATCGTTCTTTTTGTTATTGTTATTTTATTATTCTCCTTGTAAAACCAATACCTTACCTACTGTTAAGCACGAATTACCGTTAAGCACAGTATAACTGTGCCTTAAGTAGGGTCTTAGGTGTTCCTTATTGTTTTGAAGAGTTCCCAAATCTACAGCGCATACATGTCATGACATGTCCCGCCTACAGTCACTAGATGGTTACAGTACCGCAACGTCCGCCATATTTGGAGTAAAAATGTTGGCGGTAAAATTCAAATTGAAAATGTTTGATCTACGCTATTTTAGCACAAAAGAAAATAAATAACTCTTCTCGTGCAGTGTTGGATGTAATTAATTACAATTACTTGAAAAAGTAATTGAATTAACCTTTCTTTCAATGTAATTGAAGTAGTAATTAATTACTTGCTTTTTAATTGTAATTAACCAGTAATTGAATTACTCGTTTCACTGCAATACAATTACATTTTACAAGTGCTTTTAATATTTTTAGTAGCTTAACATTGCTTAAAATCGTGGGTTTTGTACTAAATACATGCTTTAATGGGGACTTCACTCTTAACGAGTTTTAACTATCCTACTATAGTTATGTTTCTAGGGAATGCCTCAGGGTTGACGATGATAATACTTTGAACAGCTCCGCATAATGTAGAATTAAAATGTGTTGAAATAATAGAAACTCCATAAAATTTACAATTTATTTTATTATACAATAATACAATGTTATTTTAAATTCAGTCTCATGGCTATACTTCGACTATCCTTCCCAGTAAACCTTGTACAAGTTTTAAATTTAAGACTGAAATATAGCCGGGATCTAATATAAACTTTTAAAATGTTTTGTAATATTCCGTGGCATGTAGGAATCTTAGGTGGAGTGTGTGTGCTATTCACGTTATTTAAAAAAACTTCTAAACTTAATACATTATTAATCAATTCATTTTCGAATATTCTATACTCTGTCTCTACAATACAGATATAATTGAACAATTCCATACTTGGAAAAACCAGTACATTTTCTTTAAATTCTTTTAATTTTGTAAATAAGTTTATAGTATTTATATCCTCCGGAATCGTTTGAACTGATTCATAGCATTGCTCACAGTGAATAAAGTTTTTTTTAATTTTGAAAATTATGGAACCCAAAAAATAATATATGGATGACTTTAAATCATCATTATTTTCAGCAGCAAAATGATGTTCATTAAGTTCAAAGATTATTTCTTCTTCAATCTCATTCTCAACTGTAATGGTTTTGTTTAACTCACTGCAATAACTGATGAGGTCATTGCAGTCGCTATCATGATAACTTGTCCTTTTTAAAGATGATTGAAACTGCGACAAGCACACTAGACGTAATGACACTTTAAATAAACGGGCATCAGGTACTGGTTGTCGTTTCCGAATTATAGAAAAACAGTTTTCTAGTGAATCTTGAACTAATCTTCCTAACATGAAATATTTGAAATCATATTGATCAAAATAAACTTTTTGAATATCCATCGCTGTTTGAGTGGACATGATTAAACCTGTTTGGAATGGTTTCCAAGTATAATTAACTGTCATGTTATAGAAAATTTCTTGAACAGATGTTAAAACGTTTGTAGCTTCATTATACTGAACTTCATTTGTCGGATTTAGGGCGAAAGTGTGATTCCTACCAGTCATTAATTTAAACCAATGTTCACCTTTACTTACAAACCAAGCTGTAGTCTGATGTTTTGAATCCATTTTATTATTAATAATATAATAATATATAGCTGCTGATACATCATGACTTAATAATGAAACACTTAAACTAACATTCATTTTGTCGAAATGTGATGGATTCAAAACATTTTCCTTCAATCTTGGGCACAACTTGATTACATCAGTCTTTTCCAATTCATATATTTCTTTAATTGGTTCAATACTAATAGTGTTCGAAAGTAACCCATATTTTTTTACAATTACGTCATGCAACATAAATTTATGACCTTTTGTGAGTGCTGCAGCTATGTTTTTAAATACATGCACTGCATCAGGTGTGAAAAATAATTTTTCATTTGGCGTACAAGGATGCTGAATGAAATTACAAATTTCAGTTAATTTTCCGGCCTTAAGGTTCAACTTCTTCCATAAACTCTGATTTTGAGGACCCATATCTGAAGTTACTGCTCTAATTGTAATGTTTATATCATGACATTTTTTAATAATAGATGTTATTGTATGATATAAATCATCAGGATTTATGGAATTGGCAGAAAATTCATAACCTACAATTTGTTTCCATCTTGATGATACCCCTGCTAACATAAATACCAATGCATGTGTCGCTTGCTGGGTTGATAAATCCTTATTATCAGCCGTACCAATTGTGGGTCTGCCAATTACTTCCGACAAAGATCTGTCATATTGCAATCCACTGGTGATGGCCATTTCGTCAAATATTAATATTGCATGTCGTTCTTGAGGTTTAAGACGCTCCATCTGTAAGAAATTTCAGATAAAAATAACCCAACCATTAAATAATTTAATTGTTAACATATATGAACCAACACGGATACTAACTCTTAATTTCAAAATCTGCAAGACATCTTCGAGTATACCTGGTTTAAATTTTAAATTCCTTAAACGATGTTGAAGTGTTCTTATACTTGGGTAGGGAAGATTTTGCTGAAGAATTTCTTCATATCCTGCAGTTCCACACGCCATGTAGAGTTTCAGCCCTTTTGTTATTGTGTCATCTGACCACATTGTCCCTTTGCGTTTGTCCGTTTCCAAAAACTGTAACTGGTCCAGGTTGAAAATTCTTTCTAAGTTGGTAGATTCCCTTTGTTTTAATTTCCTCTCATAATGGCGACATTTTCGTGATAATGCTTTTACAGTTTTTTTCAGATTTTCTATCAAACAACCAGTCGTACTTTCCAATGATTTTATTAGCTCATCCTCTAATTCCTCATCATCTGAACCAACCACAAAAGATTCAGTCTGGTTGGGGCAGCACGTTTCCGATATTTCACTTTCTGATAACTCGAAAGATAAATCTAAAAACATAGGGTGTTTTAGTACACTTTTAATACATAGATTAGATAGGTAGATTAATTGGAGCTACAATTAGCTAGCATCAAATAACGATATGATTTAATTATTCAATATTTTTAATTACCATTTGAGGATCTGCTCCAAGTGTTTCTTATTTTCCAAAAGTTTCTTCATTTCGATTATCAGTTGGTCTCAATAATTTTGAAGACCCGGGCGTTGAACTTTCTACTGCTTTTCTTTTGTTTTCAGAACTTGAAGTACACATTACATCAGGAACAGCAAATGGTTTAAGCAATCTTTTGCCATCTTCTCTTGCACATTCAAACTGCTGATCCGAAAAGTGAGACTGTCGAATAGCAATAATTTCTTTTAGTACAAGTTTAATCCATTTATATATACCTACCTCACAAATCCTTGCTTCATGGTGCAAATTGGGTCGAGAAATTAATTCACACCATTTCTGCCTTCTCTCAGGATTAGCAGGTAACTTAAAGAGTCTATAACCTTTTTTGGTATTACTTTTACACCAAGTCACACAACAATAATGGGGCATATTTAGCTGTAACTAGTCACTAAATTACTAAAAACAAACGTGGGGATTGGGGATTAATTATTCAATGATTTTACATCAAAACGTGCATCAACCTAGGAGGCATCAACAAATAACATAACGAACGATAACGAACATAACCTAGACCACCACACAACACAAAGATTTCTTGAAGAAAACAAAAAATAACTATTTCGGGCGCCATATTTGGAGTCAAATATACCCCTCTCTCTCATGCACATTGGAACATAACCTTGCGTTACTGTAACCATCTAGTGACTGTAGTCCCGCCATTTAGCCACTTTCAAACGCATTTTTACAAAATCGATAAAGAAACATCCAGCGCAATAAAATACGAGATGTGCTTGCCCTTTTCTCCTGGCGTCAATTCGTTTACGCTGACTTTCATTAGATCATAACGATAAATATTTTTTAAGTCTTAACTCATTTCGTTTGCACCTATTCCCGCAATACAAGCAGAATAAGGGCTAAGGACAAAGACGTGTCATAAACCAGACAGGATTATTTACTTTACCTGTTATGTATAGTATGTTTTCTATGCCGAAAATTATAATGGAATAAAACAGGTGATAACAACAATGAGATAACAGATATTTCTCAGGCAATAACATCAAAAGTTATTTTCGAAAATAAAGAGATACATACGTATCTCGCATTTATCAAGGCAAATTATAGTTTCATTTCAGAGGAATTTTTATCATTACAATAAAAGTCGCAACCCCTGGCGCTGCGAAATTAATTTACAAGTTCTGCACTGTTTATGGACAAAAAAGTGATTTTATTTAAAGTACCATTGTTTGTTAACTATTATGTGTAGTCGATGGTCGGTTGCAATTTTACAAAACTTAAAATATAAAAGCGATGTACCGATAGAAGGAAAGGGACTAGGGTTTATTACATTTTTGGGAGGAATTCAGAATTCTAGACAGGCTAACTTTAACATGTGGTGTCCATAAGGGAATATCAGGTACATAACCGAACAATTCTGCACACAATGACGATTGTGAATAAATGACCATTTCCCTGTAAAATTATTTAGTAATATATCCTTTGGGATGGAATTTTCCCGGCATTTTTCGTTCTTTCTTTTTGATCGAATTTTTACTGGGCATATTTAATATAAAATGAATATATTGATTAAAAAGCTAAGACTTTACTTTAGGTACTCTCCGTATTTTTATAAAAAATGTTTCTGCACCAAACAAATTAACGAAAAAGTTATGTAATAATTAAATCGTCGAGATTCAAAAAAGCATTACTCCGAAAGCATAAATAATCTTAAGAGCTTAACTCTTTAAATGAATTATATTTTTTTTGTAAAGAACAACTGCACAAAATTTTTAAAAAATCTGCACACTTAAAACAAAAGTTCTTGGTCGAATATGACCCAAGTATATTTATAAACCATATACCTGATGTTTGTGGAATGTGGACTACCCCTACAACTTTTTTATTATTAAAGATAAACAAATGAAATTTAGTAGATTGGTATACTGCGTGAAAATACATTTTTGATGTTTTCAATTGTTTCCTAACTCTTCCGGTTTAACCGGAAATGAGTCTAAATTTCTTATTTTATATGACACTCGGTATATTTTTACTTATTTCGGTAAAATAGGACATTCTGAGTACAACAGCATGTTACTTTTGTCACTTTTTGACACTTAATCTCAAACTATTTTAATTTATGTTAAAATAGTCAATTTTCAATCCATAGGTGAATTTATTAAAAATAAAGATTTATATAAAAAAATGATTTTTTTTTCAAACAGAATACTTATTATATACAATATAATACTACTTTAACGAAGTAATACAATTAATTTTAATGCTAAAGGATTCTGAAGCTAAAATAACTATATAAATTCTTATAAGCTTTTAAAAGAGGAAAATTAGGCTAGGAAAACGGCTAGGTTTTGTACTAAATATTACCAACGGCAGAAAATCATAAGAGAAATCGAATTTTTTAGAGATTATTTTTCTCATTTTGATGATTGAAATACCTATGCTTAGGTGTAATAAAAATTTTAAAATATGATTAAGTGCAATTAGAAAGGTCTTATACTACATATATTGGTAAAATTTTAAAAAGTATTTAACTACTTTTTAAATACATTGTAAAAGTATTTGTATTTGTATTTAAATACATTGCAAAATAAAGTATTGCAAATACATCGAAATACATTTTTTTTAAAGTATTTGTATTTGTATTTAAATACATTTTTCAAAGTATTTTTAACAACACTGCTAATATAATATAAATATGTATTTATTTGATTTTACTGCAAAAACATTATATTTGATAGTTGAACGTTGTTTTAGTTTCGAAAAGTCTTAATGCTAACCCCCTTTCTTTGCTCTTGACGTCACTTCAAAGGGTATGTCCTTAGTCCTGCCACTATGGATGCGTTTAAACGGTGTGAACGAGTGTTGTGATTTAAATCACAAAACATATTCACAGTAACAAAATAGTTATTAACTGTAATTAATAAAGAAGGCATTTATGCGAAGTGCATATTTTGTGTTCTTATACAACGTGTTTCAAAATGATTGTCATCTACTATACCTGAGTTTCGATTCATCCCTGAGTGAATTCCTAGAAGCCATTAGTCCTCCTCGGGATGAAGAAGTGAGGGGAAAGTAGAAACATAGGCGTGTATATTTCATTTTGTCTTCGAAATATAAATAATCGAAGTTATATCATTTAATGGAATGAAACAATGTTAGTTTGCAACTATATTATTGAAATATTTATAGCGCTATTACAGAAATCAGATGACTGGAAGAAATATTGCCTAATGAAAAATAAAAACGAATATTATACATGTATATCTAACTAGCGCGTATTTCGCCGGGCACCGACACTGTTCATCCGACACGTGTACGTATTGTAAACAACTCTCTCCATATTGTCATTCTACGGGTTTCGACTTATGTTTTATAGAGCGGATTTTTAAATTTTGGCAACTCCGCTTCTTTCTGTCTCTCTCTTTACGTTGAAAATTTGCTAAAGCGGCGAATCGCTCGAAGTAGGGATGTGATTTTATGAGTTTTGCGTGTGCCACTCGCAACTTGTTGTGGTGATGAGTCACTCGTGAAGTAAAACGGATTTTGGTATAGTTGGCGTTTGAATTTCTGTGCAGGTAATTTTTGATGTGCCGCGCTCTATTGATTTGAACCTATCCTATCTAATTCTGACAACAAGTGTCACTTCGAACATTTATTGTGAAACTGGCAATCAGTACTGCTGGTAATTAATGGCCCTTTTCAGGATCAAAACAAATACTACAAATAGACAAATACGCAGAATTCGTTTTCTTTTGACAGAGAAAACCAGAAGTTAAAAGTAGGTTATTTTGAGGTTATGTATAGCTAGTAGAAACTCCTATTTCCGCAAGGCGTTTTTTTTTATTTCACATAGGAATTCCACAGCCGACTATAATAGATGACATTCATTTTGAAATACGTTGTATATTTTGAGGATGTTTAAAGTTATTTGCATATTTTTTTACAAAAACTGCATATAATAGATAGCGCAAAAATATAGAAAAATGTACCTACTTTCCAGTAACTTAATTCGATTTATTCGGTACATTTTTTATTTTAGGATGAGGTTACGTTCCATACCGCAGCATTCTCGCTCAGGTAATTTATTTATTTATTTATCTATTTACAGGAAAAGCCCACTAATGATATAGTACAGCAAATGCGATATAGGTATAATAATAATGTGGTAATAAGGTTGGATAATAAGATGACAATAATAAAACAAATGATAATAATGTCACCTGATCTAATTCAAATGCATTAATAAGACTACGATTTAATTTTAGTTAGAGAATAGAAATTCGAAATTCTAAATCGAAATCAAAGCAAATTCAAAATTTAAATATCATATTCTTTCAAATTCGTATGCACTTAAATCTGATATTTGAGAAGTACCTGAGAAGAGGTATAACTGAATGGTCGGCCATATCATCAAGTTGGATACGTCAGTAGACTAGAGAATTTAAAAATGTTAAACGCACGAATTCGTCACAGGATACGTCATTTTATTTCAACGTTGTCATCAAACGTATTATTTTGAAAATCAAAAAAGTCTTTCTGTTTTTTTTTCTATTTAAGTAAATGGCGACTAAATACATGACAATGACATCGGACTACTGTCTCATGTTTTATCATAGATGTTTTGCAATACAATAAATATTTAATGTTTAAAAACAATTCTTCGGATGGATTTCGAGGAAATTTCGAAAAACCAAAAAAGGACAAAAATAAAAGTGCCCTTCGGAAATGATTTAGTCAAAAATGTTACTAAACTTCATAATACATATGGTAGTAGATAGTAGGAAGAGTGTTCACAGTTTAGAGGAAAATGTCAAGAGTAAACTTCCCACTTATCCTGACCAATTTTAATGAAAGGTTTGTTAGGAGGTTTCTGTGTAGCACAAAAGGCTAAATTCAAAGTTGGAGTCGTATGTAGCTTTTACTTTCAGCGAAAAACATAAGCCGGACTTACACATACACAGATATTTTTTTCAAAAACATGTTCGATCACTTTGCCCAAAATTACTCTTTGAATTTTTATCAAATTTATTCACTACTTCACGAAAGCTATGTCTATAGTAAATCCACTGAGAAGAAAACACCCACGAAACGAGAAAAGGTAGTAAAGTTAGACAACACCTAATACACGTCGTTTGCTATTGGTGGAAAAGTCATAAAACTTTTGGCGGGAATTGTTGATATACAGAGTCGGTTCAGTGAAATTAACAATTTTAGTTGTCTGATCAATGGTTGTCTGTTTACAAGCGTTCAGGAAAGTCGTTGACGGTGATAGTGGACTTTTAATTAATGGTTTATTGTAACGTATCGCTATTGTTATTGAGGTTTTTGATTTGTATAAACATATTTCTGTGATCTATTGCAATTTTGGAAAGACACCTTCCCTGCTCATCTCCCAAAAAGAGACCTGGAACATACTTAAGCTGCGGGAAAAAAACCATTATTTTAAATGTATACAGAAAAGAAAGAAATGGACATCCTTAGTAAAATCTTTGTAAAATATAAATTCTAGTCAAGGCGATCATTCTTAAGGTTGTCCGATACTTTACTTACTCATATGCCACACAATGCAATTTTATGTCAACGTTAGAAGAGAAACCGATCGATAAATTTTCAAATTTCTGCCACTGTTCGATTGTGACTTTGTATTGTAACGGAACCTTGAAGAACGTTTTTTCAAAAAATGTTTAGTTTTCTTTAAATCTATAGTCAAAAATGAAGAAAATGTAATCTTTTTATAAGTCTCAAGTGAACATCAAATCTCAATTTTTGGCTTCAAAGGGCAGTGAGGAATTTGATTTTCTATCGTACTGTATAAATGATAACTATATTTAGTTTTAATTAATAATTTCGGAATTGACAGAAATTTCGAAATCACGCCCCTCCGAAACCCCTCCTACGGCCTTTGGGTAAATACAGTCGATTCGCTTGGAAGTCGTAAAACTGATTCTCAGTATTTATAGGTTAAAACTGGGATCGTACTGTTTGTATCTTTCTAATACACGTCACATTCACATTTGTGCCGCTAGCTACATCTACCGGAATTCAGTTGTCCCTACAAAGTATCGGATAGCCTTAATGCGACCCTGTACTTATTCGCTAGCCGGTCGCGCGCTGTGAATTTCGACGTTTGTGTTTCATGGAAGTTTTCTTCTCGGTGGATTTACTATAGTCTTAATTAATGTATAGTCATTAACGTTTTTCAGATGCCAAACTCCTCATTTACTCAACCTAAAATCGTGCTTAGTATTAACGAATGCTATTTATCAACATTTTGTACATGGTTTTCATGAATATTTCGTTAATAACACGTATAAAAATAGTAACGTCGCGGTCGTTGAGTAATATATCCTTATTCGTTAATATAACGTAAATGGATTTATTAAATTAATGAACCCAATGTTTTTCATGCAATGATCAAAGAACTATTTATCGATCAATGCATAATTTTGAAACATTAACTTTTTGTGTATTAAATAATGAAAATATATTTTATGGTTCTTACAATAAAACGTTAAAATACATATTTTCTGTTACTTTGTTTTAAAGCCAGATTGAAGTAGATGTTTGAATAAATGCTCGGCTCTGATTAATCTCGTTTTACATCGACACTTAGAACTTTTTATCAGGTTTCTATTGAGCTATTTCACCAAAATTTCTCAAACACAGGAGAGGCAAAGTACAATACGGATCCTATAATGGCTCATCATCAATGAGGCTCTAACGAGCTTATTGGACTCAAAACTCAAACCATCAGAATCTCACGGGAACGATGATTCATTCCCACGTAACACTGGACGTCCAATGGACGTCCAGTTTAGGTCCATTTTACGTCCCGTACGTCCAGGTCCAGATTAGGTCCTTAACGGACGTCCATTAGACGTCCAGTTTAGGTCCATTTTACGTCCCAGACCTCCACGTTCAAATTAGGTCCACAGCGGACGTCCATAGGACGTCCAGTTTAGGTCCCTACACAGTGGCGTATTAACCCAGCTCCGGGCCTGTGTTCCACAAATTTCCGCCTCACACAATGATAATTTTTTTACATTTTCTCCCCAAACGACCGGGCCCCTGACGGGGCCCGGGCTCGTGTTCCCGGAACACACGGAACACTGCTAGATACGCCACTGTCCCTACATGTACGTCTGTTTAAGGTCCACAGCGGACGTCCCATGGACGTCCAGTTTAGGTCCCTACATGTACGTCTGTTTTAGGTCCACAGCGGACGTCCATGGGACGTCCAGTTTAGGTCCCTACATGTACGTCTGTTTTAGGTCCACAGCAGACGTCCCATGGACGTCCAGTTTAGATCCCTACATGTACGTCTGTTTTAGGTCCACAGTGGACGTCCCATGGACGTCCAGTTTAGATCCCTACATGTACGTCTGTTTTAGGTCCACAGTGGACGTCCATTGAACGCCCAGTTTACGTCCGATTACTTATGTTAATAAATGTGCGGGTTGAGTAGACTAGGAGTAAAATTTCCTAAGAAAATAAATCTTCGAAAAATTAACAGCTAAAAAAATTACCGTCGAAAAGGTGCTCTAAGAAGAAAAACCTTAAAAGTATATTAATTAAGGCTACTGAAAGAAGTCCGCAATAGAAAATTAAACTTTGTCAGACTTGTGTTAGTACGTTTTTGTACACTAACATCAAAAAATTATTATTAATAAAAAACAGACAATCTCCAATTCTTCCTCGAATGAGAATTTAAAAAAAAATGTCCAGATGACTAAAATTTTCAATGTTAACAGTTTTATAGGGTTATTCTCCACGGTTAGAGTCGCCAGCACTGCCGTTTGCCGGAAATAACTAGATACCTTTGGATAGTTGCTATAGTAGTTCGTTTTGTTTTATATAAACAGTAGTTGCCAAATAAATATTAGTGTATGCACACATATATAATAAATCCTGTTTGTGCCTTTGTGATTGTGATTTGCGATTATGACTTCTACAACACGGTAAGTGCTATAATTAGTTGAGTCAATTTAGATCAAAACCAGAAAACTCGAAATTTTAACACTTAATCTTTATATATAAACAATTAGCGAATATTTAATAATAATTCTCGGTTTCTAATAGAGCTACAGTTATAATTTTTTTCTTTAAATTGTGTTATTTTTTTACTACAATCTCGAACTTGTAAAGAATAAACGGATATACCATAGTTTTAAACGTTACCAAGTTATTCTGAATTTGATCAAAAGTTATAGTAATTTTCTCCCCACCCCCAACTTTCTGAACTAAAGATCTACATTGACTGCATTAAATTAGATATTTACTATGATTGACAAATTTATTTATTATAATTATATCTATTATAATTATATATAATTATATATTATTATAATTATAATATATTATTATATATATAATATATATATTATTATATCGTTGTTTTATAACAAGACTTACAAGTGACGTAGTTAATTAATTTGGAAATATTTTTGTTTCAGACTGCGTAAAGAAAGGACCATTTGCCTGTTTTACAGAAAACGAGACTTATGATTTTTGTGTGTATTTTGTATTTACATGTGAATGTATATATTTTTTATGATTTTTGTGTCTATTTTGTATTTGTATATGAATTATATATGCTTGGTACAAATGTTTTAAAATGTATAGTACTTATTAAAATTATTATTGTAAGCTGCGCATGTAAAATATACCTTTTTTACATTACGTCTGATTTAAGTTAACTTTAATTTTTTATGAAATTAGAATAATGTGTAAAAACAATTTTATCCAATAATAATAAATAATAACCAATCGATGTAACGAAAAAAATAAATTTTGGACGTAAACTGGATCTATCCTGGACGTCCGATAAACGTCCAATAAACGTCCGGTCGAACCTATTCTGGACGTAAAATGGCCCTATTCTGGACGTTCAATGGACGTCCGGTCGAACCTATACTGGACGTAGAATAGCCCTATTCTGGACGTTCAATGGACGTCCAGATTTGTGAACTCGTACCGTCCATTGGACGTCCGATGGACGTCCAGCGGCCAAATCTGGACGTCCAATGGACGTCCTTCGGGACCTACATGGACGTCCAATGGACGTACATTGGACGTACATGTGTTACGTAGGTTCAAGTGGATTGTTATATTATTTGGTATTTAGCTCAGTGCACATAAAGCATTCTTAGAAGCAATTTTTTTTGTAAAAATGTCTTGTAGGCTATAGTAGAAAAGACCTCTTAGCTAGAGATTCTAGAAAAATGTTCGCGTTATTGTTTCATTTAAACAGGAGGTAGATAATCTTAAAAGTTTTAAACTTGCTAATAAAATCGGTTAGAAAATTAAAAAAAAAATTGCCAAAAAAGGGCATATTTTAGTAATTTTTCAACTTCAAAGGAGGAGGAGAAGAAGAACTAGATTATGGAGGTTATGTTTTTATTGCAATTTGGGGTTATGCTTAAAATTGTTTCTAGCTAATTATGTTATTTTTATTGATAACACCTCCGTTTGCTAAAAAAAGTCACAGCTTCCTTCAGAATTTTCCCCGGTTCTGCTCATCACTGCTTAACTTATGGGTAATAAATATTGTAACATACCTATTGAATACATTTTTAGACGTAAAACCTTATTTTAGAACGCGGAATTAACACCTGAAGTTAAACATAAAATAGAAAACCATTGGAAAAGTAAAGTATTACCGAAGAGTTTTGACGAAATCAACCAAAGTAAAGAAAAATACTATGTGCTGTCAATGTTTCCGTACCCTTCCGGATTCCTCCACATGGGCCACGTACGGGTGTATACTATTAGCGATACCATTGCCAGATACCAAAGAATGCAAGGGAAAAATGTTAGTAGGAGAGTAAATGAAATTAATTGACACTATTAATTTAACAAAAATGTGTCATCAACTAAAGGCTTTATTACTGCCAAATATGAGACACTATTACTTTTTCAGTTAATACACATTAATCATAAAACAAATCACTGCTATCTGTCTAATTTCTATTGCTTTTAGGTCATACACCCGATAGGTTGGGACGCTTTCGGTTTACCCGCGGAGAATGCCGCAATCGACAGGAAAATCGCCCCCGACGTCTGGACAAGACAGAACATCTCTCAAATGAAGAACCAGTTGATACAACTCGGTTGTAACTTCGAGTGGGATAGAGAACTATCGACCTGTGATCCACAATATTATAAATGGACCCAGGAGTTATTCCTAAAGCTGTTTAACAAAGGGTTTATATTTACCTTAACTTTGCCATTCCTACTTTTAAATTACACTTATCATTCCTAGAATGGTGTATCAAAGCGAGGCCGTAGTTAACTGGGATCCGGCAGATCGAACCGTCCTAGCGGACGAACAAGTAGATGAGAACGGCAACTCCTGGAGGTCCGGTGCCAAGGTAGAGAAAAAGATTTTAAAACAATGGTTCATTAGGACCACCGCTTTTGCCAAAGATCTACTGGAGGGACTGAACGATTCGGTACTTCAAGACTGGAAGGATGTCATCAAACTGCAACGGCATTGGATAGGGGACTGCGATGGTGTGAAATTCGATTTTAAAGTCACTGATTCGGGGCAGTGTATCAGTTTGTGGACTTCAAAACCTGAGTACGTAGAGTATGTCAAGTTTGTTGCTGTTAGCAGCGAACATATTTTAGCAAGGCGTGAGTGTTTGGGTAAAGTGGAGGGTACTCGTAAGTTGGATGCTCAGGTTTTAAATCCGTTTACAAACGAGAAGCTTCCTGTCTTTGTTACTGATGAGATCGAATTTTTACCTGGCACAGATTCTTATGTAGGTAAGGCTGTAGTTAAATTGCATGTCAAATTTTTTTAATTCGGTGTAGATTAGTCTGATGGTTTTAAAAATTTATAAGTGTATTGTGTTTCGCAATCATCACCATATACTATCAGATTTAAATGTATTTAAACCAGTATAATATAAAGTGGCTAATAGTTTGAAAACTATTTGATAAAAAATTATTTTTTTATAGATATCATTTTCTATTAACTGCAATTGAAAGTGCAAGTTTCAAAGTTAATGTGACTAAAACATAACTAAAACTTCAACCAAAAAAGCAAGCTTGAAACAGTCACATAATACGTTAGCAGTACTAAATTTTCATTTGCCAACTTCAAGTGAATTATTGAGAATGTAACATAATTTTTTATAAGCTTGCAACAAACTTTATTGTGACTTGTAGAAAATAAGTTTGCCGAGACTAGTTTATCGGGAAGCATATAAAAGTTTACAATTTATTTTTTAACCTTCCATGAGCTTCAATTTGACATTTGAGGGAATAATTTAGTTGTAGACTTCAATTAATTTATTTGTGTGAAGTGCTATTTTTTCATTAACCACATTAATAGGATTACATTTATTTATTTATTTATCGTATGGCGCACATCACAGAATACATAGTTAAATAAAATAAATAAATAGGATTACAACTATTCGATTGGCTGTTTTCAGTTAACTTTTTACATCTTTAAATAACTAATCCAATAGAGCTGCATCCAATTTAAATAATTTTTACCCAAGGTTTTAACATTTTTTGTTGCTAAAAAGTGCATTAAATTACATAAATTTGTGTGTGTTCTATATACCTACAGAGAAAACAAAATAATAATAGTGCACAAACAATATCAAAATATTAATGATGTTATAATTATTTTGTACCAAGTTGTCATTATTAAGCTTAGTGAAATAAGTGTTTTGCAATCTCAAGTGTGAAAATTTGCAATGCTAAATATGTTGAACATTTCCATGTATTAACTTTCTGCAAATTTAAGATTTTTATCAAGTCATAATTTTAAAGCTTAATGGAATAAATATTGTCTATTACACTTGGTTAACTAGCAAGGGTGTTTTCATAGCAAGTTATTTAATGTCTTACTTGTGTAAATTTACTAGTACAGTAAAAGCTACGTTTGTTGGGAATTTTTGTAAGTTATCATGTTGAAATGGCAATTTGTTAGTTTTTTTGGCTTTGGTGTACTATATACAAGAATGTATGCATTTTCCACATTCTTGTGATAACTCAAATTTGGCAATTCATTTGTTAAAATCCAGGTAATATCTTTTAATCATACAATATAGCAGCAAAAGGTGACTTCTGCAATTAATATTATTTTTAGATTGTTTTAACTTGAACTAAGAAATAATTGTCAAGGTGGGAGTAATAGATATTAACATACTAACGTGGTATTTCACTAACTAATAAAGATCTGACACAAATGCTCTCACTAGCTTACTGGGATCAATACACTTGAAACTAATAGTAACTTGTTATGAGAGCTAATCATCTCATTCATTTTTAGGTATTCCTGACGTTTTTGAACAGGCAACGGTTTTTGCAGACACCCATAAAATCCCCTATGAACCAGTCTCCAAATTAACTTCCGACGCAGTTACCCAAGAAAAACAACATCACATTTGTGAAAGAGCAAAAGATCTAAAAATCGGTGGCTACTGGACAAGCTCTAAATTAAGGGACTGGCTGATATCGCGCCAAAGGTACTGGGGGACTCCCATACCTGTGATCCACTGTGAAAAATGTGGAGTGCAACCTGTACCCAAATCAGATTTACCTGTGGAGTTACCAAAGTTGTCAGAAACGCACGAGAAAGGAGGTTCATTCCTTGCACAAGCGACAGATTGGATCAGCACGAGGTGTCCGAAGTGTGACGGTGAGGCTCGCAGAGAAACGGACACTATGGATACATTCGTTGATAGTTCTTGGTACTATTTGAGGTATTTAGATCCGAAAAATGACGAGGAAATGTTCGATAAGGCCCTGGCTAATCGGTTGATGCCAGTGGATCTGTATATCGGCGGCAAAGAACATGCTGTGTTGCATTTGTATTACGCCAGGTTCATTGGGCATTTTTTACACTCCTTGGGTCTTCTACCGGAAAGGGAACCTTTCAAAAGGTTGTTGGTGCAGGGAATGGTCATGGGGAGGAGCTACAGGGTGAAGGGAACTGGAGAGTATTTGCCTGAAAGGAAGGTGAAGGTGATAGGTAGGTTCACACTTTTTACAGATTGAAAGGTATTGCAAGTGTATAGAATATATTTTATATGTTCGTTATTGCATATAATCTTAGCTTTAGTAGTAAGGCAATTTTGGCATCTAAGCATGTACAGTTGCATTGTGTAATAAGGTGTAACCTCAGTATGATTATTACCTGACTTTACTTACCATACAGTGAACGAGATATGTCAGTACAAGAAACAAGCAATTTGATGATCCACCTTGGCGTTATCTTGCACCAATTCAATAAGATCACCTTCAATACCGATGTTATATTTTTAAGGCACTTTTGTCACACTTCTAATTTTACAAATTACTTTGTAATAATCTCATACATTTTTTTTTCTGTGAATGCGTTTTAAACCATTTGTATTATGATTAGATTTAAAGAAGAATAAAGCAGTTGCAGTAGACTCTGGTCAACCGGTCGTAATAGCTTGGGAGAAAATGAGCAAATCCAAATATAATGGCGTCGATCCACAAGACATGTTCAAGGAGCATGGGGTAGATACGACCAGGCTACTGATCCTAGCGGACGTGTCGCCTACTTCTCACAGAAACTGGAACGCCAATAGTAAGTAAACGTTTGATAGAAAATTAGGTTTGGTAAACCAAAATAGGATCAAATTACTATTCAATTAATAACGTTTTTAGCTTTTCCTGGTATTCTTAACTGGCAAAGAAGAATGTGGCTGACGGTACAGCAGTTCTTGGATCACAGGAAAAATCTCCCCGCTATGATAGTCAAAGAAGAGTTTGAGAAACTCAATGACTACATGTATGATTCCAGAAATTTCTATGTCAAAGGCGTTTCCATGAATTACTTAATAACCCAGCAGCTAAGCGTCGCTATTTCGAAGCAGCAGGGATTGACGAATAGTTTAAGGGTAGGTCTTCAACACAAATGCGGAGAAATTTTGTGATGATAGTGATAGTTAATTTAGCCATTATTCAAATGGAAGTTAAAATAAAGTAATGTTAATATGTATTACTTTTAATTGGTCTTTTAAATATGTATCTATTTGTAATGATACATCCATGTCTTTTAGTCAAATTGAACAATCATTTCATTGTCTCAAAAGTTAAATATGGTTTCTCATTAATATCCCTGTTATTTATATTATGTAAGTAGGAATATATAAATTATTGTTAATTAATTTGTTATATTCTGTAACATATTTTTAATTGCATACTTTCATTTCGTTCTAGAAAATGCCTCCCGCCGTCTTTGCTCATAGTTTGCAGTTCGAAAGGGCTTTGGCGTGTCAGATCATCATGTTGGCGCCTATGGCCCCACACTTCGCTTCAGAATTGTGGAGTGCTTTTGTATCGTCCCCTAATAGATTAAATGAGTCAGAAGAGGTTTCATGGGATTTGAACGTATTGGATCAGAAATGGCCTGAAACTGACATGGATTACAAATTAAACCTTGTCTGTCAGGTGAAAATATTTCAATAAACATTGGAATAAAGTTAATTTCGCTACAATAACACGTAATGTAGTGTTTTTCTTCATAGTTTCGGGAAATTAACTTTGTTTGAATGCTAGTATTCACTGAACACTTTTTATTGAAGAATCCTTTTATAAATTTTGATGTCTTGTAGGTAAATGGTTGTCATACAGCAGAGGTGAAGATTGCAAGGGATGAATTGGATAGATTAACAAAAGAACAAGCTGCTGATATAGCTCTACAACAAACTGAAGTTCAAAATAGGATATCGCGTTATGGGAAAGTTGCATGTATTCAATACCAATTATATGATGGTTATGAGGGGGTTTTAAATATTGTAACTGAGAAAGGGGAAGTTATGAAACAAGAAGTGTTTAATTAAATCTTAACGCGGTTATATGTATTTATTGAATTTGTACCATACCCCTCCAAAAGTGGTTTGAAGAGTATAAACAAAAAATATATGTTTCAACATAGTAACAATTAGTCTCTTAATTGTCATAAATTCCAAATATACACAGAGAAAATTGTGTTCAGACATTAATTTTTTGGTTAGTTCGTTAGTTGGCAACCTTTATACTTTCTAGTATAATTAAGGTGGTCTTCCCAAAATGTTGAAAACGCCTTTTGTGTCCTATGTTCTCATGCTATGGTTTCATACTGAGGTGATTTGCCTCCATAATGGCGGTAAATACAGGTACATGGGTTTCACACAACTACGATAATTTAGAAGCGTTCTGTATTCATGTCTTGACTTGACGATTAATAAATCTGTGATCCTGAGTGACGTGGGGAGTGAATAAACCTGCATGAGCGTACCTGTTTGTTCCTAATGGGAAGAGGTTCGGTTTATAGGCAAGAATAAAAGGCGTTTCCCCATGTTAATTCCCATAAGAAATAAAAAAAATAGTGTAGAAACAGTGACCCATGGGTCAACATCCCTACTCCCAAATCTCCTATGTCATTACTAATATCGCATATTGGCAAAATGCTCTGGTCTGTCATGTCCTCAACACATTAATACACAATTTAAATGGGAACTTATCGTTTTGCTGTTTTTATTTATTTCGCTTTTATTTAAATTGCAAAGTTTATTTGTTTCTTCGTCTAACAGACCAACGTCTCTGCCAGAGATGATTAGCTCGCCTCCAAGCAATTCCAATCGGTGAAACGAAAGCACCTTTAGTAATTTGTTTAATCTGCTGCAAGTCATGTTTCGTGAATTTCTGTCACTAACGAATTAAATTGAGGTTTATTTCGTTTTCCATTCCAATTATCATTTGCCATTAAATGATATTCAATAAAATCCAGAAAGTTTAGATCCGATAACTCGAACTGTACGGCTTTTTGATACAAAAATTGTAGGAAAAAGTTTACATTGTCAGGGCCGTAACTAGACAAAAATTTACTAAAGGCAGCTCGAATTTTGGCGCCCCCTAATAGTTTCTTTGTTAGCGAGTTTGGCGCTCGGCGCCCTTCGGCGCCTTGCGCCCCTAGGCAAGGGCCTAGTCAGCCTATGCCTAGTTACGGCCCTGTACATTGTAGTGTATGACACATCCTGTGTAGAAGTCCCTATCAGTGAAATTACCTTCATACAATCCTTGCTTGAAATTTCATCCGCCACAATTTTCTTTCCTTCAAACGTTTGTGTCTAGTAATTTCAGTTTTTGTTTGAAATGTTTTTGATAACTACAATAAAGCTGTCTTTGTATATCTCATCCTCGCTGTTTTCAAATCCTATCCTAATGTTCTTTGCATATATCTCACTATATACCCTTCTATGTTTCATTTCTTTAATGTTTTTTTTAAACATGCAGTTCGAAACTAACTTTGTACGTGGGTGTATTAATTATACCATTCCTTCCTTTCATTAATTTATTGATTTATTTACTTATTCGACATACTTAACCTAATTCATATTAATAATTTGCTTATAACCTAATACTAACACAAACAAAAATTCTCATGGTAACGCTTAGGCGGCGTAAAGAGCCGCAATTTTGTACCAACACTTCATTGAACTTAAACAAACTGAAACAACATCAGGACGCAATGCTATCTTCTGCCATATACTGTTCCTGCATGTCACAAGGCCAATACTTATCAACGAATGCTCGCATAAATACATTTGTGTCTCTTCAAGTAAGAAAAGGTACAATAACTTTTTTTACATCTCAAACATATGAAAGGCGTTTCGGTTGCATGGACGTGCAAATGCGTCTTTAAGTTATATGAAGTAGCAAAACTTCTATCACATCTTTGACATGTGAAAGGCTTCTCGCCTTTATGAAGGCGCAAATGTGTGCCCAAATTAGAAGTGGAAGAAAACTGTTTATTACAAATTGGACATGTGATAGACTTTGCGCTTTTATGGATATGCGAATGTATATTTAACTGATAAGAGGTGGAAAACCGTTCACCACAATTTCGACATGTGAAAGACTTTTGGTCTTTATGGAAAGAAAAATTAGAAGTGGAGGAAAACCCACATAATGGACATGTGAAAGGCTTCTCGTCTTTATGGGGGCGCAAATCTGTGCCTAAATTACAAGTGGGAGAAAACTGACTTTTTTTATCACAAACTGGACATGTGAAAGGCTTCTCGCCTTTATGGAGGCGCAAATGTGTGCTTAAATTAGAAGTGGAAGAAAACTGTTCATTACAAATTGGACATGTGATGGACTTGGCGCTTTTATGGATATGCGAATGTATATTTAACTGATAAGAGGTGGAAAACCGTTCATCACAATTTGGACATGTGAACTGCTTGGGGTCTGTATGGGTGCACGAATGAGCCTTTAAACTGTCAGAGGTGGAAAACAGTTTATCACAAAACGAACACATAAGGGTAGTTTTGGGATTGTCATGAAAATTTGAAGAGCCCGGAAGTACTCTGCGTCCATGTTGTAAGTCGAATCCAGTTGTTTCTCTTTCACCTGACGTATTTGACCCTTCCTCTTCTTTAATTAAAGAATGATAGTCAATATTAATGGAAGTTTTCTTCTCAACTTCTCCAAAAGTTAGTGTTGCCTCTATTTGGGACTCGTTACTCTTACAGCTTTCAATGTATGTAGAAAATTCCTCATACCGTGAATTACACTTCTCACAAATGTTCCTAAGCGATTCCATCATCGGATTCTGGAAGAAAAAGTTTAGATTGAATTAACAGTTATTGTCTCTGTGCTACTTAAACAAACTGCCACTTAGAAATATGGACTCTCAAGGATAATACTTTTTTAACACACTAAAAATGGTTGGTTGCTTACAACTTAGTGGTTTTACTTCTACACAAATCATAAACCTTCTTTGAACATAAATGCCCAGAATCTATCCTTTTGTTGTGGAACGTATTTACCTAAAACATTGCTTTAAGAGTCTTCTGTGGTTGCTATTTAGTGCCTTAAATCAGGCATGAGCAACCCGCGGCCCGTCGTCATGCAACGTGCGGCCCGCCAAGCTCCTGCAAACCTATTGCTGTATCTTCTATATGTGCAAACATAGACCAAATAGTTGCAAATAAGCAATGCAAAATTTCTCATTAAATACAATAAATATTTTTTCTATTACATAATAACTTTTGTTCTTTTATTAGTATTGCTCATCCTATCAGTTTATTACTTGTTTAGTTCCAATATTGTATCTACCTAATAGGCTTATTTTGCTAAATAGATATGTAGACTGGAATAGAAAATTTATGTTCATCATCAAGTGTTTGAGTTTTTCATATGCGGCCCGAACAAAATTTTCTGAATTGTAAGTGGCCCGACCCAAAAAAAGGTTGCTCATCCCTGCCTTAAATCAAGTTTTTAATAAAACCGGAAATGGTTCCTTGTTCCAAACATCAATCTCCTAAATGCTTTAAATTAGTCTAAATCAACAAAGGCAAAATGAATGTTACAACATCAAGGAAACTGCTTTAGATACAAAAATATATTACCTATGTTTTACCTCCATATGTCACCATTTACCAACGTGTTGGTAAATGATGGGGGATCATGGGCATAGTATGTTTTGGAATCACTAATTTAAAGGACGTCGATTCTAATGTAACCGCGTAGTACAAATAACGGACAACAACTACTTAAAAATGCCATAATAACAGGTCAACCATACAGTAAATGGTGCAATAAGTACTCACTTCTTTGCTTATTATTCCCCAAAAGCGCCATAACTTCTCCTTAATCCTGTATACCACTACTCCTTCTTGTAAGCACCAGTCACAAGTAGCCGTTACATTCATACTTGTGCTTTTGGGATAAGCAGCAGCACTTCTATCGGGACCGACCAAACTGTAACTTGTAATAAAATTATTTTATAAAATCTGTGGTATTGTGCAATCAGCTGATAAAAGTAAGGTTATGGTTCTGCACTATCACAGAACGCACAGAACACTATGCTATTCACAGAACATCAAATTTGCTAATGTACAAAATCACAAATCACAGGTTTTAAACGTTTATGGGGATGAGACATATCAAATGGCCCGTACTTAGGCAAGTGGTTTAAGAACTTATAAACTTTGTCATACATGAGTTGTCGAGTAAATTGAAATTACATTTTAACGAGATACATTTTTTAGAACCCAGTAAGAACATTATAGAAGTATTAATTATTATTACCTGCAGGGGTACTCAATAGTTCGTTGATAAAGGGTAAGATAACTGAAAACGCCTTATTTAAAATAGAAACCTATTCTAAGGTAGAATTTTTAGAAGTATTACATACAAAGATTAAAAACAACGTAAACTAAAAGAAAAGGGTAGAAAATCCCCCGCCCCTATACTATTGTATATTCAATCCCATCAAATTGATACAGGCTTAATTAAAAACGGAGGTACTAAATGAAAATAAACCTCCAGACTTGTTAAATTCAGTTAATGAATGATTAAAAAAGCGCCTAATGAAATAACTGCTGATAGTTGAAAAAATGTGTAAATCATATAATTTAGAAATTGAAGAAAATCATAAAAACATGTTTTCCAAAGTGAACAAGTCGAATGATAAATTTAAATGACAGCAATAAAGAAGCCAAAGTATAAACATTTTATACAAGCATATATACATGTACTAATTTATTTATGTAATAACTTTTTAACCAACGTATTGGTTGTATTAACTATACGTCAAACTTCAACACCTCTATATCTTTACTCTATATAACATGTTCCCACTTTGCACATTGCAAACAAAAAATCCTTGAATGAATTCAATCTACTGACTCAGGTGGAGTGAAACATGTTCATAGGCGTAGCGTTGCTTTTTAAAATCGGTCACACATAAATTAAAAATTGACAATAAAACATGTCTCGAATGTATATCTCATATATTCGTGTTTAGTGTAACTGGAGGCTGGCAAAACTAAATCCAAACATTTTAAGAAAATAAGAATAAAAAAATGCATGAGCCGCATTTTTAACGTCTGCATCTTAGCGCCCCTCAATTTCTTACACACCAATCAAATTTATATGGTTGTTTAAATTATACACATGTATTTCATTGGAAAATATATCGCCTGCTTTTCCTAATAGTCCAGTAAATGAAAGCCGATAAACTCCCAAACCTGGGATAAATTCTGCAAAGGGATGAAACTGGGGGCAATTGTAGGTCTCAACTGGGTCTTTTGAAATACGGAAAGTTGTAGATTCTCCGGGTCCCGGAACATGGTAAAAAATGGTCCTCAAGTTCCAAAAATCCGTTTTCAGCCAATATCTCCGAGAATATGGCATTTAGAGAATTTTTGTTTAGATACAAAAGGAAGATCAGTTCATTAGCTACAAAAATGGTCCTTATGACTTTTTCCGAAAACTCGACAGTTTTCGAGATAACGGCTCCGAAACAGCCGATAACAGCCCTTCACTTGTTGCTCCTGCTCTGAATCCAGGAGAGCAATTTCGAGAAATGGAGACAAAAGCGGGCGGACAAATTGTCCAATAACTCGAGTAAAAATGGATATTTTTTGATGATTCAAAATTCACGTGAAAGAGAAAACCCATAGCTATGGTATCCTGGATCTCGGGCGTCATTTTTTTTTTTTTTTTAATATTGTAAACCCAGGCTAATTTTTTTCTTCTTCGATGTTTCTCGATTTTTACAAAATTCACCATATTTTTAATAGATAATAGTAGTTTAGTCAGGTCTTTCTTGATAATGGGTCTCCAAAACATATCGAAGGACCCCATAAGGGTTGTTTCATTTTCTTTCTTTTGCATCTCAATAAAAAGTAATTTTGAATATGTTGATTTTTTGACATTTCCGGAGTTTTGAAAGTTGTTTGGCGAGAATGTTGAAGTTGGCACAAAAAACGAAGAAACCATTGGAAATAGGGCATTTCAAGCATTCCAGTGATATGCATTGCAAACCGATACGATGATTCATAATTTTTTAATACCCGATTGATATCACAAATGTCAAAAAATCATCATATTCAAAGTTACTTTTTATTGGGATGCAAAAGAAAGAGAATGAAGCAACCTTTATGGGCTCATTCGATAGGTTTTGGAGACCTTTATATAGATTTAAATAGGTTTTTTCCTTCATTTACCGGACTATAACAAGGAAAACAATAAAATACATTTCAAAAATAAAAAATAACAAATCTTCAAAATTGCCAGGATTGTCATAAATGTTCGACAATATCAACATATCAACCAATCAGAAACCATACATCATCCCATGTTAGGTCAGGTCTTCCTCTGTTTTGTTTATTTTTCCTCCTGATTTTGGTGAAGTAAGAAAATCCAAGAAAAGTTGCTTATATAATTATGTAGTTGTAATTGTAAAGATGTTGATAAGAGCAATTTGTCCATGGTTAACATACTTGTCCCGAAAACATTTCTTTGTTCAGAATATATTCATATGCAAAAAAATAATTTAATAGTCAAACACTATTATGTAAGTCTTAATAATTATTAATCAGAATATTAATGATGACATAATTTTTTGATGTTTTAATAATATGTATCGTTTATGGTGTCATCACAATCTACAAGTGAAGTAATGAAAGCCCCACCACAAATCAGCTGCAGTCAGTACATCACAACTTTCTTCAGTGGCATTGAAAGTAAGAAATTATAGAATATATATTCGTCACGAGTTATTAGACTCCTAATTTCAGGCAACATTTCGGATACTCGTTTTTGGTGTGGCGAATTGTTTTAATAGCGAAGAGAAACTAACTGGAATACTGTTGGACAGCTTTCAATTTATAAATCGCCTTTTTTGGGCACTATGTTAACAAATACAATTTAGTCAAATCGGTCAGATATAACATCCAGTTTCTTCTGATTCATTTTGTCGATTCCAGGTACACACCATGTCTGTAGTGCTTACGTTGTAGTGAGCATATAAAGCAAGGGTTGTCATGTGGTGACCAATACCTTGTTCCTTAGGGCATATACAAGACAAAGAAGAAATGTGTCTTACTATTGACAATTTCATAAATACAATGTGTTTCAAAATGATTGTCATCTAGTTGGCGTTGGAATTTCTGTGCATGTAATTTTTGATGTGCCGCGCTCTATTGATTTGTACCTATCTAATTCTGACAACAAGTGACACTTCGAACATTTATTGTGAAACTGGCAAGCAGTGCTGCTGTTAATTAACGGCCATTTTCAGGGCCAAAACAAATACTATAAATAGACAAATACTCAGAATTCGTTTTCTTTTGACAGAGAAAAACCAGAAGTTAAAACAGATTAAGTAGGTTATGTTGAGGTTATGTATAGCTAGTAGAAACTCCTATTTTCGCAAGGCGGTTTTTTTTATTTTACATGGGAATTCCACAGCCGACTAGATGACAATCATTTTGAAACACATTGTACTTTTTACCTATACTGAATGTTTTCTTTTCCATGCTAGCTGACAGTTTTTTTTGGTGGTACCACCTCAAAGTCAGATGACATGTGGATTCCCTGGCCATTTTGTAAGTCCTTTTACCTAATTGACTTGTATTTTTTGAGAAGACTTCAAAAATTGAAAATGAAAAAAATGAAAGATTATATAATATCTATATATTATGTAATTATTGCTTAAACGTTTTCAAAACTCACTTTTGTCATTAAACGAATATGTGCCAAGAGTTAAGTGATCAACACTTTTAAACGCAGAGGAACCAAAAAACAACACCAGCAGTCAGCAACACAAAGAGAAGTAAACAAAACAGAGAAAGACTGATCTATAATCTTTGACGATGTGGTTTCTGATTGGTTGGTAGGTTGACATTGCTAAACATTTACGACGATCATGGCAATTTTGAACATCTGCCATTTTTATGTTTATTTTCGAAATAATATAGGAAAAACAGGCTATAGATTTTCCAATGAAATATATCTTTATACTTTAAACGACATAAATACGACTGGTTTATAAGAAATTAAGTCATGCAAGATACAGACGTAAAACTTAAAAATACAGCCCATGTATTCTCTTATAATGTTTAAAACGTTTGAATTTGGACATCCTCCAGTTGTTCCAACGTCAACTAAACACGCCTATATAGAGTTCGTGCCAGATAGAAATGGAAATGTCATATATGTACATATATGTAAGTACGCAAATATGCCAATCCCGTTCCCTTTTCTATTAGGCTCGAATTTTACCAAAAAAGATTAAAAATATATTAGAATAAACAATTTATTTTTATTAAAAAATATTTTTTGAAAGGTTCTTCCGTTTCATTTCAAAAAATAAAATGCAGTAAAATGCAATTAACTACGGAATAAGTAATTGTTATTAAAAGTAATAACAATTATTAATAAAAAATCATTTTTGATGTATAGGAGAAAAACAGACTAATCAATAATGCTAATTTCTAATTTCTTAATAGTTATTACTATAAAAGACATGCTACTGTACAACACACATTTTATTTTTGATAATTGGCCTTAATTTGGATATTCAATGGAATTAAAAAAATGGATAATTAACTCATGTTAGTGGGCTTGTTTTTCATATGTGTGGAATATTAAACAAGACAGCAGAGTTTAATGCTCCCACTCTGATAAAAAAAGTGGCACTTCTAACACTAATTGTCAAAATAACTAATTTTTATTTGAAACTTATCTTTTACTTACTTTGGTACTGAATTATATTTCACTACGGATCTGCCACCAATAGTATGATATATATCACCTACAGAAAAATGGTCTGAACAAATTAATGTCACCTTTGATTTCTGTAGGTCCTCTTCTGTCATCCATAAATTATTCAGCCACAACTGTTTCAACCGAGATTCTCTCGGAAATCTGAAAATATAGTACATATTATAATTCGGTCCTACCTTACCCCTTACCTTATTCTACGTCTATGGTAAGCGGGACTCACTTATGAAAAGACCGATTATTGTGGGGATTCCACGATATACGGCACAGGAAACACTTCTTAACCATTTTAATTTGTAATAGTATTAAGAATAAGTTTCGGTGATCAATATGTTAATAATGAACACAACACTGCGAATGCGAACAAATTACTGTGAGAAAATGTTTTCGACAAAACGACAAAACAAAAACTTAAAACCTTTAAAGTTTAAAACAATGACAAAAATCACAGAACATCTATATATTCCATAGATATATTCTATAAAAATGACAGATTTTGGTGGGAACCATAGAGATAAAAGAGTGTGTGTGTGTGTGTGTGTGTGTGTGTGTGTGTGTGTGTGTGTGTGTATAGGTTTATTTGGCCTGCGCTGCCAGGGCGATCCAGCCAAGTACAATCTGTTTATCGAATTACAAATTAAAAATTACAAATTACAAAACGAATTACACTTTGAGATCACTAACTTGAAGAAATTTGTAAATGCTGTCCGATAGCCGCTCTATGTTCGAAAATAAGATATTGTGAATGAACACTGGATAAGCACTAGATTGACTACTAAACTCTCTATCAAGTATTTTATGCAAGAGTCGTATGTTGTCAATATTTCGTGTGCATTCGAAAAAGATGTGTTTTATGTTTTGAATTTCTCCGCATTCACATCTGTCGGTTTCCTTGATTCGAATTCGAAATAGGTGATCGCTCAATAAGGTGTGTCTGGTCCTCAGTCTGGTAATAGATGTAATGAGTCCTCTTGGAGCTTTGATGAGGTTGGAGAACCACGTCTTCTTGAGAGGTTCCGGTGTCGATTCGGCGTATAGCACTCCTTTGGTTTTAGTCAAATCCTTGTAGGCTCGTGTCCATTGGTCCCAAATTTGTTTCTTTATTATAGGCAGGACGTCTTTGTGCATAGTTTTTAGAGTTAGAAATTCCGGTTTTTTTGTTCCCTGCTTGGCCATGTAGTCTGCTATTTCGTTTCCTTTGATATTGCTATGACCTGGTACCCAGCTAAAAACCACCTTAATTCCTTTGCACTTAAGATTGTCCACTTGTTGTCTAATGTCACGAATAGTGAGATCCAGAAAGGCGTCGACTGAACTGCTTTTTATTCTGTTCAGAGCTGCCTGCGAGTCCGAGCAAATAACCCAGTTGCCCGATCCTTCAATATCAATTAGCTGATGGAGAGCCATTTTGATGGCGAATGTTTCTGCGCTACAGATTGAGAAATGACTTGGTAGCCTCACTGAATGTAAGAACCGTTTTCCTCCATAAACCGCTGCTCCGCAGTTGCCGAGCTGGACTTTCGACCCATCCGTGTAAACCGGTCTATAGCTTGCAAGATGTTCTTGCAAAAATTCTAAGAATAGAGAATTCTCCGCTCCTTTTTTATTAATGTTATGATGTATGTATTGAGGGGTGTTGAAAAAGAAGGCCCAAGGTACTGTATAGCACGGAAGAATGTCTGTGAATTGTATCTTCGAAATAAGTGGTTTCACACTACTGAGAGCGTCTAGCAGGGGGGGTAAGCGATTGATTCGCCATCTACTGGGGAATGTATGTCGGAGTTGATCCAAACGGCTAATGGCTTCCGACAGAGGATTTCTATAGGAGAAATTTTTCAATAGGAATTTAGCAGCTAACCACTTTCTACGAATGTTAAGGGGCATTTCCGCGCTTTCCGATAAAAGACATGGGATTGGAGTGGACTTCATAAGACCCAAGGCTACGCGCAGCGCTCCAAATTGAATCTTGTCTAAGGTACTGAGCGCTCCCTTATCGCAATTTCCCAATAAAAAACAGCTTGAGTCTAAATGGGACCTGACGATTCCTTTGTACATAGCCAGAAGCGTTTGTGGAGGTGCTCCCCACCACGTCCGACTGATGCTACGCATAATATTGATTAATTTGAAATTAATATTGAAAATTTCCGATTTTGGGATTAATCAGTTAATAGAAAAAAAATTACCAAAAAAGAAATGTGCTCCAGGTATACCAGGAAGACAAAGAACGAGCAGGAAACCAGGAAGGAGCGGAAGAGCTGATTCAGTTATGTAGTGGGTATATTGTATTAAAAATATGTATGTATTTATGATTAATTGATAAACTCTAGTTCCCAATGGTAAACTGTAGCTTCCCCTATAGATCCGCCACTGCACAATTCAACAAAGACAATCGCAAGGACGCGTTCGAACAGTGGCTTTTCAATATGGCCGCTTCCGTCTACAAAATTTATTACCCCCTCTCCCTATTTGTTACCTCCTCTCTCTTTTATCTCTATGGTGGGAACTATGAAGTTGCCCATAGAGATAAAAGATAGAGGAGGTAACAAATGTGGTTGGAACAAATAGACCAAAGCACAGACCAAAGTGGTTTCTGCATATGGCCGACTTCCTGTAAGAAATCTTTCTCTCCAATGGCGTAGCATTACATTAACCAAAATTATGAAATAATTTGTATGAAGCAGTTTTATTTTCCATAAAATGTCACAAAATGCTAACATATGAAACAATACGAAGGTTGCTCAATACGAATTAAATAAAGAATTTTAATTTTTAATTTTTTTGATTAATTTAACTCATATTTAAGTAATAGTTCATAACAAAATTACCTACATCAGTTTTTAAAACCTTACGCTGTTGTTCATTCTTTGGAAAACGGAAACAAACAAAAAATTTCCGATTTTGGGATTAATCAGTTAATAGAAGAAAAATTGGTGATTTTTTTTGTAAATTTGGAAATAAATATTTTTCATTTATTGAATTAGGTCTTTAACTTGCTTAAGTCTTATACTTTGCAAGAGTGAGTAGATCTCATAGTTAACCACATAAAGTAGGGTAGATCGCAAATTAATAGGTAGACCGCATACTACACCAGAAGACGGGAGGTAGACCGCATACTACACCGGCACCGAAAAATTACCAAAAAAAGAAATGTGCTCCAGATATACCAGGAAGACAAAGAACGAGCAGCAAACCAGGAAGGAGAGGAAGAGCTGATTCAGTTATATAGTGGATATATTATATTAAAAATATGTATGTATTTATTATTAATTGTTAAACTTTGGTTCCCTGTGGTAGACTGTAGCTCCCCCCATAGATCCAGCACTGAACAATTAAGCAATAACAATCGCAAGCACGCGTTCGAAAAGTGGCTTCTCAATATGGCCGGTTATTCCGTCTACAAAATTTATTACCCCCTCTCCCTAACTGTTACCTCCTCTCTCTTTTATCTCTATGAAGTTGCCACAGTTCATAATAATTCAACTTGATATTGTCAAATACATTTTTTTTTTTTCGAACTTTCATTTTACATTCAATTTAATTACTTTAATGAATGTAGACGGTTTCCTAAGTGCAACGTTAATTAGTTATTTATTTATTGAATAATGTTGAATGATACAATAAATAAAGTTACTTTGGCAACCTCGACAAGGGTTCCGTTTACCAATGTTGGAGTCGTGTTATAAAAAGTTGACGTTCCATGGGTTGCTTGTAATCACTAATATCCAGTGATATGTTAGGTTAGGGATATGACACAATGGCTAGTTTGAACATAAGAAAGTGGGCCTGGTAGGCGTGTCTTTCGCTAGTTCCAATATGGCGAAATGTCTGGTCCGGATTTAAATTAAAAATCATAATAATACAACTTTCATTCTCAAACAGATTTATTTCATTAATACAATATTATTTGTAAATCATTTCTTCACAATAATAATAAAGACAATATAATACATGAAAGGTGTATTTAAAAAGTAATTTTTCAAAACTAAATGCAGTCAGAAATGTACAAGTAAATTTTCTTGAATACAACTCTGTACAATGTTGAAACTAACCTATGAAAAGTGATTCCAGTATTTCCAGTGAGATCCTTCTTGTCTATGCGTCCGTTGCTCGTACAGCTACGTCGTATCACACATGAAGCCATTACTTGTAAATGTAAACACAGTGTAGAAGTTAACATAAACACCAAAAACTCCGAAAAATATCACAATCCAGTGACAATAAAAAATTGACAAAGCGCAGTGAGCAATATGGCCGACCTATGCCCGTGCACAACCTCTCCGAGTCATATCCCCTCTTTAACATATCACTGCTAATATCCCTGATATGCAGGAGACCACGAGAATAATAAGAACGGACTTTGTAGTGTGAAGCATGAAAATGTAACTTTTTCTGATTAAAAATTTGATGAAAATTAATCATTCTGTAATAATTTTAAAGATAGCTGTTTCCTATTTGGAGTACGCAGGAGGAGACCACAGCAGACCATACTTCTTGTCTACCCTTCCTTTTGTTAAACATCCCTCTTCTTTTTCTGTCACACACTAGAAAGTTCAGGAAAGGTTTTCCGCGCTTTAAGCATAGAACCAATAACATGACATTTATTTTTTCGTTTTTAAAAGAACATCGGAAACAGGAAACATTTATGTATATATGTAATTTATTATTCATATGCAGAGTGAAGAATGATACAAATAATCTAATTATTTAAAAATCATTTTAGGTAGCAGTTGCCATGAAAGCAAAATATGTATTCATGATTTACGTTGTAGTATTTTTTTGCAAAAATGAATATCAAGTATGTATTTAGTTCTATTTGAAACATTTATTACATAACATTTGTAACTTTTTCCCATTCATTCTCAGAGCACAATATGACCATAATTGCTGATTATTCCATTTGCATCGACTATAGTTGCATCCGATTATGCAAATAACTTTTTAACTAAGTCTAGTGCTAATCCTCTGATATCTAATCTGTAAATCTGTAAAATCTATAATTTTTCAAACAAAATTGTATGATTAACAGTGTTAAAAGCTTTTGTTGGATTCAAAAAGGTAGCAATTATTGGTTAACTATGATCTAGTTCACTATAAACATGATTTGTGATACAGGCTAGGCTAGGGCATCATCACTTTCCAATGCCTTTTTAAAAGCCAAAGTGACTATTAGATAAAATATTAAATTCATTTAGAAAATCGGTAAATTTATTATAGACTAATCTTTGCAAAGATCTCGTCAAGGTTGGATAACAGTGATATAGGCATATGATAACCAAATTTACACTGTTTCACTTCTGATGTACATTCAAAGTCAAAGTGAAATCATTCGGAATAATCCTCCTTGGTTACTTATTTTCATTCAGTTTTGTGTTGGGGATACGCATTTATCCGTACATGTGTTTTGCTGTAATTGGTATTTCACACGCACTCATATTAATTTCTGGTATGCTTCAAGAAACAATATTCGCCACTTGTACGTCATTGTATTGTAACGTTTTTACTGTTTACTAAAACTAAACACTACGCGATTTGTCCTAATTTATTTATTTCTAACACGACGCTTATACTTTAACACGTAACTTAATTTATATTCACACACAGATGTTTATTTATTTAGCGCGCCGGTCTCGCGTTCGTCGCCCGAAATGTTTACGCTCCGATTCTTCAACTAACTCTCTCAGCTGTCGATCTCCCTTTTATGTCTAGCGCATCGCTTTCGAGAACATTCCCGTCGTTTCGGGAGAAGATTCTCGAATTTGAGGAACTTGTTATCGCGTCGAACCTTCTCGACTCTTCTCGTCTGTTCGAACCGCCTTTCTCGGGATTACGGATTCGGCGAACTTGGGTAGCTCGAGGTCGGATTAGATTCTGAAAATAGTTGGCAAAGGATGGTGTTGTAGCATATGGAAATGCACTGTCGCCGCTATTAATTATACAAAAAAATAAAACAAACAAGTGTACAACTACAAAATGTCTTTCAGTCCCAACAAATATTATACACCAACAAAGTTGTATTCTTTTTTGGTATGGAATTTAACTGTGACACTCTTATTATTCTGTATAATACTTTAAATATGCCCACTAGAAATAAATCGATAGCTTTTACCTGCATTTAAAAAGAAAATGAAAAAAATCAAATATGTTTACGGCAGTACTATGTTTTAATATAGGTAGTACCAGAAAAATTAAAAAGAGTAAAACTTAGTAAAGTTGTGAGAATAATTAAAATCGGGCAGTGGTTAGTACGAAATACAATGTGTTTCAAAATGATTGTCATCTAGTCGACTGTGGAATTCCCATGTAAAATAAAGAAACCTGCCTTGCGAAAATAGGAGTTTCTACTAACTATACATAACCTCAAAATAACCTACTTAACCTCTTTTAACTTCTGGTTTTTCTCTGTCAAAAGAAAACGAATTCTGAGTATTTGTCTATTTGTAGTATTTGTTTTGGCCCTGAAAAGGGCCGTTAATTACCACCAGTACTGATTGCCAGTTTCACAATAAATGTTCGAAGTGTCACTTGTTGTCAGAATTAGATAGGTACAAATCAATAGAGCGCGGCACATCAAAAATTACATGCACAGAAATTCCAACGCCAACTAGATGACAATCATTTTGAAACACAGAGTACAAATGAAAAAGAGAATGCATTATAAAATACTGAAATTACCTTTTCGGCGGCTATGGAGCAGAATATACAATAGTCTATAAACCCTTATGGTTTATTAAAGTTTAATCTTATGTTTACACCCAAAATCCACTTCGCTTGAGACTGACATCACACTACAACGAGCTTGAGGTAATAGACTTTTGACGCCATAAGTGCCATAATTTCTTAGTTTGGGCACTTTCCGCATCAGTACATGTTGAAAATGTTGTACTTTAACAAAATCGCAATACCTATATCAAAACAATTTGGTTAGACCTAGCGAATTGAAATTCGGCCATGTTCCTTATGGTCGACTCTCAAGGGAAAAGCGGAATCCGATTTCAATGGCGGGAAGCATATAGAAACGCGGCTTCCATATAACCGTTGATTGAAGATCAACTTCAATCATCTCTCTCTCTCTCTCTTCAATCAACGATATAACGAATCTCTGCCTACACGTTTTTCACCAGTATTCGTTCACCGAGAGTTGAAATAGGTAACTCGCGTTACGTTTGGTGGTTATTGCCGCTAGTAGAATAAAAATCTAGCGTAGTTACGCTTTCATAATTTGTCTTAAAAGTTTTTGCAAAAGGTTGGATTAAAAATTAGATCAAAAATAAAATCTTTTATACGAAGATAGTAATATATTGACTTCTTAAGCGACAGTACGTTTTTGTGACGTAGTCATTGAACATATGTTTCAAGGTGGTATTTTGTGTGTTGTATATGGCAAAGTAGTAGTGATACCGGTATATAATGTCATGAAAAGTAGATTTTCGATTATGCTAGTTGTATTTATATGAAATTGGTTATTAAGAATTTTGTATTATTGATTACGGGCTCGTGCACGGGTAACCTGTTACCTCCTGTGGGACATATGTACCCCCTAAATTAAATAAATAAATAAAATTGTGTTTCTTCCTCCTCGGACTTGTCTATTAACTTTGGGACATCCTGTACAAATCGATTCAAAGTTCCCGGGCGATGTGTCGAGGCATAAGTTTCCTGTATTATCGGCGGCATAGTGGGCGGCGCTAACGAAATGGCGGGTAAAAAATAATCTCCGAATTTCATTAGGCTCCCCCGCGACCCCTGCCGTTTCCCGGAGCGTTTTCCGCGGCCCTACTTCGGACGCGAATTAATCCCCGTCGATCGCGCGACTAGCGGGCCCCGTCCGCCGTGCCGCCGCGAAATATTCTTTGTTAGAACCGTGACTGAACCGCTTTCAAATAGTTTCGGCCATCTTGGATGCGAGTGTTTATTGTTTGCGGCACCCCGCACACCCGTCGTCGCCTTTATCCCGGATTTCGCGAAAATCTCCGTAATCGAGACTTAATGGGCCCACCGAGGGTAGCCGGCGAGACAGTGCGAGCGCCGAGCGTTGAACGAGGCGCCTGAGACGGGCCCGGTCGCGCAGGGAATGCTGGAAAATTAATCCGCGAAGTCGTAATGGCTACCTCTCGCGTCCCCCCGTTCGAAACGGTGACAGAGTGGATTTTCACGTGATATTCTCGGGAGTTTTGCGTTTCCGGCGGCTCGCATCGAGCCCGGCTGGCCTCCTCTCCTGACCAGAGATGAATGCTGATAACCAGAACGTTCTGACCGGGGGACATAATTCCTCCAGTGCTCAGGTAAAAGTTGGGCCCGATTCCGCGTCCCTCGCACTCCTTTCGTTTCTGTTTATGTTTATTGGGAAATGACATATGTCATAATAACGCTCTACGCGGATTTTTTTCTGCTTTCACTCGCGCTCATCTCTCTATAAGCTATCTATCTTTCGTAAATACTCCTCTAAAACTTTTCCAGTATAACGCATTTATCCCTAATTTCCGGGAAACCATATAAAACCACATTTTCAATGCGAGGGGGGTTAGATACATCCTATTGAACTTTTACAATACTTTTTTAACAATAGCGCTATTGTCTTGTCTTGTAACATTCAAACTAAGGTAGATTATAAGTTACATAGTTAGAATACAGGGTGTAACTTAATTACTGGGCCAAACTTCACCCCGACGTTTTACCGACGCAAATAGTGCAGAGCGTTCCTTCCTCAAAAATCCTCAATTGAAAAGTTACAGCAACTTAAAAAAGAAAAAAAAATTATGATTGCAACTTATCACCTGAATGTAAATGTGAATCATACACATTTCATATTCCTCTCTGTTTTCAGTTAATCCCATTGTAGTGTCGATACTATAATACATAACGATACCTTTTCGTCTGGAACATGTACTGAAGTTAACTTAATAAAAATCTAAATTAAACATTTTTTTTTAGGTTTGCTCTAGCACATCCAACATTTTATTTCTAATTGCCCATTTATGTGCCGGCAATAATGTCAACTACAATCACAAAACCTGTGAGTGACTAGAAATAACATGTAATATCATTTTCTACTTGCTGTAATTGACGTACTACTAGAAAACAATTGAAAATAATTTAAGTACGCCCTTTTTGCGACGAAGTACTTTGAATAGTTTTGAAAACTTTTTAATTGAGAAATATATGTTTTTCCGTTATTCACATCGGTAGAGTATGTTGGCGACGTTTGACCGTGCAAATAAGTTACACGCTGTAATCATGCAGTAGTCAAGTGTACGTCGATGATCTCTCCCTTAGTTTCCATTAATAAACTTTTATAGTATGTAGGGTGTTAACTGTAACTCTGGCCAACCTTTACAGGCTCATTCTACTGACTTCGATGCTTAAATGGCTCCGGGCAAGAGAAGACCCATCTCACACTGCTAGCCGGGTGGCAAAATTTGCAACGCCATTGGTCACTTCGTTTCGTGAAGCTTTTCAGGATGTCACAAATGGGGCATTCAACCTCATTTTTTAGTACCTAGTCTTCTCCCGGCACACCACTGCAACACTTCCAAGGTACTACCGAATGTCAGCCTTCGGAGTACATAATCCTCGGCTGCCATAGCAGCGGCATTGAGAATTTTGTTCGAAAACAGGAATTACAAAAACCAGAAATAAGTTGTATTTTTGGTTATGTTGTGAAAAGTACTAAAATATGAATGCGTTACTGAATGTAAAGATAATTTATTTATTTATTTGCCATGGGGAAACCCAGTTTCAAAGGTTTACGCATTCGCAATCTTTACGCTTAAATTGCCACAATATTATGAACAAACACAGTACATTCAGAATTAATATCATTTCCAATGAAGACTTGTTCACATCTTCCCACAATAAAAGTGGAATGATTGAAGAGAAGGCCAGAAGGGATCAAAAGAGGCGTACCAGGATATCCTCATGCAATTCCTCTTCATAGAATAGTCATCAATTTTGCATCTACTTTAGTATGAACTACCAGGAAAATTCCTAACTTATTGTGATGATCAGAACTGAATATATAATACCTGGTTATTAATTGTAACTTATTATTAACAACACATTCGACCGCAGATTCTTGAGGTGCTTTTTACTTGGAAACTTATCACCTGGATATTGTGAATGAAATGTACACACCAATGATTTTCCAAATGGGTTACAGTATGAAGAAGGAATAAAATGTGGTTTTAATAGCTAGGCATCCTCTAATGTTCAGAAGTTACCAATTGAGTTTCTTGGCTGATGATCAAGGGGTATTGATTTTAGATGATTGCAACTTCCAATAACTATATCAACTGTTGAGTCTGCAAACACTTATAATGATGCAGTTTATGTCAAAAACTAATTCAATCCATTCTCAAAATAAAAGTAAAATTTGAAGTGATGAAGAAAAAGAAGGTTTATTTAAAGAAGTAGATTCAAGAAATAATTTTTAATTGAAGATAAAGACGATTTGTATGGAGAATTTCTACGTGAATTGGAAACAAGAATGAAACATCTCGTCCACCTCGAACGAAAAATAATTAGAAGAATTGAAACTGCTGGCATTAGGGTATTTTTTGCCAAACTTAATTATTCAAATTTGATGCAATGGAAATTACATTTTCATTAGTCGAACATCTCTCGAGTCCAACAGTCAAATTCAAACATTAATTCCAATAATTCGAAAAACAAGAGACCAAAAACACTCGGTTAAGGTAAGCCACCTCACAACTCCTATTTGAAGACGAACCCCGTCACCTACTTTAACCGATCTTTTCATCGCTTGTTGTTTTCGAACGGCTCTCAAAGAGACCTCGGACCGTACTTCGGATATCTCGATATTGTTTCTACCTAAAGGCGAATTTTTTCAAGGGTCAAAGACAGCCCCCGACGACTTCCGTGCCGACCGATCTGAGGGTGAACACGACCGCTTTGAACGCAGTCGCTCTGAGCAGCAGCATCGCCAAGTACTGGGTACTGACGAACTTCCTGCCCGGTCCGATACCGCAAGTCTCGGTGTACGGCCTGCCAGGAGCGAACAGGGAGAACCAGGGAAAGGTGGGACAAGTGAGTATCGGGAGGCATCGAGTCCGTTTTTGCGTGTTTGGCCGTGTGGATTTATTTTAAAGATTAATATCACGTCCAAAAATAAGTGACAGGAACTGGGACGCTTCGTTTGCTTTCCCTGCACTAGTTCAATGTGATTTAATAGTGTGCGGTTGATGCTTTGAAGTATAATGGGATATTTGACTGGAATTATAATAAATGTTGTAAAGCGGTGGGATGATGGTTCTGGTGGTAAGGACACTCAAATCAACCTTTTTCTTTTAACTTAATATTTTACGCATTTGTGCATACATAGGTCCGGATTTTTTTGGTAGTTGCTATTTTTATTTGTATTTGTGCCATTTTGGCGTATTATTGTCAATTTAGGCCGTTTTGAGGTGTTATTGCAATTATTTTATAATGTATAAGTATATCATATTTAAAATGAAATTATGTCCTGGGCTCTTTGAAGAACTTGATTGCCATTTCTTAACACTTAACTGCCATAATATTCCAGCCTTCCTAATAAATTAGGAGCTTATTTTTTAACATGAGTTTACATTGTGTTTTTTGAGTATGCTAACTTTTATTATTGTCTTGCTTGCATTCACAATATATGGTCAGATTTTCATCAGATTGTAAAAACCCATTATTCAATTAAGAAGACACATTACTATCTGTTCGATCGAATCGCGATCCAAATGTGATTGAGCTTTATGAATCCAGGCCATTACCACCGTTATCTATGTTACCCAAAGAGCAAGGATCGTTAGGCAAATTGCCTTCTTTAAAATGGGAGGACTACTGGATTTTAAGATTTGTACAATTCAAAAGTACAAATTTTATTTTGCCTTGTTTTCTTTGTTTTCTGGAATTTTGCGCCTATCTTTTTCTTTTGAAACCATTCCCAGTATATAATTTATTACAGCAGTCTGCGATTGTGGACACTTCTATCATTTTTGAAGGTGACGACCCAGATACACTTACGTCCAATGCCAATTTCTACCCACTTGCGCTTCGACCGCTTAATAGTTGCTTTTAATTGCACCTGAAGGATTGCGGTTCACTTGCATCCTTCAAATGTGACAAGTAGTTATAAGATTGTATAGTTTGGATTAATAATTATTTTTTCCAAATGATTTCTTAGGAATTTTCTGTTAAAGGCAACGGTTAGTCGAAATGGGTTACAAAGACTGTTTCACTGCATAACTGCAATTGTATAGTACTTCAATTTTCTGAAGTTCATCTCAGATTTGATCACTTTTCCAATGGAGTAGGTTGAAGTTATTAAAACGTCCAAGGAAAGTTCTACTTGATGTTAAGTAGCCTTCGATTTGGGATAAGAACATACACTGATAGATGTATTGGTTGTGCATTAAATAAAAAAGTGAAAAATGTGGAAGTTTGATCGTTGCTGTAGACAATAATTGGATTGTGTACAAAAGGTATGTAGATTTTTTTTTTGGGAAAACATTACGAAAAATTAAAAAAGAACATTTTTTTGTAACTATGTCTGCACACACTATAAATAAAATGTAATTTAAATGTATGTTGATAAACCTTACCTTGTTTTAGGATGGGATAAGATCGACCATGGATTGGAATTAGTTGCCAAATCTCGAAATATGTGTGAAATGAAAACACTCGAATCCTATTAGAAGTAATGCCCAAGAGTTGCTAAAGAACCCAAATATTGCCATAAAATGTGTCGATGTTCAAATTTTGTCGACTTTAATACATGAACTTGTGAGGATTAGAAACTCTTTTCGATGTTTAGAGACATTCACGTTTTGCTCTTGGCTTAATTACAGGGTCCAAATACTGTTATGTGTATGTGACAATATTTCCTCATTTGAAAACTTGTGGGCGTGAATAGTATATTACATTAACTCATTTTAGTTGGTAGTGACTAATGACACTACAAAACTCAGGTGCAGAATATTTAGGTGCCAAATTCAGATATAATACATATATAATACAAAAATTGATAGATAGCTGGAACAAAATATGTACGTCGGAATTAATGGTTGTAGGTTAGTTCATTGAGTGGATTGTATTAGATTAGGGTAGCCTACCAACTCCTCCAGATGACAAGCCTTTATGGACATGAGCTATTTTGAATTCAATAAATTTACGAAAAAATGTGAGAATGTGTGATAGATTCAATAGTCATGAAATTTTTTTTAGCATTTTCTACCGAAAAAAAAACATTGGCAACGATAAGACTTTCAAAAATTGTAGCAAGTAGTTTGATCAAAAGACACCTACTTACTAAAACAATATACTAAAAAATGTACCATCCACGTATACATTGGCAGCAACAATGAAGAAACTGAAATAATCCCAGTGGTATATGCTTTGCAGCCAAACAAAAAGAAAGTGACATAATACAATATGTGCTCTAGACTTTGAAAGTGCGAAGTTCCCAATTTTCAACCACTTCTTAAAAGAATGTACTTTGAGAGGTCGCAAAGTCAGCTATAAAATCTCAGTTATCATCTACTGCCATATCAGGATGTAACTTCCAATAACCAATATCTATGGTGCACACTCCCAAGAGCTAGGTTAAACGACTTTAACGTTTACTTCTAATGAAGAAATTCGAAAATGTATAGGTTACTTCAACCTTAAACGTAATGCTATTGTAACTACATGTGGTTCTCAACTTGAGCAGGACTTCATTAACGCAGACTATACTTCCATATATAATGCCGCCGAGGAGGTTGACTGGAAGTTTAAATGGTATGGATCTGTTGTGGATGATGTGCATCTTCCAAGTTGTTGAATAATACTAGCTGCATCATAATTAATCATATTCTGTTGCACAATACTGTTTGTACCACCTATCCTCAATGGTAGACTGCTGAACTAATTGATATTATTTCTACAAGGAAAAGGTTACACTTAGTCTGGAAGTGGTGTCACAAGTTGTCTGACTATATGGAATTTAAGAGGACACGCTCTCACAAATGGAAGGTTTAATTGTTTGGCTAATTGTAAACAAATTCTCAACAAGAGAGAGTTATTTGAGGTCAGAAAACATTGAAAAGTTACTCATTTTTAGTCATTTGCACAGCGAAAACAATGTCTATGAATCTACAATGTATAAATTACAAATAAATCACTGCAACCAATTAAATTGTGTTTTTGTAGAATTATTATTTTTTTTATGTACCCTTACCCGATTTGATTGTACCCTTACTATCCAATTTCCTACAGTTTTTGTCTGACCATCCTTGTTCTAGTTGTTAGCAACTGCACTTTACACCAGTATGTTGTGGTACTGCAATTTCAACGCACCGTTCCAATTCACAATTGAGTATTAATTGTTTTGTTTTAAGGATGGAATGCTTGGTCAACACGCAGGTCTCCTCTCGGCCGACCCGTTGCTTCTCCAACAGCACTCGCAAATCCCAGTCAGTATAGCTTCACAGGGAAACATCGGGGTTCACAGCAATTCCATACATCTAGACAACTCGCACGTTACCAATCACCATCAGAATGAAAATATCTCATCACAGAATCAAAACCAATTACCCAGAGATATCAGAGTACGGATTTTATTCCTTATTTGCGATTTTTTATTCTCCAGATTTGTCAGTCTAACATAGAAAATTAATGAAATCGGAGGATTTAAAATTTAAATAATGAATAAAATAATTTGAATACGCTTCGATCTCTACAGGACAAGCCTCTTTTTTCCATTAGCATTCCATCGCAAAGTGTTCCAAATCAATTTCATAACTTCGGAATACTTATATGAGACTTCGCTGTCCTCTAGAGGTAAGGTACTATTTCCTTCATCGCCTCACTGTTACCTTTACTTCTAGATGCCACATCCTCAGCAACCGAGTCAACCGCAGCCTCAGCAGTCCCAGCAACCTCAGCACGGCAACCATTCGAGTCAGCAGAACTTAGTACAAGTACAGGTCCAGGACAATCTGGTGTCGGTCATTGAGGAGAACAAGGACCAAAAGGACATTATATCGGCTCAGCTGCAAGCCGCCCAGCTCCAGCTCAACGAGAACCAGCTGAACCAGCAGCAAGCATTGACTGTGCAACAACTGCAGCATCTTCAAGTACAACAGGTATTGGACAATGTGGTAAGATGATGTAGAGACTAGTGGTAGATTCGGCTTTCGAAAGGAGGATTCAAAATGGCGGTTCGAAATGTCTGTTGCAGGATCTCAAAGGCGGGAACCTGATGGACGTAAGGACGGCGGATGGTAGCATAGTTAAGATCCAGACTAACATGCAAGAGCAGGAGTTGGTGAAAACGCTCGGTGTCGACATAGTACAAAATATGTATAAGGTTAACGTTGATGATTTGAATCAGCTTTTGGCATATCACGAAATTTTCGGGAAGCTACAAGGCAATCAAAGTAAGTAGAACACATTCCAAAAAGTTAATTCAACAATTGCGAGGAAAAAGCATATAGTATTACAATTTGAAGTACAGTAGGGTATCAATTATCCATAAAAATTATGTATACTGGTTCTACATTCATGTTATCTCCATCACAATCAGTGAAAATATCAACTACCACATTTTAGGGGGTTCATTGTTAGGCTGGAAAAACTAATGTAATTTTTTTCCATGATGAGGCCAGTTCTCATAATTCAACATTCAGATAACTGACGCACAAACTTATGTTCGGATAATTGATGCTCTACTGTTTGTCAATTCTTGATACTAATCACCTTCCATTTAAGGTGACGTCTCAAACCAGAATGTACCACAAAATGCCTCGACCAATAGCAATAACACTAGTACCACCAATAACAACAATAATAACTTGAACCTCCCGCCCAGTAACCCGGCGCTATCCGTGATAACGAAGGACGAGCAGGAGCCTTCCACAAGCAACGTGTCTGGCGACAACCCCTCATTGGTCCTAGGCACGCATGTCTGTGATCTTTGCGGTAAAATATTCCAATTTCGTTACCAATTAATCGTCCATCGACGCTACCACACTGAGCGCAAGCCGTTCACCTGTCAGGTGTGTGGGAAGGCATTCACAAACGCCCAGGAACTGACCAGGCACGGGAAGTGCCACCTGGGGGGCAGCATGTTTACCTGTACCGTATGCTTTCACGTTTTCGCCACCGACGCTTCCTTGGAGCGTCACATGAAGAGGCATTCGACTGAGAAGCCATACGCGTGTACGACTTGCGGGAAAACGTTCGCAAGGAAGGAACATTTGGATAATCATACAAGGCGAGGACAATTACTTTTTGATTTATTTTGTCTTGTTACTGATATTAAAAGGACTCGATCGCAGGTGACAAAAACATAGAAACGTCACTATTGGATTCATCCATTTTTTGTGTATAACTTATAGTACAGCAACTATTACCAGAATTTTTTTCTGTCTGATACAGTCACCATCAAAATTGCACATCATGTGATGAGTACCATGGATTCGCTCGTCCATACTTTTGTTACTGCAATCTGGTACAGTGTAGTTCCATACGTATGGGTGATTTTCAATTTTTCTTAAGTAGCCCTCATCTCGTGAAGGTTGGCTATCCAAATGGCTAACAGAATCCTGGATACGAAAGCTCTAAAGATGTCTATTGATGAGCATCCAAATCATCCGTTAAGAGGATTGGTACGCATATGCGCATACGCGTCTTATGGAGTTTGGCATGCATTTTTGCCAACTTCCTGTGTTGTTATTAGTCTTTTATTGTCAACTATATTGAACACACACAACGAATAACTTGTAGGTAGAGATCATTGGTTGATTTCTTAATATTTATTTGAATGTTTCTAAAACACTTTCTGGAAAAGTTAAAGAAACAGCGTTATATTACAATCTTTTTCTGATCGATTGCGCAAAAAATTATTTTGATATCTGCCCTAATAAATATATAGAAAGTAGTCAAAGCTGTGCCTGCAAATCCATGTTTAACTTGTAATGTTCATCGTCTGTCTCTCTATACCCTTCACTCTCTGTTCACAGGCCATATTTCTGTTGTTTCTTGCCTCGTTCTCGGCGCTTCTTCTACATACGCGGGTTGCTTTCATTAGTGGGGATAGAAATTAGTTCCCTGGAGATCGACTAAAACCTTTGTCTCTGATTACTTCGGATTTCAACATCGATGGTCTCGAAAAATCTACCAATCCTCTTAACCACAAATTTTGGCCTCTACCTCTGCCTTGTATTTTGCCCCGATTATCAATATCAGGAATTCGTATTTTATCATCTTTCATTATGTGACTGATATAATTAGTTATTCTTTGTACCCATGATATGTGAAATATTGTTGTACACAAACACATTTCGATGGCATCCAGATTGTTTTCTAGCCTTGGTTTAAGTGTCGAATACTTCCAATTGTATAGCAGAACTGAGAATATATAGCATCTGACCATATGAATTCGAAGTTCCTGACCAAAATCTGATTTCGTAAAGAATGTTTTCATTTGTGTGAATACTTGTCTAGCTTGTTCAATTCTAGATATCCCTTTTCTCGGATAGATCTTCTTCTTCTACTTCTGTTAATTGGCCTTAATCAGCTAGGATTGTTAGCCAGCTCAATCTTCTTGTGATACTTGCAGGTCACCTTTACCTGATCACCTGATTGTTTATAAATGTGGCCAAATATTTTGAAAGATGATTATTATTATTATTATTGAAAGAAGAGACCCACTGCACTTTAATTCCTTGAATTAAAAGATTTGCATTGTCAGCTTTTGAGAAAACCACCACCTTGGTTTTATTGATATTTATATGCAATTCCAACTGCTTGATATGTTGAACAATATGATAGTCATACTTTGCAAGTCATCCACTCTATCTGCCATAATTATTATGATGACTGTCTCTGAAAATAGCTCTTGAATAGATGATAAAGAGGAGTACAGGAAGTAAGAGGTGGGGGGAAAAGGTTTTTGATTGTTTGAACGAAATTGATGTTAAAAAGGGGAGTTAATTCCGCCAATTTTGCAGCTTGGTACATTTTCGTGCTGCTTCGTCAAACATATAGCAAATACATACTGAGAAAGGCATAGAATAGTTGTGATACTTTGTGAGATAGATGTTTAATTTCATGCGATTATGTCTCCAAGCGGAGTTTACTTCATATCTCACGTTGCATGTCTTATATGTCACATATCTCTGATGTTACAAATAGTTTAGTGAAAATTCCTGCACAAATTATACAAATTTTAAAGGTTTTATTATAGTTAGTACATTTGATTAAAAATGGCATTATTGATTTGGTTTAATTTTTTCAGGTGTCACACTGGGGAGACCCCTTACAGGTGCCAGTACTGTGCGAAATCTTTTACGAGAAAAGAGCACATGGTGAATCACGTCAGGAAACACACAGGCGAAACGCCTCACAGATGCGAGATCTGCAAGAAATCTTTCACGAGGAAAGAGCATTTCATGAATCATGTAATGTGGCACACAGGCGAGACCCCACACCATTGCACTGTCTGTGGAAAGAAATACACCAGAAAGGAACACCTCGCCAATCACATGCGGAGCCATACGAACGATACTCCTTTCAGGTAACCCAAGCACTGAAACTGAAAACTGATATTTCGTATGGTATCATGGACACGCCAATACCCTCAATAATTAAGGCTCAAATTATAAGCAGTGAAAAATGTATACGATGTGTGCATTTATATGCAACAGAATTTTACAAATATGCATTTATAATATGCAATGTGAGACATATGCATTACAAATATTGTCTCAAGAATTGCTATAATGTAGGGATTTTATGTACTACCATGATATGTATGACCCAGTGCAGCATTGTTTAATAACATAATTTCAAAAGTTACAACTTGGAGCCTGTCATTCATCTTTCAAATAAATGCAGGTACATGGCGCCATTGATAAGTAAAATTTCCAATTATTGCGCCAGTTTTCAACGTGAAACCGTGCTAAGATTTAATTCCTGGATACAAAAAATATGCCCCTAAGTACCTGGGTACATACCTTGGTACATACGTTTTTATTATATTCAAAGTGTCCTACAAAGGATCGAAAATCTGCCGGTAGCATAAGTTCCATATAAAAATAATGCTATAAATTATGTATAACTTTTTTCAATACGTATAATCCTTGCTTACTACAGGGGTATCAATTTCTTAGTGTAGACCTTTGAAACTGATTTTTTTTATTGGTACTATGGTACCAAAATGGTACCAGTACTATGGTACTGGTACTATTTTGCCTATTTCAAACATGCTTTGGCGTGCGTAAATCGGGCTTTTTCGCACGCGCGTTTTTTAAAGTCGCTATGGAAACGTATCAACAACGCCCAAATCAACCAATAACAGAGCGTTTTTGGCCGTAGCGTGACGAGCCGATTGGTGGCACGACGGGCGACGGGCCGTCACGAGTGTCATTCAAATTAATGATATTGGGTATGCATTTGGTTTTGGTATAAAAAATGGTACCAATAAAAAAAATCGCGTAAAGTATGCGTGGATAAATGCTCTTTCAAACACTTGCTCTATTTCGAGCATGACGGCTAAATTTTAACCAAACTTAAGCAATTGTCATGTTGCCTGGAAACTTATATGTTAGGGATTTTTCCATTTTGGCTGTGGGCGTAAAGGACATGCTCAGAAATTCTTTTGTTCTTATTTTCAGTACACTAAGTAATTTAATTCCAAAGACCCTTCATGTAAATAAACAAAAAAATACTGTATGTTCATTTCGCTTAGACGAACACTTAATTAGAATGAATTGTGGGTTTAATCAGTTTGCTGAAATGTAGATGGTGTTTGGGGTCTGCAAGGGAAATGTCCATATGACAAAATAAGAATATTGTGCATGTTTTGCAAATTGAAGGCATCCCAGTGGAAAATATATCGTATTTCGAAGGCTGAATAGTCTTCATATGAAAATGAGTCATTTCTTTCAATATACAAATGCTGGTCGAAAAAGGCAAAGGCGCACAATACTATTCAGTGAGAGAGTTTTAGACCCAGTTCAAGATAAAAACACTAAAAATCCACACTACAAATCAATACCTCAATATCAAATCAGTTGAATATTAATCATAGACTGACCACAGTGACCACATATAGACTGCAGATCCTAATAAGGCACATTGTGCCCGGTGGGAGTGAGAGGCAAATCAATAAGGCATGTTACTTTCTCACTCTAAATGGGCGGATCTGACAACTCTCTAACCATAGCGCTCTAACCTCTACAGCCTCCTGTCAATCATGTGCCAATAAAATCAATAATTTGTTATTACTTATCTTCGAAAACTATTGGAGAAATATGAGAAATGAAATAAAACTATAAATATAGCGGGTAAAAAGTAGAATTGAAAGAAAAAGTTCGTTTTCTTGGAGTTTAGAAATAAAAGTGACGTAACTCATAGGGTTAGAGGTTAGGGGCGGCGGTGGTCGTGTGGTTTAAGACGCTGTCTTTGAGTCGGGCGGTCACGGTCGTCGTTGGTTCGAATCCCACGTAATCCGTTTATGTTGTGATTGTTGCGGGAAGTGTGTAAAATGTATCCAAAATCCCGTTCCTATTCACGCCGGTAATCAGGCCGGATAGGATCGGATATCCTGTAGGAGGGCGGGACTAGGATACATACACCCTGAGTCGGTAGAGCACGGAGTAGATCAACTGGGGTGAGAGCCTTAGGAGGTACAACCGTGCTCGAGGATCGTGGTTCGGAGCCCATGTTAAACTGTAGGTCCCGTCCAGATTAGCCTTGCAGCAAAAAGGAGACGTTAACTACTCTCTCACACACACAGGTTAGAGGTTAGAACCCCATGGTTACGGCATATTCTCTGGTTACGGAGTTGTTAACTCCGCCCATTTAGAGTGAGAAAGCAAAAGGCCGTATTTATTTGCCTCTCACTCCCACCCGGGCACAACGTGCCTTATGGGGAGCCGCAGTCTATATGTGGTAAGTCTATGCCTACCCTCAAAGTCCATATAAATTGGTATGATTACGCGACATTGACAATGACAATACATTGACATGATAAAAATGACATAGGACATTGATGGTAACCCATAGCAACTGTTTCTACACAAATCCTGTTCTTATGGGAATCAACATTGGGAACATTTTCCAGCAGCCGGTACTCTATGTAAATAAAATTTCTTAACTACCTGCTATGTGTAACAATAAACTTTGAAATATGTAGTTTTCTTGCATATAAAAAATACATATTACTTTATGGAGAAAGGAAGAAAAAAGTGGCTTATTTTGGAGGTATCATTTCGCTGTAATTCAAATTTGGTGCCACCTGTCCAAAGTATGACATTGAAAATTTATTAACCAATCAGAAGCGACCATGACACAACAGCTAAAGGCGGAAACAGACTATCGTCACGTCACGTGAGTTCACGTGCTGTCACGTTAACTCACGTCACTTTGACGTAACCTCAGTCTGGTTCTAATACATTTAAATACCATGTGAAATATTACTCCGCTAATCCTCGCTTCTCTCTTCTCTCACGCTTTCACGTTCACGCCTCTTTGTGCTTCTTATTGGTTCACAAATTGTCATATAATAGAAAACAAAGAATTGTATTGTTTGTCCATGGTTTGTCCCACTCATTCATCCAAAACATTGGTTTCAAGTTGATTGCAACTGATGAGACATTTGATGCAAGTACACTGAAATTACGAACGCAGTGGTTGGATTTGTACGCTAATCCATCCATAATTTACTTTTAATGGCAAGTTTGACCAAAACAACTAACTTGTTCATATCGTTTTAAATCCTATCTATTTACCTGTCAGGTGCGAGATTTGCGGGAAGTCCTTCACGAGGAAGGAGCATTTCACAAACCATATCATGTGGCATACAGGCGAGACGCCCCACAGGTGCGATTTCTGCTCCAAGACCTTCACGAGGAAGGAACACCTGCTGAACCACGTCAGGCAGCATACTGGGGAGTCGCCGCACCGGTGCGGTTTCTGCGCCAAGTCTTTTACCAGAAAAGAACACCTCATCAACCACGTCAGGCAGCACACGGGCGAGACGCCTTTCCGGTGTAGCATATGCCCGAAGGCCTTCACGAGGAAGGACCACTTGGTCAACCACGTCAGGCAACACACGGGGGAGTCCCCGCACAAGTGTACTTACTGTACAAAGTCTTTCACGAGGAAGGAGCATCTGAACAATCACATACGGCAGCACACGGGCGAGTCTCCCCACAGGTGTCACTTCTGCGCCAAGTCTTTCACTAGGAAAGAGCATTTGACGAATCACGTTCGGATACACACAGGTTAGAACAGAAATGTTGATAACCAAAATATAATTGAACACATGAATCATAAATTTGCCAAAATTTAGTACACATTTATTTCACATTAATTATATAAATGTAAATATGTCACATACAGTGATTTATTAAATTTTATAAACCTATCAAATTACTAAATTATCTTAATACTCAGGTTAATTCCGAAAGCTAGCCTGATTCCACAAAAAATGTTTTTCTTATATAGTTGTACAAAATTTTCCGCAATTGAGTTTTATGTTTACTGAGAAGGTTTTAAGACGTCCAGCGTTTGTGGAACTATAAAAAATGGGTATTTTTTTTGTTGACGTCATTTGACCCATTTATATTGACAAAGACGTCAGTGAATCTATTTTTATCGATTATTGACCGTAGTAATATCATTTAAAATAAAAGGTGACAATAAACTAAATATTTTACGTTAGATAAAAGTCTTATATAAATGAATCAGGTTAACGACGTGTAAAGCTTCCTAAATTGTTTTGATCAAATGTACAAAACAAATCTGGATTTTTTAAGTAATCCCAGCCTAGCCTGTCCTTAAGAAAGTAATGTGAGGGTTATCTGCCGATGTATTTCCACGGAAAGATTAAATCTGCTAATAAACTGTGTTATAATGACTATAAATAAAAGCTGTCACTAACGCTCTGTTAATTTTATAGGGGAATCCCCACACCGATGCGAGTTCTGCCAGAAAACCTTCACCAGAAAAGAACACCTGACGAACCATCTAAGGCAGCACACTGGCGAAACCCCACATTGCTGTAATATTTGTTCCAAACCCTTCACGAGAAAAGAACACTTAGTCAATCATATGCGTTCCCACACAGGCGAACGTCCTTTCTCCTGCAACGAATGTGGGAAGTCATTTCCGTTGAAAGGCAACCTCCTCTTCCATCAGCGGTCCCACAACAAGGGGGCGGCAGCAGAAAGGCCTTTTAGGTAGGGACATAAACAGATATTCCAAACGGTATCGTCCACGAAACAATGAAATGGTTTCTTGGGATAAGTTGTTTTCAAACTTCGACACTCAAGAGGACACAGGTCCTCTTGGCCACTCAAGTTTATCAAAATGTGTTCAAATGAGCCTACGTTTTACGACTGTCAAAATAGTTTATATAAATTTTTCATTAAATTCAGAATTTTGCATAAAAATCAATATGGAGTTATGCAAAGTATTGGAGCTACTGATGCTCAATATGATATAACTAAATTTTTCTATGAAAGTATTGATAAACATTTAGCTGTTATAGCTGTATACATATATAGATCTGAGTAAAGCATTTGATAGTTAACTACAATTTATTATTATAAAAATTATTTAGATGTGGTATGTGAAGACAGTCTCTAAAGATAATAAAAAGCTACTTCTCAGGGAGAAAACAATGTGTTCGAATTGACAATCATGCGGTGTAGAAATGGCTTAACTTTGAATGTATCAAAAACTCAATATATGACTTTTGGGTGTTATGCAGACAGTGTGCCTCAAATTAATATTCATATTAATACTGTATTAAAAAAGTTATTAATAAATTAGGGTATTATCTGCTGATTTTATACAAAATAAACCAAGTACCAAACAGTATATTATGAACTTGCTATTTTGCAAACATATATAGCACTTTGTTATATTTAATTATTATTTGAGGTGCCCATTAAACTGAACTTTAACGTCTCAAATCTTTGCATAATAAGTTTAGATTATTTAATCCTATTGATTTCTTGAACTTTGATCAATTATATGTTAGCAAATGTGTGATGTATCTTTATGAACTACGTAAAAATTTATCATAAGAATGTCTAATAAGAATAGCATTTATATTGCTACACAATTTTGTAATAAGTTACCTAATGAGTTTAAAATATTGAGAGATCCTAAAATATTTAAGAAAAAAATTGATGTACAAGTACAATTGATGGACTTGACTGAACACTATAAATAAGTTTAACAGATTATTTTTAATATGTAATAATGAAATAATCAAGATAATGCATGATGACACCAACTATGTGAGAGTGCCACATGACCAGATATGATATTTTATATCATATGATATTTATTGATATGATATTTTTATACTAGCGCCTGCGCACAGAGGTATTTACCTCGCTCTTGCGGGATAGTATGTACAGTCCTTCCAGGAGTTTTTTTATTGTATTGCTACAAAAATAAATAAATACAATGTAACATAAGTTACAGAGATTTTCCAACATTTTATAAGGTGTTATTACCTAAATCGACCCTCCTATCGTTTTAATATTGAAATTTATTTTTCAGGTGTGATTTGTGTGAAAAAGATTTCATGTGTAAAGGACATTTGGTGTCGCATAGGAGATCTCATAATGGTGATCGACCACACACTTGCCCGGATTGCGGGAAAACCTTTGTGGAAAAAGGAAATATGCTCAGACACATGAAGAAACATACCGTTGAAAATGGACAGGTAAAGAGATATCATTATAAATTTATAGGTTCATTTCAGATTTATAGACTTAAAAAATTTTAATCTGTTCATGAATATAATGGAAATGAGTGGGAAATGGTTAATTGTATTAAATAACAGGTGATTCTCATTGTTTCCTCCTCCTAAACCTTTTTTCTTTTAAATTTTATTTCTTTATATTTTTTGTGTATGTTGTCTGTATAAGAAATTTAAATGTGTTTTTATTTTTCCAGGTGAACCTTTCGAATCAGCCGGTGAGCCAAGTCCAGCCACCTTCTCAGCAACAGAGTAGCTCTCAGCAGTCTCAGCCGCAATCGAGTGCGGCCAGCATTCAGATACCCCAAGTGCAGAGCGGACAGGCGCAGCAGCAGGCTCCTCCCAGTAACATGCCGCAACCCTCTCACCTATCCCTTCATCCCCCAAACAGCCATTCCGTCGTAGTGCCTACCAATAACAATGTTCTAGCTTCTTATTGAGAACTGTAGGGCTATTTTTTTACTGCGTCATGAGGAGAGGGATGGTCAGTGGCTGAATTTGACAGTTTAACAAAGTCGGGGCACAATTTGTAGGCTTACACAAGAAAACGCGTAGCTACCTTTGTCGATATCCGACAATCGACGAAGTATAAGCAGCGTTAGAAAGTCATTGACGGCGTGGTCGTAGCACTTACCATATTAGCTTTTGCGTGCATTCGACATTGACAATAATGTCGAAATTTTTAAGGCACGCCTCTGTCGCGGTATATGGTTACAGTAGTTCGGATAAGAAGGGGTTTATTGGTTTACTAGGTTCTTGGAATTCTAACTCATCAGATGTCTGGTCAAACAAATTTGTTTTTCTAACATAGTTATTTTTCTTAAATAGGTGGATGGAATTTAAACTTGGCTTAGATTTATACTATAATTTGAAACAAGTTCTTCATGGTAACTTGTTTCTATTTTTAAGTTTTATTGAATCTTCTTCTGATGTTGATTTGAAATTCTTGATGTCACGAGTATTTGATTTATCGTGCTATTATGATTGTCACTGATTGATAACAGTTATTTATTATACAAGCGGATAAAATGAACGTTTAACGAGCGATAGGTTTATCCGCGCGCGCCGCGCAGCCGCAAGCGCGTTAATATCGCGAGTTAAATGTTCATTCTATCCGCGGGTGTATTACGTTTTATTCAATTTTGTCATATATAAACTGACGTTTAGCGGAGTAAGTCTAATTTTGAAGAAAAAATTTGACAAGATGACAACTTCAGTGCAGCAACCTTGACAACGACGAAGACAATTTTAAACCTATAAAACGTCACTTTATAGGGCAAAATTGAATAGGTAGCGGATTAAAACATTTTAATCCACTGCCTAAATAAACAAAATAAACAATGACTTTATAGGTTCGATTTAAGGTCAATAAACGTCACTTTATACAGTAAAATTGAATAAACAACTATTAAGCCGCTGCCTAAATAATCAAAATAAACAATGACTTTATAGGTTCGATTTGACGTCAATAAACGTCAGTTTATATGGCAAAATTGAATAACTGTATAATTGACAATGTCGCCATTGTTTGGTATCGATATATATGGACACCAATTTTAATTGAAATTACTGCTCATCTCAGCCACTGACTGTCCCTAAATGTGTCCATTATCGAGAATAACCCTTGAAGACTTTTACTGTTTTAATTGGCTTATTTTGAGAATTTCGATCCTCGCCTTTGCCATATTGGCTACCATCTTTGAATACTTAAGCTGGCTGTAAAAACTCAGATAAACATTTGAGCATACTTATAATGTGAAGGACACACGGAAAATTTTTGGTTTTATACCTTTGGTAATATTTATATCTATATTTTTAAGGTTATATCACATTGGGGCGTTAATTACTGCGCTGCCAATAAGTGGTAAGATCATAAAATTATACGTTATAGTTTGCTTGGATCATCTGGTATCCTTGGGTGCATTTTAAACCCACAGTAGGTCTGTTCCAACAGTCCATGAACACAGTACGGTTATTTCCAGTTAGTGAAATGGACTTGTCAATTATCTCCGCGATGTTTAGATGACTGGAGATATATGTCCATGGAGTGTTGGAACGTATCTAATAAATTCCATTTTTATTTTCAGACATAGTCAGAATGTTGGAGTTTTTCATTATCTTATCATAAATATCTATCCCAGTTTTAACAAAAATATAAAAATCAGGTTAATTCCTCTTATATGGACTTACAAACAGTAAATGCCCGACTAAACCCTCATTGACCCAATTGATCAATCATAGTGATATCACAATGAAGAGTTAAAATTGGAATTTTTAGATTTGGCACAATTTAGCAAGTACCCCCTTCCCTCATGAAGATAAGGATAAAACCCGTGATTAAACTAGAAACAACCTTTTAGAAAGTATTAACCGTGTGATACTTTATTAGTTGTTGAATCTTTCAATAGTTTTACATATGATTTGTCTCTCAGTATTTCTAGGATATATTGCATCAATTCAATACGAATTGGAAAAATTACTGCCATTGGTGATAAATTTCGAATATTAGTATTGTTTAGGAAGTTCTGGAGTAAATTGCAATTTCCCTGAATAAGCAATACACATATTGCCTTTGATTTTTCGAGTTAATCTCAAAACAATGTGCAATACTAACGATAGTAGCTGTGTATAAGAACCAGATCTTGCTGCTTTTCGTCGAAGATAAATGGGAACAAATTTTTAGATATTGATGCAATTATGACACTTTGTTATGTAGCGTGTTGCGTGTATATACTGTAAATATGATCGATTTATGGTGAATAGATTAGCGATTTTTAATAGAAATATATTTTGATACGTGTGAGTACAGTTATTGTATTAGAAAAAAAGCAAAATTAGTGTTAATCCTTTTAATTTAGAGTAAGTCCCTTTATTTCTTAATATTAAGCGGAAGGTTATTGTATATTGGTGCCATATTTATTATTTTTTGTAATGTAATTTATTTTTTATACTGTGCTCTTTTAGGTAATTGTACTTTTAGGCCTAAACGACTGCTATAATCGAATTTCAGCATTGCTGTACGATAAGCTTCTGATTTTTATTTATTTGTTTCTTAGGTTTTATCTTTAGATACTTTTTTTGTATATAGTTGACAAGAAAATAAAATTATTTTTTTTTACAATGTACGATAGAGGTACTGTAGGATTAGGGAGCGATTTGTTAAGGTATTTGTACTCTTAAATCTCCAAAGTACTAATTGTAAAATTTCCAAATTAAATATAAATATATATCTATATTTACAAATTATACTTTCATTTTGAAAATTTAATAACACCTTTAAAATTTTACAGGTTATTAATTTGAAGCAATGGTGTCTGATAATACAAAATTTTAAAACATTTGTCACCACTTCTTTAAATCGAGGTGAAATCCTTTTGGAATAATTTATCTAGATTGCGGTTGATAAGGCTTTTTTGATAAAGATTTAATGCAATACATATTGTTCGATATAAAAATGACTTCAAAAGTACTACTACATTCTAAAATATTGTGTAATGTTACTTAATACCACATAATACAATGGCGATTACTTGATAATTTATCAGCGGATCTATAAATGTACTTATCTCTAAGGTTAATTAACAAAGTGCTTTTACAAAAGCACATATCTCATTTTTAGATTCAAATTTAATTTCCCCCACCTACAATTTTCATAATGGGTACATTTTTGTGACCCTTGAGTCACACTTCCTAGAATCCATCCCTTTTACCTGACTTTTTTGAAATGTTAGGCAGATTCTTTGTGGGCAAAAAGTCTTGTGAGGTCTGTCTCTCAGTGAGGTAATAATAGGGTGGTCAGTGAAGGTAAGCTTTAAAACATCCCAAATATTTGCCTTAATAGTATATCATCTTATTAAATATTGGATTGAAATCATTAATTCTTAATTAATTTTTGTGGTATTTTGAGATGACATGATTTACAAGAAGAGGTTACCTACTTGGTTCTGTATTTTGTTTATAGGGGGAAATTCCATTATCGTTGTAATTCGATTGTGGTTTGGAATAATATTTATAATGACATAGTTATTAATCTGGAATTCCCTATGTTGAAATCTATCATGTTGTTTGTTGTTATTCAGAACATGAGTCAGAATTTACAATTGTGCTTCCTTAAAATTAATATGCGTCCCTACTTGTTTACAAATCTTAGAACTCCCGATTGCTTAATCATTTATCAACTAATTTCATGTCAAGTGGCCTCTTGTGTTGTATTTGCAATAATGGAAATTTAAGAGATGCAACTGTTTATAACTTAATTGTACCAACCAGGACTACAAATTAATTCAATAACATGTGTATTATTGAAGTAGATTAGTGGACTTAATGGAATCTTACCCGAAATTAGAAATATGTTTGGATTCAGATTTAACACAAACCTCTCAATAAAAATTTAGAAAGCACAAAATCTACTTACATATGTATAATTATGAAGAAGTTAAAGTAGGTAGGTATTCAAACAATCAGGGAAGCTCGTAGATTATTGAAATACTACTGTTTTGTGCCAATTAACCTTCTAATTTCAAAATATATGAATTTCCACACACAACGGTTGAAGATATTCAACAAATGATCAGGAATCTATTTTACATTACTCTTTTGAACCATATGTACCTACCGATCTATTTTTTTAGAGAATTCGAGCAATTCTATAATTGGAACTTATCGCTATTATCCATTGTGATTTTAAAAAACATTCAATAAGCTTATTGGCCTGTAAGTAAATCTTTTAAGCGATTACTTTAAAAAACATCTTAAGGATAATAAGTACCTATATACTTATGTGAATATAAATTTAACACATATGTGCACTTTGAGACTTTTACCTTTGCTTTTACTTTACTTTTACTTTTTGAGAGTTGTTTGTGAGATTTTCGAGAGCATTTGAGCAAATTGAAAAAATGTAAAAATTTTAACACAATTCGATAAGCCATTGTTATTAACTTTATATCCTTGCCCGCATTCCGGTTTGCGGTTTCCTGCTCCCAAATAAATGATTAACGCTAGAGGGGCGGATATAAACTTTCATTTTTTGGTGTGGGTTAAATAGCGATTTTGTTTCCAATTTTTGAATGAAATGAATGGTGTATATTTTTAAACATGTTATACATTGATGCTACTTAAAAGGTTAAAAAACATATTTTTAATTAAATGTTTTCTTTGAAACATTTTTGGATATTATCTATTAATTGAAAGGATAATTGGCCATGTTTTGTGTTAGTAATTTTGTATGATAGACCCTACACTAGATAGAGAGATTCAGAATTATACAAATGTTGTTGCTTTGAATTTGGTCAGTTAAAAAAAAATTGAAATAGGTACCTATGTGGAATTCTGCCAATTTTTAAACTAAAAACTAATATTAATTGAAAAACATTTAGCCATTACAACACAGAATAGTGCAAATTTGGTAACGCCACCTCGAAATTTCGATTCATCATGTCTAAAATTGTTAGCACAAGTTATCATAGCATAAACTAGATGTGACATTAATTACAAACTGGGGATACTTTAAGATGTGAATTGGTTAGAACACCCGAATAAAAGTGATAACTATCGGGTGTTTTTTTAAATTTCACCTCATAGTAGGCTGTGGATAGTGTTTGTGAATGCGCCTTACTAAAAAATGTCAAAATTGACATAACCTTACTTTTTTAATAAAAATTGAAAGTGCTCCAATCGGTTAATAGTGTCTTGAAGAAGACAGCTTACTCATCTACGCCTAATTAATAGAGCCAAGCTGTCTTTTTCAAGACACTAGTAACTGATTGGAGCAGTTTCAATTTTTATTAAACAAGTGAGGTTATGTCAATTTTGACATTTTTTAGTAAGGCGCATTCACAAACACTATCCACAGCCTACTATGAGGTGAAATTTAATAAAAAAAAAACACCCGATAGAATGTGTCACGGATGTAGAATTCCGTTAGGCTTGAAATACGCTGCAATTGAACTTTGACAAGATAGTACTACGTAATCTGGAACATGATAAGTATCAGCTTATTCTAAGGATATATCTACATACTGCAGAATATCGTAGCGGAAGAATCTAGACACTAGTTAATACTAGCAGCTAGGGCTAAAGTGTGCTACAATCTACAATTAAAATGTGCCTGGAATATGCCGACTCTGACCAGATTTGATTCTAATCCAGAAAAGTATAGTTGAGACCATTAACGAGTCGTATTTTAAGACGAGAACGCTATAGTACCTACACTATATTCTAGGTTACGCTAGTGGAAGGATCTAGAATCTATTCTGTAACTAAAATGTGCTAGGAAATAGAAGTCACTTTAGCTTAGAATGTACTAGAATATATGTTACTTTGACACAGCATCAGTGTTATGATCTGGAACATCCATGAGATGTACAGGGTGTTACAAACTTTATGGAAGCATGGTACGGCCCAAAATAGGCAGAAAAAAGGGTGTTGGATACATGTTTTGCATTTCTGCATGTTTTTAAGAAACACAAAACATGTTTAAAAATAGGTACTTTAGTTTTTAAGATACATCGAGATAAACTTTTCAGAAAAATAACCAATTTTTTCATTATCTCCAACATTAGTTTCAATTGCTGGTTGAAAGTCAGGCCTAGTACTTCATTTGGAGTGCTGATTACAATAATTATGGATTCGAAAATGGATCTCTTTTAAGGCAAATATAATTTTTAACGGTTGTGAGGGGTAGAACTACCCATACTTTTTTGTACGTAACTATAGCGATTTCGACGGGAATTTATGAAGCTTTAGACATAAGACGTGCTCTTGTTTAATTTCGATAGAAAATTAAGGTTAATTCTAATCTCGGTGCATTACTGAAAATTTTTATGCTGTCAAGGTATCACAAACTTTGATGCAAATGAACCACTGCTACCACAGGTTCACTAAGACTGTCTGTGACTCTTTTTTGGATACTATAAAAATTTTCGTTAATGCATTAAGACCTTCAACTTTAATTTTGTGGAAAATATCGGCTTTTATCAAAATGAAACAAGAGCCTTTACGAGCCTTCTGGTTTAGGCATTTTTAAAGTTTTGATTGGATGCAAAGATCCTTCATTATTAATCCATCTCCAACCACGATGGATGAATATTTTTGATAACAACGTTTTTTTTTAACTTTGTTTATTTACTTTACTATTTAATTCTTATTGATTGCCGTTATTTTTTTTTGTAGAACCTCCCTAAAGGGCACGATTATACTCTTGAACATTTCCACTTTCTCAATTGTTTTTTTAAAAAAGACTAAATGTTTTCATTAAACTTTATATTTGAATTAACATATTGTAACGTTTTTACTATTTACACTAAACTAAAACACTACGCGATTATCCTAATTAATTTATTTCTTACACTACACTTATAAATTTAACTTAACAATCACCTAATTCATATTCGTTCACGGAGATGTTTATTTATTTTAGCGCGCGCGGTCTCTCGCTCGAATGTTTACACACACCGGTTCAACTGGCCTGCTTCGGGTCCGACATTCCCTTTTTATGGCAGGTAGAAGCTTCTCGTCGTTTGCCGGAATAGTCCCGAAGCTTCTGGAGATCATTCTAGAATTCGCGGAACTTGTTATCGCATCGAACTCTCTCGATTGTTCCCGTCGGCCTTCCCAGAATTGCAATAAGCCGAACTTGTGTAGCTCCCGGCGTGTTTATGTCGCGGCCGGCGAGCCGTTTCGTTACACTGCCCCCGCCTTAAAGATGTTTCGTCCCGAAACGTGTCCCTGACAGGCCCATGTAGAAATCTGCAGTTGGTCCCCTGTCTGCAACGCGAGGTTTGGTGGAAATAACATGCTACGGTCTTCTTGTGGGGACTCCTCTCAGGATTCCAACAACACACCAAAATGTCTACCCCGGTGAAGCGAAATAAGACCTCCAGCATATTCCTCACGACCCTCCAGTCCAAGGCGTCCAATCCGCAAGCCAGTTTCGGGATAGCTAACTTAGTTAGATCTTCGCTAAGTAGGGTCTCCCTGAGGTCATGTAGTGCGTCCCACAGGTCCAAATAGGTGGGCTTGTGAAAGGACCTCCTCTTGGTAACCAGGTAGAAGAGCGGCCGTTGTGATCCATCTTCCTTAATCCTCAGCGCTCGCCCGACTGCCGGTCCCTGATGATGGAGTTCGTCCAGTTTGCCGAACCTCGACCGAAACTCCGCGGCAATTCCCCGGGACATCCGCAGGTCCTGGGCCACGCAATGAGCCAGCGCATATTCAGGCGGTGTTCCGAACAGATCCCGTTGTTCTTCCCTGGTCACACCGAATCTGGCCTTCCCAGTCCCACCATACGCAGCCATAAACTCTTCAAAGGAGGGCTCATCTTCTTGGGGCCGTAGTTGGCGCACCTGTTGATCTTGGTCGTGGTCTCCCTCAAAAGGCGCTAATCGATTGTAATGCACCACCCTGGGTTTCCCATTCGGGACTTTGCTGATCCGGTAGATGACATCATTTATCTTGGTCCTCACTGTATACGGCCCTTCCCAGGCTTTTTGAAGCTTTGGTGATAACCCTCGTCTTCTTTGCGGGTTGTACAGCCACACCAGGTCTCCTTCTTCATATATGCCGCTGTCCGCCCGGACGTCATAGTGATCTTTCATGCGGTCGCTGGCGACTTGGAGATTCGTCCGTACCATCTCGTGAATCTGGTCCATCTTTCTGCGCAGCTCGGTGACGTAGTCTTCCCCAGCCAGATCTTCTCCCGGTTTGCAACCGAAGCTCAGATCGCAGGGAAGCCTCATCTCTCGCCCGAACAGTACCCTTGCTGGTGTTTGGCCGGTGGACTCGTTGATGGCAGAACGGTAGGCCATCAGGAAAAAGGGGAGATGTTGATCCCAGTCTCGTTGGTGTTGAGACACTACCTTCGAGAGGTACTTGCCCATGGTGCGGTTCATCCTCTCCACCATTCCGTCAGACTGAGGGTGCAGCGCCGTCGTTCTAGTTTTGCGAATTCCCAATTTTTCGCAAACTCCCTGGAACAGCTCGCTCTCGAAGTTACGCCCCTGGTCGGAATGCAACTCCAACGGTACTCCGAAGCGGCTCACTAGCTCCTTCACCAGGACATCTGCGACAGTTGTGGCTGCTTGGTTGGGAATCGCGTAGGCCTCAACCCATTTCGTGAAGTAGTCCATCGCCACCAGGATGTACTTGTTGCCGCAATCGGTTTCAGGAAATGGTCCAGTAATGTCTAGGGCGATCCTCTCGAAAGGACTTCCCACATTGTATTGCCTCATCGGGGCTTTCGGCTTGCGGTGCGGTCCATTGCTGGCTGAGCAAACTGTACACTTCCTGCACCATTCACGAACAGCCTCCGAGCAGCCCACCCAATAGAAACGCTCGCGCACTTTCTGCAGGGTCTTCTTTACTCCCAGGTGGCCTCCTGAGGTTCCGTCATGGAGGTAACGTAGCACCTCCGCCACCTTAATCTTGGGCACGATGAGTTGGAATCGTCTTTCTGCGCCATTATCGGATTCCAGCACCCTCTTGAGCAGTCCATCCTGTATCACCAGGGAGTCCCACTGCGCCCAGTACGATTTCAGGGTCCTAGAGGATGGGGCCACTTCCTGCCATTCCGGCCGACGTCCCTCTTCTTTCCACCTCAGGATCCGTTGGAGTTCAGGGTCGCCTTCCTGCGCTCGCCGCAGCCCGTCTGGTGACCAGTCCTCGTCGGTGACCGTCGTGCGGCAAGTAGAAGCCTCCTTTACCTCTGCACGACTGCAGTGGGAACATCCCTCCGGACACGGTCTTCTTGAAAGAGCGTCAGCATTACGGTGGCTGGTTCCTGCTCTATGTTCGATGTCGAAGTCATATTCCTGAAGACGCTCAATCCACCGAGCTACCTGGCCTTCCGGGTTCTTGAATCGCAGGAGCCATCTGATCGCTGCGTGGTCCGTTCTCAACAGGAACTTCCTCCCGTACAGGTACTTGTAGAAATGTTCTACTGACTTCACAGCGGCTAACAGCTCCCTTCTGGTGACACAGTAGTTCCTTTCGGGCTTGGACAGGACTTTACTGAAGTAGCCAACGACCCGCTCTTGCCCATCTTGCAGTTGTGACAAAACCCCTCCGATCCCGTCGTTGCTTGCATCTGTATCCAGGATGAAGCGTCCTTCTTGGGTCGGAAACCCGAGGACCGGGGCCGTCGTCAGGCGTCTTTTCAGGGCGTCGAAGGCTGCTTGGCATTCTTTATCCCAAAGGAAGGCTCGTTTTTCCTCGGTTAGTCGTGTCAGCGGCTTTGCGATGTCAGAAAACATTCTGACGTAACGACGATAGTAAGTGCAAAGCCCCAGGAAACTTCGTAACTGATGCTTGTCCTTCGGTGTTGGCCATTCTTGGACTGCTCGCACTTTTTCAGGATCCACCTCGACGCCGTTACTGCTGACCACGTGACCCAGATAGTGTACTCTCGTTCTTAAGAGATGGCATTTCTTTGGGTTGAGCGTCAGGTTAGCTATTTGGAGTCTCTTGAAGACTTCCTCCAGGTTTGACAGGTGTTCGTCAAACGTCCTCCTTACGACGATTATGTCATCCAGGTACACGAGGCACGTTTTCCAGGAGAGCCCTCTGAGTATGTTCTCCATGAGCCTCTCGAAAGTAGCAGGCGCATTACACAACCCGAATGGCATTACGGTGAATTGCCACAGTCCAGATCCTACTGTGAAAGCCGTTTTCTCCTTGTCTGCAGGGTCCATTTCCACCTGCCAGTAGCCACTCTTCAGGTCCAGGGTGGAAAACAGCTTCGATCCAGCCAGAGTATCCAGGGTGTCGTCTATCCGGGGAAGAGGGTAGCTGTCTTTCTTCGTCACGTTGTTCAGTAGACGATAATCTACACAGAACCTGGTGTCTCCATCCTTCTTCTTTACCAGGACTACAGGAGATGCCCAAGGACTGCTAGATGGCTCGATGACTCCCTCTTTCTCCATGTCGTGGATGATCTTCTCCGCTATCTCCCGCTTCGCCTGCGGCAACCTCCTTGCTGATTGACGGATTGGTCTCGCGTCCCCCGTATTGATCTTGTGTCTAACAATATTCGTTCTCCCAGAATGCCCCTTGTCAGATACAAAAATCGATCGATATCGACGGAGTAGCTCAATAAGCCTCTTCTTCTCGGATCCAGCGAGAGAATCGCAGGCGCCCACTAGAGCTTCCTCCACTTTCGCGACTCTGCAGCCAGCGCTCGCCGTCACCTGGTGGATCAGTGACGTCACTGGTGAGCAGGTTCCCACTTTGGTCCCCTTGCGGATGGTAACTGGGTAGTCATTGATGTTAATGAGCCGGACTGGAATTTCATCACCCAGCGTTACCAAGGTCTTCCCTACTAGAACGCCTCGGCCCACCTCCACGTCGTGGTTCCAAGGTTCCACTATGGCAGGATTCCCTTTTCCGGTGACGCCTTGAAGTCGGGTCACCACTATCGATTCGCTCCTACCCGGCAGGATCGTGTCTTCTGTCAGCTTTATCTGATGGACCGTCTCATCCTTGGTGTGCAGGAATATTTCCTCTGGGCCGACCTGCATTACTTGTCGTTTTAAATTGAGTGCGAAGCCGTGGGTCTTCATGATGTCCATTCCCAAGATGGCGTCCTCTTCGATGTCAGCTATCAGGACTCGGTGTGGCGAGAATCGCGCAGTGCCGATCTTGATCTCGACGTCGACTTCTCCGTGGACGGCGGCAGCTTCGCCCGTAGCCGTTCGCAACCTCCACTTGGACTCCATCACTCTCTTCCCTCGCGTGTTCAGCAGGCCTGGTTTCAGGATCGTCTTGGATGCCCCAGTGTCGATTAGAAGGGTGTGCTTCCTGCCGTTAATTTCGCCATCCACGTACAGGCTGCCACCTTCACCTCTCAGGGTAGCTATTTTGATGAGGGGGTCTTGGAACGGGTATCGGGTCGGAGCTGCCCCCTTGGAGCCGACCCGCTTTAGTTTTCCGACGTCTGGGCCGTTGTTGGCTTCTCCACTTTAGGGCGCTTGCAGTCCCTTCGGATATGGCCAACCTCTCCACACCCCCAGCATTTCGCCGGTTCCCTTCTGTCTCCCTTCAGCAGTCCCTTGAGGGCGTTGAGGACAACCTGCTCCAGGGCGTCCTCCTTCCGCTCGGCTTCCACGCATGCGTCGTCCCCGACCACCGCCCGAACGCGGCCACAGCTCCTTGACGCCTCCGTCGCAGCCTCGTATTCCAGGGCCATCGAGAGGGCATCTAGTGTGCTCTTGGGACGTGACAGCCGTACCGCCCGCTGCATCTCCACATCCCTCAAGCCGTCGATGAAGGCCGAGACCGCGAGACTCTCCGTCATGGACTCCGCCGCTTCCGGGTAGGCGAATCTGACTAGTTTCGCGATGTCGGCTTCGAACTCCTGGAGGCTCTCTCCCTGCTTCTGTCGTCGGTTCTTCATTCGGGATTGGTAGACCTGGCCCAGGTGTGCGTGCCCGTACCGCCTCTCCAGCCTCTGGACGAGTAGCCCGAAGTTGTCCAGCTCCCCCTCTGGAACAGTCTGCAGCACGTCGAGAGCGCTTCCCCGGAGAGCGACCGTCAGAGCCACTGCTTTGTCCCTTGGCGCCCAGTTGTTGGCTTTCGCCGCTGCCTCGAACTGCCGGAGGTAGTTCTCCCAGGGAATTTCCCCGTCGAAGGTTGGCGGCTTCACTCGGTGGCTCGCAGTAGGGACTGCCTCGATCCTGGTTACCTCACTCGAGTCATTGAATGGATTACCTGGACTGGAGATGTTTTGCCGACTGGGCTGGAAATGCATGGATTCTAATCGGGTCCCCAATTCTCGCAGTTGGTTCTCCAGTTCCAGTCGTTGGACTTTCTCGGCTTGAAGTGCGCTGTCAAGGTTTCCAATTCGGCTATCCAGCTCGCCGTGGAGTTCTCCTAGATTGTCCAATTCGCCGTGGATTTTTCCCATTTCGCCGTGGAGTTCTTTTATGTTGTTATCCAACTCGTCGTGGAGTTTTCCTAGTTTGTTGTCCAACTCTCCATGAAGGTTTTTCATGTTGTTATCTAGTTTTCCTATTTTGTTGTCCAAGTCGCCATGAAGTTCTTTCATCTCCTTCGTTTGGTTATCCAACTCACCGTGGAGTTCCTTTTTTATGTTGTCAAGGAGGCGCTCACCTTCTTCCTCGAAGTAGAAAGTTTCAGGGTCGTCTCCATTTTCAATTATATACTCCTCCAGACGTTTCTGCAGCACTGTTTTCGTCCCTGACGTTTCGAGTTCTCGTTCTTCCAACTCGCGTTTGAGGTCCACAACTTTTAAATCGCGTAATTTCTTCATTGTTTTTAATTTATTTCACTAATTAATCCGCACTCTGACACCACTGTAACGTTTTTACTATTTACACTAAACTAAAACACTACGCGATTATCCTAATTAATTTATTTCTTACACTACACTTATAAATTTAACTTAACAATCACCTAATTCATATTCGTTCACGGAGATGTTTATTTATTTTAGCGCGCGCGGTCTCTCGCTCGAATGTTTACACACACCGGTTCAACTGGCCTGCTTCGGGTCCGACATTCCCTTTTTATGGCAGGTAGAAGCTTCTCGTCGTTTGCCGGAATAGTCCCGAAGCTTCTGGAGATCATTCTAGAATTCGCGGAACTTGTTATCGCATCGAACTCTCTCGATTGTTCCCGTCGGCCTTCCCAGAATTGCAATAAGGCGAACTTGTGTAGCTCCCGGCGTGTTTATGTCGCGGCCGGCGAGCCGTTTCGTTACAATATGAAATGTATATAATTTTTATTTAAAATATTTTTACCCTGAAACAAAGGGCATTTATTCTTAAGAATTTTTGTTTTGTTGTACAATTTCCTTTAAAACGGTTTTGGTGATTTATACCAATCTCATAACCTCATAAATCTCATTTAATGTCTATACCTTTTATTTGAAACATTTTTATGTAAAATTGCCCTAAAGGGCACTTCCTTAACTGCATCGATTCGTAAAGTAGATAATTGTTCAGTCTAACTGATGCATATTTAAGTATAGTTGTTTTTGTTTATTCCAAGTTAATGATGGGATTCTTATTTCGAACTATGGGCATTGAAATTTGTTGTTATCATATTGCATAAGTAAATTTATTTATCATTCCGATAAAGTTAGTTGTATTCAAAAACAATTTTCAGAAATCTTTGTCATCTATAACAAACAATCAAAAGAAATATTTCTAATAAGAGAAAATGTTATATTTAATACTAAATTTATTTTACAAAACGTTAATAATGTTTCCATGAATATTTTGTTCGGCCGTATGAGAAAGTCCTACGATGTTACACATCGCCATTTTTATTGTACAGGGATAAAATAAAGGAAATAAAATTTTTGTTAAAAAAAACAACATTCTCGTATTCTTCCATTTTTATGTAACTTTCATATTTTTAAAGTTATTATGAAAAATGCAATTTTTTAAAAGGTTTGAAAAGTACCCTTTTCATTTTAATCCTACTTTTTTATAAAATATGCTTTATAATCCGGCTAAATTTTTGAATCACGTAAATGGTATTGAAATGAGGTATACTAAAAAAGGATTAGATTAATTTCAAATCTGGTGCAAATAGCTTTGATTTTATTGCCCACTTTTCTTCCGAAAATTCGAGCGACCCATCTTTTTTCCGTCGTAACTCGCTTAGGTTTCAAAAGTGCTTGTCTTAAAAGCCTTTTCAAGTACTCTCGAAAATGTTTTGTGTTTTTCCCGAAAATGTATGTTTTCCGTTATTTAATTTTAAATACTTCGACTTAAGTCCCCAAAATAAAAGTCCTCTTTAGCGAGTCATGTTTTACTTTGTATTGCACTTACAACCTTCATAAAAAAAAAACAATATATACCTATATATTTTTTTATGAACTTCTATTCTTTGATACAATGGAGGAAGGAAGAAAACGTGATTTATCCAACACATGACAGTTATGAGTTATGACTATCATCAAAGAATAGAGAAATAACAAGAAGGGAAAGTCCCGACCCTCTCTATTGTTTTGAGCAAACCGTTTTCAATTACCTTGAAGACTTATATTGGGGGAAAATCAGGGCCGGACCACGCCGGACTGTCAACTATTGCGGCGACAGCAAGGGTCGGCGCACAGTCCGTAATAAGTGTCGAAGTGGTATTGATTCAAACATGTTTAAATATATGTGTAACAAACGTGATCACACGAAACAGGTATGTGCCGTGATGTCCCGATATTTTTTTTTAAATTCCATTATTAAAATTAGAATAAAAACGGCGAAGACTCTACTCTAATGCTTATACAAAATTCGCTACCTACGCCTCTGGTTACCATAATGATATTAAGGTAAATATGTATTGCACACCTACGCCACTGGTGCATTTTCCCCCAATGTTAACCTGGGCGGACAGATCTGCGCGACCATCGGACCTCTCTCTCTGTTTCCCTTCTTGTTATTTCCCTATTCTTTGCTATCATTATAAATGTCATTTTAGACAAGTAAACTATCAAATAACACACTATGGATTATAAGTCACGTTCATATTTAAAGGATTTTTTCACGCTGCCGCTATCGTAAATGGCTCTTATATTCATAGATACGTAGCATGAAAATGACACACAACATTCGTGTATTATTTTTCCTTGACGACGGAATGTAAATATTGTCATTTACATTCCTAGGAAAATCAAAAGAGTAAATCAAGTTGATTTATCCCGAGTTACACATATGTCAGACTGACATATTTAAGTCTGACATATGTCAGTCAACTTATGTCAGAGTGACGTACGTCAAAACTAAATCAAACATTTCATTTTTTGAGGAATTATGAGGAAATTTCCAATGACAGCGTGAAAAATCTAATAAGCCACACGGAATATATCGACTGTTAACATCCTCGGCAAGTGACAAGCCTCGGCTTCGCCTCGGCTCGTACACACTTGCCTCGAATGGTAAAACGTCTTTACATTCCTTGTGGCCATAAAATAATAAAGGTTTATAGAACAGAAAGTCTTATGGGCGACCTTAAGATTTGTTTTCTGACTTGGTCAGTCAAAGGATGGCGCTGCTGTATTAATTTAAGTAAAAATTTAAGGACTTTAAATTTAAGTAGAGAATTTTAAAAGTTTGGCAGCCAACGTAACCTAATCAGTTGTATTCTGTGCGTCCTGTGCGCTGATCGGCTGATCGAACCTAACCACAACCACAAAGTAATCACATAAACGTGACATTACCTTTTGAATATAAGGGAAATTGATTTGTGGTGAATAAATTGTGCGGCTTATTTAATAATGGCAGTGAGGCCTTGTGAGGAAAGGGAAAAGACCTACAAAAAATGTGCTGTGCCAGGATGTCCTGCAGCTGCGAATGTCTCATGTCATCGTTTCCCAGCGGTACAGCAGATCAGGAATCCCAAACTGCAGACTATGGATAGACCTGAAGATATTGTCCCGATTGGCAAGAAGGGCATTAAGTATATACCGCCTTTCCTCCTCTACATTTGCCCCAAGAGGCAAATGGTAAGTATATAAGTATATTTCTCTATGATAAATGTGTTTAGTAAAAATGTACTTCATTCTATAGTAATTAATGTTATTTTTATTGCTGGTCTGCTGTCTATTTACATTGCTCTTTTTTGTATTTCATGTAAAATATTCTAGTGTAATTCTAGAAATTTAAATAATAAATAAATACAATACATTATAGTTGATTTATTTACAAATTCTCATTCTTCAGTAAAGATATCAACTTCTTCGTACCATTATTAGATACATTTTCAAAGTGTAACAAGTGCAAAATGCAGCGTAATATATCAATTTGATACACATTTGATGAATAATTATGAGACGGAAACGTTGATATCTATATATATAAAAATGGATGTTTGTGTGTATGTTCCGCATAGGCTCCTATACCAATCGTCCGATTGCAACGAAACTTTGGTGAGTTGTAGGACGTATGTCCGTGAAGGTTCCTGAAATGGTTTCGCGTCGAAAAAAGAGCCAGGGGGGCAGAAACGGCGAAAAAATATAAAATGCATGACAGTTAATATGTCATCTTTATTTGACAGACAAGTGACTGACAGATGGCGCCATCTCGCGGCGAAAAGGTATCTTTTAAATGTCGAACAGTTTGACAGCGCTTTGAGGATCGAATTGCTCGAAATCATTCTGTTAAAAGTAGAAATATTTTTGAACGTGTGTGAGTGTTAGTGGTGTTATTTGTGAACTTTGGACATTGGACAATAGAAAACAAGCGCATTTATTTTATACTTTCGCTGTGAATTATGCCTCTAAAAAGGAAATCGATTGGCAGATCCATATGTTAAGCAAATAAATAAAAGGCTTTACGAGCTTCAGAAAATGACGGGCAAAGGGAAGATAGATTAGAAACCCTCAGATTAAAAAATGCTCAAGCCCGTTTATTTGAAAAAGACGAGCAAAGGGAAGATAGACTAGAAATCCTAAGATCAAGAAATGATCAAGCCAGTTTATCTGAAACAGAGGAGCAAAGGGAAGATAGACTAGAAACCCTAAGATCAAGAAGTGCTCAAGCCCGTTTATGTGAAACAGAGGAGCAATAGGAAGATAGATTAGAAACCCTCAGATTAAGAAATGCTCCAGCCCGTTTATCTGAAACAGACGAGTAAAGGGAAGATAGACTAGAAACTCTCAGATTAAGAAATGCTCAAGCCTCTTTATCTGAAACAGACGAGCAAAGAGAAGCAAGATTGGAAATGGAAGGAGTACGCATTGCTCGATCAAGACAAATAACGCACGCTGATTGAAATCATTTTCATGGAGTGTGGAAAAAGGGATGAGACAGGGTCGCCCCCGAGCGAAGCCGAGTACCTACATCGGTTATAAAAAATAATTACAAAAAAATATTCAGCAATGTAATGCATGGTATTGAAATAAAGTTTTTGTTTTCTCGGTAAATCTATATTCGCTAGATTAACTATTTTTATTTAATTGCTCATTTATTTCATATCAAACTGAGCCACAGCGAAGCGTGGCCGGGTCACGGCTAGTCTTTAATAATAATGTGCTTGTTTCTGCAGCGATTGGAAATGGTTTCAAACTGTCAGAATAATTTCTACTACGCATGCCTCTGACAGTTTGAGACTGATTCCAATCGCTGCAGAAACAAACCTGATTACCAACAGCTGGAAGCACGAAACCTGTAAATTCTCTTATCATCGTTTTAGTTGCATTGGTCAGTCACCGACAGCGCTGCAAAAAGTTCCCCCTACCGAACATTGCAGTTTCTGTTCTATAACTCTTTATTATTTTATGCTTGTGGCTTAAATAACTAATATTTAAAGGTAGCTCGTGGCAACCAATCAAACAACCTACTTTAACCAAAATGTAAAAAAAGTCACTGTCAAGTCATTTAAAGTCATTCTGACATTTATAGGGTAAGTACTGAGACGCAAGTAGCTTTGATTTGATCACAAAGCTTATTAATTATTATCTCATAATAAACGAGTTCTTCCACTTGTTGGATAAAACATTGTATGCCACTCGCGTGTTTTGTGTTGACGGCCTCGTGGTATAAATCTTCTCGCGTGACTTATTTTCAACATAACACACTAGTGGGTACCATAAATAACTATTATTACGGAGGTGACATTTCACCCTAATTCAAATATTATGTCATCTGTCAGAGCGTATGACAATAGGTTTGTTCCAACAGCGACAGAAACTGGTTTCAAACTGTCAGAGGCATGCGCAGTGGAAAATATTCGTCCAAATTCGTACGAATAATTTTTACTGCGCGTACCTCTGACAGTTTGAAACCAGTTTCTGTCGTTGTTGGAACAAACCTAATGACAGTTTGTGAACCAATCAGAAGCATAAGAATAAGAGGCGTGATCGTGAAATCCTGAGAGAAGGGAAAAGCAAGCTTAACCTGTTATGTCGTAGTTGCTTCTGATTGGTTAACAAATTATAGTTTGGGTGCCCGCCGACATAAAGCGCTACTTATTAATAACCGGCTATAAATTTTTTGATTGCTTCACAATACAGAGTCTACCACATTTCCTCAGTGAAACCGTTTGTAATGGGGCCGTTTTCTCTCTAGCTTCACCGAAACATGTAAAAAAAATATTGGAAAAAATTTATAAATAACCAGCTGATTTTTTCAGTAAAGCTTAAAAAAACTATGTATTATCATGTTTTCACATTGTCCGACAAAATAAACTTGCCTAGTTTCCAGTCCGACGGTGGAAATCGGAAAATTTTCGATGACAAAATATTTATTAATAACATTTTGTTTTTTGAATTTTCTGATTTTAAATAAAGAGTAGAACATAATGCATTAGTTGTCCGACAGAAAAAAAAACGGGCTTTTCAAATTATTTTAATAGCGCGCTTTTAAATTGTTTAAATAACTCCGAAACACCAGGTATACTGGCATCATCGCAATGTTATTGATGTTATTTAGATAGTATGTGACATGCATGGCTCCAAACTCCAAAACCGACCAAAACGCCAGTTGATTTTCAGCATTGTTTTTGGTACCACGTTTTTCTATTATAAATTATAAGTATCTCGTGCATAATAATCTTATGTATTAGAAATAATGGAGTGTTTTTTGTGCAATTCATTGGCTGATAAACCTGGATTTCGACCAAAAAGGGAACAAACAAAAACATTTACGCCTTATATATTGAATTTGTGCAAGCTTATTTAAAATCACGTAGGTTTAATAATCACAAATATGGTGATGTGATTTTACCGGAAAGCTACGACGATGAAGTACTTGGTTATCATTTATCATTCATCCTGCTACAAGGAATTCAATATGAAAAAAAGTATTTAGCAAATGAAAGGTAAGTTTAATGCTTAATTAAAATAAAATAAAATATATTGCAGGTATTAATAATTTATACTACGATTTAATGTGACATTTGTAATAACTTTTTATAACCATTTTTATTTCAGATTCTGATAATGAACTGTACGAGGAGAATGATGAGGAGAAATATGAAGAAGGCACTTTTTCAAGCGATGAAGATTCGGACCCCGAAGACGCTGAGTACGAGTAAAAAAAATGATATGTACATTTCAAAAATAAAATTTTTGTAACTTTTTATAACATTTTATTCATATTATTTATATTATGTTATCTATTTCTTTAAATAGAAAATATTAACCATATACATACTTTTTACACTTTATTATAGTATGTTTATTTATATATTACTTTATTTATATACATTACTTGAAGTAATTTCGTTGTTAACATGAAGATCGTGTAGTAATGCAATATTCTTAAAAATTCATGTTTTTTACATTTTACCGTAAATTTGCCCCTACATATTTGTCGGGCACTAGTACCAAACATTTAGAACTGGTTAAAAACCCAATTTTTCATTTGTCCGATAGTTATTAATAAGTATATTTTAGGCTCCGAGTAAATTTCAATTTTTTTCAATTCAAAATTTTTACAAATTGATGTTTTTTGTCGGACGCAGATCTGGCCCAATATATTTGTCGGACAAATGTTCCACACAGTAAGTACGTCTCTTAAAAACAAGTTTCTTTTTTTGTCCGACAGATATTAACAAATATTTTGTCATCGAAAATTTTCCTATTTTCACCGTCGGACTGGAAACTAGGCAAGTTTATTTTGTCGGACAATGTGAAAACATGATAATACATTGTTTTTTTAAGCTTTACTGAAAAAAATCACCTGGTTATTTATAAATTTTTTCCAATATTTTTTTTTACATGTTTCGGTGAAGCTAGAGAGAAAACGGCCCCACTACAAACGGTTTCACTGAGGAAATGTGGTAGACTCTGTATTGTGAAGCAATCAAAAAACTTATAGCCGGTTATTAATAAGTAGCGCTTTATGTCGGCGGGCACCCAGACTATTATTAATGTCGTACTTCTATTCAAGTACTCTTATTTAAAGAAAAATTTAGCTATTTAACGATAACCCTCAAAATAATCGTCAGATTTGTGGTCACCAAATCGTCAGATTAAGAAATTGGAACATTAGTAGGGTTCACTGAACACCTCCTATAAAAATTTGACGCGCTCCAGTAAATTTTTTTTTCTTTCGATTTTCACCCCCACCACGCAAATCGTCAGAATAATATATATTTCATATCAGAGACATGGTAGAGCATAAAAAATATTATAATCTGACACGCTTCAGTATTTCCATGTCATTGTTTTTTTTTACAATTTTAAAAATCTGTAGACACTTCTCCCACCGCTAAAAGTGAAAACATTATAGGACCATTTACTCTTCCTATAATCTAATCTAATTCTAATAGGTTTCCGCGACGCTCGAGTAAATTCACATTTAGCATCATGGGCTCCCCTACTATAGGTAAATTTGAAACTTAAAACAGCATAAATATAATGTGAAATACCTACTAGTTTTTTTTTTATTGGTACTCTATTTTGCCTATTTCAAACACGTTCTAGCGTGCGTAAATCGGGCTTTTTCGCACGCGCGTGTTTTAAAGTTGCCATGGAAACGCATCAACAACGACGAAATCAACCAATAACAGAGCGTTTTTGGCCGTAGCGGGGCGAGCCGATTGGTGGCACGACGGGCGACGGACCGGCACGAAGCGTCCAGAGTGTCGTTCAAATTAATTATATTGGGTATTTGAGTATTTTTACACTATTTATGAATGTAAGGTAGGTAAAAAATCGCGTAAAGTATTCGTGGATAACTGCTCTTTCAAACACTTGCTCTATTTCGAGCACTCCGGCTACGCCGTCGTACTCGAAAACTTGCGCGTGTTTGAAAGAGCTCAATATCCACTCATACTTTAATATACTACCGGGTGATTTTTAATGATTGTGATTATTTTTGTTAGGTTTGCAATATTTTTACAATTTGTTTCGGTACGAAGTTGTTGCACTTGACTTTTAAATTCAAATGTGACATCGAAGTTCAAAATAAATAAGATTATCTTTATCACGATTTATTTATTGAAAAATAGTTTTTACAACTGAACATGACACCTTCATTGTAATGGCATATTTTCGAAGCGCATACCAACATGAAAATGGCCACTGGATATATTCGCAGCAATTGACTTACGATCAGTTTCTCGAAACATACCCAGAGGAACAAACAGAATATCGTGTTTTTGCACAACATTGTGGTAGGATAGTTGAACAATTTTTAGGCACTGGCTGCGTTAAAAAGGGTAAATCTACTGGACGTCCAACTGTTGCCACGCCGGATGTTGTGCAAAATGTCAAATTATACAACAAAATCCAAATGCCTCCGTACGCCGTGTATCCCAACAAACAGGTTTCCACAAAACGATTACCTTATTCTACACTTTATACATTTCTTACATTTCAGGACTTTCCTATTCATCCTCTCGTGCAATCTTTAAAAACACTACTAAACTACTCAACAACCTTGACCGGCAGGACATGACTTTCTTTTCTGATGAGACATGGTTTCATCTCTCTGGATTTATTAATTCACAGAATTACAGAACTTGGTCAGCACATACCCCCACAATATTATCCAAGTCCCATTACATCCACTCAAAATTGGTGTCTGGGTGGCAATGTCACGAACACGAATTATCGGGCCAATATTTTTTCATGAAACGATTAACGCTGAAAGATATCAAAGGCTTTTGTTGGAGCTATTTATAAATGAGTTGGATGACAGAGAATTGACAAAAGGTTATTTTCAGCAGGACAATGCAACTGCACACACAGCACGAGCTACAACTTCGTTCTTGGAGGAATTCTTTCAAGACCGTTTAGTTAGCACTGGTTTGTGGCCTAGTAGATCTCCAGACTTAACTCCCCTGGACTATTCCTTCTTCCCACTTTTAAAAAATGTTGTATTTCGAAACCATTTGGACAATTTGCAAGAATTGCAGCACGCAATTGAAGTGGCTATGGCAAATATTGGACCTGAAATTTTAGTTTCATGATTTATCGCGTAGAGTTGAATGTTGCTTACAACAAGAAGGTCAACATTTTCAGCATTTACTGTAGAATAATCTAACTTGTTTCTTATCTCTATACAACTGTACATAACCTAAACTAAAAAATAAATCAAAAGTAAACAAGTTGACAAATGACCACGCTAACCAACTACGCAGGGTGCCAACCCACAAAATTTGCAAGTTGCAGAAGACGTCATATTCCAAGCCCGAGTCTTAGATTCTAAAAACGAGCCGCTTGAGGCGAGTTTTACAACAGACGAGGGCTTGGAATGTCTCTGCAACGAGTACTTTACAACATTTTCTATGTTCCGGCTTCCATTTCATTTTTATTTATGATTAAATAATTTAAAATTTCTTATCTGGGGATTTTTTTTCTTGTGACATTTAAGTTGGTATTACTGGTGTTTCCTAGACATCTGACAATGTTCACACCATTTTCAAATTTAATTTACTTAATGGATTTAAAGAATATCTTGTTAGCAACCCAACAAAAAAAATATCAAAAACAATGCTTTAATAAGCCTTATTAAAGCACTGTTTTCGGCCATTTTAGTGCTAGAATAGCTGTCATTTTAGTGCCGTAACATAGAAAATGGTTTTTCTTGTTGGGCCAGTCCGACGCTGGGATCCTTTAAAAAAGAGGTGTTTGTATTATTAAGGTGTGGCTTTTTGGAAAAAACTTTATTTCGAATTGGTCGAGCCCGCGTCCCCAAAACTCGAAACAATACGATCTAAAATTAGCCGATCGCTTGAGCGATGAATGCCAGCAAAATGGTATTTTCGACATATTCGCCGTCTTATTTTAGAATGGCCGTCCGAGTTAAACGACCACACTCGAGAAAGAGAGACAGAGATAGAAAATGTCTCGCGCACACACACTCACACACGTACCCAGGCGAACCGTCTAATTAACATATGTACATATTTTAGACGGTTATGTTAATGCGCTACGAAGTAGGGAATAATTAGTGTAAAGGCCGACCGGCGCACAAATGCAGCGGTGTACCATCCGCGGGCCCCTCTCCGCCGTATTGTTCAAAAGCCCAAGGACGTAACTTTTTATTATTTTTGATTGATCCCGTGCGCTCGATAATCGATACGGCGCCGGCCCGTGTGTGGACGAAGTGTTCAAAGTTTCGCGATTCGGGAAAGCCGCAAGAGCCCAAAACTCGGCGTACCTACAAACTCCGAGGGACGCGACACGTGGTCGGGTAAACTCGCTTTCAAACTACCTACAAGCGTATTGAACTCATCGATTATGCTGTGAAAGAATCTCTTATCGCTGGTAAGTAGATTTCGATTCGATTTAAGAGATTTTTGAACGTCGGGAGGCGGGTATGGAGCACGTGCTGCGGTTGCCCCCACGTGACGACCAACTGATGCGCTCGATAAACGATGATAATGTCATACTTGGTGTATTAAAGCATTATCTGATGTAATGGTTTAATCTAATTATTGATGACTGTTTAAGTACTTTACAATTTAACAATTTACTTAACAATTTACCAATTTCTTTCGCAATATTACATGAAATACCTACTGTTTTTAAATTTTGGATATTGTTGAGAACTTGCTATAAAAATCGTGAAGGAAGTGTCTAGGGGTTACTTACTATTAAAGAGTTGTGGTTGAGAAGTTATTTTAAACGAGTTAGGTACCATTGAAAAGAGGTTTTTGGTGTGTAGTTACTAACACTTCAAAATTTCACAAAATCCCCCAAAATAAAAGTATCTAATTATGCCTCTTTATTTTTTATATTTTGAAAAACACATCAAATTTCTCAAAAATCAGCTAATGGTAGGAATCTCGTTCCTACGATCCTTGAAATATTCAGATATTGCAAAAAAGTATACCTTTTGATTTATTTTTTGGTGATTTTCATGATTCGGTTCATCAAATATACAGAAAACAATAACAAAGACCTGTAGTTACTGAGATTACAAAAATATAAGTACATATATAACTTTTTAAACCACCTGCGAATCCAAATGTTCAGTTGCTTTGTGATGTGTGGAGGATTTAATTTGCGCTAGCTTAGTTGTAAGGTGTTAAATAGGTGTTTTGACAACTAAATGTCCACACATGCAAGATTCGCGATACGCAATCATTGAATTATATTATTATCTATTATTAAATAAACGCGATTATTACCTAATGATTCGATTTTGTGTAAATTGACCATTTCGTAAAATTTAGTAGCTATTAGTTAACAGCCATTTTACAAGCATTTACATTTATGTACAAACATTATATTTTATTTTCTTTTTTGTAAAAAATGCATATGTAGCACATTTCCGCCTTTTTCTGCACATTTACTGCATATGTGCATGCACATTTTCAATACTTTCTAAATGCTTCTGCTTAATATTTTCTCGAAAATAAACGAAAAGAATATGGAACTTTATACTTTTTATACCTTAAATATAACACTCATACTTTTATACTTTACTTTTTATAATCATTTATTATACGGAATTCTAAAGTAAAACATCATTTTTTCGGTTTTACTAACAATTATTACAAATGCTATTGTTATCTTTTTTGGACTAGTTTTTTTTTCAGAACGTGCAAAAATTTAACAAAACACGGCGATGTGTCCATTGGACTACTTTCTATCATTTTAAAAAATCGTGATGTGTTCATCACATAAGTACTTTCTCATATATAGGGTGTTTCAATATGCGTTTGACAAATCCAAACGGGAAATAGATACGGTTAATTTAAGCAAAAAAACGTTAGAAAACTTTTTTCTATATATTCAATAGTAGAATAAATAATCAAAGTTTAAAAAAAATTCGTAGAGTGGATTTCGAAAAAAATTGAAAAAACCGAAAATTGACAAGCATAAAGTGCCCTTCACAGAACATTTAGCCAAAAACGCTAGAAAACCTTTTATACATATTTAATACTACAATAAGGGGCAAATTCAGAAACGGCACTCACACTCATTTCTACCTACACTCATTTGTATCTCAAAATGAGAGTGAGTGCGCCTTCTCCTCAATTTTGGAATTCAGAATCGTGTAAATCAAGTTACTCAAATACATCTCAATTCAAAAATGATTTGGGGGAAGGATGTTTGGCAATATCGCAAATCGTCGTGTTCGCTGCTGACTGTGTTCAATTTGGTGTTCTGTGCATATATCATGTGTTTTGTGGCAGCAATCGTCAGGCGCATGTCAGGCGTCACCTAATTTGAAATCGCGTTAATTAATTAATTGCCTTATTGAACAAAATCATACTTTTCCCTAGGTACGTAATTCCATCTTAGGATGCTACCTACAATTTTATCGTAGGTAGGGAATTAATCGCACCTGTCTTTACTTACCGTGGCACTGGTAAATACCTTTCATCCAAATGTATTGTATGAACTCTACAAATTCATTGAACTCATTAGCCATAATATCCATATTGCTAACACCATCTAACATAAACAGAAATGCACAAAAACTGTCACTAACGATGCTAATGACCATCTGCACAAGTCAAAACTCGTAAAAGTAAGATTGGGAATTATTTTAAGTGGTGAATTTCAACCACTCAAATCTCACTCAATCTGATACTCAATTTAAGGGACATTTCAATTGAGGAAAGTCTATGAATTCCAAATTGAGTGTAGTGCATATTTTACTTAAAAATTGAGTGTAGGTGTAGGTTAAGTGGCGTTTCTGAATTTAGCCCAAAAAACCGAAAAATGACAAAAGTAAACTACCTTTTTATCGTGGCCGATATTAATGAAAAGCTTATTTTCACGTCCTGGTATGATACAAAGTCTAAATACAAAGTTTTGACCGTTTGTGGTTTTTGGTTTTTGAGAAAATCCTACCACAGACATTCATACACACATACACACACACATACATACAGACGGTTTTCCAAAAACATGTTTTTTGGACTCGGGGGACCTCAAAACGTTCAAAAATGCTAATAACTCAATTTCGAAAAATCGACCCGATTACAATACTCTCATTACTCTCTCATATATATGAGTACCTCATATGAAAAAGTAAAAATAGAAAAACGAAAGCACGAAAGTGCTCATCAGATAAGATTTAGCTAAAAATATAATAATTCATTATACACATTCGGTAGTGCAATCAATGTTGAAAGTTTTAAAAACATGCTTGGATTGGATTTTGAGAAAAATTCAAAGAACCGAAAAACGACAAGTGTAAAGTGCCCTTCAGAGAAGATTTAGCTAAAAATATAATAATAACTTATTATACATATTCGGTAGTACAATAAATATTCGAAGTTTTTAAAATATGTTTGGAGTGAATTTCGAGAAAATTTCAAGAAACCGAAAAACGACGAGTGTAAAGTGCCCTTCAAAAAAGATTTAGCTAATTACGTTATAAAAGTTTATTACAGATATACGATAGTACAATAAGCATTCAAACTTTATAAAATACTATTAGAGTGAATTTCCAGTTAATTTCAAAAAACCGAAAAATCACAAAAGTATACTACTCCTTTATCCCTCCTGATCTTAGTGAGGGGTCCTCATATGGTACCTACAAAGTCTAAATTCAATGTTATGAACCATATGTCATTTTTAATTTCTGAGAAAAATATTATATTACATTGACATTCACTTTTTTTTCAAAAATATGCTTTTTGGACCCAGGAAACCTTAAAACGTGTAGAAATTCTTAACTCTAAATTCTTCTAAATTCTTAATTCTAAACTCGTAATATAAAAATCAACCCGATTACAATATATACCCATATATGAGTGCGTCATGTGAGAAAGGAAAAATGAATCAAAAATTGTTTGGGGTTTATTTGTAACGTTTGTAACATTCGAAGAATCCCAGAACATACGTGCGTCACATACGAAACTGCAAGTTTTAGGGATATTGTGGATCTCTTCGACACTTCACTTGCAACGTGCATTTTATTATAAGAAATGTAAGTTTATTACTTTTTCATATGAGGTACTCATATATGAGATAGTATTGTAATCGGGTTGGTTTTTCCGAAATTGAGTTATTAGTATTTCTGAACGTTTTGAGGCCCCCTGAGTCCAAGAGACATGTTTTTGGAAAACCGTCTGTATGTATGTGTGTGTATGTGTGTGATAGGATTTTCTCAAAAACCACAAACCACAAACGGTCAAAACTTTGTATTTAGATTTTGTACCATACCAGGACGTAAAAATAAGCTTTTCATTAAAATCAGCCACGATAAAAGGGTAGTTTACTCTAGTCATTTTTCGGTTTTTTGAATTTTTCTCGAAATTCGCTAAAGGAATTTTCTCGAAACTTTGAATATTTATTGTACGATTAAATAGGTATTACAAAGTTTTCTAACGATTTTGGCTAAATCCTCTGCGAAGGGCACTTTATACTTGTCAATTTTCGTTTTTTTTTCAATTTTTTTCGAAATCCACTCCACGATTTTTTTAAACTTTAAATATTTATTCTACTATTGAACATGGATAAAAAAGTTTTCTAACGTTTTTGGCTAAATCTTCTGTGAAGGATACTTTATACTTGTCGATTTTTGTTTGTATTATTCTCGGAGTTCGTTTCAAGAATTCTTTTTAAACTTTGAAAATTTATTGTGCAATTAAATATGTATAAAAAAGTTTGTAACGTTTTCGGCTAAATCTTCTGTGAAGAGCATTTATACTTGTGGTTTTTCGGTTTTTGAATTTTTCTCAAAATTTGCTACAAGAATTTATTTTAAATTTAGTATATATATTCTACCATTGAATTAGTATAAAATAAACTTTTCTATCGTTTTTTGCAAAATCTTCTATGAGACACTTTGTATCATTCTTCAATTTTTTGAATTTTTCCCGAAATTTGCTGCAAGAATTTTTATAAAATTTTGAGTACCTATTCTACATTAGATATAATATATAATATATAAAAAAGTTTTGTAACGTTTTTGGCCAAATCTACTGTAAGAAGTACTTTATAGGTACTTGTCGTTTTTCGGTTTGTTGCTTAAATTAATCCCTAAAGCAAATTACTATTGATTAATTTTTACTCATAATTAATAAAGTGGTTCTTCGAAAATAATTTGCAAATAATTACTGTATCTAGTGAAATGACACACATCTAAAGATATCTCATTAATTGCAAGACTCTTTTCAAAAACTTGTAAGTAGCAAGTGGCCATTGATATATCTATCGTTCGAATTAAAAAATATTAGCAGTAAGTAAACGGGAGAAATGGAGGAAAAATTAGTTTCTAAAAATTAATGAAAACATATTAATATGTATGAGGAAAACTCCAAAACGCTACAATAATTTTGTGGGAAAAATATGCATGTCTTCATTTAAAACCTGAATCTAAGATTTAAAGAATACAAAAAAAAGAAATATACTACATCAACTACATACTATAAATTTTGTAACAGTAGATGAGCATTTTTCGTATTTAAAACTTATTTTTACAAATAAACACCAATGTTTTCAAACGTATCAATTTGTGAAATATATTACTATTTATACTTTTTCAATTTTAAAGTTAAATACATAACACGATTATTAAAAATAAATAAATAAATCTAAATTAACTTACAAGTAACTAATATTAATATATTAAATGACAACAAAATTTAAAGCATCGATTCCAATTATTTACATTGGGAAATTTGGATCAAAAATATGTTGTTTCAATTATTAATATTTATTTTCATTAATTGTATTGAATCTTACTGGACTTGATGCATTTTATGCGAGTAAATAACATTCCAATATTTTAACAATTCCAATGAAGATTAACAGTCTTTGCCTCGCATCTTATGCATCCCAAGAGAAACATGCGCATATTTTATAGTTTTCATTGCGTATAATCCAACTCTTAATGTATTTCGTCGAATAAATTTTGGCACCTATTTTGCCGAACTCTCCAAACATTCTGGTTCTTCTTGCTCTTTCGCCTTATTTTGTGACAGCAATTTCTATTAAATAACGCTCGGATTAAAATATGCACATATGCAGACATTTCTTGCGATATGAGTATCAAAGTACATCACAATAAATGTAAATTGTGTAAAATTCGACAACTTTTATAGGTTTAAAAAAATAGATTTCGAACGTTATATTTCAACCAATAATTGGACAGGGTGAAATTACAATCAATTTTACTCCCTTAATATCATTCTGTTGTTTGTAGTTCTGGGGAGGTATTTAAATAAATGGAAACTTGAGAAATTTCATGGTTCATACATAGTTTTATTTGTATCACTTTCCATGGATTCCATTTTGTTACAAATACTAAGTACTCTACATTGTCTCTACGATGACGGTCATGTTTGTTTTTGTTTCAATGCTATAACTTCAGTTGTGATTTAAGAACCATTTAGAGCACATGTTCGAAGCGTTAATGGCTTTTAAGCAAAGTTGTTTAAAATTTTTCAGCGAATTAACACTTCCGCTCTAGTTACTTAACGTTTGAATGTTAATTGGATACTTAAATTATTAATTCACGTTAATAAATCCGCAGTGTTAAAATATCAATTATGTATTAAAAATCTTCCTCTTAATTACCACGTGCTATTTATTCCTTTTCATACAGCATTTACCACATCTAACCCGGTGGTTTAACCGTTTAATAACAAGTTATGACAATAACAAATTTTATTCTTTCGGATGGACGGGTTTTTTCGCGACAATAATCCCAATTAAATTTATTAATCGTTTCTGCCGATGGTTTATTTGTTGCGTAATATTGCAATTTTGCCTGTTTGGAAATTGGTACATGAGTTACGATTCGTCGGATTGTTTATTTAAATTAATTACTCGGTTTTTGTCGAGGTCGGAATTCCTTTCCGGGCAATTAACTGCCGCGCAAGCGGGTTTCCCATTTGCACACATTTCAACGCAAATCGATTGTTTCATGGGGTTTAAAGTTTTTCTAAATGCCAATAATAATAGATATAGAAGGCCAAAGAAGTATTACAGAAATACATTTTTGATACATTTTCTATTCAATAACATTGAGTACCTAGTAATACTTTACAGTTTTCCAAAAATAAAATATTCCAACTGTTAAATGTGATCTTACACAGAACCCATTAGTAAATTTTCTCTCAACTAACATTAACATTTTTGAGATTTTAGACGATCAGACATTTTATATGATCGTGCAATGGGGATGACGCGCAAGGTACGCGTCTACATACTAGTGGCAATTACCCCAATAACTTGCAATGAGTACTAAGGGAGTGGCTCGCGAAGTACCCTGCCTAGAGATAAAAGGCGGCATTTTACTAACAGTGATTAACTAATGATTAGAATACCAAATACAGACAACTACGACTTTACTCAGTCTTAAATATCGTTGGTCAATTAATTAAATAGTTAATAAGTGTATCAACAGTAGAAGGATGAATGGCTCACCAATTAATAACTTCTTCCAATTGCTCCGCTCAATATTATAACGTTTATTTCCAATTTATTTACACTGTCCTAATTATACACTACACACTACTTAATTTATTTAGACAATTACTGAACTAATTAATTTATATAACACACTTAACTTTTAATTTATTTGTACAATTCGCTTGTCCGTTTTCGCACTTCATTCACTCGCGGCTTCACGTCTAATCCCCCTCTCCGACCGCAAGCCCGTTTATATACATATCTCAATTGTATTCGCGATGGTTCCTGAAAGAACTCGATCCTTCTTTTCCCTAATAATGTTTATCTAGAGACGCCCAGAAGGTAATAAATCATTGTTTCCTTTATAAGATGTTGCCGGAACGTTGGGGACGATTTTTTATTGCCCACTTAACGGAGGGCTTTGAAGTGACTGCCGAGGTCCGATAAGAGTAACCACGTTGCGCGTTGCGCGCTGCTGTTTACATTTCGCGTTACAATATTATTCTCTTCGTTCGGGAAGAACCACCCTCTTGGCTTGCGTTCAGATAAAATTTTATTTTTGGAAAGGAATTTCAGTCGCTTAGCTCACATAGCCCTTAACAAAATGTTACAATTTATATGTTTTACTGTGTTGCTTTTCCACGCGAAATAAAAATAAATATTTAAAAGCAGAAAGAATAGAAGAAAAAGAGGCAGAAGTAATAGATAAATAAAATCAGTCTTTCACATGGAGTTTAGAGTTTTTCTAAATGACAATAATAATAATAAATATAGAAGGTCAAAGAAGTATTCCAGAAATGTGTTTTTAAGGATACATATTCTATGCAACAATATTGAGTAGTAATGCTTTTTACATTTTTTCAAAAATAAAATATCACAACTGATAAAATGTGACCTTCAAACGAACCAATTAGTAAATTTCCTTTCACCTAACTAAAATTTTTGAGATTTAGACGGTTAGACATATCTAATTTGGCTTTCAAAATAGTTTTGAGAAGTGCCGTGAAGACGTGAAGAATCCTTGAAGAAAATTGGTGAAATCGTCAAAAAAAGTTGGACTACTGTTTAGTTTCTTATGTAAGTTTATTATCCCTTCACAAACGCACGTGCTCTCTGACGCGTTATGTTATGTTGTATTAAAATTACGATGTTTAATTAATAAAATTATGATTGCTGGAGTTATGTAAATTTTCGTCAGTTCCTTCGGTAAATATCCCAGAATCCCATGATTCTTATTTACATTGATTCGGGTGTCATTTCGATTACGAAACGTCACGATTTAGTACGTAAGTATCCAAAAACTTGTGGTAAGGACTTGATAATTTGCCAAATCAGGTGCCAAGTTATTTCAAATATTCTTTTGAGTATATACCTAAAGTCAAGGGAAATTAATATGGAAGTTTATACAAACAATGCGGTTAATTGAACTCAAGTGTTTTTTCTTGAATACGCAAAACTGCAATGTTGCACGATGATGTTGCATACATTATTGGGTTATTATTAAGGTCACCGGCGAATTTAAACAGAGGTGCAAGTAAACAAGGCAAAGCTTCCCTATCATCTTTTTGGACAATATCGGTATATTGTACAATGTGCCTTAGGATACGTGTAATGTCATGAACAATAAACTAGTAATTTTGAGAAACAGTCCTATCCTGCTTAGCGCAAAATTTACTAAAAACGAATTCAATATTATATACTTATACTGTGTCAATAGAATAGGATAGAAACATCTGATCAGCGACTTAAGTGCCCTATTCACATATACAGTGGTTTCATTATCCAAAGGGTGGTGTAAGAGTAGTAAAAAGGAAGAAGCTGTTGTAAATTATATGTTGTCCGAAACAGATAACGAAACTATTTTGGAAGAATTTTAGTGACTTATCGTTCAATAATGTTTATATTGTAACGTTTATTTTCTAATTTATTTACACTATCCCAATTATTCACTACACACTACTTAATTTATCTTAGACTGTTACTGAACTAATTTATATAGTACACTTAACTACTTCCTAACTAATTAATTTATATCACTCTTAAATCTTCTTCTTCTTCTTCTTTTTCAGCCCGTATTCATCCACTCCTGGATGTAGGCCTCTTCCATATTTTTCCACAGCTTTCTGTTTTGGGCTTTTTGTATCCAGTTCTTTCCTGCGGTTTTCTGAATATCGTCTCGCCATCTTTTCTGGGGTCTTCCAACACTTCTTTTTGCTTCTCTTGGACGCCATACTACTAATCTGTTGGTCCATCTGTCATCCTTTTGTCGTGCTATATGGCCAGCCCATCGCCATTTCAACTGTGCTGTTCTTCGCACAACATCTGCCACTCTTGTTCTTCTCCTTATTTCGTCGTTTGGTACTCGATCTCTCAAACTAATGCGAGCATGATCCTTTCCATTGCACGCTGTGTTACCTGGAGGGTGTTTATAGATCTTCGGGTTAAGGACATTGTTTCCAAACCATATGTAAGAACCGGAAGTATACATGAATCATAGACTTTCCGTTTGAGATTTATCGGTATGTCACCCGATCCGAGAACAAACCTGAGTTTACCAAAAGCTGCCCAGCAAAGTGCCTTTGTTCTAGAGATTTCGGCCGTTTGATTTTCTTTACCTAATTGTATTTTATGCCCGAGGTATGTGTATTCAGTTACATTTTCTAGGGTATGATTTTCTATGTTTATTTCTGTCGATAAAGGGCTCATTATTTTAGTTTTGCTCAGGTTCATTGTTAATCCTACTTGTAGGGACGCTTGATGGAGTTCTTTTAACATCACCTCCAGTTCTTCAGTAGTATTACTAATCAGAATGATGTCGTCTGCGAATCGTAAGTGGCTCAGTCCTATTCCATCTATATTAATTCCCTTACAACGCCAGTTTAGACTTTTGAAAACATCCTCCAAGGCCAGCGTGAACAGTTTTGGGGAGATTGTGTCACCTTGCCGTATTCCTCTATGTAGGTATTGGGATTTTGTCGGTCTTCATGTCCTCTTCCATTTTCACTGTCATAGTTGCATTTTCGTAAATATTTTTTATGAGGGTTGAATACCTAGAGTCAACTCTGGCATTGTCTAGTGCCCTTAAAATTGCCCACGTTTCTACCGAGTCGAATGCTTTATGGAAATCGATGAAAGCCAAATGTAGGGGTATGTTGTATTCTGTCGTATAGTGTTAGTGCGACAGAATACAACACTCTTAAATGTAATTTATTTATACGCTCTCGCTTTTCACCCTGTTTACTATGCCGCGCTTCACGTCTAATAATAATCCTCTCCGACCGCAAGCCCGTTTATATACATTTCTCAATTGTATTCTCGATAATTCCACAAAGAACTCGATCCATCTCGATAATAATGTTTGTCTAGGAAACGTCCAGAAGGTCATAAATCACTTTTCCTTAATGAGATGTTGCGGGAACGCTCGGCACGGTTTTTATTGGTCGCCGCTGCGCTTAATAAGCGTAGCCGCGTTCCTTTGAGGAAAGCCGCCGAGGTCCGACAGGAGTAAACACAATTCGGTCTGCTGTTTACATTTCGCGTTACAATATCTAATATCCTCGTTAAAACGCTATTTAACGTAAAAGGGTCAATTCACAGATTGTTTGACGTTGTTTTCACACATCCTCCTCCCTATCGTGACGCAGAGTGATACTTTTAATTCCACCCCACTTTAAAATCCCTTTACCATTCCAATTGGCTCAAAAATTTTTAGAGAATTTTTGAACGTAGGTACTATTTTAAAGTTTTAAACGTCACGTGACGGTTGGGGCACTCCTGCCCCCTACGTGACGACGAGGGTTTCACAACTCCCTTTCCTCTAGAAGCAATTTGTAAATGGCCGAAATACTTGGAATTTGGAGTTTCTAAGGTTCTACTGACGATTGTAATGATCTAGAGACACTTTCAAAAAAGTTGTATACTTTTCTGATAACATGAAGTTTAAAATGTAAGGAGTTTGGAAGTTTCTAAGTTAATTAGGACACAATTGTAGTTTGAAAGTAACGTGAAATTTGAAAAAGCACTCCTGACCAAACAGTTTTAACGCTAAATAAAATTAATGTTTCAAAAAACATTTTCGTTCGATCTACGAGATTTTTAAAATAGTTGCAATCGTCTATTTAAAATGTAAGTTCTGGTACAGTAATTTGCTGGGTTTCTAAGGAACTTATGATAATTATAAAGAACTGATAACATTTAAACGTAATTGTAATTGTCTTAACCTGACTTTTTAAATAAGGAGTTCTTACACGCTGAAGGAAGTTGGGGAATTTCTAAGATATTTGTTACAAACTCTACGACATTTTTGAAGAAGTTTAATTTTTTTTAAAGAAGTCGATAATATTTTAAAAGTTTTGACACTTTTAAAAAGGTTTGGAAGTTTCTATGAATTTCTATTTGTTACAATTGTAACAATCCGAGGACTTTTGAATTGCAATTTTCTTAAAGAAGCTATGAAATTTATATTGTTTTAAAAGTAGTTGTAACAATTTCAAAGAAATTTAGGACTTTCTATAGTGATAATTTTAAATAGGTTACAATTTAATTAGAAAACGGATAATATTTGAAGCAATACAACCTTTTTCGAAATTTCGAAAGCTTTAGGGAAAGTGGGGTAGTTCTTGAGAAACTTGTGATAATTTTTAATGAAATAAAAACCATTTTAAAGAAGTTGTGGTTAGTAAATCAAATCTGATGTTTCAACACAAGTAGAAGAGTTTCTAAGAAATTTACCTACGTCATAAGATTGTGACGAGTTGTAATTGATTTAAAGCATGTAACGCGAAGTTTACAAGAAAATTTCAACGCTGAATAAATTTCATGTTTCTACAAAAAATATAACATTCCTAATTGTTTTACGAAATTTTTAAAATAGTAATAACAATTATCTATTTAAAATGTAACTTGATTGGTTTTTAATAAGCTCTAACACAATTAAAAATGCTTCGTCTTTTCTGAGTAACTTATGATAATTATAAAGACCTGACGACATTTTGAAACGTTTTGAAAAAATCTTTGAAAGTAGTTTTGAAGTTGAATAATAGTCCAGTAAATGAAGGAAAAAACCTAGGTTAAATTCTGCAGAGGGATGAAACTGGGGGCAATTTTTGACATTTGTGGCATTAATCTGGTATTAAAAATTATGAATCATCGTATCAGTTCGCAATGCACATCACTGGAATGCTTGAAATGCTCCCTTTCCAATGGTTTCTTCGTTTTTTGTGCCAACTTCAACAGTCTTGTCAATCAACTTTCAAAACTCCGGAAATGTCAAAAAATCAACATATTCAAAGGTACTTTCTATTGGGATGCAAAAGAAAGAAAATGAAACAACCTTTATGGGCTCCTTCGATAGGTTTTGTAGACCCATTATCAAGAAAGACCCGACTAAATTACTATTATTTATTAAAATATGGATGAATTTTCTAAAAATCGAGAAGTATCGAACAAGAAAAAATTTAGCCTGGGTTTCCAATATTGAAGAAAAATAAAAATGAAGCCCGAGACCCAGGATACCATAGTTTTCTCACGGGTTTTCTCTTTCAGTTGAATTTTGAATCATCAAAAAATATCCATTTTTACTTGAGTTATTGGGCAATTTGTCCGCCCGCTTTTGTCTCCATTTCTCGAATTTGCTCTCCTGGATTCACAGCAGGAGCAACAAGTAAAGGGCTGTTATCGGCTGTTTCGGGGCCGTTATCTCGAAAACTGTCGAGTTTTCGGAAAAAGTCATAAGGACCATTTCTGTAGCTAATGAACTGATCTTCCTTTTGTATCTAAACAAAAATTCTCTAAATGCCATATTCTCGGAGATATTGGCTGAAAACGGATTTTTGGAACTTGAGAACCATTTTCTACCATGTTGCGGGACCCGGAGAATCGACAACTTTCCGTATTTCGAAAGACCCAGTTGAGACCCACAATTGCCCCCAGTTTCATCCATTTGCAGAATTTAACCCAGTTTCGGGAGTTTATCGGCCTTCATTTACTGGACTATAAAGTTAAGAAGCGTACAAAAATTGTATCATTTTTAATTATATACGCCGACGACATTTTTAAAAGAATTACAATTGTCTGTTTAAAACGTAACTTGAGACGTTCTTACGTAAGTTCTAATATCAATAAAGAAGTTGCGGAGTTAAAAGTTACCAAAAGTAGTGTAATAATATGCATATTATTACACTACTTTCGATGTAATAATGAGATCATTAGTAATGCAACGTAGATAAAAGTGATTTATTTCGGAGTCACGCTAACTGTTTGGTGGCAACTCGTGTTACAATTGTTTGTATTGTCGATTGCCTGCTCTAGGGATGGCGATCGTGGACTGAATCTGAGAGTAGCTAGAGCTACATGACGTATATATATATATATATATATATATATTATATAAAGCTATAATTCCCCTCCCGGTCATTCCCAGAGTGCCTCATTTCGTTTTTGAGAATAATGTTCTAGGATTATTACAAGACATTAAGGACCATCCAAATTTTCTTTCGCTCGAAATTATTTGGAGATTTGAAATGAATTTGAATTTTCCCCTTCACAACTGCTTGGTATCTAACTGTTTTCCTAAAATTATTGTGTTGAAATAATCCTTTGAAAGGGGAGAGACCGTTACGATTGTCAGTCTTAATTCAAAACGATTTCATTCACTTAACAAGATTCTAAATAAAGGATATGACAAAGTGATGATTTTACAATAAAACATGCCTGTTGTTGGATTTTCCTGCGTCACCTATTGGCCTAATTCGTGTTCTTCACAATGTTCATAATAATAATTGAAACGGTACGTCGACGTCTAGTCCAATAAAGGTGCAGACGCTAAGACAAGACGACGATCTACGAAACGCAATCGTTTTGCTACGGATCAAGGCTGGATCTATTTGTACGGGCATTCGCTTTAGAACTTTTCCATTCATTTAAACAATCACCGGTTTTTATTGCACTTAATGGCAATAAATCAGTATACCCGCCACTGTGTACCATGTTACACTTTTACGAATACAAGTGTTCGAAAGTATTTCCCAAATTATTGTTTATCAATTTCAAGGCTCGACGATAATAATTCGTTATGTATGTACGAGTCTACGTAATTTTACGGTTTCATGGAACACCGTAGACATTGCGAAATATTATGTCATTTCAGTGAAGATGAGGATAAATATGTAAATACCACTTCGAGAAGGTTATGGAGAAAGTAACACCACAACTAGAGGAGTTGTGGGTATGCTTTAGCGAAAATAATGTAAACGAAGCTTTTTAACTATCAGCTGTGTAAAATAAGAAACATTGAAGTATGTAGTTTTCATGTGTATAAAACAATACATGACAATGACAGTTTGTGAACCAATCAGAAGCACAAGAATAAGAGGCGTGGGCGTGAAAGCCTGTAAGAAGGGAGAAGCGACGCTTAGCTGTTGTGTCGTAGTCGTTTATGATTGGTTGTCACTTCTCAAACAATCCACCGGAATACCTCTACTTTTTAGTTCAAATATCAACATTTTTTTTAGCAAATCGCCCACTTGCATTTTTGGGTCCATTTTGAAGGAGAGACGAGTTTACAAAACCACCAATATATAACAAATCTGATCAAAATCTATAAACTAAATCTCTCAACCAACATCTATTATTCTCTTTGGTTAACAAATTGTCAATGTCATACTTTGACAAGTGGCACCAAATTTGAATTAAGTACAGTGAAATGTCACCCCCCTTATATATCACTTTTTTTCTTCGTTCCTCCATAACGTATCATGTATTCTTTTATATAGAAGAAAACTACATATTTTAATGTATACTGACAGGAACGTTCTTGGTACATCCCCTTGATACGTATACCAAGAACGTTCCTGTCGATACATCTCAGCTCCCTGAGAACACTCTCCCATTTAATGTATACTGTTTCACACAGCTGATAGTTAAGAAATTTCGTTTACATAGAATACTAGCTGCTTGAAAATTTTCCCATGTCAACCTCCCATAAGAAAAAGAATAGTGTAGAAACAGATGCCATGGGTTACCATCCCTTCTCCCAAATGTCCTACGTCATTACTAACGTCGCGTATTGAAGAAGGAGAAGAAACCATTGTATGTTCATTTAGATGGAACAAGTTTCATACATCTTACCTCTAGCAAACCTCATGTGTACTCATTACCAGAAGGTTTACCAATGTCAGGAAAAATAGCTTATCGAGTAAGGTGGTATTCCGATTTTCAAAGCAAACCATGACTCTCTAGAAACGAAAGTGGTTCTTGTAAAGTAACCATTGTTTTTGGTCTTAACCGAGTCTGCTAGGTTTTTTTTTTTTAGCAGACGGTTGGGATGGTTTGTTTCCTGTGCCGTGACTTAACGTTTCCTCGTATTCAACAGACTTGTTTCGACGGCGTTTAAAAATTAACCGCCAAAGCTTTTTGTTCTGTCGTAACGTTCACTTTTAACTAATCGTCATCGGTGGTAAAAGCGGTGGTCTGTGGGAGTTTTTCGAGCTATCCACTGATAGTCGTCCATCCGATGCGCGCGCAGCAATAGTTTCTTCCTTGTTATTCGTGTATACAAATACCCCTCCCTGTTTTCTTGGCTAGGTTAGGATATGGACAATTTGTTCTGCGAGCTAATCTCGAGTGCCCTCCAAGGAAAGTTCTTTGAAGTATATGGCCTTGACCTTCACTTAGGCCGCGAGAGTTCATTAGTTGTCAATACCACCCATTTTTTATTGTTTTAAGTCTGGTGTGCTTTTATGGGCGCTGGTTCATTAGGATGTTGAACTCGTTGACTCATATTTTGTCCATTCATCTTCTTGTCTATTTTGGCCTTGACTCGAGCTAATATCACGGCAGTTAGTCATTGACGAGTCGTTTTGAAAAAAAATCTAAGTTCAATTTACATATTTACAATTAACACGTTACGTGTACCTAAGAATTTCCGCTTGTTTGAGTAAAGTTGAAAGCTCATCGTCACCAGCTCGTCCCCGGTGCCAGCGTCGAATGACTAAGGTGTTTCCCGCGGGTCCGAAGGTTAATTAATTAGCGGGAAAAAATTGTAAAGGAGCAATGCATGATCTCTTATCATCCTCTCCGACGTAACGCTCGACCGCATGATAAATACGTTATCATCGTTTATCCGACATGGTAGTCGCAAGTATAAAAAATACGAAACGAGTCGAGTGATACATTCGCCAGTTATCGCTTTTCGAGATTAGATACATACGTTACATACTAACAGAGCTTTTCGGTTTATCTATAAGGTTACTCGTTTTTCCGTCTCCAGTTGTTGAGGAACCATCGAGGTCTGCCGCCGGAAGAGCGTCATGGAGTAACCGGGGCTGTGATAAAGCGACACATTGTTATACACTCACCGAAGAGGGAAGAAAAAGCGACAGAAGCTAGGAACACTTGAAGACAAACACACAACAAACATGACTGATATCGAGAAGTTCGAGCATGGCGAGAAAGTCCAGGCACCAAGTAAGTACCTACCTTACCCGCTTATCCTGACAAATTTTAATTTTAAGTCGCTTAAACCAAAAATTCACTCGCTTGGAGTGACTTCAAGTAATTCACTCCGGTTTAAAATCAGTTGTAGTTAAGGTTTTACATGTGGATAGCTTGTTTAACTCGATCTTTACCTTAGGGTAACATTTTCAGAAACGGGAAACGGCATTATCACATTTTTTGGTTCTCATGGTTAAGCGCACGGGATATGCTAAGTTTTAATGCGATTAGTAGTAAATATAAAGTTGTTACTAATACCCGCAATAAGTACAATTTACGTTACGCTAATATACTCTTTTCTAAGTCGATTTAAGTCAATTTGCTTCAATTCGGATGGTTTGGAAAACACAACACAGTCGGAAAAGTTGAGCTGAAATGGAGGCTCCGATCCCATCGCGCTACTTTAATTTTTGTAGATATGTTTAAAAAAAAACTGAAACAGTTGCAATTTGGACATATTTTCTGAAATTTATGAATGCGATGAAAACTTTATTATATCATAGTCTTTGATGTAGTGAATAATTGAGTGGTAAAATGTCGTTTCATCACGTCTTTTCATTTAGATAAACGGAAAATTTAGACACTCTTCATTTAAGGCGATGATTTTATAAAAACACAATTTTGAAGTGAGGAGCTTTTGGTGTAAAGTTAATATGTTTTAAAGCCCCTACTTGAATTTTTCAAAAATACGTTATTCGTTCTAAGAGTTCTTAATTGTACTACAGTCACCAAACAGGCTAAAATTATTTTTCATCATTGCAGCTCTGCACACTTAAAATAATGTATTTTGTCACATATTCGGGGATTTAGTGCTTCCAAAATCAAACAAAAAACATCACAATTATCGCTAACCCATCTTGACAAGTTAATTTTCACCACAGCTTATTTGCAGTGTATTGTTAGAATGACCTAATTGGTTAAACCAACAAGCTAATAGGATCCATTCTGCTTAATCAGTTCATCTCAGTTTTCAATCGGTTTGATTCAGCACTCTGGATTTCCATTGCTTCCTGCCTGCTGCCAATTAATAATATATGTTATTAATTGAATATAATGGCGAAAACAGAAAAACAATTTAATGGTTAACATATATTTTTTTAAATAGAACAACATATTATTGTTCTAAGTGGAAATGAAGGTTTTTTTAACAAACACTTTTTTCTACAAACAGCAAAAACCAAGTAGAGTTTTAAACCTTCAATTAAAATAACTAAGTGGCTGATATGAACATGTGAAAATGTATCCATTACATGGAAATGACATTCTGATTTGAAGTGTACAGCAACATAACATTGGCCGTTACTCAGAGGTTGATGACTACTATATTGTTTAATTTTTTCATTGGGTCGACATATTATTATTAATGGCAAAAATTAGTACAATCTACATCAAGTCATAGACTTTTTCTAAGTCGACTTAGGTTAATTTACCTTCATTTAGATAGTTTGGACACCACAACACAGTCGGAAAATCTGAGCTTGGCTGGAGCCCTTGGTCCTATCGCAATTAATTTTTGTAGAAATTTGTTTCGAAAAAAATGCATTTAGGACATATTTTCTGAAATTTATGAATGTGATCAATGGTTTTGTCATGGTATAGTCTTTGATGTAATGAATAATTAATGGAAAAATGTCGTTTCGTCAAGTCTTACTACATAGATAGACGGAAAATGTTGAACGTTTTCATTTAAGACTATGGCTTTATAAAACCACAATCTTGAAGTGAAAAACAACTATGTACTTTAATTCTTCAAAAACATATTGTTCAACTACTGAGCTGCCAAACCCACACTAGGTGAGTTTTCCTTAAAAACACATTTCAGTAATGTGGAAAACTGTATGAATAATTGCATAGGAGTTCTCGAATGTACTGCAGTTACAAAACAGGTCAAAACAATATTTTTTATCATTGCAGCTGTACACACTTAAAATAATGTTTTTTGTCACTTATTCGGAGATTTAAAGCTTCAAAAATCAAACAAAAAACATCACAAATATCAAACATTTTTTTTAATATAAAAAAAACATATTATTCCTCTAAATGGAAATGAAGGTATATATTTTAACAAACACATTTTTGTAAACTGCAAAAAACCGCAAAGAGTAGTTAAGAGTTTTAAACCTTTAATTAAAATAACTATCCTGTAACTGCCGATATGATCATGTGAAAACGTATCGTTACAAGGAAATGACATTCTATTTCGAAACGTACAGCGACATAACATTGACCGTTATTCAGAGGTTGATGAGTAATAGCTTGTTTAATATCTTTATTTTTCTTTGGGATCGATTTTTGATTTGTCTCATATGTGAATTGTCCATTAGTTTTTCGTTTCCGACCTCAGAAATTCAATTAGTATTAACGAGCTTTGATTAAAATTAATTATGACATTCGTCTGCGGTGATTTGCGATCCGTCTTACCAGCAGACAGCACAACAATTTGTCATACTTGATTAATTCTGCTTATCAAGTTTTAATTTTAATATTAATATCTCATTCTTTCGCCTGTTAGCTCAGTAATTTCCATATTAATGTCGTTCCACTAAGGCCTTCTGACGCGTGAATAAAATACAGAACGATTCGAGAGGTTCGATAAAAATCGTATGTGGTAATGCACTATTACTAACGACGACTTTATTTATCGCTTTTCCAAACGAAATTTTCGATAATTTTGACAATCCGCGTGCGTACACGCTCCAGCTCCGTGTCGCACGATACCCAGCCTAATTAAATTGTTTACACACTTGCTCAAAGGACATCAGCGCCTTATCGGAATCAATATACTACTAATTAATACGAGCTGTAATAACAATTAGCGTTTCTTCCTCTTGCGGGACTCGTTGTTGATTTATTTTACTGCTGCGGGAAGTTCCAGTGTTAACATGATATTTCCTTGTTTCCAGAAAAATGGTTTGGAGTTAGGCACGTGCAATACCTCCTCTTGTTCACCGTTACGGTTCTTGCCTACGGCCTGAGGAATATCCTGAACTTGGCCGTCATTCCCATGGTCAGCGAGACACCACCCGAAGGAGTTCAGGTAAAGAATGGGAAACATAACTTCAAATGCATGGAAATTCTAACTGTGAAGTTGTGATGAAACTTCTCAGATGACCTATTGACTTTTTTCATGGTTCTTGGAGTTTTTAGTAATAACATTAAAGATATTCTTTGTATTGGGAAGATGTGCGAAACGCAACTTACATTAGATAACGTAGCAGTAGCTTTAACATAAAACACCACAGCCGACTTATCGAATTTTATTAATTTTGTCCGAAAAGTTCTTGAAATTCTTAGTAAAAACGTTACAGGTAGCCAGAGGTTGTGGATTCAAGTCCCCCTCAGGGTTGTTAACATTCTGGGTGAATTTCAATTAAATGTTTTCTCGTTATTATGAAGCGCACCATATACTAAATTAAGAAACAAAAACATAACTTAAGCACAGCGAACTTCTGTTAAGACTTCACAGACGACTTATCGACTTTTAACAGTTTGTAGTTATTCCAAATGCTCCTTAGATTTCAAAATAATGACTAATAACGTTAAATGTCCATTCCTTGTATCCTGAAGTTATCCAGAAAGGCATGCTAGGCAAAGAAATCCAAGCATAGTGAAATTACAACTTATCGACTTTTAATAGTTGGTATATATTCTTAACGGCTCATAGATTTCTTTGTGAAAACGTTAAATAAAATATTCTTTACATTTTAAAACGCCTCATATACTTGGTAAAGAAATCAAAGCACAACCATAAAGAAGGTATGATAGAACTTCATGCAAGGCTTATTAACTTTTACTAGTTTGTCTACGTTTCAAATGGTTCTTAGGTTTATTAATTAACACTTTGAACAGATCATAGAACATTTCTAATATTCTGAATAGCATCACAATAATATCTTATATAATTCTGAAACTGGATCATAAATAAGTTTGTAATTGTATTCCAAATTTTCAAATTGGCTGTGGCAGAATGACTCAAATGCATTTGGGAACAAATACTAGTGTTATAAATAACTGCCCTTTGAAATTAATTCACACTTTTACCTCTAAGTTGGCACATGTTTGATGCCGTGTGACTGTGACACTCATTCTCACCGTGCAATATTAGTTAGGCAATTTCAATTTCTGTTTCAAGTTGTAAGTAAGTTCCGACGTATCATGCATTTAAACGTAATGTGTTATTTATAAAGATAATTTTCCTGTATAAGTTTTATTTTGCAATAACTTCCAGAAATAGCTCACATTGTCATGCAATCAAAACTGTCATAAAATTTGTTCTATCCTTGTCGCCGCATTACTTGTAATTTTCGGCAGATAACACCTTGATTATTTTCTATAATTTACAATTGTCTTTATTATCGAAAATGATTATCAATAATTATAAATACCTACAATAAAACATGATTTATAGATAAGATTTGTAGTATATTGCGTTTTACAAAAGTAATATAGCAATTCAACTTTGGCACAAACGTGCCAAAAACCCCCCTTTAAGTTTCGTCCATATTGAATTCGAAACCAATAAGATTGTCAAATCATGAGTGGTCCCAAAGTGGTTCTTTGGATAATAAATTTTAAATAGCGACAATCAAGGATCAGTTCAGAACTGGTTTGGCAGTTTAGTTGAAACAGATCTAAGTTATCAATATGGCGGAAGGCTAGCTGGTGCAATAGATGTCATTTAGTTTGTCATATATTTTTATGGTGGACTGATTCCTCTGATAAGCTTGCATGAATATGATGTACTGATGTAACTATCTTATGTTTTTAGACAAAATCCAACTGAAAATGTTGTAAGAGACGTTGCATTACTAAATTTTCATAAAACCGTTCCTTTTGATCTTTTTCGCGTTGTAACGAATTCCACTGATTCATTTTTTAATAACACCAGGTTATTACCAAACATCTTTGGCACAATTTCATTAAAAACATTTTGTTTGGCAAGCAACTCGTCTCTTACTGTTACTATTCTCCCTGTTTACTAATACAAGATTCGTACATTACAACCTCACACAACACGGAACTGTCAAACTTCGGCATACCAGATAAGATAATGCAATATTTTGCTTGCATATTAACAACATTAAATTGCAATCAAACGATTTAGTGTTCGAAATTGGACATTACATATTTTTCGAGAAACGTCAATTGTGAGAAGTGATAACAAAAGTTTATTATTTGTAGTTGCCACTAAGCAACTAAGTTACTTGTGAAGACGAATCACCAGTAAAGAAGATGGTTTCCCAATGGGACCCTCCATGGTTCCATACCTACTAATAGACAATTATAGAACATTAGAACCTCTTTCATATTCTGTTCAACCTAACATTCTTTTCCTTTACTCTCCAGTCGTATCCAGACTGGTCGGACAAGAAGAACGTGATCCTGTCCTCCTTCTTCTGGGGCTACGTCCTGACCCAGATTCCCGCAGGACAGTTGGCGGAATACTTCGGGCCGAAACGCTTCCTGGCAGCAGCGATAGCCATTTGTTCCCTGTTCTCGGCGCTCATCCCTCCCCTGGGCGCCCAGTGGGGATATCCCGGAGTCATAGTATGCAGGATCATACAGGGATTGATGCAGGGATTCATCTATCCCTCGATACACCATCTGATCAGCGCCTGGGTTCCGTTGTGCGATAGGGCGAAGATCGCAGGGTTCGTCTACGCAGGTGAGAGAGATATGAGGATTTTGGGAACTGCAAGGGAATAGAAGAGTAGTTTCGTAGAGATGAAGCAAAGTTAACTGTCAAATCATGTTATGGATATCTGACCTAAAAGGGGACACATTTTATCACCAAGATTGTATCCAACAAAATTGTGGAATTGTTTTAGACGCTTGTCGAATGCAAAGAAAGGCACTCATATCATCGATGGAATTTCTGTAAGATTCTTAAAGGTTTTTATCCTTTATACAACGAGATTTTGAAAACCATAAAATTCGCTACTCAAATGAATAAAGAAATTTCTCTAATTTGATGGACAAATAGTCTGTCTCCATGAAAATTCAAAAAGTGGTGGGTGCCTTTCTTAAAAGATTAAAAAAAAATGAAACGTAGGAGGAATTTACTTCCAAAAAATTCTGGTGCAACTCTAGTTTCGAATCAAGTGGTTAGTAGTGGTGTATATATATTTCAAAATAAATTGGGTTTTCATAAATCAAAGGGTTGTATTCTCCTCTAGAAATATTGCTCGTAGAAGCCTTTAAAAAAGTAGTATTCGATCTTATAGGTAACGTCTTTAAGGATATTCTAGAAGAATTCTTGGTATTAATTCCAGTTTAATACATTTCGAGCATATTTGAAATTCATGTCAATCATGATTTAAACATTTAATAATCTAGGAGAAAAATACTCTTTTTATACTGAAAATTACGAAACTTTGCCCTTGTGAACGTTTTATATCTAGTTTACTACTTTATTTATATTTCAATGGGCTGTAGATAATGGTCGTTTTTCTACACGTTTTAGGAATTTCTAAAAATACATTTTCTAGAATATTTTAGAATTTTTGAAGCAAATGTATGAACAGAATTTCTAGAAAACTAGGATCAAGAAATTGGTCACATTTGATCAACCAATAATCTGTCACAAAGAAAATTGCTTAAGTTTCTAAAATGTTTTCAATGTCTTTTCAATGGGCACAAAAGCATCATTTCAAAAAATTCTTTATAATACTAAAATACTTCGTGTATTTGTCTAGTATAGTGCATTCTAGTCTAGTCTGTCATGTGTGGTGTTTACACATTTCAAAAAAGATGTATTAAGGTTTGCAGATTTTAGAAATGTGATTCTTAGGACTTGTAGATGAATTCTAGGTGTGCTAGAGTTCCACACTTTTGTGGCATTTCTAGCTGCTATGCCATTCATACTTTAAACAGTCAATAAAGTACAGAACATACAGGAAAGTGTTAAAAACTTCGCCTTTTTGAAATTTTATATTTAGTTTATCTACTTTGCGTTACTAATGATCTCATTATTACATCGAAAGTAGTGTAATAATATTCATATTATTACACTACTTTTGGTAACTTTTAGTTTTGTTAAATTGGTATATAAGCCTGTCACGTAGATGTGCGTATACGTCAAGGTTAAATTATTAGTATTTCAATAAACATAACCTTTAAAATTTTCATCAAAAATGTATTATTTGGTATTATTTTATATTATTCTAGTACAAAATGCATTACAAGTTCGAAAAGAACAATTAGATTTTCAAATTCAAATACGAAACGTCAATGTCAGTGACGTCAGTGTAACCAACCCACGCAAAATTCCCTAGTGTAATACGAAAACTTGAACAGCCAAAATTTAATGAATTAGTAAAGCAAAGTAGATAAAATAGTATATTACACCCGTTTAATAAGACGTATTATTAAACTAGTATAATAATATACTATTATTCCATATATACTTCATTTGGGTGTCAAATTTGGCAATCGCACCATTTAGGAAATCATGAATTTTCCAAGATAATCGATAAAAAGAATCACTATAAACTTTTATTCCGTTGGTTAACGAGTTTTTGAGAGTCTTAAAATTCGGTACGCGACTTAATTTGTTGATAAAATACACTGTCTTCAAGAAAATTATGTAAGTTATAGTTGCTTTTTTGAAAAATTCCCCGTTTTTAAATTCTCTTTATAAGATTTATAGAAGCACTATGGAACTAACTTCAAAAAATTTCCTTAAGAAGTGTAGATGCGTAGCGTAGGTCCTATCTATACATTTCGAAAAAGCTTGCTAAACACTTTTGTTCTCTAAAAATCGTAGAAACCTCTTAATAATCTTAAAAAGTAATATGTCACCATCTAGAAAGTTGTAGGTATTCATAAAATTTCCTACATTTTTTAAATGGTTATTGCTAAATAATGGCTAAAAATTATTACATTCAATCTAGAATCATTTAAAAATCTATAGAAAATGTAGTAAAGTCCTAAAAAACTACGCCTTTATGGCATTTTGCATTCAGTTTACTATTTTCTTTACTTTGATGACTTCCAGGTGCATGTCAAATATCTTTAAAATTTTGAAAGATCGTTAAACGTTTCCATCATTTAAACATTCACAAATTTTTCAAGCAAACCTATAGAATCGAATCTGTGAAAACCTACAGCAACCTATTGTGACGATCCTAACAGCCGCGAATACGCCAGAAGTTCTACGTTACTCTGGAACTAACTCGTTCCGTCGAGAAGCCAGTACGGCGGCGAACGCGAGCCGCGACTATTCCGGTTAAGTGTAGAAAACTAGCGAAGTTTCGGGAACCAGCGATTTACCCAATATATACGGAGCTTTCGGCCGCCAGTGGGCAGTTCGGTCAGAATATTGGCGCGACGTTGAAGTCGACATAAATAGTAGAAATAAATACAGCCACGATACGGCATAAATAATTGCTCTTTTAGTAGTCTTAAGTAATTGTGTTTAGTTATAAGTGTGTAATAAATTAGTGACTATTTTTTTGGTGTATCGAATGTTTTAATTCACACCTTAACGAACATACGAAAACGCAACATTGGTGTCGGGTGTGAGGTGTGAATTGGACGTCAGTCAACGGGATATTGTTGAAAATAAAAGAATAGTGAACTGAAATAAATCGGACTTAGGGTGTGTGAAAATGGCAAAACTACTGGACTTAAAGGTTTGTGAGCTGAAAAGGGAGTTGGAGGAAAGGGACTGCGATCCCACGGGGAAGAAAGCGGACTTACAGGAGCGACTTCGTAAAGCGTTAATTGAGGAAGGCGACGACCCGGACAACTTTGTTTTTGCTGGCGCAAGTGATGTCGGTCAAATGCTGCAAGGTTTGGAGGCTAAATTGCTAGAAAATTCTGCAACACTTATTACCAGTTTAAAGAGCGAGCTTGGGGAAAAGCTAGAAGAGAATTCTGCCAGGTTGGACGAAAAGATGCTGGAAAACAATGCCAACCTAAAAAGGGAATTACAAAAAAAATTCTGGAAAAATCTTCTACACTGGAAGAACGAATTCTTTTGATGGAGGGCAGGATCCAGGAAGTACAGAACAAAATCACAACATTAGACGTCAACACTTTCGACGAGCTGCCCCATCGACCTTCAGCAATGGACAAAAAGAGCGAAGTTAGTGCCAATCCGGAACCTGTTGGGCTGATGCGCCTCAAACCGCCTCAATTTGATGGTTCATCGTCGTGGAATGTTTACCAGCGTCAATTTGAAGCGGCTGCAAAAGCAAACGGTTGGTCATCCGGGGAGAAGGCGACTGCCCTTACGTTGGCCTTGAGAGGAGATGCTGCTGCCATCCTGCAAAGAATGTCCCCGGAAGAGCAAGAATGCTACGACCACCTGGTGAAACACTTGGAGATGCGTTATGGCCAGTCACACCTGGAACATGTCTACCACACTCAGTTGAAAAATCGGTGCCAGAAGTCAGGGGAGTCCTTACAGGAATTCGAGGCAGATATTGCACGTCTGGTTCGACTGGCATATCCAGATGTCCAGGAAAAGATTATGAAACGTTTGGCAGTTCAAGCATTCCTGGATGGACTCCGCGACGGTGAGATGAGGCAGGCCTTACTACTAGCACACCCACCTAAGCTAGTTGATGCACTAACACGGGCCCTTGAATTTGAAGCTGCCAAGAACACGAACAAAGGCCAAGCTCGTGTCCGGCAAGTGGTTCCAGGAGTAGACGACTTCGAGGAATCAATCAAGCGGATCGTCAGGGAGGTCAATGAAGAACGTGGCGGCCAGCACCGGAGGTTGGAATGCTGGAAATGTGGCAAGGCAGGCCACATAAGAAGACGCTACCCAGAAGGCGTCAGTTCCACTCCCGCCAATCCGGAAAAACTAAAGAAGGTCGATGCGAAGGGGCGATCGTCGACCTGTAATCAGCAAGCCCCAGTAAATACCGCCCAGGTCTCCTCACTGCAACATCATGCCAACAGTGTTTTTGTCGACGCGTGTGTGGATGGAACCCTTCGCACTGTGCTACTGGATACAGGTGCTACGAAGACAATCATAAGGCCCGACATAATAAAACCTGCAGCTAAGGTTCGGCAATCAAAATGGCGTCTACGAACAGCAACGGGAGATCGAGCAAAAGTGCATGGTGAAACAAACGTCACGTTTACCATCGGAAAAGCCACGTTTGATCATCCTGTGATAGTGGCTGAGATTGAGGATGAGGTGATCATCGGGACGGACATAATGGACACCAAGGGCTTCGAGTTAAGCTTTAAGCAGGGAGTCCTGAGGATAGACGACGAGGAAGTTGTTTTACATCGTGAGAGGAATTTAAGTGTTCGAGTTCTACTCCCAGATGAAACATTGATACCAGAACGGAGCGAGATCGTTTTGGAAGGCTGCACCGATAGCAAGACCACAGTTGATGAGATAGTCATGTTCGAGCCTGCAATGCATGACAAGGCTGTTGGTCGCGGGATAGCAGTCGGAAAGGCTCTTGTACGTGCCGGCAGGAATATTCCTGTGAGGATAATGAACGTCAATGATTATCCTGTGTTACTAAAGAAGGGCACGGAGTTAGGACACTGCTCTGGAGTTTCAGCAATACTGCGACAGGTTGCGGCCGTGGAAACCAGCCGGGAAGCCATTCCAAAAGAATTAGAAGAGCTGGTATCGTCGTCAGGCACCGGTCTGAGGCCAGACCAAAGAAGAAAGCTGAGGCATTTGGTCCATAAATATCGAGATGTTTTTGATACTGGGAAGAAAGGGAGAACCAACATAGTCCAGCATAAAATCAATACGGAAAATGCTCGTCCCATTCGACAGACAGCTAGAAGGTTACCGCTGGCCAAGAGAGAGGAGGCTGACAAAATTGTCGAGAGTATGGTCAAGGAAGGAGTCATAGAACCATCCAGCAGTCCATGGTCTTCACCAGTAGTACTGGTAAAGAAGAAAGACGGCTCGACCAGATTCTGTGTTGACTACCGGCTGCTTAATAATGTGACCAAAAAAGACAGTTATCCTCTTCCTCGCATTGATGACACCTTGGACACCCTGGCTGGGTCGAAGATCTTTTCCACGCTGGACTTAAAAAGTGGGTACTGGCAAGTTGAGTTGGCCCCTGAAGATCGGGAAAAGACAGCTTTCACGGTGGGTGCTGGATTATGGCAATTTAACGTGATGCCATTTGGATTGTGCAATGCTCCTGCCACTTTCGAACGTTTAATGGAAACGATTTTAAGAGGACTGTCCTGGAAGACATGTCTGGTCTATCTTGATGACATTATCGTAGTAGGAAAATCGTTTGAAGATCACATGAGAAACCTAGAAGAAGTGTTCCTGAGGCTACGAAGTTCTGGACTAAAGTTGAGCCCAAAGAAATGTCATCTATTTCAAAGAGCTGTGCAGTATTTGGGTCACGTCGTTTCCAGTCAAGGAGTGGCGGTTGACAAGGCAAAGGTCCAGACTGTCAAAGATTGGCTAGTTCCCAAAGACAAGCATGAGCTACGCAGCTTCTTGGGATTATGCACATACTACCGACGCTATGTGGAGGGATTTGCCAACATCGCAAAACCATTGACCAGGCTGACAGAAGGGGAACGAAAATTCCAATGGTCCCAAGAATGTCAGGAAGCTTTTGATCACCTAAAAGATGCTCTGACAAGCGCACCTATCCTGAGCTATCCCCTACCTGAAGGAAAATTTGTATTGGACACCGACGCTAGCAATGTGGGCATAGGAGCCGTGCTGTCCCAAATTCGGGATGGACAAGAAGAAAAGGTCATTGGCTATTTTAGTAAGACGCTATCCAAGCCAGAGCGTAACTACTGCGTCACCCGTCGAGAGTTGCTAGCCGTTGTGAAAGCGATGGAGCATTTTTACAAGTACCTCTACGGGAGGAAGTTCCTGCTGCGGACTGACCATGCAGCTTTAAAATGGCTCCTTCAGTTTAAAAATCCAGAGGGACAAGTGGCAAGATGGATAGAGAGGCTCCAGGAGTTTGACTTCGACACCGAGCACCGAGCAGGGAGAATCCATGGAAATGCAGATGCCCTATCAAGACGACCCTGTCCACAAGACTGCAAGCATTGCCAGCGGGCAGAAGAGAAAGATGCTGATTTGTTACGAACCACCATCGTCGACGATACTTGGCAAAATGGGGAGCTCATGAAAGACCAAGAGGAAGATCCCGATATCCAGATAGTCCTAAACTGGATGAAAGAAGAGAAGAAGCCAACCTGGGAAGAAGTTGCCAAGTATTCTTCCAACGTCAAATCGTATTGGGCACAATGGGACTCCTTAATTTTAAAAGATGGACTCTTGCGGCGGAAAATAGTTGGCCACGACGGCAAAGAGGAAAGAATGCAAGTCGTTGTGCCTAAATGTCGGATATCGGAATTGCTAGAGGAAATCCATGCCGGTGTGTCAGGAGGACATCTCGGAGTGACAAAGACCCTGGGAAAAGTGAGGGAAAGATTTTACTGGATCAATAGCAAGGCAGACGTAAGGGACTGGTGCAGGAAATGCGTTGTATGTGCGGCAAGTAACGGGCCGCAGAGAAAGCAGAAGGCTTTGATGCGCCAGTACAACGTGGGAAGTCCCTTTGAAAGGATTGCTATCGACGTAGCCGGTCCGTTTCCCGAATCAGAAGCAGGAAATAAGTACATCGTGGTCGTCATGGACTACTTCAGCAAATGGGTTGAGGCATATGCTCTACCTAACCAGGAAGCCTCGACTATTGCCGACGCCTTGGTGAAAGAATGGATCTGCCGGTTTGGCGTACCTCTGGAGCTACATTCTGACCAAGGGCGAAATTTTGAATCCAACTTGTTCCAGAACATCTGTAAGACGCTTGGAATCAAGAAAACAAGGACTACTGCATTACACCCGCAGTCAGATGGAATGGTAGAGCGCATGAATAGAACCATTAATAGGTATTTGGCCAAAGTGGTCTCTAGCCATCAAAGAGACTGGGATAGCTTCCTTCATTTGTTCCTGCTAGCTTATCGATCGGCCGTCCATGAAAGCACAGGAGAGTCTCCGGCTCGGATAATTATGGGAAGAGAACTTCGTCTCCCATGCGATCTGAAGTTTGGTTGCCCGCCAGGAACTGATGTCGCCGGGGAGGACTACGTCAGTAAACTGCGAAGAAGAATGGATGCCATTCATAGTCAAGTTCGCATTTCCATTCAAGATGCCAGTGATCGCATGAAGGACGCATACAATGTCAATGCCAAGGACAACAGGTACAATACCGGTGACATGGTTTGGCTTTACGACCCCAAGAGACGAAAGGGACTGTCACCAAAACTTCAAACATCCTGGGATGGCCCATATAAAGTTCTGGAAGCCATCAACGATGTCCTTTACAGGATACAAAAACCGCCACGGGGTAAAGCTCGAGTCATTCACTTCAACCGACTGGCTCCTTATTACGGAAACCACGAAGACGCTGAGCTGCGGCAAATCCAACCAGAGCCGGATTTGACATTCGATGAATTCATGGCCCGTCATTCTAATGGCCGAAAGAGTCGGTTCGGCGTGACCTGTGAAGTGCAGCAAGACCTGTTTACTGCTCCAGCTGAGTATGCCCTGGCACATTGTGTGGCTAAAGATTTGAAAATGTCTGGAGGGATAGCCAAGGTTTTCCGCAGGAAGTTTGGAAATATTCAAGAGCTGCGTCGGTCTAATCCCAGAGTGGGGCAAGCACTCAATGTGACTGACGAAAAGACCGGCAGAAAGATCTTCTACCTGGTTACCAAAGAGGCGTCAGATCAGAAGCCAACCTATAAGGATGTTTGGGACGCTTTGTATTCCCTAAAGGAGGAGTTGCTGGACGAGGACCTGAGAAGCCTGGCGATTCCCAAGCTGGCATGCGGACTCGATGGCTTGGACTGGAGGATAATTCGCAGCATGTTGGAAGTGGTCTTCAGGATGACAGGCGTACAAGTTCTGGTGTGCTGTTATAGTCCTCAACGTCGTCCTCTGGAGAGAACCGTGGATTGTTACTTCTACAAGAGGTCCTGTTGCAAGAAGGGAGCCTTCTGCCGATACCGACATCCACCGTCTTTGGAATCATTCCGGGACGAAATGAGCTTAGGAAGGGGGCAGTGTGACGATCCTAACAGCCGCGAATACGCCAGAAGTTCTACGTTACTCTGGAACTAACTCGTTCCGTCGAGAAGCCAGTACGGCGGCGAACGCGAGCCGCGACTATTCCGGTTAAGTGTAGAAAACTAGCGAAGTTTCGGGAACCAGCGATCTACCCAATATATACGGAGCTTTCGGCCGCCAGTGGGCAGTTCGGTCAGAATATTGGCGCGACGTTGAAGTCGACATAAATAGTAGAAATAAATACAGCCACGATACGGCATAAATAATTGCTCTTTTAGTAGTCTTAAGTAATTGTGTTTAGTTATAAGTGTGTAATAAATTAGTGACTATTTTTTTGGTGTATCGAATGTTTTAATTCACACCTTAACGAACATACGAAAACGCAACACTATATATCCCTAGACATTCAAGAGTCTCGATATGCAGAAACTTCAACTTTACAAAAAGTCTGTGACAGTCATTTCTGAGCCAGTCGTTTCTGTATGTTTTTAAAGTTTGCAGTTTTTGCATTCTCCTAGTTTCTTAAAGAAATTTAAAAGTAGAAAAGGACTGAGATATTTCAATTCCAGTGTAATTCTATGCATAACATAGATACGTGTTGGGTTCTTTGGAAGTTTGCATATCAATATGAAGTTTAATACTGAAGGGAATCCTCTGAAGGTATTCTAGAACTCGCCCTCTTGGGTTCTAGGGGAATCCCAAGCGTTCGAGTCTATAGATTCCTATAGCTTAAGTAAAAGATATTTCCTATACGATTTATCGTGTTGGTTATTCCTCAACCGGTATTTGGTGTAATTAAATAAATTACGTAACAGAATAACGATAATTAAAAACTGTCTATCAATATTTCACAACTGTCAGCGATTTGATTTTATGTAAAAAGTGAGAGGCGGTAACGATTACTTGCAAAACTTTTTAAAGAATCACCTCTCAAATTGTAGCATCATGGGATGATAAATCGAGTTTTGTTTAAAACTTATCACTAGTAATAATGACTGACGTCAACCAATCAAGGTTTATCGCGAATGGGTTGGATAAAATGTGTCGCTAAAATTTAATGGGAAGCGTTACCGGGGCAAAGTAGAAAATTATGAATTAAATGATATCATTTTATTTCTGTTAACTAGAGAAGTTCAGCAAATTAATTAGACGGACTAATAAACATCAATTTTAATAGTTAGAATTAATTTTTGATGCATCAATCAAAGCTTGGTGAGGATTGAGAAAGCTGGCTTCCTTCGAAAACCTAATTTACATTAATAACTACTACATTTCTATTCTCTTATCGCCGCTGTTAGTGCTCTGAGAAATTTTACAAAAACTTTTTCTTTTACAAGGTGGTCCGTTGGGTACGGTGATGGTAATGCCGGTAGCTGGATACTTTTCCAGCGCTTCTTGCGGTTGGCCTGCCATATTTTACCTTCTCGGCGGTGTCGGCTTAGTATGGACGGCCATATGGGTGATATTTGGACTCGACAGTCCTCATGACCATAAGTCCATAACAGAGGAAGAGCTGAAATTCATCCAAGACGGCGTCACGACGAATAAACACGATGAAGAGGTAAATGGAAAATATCCAAACTAACAGATTTAATTTTATTATAAACTTGACTCAATCGTCGCATGGTAAATATTTTGTTCACATCGATATCCATTGTCAATACGGCATTGTATTAATTATTATCACTAAAGGAGACGACATCCGTTATCTGTTAATGACCCTGGAGCCGTGGCAATATCCGAGTTTCTCGAAAATTTTATATTATCTCAGCCGTTTGCTGATCAATTAGTTATCATGACCATAGTCGGCCCGAATTAAGGTCAATATAACGAGAACGGAAAGCGCTTTGTACAATGTGCATTGTGAAATACATTGTTTCACAGTTCGCAGGACTAAGTATATTGGAATTTTTGTAGTAATATGCATATCCATCCTGCAGCTCTGTTAGTGAAATGCCTACGTGGTCAACTGTATAGGTCCCTCTGAATAATCCAGGAAACACTTAAAGCCCGTTTATGGGGTATATGATGCAGTTGATAGGTTGTTTAGTATCCATCCAGGCATATCAACAAATGTCGTTTTGCGCATTTGATACCCTAATTGTCCCAAGCATCATCGCCACCAGTTCTCCTTGGTCTTTCACTTTTGCGACCTTTTATTCTATCTACACTTCCCATCCCTTTGCTGACATATATTATACTATTATTATCTATTAGTCTCTAGTCTAATAGTCTATGTCTGAATTATCAATCATTTATTAATTATAGTCCATTCATTTAAGATGAACTGGTCGACTGGTTTGCTTTTAATGATGAACACTTACCAACTCTCTCTTAACAGTGCTTTAGTGTGCCTTGAACAATTATTTATTCTTTTCTCCAATTTCATCTATTTAAAATTCTTTGATCGCTGTACTAAATTGAGAATGAAAATATATGTCTAATTTTTCGTATTTAATTGACTTAGTGGGTTGATATCAGTTAACTCCACTCGAGTATGAAGTAGTTAATACGGCGAATCCATAGGATTGGATAATTGGTACAACTGATTGTATGACTTGCAACATGAATAATTAAAGGTAGATGTCTACCTAGCAAGGTTATTAGTAGTACACTGCAATTATATTTGCTACCAACCGGATAGCTAATGCTGCTGGTCCAATTATATCCCTAATTGTTTCAGTAAAAGTTAAGAGAATTGAAGCGGGTTCCCCTGGCAACAAAGTGAGCAATTACATGCGCTGCATTATTAGTTCAATCAAAAATTAAAAATAATCAAAAAAGTAATGATATTGTTAGCTTATTGGTTTAATCAGTAGTGTTAAATCTCCATTTTCTTTTTGTTTTTAGAAACTCCCCACTCCCTGGAAAGATATAGTGACCTCCCTACCGTTCTGGGCGATCCTCATCTGCCACTTCGGCGACCTTTGGGGCTTCTGGACGATGCTGACCGAGATCCCTACCTACATGGATAAGATATTAAAGTTCGACATAAAAGCGGTAAGGTGTTCAGTAGGGAGTCCGAAAGTGCTACGAATACTATTGATATTTTTTTACAGAACAGTACTTTGTCAGCACTTCCGTACTTAGTCTATTGGCTGTTAAGTTTGGTGATGAGCCCCTTAGCTGATTACCTCATTGTCAATAAGTACACCTCTGTCGGTGGTAGTAGAAAAATATTAAACAGTATAGGTGAGATTCCTATAATTAAATTGGTTGAATATTGCGCAATTGTGTAAACGTGTTGAGGACCACTGCTCTACTCACTTTAAGTTATTTTTCTTTCCTGTTTTACTCACTCTGAAATTAGGCATAATACACAGCAGGTTTATGTAAAAAAATTCAAATAGTGTTACTAAATCAAGGACAAATTCACAACACTAACGTAAGTATGTTTATGAAATTAGCGTACACGAAATTGATTCATGAATTAGTTCTACCCATTTTTAACTACTTTATTCTTTTTTTCCTCCCCTTTCGCAGTAGCTCTCAACACGTACGTATATTTCGGATGCTGGGGATGTTGTATGAAAGACATGACTATACGATTTAAGCATAATTTTGTTAGTAGTTTTTGTACTAGAAATGTTGAGAGTTATTTTTTGAAATGTTGTGTTCAAAAAATAAACTAAAGTTCTGGTATGCAGTTAAAAATAGTACATAATTGAAGTACCGGTGTTTAAGTATCGCGATTATCAGTATACTTATTTACAATCATTCTGAATTTTACTAATGGTCAATAAGACACTTCAGCACCGGTCTACCTTGTTCGAATCTGAGAAAAACCCCAACAGAAGGGCGACTAATTAACGTAGCTAATAAAATTTGTAGGTACACACTCGTCGCACTAATACAGGATTAAAATTGAAAATTAGTTGTTAGTCGCCCTTCTGTAGACTCACATTTGGTCTAACATACTTCCGGTAAGGGATGCTTTTCAAAATGAAATCGTCGATGTTGGTTGGTTGGGACATGCTGAAAAAATCGGTGTTTAAATATGTGTAAATATTATAAGTTTGTTTTCAAACAGTACGTTGATTTCCTGCATTTTAAAGGTGGTAGTTACATTTTGTGCTACCTTTGAAGGTTAATACATTTAAGCACCAGCACCAGTCGCTCAGCACCAATTTTAGACTCACGAAGCTCTTAAAGTTCTAGCACAGAACACCATTCAGCATGTGTAAACCTTTTTTGAACATCGATGCGTTTCGGGCATCCCCTCACCAGGCCGCCCTTACGCCCCTTTTCATCCCCTATTCGTTTTGTAGGGATGTTCATACCTGGAGCCGCGCTCGGCGCCCTTTGCTTCATCGGCTCCGATCAGCCGGCTCTCACTGTCGTGATGCTCGTTGTCGCAGTAGGTTTCAATTCCGCCATATTGGTCGGTTTCCACGTGAACCACATCGACATCGCCCCGAGGCACGCCGGCACTCTAATGGGAATCACCAATGCGCTCTCCAACGTCGCCGCCATATTGGCGCCGTTGGCGGTCGATCTGTTCAAGAGCGTCGGGGACGTCACAGAGGTAAGATTGAGGAACGGTCACGTGGAGGAGGGTTTCGGGAAGTTTTAACGAACCTGGATGAGTTACGGGCACTTTCAAGAAACTTAGGAATACTTCAGGTTTCCTGAAATACATAGTAGTGTGATTGCCTGAGAGACCCTCAGAATATCCATAAAGACTGAAGTAAACATATCTAAACACTAAAAGTAACAGTAGGTTAAGAATCAGTTAAACCAGCCCGAAACTGTTTATCTCTGCTAATTATAATAAAATTGTCTTTGAGGTCTTAGGACTAACTTGAAAAACTAAACAAACTTGGCAAACCTCATTTGAACATAAAAACCCAAGTGACCTGAAACTTGGGTGGTTTCTGAGCAATCTGGTGAGGTAAAAATAATCTTGCAAAAGTTACATTTCACGTAGCCTGAAAACATTAAAGGTGCCTGAAATATTTTCTCACATGATTTATTGCTTCATAAAACAGACGAAGATAGAAGAAAATATGTTGAAACTCTGCGTTTCAGAAGGTTATGACAACATTCAAGCAGCTTAAAACAATTTTTTGAGTTGGTCTAAATTACCTCCGATTTAATAATTATATGGCAAAACTGAAATTAACCTGATAAAGTTCACCTAGATGCTTTTAGAGGTTACAAAAGTTTCAAGCGTTCTGTAATACGCAATACGTGGTTTACTTGCAATTTGAGAAGGTTAAAACAAATTTGAAAAAGTTCTAACCACTTTTAGATTAGTTAGGAATATTTCAACTTACGTGGGTAAGGTTTTTGAGACAATTGATTATTGGCTAAACTCAAATATAATTTAGACAGGTCCTAAATATGTCCAAACTATAAAATGTTCCGGTCAAAATACGTTCAAATGTGGCATAAAACTTTGTTCTGAGATACTTTCCATCTTTTCTAAGCGATCATAGAGATATCTGGAAAGTCTTAAACAACTTTCTTGTAGCTTGGATTATTCAAGCTAGCTGAAATAGTTTTAATCACAATTGCTGAGATTGAGATTGAGATTTAATCACAATTGATTGCTGAGAAAATTTCATAGTTATTGTGAAAGCTGATTTGGGGATTTTCAATTAACTTACAAATGTTCCAAGCATGCTGTAAGGGTTATATGTAATAGTTATATCGCTTATATACGATCTAAGGAGGTATGAATAAATTTGAAGAAGTTTTAAACATTTTCAGGTTGGTTAAGAATATTTCAATTTACCTGAAATAATTATTTGAGATAAGTAATTGATTATCCAAGAGTGTAGGCTCTTGATTATCAAAATACTTGGAAAGAGCTAAGTAAACATGTCTCAACTATTAAAACTTCAAGAGGTTAAGAAATGGTTCAAGCGGTCTGAATTTTTTTTGAGCTAATTATAATAATTGTTTTTGAGAAATTAGGAAGATGTGGGCAGATTAAAACAAACCTGAAGAAGCGTCATTTAGAGATTTTCAGATGATTCAGAAATGTTTTAAGCAACCTGAAATGGTTTCTAGGGTGGACCCGAATGGTTGTTGAGCCATCTTGGAAATACTTGCAAAGGTGACAATATTCCTGAACAACTTTTAAGCACTTTCAGTTAGCTGAGACATATTCAAACTACCTGAAATAGTTTTTGACACAGTCGATTGCGTGAGAAAAGTCCAGAATGCCTGGAAAAATGAAGGTAAAAAATCTAATGTGTAACAGTTTCAAGATGTTAAGTAACAGTTCAAGAGGTTCGAGTTGATCTAAATTGTTTTCAGGAAATTAGACTTAATTTAGAATTATCTGGGGAAAATGAAACAAACTGTACAAAACTAATTTAGACAATTTCAGACACTTTACAAGTGTTTCGTTGTAAAGGTCTATAAGTGATCTAAAAAAATTAGAACAAATTTCAAATAGTTCTAGACTCTTTCAGGTTAGTACTTAGACATATTTCAACCTTCAAATAGATTTTTGAGACAATTTATTACTTGGTAAATTTCAAAATACCTGGAGAGCTCCAAATATGTGAAAACTATAAAATTTTCAGGAAATCAAGGAGCTGTTCAAACTGCTCGACACTTTTTTCTGAACTCATTTCAATTGTTTTTAAGAAAGTAGGCAGATCTAAGGATTATGTGGAGAAATTAAAACAAACCTAACCTAACCTAAACTTATAGATTTTCAGATGATTCAGAAATATTTCAAGCTATCTGAAATGGGTTTTAAGACAATTGATTGCTTAAGAAAACTTCAAAACACCTAAGGAGGTTGAAGTAAAAATCAAAGTGGTTGAGGAGGTTAAGAAACACTTTAAGAGCTCAAATATGTTTCTAAATTGTTTTCAGGAAATTGGACTAATCTTAGGATTATCTGGGAAAAGTAGAGGAAATCTGGCACAGCTCATAGGTTATAAATATTTCAAGCGACTTGTAATAATTTTTGAGTAATTTGAGATAATTGTAACAAATCTCTTTTGAAGTAGGAATTGGAAGTAGGTGTAAGCTGCCTGAAATAGTTTTTTTAGACAAATGAATACCTTAAAAACTTCAGAATCTAATCTTAGGCATAACTACGGAAATTGATAAAGTTTTGAAATTGAAAGTTTATTGATAAATTTACAAAATTCTAAATGATTTTCAAGTTCTTTGGAGCAGCTCAATAATATTTGGGAATTTTGAAACAAATATGGCTGAGTTCGAGAAGCTTCTGGGATTCTAAGAAACAAGAAGCACTTTATTCATGAATAAATCTGAAACAATTAAGACTTGTATAAGCAACTTGAATAAGCATTATAAGTATTTTGAGATTAAACTTTGGAATTGATCCTAAGACAAATCAGCAGGAAACGGTAGATACCTACCAACGCAGTCTTGAACTAATATTGAAGTACTCTAAATAAATTTTTTTCAGTCTGATAAGTCCCTCTGGAACATGGTATTCATAACGGCAGCAGTATTATTCGTGACCACCGGCCTCTTTTACAACTTGGGCGGTTCCGGCAATGTACAGCCCTGGAACGAGCCAAAAGAGAAGAAGAACACCGACGAGATATCCGAGAAGGAGCCGATGTTCGGTAATAACATCAGATGAGGATAGCACTTGAAGATATAATTGTTAGATTATTATTATTTTTTGACAATGCTCTGCAACAGACACCATTTCCGTAAGAAATCTATACTATCGTCGTGGATTGTATTTGTATTGTGTTGCATGGGCGATCATTGTTACTTCACTGGTTTTTATTAAGCACCAACTTGCGCAGATTAATAATTATACATTGAACTTACTGATAGTTTGTTTCTTTTTATGATGGTCTGTCGACAAGTAATTCGAAAGCACCGCGCAGCTCGTAGTCGCTATAATCGGTTTACAAAAGAACGTTTTGTAAAAATTTTTCATATTTATTAAACACTTTTTATACGAAAACGAAACTTTTTTTCTTCCAGTTATCCCTTTTCCATTTCCTGGAGTATACACTTTACACAACTATTATTACTGTTAGAATGTGTAATACACTTTTCTTAATTGGTTACACCTACACAAAGAAAAATTGAAATATTCATAAAGCAGCGAAAGGCAAATTCCAGCATTTCAGTACATATTGAACATTGCCTTTGGTTTCTACAATAACATCCCAACATTTTACAAACTGAAGACAACGGCTGGTATAACCGTCGAAATGTACACAAGGGAGAATTTAAAAGAATGTTATGGTTTATATTCTTTCATGAGATTAAAATGAGAACGTTTTCTTTTTATTTTAGATGCGGTTAAAGCAATTCAATTCATGTGGGTGTAATCCTGGAAGCTGAGTATAAATTACATTAGATTAGATTGATTCGTTGCATATGTTGAGCTAAGTCGATTGTACAAACAAACAGGATTTGGAAGGCTTTCAACATGCAACAACTTTTTTGAATTGCAAGATCTCTTAAAAAACCTTTAACACATGTTATTTAAGGCTATGACAATCGTTAATACTGTAAGTTTTTATAGAAACATCCGCAACGAATAAATAAAAATAACATGACTGAACATGGGGCTCCAAGTGTTAAATCCTGAGAAAGACAACAAGTTATAATTTAAAATGATATGTAAATCTATCAAAAAGGCAATTTCATGTTTCAAGGTTACAATTTTGGCTAGTAAGATACAGCAATGATACTTAATTTGAAGTAACGGTCATATTTATTGGTGCCAGTATAATCCAATAGAATATCTGTAAAATTCCTTAAAGTGTATTGATTAGATCATTATCTTTATATCTAAAATCAATGCAAAAATCAATCAAAAATCAGTTGACGCATGTTCTCCTAACATTTTGAGAAAAATTCCTACGTACGTAGAGTATTTGCGCAAAAATGGTTTGATTACACAACACAATTAATAAGCGATAAAAGGATAAGGACAAAATACTTACAATAAAGTAATTAATTAGAGAAAGATGCAGGCATGGTCTTGATATGTGATTGATCAGCACTTTTGTAGTTGGATGAAATAAAATAATTTTTTTAATACTTACAATAAAGTTATTAATTAGAGAAAGATGCAGGCATGGTCTTGATACGTGCTTGATCAGCACTTTTGTAGTTGGGTGATATAAAATAATTTTTTAATATCAACAGGCACGATTTAATAATTTGACGTCTCATTGTGAGAAGAGGGAGGAAATCGAGGTTTCTATAGGAAAGTAGAAGACTATTATCAGCGTATATTATAATAAACTCTTGATGCTCAATTCGTTCATTAACATTATTTACTTCATACACGTGTACACTACGTGTATTTAAAAAAAACCTATAAATCTTCATATGTAGTTATGAAAAAAGCAAAGATTACTTTATGTTTTGATGCAACATTCAAATGACCATATATTATAAGGTCTCGAACGATTTTATGCCTGCACTATCTATACATACAACATATCAAACGCTCAAGAGCTAGAAAACTGTGATCTACATCACAAAAGGAGGATGATTAGATAAAAGATTTGCTAATAAGGATTTATCAAGAGGGTATCGTAATGTGTAACAACGACCACTTGCTTTTTACTAAATCATGGAGTTCGACCGGAGCAAACTGACATCGAAGCCAAGTAAGGAAAACAATTTAATAACTTAGTTGAAACGATTCGGTTGAAGTTTTATAAACTGAAGCATTTCATCTTCAAGAAGAAGTTCATTACTCAAAGATGGGGCAATTAATCAAGAACTTAATTATCATGATAACTTAATTTGGGTTATTACTGTAGGGTACAAAATTCATATCCTAATTTCGGTTTCTACATTTTATTTTCCTTTCTTATTATTTTATGTTTCAGCTGCAAATCTGGGCATACGGCATTTGCAATATATGCTCATGTTTATTATTATTGCAATTGCATATGGAATGCGTACTATATTGAATGTTGCAATTATATCCATGATAGGCGATGGTACCAAGAATAACACCGACACAAATTACCCTGTAAGTAATCTCATATGCAGTAAAATTTGAATATTTTCTGATTTTTGTAGGAAATATAGTTGCTTACCATTTGTATTTAGAATAATTATAAAATAATTGATCGTAGTAATATATATAGGTATAATTTAAGTCTAGTTAATAGACATAAGTTATTTAAGACTCATCATCGTGTATTCTACGTATAAAAACTATTTACGTATTCTATAAGATTTTAGCGCATTACTCATGATCAAAAGGTCATCACCACATGTTCCCCATGTCTTCCTCAAATCCACTTTTATCAAAGATCTCTGGTCCATTTCCCTAGCGCTCTTTGTTCGTCTCGAATTTGATTTTGAAACCAATTTTTATATTTTAGTGCACTGTGTGTAGCTTAATGCGAAAACTTTAGCACGGATAATTTGATTTTAAAAAATCACTATTATCAATTCTTGGATTTTTACTCCTAAATATCAACTAAGAAGATCTTGGATTTTGTGTGAATTAAGCATATTTGCTCAGGTACCGTTGTTCATCTCTGCAGGCCCTTCAGGCCCTGCAGTCTCAAAATAATCCTGCAACATTAATAAAAATTTTACAGGGTTTTGCAGGGATATGCCCCATTGGATCTAAAACTCTTGTAGAAAGGAAGACCCACTTCACTTTCTTCTGGGTGACCTAATAAGATAAAATTTACCTCTTCCGCAGGTTTACCCTGAGTGGTCGCCGAAGAAGAACCTCATGCTCTCGTCCTTCTTCTGGGGCTACATCTGCCTGCAGGTGGGCGCAGGTCAGCTGGCCAAGAGGTACGGAGCGAAGCGCTTTCTGACCGGCGCCATATTCGTCACGTCGGTGTTCACCCTGCTGGTGCCGTTGTTCGGAGCTCAGTTCGGCTACGTGGGGGTGATAGCGTGCAGGGTGATCCAGGGGGCGAGCCAGGGGTTCCTCTTCCCTTCCATACACACCCTGCTGAGCCTCTGGGCGCCGCTGTCAGAGAGGGTACGGTGGGGGACGATTGTCTACGCAGGTGAGGCCCACGAATTCAGATTATATGAAAATAGAGATGTATGAGTGTATTGGATGAAAGTGGTAATAGTTACGTGATAGTGCTACAAGTATACACGTCTCAATCTCAATCATTTCTTCCTACAGTCCATTTATGAACGTAGGCGTCTTTCATATACTTCCATTTCTCTCTATTTTGCGCTTCGTTTGTCCAATTGAACTCTGCTGTTAATATTATGTCGTTCGTCCAGCGCAATGATGGTCGTCCTCTGTTTTTTTTCCTTGGTATGACCTCCAGTGTAGCAATATATTATTCCATCTAGCGCCTGTGTATCTTGCTATATGGCCGGCATAATTTCATTTTTTGGGTGATGGTAGTTTCGACTACTCATAGATTGTTTCGTTAATGTGTATGATAACTGATAACCATACTACAGCACTAGGAGGATACAATGATCGTAATCTTAAAGGATTATTCTGTTTTTTTAGGATGTATGCAACTTTTCCGAATGTCAACCACCCCAATCTTCTTCTGCGATATATCCCAGCGGTCTGATTTTCTTTTCCCAATTTGAGTTGGTGTCCGAGATATATGTAGCTATCCACTTTATCAATAAGTTGATCTTTAATAATTATTTAGGAATCTTCTTCACACATAAGTTCTGTCTTTAAGTCATTTGTAGTCCGATTTTATTCATTTGTTCGTCTCAAGCATATCCCGTAGATGGTCTGGACCTGGACTTTCTGTATTTAGTACTACATTAGTACTGAAAAATGCCAGATTTCCGGATATGAAAAAATATTTTATCTTCGAGCAATAAGGAAAAGGTTCTTTTTAAATGTTTATAACTTAATGTGTTAATGTGTTTATACAATGATTTTGCAAAAGAAAAAACGATTGTTTTACTTGTTTTGATTCATATTGATAGTTTAGCTCTCCTTCTTTCTTACGGTATTTGTAGAGTTGCTGTATCTTTACTATTTTCTGACTTATGTTATTGCAAAAAAAAATGGTCTCTGGGATAAACAAATTAAATAAAATTTAATGTTTGATGGATCGATTTGTAATTGAAAGATTTATTAGTAATTTTAAATTTTTCCTTATTCTGCAAATTTTTAATAAACAAATTAATTTATCAATATGTATAAAAGGCTATATTAAAGCTTGTCTCATGTTTCAAATAATGATTATTTAGAACTTTTTATTGGATATAAACTTTGCAGTGATAGGTGAGAGTAGCGAAAATGTGGATTTTGTTGCACTTGATTGTTAATAAAATTCGGTCAAACTTTTTAAATAAAAAAATATGACCGAATCTCACGCAAGAAAGTGGTAGAATCTCTTCCTATAGGTTACCTTTAGGTTATTACCTAAAACGTTTTAAGATACCTATATACTTCACAGTCTTAAACGGGGTCTTTTGATCTTGTTTCCTGGGTCTGTTACCCATTTCTGTTTGTACGTCGCCTGCTTGTTTCCCTATGATCATATTTTATTTATTATTTTTATTCATATTTATAGCTAGATCACATTTCTCAAATTCCTCTATTAATTTTTGGAACAAGTAGTTTATGTCATCTCGATCTTCAGCTGTTATTATCTTATTGTCAGCAAATAAAAGAATATACTAGGTGTTCCATTTTAATGTACCACCCCTGATATCTCTTTAGATATGCAATTTAGCGAGAAATGGTCCAGACAAAAGTTCTAGGACTCAAAGGGGGCCACCCATAACTGACCTCTTTGTTGACCTTGAGATGCATTTTCAAGGTGAAATCAAGGTCAACTTTAGTTTTTTTAATGAAAATGCATATTTTTGATGTCATATTCGGATTCTCCAATAAAAAATACGTATCCTTTGTATGAAACATTCTTTTCGTAAATGCTTTGATTTCTCGCTAGAAGACACTTTTCAGCTATGACTTTTATTTGATCTTTATGTGACCTTGGCTTGACCATGTCAAGATTAGGTTCAAGCCTGGTGAAGGTCGGGTCAAGGCCTAGTCACAGTCAGGCCAAGTCTAATCTACAGGTCAATTTCAAGTCTCAATCAGATCTAAACGTGTCAAGGTCACGATCAAGTGACAGTAGGACCACGAAAATGACTGACTACACGCCAGTAGAGATTGTCAATATGATCGAGATTCTTGGAGAATGTAACGACAATTACAGCGCTGCGGCGAGGTTGTACGCTGAAAGGTATCCAGATGCTCGTCATCTTACTAGGAGGACTAATAATTAGATTTGTTATTGTTGTGTTGTCTTGCCTTAAGTGGCTGGACGGGAGGGGACTTTGCCTTGGCTGGTTAGACTCTGAGTGGTTGGACTGTGAAGGATGTTGCCTTGACTGGACGAATTGATGGTTGAATCGAGGTCAAGGATGAAAAGTGTCTTTTAGCGAGAAATAAAAGCATTTACGAAAAAAACGTTTCATACAAAAGATACGTATTTTTCATTGGAGAATCCAAATATGACATAAAAAGTATATGTTTCTATTAAAAAAAAAACTAAAGTTGACCCTGATTTGACCTTGAAAGTGCATTTCAAGGCCAACTAAAAGGTCAGTTTTGGATGGTCCCAATTGAGCCCTAGAACTTTTTTCTGAAACATTTTTCGCTAAATTGCATATCTAAAGAGATATCAGGGGTGGTACATTAAAATGGGACACCATATATTTACTATCGTTTGCGATATTCAAACCCATAGATAGACCTACAGTGCCGTCGCCAATTTTTCCAGTTCTTCATTGGATATATATCTTCATGAATATATATTCATATATATTTCCCACTTTACTCTGTTTTTGGTGTCTCTATAGAGTTTTTAGTGTTAGTCCCAAACACATTAAAAAAATTTCAGTCATTTCCTCCTGATTGAAAATTTCTCAGATTATAGTTAACCCAATATCTTAAAGAAAAACAAGTCAGCTGGTTATACAGTGGTGGATAATAATACCCAGCTGACGTATAATAGGACCAAATATTCATGGCAACGTTATTAAAGTGCCTTTTAGGGAGGTTTTAAAAAAAATGTTTCAAATAAAAGTTGTATCCCTTAGTGAGATCAGTTTAAACCTAAAATTGGGTAAGAATCCGTAGAGTCGTTTTGGAGAAAATTGAGAAAAACTGAAAATTTACAAAACTAAAGGGCCCTTCTCAGAAGATCAATCCAGATAACGAAACGGCAATCAATAAGAATTGAATAGTACAGTAAACGTACAAAGTTTAAAAAGAAAATTTGGACTAGTTTTTGAGATAATCCCAAAAAAACCTAAAAATGACAAGAGTAAAGGGCCCTTTTCAGAAGATCAGTCGAAATAGCGATAACGTCAGTCAATAAGAATTGCATACTAAAGTAAAGTACAAAGTTAAAAGGAAATTTTCGACCAGTTTTTGAGATAATCCCCAAAAACCCTAAAATGACAAGAGTAAAGTGCTCTTTGCCCTTAACTGATTCTGATAAAATTTATAAGGTCGCGAGTTTTCAGGAGACCCAGCCCAAATACAAAGTTTTAACTTTTTCCTATTTACAGTTTCTGAAAGAAAGTTGTGAATTTTCAGTTTTTTTTAAAATTTTTCCAAAACGCCTTTACCGATTCTTACCCAGTTTTAGATTTAAACTCACCTAACTAAAGGTTACAACTTTTATTTGAAACAATTTTTTCCAAAACCTCCCTAAAACGCACTTCAATATTGTTGCCACGAATATCTGGTCGTATTATACGTCAGCTGACATATTATCCACCACTTTATAGTCAGCTGACTTGTTTTTTTTAAGATATTAGGTTAACTATAATGAGAAATTTTCAATCGGGAGGAAATGACTGAATTTTTTTAACGTGGGTGGGAGGCTACCGCTGCTTAACCCACCCGCCGAACCGCAGGTGACGTACACGGAGCTTCATGATACAACTGTCTGAAACATTTTACAAGTTATCGTCCGGGAGGAAATGACTGACCAAATTTGTACTCTGGCGTGTGGTCTGTTTTGGATCTAGGTTCCAATTCTGGTTTTTAGCATGCCCTGCGTTACCTCCTACTTGTATGGTCTCAAGCCTTACCTCTTGGTCTGGTCTGTCTTGGCGATCGGCTCCCATTTACTGTTCAAAACAATTCTAGGTTTGCCCATCGGGAACGTCATCTCGATGCCCGTCACCGGAGCCATAGCGGCCACCTCCGTCGGCTGGCCGGGGATTTTCTACCTCTACGGGGCACTGGGGATCGTCTGGTGCTGTTTCTACCTCTATTTCGGTTCAGCGAGTCCTTCGGTGGACAAACGGATCTCCGCCGAGGAAAGGAGATGGATCGAGTCCGAGATAGACGAGACGGAAGACAAAGAAGTAAGGAAGGAGGTCGTATCTAATCGCGGGTATCGATTGCACGATTATTTTCAGAAAGTGCCGACGCCGTGGAAGGCCATTTTCACATCGCCGCCATTTCTAGCGCTCCTGGTGACGCACATCGGTCAGAATTGGGGATTTTGGACGTTGCTGACGGAGATTCCTAGCTACATGCAGAAAATTCTGGATTTCGACATCGCTTCGGTAAATTTCTAATTCAGACAAAGCGTTATTGAAATGTCGAAAAATGATTACAATAAGTTTCGATGAAAGAATTGGTAATACCGATCATTTAAGTATGGTTCGTAAATGTTTTGTAATATGTACCCTTCCTCTATGAGTTATTAACACATTTTCATTTCGTCTTTTTCCAATTCCAGAATAGCGTCTTATCCGCTCTGCCGTACTTCGTTATGTTCGTACTCAGTTTAGCGATAAGCCCGATAGCCCAAGTTATCATCGACAAGAGATACGTTACCATAACCACCAGCAGGAAAATCTTCAATTCAATAGGTAACATTTCACATCTTTCATTCCTCACTACTCACTACTACTGAATCTGACCAAACACCACTTTTATCGTATTTGGTGAAAATTGCCTCAAAATGTTTGTCACCACATCACAAATCCATTTCACATTCGGATAGGAAAAAACCAGGACACAATTTGAAAAACATTCATTTATTAAAAGTCAAAATGTCTATCAAGTAACTGGTATCCATTTCAGTAACAACACAAAATCCAAGTGAAGTTTTTATCCGATAGTATGCATTCAGCATATTCTGCAACTAGTGATGGCAATATCGAATGAAAACTGCGATATATCGAGAGACAATGATATATCGTAAGCGTACTATCGATATTCGCGATACATCGAAATGAAAATATCGATGTTGCAAAATATCGATATATTTATATCGAAATATAATCTATAACCATAAAGTTAAAATGAGTGCCTAGGAGGATACCAAAGGATACAGTGAGGCCGTGAGGCCAAATACATTGAACAATATGTGGCCAAATATGATCGAAGCACTTCATGATTATGAGAAATGTGCATACTGCTTTTCACTTCAGAACTTGTAACTTGTATTACTTGTAAGCAACTTAGCAATTATACGGGTACAGGGGGTTACCCGGTTTGTACCCAAACTGCCAAACAATCTTAGAAAGAGCAAACAATAGTCAAAACAACGATAGACATAAACATAGAACAGTGTAAATGCGACGAAATATTCAAAATACTTGAGTTCCGAGGCACAAAACACAGGAATCTTGTCACGGTCGCCACGGCCACGTGGAAAGGTGAAAAGTGTGTGTCAGCCATATACCTGTGCATATACGTATAAAGGATATACTGAGCCTAACCTATAACTCCTATAAGCAGAATAAGCGGATTTTGGTTCCAACAATATGAGCGGGAATTGACTTGCCTCTTGTACTCTTGGCCACCGATTTATGAAAACTTTACCGATATATCGATACATCGACAGGAAATAAATATCGATTGAAATATCGATACATTTGATGACGAAACATCGATATTTAGAAAAAATCAATATATCGTTGCCATCCCTATCTGCAACACTTATTGAAGTTGGTGTGTGTAAGTATGGAATGAAAGTAATGGAAGTAATGTTAAAATAATGACAATATATACTAAGAAATTACGTCATAGTATTATATTATAGTATATTATAATTATAATGTTATATATACATATAATAACCTATACTATTTTGTAACTTATTTTTGCAAAATTTAGTTATCTCAGTTTTTTCATTTCCACAGCATCTGCGTCAATACTAATCTTCTATTTATATACTAAGCAAATCTCTACACTATACTGGTATATAGTACATTTCTGATTCTATACTAACAGTGCTAAATCTCTTAATCGATCTTTATGAGCAACTATTACGCAGTTCGTGATTATTTTTAGTTTAGAAAATGGGCGGTTACAGGGAGGGTCCAAATTACAAATATAAAAGTAGTACAAATCGCTGCACGATTTGAAGCTATTGTAACGCCTTTTGGTCGTATTTTGACGCCAGACTGAGACGAAAGGGTGGATTACTTGAAGATTGGCACTAGTTTCGAATTTCTGGATGAAGTTTGGATTTCGGAATGGTTTGCTCGGGCGCCAGAATTGTAGGGTTTACTTCCTTAAGCTTAAAGTAGTTTCTATTTAGGAGAACGCTAGTGTATCTGTGAAAATAAAACACAGAAATTGGAAAATAAGTAAATAATTCTATTTGGGCTAATTCATACTAAATTCCAAAAAGTATATAATAATTAATTATATATATATATATATATATATATATATATATATATAATGAAAGAGTAGTTTTTTGTTACAATGTACAGGAATGGTGGCTGTGGGTGCAATAGCAAACCATTACAATAACTTACTCAGCATGGACAAGTGTGTAATTAAGTTAACAAAGCGGTAGTGTGCTACTCAAAGCGGAAATATGTAGGCAGATGTAATTAAAGCGGCATTCATACAATTAAGACAGTAAAAGCAGAAAAGCGCAGTAGGCAACAATTGAATGCAAAGCTATTTGAGTGTAAATCTGTAGATATTTGTAGAGAGAAATACTTGTTTTATTTTAAAGTTTTATTAATTTGTTTATATTTTTTTATGATAAACTTTTCCAGTCATAAATATCCTCAAAAAGTTCCAAGTGCTAAGTTGGCAAGACCCTTGGGAAACAATAAAGATTTTCAATTTTTCACTCAGTTCCTGAATAGGTATTAAAATCACCTTTATAACGTAAAATGTTTCATTGGTTAATAAACTAAAAAATGAATGAGCGGTTTCATTTTTCTTGTTGAAAGAAGTTGAACTGTTACTAATAGTGATACCTGGGTCAAGCTGATAAAGGTGCATGTTTTCAGATTTAGATGTAAACTGGATTGAGACCTGGTCGTATTCTAGAGCTGCTGTTGTCACATTTCAAACATCTTTAATTACAGCAGTTACTTTCAACCTGTAAATTGGAAGCATACAATCGTTATTAGATTTAAAATTCCCAGCAGGGAGGCAATTGTGGGAATTTTGTACCTTTTAGGTTTTAGTCGTTACAACTTTTGCTCCTTTCTTTCCTATGTAGAATCACTAGTTGTGCTCAGGTGATCCATATCCATTACTTAACCTTGATGTACATCAATGTGTAGTTGTTTAAAAATAAGCAGGAAAAAGCCGGAAAAACTTTGGAAATACTGATGATGATGAAAAACCCACGAAACAAAATTTCAGTGGAAATCGATAGTGACAGAACAAAGTAACCCACACATTGGATTGTTGGCTCAATGAACAATTGATTTGTAGGTCTTCAATACTACCTAACATCAGCCCCTCCTCGCGGCTGTTTGGTTTAATGGTATGACAGCAACTTCACTACTGCCCTTCACTAAACTTCACTTTACTTATCCTCGCGATTCCTTTTTTCAGGTCACTTTGTGCCGGCCCTAACGCTGATCATCCTCTGCATGGTCGGTACCGACAATAAGACAGTCATAATAACACTGCTGGTGATAGCTGTGGGCACCAACGCTGGTACGTACTGCGGATTCAATATCAACCATATCGATTTGTCTCCCGTGCACGCTGGACCTCTCATGGGAATCACCAACAGCATAGCAGCTCTGGCGGCCATATTGGCTCCCCTTTCCGTGGACTTGATAGTCAGCATCAGTGGATACGAAGAGGTGATAAAATGGGAATATATTTGTGTTGGATGAGAAATTGTTGATGAGAAGAACTACTCTCGAAACATTGCATTGCCTAACGAAGTTAAAAGTAGTTGGTACTACTACTAGTACTAGCAGGTAGTAGGTACTTTAAATCGGTTTTAATCTGTACTTTCTCTTGATAACTGGCACTGTTCCTATCGAATGGACTGTAGTGGTAATAGAATGTTTTTGCTCGATTTGCACTACTTAAATGTGAATGTGAATAACTTCATGTATATTTTTGATTCTAGACTGATGAAACGTTATGGCGTTTCGTGTTCTACATCTCAGCTGGAGTTTTCATCTTCGTCGGAATAATTTTCATGACATTCGGCTCAGGGGAGGTTCAACCCTGGAACAACACCGCCTTTACCGGTACCGCCGAAGAAATCAGAAAATCTATCGAAATCCACAAGAAGTCATCTGTTATTTATAAGATAGAATAATTTTTTGATACCTTAATAAATTAATCCTAATAATTTTCTTATTGACGATATCATTTTAAACCCATTCTCACATTAGTATTAATTAACGATTTATCTTTTTTTATTGAAAAACAATGGTATTAATTTCAATTACAGATTCATATTTAGAAAAAGAAGATTAGATATATCTCACTTAGATTGTTTGCAAGATTATTTCACTTCAGTTGCAGTAGTTATTATCATTACGGTTACCTGGGAATTAGTTTAACGGGAGAAATAGGGGCGGAAAAAAGGAGATATGGACAGCACCACACCAATTGCTAAACCAAGTAAGTGTTTAATTATCTACAGAATGTAGCTACCTGTGCGCTACACCGTAATAATTTATTAGTGTTCAAACTAAAGTAGTTAGTTAGTTAGAATTGTTACATTTGTAACATGTATTTACATGATGTTGAAAGATACGTTTTATTTTAGTAAAAAAAAATTATTTTCAAGGAATTACTGAGGTATTTCCAGAAACACTAAATAATTATCAATTTGGATTTTATTAAAATATGCATTCCAAGATCTAGTATACTTCGTCCAGTCCCAACTGGAACGGCAACAAAAACACTTAATGGCTTTTTAAGTAGTGAAATGCCATGCCGCCCGGCCGTCCATGGGCGTATCATTACGGATAATAACTCTAACAATGAATTCACTTTAAATAGCATAAATAAATGGCACACACATACCCACACCACTGCTTTTTCGAGTATAAGTGCCGAAGAACCGAAACACTTGCTCCATAGAAGAAGAAAAAGAAGATACAAACGAAGCGCCGATGTTGTAAAAAAATTTTGCGACCCAATAGACCCTTTATTTCTTTATCTGTAGATATCCATACATTCACATATACGATTTCACTTGGGCGACTGCACGAACACGAGCACCTGCGTTTTAAAATATACCAGTGCGTTTCTGAATAAGCAAAGAAATAAGTCCCATGGTTTTGTATAGAGGTAACGGGCTCTATTCGAATGTCCTCGGTAAATTCAGATTTTATTCAGTGTTCAAATTGCTACTGGTTAGAGTATAGAACATGTATGAAGGTAGACACGTGATTTCTAAATATGCGCATTATTTTAACATCGTTTTAAATTTCTCCAAAGGAAGCTTTCGATATATTTTATCTAAAGTACCTATTTCATTATATATTGCAAAATTGATTTAAGTAACCGAATTAAAGGCTTTGTTTTATACGTACCTATCAGATAGATTTTATAATAATTCAAACACACTACCTAATTGCGTCAAATATTTCGACGATTTATAAGTACACACATAATCGTAACACATTATCAATATTTTAGACCAATTTGTAGTTTGGACAATAGAATATTAGTTTAACAATTTTGCAATATAGCAAAACTTTTATAAATCATTTTTATTTCAATAATGTGTTCTATTACACTCATGTACATGTGTGTTCATGAGCGAAAGACGAGTGATAAGTTACATGTAAACCGTATTCTAATTTAAATATATTTAATACATTTAGAAATGCGTTATTTACAAATTAGCGAACTGATAATTTACAAATCCAAAAAATTCTTAATGTCACTCCACTCAATTAAAACATTGTTGTTACATAGTCTTTATTAAATATGAAGGGACGCATGCCACTAGTACCAATTATCAGCTTATCTATGATAAGAGGAAACCATCTTAATTGAAAATATGATAAAAAATTAAAATTTGAATCCTACACACTAAATTTCTGACAAGTAGAAATTAATACATCCCTAATGTCTTATGAGTAAAAACAAAAAATTCATAGGCTAATGTTGACGATCAATTCAACAGTTGAAAAGTCGGAATAGGGACATCACTTGATACATTAGGTTTAAAGATTTGAACAAGATCAACAAAATTTAAAGTATGTCCCTGATATCACTGTTACTGTAACAATTTCGGAAGGAAACTTCGTGATAGGTAAAAGACGAGGTTAAAGGTATTTTTAAATAGCGCCTATATGAGGCGCTAATTTAACACGATTAAAAAGCAGTTGATTATTAATTGGAGTACGTCTCGGATCTTTGTTAATCTAACAATCTCCATGATTTCTAGTAAGATGCGTATTTAGCTTTTCTTATAAAAATGTAAAATATCCTAATCAAGATGATCTGGAAGAGGGATGCCGTTATGGTTATTAATGTTATTATTATATGGTTGACCAGAGAACTCTTGGTCTTGGTCCTCGAAAGAGAGTTGGAAGTATATTGACTAACGTATTTTAATTGTTTATTAACTTTAATGGTTAAACTTCTTCCCGTTTATCCAACATACCATTTTTAAAGGGCATTGTATATGAACACCTGATCTATCCTCTGGAATTATTCGATTTTGAGTGTTAATTAACTTAATGATGTTAAAAGAACTAGTGGTGAAAGAGGTGTTAAGGACCACCACGTGTTTCAACAGGATCCCCCTATTACTATGTTAGATTTCCCAAAAATGGAAATGAAAATTTCTAAGAGGTCTTTCAGAGGAAGTTCAAAAGTTCAAGTAAGAGTTCATATGTATATGTAAGTACTTCTAATATAATTCGTTTATTAAACAAAATATGCATGCTGTGGCTATATGTAACATTATTGATAATTGAAAATTATATGGGGAGTGAGGAATATTGAATAAACTGACATAATATTTTAAAACCAGCCATCTTGTGAGAGATAGAATGGAAAGACTGATATGGAATGATGGAGTGTTTTCTATGTTGTAGTTATGTTATGTATGTTATGTAGGTTTTCTGAAAATTAGAGAATCCAATTTTTTTTCTTTTCTATAGATTTTTAGGTCCAAAAACGGAAGGGAACCGTCAACTTCCACTTTCATTGTAAACTTAATGGCCGAATGGATATCATCAAGAAATGTTAAAATTTATCTAACTCAAGTCTATTACCTACGAACAAAACTATTATAGAAACTTTTATAGAAAGCGGTAATTTACAATTAAAACGTTATTAAGTTTATGAAGTTACAAAAATATATTAGAAAGAGTGTAATGGTTGTTTTTGGGACACTTGTAGATTACAAGTTAATGTCAATATTATCATTCTCGATTGAATAGATCCCAACTGCTGGACGCCTGTAGGATAATTTAAATGTAAATTAGTAGTACATCCGGTGTAATCTTATTAAATTTAAATTTGTTTATCCCTAATTTCGACCATCTCTACGTATCCAATGATAGTGACAATCAGATTATATATCATTATCTCTGTTATTCTTTCAACTGGTTATATTTGTTGTTTTCAAGTTATTGTGAAAATATGGATTGGAGCATTTCGCTTCGTAACTAAAAATTAACGCGATAAATGATTATCATTCCTCCTGTTTTAATGAAATAAACATTTTTAAGGAAATTTTTCTGTTAGTGCCTTTATCTGCAACAGCTTTTTAACAATTTTTGCTCGTTCTTACTGGGTACTACGACTTTTCTTGAAAATCACTGTTAATAAATCTCACACTAATATATTGTAACGATTATTTTCTAATTTATTTAAATTAATTGTACACTAATTTATATAACACACTTTGGTACTTGTACACTAGACTAATTAATTGTACTCTAATTTATATAACACACTTTGGTACTTGTACACTAGATTAGACACTACTTAATTGATTTGTACTGCTCCGCTTTCGGATTGTATGTCGCGTTCACGTCTGCTTCTCTACTTCTAATCATCTCCTCGATCACAAGCCCGCTTATATATACACCTTGATTCTGATCTAGAACCTTCTCGTATATTCCTCCATAGTTCCGGAAGGAACCCGATTGTTCTTTTAATAATGTTTACGTAGGGAATGTTCAGAAGGTCTTAAATTACTTTCAGTAAACAACAATCCGGGAGAATTCATGGAGCTGTCTTTTATGCGTCGTGGTAATTCTTTTGAAGTAGCCGCTTCGCTCGGATCGAGTAAACATGTGTCGCGTTGTTTACTTCTCGCATTACAATATCAACTGCATGAGTTTCTTGAGATAGGTTATGCTACTGTTAACTAATGCCTCTGTGCGTAACAAATGCGCATCAAGAAACTTTCGCCCTTCTCCTAATAAAAGTTGGATTTTGGAGAGGATTCAACAATTTCCAAAAGGTCTATCTGAATCTCAAGATAGACTTTTTAAGATGGATCTTAAGATCTATTTTAAAACATCCTGACCATTGTTATCTCCGGTAAATCCCATGAAGGGACTTCTAGTTACAGAATACTGCTCTTAATATGTTGCAAGCTTCTGGAGAGAATAATTTGTAATAGAATTAAAATAAGACTAAAACTCTTAATAAGCAACGAACAAGTTATGTTAAGAAATAAAAGCAGTTGTTAATCACCCATATAGAAACAGGCTTATAGAAAGGATTGAACAATTGATACAGAAATAGAAATTTTAGTTCAAAATATGCTCAGAAATCGCAGGTTCAACATGTACCTTAACAGCAAAAGAATACTGAAGGAATGGTGAAGAATTGCTTGCCACAAGGCACGTCCTAAATGATGCCACGAGAGACGTGGTAAAAATTTTATACAAGCAGAAGATCTTGCTCTTTGTATTCAAATACAGAACTTTAAAAATGGAGAGACATCAATTAATAAGTACCTCGAGACCTTCCACTAGTACTATAAACTCGGTAGTTTCGAACCAACCCAAGTAATATAAATCCTGTACTTCCATGCCTCAAGCAAATAAATTCACTATGCGAGTAGTTGAAGTTTATGTTTGGTGGGGCCTTCACCCGAGACACTTAAACCTCGACTACTTAACTTTTGAGAAATATCTGTTGCGGAATGTCTGACTTGACCAGTTTTAAGAGCTCAAGAGCTCATCGTTATTTACTACAAAAGAAAGAAAGAAAATTGGGATGTTACGGCTATTTGAGGCAAACAAAAACACTCTAATCGCAAATTTTTTCCTCTTATTGATGGTGTGGTCCTTGTTAGCAAGATCATCTCCAATAAACTATATAACGACGCCATGTTAGACTATCAAAAATGGTGAATATGATCTAATGAAATCTCAAGTCCGTCGGATAATCAATGAATTTAAGCTATATTGGCTACTTGATTTGCCAAGTATGCGTATACAGTTAATGAGTAAGTAATACGTTTCGATTTTCGTTTCAGCTGCAAATTTTGGGTCCCGCCATGTACAGTACTTACTAATGTTCACGGTAACCGTAATTGGATATGGGATGCGTACCGTTTTGAATGTGGCAGTTATCTCTATGATAGGGAAAGATGACAAGACAAAAGACAAAAATTACCCAGTAAGGAAATTTCTTTAAATGATTAATCTATATGCTTGGTATGCTTGAACATTTTCCAATGTGGTTTTTGTTATTTGTGATTATTGCAGTATTCTAGTTCTTGACTTGTATAAATTTATAATGCGGCTGATTTTGATTAAAGCTAAGTTTATTTTCATTTGCACATTTAACAATAACTTCATCATAAATTGGTTTCTTATATTATCTTTCAGACGTATCCAGAATGGGAAAGCAAGAAGAACCTGATGCTCTCCTCCTTCTTCTGGGGTTACGTGTGCTTCCAGGTGTTCGCAGGGCAACTCGCGAAGAAATACGGCGCCAAACTCTTCCTCGGCTGCGCCATGTTCATAGGTTCTGTGTCCACTTTGCTCATACCGGTGCTGGGCGACACGTGCGGGTACATCGGTGTGATAGTGTGCAGAGTGATCCAAGGGGCGACCCAGGGATTCCTCTTCCCATCCATACACACCCTGCTGAGCCTCTGGGCTCCGCTCTCCGAGAGGGCCAAGTGGGGAGGAATTGTCTACACAGGTAATTTGTTCTGTGTTTGTTGTCAGAAGAACATCCTGGGGTTATTTCTGGTTTGGTCATCTGCGAACATACTGTTAATCACATTATCGATAATTAAAGGGATTCGTCCCAGTGGTTGTGTCAATGGTTAAATTGTCGATGGATTAGTTGGATATACTCTAGTTTCGAGCAGTAAAATTAGATATCTTTAGGTCAGCCTGTGGGTAACGTCGTCGCCATGCCAGTCACCGGAGCTATAGCAGCCTCTTCGGTTGGCTGGCCAACTGTCTTTTATCTCTACGGAGGCCTAGGTCTGCTGTGGTGCATCGTATACTTCTTTTTCGGCTCGGCGAGCCCCTCGACCGATAGCCGGATAACCGAAGAGGAACGCAAATGGATCGAATCGGAGATCGACGAGACTGAAGATAAAGACGTCGGTGACGTTTAGATCTGGTCAGTACTGTCTTGTTACGGGTCGAATTGGTTACAGAAAGTGCCGACACCTTGGATTGAGATTTTCACTTCGGTACCATTCTTGGCGCTGTTGGTGACTCATTGCGGACAGAGCTGGGGCTTCTGGACGTTACTCACGGAGATCCCAAGCTACATGCAGAAGGTGCTTAAATTCGATATAGCTTCGGTAAGTCCTGACTCAAAGCTATTCTAATATTCCTTGGTAAGTAAGGCATATGCATCACAGATTAGTTGGTTTTATCTATAGGTGGTCTTCATTCTCTGCTCTCAAAATTCTTATTTAGTTCCTACATTGTATTGAGTAAATTGAGTTAATGGAGTTTGAACAAACTCACAAATTCTATTAGTAAAGCTTTAATTGTATCCAATCCATATCGTGTAAAATATGCGCATATACAGGAGTCTCAGGAACACCTCGTCAAAACTTGACAGCAAATTTGTAGCCTCAAAATAATTTCACTATCTCATATAGTTACTTAGACCTCCTTTACTGAGCTGTTCGCTCTTAGGTTCTAAGCTGAGGAGATATATTACCGAGAACATGTTGTACAGCTGAGGGTCTGTGGATAAAATGTAAAACAAAATTATCAGCTCACATTTCTTTCTACCATTACACTATCCACTTAGCACTGCTTCCTAATATCTCCGTAAAAATGTGAATTTCCAATTACAGTCTCACATGCGCACTAACTGTCGATCCTTGATTAGTGTAAATTTTTAACATATAGATTTATACAATCAGAGACTCTGACTCGGCATTAAAATTCACATTTGTCCTTTCAGTCGTTTTCATTCTGTAGTCTTATCGCTTTATGTCGCTCTATACAGTAACGTATTGTAACGTTTATTTTCTAATTTATTTACACTATTACTAAACTAATTAATTTATATAACACACTTAACTATTCCCTAACATTAATTTATATCACTCTTAATTATTAATTTATTTCACTGCTCCGTCTTTCGCTATTTCGCTTGTTTACTCTCGCGGCTTCCGTCTAATAATAATCATAATCTCCGACCGCAAACCCGCTTATATACACATCTCAACTGTAATCCGGAACCTTCTGGCGTATTCTTGAATTTACTCGAAATACCTTTTTTATGTGGAAAGGTCCAGAAGGCCATAAATCACCTTTCCTTAAATAATAATCCGGGAGGTTTCTTCTTTAATAAGATGTTTTTATAGAATTCAATTAAGCGTCGCGGCAATTCCTTTGAGGCAAGCCGTCCAGGTCCGATAGGAGTAAACACGTCTCGCGCTATTGTTTACTTTTCGCATTAGAGTATGTACATAGTTCAACCGTTGCAATCAAAACCATTCTTTGAACCATTGCGAAAAAATGAGGTTCAAGCCTACACCACTTTCTTGCAAAGATCTGAGTTCCATCTGAGTGTCATCCATCACGATAAATGACACACTTGCAAATTACATTTTTGTGGCATAAATAATAATTATATTTACATAGTTATTAATTATACAGTTATGTATTTACGTAGTTTTAGCGGTACGACAACAGTGTTGGTTCATAATCCTAAGTACTTCTTCTAAATTTAATGGAACTTAGGATATATAGATGTATTATTTTTGGCTCTCGGAAACTGTAATAGCAATTTGCGCCAGAAATGTCAGAAATAAAGCGTGACCCATTGATGAATACTCAAACTTTGTATAATAATGAGGTATCAAATTTCAAAATATTATTGATATATGTACATTTTTCGAAAATTTTTTTTTTTATAGATTCGACAAGATGACCTACGTTTGTGAAATCACATCCACATTCCTTGTTTGTTTGAAACATGTCGATTGTTATACTAGATGGACTAGGTTCTCGAAATTAATCAGCGAAGTACTATGAAATAATTGTAAGAGAATTTTTGAAAACGGTATTTGTAGATCAGCCGGGATCCCGGCTATTGTAGATCCCGGCTGATCTACAAATACCGTTTTCAAAAATTCTCTTACAATTATTTCATGTCGATTGTTACTTTGCAGCTCTCTGTAGTATCTTAATGTTATCTACATACAACTCCAAAAAAGGAAATTACAGAAATTGTTTCTCAGTATTGCAAATCTGACATATCTGCATGTATACATTTATTTTATGGAAAAGAATTAAGCAATTCTTTAAAATGATGTGTTAACGTGTTGATTGATACACAGATACGCTTTAATATCGCATGTCAGATACAAAAATAATTTAAATACTGTGACGCGAAATGTAAACATCAGTGTGAAGCATGCTCCTTTTTACCTGACGCAGGCGGCGCATTTCAAAGAGGACCATAAAAACTCTTCTCGAATAATCGGGAACGTCCAATTGGAGAAAGAATAACTCGGAAAGTTTTCGAAAAGATATTATTGGGGCTATAAATTACGAGAAGGTTCAGTCGCAGGCAGAGTAGACGCCGTGAGTGAAAAAGTGCGATAAGCCGACTAGCGATAAGTGTACAAATAAATTAGCGCGTTAAGTGTTTAACATAAATTAATTAGTTAAGGGATAGACTAAATAAATTAGGTAGTGTTATAAACTGTATAAATAATTTAGAATAAACGTTACAATACGTTTGATCATCCACGAAAACATTACGTTTATAAGCTTAATAAGTTTAAGGTTAAGCATCTTTAAATTTATATTTCAGAGCACTGAACGCTGTAAATATGTAATACGGTTTAAAAAAAAGTAGTATGTACTTTAGTCTTATCTACTTTCATTCTGTGTCATTCATGACTCGCACATGATAACACGGTAATTTGGGTGCTATTGAAAAGACTATGTCGATCGATAAATGTAATAATGAATTTATTCAAAGTAATATTTTAGTGCTGAAACTTAATATAATTGCTCTAATTTTTGTTTTACAAATCTTTATAGTTACGTATGTAGAAAATGTGCAAGACAAACATCGTTACTTTTCTCTTGAAAACGGTGCCGTCAAGATTTAATATATTTTGAATAGTATGAATGAAATCGTCAACTGTTGAAAATTGACGAAAACCTCTTTAACCCCTGATGTGTGTTAGCTTGCAATACATACATATTTACATTAAAACAGAGTTAAAAATTTCGACATTCTGTTTGGTAACTTATTTTATTAATATTCTTGAACACTTAAAAACTGAGTATCAAGAAACAGAATTGATTAATTTGTCATCACTCCTTAATTTATGTACACCTTATCTTATTTAACTATTGCACTATGCCGATTTATGTCAATTAAGGCTAACACGCTCAGTTCTTATTCTTATATATGGTTAGTTGTTGGATATTTTTCCACCCCGCTGTGAGACTGCAGTGTTGGACAAGTGGCTGAGTATTTATGCGCCAAAAAAATATTTTCCAGGATAGTGTTTGTCGGTGTTTTCGATGTTTCTAGCGAATGTTAGAGGGCCGTCTAAAAATTGCTAGATAGATACATCAGTGATATTGCACCTGGGCAATTTTATTACAGTACATACAGCAACACCGTAATTGATAAAGAAGATGGTGCTTATATTTTAAGTTTTCCAAGCTCAATAACATGGTTGACTTTTCTTTAAAAACGTACTTGACTGTGTTTACTGGAGTTAACTCCACAATGTTTACTGCTATGTTTTTAGATATTCTGAGATTTTACGCATTTAATATGCAGAAAAACTTCAAGAAAATTAATTGATTAATGTTTAAAAAAAAACAATATTTAAGTCACTCTAGATACAATAGGGTATATATAGCTTGTTGTTTGTTTCAATTGTTTCCCTTATAATTGAAAATAAATATCATGTAATCATGTTAATGATTACGAATATGTTTGTAGTTTAATATTACATCAAGAAAACAATTTCACATTTAAACACTGCCAGAATATATCAACAATAATAATAAATACATGATAAAAATATTATTTTATTTAAGAAATTCAGACATATTATTACAAACATCCTTACCGGTGTTTAATTTACGTGACATGTTAGATCTCTCTCGTAAATTAGGTAACTTAGTTACAGTAGTAACTAAATTAGTTAAAAATTAATTTTCAGTGACAGAAATTCACAGAATAATAGTTATTTCATGGAACACAACATAGCTGCGATCCCTTTGTAATCTGAGGTAACTCATTTTTTTCCTCTTTTCTCAGTCAGTGTCAAAATTAATTCGATATGTAAAAGTTCATAATCAAAACAAATTTCATGAAAATTTTCATAGGTTATATTTCATGTTTATGTTTTAAGAAAAATGAATTTTGCATAAAATCCAAGCCCCGTTTATTAAACTTACATGTTAATTAAACATTTACCTATTTACTTTACAGCCTCTATGTGGACGGGCTGTCATTTGTGAATCAGCCGTACCTGCTGTACGGTAAATTGCAAAACACTACAGAATAATTTCTTTCATTACAGAACAGTTTCCTGTCCGCTCTACCCTACTTCGTTATGTTCATACTGAACATGATTATGAGCCCTATAGCGGATTGGATAATACGGAAGAAGTATGTGAAACTAGCAACCAGCAGGAAAATATTTAATTCAATAGGTAGGTGCTGGGTGCAGCTATTTTTCCATTTAATCTACTCAAGACCACCTTTCAACTAGTCAACTTCCCTAAATAGACATTTTATTTGGAGATATATGAAGCGATCTGGAAGATCCCAATATTCAAGTAATTTTAAGTAAAATTTAATTACTTCAGGTCACTTCGGTCCCGCTGTGGCTCTGATCGTCCTATGCCTGATCCGCTCGAGCGATAAAACCGTCATCATAACGCTGCTGGTACTGGCGGTTGGTACTAACGCTGGTTCTTACTACGGTTTCAACGTCAATCACATCGATCTGGCGCCTGTACATGCCGGTACCTTGATGGGCATCACCAATAGCATAGCATCGACTCTGGGGATTGTAGCGCCCCTAGCCGTCGATTTGATATCGAATGTGTCGGGGTACAAAGAGGTAAGAAGCATTTTTATCGAAGAATTAACTACGTAATGATGGGTACTCTCGTTTAGGAGGATGAAAATCTATGGTACATCGTCTTCTATGTGGCCGCAGGTATTTACTTCGTGGCTGCGAGCACGTTTGTAATTTTTGGTTCCGGGGAAGTCCAACCGTGGAATTCTTCGGTGAAATGGGAGCCGAGTGTGCAGAAAAGCGAGGAGGAAGATCAGAAAAGAGGTTCATTACGTTATTGAGGTTTTTCCTGGAGGTTTTGTGGGCGAATCCCCGAATTGACTAAATCGTTGCATCACATTGTTGGTTCAGAGATTTGTTGCAACATATATGTTGTGGTGTTATTGAATAAAAGTATTTTTTTAATTAACACGTGGATCCTGGTTTCTACGCGTGACAGATTGTTTTGTAAAATAAATGGAGCACATTGAACCTCTAAACTCTGACGAAACCCTATCCACTTAAAAAAAAACAATCGATTGTCTTCGCTACATGATATCTGATAACGAATGATTAATAGTAAATCAGTTCAAGTTCCCGGCGGCAACTCAACTCATTGTAGAAAACACAATGAAAGGCTTGAATTTCATAAAAACGGTCCGGCTTCGGCGTTTTACATACAGTTTACAAGTAGTTCTTATCATGTTTTGTTTCATATCTTTAACTGTTATCGATTTGAATATTTCGCAATCCGATCTATTTGAAGATTAGATAATTACCTGAAGATATGTATGTAGTTCGTCATGGATTGCAACCTAGTGATCCCAATGGAATGTCAGTCAGTTTAAGTGGTTTTTGATTGCAGAAATAGTTTGAATAAAATTATTTGCAAACATGGATTCCAAAGCAAGACCCGGTAAGTACCGAGTTTAATTAACGACCAGGCCTTTGGTACTATGTTCAAGTTCTTCTGGGATTCAAGTAAATCAGAGATGTGATCATCTTATATGACTAACAACATTAAGACTTTAACATCGCTGGGATGTAGTACTATTTGGTGCTATAGGCTGCCGATCATTCGTAGGAAAACAATTATTCGAAGACAATTGTTCCTAAAACAATTTTTCGATCATACATTCGTGTCAATGAAAATGAAAGAATTTTGAAACAATTTGTTTTTCGGTAGTTATTCGAGATATGTTAGATTATTTAATAATTCATAGACGTAAAGGACATGGCATATGTATGTCTAATATTAACCGAGTCATATCGAGTTAATGGTTATAATGATACTAACATACTGCAATTTTTTTCACTTATTTTTGAAACCGAGAAAAGTACTTCAAATTAGTAAAAAACATTTTTGAGCTTTTAGAAAATTTCACTTGGTTTTTTGATATTCGCGGGAAAATTATCAATTAAATTCTAACCAAGTTGTAGTGCACGCCTTTCAATACACTTTTTGAAAATGAGTTTCAAAACAGATTTGGAATTTACTTTGTTCCGTTTCTGAGATGTCTTTTATCTCATCTGGTGTCCAAAATGATTTCCCCTCCACAAAAAGTAAGAGATACATTACACGCAACAAATTATTTAATTTATCCATTACTATCGCCATCCAGCCCATTTCATAAGCTGGGGTCGACGCATGCGCGAGTTACTGATTTATTCGTTAGAAACGTCCGTTCTGCCATATAACAATTAGTATTTGACATACTTGAAATTTGATGTGAAAGCAATGAAAATATTCCGACATATACAGGGTGTTAGGGGTTTGACTGCCTTTTTTTTTAATAGGTGATAGTATTCATTAAAAAAACCAAAAACCTTATATAACAGGTGTCCTAAAACCAACCGTTTTCGAGAAAAAAATTAGCAAACTTCTAATATTAAGGTGTGAAAATTCAGTTTTATTAAAGAACGTCACATAATTTTGTACATGAAATGACTATAAGATGTATTCTTTTAATGTATTTATGTTTAATTTGTAACAAAACAATCTTTTCTTTAAAGAATAAAATTTCTCTTCCAATCAATAGAACTCGATAAAATGGCTAAGATGTGGTGTGGCAACACCGCGAAGGTATCGCACGCGTTGCGAAATGAGAGCCAGACTGTGACACTAGTGACAGTGGCAGTGTGCATCTTTGAATTCAAAAGATACGTGTGATCGTTACGGCTTCTTTTCGGTGCGTGTAAATTTTTCGGTTCTTAAAATGTTCAGTATACGTGAATATCACGATATGCTATTAATTTACGGGGAGGCGCGTTGTAGTTCTAAAAGTGCACGTCGTATCTATCATGAACGATTTCCTCAACGGCGACTGCCTAACCGTAGAACATTTGTTGAAGTGAGAGAACAAGGGTGGACATTTTGAACACATGCTGTAATAACCAGGTAAATATTGAAAATTACAACATATCAATAACAGCATGATCCTTTTCAAATGCTGTTAGTGGCCCTGAATTACTGATCGCTATTGATTTACCATTTATACATGCAAGTGTAATAATTACATAATTGTATCAATTGGAATCACTTACAATTATTTCGTTTACTATTAACGTACAGCGTAAAGACGGCATTTAGGAAGAGTTCGCAAAAACGTTAACCTCGCACGATCAGCTGTGTTCACGTCATGTTTACCGAGAGCCAACACCAAAGACGTCATGTTTACGTTTCCTTTCTTGTCGGTGTTGCCAAGTTGTGGTGAAATACCTTGACAAAATAACTCGACTTTTCTCGAAAACGGTTGGTTTTAGGACCTCCGTTATATAAGGTTTTTTTGTTTGTTTTGATGACTACTATCACCTATTAAAAAAAAGGCAGTCAAACCCCTAACACCCTGTATAAAGGAACATTACTTTCGATGAGCATCCAGTTGCATTGAGACAGCAACATATTACAGGGATACAGGGTGTCCACAAAAGCAGGTCAATATTAACCGTGTATTCTTTAAGCAAAAATAAAGTAACCTTTATAATCTGTTTTTCCCTGTAGATTTCTTTTCCGATATAGAGGGTGTCCAAATTGATGTAAATTGATTGAAAAATGTGAAAAACAAAACACAAAGTAATTAACAGATAATCAAAATATGACGAGTTCACTATGTTCATGGCCTTCCAGATATCTTTCGAGATTATTGGAAAATTGTTTGATTCGTGGCTTATGTCAATCTAAATAAGTACCTCATATCAAGTTACCGTTGTGAATACCTAGATGGATACCTAATATGGATATGATCACGTTCCTGGTTAAAGATCTATGTTGCAGTTACTTTATCGATGGCCTCATGAGCCATTACAGAAAATTGTTTTGTTACAAAGAGCATTGCTTGAACTGCTACACATTTCACATTTTTCTTTGTAGAAGTTAGTTTATTCATCATATCACGAGAATTCACAGGTAGTGAACATTTTGTAAAGAGCTTTGAACGTGAACATTTGGCTATGGAAAATGTATAAGAGCATCATATTTTACATCCTACGTAACACATGTACGTCCAATGTACGTCCATTGGACGTCCATGTAGGTCCCGAAGGACGTCCATTGGACGTCCAGATTTGGCCGCTGGACGTCCATCGGACGTCCAATGGACGGTACGAGTTCACAAATCTGGACGTCCATTGAACGTCCAGAATAGGGCTATTCTACGTCCAGTGTAGGTTCGACCGGACGTCCATTGAACGTCCAGAATAGGGCCATTTTACGTCCAGAATAGGTTCGACCGGACGTTTATTGGACGTTTATCGGACGTCCAGGATAGGTCCAGTTTACGTCCAAAATTTATTTTTTTCGTTACATCGATTGGTTATTATTTATTATTATTGGATAAAATTGTTTTTATACATTATTCTAATTTCATAAAAAATTAAAGTTAACTTAAATCAGACGTAATGTAAAAAAGGTATATTTTACATGCGCAGCTTACAATAATAATTTTAATAAGTACTATACATTTTAAAACATTTGTACCAAGCATATATAATTCATATACAAATACAAAATAGACACAAAAAGCATAAAAAATATATACATTCACATATAAATACAAAATACACACAAAAATCATAAGTCTCCTTTTCTGTAAAACAGGCAAATGGTCCTTTCTTTACGCAGTCTGAAACAAAAATATTTCCAAATTAATTAACTACGTCACTTGTAAGTCTTGTTATAAAACAACGAACTAACTATAATAAATAAATTTGTCAATCATTAGTAAATATCTAATTTAATGCAGTCAATGTAGATCTTTAGTTCAGAAAGTTGGGGGTGGGGAGAAAATTACTATAACTTTTGATCAAATTAAGAATAACTTGGTAACGTTTAAAACTATGGTATATCCGTTTATTCTTTACAAGTTCGAGATTGTAGTAAAAAAATAACACAATTTAAAGCAAAAAAATTTTAACTGTAGCTCAATTAGAAACCGAGAATTATTATTAAATATTCGCTAATTGTTTATATATAAAGATTAAGTGTTAAAATTTCGAGTTTTCTGGTTTTGATCTAAATTGACTCAACTAATTATAGCACTTACCGTGTTGTAGAAGTCATAATCGCAAATCACAATCACAAAGTTACAAACAGGATTTATTATATATGTATGCATACACTAATATTTATTTGACAACTACTGTTTATATAAAACAAAACGAACTACTATAGCAACTATCCAAAGGTATCTAGTTATTCCCGGCAAACGGCAGTGCTGGCGACTCTAACCGTGGAGAATAACCCTATAAAACTGTTAACATTGAAAATTTTAGTCATCTGGACATTTTTTTTAAATTCTCATTCGAGGAAGAATTGGAGATTGTCTGTTTTTTATTAATAATAATTTTTTGATGTTAGTGTACAAAAACGTACTAACACAAGTCTGACAAAGTTTAATTTTCTATTGGGGACTTCTTTCAGTAGCCTTAATTAATATACTTTTAAGGTTTTTCTTCTTAGAGCACCTTTTCGACGGTAATTTATTTAGCTGTTAATTTTTCGAAGATTTATTTTCTTAGGAAATTTTACTCCTAGTCTACTCAACCCGCACATTTATTAACATAAGTAATCGGACGTAAACTGGACGTTCAATGGACGTCCAATGTGGACCTAAAACAGACGTACATGTAGGGATCTAAACTGGACGTCCATGGGACGTCTGCTGTGGACCTAAAACAGACGTACATGTAGGGACCTAAACTGGACGTCCCATGGACGTCCGCTGTGGACCTAAAACAGACGTACATGTAGGGACCTAAACTGGACGTCCATGGGACGTCCGCTGTGGACCTAAAACAGACGTACATGTAGGGACCTAAACTGGACGTCCTATGGACCTCCGCTGTGGACCTAATTTGTACGTGGAGGTCTGGGACGTAAAATGGACCTAAACTGGACGTCTAATGGACGTCCGTTAAGGACCTAATCTGGACCTGGACGTACGGGACGTAAAATGGACCTAAACTGGACGTCCACTGGACGTCCAGTGTTACGTGGATATTACTGTGTTTTGGTTACTTTGTTTATAGTTGCATGAGAAAATTAATACGCTCCAAAGAATATTGCTTGAACTCAATCAATAATTTTCCTACGACAAAGATAGAGATTAGAAACGTCTATTTCTTTGTTTACAGTTTAGTTCATGACATTGTCAGAAATCATTGTCTGTTAATATGTTTGTAAACATCGTGTGGATTTAAACAACGTCATGTTTACGGTAAAAGTATATACACGTCGTACATCACAGTTATTAGTTAACAATTTTCGTGTTTTCAAAATGTATGTTTTTCAAAAACGCACCATTTTAACGAAATTTTTAATTTTAATCGAAATAAACGATAAAAAGCAAGTATTGTCTCTAACCAGTAGCAATCGGAACACTCAATAAAATCTGAATTTACTGAGGACATTCGAAAAGAGCCTGTTGTATCTATACAAAACCATGGGACTTATCTTTTTGCTTATTCAGAAACACCCTGGTATTTTTAAAATGCAGGTGTTCAGTTGCCCAAGTGAAATCATATATGTGAATGTATGGATATGTACAGATAAAGAACTGGAGGGTCCATTGGACCGCAAATTTTTTTTTACGGCGGCGGCACTTCGTATGTATCATATTCTTCTTCTAAGGTGCAGGTGTACAGTCGATCAGTGAAATCGTGTACAAGGAAGTACGCGAGACTCTACGGATATTGGTTGGTCCACTGGACCATAACACAGCGGCCACGTGTGCTTTCCTTGTGATTTCTTCTTCGGCACTAATACTCGAGAAAGCAGTGGTGTGTGAATGTGTGTGTCATTTGTTTGTGCGATTTGGAAGTGAATTCATTGGTAGAGTTATTATCCGTAACACCACTTAAAAAGCCATTAAGTGTTTTTTTTGCCGTTCCAACTCTGACTGAACAAAGTTTAATCGGGTCGATTTTTAGAATTCAAACAATTAGCACTTCTACACGTTT